>AP027112.1:23868256-25188457 GCA_028142955.1 Pinctada fucata | reverse complement strand
AACGCAATAAGGACTTCGAGAACGTAGAACAAACGCTGTACTGTCGTAACACAGACGCCTTCGTCGTAGTGTGAACTTGGGGCCGTTCGTGGTGCGAACTTGACTAAACGTATTAAATACGGGAATAACTCACTACTAACGTGTTGCGGACGCTAAAGGTCGTGTTGCACACGTATTGGAGTCGTCAATTATTCTTTCGGAAAGCACTTCCGAGTGAAAAATTCCACGCTCTCACTACGTTCATGAAAATTTTAAGGACTTCAAGGACGTAGTAAGAACGTCTTGAGAGAACGTGTAGGTGTGACAGGGGCTTAAAAAATGTTGTAATTTTGACATCATTTCTTGCGTAAAACGAGCCAATGTCCCCATTACTGTTTTGAAATCATAAACTATCTTAAGCTTTTTACCAATCACAATGTGTATTCTATGTGTGTCGTAACACAAAATTTGTGAATTGTCGTTATGTAATCTAAAAATGGTAAATGATGTAAACAAAATACCATTACGTGACTTACTGATTTGTATTTTTATAATAGATTTTAGAAGAATAATGCAAAATTTAGTTAACTTTCGGCTATGTTTGCCTATTGTTTTCGTTGGTTTATGTGCAGTACTGGACAAGTATTTTAATGTCGTTTATTTTTCCTTCCAACTTTCCTCTCTTTTCTTTTGTATATAAACTCTTTTTTATACTTGGATGTTTTTTTCCCCACTTTTCTTGTGAATGTATACTCTGTGTTTATACTTGGGTGTTTTTCTTTCCCCTCTTTTGTTGTGAAGTTATATTCTGTGTTTATACTTGGGTGTTTTTCTCTCCCCTCTTTTATTGTGAATATATACTTTGTGTTTATACTTGGGCGTTTTTCCTTTCCCCTCTTTTGTTGTGAATGTATACTATGTTTTTATACTTGTGTGTTTTTCCTTTTCCCTTTCCCCTCTTTTGTTGTGAATGTATACTCTGTGTTTATACTTTGGTGTTTTTCCGTTTCCCTTTCCCCTCTTTTGTTATGTATGTATCCTCTGTGTTTATACTTGGATTTTTTTCCTTTCCCCTCTTTTGTTTGTATATATACTCTGTGTTTATACTTGGGTGTTTTTCCTTTCCCCCTTCTTTGTTTTGTATATATACTCTGTGTTTATACTTGGGTGTTTTTCCTTTCCCCTCTCCCCTCTTTTGTTTGTATAAATACTCTGTGTTTATACTCTTTTGTTGTGAATGTATCCTCTGTGTTTATACTTTGGTGTTTTCCTTTCCCCTCTTTTATTGTGAATGTATATTCTGTGTTTATACTATGGTGTTTTCCTTTCCCCTCTTTTATTGTGAATGTATACTCTGTGTTTATACTTTGGTGTTTTTACTTTCCCCTCTCTTGTTGTGAATAAATACTCTGTGTTTATACTTTGGCGTTTTTCCTTTCTTCTTTCTCCTCTTTTGTTGTGAATGTATACTCTGTGTTTATACTTGGGTGTTTTCCTTTCCCTTCTTTTGTTGTGAATATATATTCTGTGTTTATACGTATGTGTTTTTCCTTTCCATTCTCCCGTCTTTTGTTTGTATATATACTCTGTGTTTATACCTTGGTGTTTTCCTTTCCCTTCTTTTGTTGTGAATATATATTCTGTGTTTATACTTGGGTGTTTTTCCTTTCCATTCTCCCGTCTTTTGTTTGTATATATACTCTGTGTTTATACTCTTCTGTTGTGAATGTATCCTCTGTGTTTATACTTAGGTGTTTTCCTTTCCCCTCTTTTGTTGTAAATTTATCATCTGTGTTTAAACTTGGGTGTTTTCCTTTTCCCTCTTTTATTGTGAATATATACTCTGTGTTTATACTTGGGTGTTTTTCCTTTCCCCTTTCCCCTCTTTTGTTGTGAATGTATCCTCAGTGTGTATACTTTGGGTTTTTTTTCCTATCCCCTATCCCCTCTTTTGTTGTGAATGTATCCTCTGTGTGTATACTTGGGTGTTTTTCCTTTCCCCTCTTTTGTTTGTATATATACTCTGTGTTTATACATGGGTGTTTTCCCTTTCCCTTTCCCATCTTTTGTTCTCTATATATACTCTGTGTTTATACTTGTGTGTTTTTCCTTTCCCCTCTTTTGTTGTAAATTTATCATCTGTGTTTAAACTTTGGTGTTTTCCTTTCCCCTCTTTTGTTGTAAATTTATCATCTGTGTTTAAACTTGGGTGTTTTCCTTTTCCCTCTTTTATTGTGAATATATACTCTGTGTTTATACTTGGGTGTTTTTCCTTTCCCCTTTCCCCTCTTTTGTTGTGAATGTATCCTCAGTGTGTATACTTTGGGTTTTTTTTCCTATCCCCTATCCCCTCTTTTGTTGTGAATGTATCCTCTGTGTGTATACTTGGGTGTTTTTCCTTTCCCCTCTTTTGTTTGTATATATACTCTGTGTTTATACATGGGTGTTTTCCCTTTCCCTTTCCCATCTTTTGTTCTCTATATATACTCTGTGTTTATACTTGTGTGTTTTTCCTTTCCCCTCTTTTGTTGTAAATTTATCATCTGTGTTTAAACTTTGGTGTTTTCCTTTCCCCTCTTTTGTTGTAAATTTATCATCTGTGTTTAAACTTGGGTGTTTTCCTTTTCCCTCTTTTATTGTGAATATATACTCTGTGTTTATACTTGGGTGTTTTTCCTTTCCCCTTTCCCCTCTTTTGTTGTGAATGTATCCTCAGTGTGTATACTTTGGGTTTTTTTTCCTATCCCCTATCCCCTCTTTTGTTGTGAATGTATCCTCTGTGTGTATACTTGGGTGTTTTTCCTTTCCCCTCTTTTGTTTGTATATATACTCTGTGTTTATACTTGGGTGTTTTTCCTTTCCCCTTTCCCATCTTTTGTTCTCTATATATACTCTGTGTTTATACTTGTGTGTTTTTCCTTTCCCCTCTTTTGTTGTAAATTTATCATCTGTGTTTAAACTTTGGTGTTTTCCTTTCCCCTCTTTTGTTGTAAATTTATCATCTGTGTTTAAACTTGGGTGTTTTCCTTTTCCCTCTTTTATTGTGAATATATACTCTGTGTTTATACTTGGGTGTTTTTCCTTTCCCCTCTTTTGTTGTGAATGTATCCTCAGTGTGTATACTTTGGTTTTTTTTTCCTATCCCCTATCCCCTCTTTTGTTGTGAATGTATCCTCTGTGTGTATACTTGGGTGTTTTTCCTTTCCCCTCTTTTGTTTGTATATATACTCTGTGTTTATACTTGGGTGTTTTTCCTTTCCCCTTTCCCCTCTTTTGTTTGTAGTATACTCTGTGTTTATACTTGGGTGTTTTTCCTTTCCCATCTTTAGTTTGTACATATACTCTGTGTATACTTGGGTGTTTTCCTTTCCCCTCTTTTGTTTGTATATATACTCTATGTTTATACTTAGGTGTTTTCCTTTCCCCTCTTTTGTTGTGAATATATACTCTGTGTGTATACTTGGGTGTTTTCCTTTCCCCTCCTTTGTTGTGAATATATACTCTGTGTGTATTCTTGGGTGTTTTCCTTTCCCCTCTTTTGTTGTGAATATATACTCTGTGTTTATACTTAGGTGTTTTTCTTTCCCCCCTTTTGTTCTGTATATATACTCTGTGTTTATACTTGGGTGTTTTTACTTTTCCCTTTCCCCTCTTTTGTTGTGAATGTATACTCTGTGTTTTTACTTTGGTGTTTTTTCTTTCCCCTTTCCCTTCTTTTGTTGTGAATGTATCTTCTGTGTTTATACTTTGGTGTTTTCCTTTCCCCTCTTTTGTTGTGAATATAAACTCTGTGTTTATACTTGGGTGTTTTCCTTTCCCCCTTTTTTTATATATACTCTGTGTTTATACTTGGGTGTAATTCCTTTCCACTCTTTTGTTTTGTATATATACATTGTGTTTATACTCGGGTGTTTTTACTTTTCCCTTTCCCTTCTTTTGTTGTGAATGTATCTTCTGTGTTTATACTTGGGTGTTTTCCTTTCCCCCAATTTTGTGTATATATAATCTGTGTTTATACTTGGGTGTAATTCCTTTCTCCTCTTTTGTTGTGAATATATACTATGTGTTAATACTTGTGTGTTTTTCCTTTCTCCTTTCTCCTCTTTTGTTGTGAATGTATACTCTGTGGTAATACTTTGGTGTCTTTCCCTTCCCCTTTTCCCTATTTTGTTATGTATGTATACTCTGTGTTTATACTTGTGTGTTTTCCTTTCCGCTCTTATTTTATGAATGTATCCTCTGTGTTTATGCTTTGGTGTTTTTCCTTTCCCCTCTTTTGTTTTGTATGTATACTCTGTGTTTAAACTTGTGTGTTTTTCCTTTCCACTTTCCACTCTTTTGTTTTGTATGTATAATCTGTGTTTATACTTGTGTGTTTTTCCTTTCCCCTTTCCCCTCTTTTGTTGTGAAAATATACACTGTGTTTATACTTGGGTGCTTTTCCTTTCGCCTTTCCCCTCTTTTGTTGTGAATTTATACTCTGTGCTTATACTTGGGTGTTTTCCTTTCCACTTTCCCCTCTTTTGTTGTGAATGTATACTCTGTGTTTATACTTGGGTGTTTTTCCTTTCCCCTCTTTTGTTTTGTATATATACTCTGTGTTTATACTTGGGTGTTTTTCCTTTACCTTTGCCCTCTTTTGTTGTGAATATATACTCTGTGTTTATACTTTGGTGTTTTTCCTTTCCCCTTTTTTGTTGTGAATGTATACTCTGTGTTTATACTTGGGTGTTTTTCCTTTCCCCTCTTTTGTTGTGAATATATACTCTCTGTGTATACTTGGGTGTTTTCCTTTCCCCTTTCCCCTCTTTTGTTGCGAATGTATCCTCTGTGTTTATACTTTTGTGTTTTCCTTTCCCCTCTTTTATTGTGACTGTATACTCTGTGTTTATACTTTGGTGTTTTTACTTTCCCCTCTCTTGTTGTGAATAAATACTCTGTGCTTATACTTTGGTGTTTTTCCTTTCTTCTTTCTCCTCTTTTGTTGTGAATGTATACTCTGTGTTTATACTTGGGTGTTTTCCTTTCCCCTCTTTTGTTGTGAATGTACCCTCTGTGTTTTTACTTTGGTGTTTTCATTTCCCCTCTTTTGTTGTGAATGTATCCACTGTGTTTATACTTGGGTGTTTTCCTTTCCCCTCTTTTGTTGTGAATATATACTCTGTGTTTATACTTGGGTGTTTTCCTTTCCCCTCTTTTGTTGTGAATGTATACTCTGTGTTTATACTTTGGTGTTTTCCTTTCCCCTCTTTTGTTTGTATATATACTCTGTGTTTATACTTGGGTGTTTTTCCTTTCCCCTTTTTTGTTTTAAATTTAGTTACCGTAATTATTATTATCGATTCGAAAAAAGTCAAGAGTTTCGTAATTTTCTTAGATAATCAAAATCAAAGTTCTGAAGATTTTCTATGATATTGATTTAGATATTCTAGTGATAACATTCATCGTAATTTTGACATCAACAATTAAATTTCATCCTAGAATGAGATAATATCTGATTCATCAAAGATGAAAGGCTTCAGTGTTATTCCATTTCATTATTGTAATGAACTTGCAAAATAGGTTGGTGTGCTATGCAACCTCAAAGAAACAATCGATTGACATCTTAGAATAAACGCCTACACACTATAATTGCTTGAAATCAGCAAAGTATCTGTAAATAGAAGAATCGATGCTGAAAATTGAACAGCTCGCAAAGTAGAAAAACAAAATTGAAAATTAACTTAGTTATGCTACTTTAAAATCGACAATAGAGGAAATGAGAAGAGTCACGAAAGCCCATAAAATGGCCTGCTTATTTCGATGAAAATGAAACAATATTAGATGTACTAATTTCGAATTGATTTAATTTGTAAACATTTCCTCTTTCAAAAATCGCGCGAAAAAACGAACTCCGGATATCTATAGTGACGTAGTTAAGCATAGAACCTGTGACGACTTCCGGAATTTGCATGATTTGACCAAAAATCAGACACACTTCGTCTCTTTTAACGTAGAGTGTCTGTCTCTCCTAGAAATATGTAATTTAAAATCACTTTCTTGTATAAATGTAAAGCTTGTACATTGCATTTAGCTGCTCTTTTATTGAGAAAAAAATTATTATTTTTATGCCCCCGGAATAAAACATTCGGAGGCATATAGTTTTTGGCCTGTCCGTCTGTTTGTCTGTTGGTCTGTTTGTCTGTTTGTCTGAAAAACTTTAACATTGAACATTACTTTTGAATGGGAGGTGAAAAGGCTTTCATAATTTACATGTGTATTCCTTGTGACAAGACCTTTCCACTAATATCAAAATTTTTGACCGCGTGACCTTAACCTTGAGCTTTGACCTACTTTTCAAAAATTTTTACAATGGGCATAACTTTTGAATGGTGAGTGCTAGGGCTTTCATATTTTACATGTGAATTCCTTGTGACAAGATCTTCCCAATGATACCAAAATTTTTGACCTCGTGACCTGGACCTTGACCTACTTTTCAAAAACTTTAACATTGGGCATAACTTTTGAATGGTAAGTGATAAGGCTTTGATATTTCACATGTGTATTCTTTGTCACAAGATTTTTCCATCGATACCAACAAAATAACCAATTTACCCTGACTTTGACTTCACATACATGTACTTAACAGAAAATAGTGTTTATATTAACAAAGATGCCACCGGGGGCATTCGTGTTTCACAAACAAAGGCTTTATTCCTCTTATTTTTTTCCTGAAATTTCCGTTTATCGGAACAAAATTAAAGATTCTGATCATTATACCCATATATAGGGAGATTTGTAGGGACACTAATGTTTTACAATCTTGAGATGATTTGCCATCATCAATGACGGTTCAGTGTACGTGCGCTGATGTCATTTCAGGACTATCCGCGGATATATTCAAAAAATTATTTGTTTTAATAATCCGGCTATTCTCATTTAATAATTTGCAATTTAAAAGTTGCTGGTTTTTCTCAACATTGTAGCCTTGAAGATTCGGTATTAACGGCATGATTAAAATCACTAATTCTAAAATTGCGGATATTTACCTACTTCATAGTTTTTATTTTACCAACTTTGAATGTATGTGATAATGAAATCAAACCAGCATTACGTGTAAAGAAGATCTTCTAAATATACACGGTTCTTTAATGTAAAGAAGATAATTGCACGATTTTCCTTTTTCCGAATTCTATGCTGCATTATGTGCATTTTTACCTAAACTAAAAAAGAGAAATGATCTGATTTGCTTTGATAGTGTATTTGACCTAAACTCTAATGAGGAAACCTTTACCTTCTGTGGGTGTTGACTAACCTTTACCTTCTGTGGGTGTTGACTAACCTTTACCTTCTGTGGGTGTTGACTAACCTTTACCTTCTGTGGGTGTTGACTAACCTTTACCTTCTGTGGGTGTTGACTAACCTTTACCTTCTGTGGGTGTTGACTAACCTTTACCTTCTGTGGGTGTTGACTAACCTTTACCTTCTGTGGGTGTTGACTAACCTTTACCTTCTGTGGGTGTTGACTAACCTTTACCTTCTGTGGGTGTTGACTAACCTTTACCTTCTGTGGGTGTTGACTAACCTTTACCTTCTGTGGGTGTTGACTAACCTTTACCTTCTGTGGGTGTTGACTAACCTTTACCTTCTGTGGGTGTTGACTAACCTTTACCTTCTGTGGGTGTTGACTAACCTTTACCTTCTGTGGGTGTTGACTAACCTTTACCTTCTGTGGGTGTTGACTAACCTTTACCTTCTGTGGGTGTTGACTAACCTTTACCTTCTGTGGGTGTTGACTAACCTTGACCTTCTGTGGGTGTTGACTACCAATGTGGCTTTGTCTGAAAGATGCATGATAAAACTTCCATCATGTGTGTCTAGTGACAAAACTACCTGCCATGCGGCCGGACAGAAGAACATTAGACGAAGTTATCACTACAGTTATTTCTTTCATTTCTCTCTTTAAAATTCAGTAAAAATATGTGACATTTATATAATTAACGAAATCTATAAAGATAAGTCATGTAGTCGAATAGTTGTAATTTTCTCTGAAAATACGACAAGAAAGTGATCCACTATGATTTTTTAAATGCAGAAGTTGACCTTTTTCATGACAATAGTATGGCTGGTAAAGAAAATTGAAGAATAAGTTGGTTTTTTTTTTCTTCTTTTTTTCCTTTTTTCACTTTGATACTTTGAGTTAAACCTTTCCGTGTATATGCGTGAACTACACAATTTACGATTACTGCGATATTGATTAATGCATACAAAATTAACTGAGGACTTCAAAGAAGTTGATTTACAAATACAGCATCTCCAAATAAACCCCTTTTCCTCTCCCCCTTCCAACGGAAGAAGCAATTTTTTCCGATAGTTTAACCAACGTGTTCAAAATTCAAAAATTGTATTATTAGAGGAGACTTAAAATCTTCTCTCGCTTCTTTTCAAATAAATCAAGGAACATGTACATGTCATGCGGATTCAAACCAAGGGCAGCTTATACCAATGGCTATGCGGATCAAGAGGTGGCGATAAACATTTTTCAGCTTGATAAGATAGCCAGATCAGTATTTAGAATGAAATCAGTTTGGAACGAGAAAATTTAAAAAGCGGGATATAGAAAACAGCTGTCAAATTTTTTACGTTTTTAAGTGTGAGTTCCCAGATTGTAGACCATCAGAAAGTATATTTTATTTTACTTCAATGTATTTAATTATTCAATGTCGCTGGATCGGAGCCGTGGTCTTGTGGCGAGGGCATCGGTCCAGTTACTAGGACTGCGGGATGGACAATCTACACTTTTCTTCTTTGTTTTGCGTTTACATAAATGTGTTCTATATAGACAACGTCAGACAGTGCACGAGTTTCATATATTGTTTTCATTTTCGTGCTTAAACATCGACGGCGGGTGCGGCTAGCCAACAGGGGATGCTTACTCCTCCCGGGCACCTGGTCCCACCTCTAGCTTGCTAGGGGTCCGTCGATGCTTAATTTTGTGCTCTATTGTGAGTGCTGTTGAGATTATCGTCAGGATCTTCTTTAACTCATTTGTGAAGGCTTTTTAGTTTTTTCATGAGTCTTATGTGTTTAACGTCTTCAAATTCAATAGCATCATTTAAGAATAGATTTATTTGCAGCATGGACCAGACATGCATGTTTCGGTAACTTAACCCTCGTCGGTGATCCTCAATCTTAAACGATGTAATGTGGCCAAAAAGTGTGATAATTGTCCAAAATTGTACCGAAAGACGTAGCAGGATGGGGGGTATGATGCTTCAGGACCCACGTTTTAGAAATTTAAGGAATTTTGATAACAGAAAGTTTTGAATTTGTTGAAGAGACATACGATCGAACTTGACTACATGTGCCCTCGGGGACTCCTGGTCAACCAGCAGTGACACTCACCAAGTTGCAGAAATGTTAAACGTCTATAGATTCAATAGCATCATTTAAGAACAGATTAATTTGCAGCATGAACCAACATCTTTCAACATCTGAGGTATTCCATTATACTTCTTTGGTTCCATCGTTTACGCATTTATGCATCGAATTTATCTTCCAATTTGCCTTAACTTTAACCAGCTCTCACTTCGAAATAGCTTAATTCTACCTGACCTTCTTTATATCGATGAGATTCACTCATCATGCTCATGGTTAATCAGGGATCTTAACTGATTAATGGTCATTGGTATCAAAGTACTCTTAGTACATGATATTATTGTACGAATGTACTTCAAATAAAAGGCATTATCTGATATAAGTAGAAGGCGTCCTCTGGAATTAAAAAAAAATGAATCTTTTATATGAATAAACCACCGCAAAATTAGATAATGCAGTTTCTGTGAATCCTTTATAACGAAGAGAAAATGTAGATAACGTGTGTTGTCGTCTGCTTGACAACGGAAAGTTCGCCCGACGTCGTCTGTCGGCGACTGGAGCCTGGAATGTTGGCGCGTCGCTGGCCGTATTCCCGAAGCGCTCCAGATAAAGTACATGTAAATATAAAGACGTAAAGGATAAAGTCAGTGATATGAATCCGAGTTTCGATGACTTATTACACACTTCAACGATTGATATTGAAAAGACCAAGATGCGATATAAATAAACAAAAATCAAACTTTAACAAAGACGAGACGGATGTTGTCAGTTCTACGTCTGACCGAACTAAAGATTTCTATTCATATTCAAGTATATAAGATTAATTAGAGGATTAAACATAAAGTGACATGTATGAGTCAATATAATTGTAAGAATAGAGAGACGAGTAAATTAAGTAACAAAGAAAACAATATCAATAGGTTTTCTACGTGGACAGGACACTCTGTCCCTTTTGATGTAAAGAATATAGAAACTCTAAAGACGGATTAATTGCGCAATATGAAGTCCCTTTAGCTGTAGACATTGATAACACTTCAATGACCGTAGGGTATTTTTACAAATAAACGAAAATTGTCTCATAAATAAAACTAAAAATATGGAGATACAAATGAACACATAGAAATGAAATGTATGAAATCAGATGAAGGTTGATGTCCGAATATTGAAAAATACAAATTATGTGAAAAGTCATAATTTCCGTTATGATACCTGTATTACCGCCTAGGCAATAAATTGAATTTTTGAACAAATTGTTTAGGGGTTAGGCTTAATGTCTGATTTTCTAGCCATTTACTTGGTGACTAGTCATCAAGCTAATGCATAGGGAATAGGCTTAATGCCTAATTTTGCTAATTGCCGCTAACATATACATGTCTGTGGTATTTAAAAAAAGCTGTTATATAAACAGTTTGGGACTTTACAGATTTGTTGTCCAACTTAATAATACCTCTCTCGCATGAATGGATTGTCTAATACAACGCACTCTCGACGTCTCGTGCGTGGATAAAAAAAAATTGCCCAAGGTGGTGGGGTTTCATCTCAGCCAGGTTAACTGTTAAAATCTATAATGAGAAATGCATGAACAAATATGCGAAACTTCGAATAGTGACGGGTATTGGATTTCCTTTCTGTCCTTTTTAGCTCACCTCGACGAAGTTGAGATGAGCTTATGCTATAACCCCGGTGTCTGCGTCCGCGTCCCCGTCCGCGTCCGGTTAAAGTTTTTGGGGGTAACTCAGTATCTGACAAAGTACTAATGCTACAGTGACCAAACTTGCACAAGTGATTCATTTTTGGATACTGAGGTGAACAATTGCATCGGATGCTGCATCTGACCTGCATTTTCCAGTTGAATGACCTCAGACAGTGCATGAATTTTAGATATCATTTTCGAGCATGAACATCGACGGCGGATGCGGCTAGCCAACATGGGATGCTTACTCCTCCCGGGCACCTGGTCCTGCCTCTGGCTTGCTGTTGCTCAATTTTTGCTCTGTTGTGAGTGTTGATTATCGTCAGGATCTTCTTTGACTCATGTGTGCCAATGCCTGGTTAAAGTTTTTGAGGTAGCCCAGTATCTGACAAAGAACTGATGCTACAGTAACAAAACTTGCACCAGTGATTCATCTTGGGATGCTGAGGTGAGCCCATGCATCGGATGCAGCATCTGACCTACTTTTTTTTTCGCTTGAGTGATTTTGCTTTTAAAGGCCAATATTGATCAATGTTTAAGTGCTACATATATCAAACTTGCACATTGGATGTATCTTTGATCAAATTTTCATAAAATGACCTTGGCCTACTTTTTCAGCATGAGAGATTTTGCCTTTATAGGCCAGTATTGAGCAAAGTATAAGTGCTACATGTACCAAACTTGCATATTGGATGTATCTTTTATCAAACTTTCATAAAATGATCTTGACCTACTTTTTCCACTTGAGTGATCTTTCTTTTTAAAGCCAATGTACATGTACTTAGAGATATGTTTAAATATAACTTTGCTGCCGCGAGGTTGGCTTCGTAATCTTTGATTACGCTTTGTTATTATTATTTTTTTTTATAAAGAGCAATAAATTCCTGAATGTATATAATAAGCTCAAAATATTTCCAGAGAAAGGGTTTAAGAAAAAAATCGAAAATCGCTGCAGTAGAATTTTTGAATTTTAAAGAAAAGCAATTATTTTATTTTTATTTTGTTTTATTTTGTTATTATTATTTTTAGTTTTAAACTTAATCTGAGCTTTTTTTCATTTTATTAGCCGGTGTAATTGCAGTGCTTTGTTTCAAATATGGAATCATTTTTTCATCCTGTTTATGATGTTGCTTTTTATCCCCTTGAGTGCCTCTTGGATACGCACGCAGAGTTTTATTTAAAATCAAACTGAGGATAAATGCCACTTTTTAATATATTTTGATAAACACCTTGATGCAAGGCTTAATCAATTTTCCATCATACAGAAAGAAGTCCCGTTATTCACAGGTCTAGATGTAATATTTGCTAAATTCTGAATTTAAGTGAATGTTAAACGTCTTCAGAATCAATACTTGATAGTGTTTGAAAATTTCTGTACGATAATATGAAAGTAGCTTAAACATCACTTATACATGTACAATGCAGATAATTTATTACAGTGGCGTAGCTACCATATATGCTTGTATGCTCAAGCATACACATCATTTTGACAAAAGAAATGTTTCTTTGAAATACAATAAAATTTCACTAACTAACGTGCAAAGCATTGTTGATAAGTTTGCCAATGCCAAAGAGCGCCGTTTATTATTAAGTTACGCAATAACTTCAGCTATTTTGACAAACAATAGCCTAGTAGCTGTTAAGATTCGGGTCTGTTTCGCGGCCAAGATGGCGCTGTGTTCTCAGCTGATATTGTTACTGATGTTTTATGTTTCTGGATTAAAATTTTCCATCCATATAGTTATTAATGTTAATTTTGAAAAATCATAAATATTATCAAAAGGTCGCTATTTTTACCCTCCTAGTGCGCTCGTGCTTTCGGCGCTCGCACTGTAAAATCAAGCATACACATCTTTTTGAGTCTAGCTACGCCACTAATAAATTTAGACTATGTTTTGATCTATTCATTCCTCAGATTATTTTATGTTTCTAAATATTTCCTACTTCATATTTTGGATATTTTCATACATGCAATGCATGTACATATCTTTAACTGGTCCCGGCTGACTGGTAATAAAGTTATCTTGTATCACATATTCTCGGAATTTATGTAGTTCGTTGATGAAATGGCAAAATAATATATTCCTGAACATAGTTACTGATAATCCTTTAAATTGTCATTAATATATCTTTAAGTAACATTAAAATGAAATCATTCTGCTGTTAAGATGTTAAACGTCTTTATATTCAATAGCATCATTTAAGAACAGATTTTTCAGCATGGGCCAGACATTCTCGTTTCGGGTACTTAACCCTCGTCAATGATCCTCAATCTAAACAATGTAATATTACCACAGAGTGTGAAACTTATTATGTCCCAAAGTTTACCGAAAGACGTAGTGGGATGGGTGGGATATGATGCTTCAGGGCCCACGTTTAAGAGATTTCACGAAATTTTGATTACAGAAATTTCCCAATGCGTTAAAGAGACGATCAACCGAAGTTGATCGCACTTGGCTATATGTGCCCTCGGGGACTCTTGGTCCACCAGCAGTGACACTCATCATGTGGTACAAATGTTAAACGTCTTCATATTCAATAGCATCATTTAAGACATAGACTATGTGCCGAACATTAGAGTACGACGTGTAGGAGATCGACATGTATAAAAGAAAGGAGTAGACCAGTATTTTTTTTTAACGAAAAAAGAAGTGATTTTGAACTAAAATATATAGTGAAATACGTGTATAATATTGATCGAGCATGGAGTAGAATTAATGGACTTTACGGTGATATAAACTAGTACATTGCACAGCTCGACGCTACGAACCTACAATGGCATCCTCCTTTACTTTAGTAGAGAAGCGGCGAATTTCACCTGACGTAATTGGCACCGAGCTCCTGGTGTGCATTGTCTAAATAAATCTGCATAGTTTATCCGTATTTGTTTTTGTCAAAAATATAAAATGTCATGCCGTTAAAATGTCTTAATTTTGAAAAATAGATGTCATAAACGCCGAGCACTTAACGACGACGTAACAACGTCATGGCTTAAAATGAATACTATTCTTAGAAAAATATAGGTATTCACATTTGAAGTAACAAAGCAAGAATAAATTCTGCTACTAGGCCGATTTTGGCCCTTCCCAGCTCTTCTCGTTTGGAGCCGCTTACTCTTAAAAAGTACAAGCACAGAAATGAAACTAGAGGGCGCTACTGAAATACAATTGTCTGTGTATTAAAATCACTTCGGCATTCAAGTACCACTATTGAAGATTAACAATCCGAAACACGTGTCTGGTGCACTAAAATTGGTTTGAAATTTTCTTCAAGAAGGTAAAGAGTTGCAACATTTCCTTGATTACATAAAGAAGGTAAGAACGATCTCCCGCACAACTCATTTTCAGCAACCCCATCAATCTCGACATACATTACCTTTATCAGTGAACAAACCATACATAATTCTAACAAACATTAACTTATACAGTGATTCAAAGCCGAGTTTTACAAATATTCTTACCAAAAAATGTTCAGTTATTTCCGTAACGTATCTGTATATAAATGTATAAAAGGTTTGAAGATGCATATAGTTCAATTGGCATCGTAAAATGTGTTCTGATTTTATTTCTATATACTCAATGGAAAATCAGGGGGAAAAAATACATGAATTTTAGTTCATCTAATAATCATAGAGACCATAGATTACGAAAATTCTTAAAATATCTGTAATAACTTTTCTGTACAGACATGCGCATTCATTTGTATGTTTGGGGAGAGTGCTACTCTACTTTTAGCGAGCAAGTCAATTTCTTTCCACCGTAAATTCAATAAAATATACTCAGAAAGTGTTTGATTGATAATGAAAATACTCAAATCTTCCTTCACAGATTAAAACCACATTGACAATGTAACTCGGCAAAAGCGGATCGGTCTTGCGAACGGTTTCTTATTAAGTGTATAAGCTACCAGAGGAGCGACCAATTTAAAAAAGAAGCTTAGTTTTCGAGTTTAATCAACATACCTAACACGGGCCTGAATTTGGTCTTAACTTTTACCTGAATATCCCTGCTTTCAAAAACAGCTGTCGTAAAAAATATATCATGGTCAGATTTTGTTGAAATTGGGTAAAAAGTAATAAAATCGTGAAAAATTAAAACGAAATATCGTTTATATCATCTGTATTCGTATATTTTGTTCTTTTTTGTATAGAAAGTCGTCGCAATCCATACATTGGATAAGTAAATATGTTATATAATTGTTTTAGAGGAATAATATTTTCTCCCCTCTCGAAAAATTACCGGGGATTTTTCTTTTTTTTTTTTTTTTTTTTTTTCTTTTTTTTTTTTTTTTTTTTTTGCAAATTTCTGTGAAATATGAAGAATACGTTTTAATATCTTCTCTGAAGCCCCGAGACCGAATTTTTGTCTCGAAACATATCGACAAATAAATGTTTATATATAGTACTATTTCTAATGCCTTTTATCGATAATTTTTCTAAATTTTAAAGGGCTCATAAATAAATGTAAAAAAAAAACTAATGGTGGTTCCGCTGGAAGCATCTCTGATGGATGAGAATTTAATATTCGAAACACGTGTCTGGTGCAGGAAAAATTGGTTTGGAATTTTCTTCATGAAGGTTTAGAGTTTGAACACTTCCGTATTATTTGAGTTAAGCTTCATTAACCAAACAAGATTCCGTCTACCAGTTTCTGTCAAATCGTACCTACTAACCGGTATGTATACATATTTTTGATATAAGTTAACTGCAGAAAGTGTAACTACATCATACTGTTTCAAAATTCATTTAAAAAATACTTCATTTCAATATGTCGTGGTAAGACCGTGTATGGAGTTAAGAAATGACTGTCTTACTTTTGGTGTTCATGGGTGTATAATTCTGGTTGGACACGTGCAAATTTTCCGAGAATCGCTTCAATGACTGTCTTACTTTTGGTGTTCATGGGTGTATAATTCTGGTTGGTCACGTGCAAATTCCGTGAATCGCGAAGCGAAGCGATTTACGAAATTTGCACGTGACCAACCAGAATCACCAAAAGTAAGACAGTCATTACTTATATTTACATTTTTTCTAAATATCTGTCATTTTCATTTGCATGCCTGTTATAGCGTCAAATGTATTTGAACGTTGGTAAATTCTCCCCACATGCAAAACTTGAACGTGACGTCACAATAGCAACCCAAGTTATTGGAATATAATTCTAGTTGCCTAATGGGCGTTTAACATCGGGAATCTACTAGTAATGTAAATATACCCGATTGTAACAAGTTGAAATGAAAATACGTGAATTAGAACTGTGCATGAAGTTTCTTTAAAGTTTATTTTAGTTACAGAGAGTCAATATACATATCAAGTACATTGATCAGAGTTTGGTCTCGTCGTTTTCTTTGTTTGAGACATTAAGATATGCCGCAGATTAACGTTGTGCATTTTATACCTATTAGCATCCGCACTTACTCTCCGTTCAGATTCGTAACTGTTACAAAATTAAGTGGATGCTTGTCATCATGCACTGAGTCAGAGAACCCCTTTGAGGCGTCCAGGAGGTCCCATGGAAAGTTCGCAAGGGTCACAGAGGGGGGGGGGGGGGGGGGGGGGCTTTACTTCGTGATGCTGTACATATATCACAAACACCACATTGTCAAACGTAACATTTGTATGCCTTCGGTTTCGATTTTGTGCTGTATACAGGGATATGGTCATTATCCATATTTGTCATTGGTAATTTAATTGAGCAGTTCCTACATTAATTAGGACTACATACATCTACGACACATCAATTAAAAAGCTATATATATTGAAGAGAAAAAGTGTGTCTTGTCGTCTGTTGACAACGGAAGATTCGCCGCGACAGGAGCCTGGAAAGTTGGCGCGTCAATGGCCGTATTTCCCAAAGAGCTCCGAATAAAGAAAAAAAAAAGAAAAATGTGTAAAAAGTATGACGTAAAGAATAAATTCAGTGCAATGTGTCTAAGAAGAAACTCTCCTGCATGATCCGGTTGCAGAACCAACAGCAAGGCACCGATCTTCAACCATGGATAGTAAAAGTGTCTAAGATGCGATACAACAATAGTAAAATCAAACTTTTAGAACGACGAGACTGATGTTGTCAGCTCAGCGATAGACCTCCGTACTAAAGATGATCTAAAACGAAAATTTCATTAAAAACGAAAACCCTTGATAAGGCATGGTCTATTTGATATTCTAGGGGGGGGGGGGGGGCTTGGGTTTTTTGTCGGAGCAAGATTTTTTTTCACCCTGTACCTGGGCAAAATTATTTTTTTCTTGCAAAGTTGGAGCAAGGACATTTTTTTCTAACAATTGATGTGTATATCAATTATGTGTGTGTCTTTTTTAACAGATATTCTTTATTTTTACTTAAAATGCTCTTAACATTACTAAATTTTTATGTTAAACTTGTATTCACTTCTAAACTGAGAGCTGAGATAAAAGATTTTTACAAAGTGATATAATTTTCAGTATTAAAACAAAATATATATAAGGTCATGTAACATGTAAGAGGGCCTGAGGGGAGGGTCTTCTAGAAAAATATTTAAATTAAGAAATGTAAACTAGTGAAAAAATTCTCCTTCCAAGATTGTACATAAATTTTAGACTCTATAATACTATAGTGATACATGTATCTATTAATAGTAATAAATGATATTGATAAGGTATTTAAGGAAGCCCCTTTTTCAGTCACATGTATACTTTTAGACGTCATGTATATCATTAAAGAAGAAAAGTATGGCGTACAAAGCGAGCCGCAATTTTTTATATACAGTGAAAACTGTGGCGAGCGAAGCGAGCCGAAAAAATTCAGGAATTTTATGGTTATTCTTCAAATTCAAATTACTTGTAAGAGCAAGATTATTTTTATCTGTTACACCTTAAGCAAATTAATTTTTTTTCATCAAAATTCAGAGCAAAATTATTTTTTTTCGAAAAAAAAACCCCAAGCCCCTCCCCCCCCAGAATATCAAATTGACTGTGCCTAAAATGAATGGCAGATTGAAAAAAAAACCCAAATTATAACAAGTCCAAATTTCCTGAGTTATAACTGCAACAGTGCGATTGCGTTATTAGACTATACATGTTTGCAATTTTAGGTGAATATTGAGTGATTTGAATGTCCTATAGCCAACTGTAATACATGGACCAGAGAGAAAAATTAGTTTTTCACATTTACACTCATTTATTATTTCGAGAAGTGGTCAGTTGGCGCCATGAATGCGTTAGCCCTGACCGAGAGGTAGCTGGCTCGAACCTCACTATGTCCATGAATCGGCCGACATACTAGTATACTCTTTATTCATTTATTTATTTTGTCAAGAAATTCCATTTTTCAAATCAAAAATAATTTTCGCGCATTATATTCGAAAAAGTGAGAGGAAGTATTTCAGATAAGCACACTTTTTACTATGTGCATAGCAGGTGACTTTCTTGAGAATAGAAAGTAACGTTTACTAGGTAACGTTAAAATAAGCGGGAGGGGTAACAAAATCATTGTAACTTAAAAACTGACTGTCAAATTTCAGTAGGAACTTATCGGTGTTTAACTTGACATATGAAGAAAGTATCAAGTTTTTAAGGAAAATAAATGATAGGGTTTCAGATAAACGGACTTTATTATTTAGAAAAAAAATAAGAACTCAAAGATATTCTGAAAATAGACATAAATTAATCTCCTTTCGACAATTTCTTTTAAAAGTCTAAGTGATCATTTATAATTCTAAACACATCCGATTGCCCACATCATATCTAAATGAAAAATATAGTACTTGTTAATTTTCTGTCTCTACAGTCTGTACCTGTTTTTCGTTCCCTAAAGTGTGTTCATTTTAACGTCACATTTACGGCCCATTTTGGGGCTTTCAAAGGGTATATATGTCACTTCGTAGCTTAAAAACTGACGGTAAAATATGATGAAACATTGCATATAGAAAAATTATCACGCCTCAGACAAAAATGTTGGAATCTGATTGGTCAGATCATGGTCACATGACGCCGTGAAAAAAGCCGTATCAGGCTTGTAAATCCGTATCGGGCGAGTAGTTTATTTTGACGTCGTGAATTGTATGATACAGAGACCCCACACATACAGTTAGAGGTCTTCGACATGATAAATTCGTTACACGGTTAGTTAGTGACCTGATACGGAAAAATACATGGTGTGAAAAGATACGGGTTTCCTTTTCACACCATGTATTTTTCCGTATCAGGTCACTAACTTTTTTTCGCCCCGTCCGATACGGGTTTTCTTTTCACACCATGTATTTTTCCGTATCAGGTCACTAACTAACCGTGTAACTAATAGTATCGTCACTGAGGAAGTTCTACGGTCGATATGGGGAACCCCTCATACACTATGATGTCCCTTTCTCCAGAATGGTGGATGATATTCTGTCATAGACCATTTGAACCATCCAACCAAAGATTGTACTCTGTCTTCCGAAATGGAAGTAACCGGATGTGACAGTTCTACCGAAATGAAGCGTCGGGCGGTGCATGCAAGCAGGAGATGCTTACTCTTCCTGGGCATCTGGTCTCACTCCCATATCGGGAGTTCGCTTCTTTTCATTTATAATTTTTATGATAATCAAATTATAGCATCGTTTTTAAGGCTTTTCTGCACCTCCTTAATTTGGTATGATCTCACCAATTTATCTTAGAATTTGTGCTCATTCACCCATGAAGTTGAAATTAGAAAAATCAATTTGATCCAAAATAATTCTTTCGACTTCAATAAGCATTATAGCATTTATTTTGGTCACCTAGGCCTTTCATTTGTAAAAAGAAGATAGCTCTTGTTCAAAATTCTATGATTTTGAATTTTACTAATTTTCCGCTTTTCTCCGAAAGTACAGAAATTTTGACCATACGATTGTTTTACGTCAGGTGAAATCTGATGACCCATGTTATGTTCTATCGTTTGATATACAATTTAGCCCATTGTTAGGGGCGTAGCTTATAATTTCAAATTTAGCGACTTATTTGATCTACTACATCTTAGATTTATTTTATAATAATTATTATAAAGTCCAGAACGCTGCTTTATGGTAGCAGAGTTACTTGTTTTACCTTTATTATTCACATAAATCGTATCCATGTAGACAGATATAAAGTCAAGCACAGTATCCTTTTTATCGTAACTATAAGATATAACTGATTAAGCGGCGCCTTCGTCTTGATGTAAAGGTCTTTTGATTATGAACTAATTACATCAATACGATATACTGCAATAAGATGGATTAGCTTGAAACCATTATTTAGAAAAAAAAATAATTCTAGGAGTTCGTGTGAAAGTATGAAAACGATATTTTTCAAATGAAATACAACATGAAAAAATCCTTGGTTTTTGTGACAGCTTCTTCGGTGATTATTAAGATGTTTATCTGTCCTTTTGTTTAATGAAACAATCGGTAGAAGAAAGATTTATCAGCGAAATCTGAGTAATAAACTTTCATATTGATCTTCAAGATTGAAATCAATTCATACAGCTTTCATTTACGCCCACGTTATAATATTTAGGGAATAACTAGTTTCTGGCGTTATGTTTGCGGACGGTAAATGCTGATTTTACGGTCACAAACTGAGTTTTTCTGGCGACCCTTTAGCGGAGCCAGAAAAACGGATGTTTGCACTGTCAAATCAGCATTTACCGTCCGCAAACATAACACCAGTATCTAGTTATTCCCATTCTAATGCAATGTATATAAGGCGAAATGTGATGTTAGAAACATCAAAGCCTAGTGTGTTCTCGTTTTACTGTCGTAACTAAGGAGCAAACAACCAATAAAAATCAACGTTATAGCGATGTTTGTATACCGTACATACATCAACAAATTAATATGTATTATTCCGATGTTTGTATACCGTACATACATCAACAAATCAATATGTATAGTTCCGATGTTTGTATACCGTACATACATCAACAAATTGATATGTATAGTTCCGATGTTTTGTATACCGTACATACATCAACAAATCAATATGTATAGTTCCGATGTTTGTATACCGTACATACATCAACAGATTAATATGTATAGTTCCGATGTTTGTATACCGTACATACATCAACAAATTAATATGTATAGTTCCGATGTTTCTATACCGTACATACATCAACAAATTAATATGAATGTTAATTTAAGTCTACAAAGTGATCGCATCATTTATCAAAACAGCTCAAATTTACATAATGGACCATACATACACGTCTCAGTTATAGAACACTCGTCAGTGATCATACAGCCAAAACATTGAGTATCAATCTTCAACGCATTCTAAATTTCTGGTATCAAAATTTCTTGGAATTTCTAAAAAGTGGGTCCTGTAGCATCATACCCCTACCATCCTGCTACGTCTTTCGGTATACTTTTCGACATAGTTACTTTCATACTTTTTGGCATATTACATTGTTTGGATTTAGAATCACTGATGAGGGTTTAGTACCCGAAACGTGCATGTCTGGTCCACGTTGCCAATTTGTCTGTTTTTAAATGATGCTATTCAATTTGAAGACGTTTACATTTAAACCACTTGGTGAGTGTCACTGCTGGTGGACCAGGAGTCCCCGAGGGCACATGTAGCCAAGTTCGATCAATTTCGGTTGATCGTTTCTTCAACGCATTCTAAATTTCTGGTATCAAAATTTCTTGGAATTTCTAAAAAGTGGGTCCTGTAGCATCATACCCCACCCATCCTGCTACGTCTTTCGGTATACTTTTCGACATAGTTACTTTCATACTTTTTGGCATATTACATTGTTTGGATTTAGGATCACTGATGAGGGTTTAGTACCCGAAACGTGCATGTCTGGTCCACGTTGCCAATTTGTCTGTTTTTAAATGATGCTATTCAATTTGAAGACGTTTACATCCAAACAGTGAAAACATATTCAAAAGATAACAAAAGAGTGGAAGGGATATGATGTGTAAGGACCCACGTTTTTGAAATTCCATGTAATTTGATGATAAATGAATTTTGAATGCTTATGAAAGACGATTAAATATATTGATCTGAACTTTGCTACATATGCGGTCGGACCTTTTCTATAGCTCCTATGTTTTTCGCCGAGATGAAATGCTAAAAACTTAATATACTCTATTTTTCCAGTTATATTAGTGCTGTCGCAGATATACAGATGTCTGTAACAAATGTAAATTAAGGTGACGGAGTCTAAATTAAACTTTCCGTCTTCCAACGATTCAACTTTCATAAATTTTCTCATAATCATAAAGAAAGACCCTACAAACATGTAATTCGGTTTCTAAAAATAAAAACTTGAGTTAAGAGGGAAGGTTAAAAATAAGGGTATTTTTGGTTGGTTGTGGGGAAAAACCTCTTTATTTTCTGATATAAAGGCAAAAACTCGAATCGATTTGCTATATTGATTTTTTTTTGGCTTGGCGTCAATGCTGAGACACGTCATTTCATTATGACGTCCTGAGATAAAGTCCGCCAGGAGCGATCCGGCATCAGTAGTTTGAATCAGTTACGGAGGTGCGCGAAATGATGCACATTATAATCCACCAGGCATTAACGTGAGTTAAACCCGGTCACGGGTTAAGATGTTACGGTTTGCTGACCTTCATTGTTTCGAGGATCGTTTGATGTGGGCGTTGATGTGGGCGTTGTTCTATGTCTACTTGTCGATGTTGTCTGGTGATCTTTGTCGCAGTTCTGTTGGTGTCCTTCGATCCTTATAGCTAGTGCAGGTTGGTCTCGCCAGACTTCGATCCTTATGGCCAGTGCAAGTTGGTCTCGCCAGAGACTTCGATCCTTATGGCCAGCGCAGGTTGTCTCGCCAGAGACTTCGATCCTTATGGCAAGTGTAGGTTGGTCTTGCCAGAGATCTTTTCAATGTATTCTCCTTCTTCTTCTTTTACCTTATCAATTTTTTTTTTTTTTTTTTTTTTTTTTTGCTGTACAATTCAATGAACAACGTGATTCTTGTTTACCAAGGAATTACAGTAATTTCCATTGGCGATCTCAGAAAAAGCTGTGGGTGTCCTAATATACCGCATGAACCAAACAAACAAAGAGATTACAGGATATACTGAGATGGAAGGCATTATAATCCGCCAGGCATGACATCAGATTCAAATGACACATTACGTCGGATCTGAATCCCCCGTAAAACGTAAATTAATCTGTTTCCACTAAACCTAACTGTTATTTACCATCAACGGTGACAAAACTGTGACTTTCCTTTCATACTAATCTGCATACTATTTTTACTGTTGCGAAGTCTTTTCATAGGAAAGTCAATTTATAGCATAAATAATTATGTCTCCCCCAACGGGGAGGAGCCATATTGGTTTTGCCTTCGTCGTACGTCTGTCCGTCTGTCACACATCGTGTCCGGGCTATATCTCCTGAACCGTTTGCCCGATCAATTTCATATTTTAGTATGTTGTTGCTTATGAGGTTTCACATCATCTTGACCCAAGGTCATGTGACCAAGGTCAAGGTCATGTAGTACATTTTCAATGAAATTGTACATGCATTCCTGTCCGGGCTATATCTCTTGAACCGTTTGCACGATCGCTTTCATATTTTAGTATGTTGTTCCTTATGACCCGAAGGTTTCACATCACGCTGACCTAAGGTCATGTGACCAAGGTCAAGGTCAATTAGTATATTTCAAATGAACTTGTATTTGTTACGTGTATTATGTCCATGCTTAATCTTTTGAACCGTGATAGGATCACTTCATATTTTAGTATGATGGTGCTGATGACACAAAGGTTTACACCACCTTGATCCAAGGTCATATGACTAAAGTTAAGGTCAAGTTTTACATTTTTTTTTCTAAGTTTACATTTTTTAATGAAATTGTTAATGCTATTGAGTCTGGGCTATATCTGTGGAATCGTATACTGGATCACTCTGATACTTAAGTATACTGTTGCTCAGGATTGGATGTTTCTTATCATCTTGACCCAAGGTCATGTGCCCAAGGTCAAAATCATTTAGTTAATTAAATTGAACGTACTAATCTTGTCTGGGCTATATCTCCTGAACCCTTCTTACAATTGTTTTCATATTTTAGTATGTTGTTTCTCAGGACTAAATGTTTCTTATCACATTGTCCCTAGGTCAAATGATTAAGGTCGCTTCTTACTTTGGTAATGAAATTCTATATGCTAATCATGTCAAGGCTGAAATTGTCTATGCTGATCATGTTTAGGCTTAATATTTTGAACTGTATATCCAATCACTAATTCAGTTTTTTGTTGCTCATTATCCATACATTGTAGGTTTCAGATCACCTATATCCAAGGTCATGTTACCAATGTCAATTTCACTAAATATGCTTATAATAAAATGGTATATGCTAATCATGTTTAGGCTTTACCCCAAAGAATATAATGAATCACTTTCAAGTTTTAGTATATTGCCCATGACTCAAAGGCTTCACATCATCTTGGCCTAAGGTCAAGTAACTTAGAGGGAGGGGGAGACATGTTTTTTTTCTGAAAAACAATTTTTTAATTGTTACATTTCTTGAAACTCTTGTGAGATAAAAAAAATGTAGTAAAGCAACAAAAATCAATCATTATGATACAACAAATATGCTGATGAATTTTTCAGTTAACTTCTCGAAATAGAATTTTGATAATGGAATACACAAAATTGCATAAATGAATTTGGGAGCATATCTCCCAAAAGTATGTTAAAACGAGTATATTGGAAACATATAGTAATTAGACTAGATAAATTTAACACAGAACAAGTCTTAGAGGGACATATTATATTTATACGAATCTTGATTATGTTCGAAGATATATGAGTCCCATGAAAACAGGTATGATTGTTTGCAACTTTTATGAACAACCTCAATATTTGCGATGAATGAACGAAATGTCGTCAATAATGTGTTTCAGGCGTTATCCTCCATGTTTGTATAATGCCGTGACCGTTGTCTCAATTTAGCGTAAATTGTCCAGCAAGAACAAAAAGTGTAATGTGACAAGTAAGGAAACACTGATAGACCAGGTACAAAAAAATAATATGTTTTGACACTTTATATCGCCCACAATCGATACAAGCAAGCCTTCGTTATTATAAAATAATAGACTGTCACTTGAGGGCTAAAAGCTTTTGCGTGAATCAACAATATCGATAAGGAAACATAGCGCAAATTTCCCATTACTTTGAGTTTATTTTTATTGAAAGACAAATTCTGATTATATAAATTCTAATATTTTGGATATAACCCCTTCATGAAAATACATATACCAATTACATAATGAGCCTATATAGAAAATAACAACAATACCATTACACTTCTAATTCACATCGCACGAGTATGTAACGCGTAATTTCATTGATTAACGTCCTTCAAATCGTTACATGTGTTCCTTCAAATCGATTAATAATCTTCCACCTCTTCAAGAGGATCTGATTTAGTAAAATGTTATTGAAAACATCTTTTTCAACTTTCTCAACGACATTGAATTTGAAAGAGAACATACATTTAACAAGATACATGAACTAAGACCAAAGTTTATACTTGTTGTAGTCTGTATAACAAGATACATGAACTAAAACCAAAGTTTATACTTGTTGTAGTCTGTATAACAAGATACATGAACTAAGACCAAAGTTTATACTTGTTGTAGTCTGTATAACAAGATACATGATCTAAAACCAAAGTTTATACTTGTTGTAGTCTGTATAACAAAATACATGATCTAAAACCAAAGTTTTTACTTGTTGTTGTCTGTATAACAAGATACATGATCTAAAACCAAAGTTTATACTTGTTGTATGCTGTATTAGGCTGGATGTATATTGTCTATTTCATTTCCCAAAATAGAAATTTCAATACATAGATCTGAAAGAATCTTATGAAATATTATGCTCATATCCACCGTCAGGTTTTTTTTTTCGATTCTTTTGGAAATGTACCTACATGTATAAGAGAATACAATTTCGAAATCAAATCCATTTGTCTATTTCAAAATTGTTGAATATGAATTCTAATGCACTCTGTTTGTAAAGCGCATTCTGACTGGTTGAGCGATGAAAAAACTGCAAGGGGATTCACGTTTCACTGCAGTTTTTGCTATGACGTCATGCGTTCCTATGGCGACTTCGTTAAAAGCAGACGTTTTCTAGCTCCTTACTTACCAAAGCATTAGAATCGGGTGACCATGCTGATGTTTTACAAAAACTTACAGGGTATCGGCGAAGTACCTGTCAGAAATATCCGTTTTAAAACTCAATTTCTGACAGGGATTCGCCGATACCCTGTCAGTTTTTGTAAAGCACACGCACGATAACCCCTAATTCTTCTTCAATTTTACTATCATTACTATTATTAAGAGCAAAGATCTAAACACGACACAAAATGTATGTCAAAGATGAAGCTAAGGACAGAGCTATGTTATGAGGAAGATACTTCTTTGTTTCAGAATAAATTATTGATCAAATCAAACATCAGAAAATTTACAAATATATTTTCAAGTCAGTTAAGGAATGAATCTCATATTTTTCTGTTGATGCAGGTATCACCCGAAAAATTGGACAGAATACTGCATCAATGCGCGTAGCACGTTGATGCAAAAGTTTTCTGTCCAAATTTCTTGGATCTAGAAACAATCAATCATCGCACTCTATTTCGTAAGTCGGATGGTTTCGCAGTGACAAAACAAGTTATGGCAGCCTCCATGATTCAAACAGCGAACGATCGTCTCGATTTGGAGCCGCTCATTTTGGCAAGAGGAAATTAAAGATCTGTATCGCAGATGGCGCCAGGAAAATTCACTTTGGCTTAATTTAAACTGTTTGGCAGTACTACTAACGAGGATCAAAATATCCGAAACACGTGTCTAGTACAACAAAATTGGTACTATAGAACATACTAGTATATTTCAATATTGACATTTTCAACCACTAGGCTGCTGATGGACTGTAAGTCCCCGAGGATATCGCTCCCCTACTTTTAGTGCTTATGCACTGCATTGAAATATATTCTAAATTTTCTGTCATCAGTTTAGACCTAAATTTCTAAAACTAAGGGGTATCTCCCTCATTGCATAGCTCTGTCCTTAATTGGGTTTCGGCATTTTTTTTTTCAGTCATGTTTAGATTTAAGCTCCTTGCGCCTTCCCTCCAACGGTTTTTGACCATATTTTTAACTTAAATACGCTTCTGAATAAACCCTACACAAATTTTGGAGCCGCTCATTTTGGCAAGAGGAAATTAAAGATCTGCATTGTAGATGGCGTCAGGAAAATTGACTTTGGCTTTATTTAAACTGTTTGGCATGGAGTACTTCTGACGAGGATTAAAATATCCGAAACACGTGTCTAGTAGAAAAAAAGGTACTGTAGAACATATATTTCAATATTGACAATTTCAACCACTAGGCTTGTATCGCTGCTGGTGGACTGTAATTCCTCGAGGATATCGCTCCCCTACTTTTAGTGTAAACACACTGCATTGAAATATATTCTAAATTTCCTGTCATCAAATTAGACCTAAATTTCTAAAACTAAAAGGTATCTTCCTCATTGCATAGCTCTGTCCTTAGCTGCGTTTCAGCATAATTTTTTTCGGTCATATTTAGATTTAAGATCCTTGCGCCTACCCTCCAACGATTTTTAGCCATATTTTTAACTTAAATACGCTTCTGATTAAACCCTACACAAAATTTGGAGCCACTCATTTTGGCAAGAGGAAATTAAAGATCTGTATTGTAGATGGCGCCAGGTAAATTCACTTTGGCTTTATTTAAACTTTTTGGCATTAAGTACTACTGACAAGGATCAAAATATCCGAAACGCGTGCTAGTACAACAAAATTGGTACTATAGCACATATATTTCAATATTGACAATCTCTATATCTTTGGAATAAGGACCAGTTTGAGCTAATTCTACATGCACAGTTTATTTTTGAGTTAGTAGAAAAGAAATGATACGCAAACATCAACAAATTGAATTTTCAGCAACGAGTTCGTTCGTGTTTGAGGGAACCCCCGGTTCTAAAAAAAAGTGCTATAAATAGACTTCCGAGAAAAAACTTTGTGTTGATCGATGTATCAACAAAATTTCTCAGCCAATCAGAATCTTCGTTTCTTGAAAATGACAATGGAAATTAAATGATTGCAAAAGCACAGTAAAACTAGGCGAACGATATCCTCGGGAACTAACAGTCGACCAACAGAGATACAAACTTGGTGGTTGAAACTATCATATTGAAATATAGAAATATTCTATCGCTATATATTATAGTGCATCATACTCGCATTTCAGCAAACAATGTATCATCAGTGATATTCATGACTGAAAGAGAAGGAAATCTCAATAGTGAATATATGACGAGCGAAATTCTAAACATGTCCTGAAATATATGCCAATGAGCCAGCTTTCTGCAATTCTGTCATTTTCATAATAATTTAGATTATATGGTTATTTTAAAACTTCGATTTTTAAGTTTAATGTTGAATTTATTTTTCGCAAAGGAAAGCTTCTATTGGCCAAAGCGTCGGAAATATAAAGAAAACACTCAACAGCGGTGAACTATGTTACCAGTTCAAAACTGCAACATATAATAAGGCAAGTGTGAGGCAAGAATAATACAGAAGTTCTGCTTCCAGAATACATTCTTTACAGTAATATATATTCCTTATCTTTTTTCAGATTTCAGATCCTAAGCACGACAGACTTCTTTTTTATTTATTTATGTTAACTATACTTCGATATTATGCAGTATCGTTATTGTTTTATTTTTTTCATGAAAGATTTGTATGCATATTAATTGCAATTGTGACTTTTAATTCTGGGTTTTGTGTGTGCGTTTTAATTCACTGATAGAGTAATTCAAATGGTTAAATGAATTTGAATTGAACAATGTACCGTTTATCTTCATACGTAGATTATTGTATTTTTGTCATATTTATCGCTGAGTTTCATCGTCAATAAAAAGATTGAATTTGAACAAACTGCACGTACAGCTTCTCTTAATTACTATGATCTACCAAAGTTCACATCATTATAGGAAATGGATATAATTTTTTCATCAGATTAACAATGTAATTTATTTTCAATTCATCTGGAAAATACAAAAGTGTGGGCTACTCTGAATTCGAAGTATCATTTCTTACTAATGTCGCTGGTTTAATGTCCAACATCTTCAATCAAGTCATTTCTACAGGACGTTATATTACGATATTTGCATATATGGGCAGATTTATCTCAAGAATAGATCTATCAACGTGTCAATTGTTTTCTCATATTTCTCAAGTGTCTTGTCTTTGATTAATACCAACTACTCAGACTGAATAAATTGGTCAGTCATAATGAACGAGCCAAAGTGTTCCAAGGCCAAACCGAGAAAATGTAATCTACATTAGCAAAATGTGGAATATTTACCATTGAATGTTAAAATAAACTAAATTGCAAGATTGATGTACATTTCTCAAGATTTAATCAATGAACAAATTTTCTAACTGTGTTATACAAGACAAGTCATTTATCATTGAGAAAACTTGTTCACGTAACGTTCTTTCTAAATCCAACATTATTGCCTAAAGCACTGATTTGTTACAATCTGTTTATATGAACCTGGTCGCTGGTTAACAATTGAAATAAAATTTTTTCAGAAAAAAAACAGATGTCTCCCCCTTCCTCTAAGTTACTTTGACCTTAGGCCAAGATGATGTGAAGCCTTTGAGTCATGGGCAACATCATAATAAAACATGAAAGTGATTCATTATATTTTTTGAGGTAAAGCCTAAACTTGATAAACATGAAACCAAAGTAAGAAGTGACCTAAATCATGAGACCTTGGGACAATGTGATATGAAACATTTAGTCCTGAGAAACAACATACTAAAATATGAAAACAATTGAAAGAAAGGTTCAGGAGATAAAGACCACACAAGATTAGTACGAACAATTTCATTAAACAAGAGCCCCAGGGGGCACAACGCTCACCTGATACCCATGCACGCTCTAATTGACATACTGACATTGAATACTGATAGTGCCAGTACCAGGATTTTAGCCCACAACCTTTCTAAAAAGATTTTTGCCGGATGCAGAGAAGTTTTTTTTTCAGACAACCTTTAAAAGTACAAAAAAGAAAAAATAGTCACATTTCAAAACAATAACTTTTTTACTGATTTGAAAAGACGGATAAGTGGTCCAACGTCATATGCCCAGCTAGTATAGTTCAATTATGCAACATCAAAAATAAAATCATATTGTACATTAATGTGCAGCAGAAAAAGAATAAAACAATGAAATGATTTCATAAATTAAGTTTATTTAAAATTGAACACAAAACCTTTCATTACTGATAGCTAGCATGCCAGAAATTATAAAGATTGTGAAACGAGAATGCCCCCGGCGGCATCTTTGTTAGTATAAAGGTTATTTTCTGTTAAGTATGTAAGAGGTCAGGGTCAGCGTAATATTGGTATCAATGGAAAGATCTTGTCACAAGGAATACACATGTAAAAATTGAAACCTCTATCACTAACCATTCAAAAGTTATGCCCAATGTTAAAGTTTTTGAGAAGTACGTCAAAGGTCAAGTTTATGGTCACGAGGTCAAAAATTTTGGTATCAATGGAAAGGTATTGTCACAAGGAATACACATGTGAAATATGAAACCTCTATCACCAGCTTCCATTTAAAAGTTATGCCCAATGTTAAAGTTTTTCGGAAAACAGACAGACAAACAGACAGACGGACAGGCCAAAAACTATATGCTCCCGATTCTTTTATTCCAGGGGCATAAAAAATAAAGATTTTTCGGTTTTGCCTTTATTCATATTAAAGTGTACTGAAATCTATGAATACTTTTGAATAGTATTGATTTCATCTCAAATACATGAAACGTACAGTTAAAATCGTTTTATCCAATATTTATCAGTTCAAGTGAGTTGTGCAGAAATTGGGCCAGTTTGTTTTCCAAAAAGCACTAATGTATGGTGTATCAAACCTCATGACCCAGTGAAGCCACTTGAACAAATAATTTTCAGTGAATATGCTGAAATGCGGCGCTTCTTGCCTATGCATATTTCAACAGGCGAGAAGGAGCGTCGTATTTCAGCATACGCTGTTCAACAACTCAAGTGGTTTCTCTAGGTTTCGTAGTTTGAAACAAATTAAAAGGCCCATGAAATTGTTAAGCTTGTCCAACTAGCAGACCTACGACATCATTATTTACTGTTAACAAATTGTTTTACCTCGCCAATGGTCTGTTACACGGAAAAGTTGTTAGCGGAGAGAGTTCATGAAATGTATCGGTTGCATAGGATTTGCCGACAAAAAGTCATTTGGTCCGATAAAAACTCATCATGTATCTATTATTTGAACAGATAAAAATTCCCAAATGTCTTATCACAGGAACCTGTCATTTTATGAGAGAAAATGTTTCATTATTCACAACCTCAGGCCTCTGTGTTCCTCTTAGAAATATTATGCATACAAGATGTCGAACACAGTGGCTTATGGTTGTAAATAATAATTTATTTTCTCTATTTAAACAACAGCTTTCTGTGGTCCAACATTTCATAGGAAGATTTAAGGAACTCTGAACTGAATTATTTATTTCAAGAATTTCAGATATTAAATGTCCTATGCATTCTCAAAATCCAGAGGAAGAGATTACTCATTAGATGTTTCTTCAAGAAATCAGTCCGTAAACTACTTCATCTAAGAGAGTCTAAGACAGAAGAAATTCGAGCAAACTTTATACATGATAACAAGTATATGCAAGTGTTCCAAGTACATGAATGATAACCATTATGAAAGTGTTCCAAGTATAATGCACATTAAATAAAAATCTATTCCGTTTGCACTGTATCTCCTGAAATGTATCGCATTACTAAAGGTATCACATTTCTACATGGGGAATCCCCTTCGGGTACACGGCAAAACATGGCCGCTTTTGAAATCTTGTTCCCGACTTTAAAAATAAAATTCTAAATAAGTATAAAGAATTTAAATAATTGAATCATATCACATAAAAGGTCAATCAATAAGACATTGAAGCATGTGTCACTTGTTGAATTATCAGCTGTAACTATGGATGAAAGGTCAATCTAAAATGATTAATCATACAAAGAAGGTTTTTTTTCCTGTAGTTGCACCTGAAACATTGGGCATGGAAAACATACATTATACCTATGTACAATCTTAAAAAATATTCCTTAAAAATCCAAATTAAAGTGGATATCTTGACAAAATTCTTTCACTTGTAGGGTACCATGCATGAGTACATCATACCTACAAATTGTCATGACAATCTGAAGAGTGGTTATAGAGAAGAAGCAGAAAATGTATGAAAATCACCCCCCCCCCCTTCCTTTTTAAATAAGAAAAAAAATCATAAAAAATCAAAAAAATAAAATTTAAGCATAAAATACATATCAAAGCATTAAGTAAGTTAAATATGATAAATATGTAGTAAATGAGTGTGTAAAATCATACACTTATTAAGTTATTTAAAGAAATAGTGCAAAAATGTGCATTTCTGACTAAGTCCGAAAAGACGTCAAAAACGTGTCAAACATTTGACTTCGAAGTGGAACCAAAAATAACAACACTTCTTAAGACATCTCTCTAGATCATCCTGATGCTTTCGGTTTGTTGATACATGCTTTGGTTCTGAAGAAGAAGTTTGTCAAAGGAGGGTACCCCCGTGACCTACTTTTGGCTGTGGTGGCGCCACCTGTTCACAGATCCGGACGAAAAACAACAACACTTGTAGGGGACCATGAGTACTTCATACCTACCAAGTTTCATCAAAATCCCTTCAGCCGTTCTGGAGAAGAAGTTGAAAATGTGAAAAGTTTACGACGACGACGGACGACGACGACGGACGACGACGACGGACGACGACGACGGACGACGACGACGGACGACGGACGACAGACGCAACACTATGACAATAGCTCACTTGAACCTATGGCTCAGGTGAGCTAAAAAGGGAAAAAAATTTTGTTGGGGTCCCGCCGGGGTTTGAAGCCACTCCCCATGGGTCCATTGGGCATGGAAAACATACATTATACCTATGTACAATCTTAAAAAATATTCCTTAAAAATCCAAAAGTGGATATCTTGACAAAATTCTTTCACTTGTAGGGTACCATGCATGAGTACATCATACCTACAAATTGTCATGACAATCTGAAGAGTGGTTATAGAAAAGAAGCAGAAAATGTATGAAAATCACCCCCCCACCCCCTTCCTTTTTAAATTAGAAAAAAAATCATAAAAAATCAAAAAAATAAAATTTAAGCATAAAATACATATCAAAGCATTAAGTAAGTTAAATATGATAAATATGTAGTAAATGAGTGTGTAAAATCATACACTTATTGAGTTATTTAAAGAAATAGTGCAAAAATGTGCATTTCTGACTAAGTCCGAAAAGACGTCAAAAACGCGTCAAACATTTGACTTCGAAGTGGAACCAAAAATAACAACACTTCTTAAGACATCTCTCTAGATCATCCTGATGCTTTCGGTTTGTTGATACATGCTTCGGTTCTGAAGAAGAAGTTTGTCAAAGGAGGGTACCCCCCGTGACCTACTTTTGGCTGTGGTGGCGCCAGCTCTTGACAGATCCGGACAAAAAACAACAACACTTGTAGGGGACCATGAGTACTTCATACCTACCAAGTTTCATCAAAATCCCTTCAGCCGTTCTGGAGAAGAAGTTGAAAATGTGAAAAGTTTACGACGACGGACGACGACGGACGACGGACGACAGACGCAACACTATGACAAAAGCTCACTTGAACCTATGGCTCAGGTGAGCTAAAAAGGGAAAAAAATTTTGTTGGGGTCCCGCCGGGGTTTGAAGCCACTCCCCATGGGTCCATTGGGCATGGAAAACATACATTATACCTATGTACAATCTTAAAAAATATTCCTTAAAAATCCAAAAGTGGATATCTTGACAAAATTCTTTCACTTGTAGGGTACAGTCAAGAGTACCTCATACCTACAAATTGTCATGACAATCTGAAGAGTGGTTATAGAAAAGAAACAGAAAATGTATGAAAATCACCCCCCCCCCCCTTCCTTTTTACATAAGAAAAAAATTCTTAAAAAATCAAAAAAATAAAATTTAAGCTTAAAATACATATCAAAGCATTAAGTAAGTTAAATATGATAAATATGTAGTAAATGAGTGTGTAAAATCATACACTTATTGAGTTATTTAAAGAAATAGTGCAAAAATGTGCATTTCTGACTAAGTCCGAAAAGACGTCAAAAACGCGTCAAAAATTTGACTTCGAAGTGGAACCAAAAATAACAACACTTCTTAAGACATCTCTCTAGATCATCCTGATGCTTTCGGTTTGTTGATACATGCTTCGGTTCTGAAGAAGAAGTTTGTCAAAGGAGGGTACCCCCGTGACCTACTTTTGGCTGTGGTGGCGCCACCTGTTCACAGATCCGGACGAAAAACAACAACACTTGTAGGGGACCATGAGTACTTCATACCTACCAAGTTTCATCAAAATCCCTTCAGCCGTTCTGGAGAAGAAGTTGAAAATGTGAAAAGTTTACGACGACGACGGACGACGGACGACAGACGCAACACTATGACAATAGCTCACTTGAGCCTATGGCTCAGGTGAGCTAAAAAGAACTAAACGATCTTTACCTTGGGCACATGACCTTGGGTTAAGATGATAAGAAACCCTCCAATCCTGAGCAACAGCATACTAAAGTATCAGAGTGATCCAGTATACGATTCCACAGATAAAGCCCAGACTCAATAACATTTACAATTTCATTAAAGAATGTTATACTTGACCTTGACCTTAGTCATATGACATTGGATCAAGGCGGTGTGAAACCTTTGGGTCATCAGCACCATCATACTAAAATATGAAGTGATCCGATTACGGTTCAAAAGATTAAGCCAGGACATAATACACATAACAAATACAATGTCATTTAAAATATACTAATTGATCTTGGTCACATGACATTGAGTCAACGTGATGTGAAACCTTTAGGTGATAAGCAACAACATACTAGAATATGACATCGACGCCGGACGGATAACTATGATAAAAGCTCACTTGAGCTTTGCTCTGATGACCTAAATGTTACTTTATCACCACTTCCTTATGAATAACATAGGGTAATCAAAAATTACATAGCTCTCCTGTACAGGTTTTGTCAGAAACAAGGTTAAAGTTTTTGATAAGTAGGTCAAAGTTCAAGGTCACTTGGTCAAAGGTAATGGTCTCAAATGAAAGGTCTCGTCACAAGGTATTTACATGTGAAATATCAAAGCCCTACCCCTTATCATTCAAGAGATATAGCCCAGGTTAAAGTTTTGTCTACGGACGACGACGACGACGACAACCACGCCGAGGGTATGGCATTAATTAGCTCTCCGGACTCGTTCGTCCCGGCGAGCTAAAAATATTTCTTCCTGGGAAATTCCACTCGTCTTTGTTTTGTTGAAACCACAAACACACGGTGATGTTACTTTATCCCTTTGGCAGCAAAGTTGCAAAAAGGGAGAATGAGAGGCTCAAGACCGCATTGACATGTGCTTTAGTTTTGAGGAAGTTTTGTCAAAATAGTTCTCGGGGTACCCTCTACCCCGAGAAATAATTTTGCCTGTGGTGGCGCCACCTAATGACGGATTCAGAGAAAAAACAACAAGACTCGTTGGGGACCATGAGTACCTTATACATTCCAAGTTTCATGAAAATCAGAAAGGTGGTTATGGAAACAAGCTGGAAATCAACCCCCCTCCTTCCTTTTTTAAATGGGAATCAAGGGAAAAGGAACAACAAATGTTATTCCACTCCTATCCATTTCAAATTTATTTTGTTTAACAATAAAATTTTTATTTACTTCATATCAAAGTTATTTATAAAATATATTTTAATGTCCAACTTAAAATTCACTAATGTCCGACTTAAAATGACTTTTTTAAACAAGGCATTAAAAGTCAGACATTAAAGTAAAGCCTATGTTTGTGAAACACGAATGCCCGGTGGCATCTTTGTTAGTATAAACACCATTTCCTGTAAAATATATTAAAGGTCAAGGTCAGGGTCACTACGTTAAAATCTTTTGGTATTAATCGAACAATCTTGTGACAAGAAATACACATGTGAAAGATGAAAGCCCTATCACTTACCATTCAAAAGTTATGCCCAATGTTGAAGCTTTTGAAAAGTAGGTCAAAGTCAAGGACATGAGGTCACACATTTTGGTATCAATGGAAAGATCTTGTCACAAGGAATACACACTTGAAATATGAAAGCCCTATCACTTACCATTCAAAAGTGATGCCCAATGTTAAAGTTCTTGAAAAGTAGGTCAAAGTTCAAGGTCATGACGTAAAAAAATTTGGTATGAATGGAAAGGTCTTGTACAAGGAATACACATGTGAAATATGAAAGCCCTATCACTTACCATTAAGATGTTATGCCCAATGTTAAAGATTTTAAAAAGTATGTCAAAGGTCAAAGTCAAGGTCATGAGGTCAAAAATTTTGGTATCAATGGAAAGGTCTTGTCACAAGGAATACACTAGCTTCATAAATATCGCCCTACCCACACTTGGTCTTATTCGGTCGTTGTTGTGTGTCCCCACACACAACACAACCAAATAACCAGAAGTCTCTGATGAGACTGAACCTCTCCTGGTTGTTTGCTTAAATTAATCTAAGAGCCACACTCATTTTCCAAGACCCTGAGATCAGGGGATCAAACACAATACAAGACCAAAGAATTATTAATATGATGGAAAAGAATTATCTATAAATTACATGTATACTTTCTGAGAATTGGTGTTCACAATATTACATGATAGAGTTATACATGCAAATTACCACACCCATTTTCCATGAACCTGGGGGTCAGGGGTTCAAACAATAAAAGGTGCACATCTAGACCACTGACTGAGAATAATGCAAAAACAATTATCTTTCTATCAATTATACTTTCTGAGAATTGATGCTAACAAGATAACATTAGTTATATAGGAGAAAATGACCACACCTATTTCCCCAGATCCTGGGGGTCAGGAGCTCAAACACAATATCAGGTGCACATCTAGACCACAGACTGAGAATAAGCAAAAACAATTATCTTTCTATCAATTATACTTTCTGAGAATTGGTGCTCACAAGATTACATAGAGTTACATAGGAGGAAATGACCACACCCATTTTCCAAGACCCTGGGGATCAGGGGCTCAAACAAAATATCAGGTGCACATCTAGACCACAGACTGAGAATAATGCAAAAACAATTGTCTTTCTATCAATCATACTTTCTGAGAATTGGTGCCAACAAGATTACATAGAATTATATAAGAGAAAATGACCACAGCCATTTTCCAAGACCCTGGGGATCAAACAAAATATCAGGTGCACAACTAGACCACAGGCCAATAATAATGCAAAAAGAATTTATTTTGTACTATTCACAGATTCAGAGGATTCGCACTCACAAGAAAAGTTTAAAGGACAGACAGACAGACAGACAGACAGACGGCCGGACGCCGGACACACGGCCATCGCATAAGCTCGACTGGTCTTTGACCAGTAGTGCTAAAAACAAGTGTGGGTAGGGCAACATTCATGAAGCTAGGAATACACATGTGAAATATGAAAGCTCTATCAACTTCCATTCATAAGTTATGCCCAATGTTAAAGTTTTTGAAAAGTAGGTCAAAGTTCAAGGTCACGAGGTCAAAAATTATGCTATGAATGGAAAGGTCTTGTGACAAGGAATACACATGTGAAATATGAAATCTCTATCAAATACCATTCAAAAGTTATGCCCAATGTTAAAGTTCTTGAAAAGTAGGTCATAGGTCAAGATCAGAGTCACAAGGTCAAAAATTTTGGTATGAATGGAAAGCCTTAGGTCTTGTCACAAGAAATACACATGACATTGTGAAATATGAAAGCCCTATCACTTACCATTCAAAAGTTATGCCCAATGTTAAAGTTTTTAAAAAGTAGGTCAAGTAGGTCAAATGTCATGGTCACAAATTTTGGTATCAATGGAAAGGTCTTGTCACAAGGAATACACATGTGAAATATGAAAGCCCTATCACATACCATTCAAAAGTAAATGCTCAATGTTAAAGTTTTTGAAAAGAAGGTCAAAGGTCAAAGTCACGAGGTCAAAAATTTTGCTATCATTGGAAAGGTCTTGTCACAAGGAATACACATGAGAAATATGAAATTCATTTAAAAAAACCAAAACTTGAACTTTTCTGACGAGACTAAAGCTCTCCTGGTTGTTTGGTAAAATTCATCTTAGTGGCAAACTCTTTTTCCAAGACCCTGGGGATCAGAAGCTCAAACAAAATATCAGATAAACAACTAGACCACAGACTTACTATTAATAATGCAAAATGAATAACTCTCTATCAATTATACTTTCTACGAATTTGTGTTCCAAAGATAAGTTAACATAAAAGAAAATGACCACACCTCTTTACTAAAACCCCAAGGAACATTAGGGCATAAACAAAAGATCAACTTGACCAGAGACCTAGAATTATGCAAAAATGATTATCTCTTTATCAATTATATATTCTGAAAATTAGTGTTCTAATGATAAAATAGAGTTTTAAAATAGGAGAAAATGACCACACCCCTTTTCCAAGACCCTGGGGGTCAGGCGCTCAAACAAAATAACAGGTACACAACTACACAATAGCTCCATTATAATGCAAAAAGAATTAATTCTCTGTCAATTACACTTTCTGAGAATTGGTGATTACAAGATTACATAGAGTTAAATAAAAGAAAATAACCACACCCCTTTTCCAAGACCCTGGGGGTCATGTGCTCAAACAAAATATCAAATGCACAACTAGATCAGAGACTGATTATAATGCAAATAGAATTTTTAACTCTGTATCATTCATATTTTCTGAGAATTAGTGTTCACAAAATTACAGAGTTATATAAGAGAAAATGACTACAACAATTTTCCAAAAGACTGATTATAATGCAAAAAGAATTAACTTTCTATCATTTATACCTTCTGAGAAATGGTGACAACAAGATTACATAGAGTTATATAGGAGAAAATGACCACACCCATTTTTCAAGACCCTGGGGGTCAGGCGCTCAAAAAAAGCATCAGGTGGACAACTAGACCATAGGCCCATTATAATGCAAAAAAGAATTAATTTCTTCCCATTCACAGATTCAGAGGATTCGCGTTCACAAGAAAAGTTTAACGAATGGACGAAGTTTAACGAATGGACGGCCGGCCGCTTGACACAGGGCGATCACATTAGCTCGACTGGTCTTTGACTTTGAAAATTGTGCAAAAATGTGTTTTTCTTACTAAGTGCGAAAAGATGTCAAAAACATGTCAAAAATTTGACTTCGGAGTCGAACAAAAAATAACAACACTTCTTAAGACATCTCTATAGATCATCCCGATAATTTCGGTTCCAGTGAAGAAGTTTGTCAAAGGAGGGTACCCCGTGACCTACTTTTGCCTGTGGATGGATCGGGATGAAAAACAACAACACTTGTAGGGGACCATTAGTACTTTAGTCGATTTGACAGCCTTATATAACATGTGGCCGACCTAGAAATGTCCTTTCCTATGAACTTTTTTTTATGATTCTTATCTATGGGATAGTACTGAACGATTCTAGCTTGGTTGCCACTCTGGCAACCTTGGGCAACTCTTTTTATCGGCGGAAATTCAAAATGGCCGCCAAATGCCTTCCACCAATAGATGAAATTTAATTCTTTCTTTTAATGTTAAGTGTGGCACATCAAATCAGGGGTTTTGAAGGTCAACAAACCCATTTCCGATGTCATTTTTACAATTTGATTTCATTCAGGACTAAAAATTCAAGATGGCCGCCAATTTCATTATGCCGGTACAATGAGAATATTTCAATAAAACGTTATTTGTAGTTGCAATGGTCCTAGAATATATTTATTTTGCTGTTTTGGTTGTTTTCTGCTGACACTGTTTCTAGGACAACTCTGCTTATCGGGGGAAATTCAAAATGGCCGCCAAATGCCTTTCACCAATAGGTGAAATTTAATTATTTCTTTAAATATTAAGTGTGGCACATCAAATCAGGGGTTTTGAAGGTCAACAAACTCATTTCAAATGTCATCTTGACATTTTGGGCTTATTCTAGACTAGAAATTCAAGATGGCCGTCAAATTTCAACCTCAGTATGGTACAATGTGTAGATTTCAAAAAAGAAAGTCATATTACACATCTTATTTGTAGTTACAATGATCCTTGAATACATCTATTTTGCTGTTTTGGTTGTTTCCAGTTCACACATACTTGTAGGACAACTTTTTTCATCGGGGGAAATTCAAAATAGCCGCCAAATAGTCCCCTACCACTGAGTAAAATTTAAAAAGAAATATCACAAGCTCTTATTTCTTAAGACTTACTATGTAATGAAAAATGAATAAGAGTGACATATAAGATTGGATGGTTTCAGCATTAACAGACTAGGATTTGTCAAAATGTAATGCAAAGATAAGCGTGTCATTTGTTTGATTAAAATGGTACTCAAAAGACAAAAATAGAGTTTCCCTATTGATCATGTTGATATAAAACCACTTTGTTTGACGCAGTGGATTCTAGAGTAAGCAAGTAAACTCGAGGTAACTTGGCTATCTTGGCTCTTTTGACCATCATGGCAATTTCTTTGCTTGGCCTGTATAGCTTTTTTTCCAATCGGCAAGAATGCAAGAGAAAGTGTTTGATGTTTTCTTTACAACAGTCCCTCGGTGTAATTTATGTTGAGTTGAGCTATCTACTTTATTTATGTATAACGTTGATGATGACACGTACCATTTTGCAATGAAATTCTGAACCTTGCATCTCTATCCTAGCCATGGAACTTTGTAAGCTTAAGAATAGAATGTCTTCAGAATGTCTTTGGCAAAACAACATTAATTATATATATGCTTCTTTGAATCATTTTGGCTGGAAGTACCACTAATGAGCATTCATTGTCCGAATCATGCATGTCTGGTGCATAGAATGAATTCTTCTATGTAAAGAAGGCTGCCCAATAGTAACAGGGTTAGCGCTCTCCTTTCTCTTCATAAGGCTGGTTAAGTTTGTAAATGAACAGGCCTTTCAAAATTTCATCTGCTATCATTACATCTTAGGATAATTTTAACGTCTGGTTGGAGATTTCCTCCGTTTTTCTCTACAGTGATTCAAAATTGAATCCGAGGAATCTTCAAATGTGGTAAGATGAAATGGTACTACGTTTGTTTTGGCATGTAAAACTCGAGAGGGTGAAATCTATCTTGAAAGCAGTTGTCATGGATATGTTCCGTACAGTTTGAAGGTTGTTTCTATATCATATAATTATCTTAAACGAGTTTCCATTCCAAATGTTTTCTTACAACACAGAGTATTTAGTTGAAGAGTAAGACAAGCTTGAAATAAATCTAGAACAGAACAGGAGCATAGGTCAAAAGAACAGTGACAGGGAAAATGATCTATGTCAAGAATACAGATCATGCAGAAATCCTGGAAGAACTTTGTCCCTTTGAATTCCTTTTGTAGACTTTCAAATAGGACAATCACTTAAGTATTTGATATAATATTTTGACAATCCATAGCCCTATGATGTAGATTCTTGCTTCTTATCCCCCTTCTTTAAAATATACAAAATTTGCAATTAATTCTAATCTTTATGATAAAAAAAATCTTCTCTTTTACGATTTGAGAATGTGCAATCTATGTAAAAAGTGCATGTGTAAGCTCATATCGACAAAAGGAAATTACACGTGGAGTATACCACCTTTGGGATCACAAATAATGTTTAACGTCTTCAAATTCATTAGCATCATTTTAGAGCAGATAAATTTACAGCATGGTCCAGACATGCACGTTTCGGGTAATAAACCCTCGTCAGTAATAAGATGCATCACAGTTATTCGTAACGAAATGGGAATATTGAAGTGAGGAGTCATTTTATGTTAAGCCTTTAATGACTTATAAACAAAATGACCCCAGATATGGATTTTGCCCTTAAAAGCCCTGATTAGATGTGCTACACTTGATATATAAAGTAATTACATTGTGTATTACATTTTACGCAGTAGACGGAGACTATTTGGTTGCAATTTTGAATTTCCCCCGATAAGTAGAGTTGTCCCAGAAGATGTGTTAACTGAAAACAGCCAAAACAGCAAAACAAAAATATTCTAGGACCATTGCAACTACAAATAAGATGTGTTACACGAACGTTTTATTGAAATATTCACATTACACCATAATGAGGTTGAAATTTGACGGCCATCTTGAATTTTAGTCCTGAATGAACTCAAATTGTAAAAATGACATAGGAAATGGGTTTGTTGACCCTCAAAACCCCTGATTTGATGTGTCACACTTAATATTTCAGGAAATAATTTAATTTCATCTATTGGTGGAAGGCATTTGGCGGCCATTTTGGATTACGGCCGATAAAAAGAGTTGCCCAAGGTTGCCAGAGTGGCAACCGAGCTAGAATCGTTCAGTACTATCCCATAGATAAGAATCATCAAAAAAAGTTCATAGGAAAGGACATTTCTAGGTTCTGAAATTTTCAAATCGACTACTTCATACCTACCAAGTTTCATCAAAATCCCTTCAACAGTTCTAGAGAAGAAGTTGAAAATGTCGAAAAGTTTATGGCGGACGCCACACTATGACAATTTCACTTGAGCTTCACTCAGGTGAGCTGAAAATTGTGAATGTACATGCAGTAGTCTTATCGTTTGTTCAGTGAAAGAATAAGACTATCTGACTAACAAATGTACTAGGGGATTCTTGTATAAGACTCAAACTTTGTTCAAAATGTATCAAGACCTTTATTTTACAGCATTACAGAAGAAAAGTTGACAGTTCTGTTTGGTTTATTAAATCTATGTTTCATAATTCTTTAAGATTTCCAAATTTTGATGTAAGAATAAAAAGTGACAAGGACTGATAAATCTACCCACACATAAATATCACAGAAGCTATACTTTATTATAATCTATTACAAACTTTATTTCATTCATGATGAATAACCATATTATTATCAAAATATACACGCACTTATGTTAGAAAACTGAAAGGTACTAAATATCAAGTTCATTCAGAAAAAGATACTTTTGGTCAACATATTTCAAACAAACAATTTCTTAATACCAAATGCTCATGGAGATTCATTTACACTACTAAGTAAAAAAAAAAAAACCATTCAATTTCTATTTTACTTGTGTTTACTTCATGAATGAGTTTCCAAATTAGAAAAAAAGTTTCAAGTTCATACTTGAAGATACTAAGTCTTATATACTCAAATACCTTTGATACTGCTTGTAAAGCTGGAAGCCTTTTGCAGAGTATACATCACAAATGTACAAATGGTTTATAAATTTACAAATACAAGTTTATGTTTAAATATGATAAACAATGACTGAAAATGGGTATAAATATCAAAGCTCAAGAATTGCAGATAATGTCATTAAACTATGTGTATTCACCTGAAACTATTATTATTGGTATTGCAATAGACATGATCAAAGCTATATAAGGTACATGTATGAGAACCAGGAGAGTTATAATGCCATTAGGTTGTAACATAGAACAACACTATTTGTATACAGACATGTCATTAATATACATACAAAGTCTGAAAGACTCATTTTCAATACACTGTTGAAATAGTTTGGTTAATAATCAGTAAATACCAGAGCATGGTACAAAAAGATTTTATCATATATCATCAGACTCCAGCCTGGAGTTACACCTTGTACAACATATTTTGTGTGAGGGTCATCTCACAGTAGCAGGTCATCTACATAATTATAGTAGTACGTTATGACATAGGTTCACAGAGGTGTTGATTAATGTAGCACTACATACACAGGGAAGCTTAGTGATATAGGCTTAATGTCTCATAACACAACTTGATAATACATGTATCTGTTATAATGGACAAAGCCAAAATAATTGCCTTATCCAATTTTCATAGTAGAAAAACGCTTAAATAAAACATTTTTATTGAACAAAGTTATAGGCTACTGTAAAATAACATATTTGAAATTACTTGTATCAAATTTTTAAATGTATATTCTTCTATATGTAAAGTTTGGTCACAATTATTCACAAATTGTAATACATAAATATGCTACAGCTTAACTATTATTAAATGAACAAACAAATAAAGAAATATAAAAGAGAAATAATTTACATGAAACACTGGGTGTAATATACAACTAAAACATGGAAAACAACCAATTACACATGTATATAGAAAGTTTTTAATGTGGATTTTTGTATCACATACAGCTGCTAGTTTTGTAAGAAGAAATCAATATAATTATCATCTCAATCAAAGTATTCAGTAACAATATAACAGAGTATCATACAACTATCAAAGTGAGCAGAATGTGGTAATTAATTATCCTTATGTATCAACCTATTCCTTTCTCTGTATTTAAAAAAAAGAGAATTTTCCGTTTAATGTAAGTCAAGTGAGTTTAAGACACATGACAACTAGACAGACTGATGGACATGGGAAAATCTCCTATATGTTATCCTAGCAGGGACCAGACAGTTCATACACATTAGGCTACCTTTATCAAAAAGACAAAAATAATGTATAACCTACATGTACGCATACCAATATGCTTGGTTCAAAAACTCATTCTTCTTGTTATAAATTTTTATACAAAATTAATATAGTTCTATATATACCACATGGCAATAAATAAATAAGTTATCCAAGGTTCAAATCACAATAGAGACATTTTCCAACATGATCGGTCAAAATATTTATACAACAAAGAAAAAAAGTTTCATAACCTGTCTGTTTTAAAAAGTTAGATACTTTGGAGTATATTGATACAATTACAAATGTACTAAACAACCATAAGAGCTTAATATAATTACTTAATTGTATAAATCCTATATATAATCAAACATCAACAAGCTCATACATGTAAATAATTTAAGGGGTCAAACCACGTACAAGATATGGGTAAGCCACAGAATGATGAGCCTCAGTTTGAATGTCAGTATTGTAGATTAAAATTTATAAATGTTTTGTAATTTCTATTTTATTTTTTTTCATGGTATTGCACATTTAGTCTACTTTTGGCTGTGCTTCTCTCTTACTGCAAGGAAATATGTACAACTGACACAATCATTCATAAAGGATATATCTTGTTATTCTGTGCACATTATCTGTTCAAATATAAATGAAGAACCTCCAATGAAAAAAAAAGCTCTTAGAAAACATTTTTCAAGTTTTATGGACTTCGCACTCCGTGTCCGGGTCCGGGGTGTATATTGAGTTCTGATAATGTGTAGGCTAAAATATGAAGCAGGAGGCTTCATCTGAGGCGTGAAGCACCAAAAGTGGGTAGGCACAGGAGGGGGATCCCCTCCTGCAGGTGAGGGTGTAGGGGCCTCCCCCAGAAAATTTTTACAACTTAAGATTTAAATGCTGCATTTCTAGCTATCAATGACATTCAAAAGTTGCATTTATACCTATACAATTTCCCTTGAAATTTTATTGTCTTTATGTTATAAAGAAGTCTTATTACTTTTGATATCTAAAACTTATTCTATCCAGAATCTAGAAAAGTGTAAGAAGTTTAAATTTACGAATATCTCGATTTATAAACATTGTTCAAAACCGACCAATGGACCACATGAACATCTTATAATCGTGATAATTATATTCTTATGTCTTCATGTTGGTCAAAAGAGAGAAGCCCCTGAAAAATTTTTTAAATTAAAGGAGATGATTTTCTGTATAAAACATAGGGTTGTCAAAGATTACATAGCTCGCCTATACAGGTTTTTGTCAGAAACCAGGTTAAAGTTCTTGAAAAGTAGGTCATAGTTCAAGGTCACTTGGTCAAAGGTCATGGTCTCAAATGAAAGGTCTCGTCACAAGGTATCTACATGTGAAATATCAAAGCCCCATCCCTTATAGCTCAAGAGATATAGCCCAGGTTAATGTTTTGTCTATGGACGATGACGACAATGATGAAGGTATGGCATTAGCTCTCCAGACTTTTTTGTCCCGGCGAGCTAAAAAATTTGCCAAAAGCAGCAATCTTTGGAGGGGGATTCCGGGTGCACCCCCTTAAATCTGCGAGTGATATTGATAGTCAGTATATTTCGAGTAAAAAGTAGTGTAACAATATTTTTTACTATTAGGCTTATCAACGTTGCAGCACTACCTGTAGAAAGGATGGGGTAATGCATCAAAGGCTCTTAGATAGTTGAAAAAATTGTCTTTCTTCAAATTACATTGAGACTACTCTCCTGTGCGAGCTTGAAAACCATTCTAAATGCATTGATATTCTATTTCTTTAAAATAGCCTGCCAGTGTAATACTCATAACCTTGCTATTAAAAGGAAACTGAACGGATATACATGTACTTGTATAATATCATACGATCAATCACTTAAAGGATTAGAAAGAATTCTCTTTCTCCAAAAAATAAAAGAAAGAATCAGGCAAAATTATGTGTATAAGGCTTGAGCCTTTTAGCCTATATGGAATATATGCCACTGCCGGACTTAGCACTTCAGAGGTCATAGAACAGAATCAGGGGTGATTAGAAAATTCTGAACACACAATGGAATAAATTATGCTGAAGAGTTTTAAATAATTATGTTTTTTCAAACATGAAAACAGATTAATTCTTAACACTAAGTACTCATAGTTCATTGGAATATAATCAACATTTAACTTTTGTGACACAGTCCCTTCTATGTGTGAAGTCTGAAGTGCAAAGTCCACAAACATGAAAATTGGAACTAACAAGTCTGAGATATGCTTCAAAAGTACAAACTCACAGAGGTTTTGTTAGCTGGAATGTAATTATGAATCTCAAAGATAATGTGTTACCTACGTTATGATTATTATGATATTGTGAGCTCTGCATCATAAAATCTACTGTATCATTATGTTGATATATGGTTTCAACCCTCAAATAATATCATAATAATTATTGTATAAAAATGATATATATCAGCATGAATTTATCCATTACTTCTACATACATGTAGTTATTCAGATCTAAACATAATCATGTTTTGACATAATATTGCTAATGAATTTATCTCATGATTGACTATTTATCAACAATGACATGGTAAACAGTCAATAAGTACAGTATGATTGGAAGAAAATCACTATGGAATTTTACACATGATTGGAATGTTGATTTTCGATACAACCTTACCTAAATCAAGGTTATTTTCCTTTAGTTATATGTAATAATATCAAGTAATAATACGGATGGAACATGATGACACGTTTTCTTAACAAAAGCCTGACAGAGCCACTGAAGCTACGTGTCCGGAAACATATCAAATGTTTAGTTTTCAATTAAATGAACTTTCTGTTTAGGGTTATAATAATGTGCGTAAAGGGGAGCTTGTCTATATAGAGACACCTCTTTGTCTTTCAAATAAGTTGAAATCATAGTTATAAGATCAATCTTCCACTTTAAGACAAGGTGATTTTTTTTTCAAAACTTAATTACCCTATCATCCAAATCTTCAATATTTTTATATGATATCTCTATATATATCTGATATCTCTATATAGGAGGCTAAAATTCTTTGACTTGAAACACCACTAAATTAATTTCCATGATTATTCATATTTTTCTAAAGTTACAGTGTCCCTGAAAATTAATAAATTTTACAAAATTTTATAATGCAAAATCTTTCTTTTCAAATGAAAGTTTATGTTCTCATTTGTACAAATTCTAATTTTCAGGCAAATCTAACGCATATATTCTTAGCTATAGCCGTTTGAAAACGTCATTTCTAATTTGGAGTGCGCAGCTCTAATTTATTCCATTTGCGCCACCTATAATGTATTGCGTTTTTTCAAGAGGTATATGGAGATTTAATTTTACAAATTCGACAATATTAAGGTTGTTACTTTTTATGACTCCTTTTTTTCCATCCCTCGGAATTAATTTTACATTTTCAATAAAATTTGTTTTCAGGGACACTGTATCTTTAAATGACATCTCCTTGGTGCACTTTCAACATCTATTGCTGTTAAAAGTTTACAACATCTGTTTTATGCCAAGTTACCATGTATCACTGCTGTTTACAGCTTCCTTTTTGTTTGGTGTTAGAGCTTGTGGGAGGGGGTCTAGGCACTCGTCTGTTTTTCTCCGAGGCTGACCTTCTTTGACCTTGAACTGGTTGCCATGGATTCATTACAGGTCCATCATCTGGGAAATTCTCATCCATTGAGCCAAGAGTTTCTAAAAATAACAAAATTTTATCCATTACTTTTTTATGAAAATGATATGACAATTAAGTAATTAATAATTACCCATTTGGAAACTCTAAGAGATTTGACAAAAATTTGCCATTCTGACAGTAATAGTTATATTCAGATTAATAAATCTATTTGCTGTAAACTACCTTCAAGATGCCCAATCTTGTGTCAAAACTAAGCAAATCAAAGAGTTTTCATAATTAGAGATTCTAAACCTACTTAGCAAGCCTTAAACTAACATACAGCATATCAAATAAAAAGTAAAAAATCTGATGTAATAAGTATAATATTCTGGTATGTTAGTCGACTACACATGGTTATAACTACAATACTGAGTATGATTGAATACAAACTACAAGACTGTACAGGTATATACATGTATACAGATTATGATAAACACAGACAGCGGTATGAATTGTGTAGCTTGATGATACACAAATTATTTTCAAGCATGTAATTATAAAATAAACGTTAGTAAAGTCAAAATCTCTGCTTTTTTTAAAACTTCTAAAAAAAGAAAAACTTTTGTTGCTAAACTATCGAAAGCAAAAACTTCATAAATCCTTCTAGTACTGTATATTAAAGTCTTACACAAACAAGCTATAATTACTGATAATGAATATACATGTATAAACCAAAGATTATGCAACTTACTTGTTGATACAAAACATGTTTACTTAGTTCTATTTTTCTGAAGATTAATTTTGAATGAATTCGAAATGAAGGAAAATTAAAAAATTTATTGGCAAAAATAAATATATTAAGTAATAGAGATAACAAAATACAAATAGTCATATGCAAATTATTTCTATATTTAGAACATTACCCCTACGATAGGCATTGGTTCCGAGTAATTGATTCCAGGTCCCTCGTGTTCTGCGTAAGCTTCCACGGAGAGAGGGGTCCCACTCTAATTCTGATTCAGCTATATAAGTGCAGAACATGAAATGACAAATGAAGTTAATGGTGCTAGACAGGGGCAGACAATGTGTGCACACACTATGGTTAATATCAGTACTATTGTGTAAAGGACAGATCTGATGATGGCAAAATACACAGACAAATACCATTATTATGTCACATATGTTCTTGGCTACTGTTGAAAAGTTGAAGTTTTTTGGTCATTGTTAAAATATAATGGACCATTGTTAAATGATTGACAAATGTTCCTGGTCACTGTTAGAATATGTATTGTAATAAAGCCTGTGTTTGTGAAGCAATAATGCCCCCGGTTGCATCTTTGTTACCGGTAGTATAAACACCATTTTCTGTTAGGTATATGAAATGTCAAGGTCAGGGTCACTGGGTTAAAAATTTTTGGTATCAATGGAAAAATATTGTGACAAAGAGTACACATGTGAAATATGAAAGCCCTATCACTTAACATTGAAATATTATACCCAATGTTAAGTTTTCGAAAAGTAGGTCAAAGGTCAAGGTCAAAGTCCTAAGGTCAAAAATTTTGGTATCAATGGAAAGGTCTTGTCACAAGAAATACGCATGTGAAATATCATAGCCCTATCACTTACCATTCAAAAGTTATGCTAAATGTTTAAAGTTTTTGAAAAGTAAGTCAAAGGTCAAGGTCATGAGGTCAAAAATTTTGGTATCAATTGAAAGGTCTTGTCACAAGGAATACACATGTGAAATATCAAAGCCCTATCCCTTACCATTCGAAAGATATGCCCGATGTTTAAAGTTTTTGCAAAGTAGGTTAAAGGTCAAGAACACGAGGTCAAAATTTTGGTACCTATGGAAGGTCTTGTCACAAGGAATACACATGTGAAATATCAAAGCCCTATCCCATACCATTCAAAAGATATGACCAAGGTTTAAAATTTTTGAAATGTAGGTCAAAGGTCAAGGTCACAAGGTCAAAATTTTTGGTACCAATGGACAGGTCTTGTCACAAGGAATACACATGTGAAATATGAAAGCTCTATCACCTTCCATTCAAAAGTTATGCCAAATGTTAAAGTTTTTCGGACAAACAGACAGACAGACAGACAGACAAACAAACAAACAGACCAAAAACTATATGCCCCCAAATCTTTGATTCCTTTGATTCTATAAAAATATTGTAAAATATTACAAAAATGTTTTTGGCTTCTGTTCAGATGGTCTTAATAGCCGTTTTAAAACTTAATTTCCAGACTGAAGGTATATCTGCTTTGCAGGATAGAGAAGAAACTTGGAAAGAAAATCCTGCCAGAAAAGGGGGGAAGAAAAACAAACAGCTTCAAGTGTCACAAATTACTAATGATTTTAATTGTTCCACATGCTCTTCGAGTAAAGCGAGGATTTATTAGATCTAAAATGTACATGTAGTTTGAGCAAAACCACCCATGCAAAAAATAGGAGGTAGACTAAGTGCAGTATCATCAAGAATGATCTAGGCATTAGTTATACATGTCTACTCTACTATTAATCATACTACAGGTACCAATATTTACTATATGCTAAAAAAGACGGTATGTATTCCAAATGATTTAAAAGTTTTCAATAAATAATAATGTGAAAATTTGCATTTATAAATTTATTTTGAGCATGGGAAGAACCACTATTTAATAATTTCTTAGAATTTCCTTTTTTATGTTATCTATTATCTAACATGTGTGAGAAATTTAGAATGAAGAATTAAGTGATGTGCTGTAAAAATGAAATATTATGTATGCCAAAGCATCATACATATACACATTTGACTTCTTTAACAGAAAAAGATCAGTGATTGGGAAGGACAGGGGCCATTGAAATTTCTGTACTTTCTTCAGAAATGGCTCATCGAAATCTCAGAAAATCATGGAAAATGGCCGATTCATTAAATGCTTCCCAATCACTGGAAGATAAGACACGTGTTGAAATACACAAATGAATTCTTCAGCATCACTATCAGAAAAAAGCTATGATTTTGGATAAAGGTAATTTATTTTAGATCAAGGTAACAAGTTAAAGATGGTATCAGTAGATGGTCCGTCAACAAAGACAATCATGCAAACATTAAATGTGAAACCCCATTCATAATTGATTTTTGCCAAGATTAAATTTTTCCATAGTCACGGTCTTGGAAGTAAAATGTTTGGTTTTCAAAGAGAATGTCCAAGTCCAAGGTCAAATTCAAGACGAGAAAAAATTTAGTACCAATAGAATGATATACCGGTACTTTGAAAAAGCCGATATGCCAGGTTACTGCACTACTCGAGACATCTTTATTCCACTACTGGACATTTTTCATGTTCGTGTACATCGCACTTCGGATTTTGCACTTAGAAGAGACTGTGTTACTACACAGCCAATTGTGCCTCACACGAATTTCATATAAAATGAGTAAAATGTAAAGGGGAAGGGGTAAAAGTGACCATTTTTGGCCCCAATAAAATTTTTTAAAATATAATCTATTTTCTTATTCATTATGCTTCTTCTAAACAAACATAGAGCCATCAGTGATGACAGCCCTCACCTCGATGGCAACATTGTCACATGACCAGCATCTGTACCTATATTTGCACAAAGTATTTCCATATGCATGATTTTACTTTTTTAATTGCACCTGATTTCTTTTATATGACCCCTAAAGAGCAAAGTCCGAAGCACATCAACTTGTAAAATACACCGCTAAAGACCGTATGGCCGGATTGCAAAGTTAAGTTTTTGTCACTAACTGGGTCAAGGTCATTAGGTCAAATATTACAACATAAATTGAAAGGTCTTGTCAGAGGCAACCTACCTGTATAATATTATGTTTCTACCGTAGTTCCTGAGATTTTGCTTAAACCAGAAACTTTACCAAAATCTTTAACTTGATCAAAGTCCAAGGTCAAGGTCACTAGGTCAAATGTTACGGCATAAATTGAAAGATCTTGTCACAGGCAACCTACATGTATAATACAAAGTTTCTACTGTATACAGTTCCTTAGATTTTGCTTCAACCAGAAACTTTAACCAAAATATTTAAGTAGGTCAAAGTCCAAGGTCAAGGTCACTAGGTCAAATGTTACAATATAAATTGAGAGGTCTTGTCATGGGCAATCTGCATGTATAATATAAAGTTCCTACTGCATACAGTTCCTTTGCTTCAACCAGAAACATTATTCAAAATTTTGATGACAGACGGATGGACAGACAGACAGACACAGGGTTGCCAGCACTCTAGGTGAGCAAAATTCCCTGACTTTTCACTGACTTTTCCCTGATTTTTATGGATTTTCATTTTTCACTGAACAAAATCTAAAATTCCCTGACAATTCCCTGACCTTGAAAAAAGGCAATTTCCCCGACTTTTCAAGACTGCTGGCAACCCTGAGACAGACCCATTGTCAATCTATAGACCGGAATTGCTTTGCAATCCGGCCAAAAATGTCTAATAAGACTGTTTTACAGCTTTGGTGTATGGGGTATAAATATCTTTTGCAACTAAGCACTATTATACTATGAATACATCCAGCAACATTATTTTAACAAATACAACAAATCTTCAAAAAGCTCTGACAACATATCATAAACATTACAAGTCAAGTGAAATTGATAAACATTTCAACAGAAATTGCTGCCTTTAAAGCATGAAATGTCCACACTACAATAGCAATTATACACATAATAATACAAGCATCTGGCAAGAGTCTTTTAAAGCATCTGGACTCTTTGTAACAATTTAATCCATTAGTAATACCCCTTGACTCTTCTTTGACTGGGTAATCTACTCATTTTTACATGTACCAACAGACTGATCATTGGTTAAGCCCCCGTTCCACTGCAATCCCGCTGTACCTACGTTCATTCCCGACCTCGAAAATTGCCAGGTCGGGAGAGAACGGCTCTTAGTCGTATCTTGGTCTGGTACAGCGTATGTTGGTCCAAAATCGATCGGTATTAGAGCGGGCACGCTTTAGAGGTCGGGAAAAGTTTCCCGTATTCTTTCAACCGGTTGAAAGAATACGGGAAACTTTCCCGCTCTCTTTGTGGTCGTGAAATAGTCGGCGCTTGGTCGGGATAGTTGTGGGTACAGCCTAGGTTAATCGTGTCCTGGTCGGGAAAGAGCGTGGCTTGAGCGTGGTCTGATCGGCATTTAACTAAACCCCGCTCTCTTCACGCATAAGATACGCTTTAATTACGCCCTGTTCCCGATCTTTACCCGTCTATTCTACGCTCTTACCACGATCTATTCACTACAGGTTCAATGTTTGCTGATCTTACCAAGACCTTTTCATGACCATCTAGCGACCTATTCACGCTTTATATGACCAAGTTACGACAAAACGACGCTTCAAATAGGATCTGTGCATATTTCATTCATTTTCTCGCACTGATATTGATTCGTTCAAAATACTTATTACCAAAATGTCGCGGCGACGATTCTTAGCTTTCCAATGCCACTTTTTAAGTAAGAATTTTTTTTTAAAATTTATCGCGACACTTTTGGGTAAGGCTTGGTCAAAACGAGAAATATAGGCTTCTACTCGGTCGATACGATCATTGGATGAAAAATGAGATCAGTTTAAGTTAGAAATTATGTGTTGAGCGGGAATGCGTCGGGGATAGTTGGTAATAGATCGGAATTGCATCGGGAATAGATCGGGTTTTGGTCGGGAATAGATCGGAGTTTGATCGGATAGAACGGGACTTGGTCGGCAATATGATCGTGAGTAGAGCGGGTAAAGCGTGAGTAAGTCCGCAATGAAACGTGAATCGGTCATAAATTGATCGGGAATCAGTCGGGAATAGAGCGTGATTTCAAGGAAAAAATGAAAAGGTCGGGAAAGTTTTACCCGCTCTTGTGAAAATTTCGGTCGGGAATAGTCGTAGGTACAGCGGGATTGCAGTGGAACGGTGGCTTTACATACTAATTTTTTTCTGTTTTCTGTTTCTGCTAATGGCTTATCTATTTTGATGACCACTAAATGTTATAGTATCACTAACATTGACCAAACAAAGGATAGTCCCTTTAACATCAGTAAAAATTTAAACTTTATTTATTTTACAACGTTTAACAAACAAGTTACACAACTTATATTAATGTCTCACGTTGGCTCAGATGTTGGCGTGAGGGGGTCCAAGGAGCAGGAGGAAACCGGAGTACCCGGAGAAAAACCTCCTACTGAGGCCTGGGTGGGGGACCACCTACCCTCCCACATAAGACCCTTCGCCGAATCTGGGATTCGAACCCGGGACCTTAGAGGTGAGAAGCGAGCGCGCTACCACTGCGCTAACCCGGCCTGTTACTTACAGGAACATCAGTACTGATACAGATGTATGCTGAGCTACTAAATCTAAGCCCTCTCTAAACCCCCTTCCCCAACCCACCTCCCCTAAATTGCCTACACAAATTTTTGTTTTCAAGAAAATGAGCATTTCTTTTTTGTACTTTTAGGAGGGGGGAAACATAAAGTGAGTGGACAAAAATCACTGTAAGGATAATGTAAAATTACAACATCTGTGTTGAAATAAATGTTCCCTACAGATGTTGAGATTTTTGTTGATGTTTAATCCACACAAAGCAAACTTAGGCGATGAGATTATAACTCCTTTGTTAACCTCAGAGACAGCTACCAACCTTGTAAGGGTACAGAACTAGATAGAGATGCTTGAATCTTAGCATCGGTTTACCTAAGAGACGGCTACCAACCTTGTCAGGGCACAGAACTAGATAGAGATGCTGGAATCTTAGCATTGGTTTACCTAAGAGAGGACTACCAACCTTGTAAGGGTAAAGAACTAGAGATGCTTGAATCTTAGCATCGGTTTACCTAAGAGACAGCTACCAACCTTTTAAGGGTATAGAACTAGATAGAGATGCTGGAATCTTAGCATTGGTTTACCTAAGAGACAGCTACCAACCTTGTAAGGGTACAGAACTAGATAGAGATGCTTGAATCTTAGCATCGGTTTTCCTAAGAGACGGCTACCAACCTTGTAAGGGTACAGAACTAGATAGAGATGCTGGAATCTTAGCATTGGTTTACCTAAGAGAGGACTACCAACCTTGTAAGGGTAAAGAACTAGAGATGCTTGAATCTTAGCATCGGTTTACCTAAGAGACGGCTACCAACCTTGTAAGGGTACAGAACTAGATAGAGATGCTGGAATCTTAGCATCGGTTTACCTAAGAGACGGCTACCAACCTTGTAAGGGTACAGAACTAGATAGAGATGCTGGAATCTTAGCATTGGTTTACCTAAGAGACGGCTACCAACCTTGTAAGGGTACAGAACTAGATAGAGATGCTGGAATCTTAGCATCGGTTTCCTCAGGATTCTCAAACTCATGCTGTCGTCTCTTGTATGTGGGATCTATTGCTGCAGCTATGTTGAAGGAGATAGGATTACTGACAGCGTAATGATTCTCTTCAGGAGGATAATTGTTAGAGTTTCTTCCCCTTTGAGGTAACTGTGGCCTGAACAAGATATTATGCAATCTTTCACACACCACATAGAAATATTCAGAAATGATTTTTTACTAAGTTAAGTAATCTCTGAATTCCTTTTATTAAGTTATAAGAATAAAATTCAATTTATAGATTGACTAATTCTTCAAATCTGCAATACGCCCAATGATCTATAAGGCCATACCAAATTAATTTAATGTTCTTTGGATTTCCCGCACCATATTTTTCAAAATTCAAAAAATAATATTATAAAAATAAAATGCTCGACCGCACCATTAAATTTGCTCAAGAATTTTTTTGGGTCGGTTCTGATTTCTGCAAATCTTAAAGCTTCTATAAGTCTCAACTTGTGCAAAATTTGAAGAACATGATACTTCTTGTGTTTAAAAAATTTTGTTGGGAGCAATTTTGTTGTCCCGTATACATAGCACTGAAAGTCAAGGAGGGGGAATGTTCGAAAATCTTTTCCGTACTGCTATGTGCCAGGCTTTCTTGTCAACAAATTTCTATTGGGATTCCTTTTTGAGTACGGAAAACATCAGCAATGTATTACTTGGGTAACCTATATCAAAAATTTAAAAATTATTTCATTCGCTCGCACCTAAAAACTGCAAAACCTAAAAAAAATAAAATCATTATATTTTCGCCCGCTCGCACCCTTTTTTTCACAAGAAAATCCAAAGAACATTTGATTAATTTGGTATGGCCTAAGGTAAATAAAATTCAGACAATATAATTCACAGAAATGAACATAAAATTGCCATTTTAAAAAAGATTTACCAGTACTCAAATTGCAGTCCCCTTATATAAATCTATTTTACATGTTGCATTTATTCAATATATGAGTGATGATTAGGAAAATTCAGCCCCTGGTTATCATCTAAGTAAACAAAGAAAAGGTTATTCAAAGCTTTGATTATAAAAATACCAACCTGTAAGGTATTTCCTCATCACTATGGTAACTACCCGGTGGTGAAGGAGACGGGATATTCTCATCAGATCTTAATCGTCCTCGCTGTCTGCCATTTTCTGTCGGAGGTGGCACAGGTCGCAAGGACTGTGGTTCATTTACAGAATCCTCCAGCCATCGTTCAATACTACGTACACTACTTGACGGCAATGACTCTGGTGGTTGTATATTTCTTTGCTGGTTTCTATGGCGATCATTAGCACTACTTCGATTGGATGAATGTGAGCCATGTGACACTCGACTGTTTGTATGAGCACTTATTTCAGACTCGGGACTTGTTGTGTTAGGATCTTGGGGTCCATTATTTAATGACTGTAGAAAGCTGTCCCTGCGTAGATGTCGGTGGTCCTTGGACCTTTGTTGTGGTAGATCAGAGGGTCTGTGTCCAGGTAGGTCAGGTAATGGACGGGTTGCCGGGTTTGTAGTCGTCTGGAAATAAAGGAGATTATCATTGTAATGAGATCAAATTCAGTGAAAAAATCCATCATATAATCATCTAATGATTTTTCAATATCATACGAATTAACTTGCTTATATTCCCTGTATATATAGCAAATACTGTAAACGTGGTTATTTTTGCTGGGGGAAATTTTCGTGACGTGTTTGGGTAATCAGAGTATTCTCTTTAGTCTTTTATACTGGTTGTAATTTTTGCGTAGGGGTTTATTCTTGTAAAGTACAATCGTGAAAGGTACGAAAATTACACCAATGCCAAAATTTCCACGTTAAAGTGAAGCTAAAAAAAAACTCAAACTAAATGTATATCATCAATACTAAGGAATGATCAAACAGACAAAGAGACATAACTCTTACAGTAAACTTAAATTAAAGCAATCAAGCACCTTCTATCTTTAAAAGTCAAATAACACTAGTCTGTTTAAGAAAAGGTATTATGGGTGTCTGTGGAAAAACTAAGGCATCTGAGATGACAAACTTAGACAATAAAGTTTGAAGCCTGATTAGCCAATGAGAATGAGCCAAGGGTCAAATTGAATGCAATTTAGAAAATTAGTTACAATCATGTGATACATGTGCCCAATTTACAATCTAATTACATTAGTATAAACGTGGTGGTTTGATCTGAACTATGACGTCATAGAGTAACAAAATCTTAGCAACAGAGTTTTAAACATACATGTACTTTCACCTACAATGGATCCAGGAATAAGTTTTCTCTTAATGTGCTAAATGCTGTGATGGACATTATTCCTGGATCCATTATAGATTATCATAGTATATTATATAACCAGGACGCAACGTCGATTCTGATTGGCTGACGCGCGAGTCATTATTTTCCGATAATGACCGGTGACAGAAGATAATGACTCAGTGTGGTATTTTTCCTGATTTAAGTATTTCCAAAAAAAATTAAAATAGTTATTTTGTTTAATTTTAAAAGTTAAGATACACTGTTCACAAAAAAGAGCAATTAATTTAGAAATTGTATGTTCATATTGTTTTGAAGCATTATTTTAATCATGTAGTCTTAAAAGTTGTTATATAAGAAATAAGGACTTGGCCTCGGTCATTATGTCATTGTAATGACATAATGACCTCAACCAAGTCCATATTTGTATAATAATCACATTCCAAAATACTAAGAACATTGATACATGCTGTATTCATGCTATAATTAATCATGTTAAGATATACAGATTATAAATGATAACATATAAAGTCAGATAACCTGTGGTCTCTGAGATTCCTCCTGGTGGCTTTTCTTTTTCTGTTTAGCTTTTTTAAGTTTGATTTTTTCCTGTTCGTGGATGATTTTGGCCAGCCTGGCATCTTGTTCCTCAATCTCTTTTAATTTGTTCTTATCTACTTCCGCCTTTGTTCTCTGTAAAAATTGAAGACAATTAAATCATATTGTATGCTGCAAATCTAAGTATGTAGTATGCCATACATGTATCTCAGTATGCCATGTACATGGGTCATAGCGACTTCCTTTACTCAAAATATAGAAATATATCTTGTATGCAAATATAGGACAAATATAGGAATTCAATTTTTCGAGAAAAATAGGAAAATTATAGGACATTTCAAACGCTCAGAGCCAAAGTTAAACAGGCAATTGAGAGAATATTTGCTTCCTGGTATCTCTTTTTTTACTTATATGATCGTAAAGAATTAAAATAAAACAAATCACAGTATGAATTACATGATATAGAAATAGGGAAAGGTGGCGAGCAATGTGAGGCAAAATTTTTCATATGATAAAATGTCAGAAATTGTTGCAAATCACATTTTGTACATGATCTAAGTTATAGAAGATGCAGTAGAGACCTTGACCTTGAATTTTGACTTAAAGTTTATGGCCCTGTCAAACCTTCACTTTTTTTGGCCAACTCACGAGTAACGACCAAGTAAATTTCCCAACACATCGAAGAACTTTGAAGTCGCAGACTGGTCATTGTGTTGTCACTGGATGAACGCTGGAGGATGTTGGCGTGTGCTGCGGTCATATAAAAATGTTGTGCATGCACAAAATGGCCGATGACTGCCCAGCGTCCATTCGTATAAGGAGTCGTTAGGAGATCGTTGGGAGGTAGCCCAGCACACCCTGGGCATGCGTTCCCGTGGGCTGTTCAATCCTAACTCATAAGTTGATAAAACGTTGGGAGGTCGCGGATAAATTCCAACGACCATGTAACGACAGCGGAGCGCATGTCTAACGCGAACACAGAGACCTTCTAGCGATGGTCTAACGTCCACAATGTGTGCCCAATGACAGTCTTACGACGACAGTCCTTGGCATGTGCATAATGTCTTGACAATAACCTTAACAATTTGTTCATTTTAATGTATTTTTATCATAGAATTACAGAAATGTTTTCTGAAAATTAAGTTTTGCTGTTTCAAATAGTAATTAGAACAGAATTATTTGAGAAAGGCAGGTCATGAATTATAATATAGATACTTACATCTAGCTCTTCTAAATCATCGGAACAACATTATGGATTTATTGTTATACCTGATGAGAAAAAAATGTACTAAACTTAATCATAATCGGAATGAGATGGGGAGGGGAGAGGGTCAATGTTGGGGCACTGTGGCTTGTCCGCGTCCTCTCCCTCCTCTTTTATCTCTTCATGGTGGTATCCTTTCTCCTCAAAGTCTGTTTTAAAATGGTTTACTACATAGAAAACAATCTAGTTTTAAAAATTGTACGACTCGATATCGATCAATTCACTAGCAGGTTGTAATTCATAAGAATGGTCGCTGATGGGTCGTTGGCAGGTCGCTAGCAAGTCGTTAGACGAACGTTGTGAGGTCATTGGGGACACCCAATTGAACATCAACAGGTAAATTGTAAACTGGTTTTATGCGTTGGGAACACGCCATGGTCATTTGGAGAATGCTCCCAGTGCGCTACAAGGTCGCTAGGCACGCATTGAGAAGGTTGCTTCATTATGAAATTTCGAACCAAACCTCGATGTTCACCAGCGTGTTGAAGTTCGTTACTCATGCGTTGGCCAAAAAAGTGAATGTGTGACAGAACCATCACATCTACATTCATTGTCAAAGGTTACTTGGTCAAAATTCAAAAGTAAAAGCTCATATCGTGGAAAAATTATACATGAAATCAAACCTAGGTTAAAGTGATGAAGCTTGAGTCTGTGCACTTAAATGCTAGGCATTTTTCCTTCTGACAGGTCTTAATACTAATACCTCTATTCAATTGTTAACTTTCCTTGAGGCTTCATTATTTTATTTCTTACATTTCAAACTAGCATTGGTGAATGCAATGACATTGGGTTTATGAAGTGTTAACTGAGTATCTGTTTTGTTGATGTAGGAATGTATAAAATCTAAGTAACTCACTTTGTGTTCTTGTTCTTGTAACAACCTGGCTAACTCCTGGAATTAGAAATATAACCATGAAATGTGAAATCTAGAGACAGCAATGTAAAACTTCATCAGTTCAGAATAACAGTTTAAGTTGATCAAGGTTCGAAGGTTAAATAACATGTGAAATATCAAAGCACTTATGGCTAAATTAAGACTTGGTACAACATATCAAAGTCCCATACAAAATGGTTAGCCTTTTATGGCTCAAGGTTACACTTCAACCAAGCAAATACTTTACTATTAAACAGAATTGAATACAAGTACAATAAGTTCAGTTTTAAAGAAACAAATATATCTTTTTATCACTCAACCTGTGAAAATATCATTTTGATCTACTGCGCAAAAGAAAAATCTCTCATCGAAATGTGAAGACTTTCAATGTAATTTGTGGAGCTAGACAAATCTTTCACACGGAAAGCCACAGTAACCCCTAAATCAATGTATTTTCATTACAGAAGAATCCCCATGTTGTTCATACATTAGGCAAAGGGACTTATATCCTTAATTCTGGTTGCCTACTATGACATCAAGTTTTAGTTGTAAAAGTGCTGAGAATTTACCAACATTCAGATAATTTTGACACTATAACATTCAATACGCACATTATTAATGCTAAATGAGGTGTCTGATATTTAGTACAAATGGAAATATATAAGACTTTAGTAATGACTTTATAACTTTGGGTTTTAATGGTAGTATAATTCTAGTTGGACACATGCAAATTTTCCAAGAATCCCAAAGCAATTCACTGAATTTGCACATTATCGACCAGAATTATGCTACCATGAACACCCAAAGCAAAACAGTCATTTCTTAAAAAATGAATAGCGACAAACATCGTGTACACACAGGGTGTTTTCCCTAATCCCTATCTCAACTTTTAGATACCGTCTGCACGTCACATCTGATCATACTGCATCATTACTGCTATAGTTAAAGAGGAGAAGCGTACTGTCTGCACGTCAATCCTTGGAAACTGGATTGACGCGATTTTGATTACTTTGTAATGCAAACATAGGGTAATCAAAGATTACATAGCTCGCCTATACAGGTTTTTGTCAGAAACCAGGTTAAAGTTTTTGAAAAGTAGGTCAAAGTCCAAGGTCAAGTTCACTTGGTCAAAGGTCATGGTCTCAAATGAAAGGTCTCGTCACAAGGTATCTACATATGAAATATCAAAGCCCTACCCCTTATAGTTCAAGAGATATAGCCAAGGTTTAAGTTTTGTCTACGGACGACGACAACGACGACGACGCCGAGGGTATGGCATTAGCTCTCCAGAGTTTTTCGTCCCGGCGAGCTAAAAATTAAAAAAAATTATATCATTTAATAAATCTTGTTTAGTCGTAGATTTTTTTATATATATTGTATGGTCGTAGGTTTATGCAATAATATTATACAGAAAATTATGAATCTTAGATTTCAGCATAACGTCACAGAGATTAGCATCGAGTCATGACCAACCTAAAACTTATTTTTACTATAAAGTCTGATTTCGTGCATTGACTATCATGTAACTAATACCAAAATTTACGACTTAGTCCGATCTGTTGAATGGTATCAAATTCATTTCAATTTTTGCATGATTAACAAACCTTGTCAGCTGTTTCCTAAAAATAAACCTTCTTTGTTGTGGATCTACATGGTCAGGTATCATATTATATGTAACAATGGGTATAACAACACAAACCTCCTCTGTTTTTTCCTGTATAAACCTTCTTTGTTGTGGATCTACGTGGTCAGGTATCATATAATACGTAACAATGGGTATAACAAAACTCACCTCGTCAGCTGTTTCCTGTATAAACCTTCTTTGTTGTGGATATACATGGTCAGGTATCATATTATACATTACAATGGGTATAACAACACTAACCTCGTCAACCTTTTTCCTGTATAAACAATCTTTGTAGTAAATCTACATGGTCAGGTATCAAATTATACGTAACAATGGGTATAACAACACTAACCACATCAGCTGTTTCCTGTATAAACCTTCCTTGTTGTGAATCTACATGGTCAGGTATCATATTATATGTAACAATGGGTATAACAACACAAACCTCCTCTGTTGTTCCCTGTATAAACCTTCTTTGTTGTGGATCTACATAGTCAGGTATCATATAATAAAATCTATACAAAACTATATGTCTCCTATATGTAAACTATATTTCTCCTATAGGTTTCCAGCTTTTGTGTCTAGGTTGGTTATAGGTATAGGTAACATATAGGTAAAATTGAATTTAACCTATAGGTGATATATATGTTAAAAATAGGGGAAATGCATACAGCATACCATGTCTGCTGGAGCTATAGGGAGGTTATAGTGCAACTATATGAATACTGAACTTAGTCTAATTTAGCTTCTCTTTAGACTTAGAAAATTGTACTGCTCTGCATCTTTGAGGGAAAATTTCTAAGTCCAGAACCATGACAATTTCTTTAAAAATTGTGTTTAAACTTATATGACATGGAATACAAGGCAATATGGGTATCAAAATGTGTATTTTTCCAAGATCTGTTAGAAAAGAAAAGCAATCTGGAATTTAACAGTATTTCACATTTTACTGTTTTCACATTGTACCTTAATTATCAGTTAATCTGTTTGTAATTGGTTTTAGTTTGGGGGTGGGGTGGGGTGGCGGTTGATTACAGTCATGGAAGTGGGTCCAGCCTAATAAAAAGAATATGACAAATCAGAAAAGCAAAGAATGTTTATTAATCCAAGTCCCTCCCCCCTTTTCCTGCTCTGAATATATTAAAAGAAAAAGGCTCATAGACCATGAAATACAAAATAATGAAAAAGTCCATCCTTGCCAGGATTCGAACCCTGGACCCCTAAATCAGAAGTCCGACGCTCGCCCAACTGAGCCACGACACTCACGTTTTAACGACATGGTATATCTTAAGAAGCATCTTAGTTTGAAATATTTGTGTACGACACGTCCATGATTAGAAGACAGCCAATCAAAACGACGGATTTTAAAAGGTCCCGGCGGAAAAGTTGAAGTTTGGATCGTAATTTCGTCTGCATTTATATGATACACTAAAGACAAGTGAATAAATCAAAGTAAACGACCATGAAGCCAAATGAAAATTCCCACGGTCTACTGAGCACGTCGGTATACTAAGCACCTCAGTCGATGGGATATTTACATCAAATCTTTGTTTACTTTCTGTGAAAAGATGCAGTAGAACTAGAAGAGCTGAGAAATTTTGATGTTAGACCGACAAGAAGGTAAGCTATGTTTTCCTTGTGTATTAGAAATAATTGATTCGCTAGTTGTAAATTAACAGCTGAACAGAGGTAATCGGAGCTAAATCTTAACAAAAGGGCGGAGAAAATACACTTTTATGTCTTATCTCTACTCAGTACTGCATCATGGGACTGAAAAATTCTACAGTGGAAACATCCAATGTCATGACTTTAAATCCGGGGAAGGGCCAGGAAGTGAGAGGAATGGAGGGATCATGGAAGAGGACAGAATGGGGAAGGAATGGGGGTTGGAGGGAGAAGGGAATAGTGGGCAAATGTGCACCTACATGTATATGAAGAGTGTCACTGTGTGTCACTGTTTCATGCATTTGCAGTGTGCGTAGATGTATAAAAGAACACAGCATGAATGGTATTTCACTGGTTTTAAACATCATTTTTAAAACTTTGATGGTTCCGATAATTACCGGTACAGAATCAATAGCTAGCCTCCGATAGTGTCCAGATAATCAATAGTAAAATTTGTCCAATTGTTCATCACTATTTCTCCTGAATCTAGTATCATAAATTTTGCTCGTTTTTTAACTTTCAGACTACGGGGTACTGTACAATTGTACCGGTAGAGGGAGAACCAACGTGGCAGAATAGTCATGCAGCTAGATGACATGCAGAGGCCACTGACTGTTAAAAGTAGAAGTAGAGGTAGAACCAGGCCAAATTAAGGACAGAAAAATGTGTAGATACTGTACCAAAACGCTTTGACAATTTCCAAACTTCTTTACATGTTGTGAAACATCATAATCATTCTCTGTGTAATTCTCATGGATATTATAAGATCATCCAGTGTAATACAGAACCGTACAGAAATTCGTACTTCCCAAAGACCATTACTGATTGGAACCTACTTGAAGACACAATCATGCTTGTGAAAAGTTCAGGGGCCTTTCGATCGGCCATCCAGCAGCGAAACTAACATCACTTGTGCTCTTTCCTCCATCGCATATGCTGTAAAAGGCCAGGCGACATAACTATCCAGATCCAGACAAGAAAAACTATGAATATGTTACATTTTAAAATTGATTTGAACTTCAACTGCTTTGTTGTGTTAATGTGAGATAAAAAGTTAATTCAATTTTATGTCTTGATAGTTATTTTTACCATCAATAATTGGGAATATTTGTCATATGTTGATATGTCTGTACAGCATGTAATGTTCAATACTTGGTAAAGAACCAATCAGAATGCTTAAAATTCCCATATATTTGCCCTATATGGGAAGTATAGGCGAGCTTCTGAATGGGACCTATGTATCTACCTATCTATGTATAGGTAGAGTATAGGGGGAATACAGGTACCTCTGAAAGTGACCTACATGCATGTATAGTTCAAGTATAGGAGGAGTATAAAGGACATAACGGTGAAAGACATATAGACGAACTATAGGTGATATAGGTAGAAGCTGCCAGCAAGTATAGGTTGAAGCTCATTTGCATCTAATTTGCATTTAAAATCCCTATATGTCACATATATGTAAAGACTATAAGAGAACTATATGTAACCAATAGCAGATCCCTATATGTCACATATAAAATTTTTTCGTAAGGGTAACCTTGTCAGCTGTTTCCTGTATAAACCTTCTTTGTAGTAGATCTACATGGTCAGGTATCATATAGTAGGTAACAATGGGTATAACAACACTAACCTCGTCAGCTGTTTCCTGTTTAAACCTTCTTTGTTGTGAATCTATATGGTCAGGTATCATATAATACGTAACAATGGGTATAACAACACTAACCTCGTCAGCTGTTTCATGTATAAACCTTCTTTGTAGTAGATCTACATGGTCAGGTATCATATAATACGTAACAATGGGTATAACAACACTCACCTCGTCAGCTGTTTCCTGTATAAACCTTCTTTGTTGTGGATCTACAAGGTCAGGTATCATATTATATGTAACAATGGGTATAACAACACTAACCTCCTCTGTTTTTTCCTGTATAAACCTTCTTTGTAGTAGATCTACATGGTCAGGTATCATATAATACGTAACAATGGGTATAACAACACAAACCTCCTCTGTTTTTTACTGTATAAACCTTCTTTGTTGTGGATCTACATGGTCAGGTATCATATAATACGTAACAATGGGTATAACAACACTAACCTCGTCAGCTGTTTCATGTATAAACCTTCTTTGTAGTAGATCTAAATGGTCAGGTATCATATTATATGTAACAATGGGTATAACAACACTAACCTCGTCAGCTGTTTCATGTATAAACCTTCTTTGTTGTGAATCTATATGGTCAGGTATCATATAATACGTAACAATGGGTATAACAACACTAACCTCGTCAGCTGTTTCATGTATAAACCTTCTTTGTAGTAGATCTACATGGTCAGGAATCATATCATACGTAACAATGGGTATCACAACACTAACCTTGTCAGCTGTTTCCTGTATAAATCTTCTTTGTTGTGGATCTATATGGTCAGGTATCATATAATACGTAACAATGGGTATAACATCACTAACCTCGTCAGCTGTTTCATGTATAAACCTTCTTTGTAGTAGATCTGCATGGTCAGGTATCATATAATACGTAACAACATGAACAATGGGTATAACAACACTAACCTCGTCAGCTGTTTCATGTATAAACCTTTGCATTTAAAATCCCTATATGTCACATACATGTATATGTAAAGACTATAAGAGAACTATATGTAACCAATAGCAGATCCCTATATGTCACATATAAAATTTTTTCGTAAGGGTAACCTTGTCAGCTGTTTCCTGTATAAACCTTCTTTGTAGTAGATCTACATGGTCAGGTATCATATAATAGGTAACAATGGGTATAACAACACTAACCTCGTCAGCTGTTTCCTGTTTAAGGTTACAATAGCATAAACCTTTGACCTCAAAAACTAGTGTTCTACACCCAAAAGCTGACGTCATTTACTGACTAAATAGAAATGGCTTATATAGAAAGTGGTATATCAAAAGAAAGATCATTTCCTGTAGATTTCATTGGTACTAACTGATATATACCTTTCCGATACTATTGTCACTCTGAAAACGAAAGTGAAAGTGAAAATAGGGAAATTTTGACATGTCATTCAGATGGACTTTGGTCCCATTTTGACCATTGTTCCAAATTTTTTCTTGAAATAAAAATTATGCTGATTTGAAGGCAATATCTGTCTAAATAATATATGAAATTTATTTAGGGATTTGCCGCTCCGTTTTTGAGAAATCCCCAATACACCACGAAGAACCGAATTTCACACGTCCCCATTCTGAGCCCCTCGCCGGAAATCACCTCTACGTTGTGACTCCTTCCAGTTTTATTTTTATATGCATATCCAAAAATAGAACCCATGAAAATCTTACAAAAATCTTACAGAATCTAATGATACCTTAAAACTTGCCTTCAATTTAATTATCATACACGCTTTAGCGATATCAGCCTCTGACTCTTTATTTAAAGAAAATTGACCGGGGCCAAATCAGCTTCGAGGCTATAGGGTTTACGCTATTAAAACCTAAACCATATTTTGATTTTACCGATTGAAATTTTTCTTGACATAATTTGAAAATATAGGATTTTTCGAAGAGTTTGGTGTATTGCAAAGTCCTGTAACTTGTATATCTTTCAATCAGCAAGCCGTATAAACATGCCCGCAACCTCCGTCAAAATGCCCATTTTGGCCGTATTTTCATTACAGAACCTCTAGGTACCCTACTTTAAACCCTCACAGTTCTTTGAACATAAGACTGACACCCAATATTTCATTTTCAATGTCTTGTTCATGCTACATAGTGAATTTTGATGTATGGTATCCAAGGACTTTGTTTATAAATAAGCATACCAATTGTACGTGTACATGTTGTGTATCATCATTCATACATGTATGTCCTAAAGGTTACAATAGCATAAACCTTTGACCTCAAAAACTAGTGTTCTACACCCAAAAGCTGACGTCATTTACTGACTAAATAGAAATGGCTTATATAGAAAGTGGTATATCAAAAGAAAGATCATTTCCTGTAGATTTCATTGGTACTAACTGATATATACCTTTCCGATACTATTGTCACTCTGAAAACGAAAGTGAAAGTGAAAATAGGGAAATTTTGACATGTCATTCAGATGGACTTTGGTCCCATTTTGACCATTGTTCCAAATTTTTTCTTGAAATAAAAATTATGCTGATTTGAAGGCAATATCTGTCTAAATAATATATGAAATTTATTTAGGGATTTGCCGCTCCGTTTTTGAGAAATCCCCAATACACCACGAAGAACCGAATTTCACACGTCCCCATTCTGAGCCCCTCGCCGGAAATTACCTCTACGTTGTGACTCCTTCCAGTTTTATTTTTATATGCATATCCAAAAATAGAACCCATGAAAATCTTACAAAAATCTTACAGAATCTAATGATACCTTAAAACTTGCCTTCAATTTAATTATCATACACGCTTTAGCGATATCAGCCTCTGACTCTTTATTTAAAGAAAATTGACCGGGGCCAAATCAGCTTCGAGGCTATAGGGTTTACGCTATTAAAACCTAAACCATATTTTGATTTTACCGATTGAAATTTTTCTTGACATAATTTGAAAATATAGGATTTTTCGAAGAGTTTGGTGTATTGCAAAGTCCTGTAACTTGTATATCTTTCAATCAGCAAGCCGTATAAACATGCCCGCAACCTCCGTCAAAATGCCCATTTTGGCCGTATTTTCATTACAGAACCTCTAGGTACCCTACTTTAAACCCTCACAGTTCTTTGAACATAAGACTGACACCCAATATTTCATTTTCAATGTCTTGTTCATGCTACATAGTGAATTTTGATGTATGGTATCCAAGGACTTTGTTTATAAATAAGCATACCAATTGTACGTGTACATGTTGTGTATCATCATTCATACATGTATGTCCTAAAGGTTACAATAGCATAAACCTTTGACCTCAAAAACTAGTGTTCTACACCCAAAAGCTGACGTCATTTACTGACTAAATAGAAATGGCTTATATAGAAAGTGGTATATCAAAAGAAAGATCATTTCCTGTAGATTTCATTGGTACTAACTGATATATACCTTTCCGATACTATTGTCACTCTGAAAACGAAAGTGAAAGTGAAAATAGGGAAATTTTGACATGTCATTCAGATGGACTTTGGTCCCATTTTGACCATTGTTCCAAATTTTTTCTTGAAATAAAAATTATGCTGATTTGAAGGCAATATCTGTCTAAATAATATATGAAATTTATTTAGGGATTTGCCGCTCCGTTTTTGAGAAATCCCCAATACACCACGAAGAACCGAATTTCACACGTCCCCATTCTGAGCCCCTCGCCGGAAATCACCTCTACGTTGTGACTCCTTCCAGTTTTATTTTTATATGCATATCCAAAAATAGAACCCATGAAAATCTTACAAAAATCTTACAGAATCTAATGATACCTTAAAACTTGCCTTCAATTTAATTATCATACACGCTTTAGCGATATCAGCCTCTGACTCTTTATTTAAAGAAAATTGACCGGGGCCAAATCAGCTTCGAGGCTATAGGGTTTACGCTATTAAAACCTAAACCTTCTTTGTTGTGAATCTAAATGGTCAGGTATCATATAATACGTAACAATGGGTATAACAACACTAACCTTGTCAGCTGTTTCATGTATAAACCTTCTTTGTAGTAGATCTACATGGTCAGGTATCATATAATACGTAACAATGGGTATAACAACACTCACCTCGTCAGCTGTTTCCTGTATAAACCTTCTTTGTTGTGGATCTACAAGGTCAGGTATCATATTATATGTAACAATGGGTATAACAACACTAACCTCCTCTGTTTTTTCCTGTATAAACCTTCTTTGTAGTAGATCTACATGGTCAGGTATCTTATTATACGTAACAATGGGTATCACAACACTAACCTCGTCAGCCTTTTCCTGTATAAACCTTCTTTGTAGTAGATCTACATGGTCAGGTATCTTATTATACGTAACAATGGGTATAACAACACTAACCTTGTCAGCCTTTTCCTGTATAAACCTTCCTTGTTGTGAATCTACATGGTCAGGTATCTTATTATATGTAACAATGGGTATAACAACACTAACCTCCTCTGTTTTTTTCTGTATAAACCTTCTTTGTAGTAGATCTACATGGTCAGGTATCATATAATACGTAACAATGGGTATAACAACACTAACCTCCTCTGTTTTTTCCTGTATAAACCTTCTTTGTAGTAGATCTACATGGTCAGGTATCATATAATATGTAACAATGGGTATAACAACACTAACCTCGTCAGCTATTTCCTGTATAAACCTTCTTTGTAGTAGATCTACATGTATATATAGCTACATGGTCAGGTATCATATTATATGTAACAATGGGTATAACAACACTAACCTCGTCAGCTGTTTCCTGTATAAACCTTCTTTGTTGTGGATCTACAAGGTCAGGTATCATATAATACGTAACAATGGGTATAACAACACTTACCTTCTCTGTTTTTCCCTGTATAAACCTTCCTTGTTGTGAATCTACATGGTCAGGTATCATATTATATGTAACAATGGGTATAACAACACTAACCTCCTCTGTTTTTCCCTGTATAAACCTTCTTTGTTGTGGATCTACATAGTCAGGTATCATATAATAGGTAACAATGGGTATAACAACACTAACCTCGTCAGCTGTTTCCTGTATAAACCTTCTTTGTTGTGGATCTACAAGGTCAGGTATCATATAATACGTAACAATGGGTATCACAACACTAACCTTGTCAGTTGTTTCCTGTATAAACCCTCCTTGTTGTGAATCTACATGGTCAGGTATCATATTACATGTATATGTAACAATGGGTATAGCAACACTAACCTTGTCAGCTATTTCCTGTATAAACCTTCTTTGTTGTGGATCTACATGGTCAGGTATCATATAATACGTAACAATGGGTATAACAACACTAACCTTGTCAGCTGTTTCCTGTATAAATCTTCTTTGTTGTGGATCTACAAGGTCAGGTATCATATAATACGTAACAATGGGTATAACAACACTATCCTCGTCAGCTGTTTCCTGTATAAACCTTCCTTGTTGTGAATCTACATGGTCAGGTATCTTATAATACATAACAATGGGTATAACAACACTTACCTCGTCAGCCTTTTCCTGTATAAACCTTCCTTGTTGTGAATCTACATGGTCAGGTATCTTATAATACGTAACAATGGGTATAACAACACTTACCTCGTCAGCTGTTTCCTGTATAAACCTTCTTTGTTGTGGATCTACAAGGTCAGGTATCATATAATACGTAACAATGGGTATAACAACACTAACCTCGTCAGTTGTTTCCTGTATAAACCTTCCTTGTTGTGGATCTACAAGGTCAGGTATCATATAATACGTAACAATGGGTATAACAACACTTACCTCGTCAGCTGTTTCCTGTATAAACCTTCTTTGTTGTGGATCTACAAGGTCAGGTATCATATAATACGTAACAATGGGTATAACAACACTAACCTCGTCAGCTGTTTCCTGTATAAACCTTCTTTGTTGTGGATCTACTTGGTCAGGTATCATAAAATACGAAACAATGGGTATAACAACACTTACCACATCAGCTGTTTCCTGTATAAACCTTCTTTGTTGTGGATCTACAAGGTTAATGGGTATAACAACACTAACCTCGTCAGCCTTTTCCTGTATAAACCTTCTTTGTAGTAGATCTACAAGGTCAAGTATCATATAATACGTAACAATGGGTATAACAACACTAACCTTGTCAACTGTTTCCTGTATAAACCTTCCTTGTTGTGAATCTACATGGTCAGGTATCATATTATATGTAACAATGGGTATAACAACACTAACCTCCTCTGTTTTTTCCTGTATAAACCTTCTTTGTTGTGGATCTACAAGGTCAGGTATCATATAATACGTAACAATGGGTATAAGAACACTAACCTTGTCAGCTGTTTCCTGTATAAACCTTCTTTGTAGTAGAACTACATGGTCAGGTATCATATAATACATAACAATGGGTATAACAACACTAACCTTGTCAGCCTTTTCCTGTATAAACCTTCCTTGTTGTGAATCTACATGGTCAGGTATCTTATTATATGTAACAATGGGTATAACAACACTAACCTCCTCTGTTTTTTACTGTATAAACCTTCTTTGTAGTAGATCTACATGGTCAGGTATCATATAATACGTAACAATGGGTATAACAACACTAACCTTGTCAGCTGTTTCCTGTATAAATCTTCTTTGTTGTGGATCTACAAGGTCAGGTATCATATAATACGTAACAATGGGTATAACAACACTTACCTCCTCTGTTTTTCCCTGTATAAACCTTCCTTGTTGTGGATCTACGTGGTCAGGTATCATATAATATGTAACAATGGGTATAACAACACTAACCTCCTCAGCTGTTCCCGGTATAAACCTTCCTTGTTGTGAATCTACATGGTCAGGTATCATATTATACGTAACAATGGGTATCACAACACAAACCTTGTCAGCTGTTTCCTGTATAAACCTTCTTTGTAGTAGATCTACATGGTCAGGTATCATATCATATGTAACAATGGGTATAACAACACTAACCTCGTCAGCTATTTCCTGTATAAACCTTCTTTGTAGTAGATCTACATGGTCAGGTATCATATAATACGTAACAATGGGTATAACAACACAAACCTCCTCTGTTTTTCCCTGTATAAACCTTCTTTGTAGTAGATCTACATGGTCAGGTATCTTATTATACGTAACAATGGGTATAACAACACTAACCTCGTCAGCTGTTTCCTGTATAAACCTTCTTTGTAGTAGATCTACATGGTCAGGTATCATATAATACAGAACAATGGGTATAACAACACAAACCTCGTCAGCTGTTTCCTGTATAAACCTTCTTTGTAGTAGATCTACATGGTCAGGTATCATATTATATGTAACAATGGGTATAACAACACTAACCTCGTCAGTTGTTTCCTGTATAAACCTTCTTTGTTGTGGATCTACAAGGTCAGGTATCATATTATATGTAACAATGGGTATAACAACACTAACCTCGTCAGCCTTTTCCTGTATAAACCTTCTTTGTAGTAGATCTACATGGTCAGGTATCATATAATACGTAACAATGGGTATAACAACACAAACCTCCTCAGTTTTTCCCTGTATAAACCTTCTTTGTAGTAGATCTACATGGTCAGGTATCTTATTATACGTAACAATGGGTATCACAACACTAACCTCGTCAGCTGTTTCCTGTATTAACCTTCCTTGTTGTGAATCTACATGGTCAGGTATCATATAATAGGTAACAATGGGTATAACAACACTAACCTCGTCAGCCTTTTCCTGTATAAACCTTCTTTGTTGTGGACCTACATGGTCAGGTATCATATTATACGTAACAATGGGTATCACAACACTTACCGTCTCCGTCGGTGTATTACCCGCTACTTTTTATGGCAATTTGCTAAAAAAATTCTTGAATGCGGTCAATACACTGGTTTAGAATATCGAGACCTTTTTTTCTGAAATGAGAATTCGTCAATAGATCAATTTTGTAAGTATATGTGACTTTAATTAACGCTGCCGTGCGTAAGTAAACAATCGCGTTACAATAACATTTGTCCAAGTATTTACGGTACCTGGTCATCTAAGGTCAGATCGTACAAGTGCATGTACGTTAAATACCTGTATAAGTGTAAACACCTGTCTACCCCGAGGGGTGTTGAATGGAGACAATAGCCTTTACCGGTAGCGGTGCGGTCAAGCATGAAATTGATCTGTCACTTTTGACAGGTGAAGGGGGAAGTAAAATCTTCTCAAATAGGTTTATTCTAACGGTAAATTTCAATGGTCAGTTCATTTAATTGATACATAACACGGCTGTCAATCCTAAATCTTTCAATCGTACTATGGATTATTTTGTAATCGGTATCTAATTCAAGTCATTACGTTAATATACGGTAAATGTTATTAATTTCGGTCCATCAAAGCGATATCGGGCCATCAAAGCGATCACGAAAACATCTAGTAATCACTTCATTATCTATTTTTAATTGCGGGTACTTTAATAATTCAACTAATTACGTATCTAATTAAACTATTTTCAAAAACGGGTACGTTTATATCTACAATTACAATTACCGAGCGTGCCGTTTCTTTGGTATTTTTAATGTTAATATAGATTAATTTGGGAGAAAACATCGGCGAAATTTCCATTTTTTTAATGCGTATTATTTACTTGATTAGAGTTTTTTCCATGATTTTCAGTGCAATTTTTTGCCTGCGTGGTATCTACTCTTGCGGACTTTTTTCGGACGATTACGGTACCTCGTCAGCTGTTTCTTGTATAAACCTTCTTTGTTGTGGATCTACGTGTTCAGGTATCATATAATACGTAACAATTGGTATAACAACACTAACCTCGTCAGCTGTTTCCTGTATAAATCTTCTTTGTTGTGGATCTACATGGTCAGGTATCATATTATACGTAACAATGGGTATAACAACACTAACCTCGTCAGCTGTTTCCTGTATAAACCTTCTTTGTTGTGGATCTACGTGTTCAGGTAGGTTAGGATAGAAGTCTGTAAAATCACCATCATCCTCTATCCTACCTGTAGGCATCACCCTGTATAATACAGTAATGGAAGATGTAAATATACACCCTGTATAATACAGTAATGGAAGATGTGAATATTCACCCTGTATAATACAGTAATGGAAGATGTAAATATACACCCTTTATAATACAGTAATGGAAGATGTGAATATACACAACAACAACTTTATATCATCTCCAGCATACACACGTCATTGGATAATAAGAAATAATATGAGTTTTCCAAAGAAATGAATGCCGCCCCCCTCCTATTTTTAGTATTTGCATTTTATCTTGATAACTCAATACTTTCTGTGTACTTCTCTTTGTCATCAAATCAACAGAATTAAAATTCTTCTGCATTTGATATTATAATTTCAAACTAGAACTGTACAACATGGATGAGTATCCATCCCATGCTATAAATGTAGGCCATTACTGGACGAGTATCAATCCAATGCTATAATGTAGGCCATTACTGGACAAGTATCCAATGCTATAATGTAGGCCATTACTGGACGAGTATCCATCCCATGCTATAATGTAGGTCATTACTGGACGAGTATCAATCCCATGCTATAATGTAGGTCATTACTGGACGAGTATCCATCCCATGCTATAATGTAGGTCATTACTGGACGAGTATCAATCCCATGCTATAATATAGGTCATAACTGGATGAGTATCTATCCCATGCTATAATGTAGGTCATACCTGGACGAGTATCTATCCCATGCTATAATGTACATGTAGGTCATTACTGGACGAGTATCCCATGCTATAATGTAGGTCATTACTGGACAAGTATCAATCCCATGCTATAATGTAGGTCATTACTGGAGGAGTATCCATCCCATGCTATAATGTAGGCCATTACTGGAGGAGTATCCATCCCATGCTATAATGTAGGTCATTACTGGAGGAGTATCCATCCCATGCTATAATGTAGGTCATTACTGGACAAGTATCAATCCCATGCTATAATGTAGGTCATTACTGGAGGAGTATCCATCCCATGCTATAATGTAGGTCATTACTGGACAAGTATCAATCCCATGCTATAATGTAGGTCATTACTGGAGGAGTATCCATCCCATGCTATAATGTAGGTCATTACTGGACGAGTATCCCATGCTATAATGTAGGTCATTACTGGAGGAGTATCCATCCCATGCTATAATGTAGGTCATTACTGGACAAGTATCAATCCCATGCTATAATGTAGGTCATTACTGGAGGAGTATCCATCCCATGCTATAATGTAGGTCATTACTGCAGCATATGTTTCAAGAAGCTAGTTGCTTGTTTGTCAAGGCAAGTTCAGATTGACCTTGAACAATGACCTTTTAAAAATGATCAATCTTAAAGAAAATAAATATACATGTACAATGTACAGGACTTTTTTTGTACATGTATATTGGCAGACCTTTCTTTTAAATTTCATCACTGCTGACAAAAATAACTTTAAATTTGGTAAGGAAATGATATTTTGCTAGTTTGACCTTGGCCTATGACCTTAAAATCTTGAGAAATCCTCATCCTCTCATGAACAATCTTATATATGAGTTTCAGGTCTAGAATTATTCAAGTTATCTCCATGGACAGACTGACAGACAGACATGGTAAACCATATATGTATACCCTACAACAATAAATATATCACATAAATGTACCTCACATTTTTTCCTGCATATACATTGTACATGTATTTTATCAGACCTGATGACTAATTCTATTGCTAATAAAATTAACTGTATGAAAGTGCACAGGTAAGGCATAAAGCAATAGTTCTATATTTTCTGTTGAACACATATAAATTAACATTCATTTGCATCATTGTTTAATATTTCTATCACAATTACAAGTAAACTATGTTTAACAATGTGCTTGTAGAGGGTGAGACTATAGCAAAGTGATCATTGTATAAGCTAAGGTGTACGTGAAGAGAAAGAAGTGAAGAAGAACCTTTCTATTCTTCCCATGAATATATTAAGCTTTTTTTCTATAAGCATTATGATTGGCAGAGAACAGATGAATGCAAGACTTGTATTCAATATAAATGCTTTTAATTGTCATCCATTTTGTAAAGAAAAAGTCAGCATTTTGTTCATTACTAATAAATACTATGTAGAAGTAATATTGTAATTTCAGTATGGTTGACATGATTAAAGGGTTTCTAAGTCAGAGTATGTACATGTACATGTACTAGGACTTAAGACTTTTAAATTACTCATTCATAGTATTGAATGAAATGTTGATTCCGAACTAGAGAGTGAGAATTTTTCAAACATGACTCTTAGGTATGTATCTATGTGATCATACATGTATGTATAACAAATGAGATGGAATTAAAGATTTGATTATGGTGAAAATGCAAAAATACAGTGTATAACACTTTGTTATGTAGTATATGCCAGACCTAATTTAGATTAGAACGGTTACCGCATATTGTTAAGATGATTCTGACCTTTGTGTTGGATCGCTGCCCCTACATAATACAGGTATAGATAACTGTCCATATTATTATACTATCTACTGTTTGTCCTTACAGTTTCTTGAACAAGCCTTAATCAGTAATTGTACATGAAACATTATCTTTAAAATTTTGCTACATGTACATGTAAAGTGTTTCATAATGAGAGTCCTTATTTCAAATGAAGATGTGAAAGTCCTTAAATTGAATGCACAGAATTTGTTTGATAAAATTGATATGAAATGGAGCTTCATTATTTTGAAAATCTCAGTCTGTCTCCCCCACCTGACCCTATCCCTACTTACATTCCTTAACCTGCCAACTTGCCTAAGTGCCTACAGTAGTAGAAAGCTCATGTTAACAGAAATCATAGGTTGTTAATAGAGGGAAGCTACCTGGATGTATACCTAGAGTTATGTGCCCCTCGTTGTTGTACGGCCGCTACAGTACTGTTGTTAAGGTGTGTGTCACGGAGATGGTCACTTGTGGCAGAAACATCTGGATATAGAAAGGACAAACATATATATTATTGGCTACATATGACAACACAGACATTATGTATATATACATATGTGCATGTAATGCACAGTTTGAGAAGAATTTTACTTGCATGTACATGTAGATGAAAAAAGTAGCTTTACTTTAAAATAAGGGTACTAAAGGTGAACAGATGCCCAGTGCTGTTATTAAACAAACACAGACCTGCCTACCTGTTTCTTGAGAAAAGTGTCAAATGTTGCTAAAGAAAGTGTAATTTAGGGATGCTAAGTGTAATATAAACAACTGATTGTAATTTTGAGAAAAAAAAGCATAGTCTTTTCCCTACTTCGACATTTGTACAAATCTTAATCATTTATACAATTGCTCATATGATATCAACCCCTCAACTTGCAAAGAATTTATATAGTCAGTCTATCTCTTTGTTTTAAATATTTTAAATGGTAATTCTGATTGAAAATATGTTTTAGGCATAAAAATGAACATAGAACGTATACTATATGAAGATAAAAAAATCGTAAAAATTACGCCAAATTCATAAAAGTAGGCAGGTCTGAGAACATAATATAGATGTATTTTAGTCACACACTTTGGAATTGCATAAGGGAATATTAAAAGTTAAGAAGTTTTATCATGCCTTTCTACATAATGCGATCATCACTAAAACCTCAATATTGCTGAAACATATTCAAGTGTTCTGTGATGAATGGAAACTGTAGAAAACTGATAGATTAAAACTAATGTCCATAGCCATCTGAATCTTTCTTAACAACAGCTTAGCTTTTTTGGCAACACTGCCATTTAGGGGATAATATGTTTGTATTCAAGTGATTTACAGACATAAATTTTTGATTTTCATAGTCGCAAATGGGTATTTGTGATTATAAATCATACAAAATATACTTGCAAATCATTCTAATACAAATAACATTATCTCTATTCTAATTCAGCTTTTCTTGGTGTCAATATGCTGTGTTGTTAAGGATGTGATGTCGTCATTGACTTGAAGGCACAAATGGTGTGAAATTATAGCTGCGACTTTAACATTGTCAGCCAATGAAATTGCTTGTAACATTTGATGTAAATAAGTATATAGTTTCCAAATTTCTGTAACAGTATACCTTGAGACCTGGCAGCCAGAACAGCTTGTTCTGAGTTATGTTATAGTTACTGTAACAGTATACAGTTCTTGACTGGGGTTGAGGTCAACAGCTAATTTGTTGGACCCGAGGATGAACTGTTGACCGAGGCCGAAGGCCGAGGTCAACAGTTCATCCAAGGGTCCAACAAATTAGCTGTTGACCGAGTCCCCTGTCAACAACTGTTTTGTTATACCTTTTTCGATCTGAAAAATAATATTGAGACTCCGTTCTACAACTTCTGTCAATTTCTCGGCTGTATAATCAGCGATCAAAGACAGATTGAGAATAATGGATCATTAATATTCTAATAGAATATCCTGTGATGTTCGTATTGCATTCTTAATGTTTTTACCATCTCTGTCCTCCAATATTTTTGTTATATCTTCCTCCGTCACTCTCACAGGAGCAACGCGCTGTCATTTTGAAACGATGCGCGATGTAAACAGGTGATTAGGGAAGATAACTCTTATATTTGATCCTTTCAAGGGGCCCCGCACGGGGAACGTTCTTTTTTTTCAAATACAACTAATTAACGAAAATGATCAAATTTACATTATTCGGCGTCTTTATGAGGAAATTATTAAAATAACCGAAATAAACAAGAAGCTTGTTGTCATAACAACACTAAAATATCTTGCCGGTCAACAGTTCGTCACGTGACCGGTCCAACAGTCGATTTTAACAGTTCGTTTGGACCGGCTGTTTCTAACAGTCATTATGTTGGACTTTTTTCTTGTATAGACTATGAAGGGGAAAATATCTAAGGGTATAACAATATACCTTGAGACCTGGCAGCCAGACCAGCTTGTTCTGAGTGTTATAGTTATTGTAACAGTATACCTTGAGACCTGGCAGCCAGACCAGCTTGTTCTGAGTTATGTTATAGTTACTGTAACAGTAAACCTTGAGACCTGGCAGCCAGACCAGCTTGTTCTGTGTTATGTTATAGTTTCTGTAACAGTATACCTTGTGACCTGGCAGCCAGACCAGCTTGTTCTGAGTTATGTTATAGTTACTGTAACAGTATACCTTGAGACCTGGCAGCCAGACCAGCTTGTTCAGAGTTATGTCATATTTACTGTAACAGTATACCTTGAGACTTGGCAGCCAGACCAGCTTGTTCTGAGTTATGTTATAGTTACTGTAACAGTATACCATGTGACCTGGCAGCCAGACAAGCTTGTTCTGAGTTATGTTATAGTTACTGTAACAGTATACCTTGAGACCTGGCAGCCAGACCAGCTTGTTCAGAGTTATGTTGTAGTTGCTTCTCCAGAATCTCTCTTTCCTTCTTTAACTCTTTCACTCTTTTCTTCTCCAGGTATTTCTCATATTTTTCGTTTTCTTTTTCCTGAGTTTTCCGAGCAATCTCCTATAGTTGTAATCACAATACAGTATTATTGAAGCAAGAAAAACATGGCAAATATATCTGATTTTAATGTTCTTTCTGATATATTAATTTATCTTACATAAGAAGTTATTTAAAAATTATACACTCAGACAGACGTAAAAGTAAGAAAATTATGGAAGAGAATTAAATGCTAAAATCATTCAAGCAGATAATGTAGATCATGGGCAATTAAAAATCCATCCAATTTGCACATGCTGCAAGTCTGGTATGTGTCCTTTGCTCAAATTTGGCAAGTAAAAGCAAAATCATTCAAGCAGAAAAAGTAGGTCAAGGTCAACTTATGAAAATTTGATAAAAGACCAAATTTCAGGGTGGAATAACTCTGTGCATGATTGAATAACATGACCTGTATTTTTTTTTTAGTGTGAAAGCTACATTTTAGGAAAAAATCATTCTCTGTCGATTTTTTTTCCTTTAATGGCTGCCTTATAATTTCAATTTACAGTTGTTTTCAAAATTCACAGACAATTACCTTTAAATAGACAGATTCTTATCATTTTATTTTAAAATCTGTCTCTAATCAAATGTTGAGAGGGAGCTGGGATGGTGAAGTCTAAACCCTTGTGTACAAAATTTCCCTTGTCCATGACTCAAAAAGCCTTGCCATGGACTTGCAAAATTTTGTACAAGAGGGTTTAGATTTCACCATCCCTCACTCACAGTGGTGCTAGATTAATTAATAAATATATTATTCTCACTCGTCGGATAGACAGATTCCCTTTTTCACCTGCGCCTGGCATTGTTGATTAATGCTTTATGACATCAAAGACAAACTTACGTACTTTAATTCATGTGCACAAATTTCCCATGACGTTCAGTCATTCTGATGCGTAAGCAAGAGGACTTCAAAAGATTCAATGTGCCAGGAAAATAATCAAGCAACACATCTTGATAAAAAAAATATCAGTCTCGGGTTGAATTAATCAACGTCCAAACCTTGGATAGGACTTGTTGATTAATTAAATGATATTTTTCTATTCAGAACTCAAAGTGGTGCTAGATTCTATCAATCTTACCTCGTCTTCCAGCTCCCTCTGTCTTTGTTGAGCCAGGTCCTCACCCTTCATCTCGTCAGCCACTCTCTTTGCTATCTCCTCATCCTCCTCTGCTCTGTAAGTGAAGAAAACATACAGATTTAAAACATAGGTACCAGTAATCACAGATTACGAAGCTCACCTCGCAGCAGCAAAATTCAATTTAAACATTTCTAAGTACATGTATATCAGCTTTTAAAGGCAAAATCATTCCAGTGGAAAAAATAGGTCAAGGTCATTTTATGAAAGTTTGATCAAAGATACATACAATATGCAAGTTTGGTATATGTAGCACTTATGCTTTCTTCAATATTGGCTTTAAAAGCAAAATCACTCAAGCAGAAAAAGTAGGTCAGATGCTGCATCCCAAGATGAATCACTTGTTCAAGTTGTGTAGCATGCTATACCCCGTCTGCGTCCGGTTAAGAAGTTTGGGCTAGCTCAGTTATAAGCTCACTCAACTTCGTCGAGTTGACCTAAAAATTATAGTTCTACAAAATTTGTACAGTATATGAAACAATATAAGCTACTACAAGACAGGGAATCTGATGTTAATTTTATGGTCACATTCAATTCAAATCTTGTCACATGAGCCAGAATGCTGGCTATCACTTTCACTTCATACAAGAAAGAAGCTCTAGAGAGAGTTTCATGTAAAACATCTCCTTTGTAAATAGACTTGAAAAAAAATCTATATCATATTCTATCAAAAATTTCACTTCAAAATGAAACTTAGCTATAAGCTTTTGCACTTGGTGATACTTCGATTGGTTGATAATTTAATTGGTTCATGCATACTAGGAAAATTACTGAACGATGAACTATCGCAAGGTAGTAGTTATTTCTTAAATAACCAATGCAGCAAAATATTATATGATTTTTGGTGACATTTTCTAAGAGTTGAAATAAGCAAATGTCATATCTTACAGAAGGCATACCCCCTGTCTTATAGATATCATTCTACAAGAATGTCACATCTAGTTTTACTTTCCTCTTAAAGAGCAAAGTTTGTCACATATACAGTCAGCTAGTATTTACTCTCTGACAAATTCTCAATGATTAATGTCATCTGCCATGACTTGCAGGAGGTCTGACCAAAGTCTCCATGTATAGTACAAATTCTCAACCTCTCAAAATCTATCTACTGAATTGTAGTAGATGTCATAAATCATTTCACCAGGCAAAAAGTTGCTGCCTAAACAACATCTACTCTATATGTTATTATGTTCCAATCATTATCTTGAAAATAACAAAGACATACTGAGCTCTAAGGGCCTGTAACTCTTGGTATCGTTCTTGTTGTTGCCGTCTCTCCTCCTGGCTTTGTACCACCTTGGCTACTGGTATATCCTCTCTCACTGTCCGACGATTATAACGGTTCAGACCATAATGTCTGTCAACTGCAAATACAACAGAGAAACCTGCTTTAGATATAGTATACACATGATTCAAAAGTAACACACACAGATATACTATTACTGAGTTTGACCTTCACCTTTGACCTCACAATCAATAGGTACCTTCCTCTCATCATAATAAACCTCTAGGTCTAAAATTATTCTAGTTCTTGTGTGGAAACAAATCTATGGAAAGAAAGACAGACAGTCTCAGACAGACAGACAACAGATGATCAACATGGTGAAAGCAGTATTCACTAAGCTACTACGTTGACAGGGAATATAACATAACTTCATTGGCAGGGGTATAACAATATAATCCTGATTTTATTACTGTAGAAATCAATAACTCAGTAGATGTAAAACCTTACACTCTTGGTTATGTTACTGTGGTAATTATCACATCTGTAAGTACTTTAAGATTTACATTCTTGGTTTTACTATGGTAATAATATACTTAGTTAGTACTAACCGTACGGTCACATCTGGCTTTACTATAGTAATAATATATTAAGTACTTACACTCCTGATTTTACTATGGTAATAATATACTTAGTTAGTACTTACACTCCTTGTTTAACTACGGTAATAATATACTTGGTAAAATGGTAATAATATACTTAGTTAGGACTTACACTCCTGGTTTTACAATGGTAATAATATACTTAGAAAGTACTTACACTCCTGGTTTTACTACGGTAATAATATACATAGTACTTACACTCCTGGTTTTACAATGGTAATAATATACTTTGTTAGTACTTACACTCCTGGTTTTACAATGGTAATAATATACTTAGAAAGTACTTAGACTCCTGGCGCCAGTTTTACTAAAGGTCGTAAATTTTTGCGTAAACTTAAGCGTAAACTTAGGCGTAAATCAAGTTACGACATTTTTTACGTTTGTGTAGTTGCGTCTTACGAAAGGTCGTAACTTTGCACGTAGACGTAAACTTAAGCGTAGACTTACGCATAACTTACGCGTGGAACTCTTTTGGTTGGAGACTGAAAAATCCTTGACAACGATGAATAATCCTGGGAAAAATCGCGTTTTGATTGATTTCATGTTTTGAAAAATGAAGAAAACTGAACGTTTGCGGAAATAAAAGATGGAAAAGCTTATGAATCTGACGGAAAACTTTAAAGAAATTTGCAGTTCCACATTTTGCCGTTTATTCGTGCCGTTATACATGCACCCCTCCCCCAACGAACTATTGAGTAAGAAAATACTATTATACACACAAAATAGGGGTATAATTTGTTAGATACTGCATGAATTAATCAATCTAAAGATATGCAATAAACAAAAAAAGAAAAGAACGTTTGCAAGAAGAAAAGGGGGAAAAACTGAAGAATTTTGCCGTTCCACATTATTGTATTGCTATTACACATGAACTCGCTGTCTAGAGACCTCCCCCCCCCCCCCCCCGAAACGATTGATAAAAAATCATATTATACACGCACATAGGAATAAAAATAAAAGTATCTCCAGCATGACCACCCTGCACTGACCCAGCGGAACAAATCCACAAGAAAACGACAGATTTACATCAGAAATAGCTTAAAAAGTTGAATAATTCTTTCATTTATCTTTGATCAATTAGATTGATGTATTAGTTAAGGAGCGTGCCCCAAACCAAATACAGATGAGAGGCCTGGGGGAGGTGATTCAGGGGGATGATCGCCCCGACGCAATTTTAATTGTTTTAGCACTTTTGTTACCTAAACTCATCGAGTTATGTCGCACAAGAAATAACAATAATGTCGCCCTTTTGGACAATTTTGGTTGAAAAGTGGTTGTCAGAATAATCAAATTTTAGTACTTTGCCCCTTACTTTAGCAAATTTATTTGGGGGGGGGCGCCTCTCACACCCCTCACAGGTGCTCGTTGACGTTGTTTATTTAATTCCAATTTAAGTTCAGATAATATTTGTCAGTCAATAATGCTCCAAATCCGCCAATGAAACATTATCGGATACAAATACAAGATTATTTATTTCTTGGGATTTGGAATGTCAGAACCATTTTGAATTTTTTACACAATATCCGTACAGATCACCGTGTTCGTCCCTCTTATCTTATAGTATGTGCATGTTACACATAATGCGCGGATCTTGAAAAGCAAGTGGTGCATGGTGATGACGGTGGTAGTGGTGTGTAAGTAAGTAAATAGATAAATAAATAAATAAATAAATAAATAAATAAATAAATAAATAAATAAATAAATAAATAAATAAATAAATAACATGGCGCTGTGACGATTTATTTATTTATTTATCTAGCCAAATAAAAAATTCTATATTTGTCATGGGAAATGTCATTTGCACGGCCGGGGGATTTGTCTTGTTACTTGAGACGATTTTTGCAGTTATTATTTCAAGCTTAACACCCCCCCCCCCCCCCCCCCCCCCCGTCTGAATTAACATGCATACTAAGCATGTTTCAACGAACAAGTCGGTAAAAAAGTACTTTAAAAGTATGTCAAACTCCGCGTTCAAGGTCGCCGGTGCCAATTATTCATGGAAAGGTCTTCTCACAAGGAATCCACACGGAATGTGAAAGCAAAAGTTAAAAGCTTACAAAAACTCTTGACATCATAATTAAAATAAAATCAACGAAATATACGATAACGAGATTAAAGTGAAAAAAATTATGTTATCTGTAAATGAATGGGATTTAAAGTAAAAAATAATTCTAAACATATTTCAAAAAATCTATAAACCGCAATTTAGAAAAAAAAAGAAAAAGAGAAAAGAATCGAAAAAAAGGCAAACAAAACCGTTGGTGAAACCCGTATTTTATTTTCTTTTCTTTTTTTTTTTTTTTTTGATATTCATACTTTTAGACAAAGAATAATGAAATAGAATTTGAATTGTTAAAAAAAGAAAAACAAAAAAAGTTAAATGAGTATATTTTAAAAAGATTATGTACGTTAAATTATGAAGAGCGAAATGGTTTTCCGAACGTGTTTCATACATACGAATCGGCTTCGTTGCTATGACACTATGAAAACACACCATGAGCTATTTTTAGCAGGAAGTTTAAACTTTTCAGCATTCAAAACATCAAATACACGCTTCTTCTTTCGGAAAACTCTCTTCCATTACGTGTTTGTATGGTTTTATCCGAAAATTTAGTCCCTTCTTTTCTGTTTATGACTTACGTGTAGACTTACGTGTGGTCGAGGGCAGTCGTAGATTTACGCGATAATTTACACGTAAACTAAATCTGTCGTAAGTTACGACTTTTAGTAAAACAGAAAAATCATGAAAAATGTCGTAACTTACGCCTAAGTCTGAACTTACGCCTAAGTTTACACTTACGACCTTTAGTAAAACTGGCGCCTGGTTTTACTACGGTAATAATATACTTAGTACTTACACTCCTGGTTTTACAATGGTAATAATATACTTAGTTAGTACTTACACTCCTGGTTTTACTACGGTAATAATATACTTAGTTAGTACTTACACTCCTGGTTTTACTATGGTAATAATATACTCAGTTAGTACTTACACTCCTGGTTTTACTATAGTAATAATATACTTAGAAAGTACTTACACTCCTGGTTTTACAATGGTAATAATATACTTAGTTAGTACTTACACTCCTGGTTTTACAATGGTAATAATATACTTAGTTAGTACTTACACTCCTGGTTTTACAATGGTTATAATATACTTAGTTAGTACTTACAATCCTGGTTTTACTATGGTAATAATATACTTAGAAAGTACTTAAACTCCTGGTTTTACAATGGTAAAAATATACTCATTAACAGCCATTCTCTGTAAGGACCAAAATCGTTCGGCACGGCATGTCATGGATTTTGATGATTTTCGGTATAATGGGTATATATTAAGTACTGACCATGAAAATAACACTTTTCGGCCAATGTGACCTCTGGTTGCCATGGTAACGAGGTAATTCTATTTATAGCACTTTTGGGACCATGAAATAAGCCAGGTCCGGAGACTTCGTTGCCATGGATACCACTGTAATAGCTTGTTCATCTTTATATAATCTATTCTTCCTTACTTCCATTCTTACTTAGTACACTTAGATATGTGATATTAATTACAGGAAGCTTATTGTATTAAGCCAAAATAAGTCAAAATGAAGCGAAAAATAGAGGTGAAAATAAGGGCCAATTTAGTGTGTTTTTGACCATTTTCAATCTTAAATATCACAAAAGGCACCAATAGGAGACTAGTGATTTTCATCAATGGAAATGTATGTTTATTGACAAATAAAATGTACGAAAAATTGGAGTGGGTATTTAAGAGTTTTACCTAAATTCTGTCGTCAAAGACCATTGCCATGGCAACATTAGACCTTTTTGCTTATTTCATACTATCTTTGAAATTGATTTTATTCCTCTTTAGAGTTACATAAGATTGTCAAAATGTATGCATGTATAGATATGACTTATATCTTTTACATAAGAACAATTAAAATGTTCAAGGTCATTGGCTTGATGTTCAAGGTCATTTATACTTTGAGACTCAAATTTTGCATAAAATATTGATTTTTTAATTTTTTTGTTACCGATTTTAGTGATTTTCTTATATAAATATTTTCATAGGTTATATATATTATGAAAGCACATGAATATAAGAAAGACAACTCTTAGAATTTATTGAATTGTAGCAATTCAATAGGAAAATATTTTTCCGTCAAAAAACAAGAAAAATACAGATTTCGTCCCTTTTTTATCAAATTATTTACCAAGAATTTAAATATTCGATGATGTGAAGAAACGTAATCAATAGTTCTAAGAAATAAGTGATACATTTATCATTTTATGGCAAATAACTGTTAAGTTCAATATTTCAAGGTTTCTAAAATATTGACACTTTCATCTTATGGAAAATCAGGATTTTTCGTCAAATCTGGTCACTTAAAGTTTAATGACCTTGGAAATTCAGTGGGTGACCTTGAAATATTTTCAAGGTCATTTTTATATCAAAACGCCTCTGATAGATGTATACATGAACTTCTGTTCCAATATCATGCGTAGATCGTTTGATAGAGGTTGTGTTTAAATTCATCGTATGAAAACCTTTCAGCCGATTGTTGCCATAGCAACTAGATTTGATGCTGCTTTGCAATAAAAGGTCAAATTAGCCCAATTAATTTTTTGTATTCATGTACAGTTCAAAGATGATACTAATTGGATAACTAGAATTTGGACTTCAAAAATTGGTGCTTTTATGAAATTTTCAACCTTGCAAAATAGTAAAAACATGCAAAAAAGGGCCTTTAAGTGCCCAAAACAGAGCCATTTGATACCCTGTTTTGGCCCAATTTTTCATCTTGTATACACAAATCAACCAAGATGAATGTAAAAAACTTTACAAATATGCATAATGATAAGGATTAAAAGAAAATAATCAAAGCAATTTTAGATTAAAAAAGTACCTGTTTCCATGGTAACGAAGCCTACAAATATGCCTGGTCCTATAGATTTTCCCGATTTTTGAAACTTCAGACACGGTTACCATGGCAACGACAACCTTTTTGAAAAAACTGGGGTTGATTTACATACTAGTGCTTCATATTGAACTTCCATACCAAAAATCTCAAAAATCCATGACATGCCGTGCCAGCATGTCTTGAAATTCTTTGGTTCTTACAGAGAATTGCTGTTAAGTACTTACACTCCTGATTTTACTATGGTATTAATATACTTAGTTAGTACTTACACTCCTGGTTTTACTACGGTAATAATATACTTAGTTAGTACTTACACTCCTGGTTTTACAATGGTAATAATATACTTAGTTAGTACTTACACTCCTGGTTTTACAATGGTAATAATATACTTAGTTTAACTTAGTGCTTACACTCCTGGTTTACTATGGTTATAATATACTTAGTTAGTACTTACACTCCTGGTTTTACTATGGTTATAATATACTTAGTTAGTACTTACAATCCTGGTTTTACTATGGTAATAATATACTTAGTTTAACATGTTTAACTTAGTGCTTACACTCCTGGTTTACTATGGTTATAATATACTTAGTTAGTACTTACACTCCTGGTTTTACTATGGTTATAATATACTTAGTTAGTACTTACTCTCCTGGTTTTACTATGGTAATAATATACTCAGTACTTAAAATGACAATAATATACTTAGTACTTACACTCCTGGTTTTACTATGGTTATAATATACTCAGTTAGTACTTACAATGACAATAATATACTTAGTTAGTACTTACACTCCTGGTTTTACTATCGTAATAATATACTTAGTACTTACACTCCTGGTTTTACTATGGTAATAATATACTCAGTTAGCACTTTGCACTCCTGGTTTAACTATGGTAATAATATACTTAGCTAGTACTTACACTCCTGGTTATACTATGGTAATAATATACTTAGTTTAACTTAGTACTTACACTCCTGGTTTTACAATGGTTATAATATACTTAGTTAGTACTTACACTCCTTGTTTTACTATGGTAATAATATACTTAGTTAGTACTTACACTCCTGGTTTTACTACAGTAATTATATACTTAGTTAGTACTTACACTCCTGGTTTTACTATGGTAATAATATACTCAGTTAGTACTTACAATGATAATAATATACTTAGTTAGTACTTACACTCCTGGTTTTACTACGGTAATTATATACTTAGTTAGTACTTACACTCCTGGTTTTACTATGGTAATAATATACTTAGAAAGTACTTACAATGATAATATACTTAGTTAGTACTTACACTCCTGGTTTTACTATGGTAATAATATACTCAGTTAGTACTTACAATGATAATAATATACTTAGTTAGTACTTACACTCCTGGTTTTACTACGGTAATTATATACTTAGTTAGTGCTTACACTCCTGGTTTTACTATGATAATAATATACTTAGTTAGTACTTACACTCCTGGTTTTACTATGGTTATAATATACTTAGTTAGTACTTACACTCCTGGTTTTACTATGGTAATAATATACTTAGTTAGTACTTACACTCCTGGTTTTACTATGGTAATAATATACTCAGTTAGCACTTGCACTCCTGGTTTAACTATGGTAATAATATACTTACTTAGTACTTACACTCCTGGTTTGACTATGGTTATAATATATTTAGTTAGTACTTACACTCCTGGTTTTACTATGGCAATAATATACTTAGTTAGTAGTTACACTCCTGGTTTTACTGCGGTAATTATATACTTGGTTTAACTTAGTACTTTCACTCCTGGTTTTACTATGGTAATAATATACTTAGTTTAACTTAGTACTTACACTCCTGGTTTTACTATAGTAATAATATACGTAGTACTTACACTCCTGGTTTTACTATGGTAATAATATACTTAGTTTAACTTAGTACTTACACTCCTGGTTTTACTATGGTAATAATATACTTAGTTTAACTTAGTACTTACACTCCTGGTTTTACTATGGTAATAATATACTTAGTTAGTACTTACACTCCTGGTTTTACTATGGTAATAATATACTTAGTTAGTATTAACACTCCTGGTTTTACTATGGTAATAATATACGTAGTACTTACACTCCTGGTTTTACTATGGTTATAATATACTTAGTTAGTACTTACACTCCTGGTTTTACTATGGTATTAATATACTTAGTTAGTATTAACACTCCTGGTTTTACTATGGTAATAATATACTTAGTACTTACACTCCTGGTTTTACTAAGGTTATAATATACTTACTGTCTTGTTTACTCATTCCAGAGCACCCGGTTTTCAAGGTTTTCTCTTAAATATTATAATGTCACCTTCCAAAAAGATATCAATTTTATAGTTCTCCTTTAGTCGTAACAGAAAAAACCATTGTTTTGGCTGTATGTCAGTTAAGTTAGAAATAAGAAGGAAAATAACAAGAGCCCCAGGAGGGCACAACGCTCACCTGATACCCATGCATGCTCTAATTGACATACTGACATTGAATAAGACGTAAAATTGATAGTGCCAGTATCACGATTTGAGCCCACATTCTTTCTAAAAATATTTTTGCCGGATGCAGACAAGACCTTTTTTTACAGCCTTTAAAAGTACAAACAAGAAGAAATAGTCACATTTCAAAACATTATCTTTTTTTACTGATTTGAAAAGACGGATAATGTGATCCAAAGTCATATGCCCAGCTAGTGTATAGTTCAATTATTCAACATCAAAAAAATCATTTTGTAAAATTCCACATTCATGTGCAGCAGGTGATGAAAAAACAGACAAAAAGAATAAAACAATGAAATAAACTTAATATTCTGGTGTATGCTGCTTTTAGGGAAACAAATTAATAGGCCCACGATATTGTAAAGCTACATGTACAACTAGCAGACATACGAAATCGTTATTTACTGTTAACTATGTTTCGCCTAGTGATAGGACTGTTACACGGACTAATTATTAGCTGACAGAGTTCATGAAAAGTATCAGCTGCATCAGATTTGCTGATAAAAAATTATTTGGTCCGATAAAAACTCATGTTGTATCTATTATTTGGATAGATAAAAATTCCCAAATGTCTGACCACAGGAACCTGTCGTTTTATGAGAGAAAATTTTTTATTATTCACAACCTTAAGCCTCTGTGTTCATCTTTAGAAATGTTATACATTGAAGATGTCGAACACAGTGGCTTGAGGTTGTGAATAATAATTTCTTTTCTCTTTTAAAACAACAGCTTCCTGTGGTCCAACATTTCATTGAAATATTTCAAGAACTCTGAACTGAATTATTTTTTTTCAAGAATTTCAGATATATCAAATGTCCTATACATTCTCTAAATCCTCAGGAAGAGAATTTACTCATTAGATGTTTCTTCAAGAAATCGTTCATTATACTTCATCTAAGAGAGTCTAAGACAAAGGAAATTCGAGCTAAGTTTATAAATGAGTGTTCCAAGTACATGAATGATAACAAGTATGAAAGTGTTCCCAGTATATGCACATTAAATAAAAATCTATTCAAATACCAGTACTATTTCGTTTGCATGATAGATTCTATTAATCTCCTGAAATGTATCACGTGTACAGTACTAACACGGTGGGTAATCTCGCAACGCAGAACAATTTATTTTTCTATATTTTTTTCGCAAAATAGATAATTTGTTACAAAAAGGGAAATGTGATGCAGTGTAATAACGCCCCAACTATGAGTTGCATCCAAAATAAGGTGGATATCAGCTTTTTATAACGCACAAACACGATCAGCGTTCTACTTTCGCTTCCATCTACACCAATCATGCCGATAGTTTTTTCGGCTTTATAAAAGGATATTACCTCTCTTACTTTCAATCAAACTCGTATCTAAGGCATCCTTACACTGTATCACATTCCCCTTTTTGTGAAAAATAATTTATAATACACGAAATTTTATATAAACCTAGTGTTGTGCGTTGCGAGATTACCCACCGTGACTACGTGACTATTAAATGGGCGTGGAGGAACCAATCAAATCTGTAACACAAGATATATGGCGACTTTGTTTACCATAGATACAAATTTGTTGGGGTCCCGCTGGGGTTTGGAGCCACTCCCCATTGGTCCATTGGGCATGGAAAACATACATTATACCTATGTACAATCTTAAAAAATATTCCTTAAAATCCAAAAGTGGATATCTTGACAAAATTCTTTCACTTGAAGGGTACCATGCATGAGTACCTCATACCTACAACATGTCATGACAATCTGAAGAGTGGTTATAGAAAAGAAGCAGAAAATGTATGAAAATCAACCCCCCCCCCCCCTTCCTTTTTACATAAGAAAAAAATTCATAAAAAATCAAGAAAATAAAATTTAAGCAAAAAATACATATCAAAGCATTAAGTAAGTTAGATATGATAAATATGCAGTAAATGAGTGTGTAAAATCATACACTTTTTGAGTTATTTAAAGAAATAGTGCAAAAATTTGGATTTCTGACTAAGTCCGAAGAGACGTCAAAAAAGCGTCAAAAATTTGACTTCGGAGTGGAACCAAAAATAACAACACTTCTTAAGACATCTCTGTAGAGCATCCTGATGCTTTCGGTTTGTCGATACGTGCTTCCGTTCTGAAGAAGAAGTTTGTCAAAGGAGGGTACCCCCTGTGACCTACTTTTGCCTGTGGTGGCGCCACCTGTTGAGGGATCCGGACGAAAAACAACAACACTTGTAGGGGATCATTAGTACTTTATACCTACTAAGTTTCATCAAAATCCCTTAAGCCATTCTTGAGAAGAAGTCGAAAATGTGAAAAGTTTACGACAGACACACGACACATGACAGACGACAGACGACAGACGACAGACGCCGAACGACGGACGCTATGACAATAGCTCACTAGAGCCTTTGGCTCAGGTGAGCTAAAAAGTCTACGGGGATTTTCTATAGTAAAATCGCTGAAAATGTGTGACGATGGAGGCTTTGACGTCACTGTTTACTATTGTTGACATGGAGAACAATATGGCAGCGGCTAGAAATTAACATGGAAATTTCCCGTAGACATTTTATTTTTCATATTGCGGCTTGAAGGCAGTTGAAAGGGTAAGTTGAAGTTAATTTCCAGTTACGACAAAAGGAGGTCAGTTCTCGGAATCAATAATTTATAGCAAAATTCTTCAGACCACAGAATAAATCGCCAAAACAGGGTGCTCTGGATTTAGTGAACAGGACATTAGTTAGTACTTACACTCCTGGTTTTACTATGGTAATAATATACTCAGTTAGTACTTACAATGACAATAATATACTTAGTTAGTACTTACACTCCTGGTTTTACTATGGTAATAATATACTTAGTTAGTACTTACACTCCTGGTTTTACTATGATAATAATATACTTAGTTAGTACTTACACTCCTGGTTTTACTATAGTAATAATATACTTAGAAAGTACTTACACTCCTGGTTTTACTATGGTAATAACATACTCAATTAGTACTTACAACGATAATAATATACTTAGTTAGTACTTACAATCCTGGTTTTACTATGGTAATAATATACTTAGTTAGTACTTACACTCCTGGTTTTACTATGGTAATAATATACTTAGTTAGTACTTACACTCCTGGTTTTACTATGGTAATAATATACTCAGTTAGTACTTACACTCCTGGTTTTGCTATGGTAATAATATACTTAGTTAGTACTTACAATGATAATAATATACTTAGTTAGTACTTACACTCCTGGTTTTACTATGGTAATAATATACTCAGTTAGTACTTACAACGATAATATACTTAGTTAGTACTTACACTCCTGGTTTTACTATGGTAATAATATACTTAGTTAGTACTTACACTCCTGGTTTTACTATGATAATAATATACTTAGTTAGTACTTACACTCCTGGTTTTACTACGGTAATAATATACTCAGTTAGTACTTACAATGATAATAATATACTTAGTTAGTACTTACAATGATAATAATATACTTAGTCACTACTTACACTCCTGGTTTTGCTCTCTGTAGGCAAACGCTCCATCTTCATGGACCAACCAATCCTGACACACTGAAAAATGTGAAAATATTAGATATAACTTCATGTATCTAACCATACAGACCGGTCACTGTGTATATACTCATTCTTAATGTTTTCAATGAACAGATTGTCCACCCTGTACCTAATTTACTTCGGAAGGACTACTAGAGACTTGTTCATTAGAATTTTTAAAATATTTAAAAAAAAAAACAGCATGAACAATTGATGTATCAACATCCATTACCATATTTTATACATCAATATCAAATACCTTACATATCACGTCCTTGACTTTTGACCTTTTAATACATACATTAATACATACATTTTTTTACATACTGTATTAGGTTCATGATACAACAATTTCTTACTCCCCACCTCTACCTTTTGCTTTTCTCCTTCATAAATATTCAAAGGGTGTATTAGGTAAAAGTTCACTTATCACGTCATGAAAGGTAAGATGGGGATAAAACGCTTATAAAATGATTTCTTTAAAAAAAAACTCATTGTACTTTGTAAACGATACTGTCTCATGGTGATGACTTCCTGTAGTTTTATATAGTTTTCCTCCTCTTTACTTTCCATTTCTCAGGAGGCTATGCACTTCACGAGAATGAGTGTTTCCTTAAAGCTCGAGAAATGTGATTCATTCCATATGTCATTGAGAGCTTATAATGGATGCTGATGCGGGGTCACACGTTCTCACGACAACGTAAAAATATAACGATAAAAGATTCCTGTTAAGATCAACGTGATCTTAATACACGTATTTTATTCCCAAGTTAACTACTATAGGTCACTTGTTATTTACAACATCAGTATATTCACTATTAGTGTCTATGTTCAACAAATATATTCATCGGTTTTTTCTAATATTTTTCATCAAGTGAACGCACAATTTCTTTAAATTCCTAAGACTTGTATTCAGTTAAAAAATTGTGCATTACTTGATAATATTGAACAAGGAAATAACAGTAGAATTAATGGGGTAAAGGTGAAAGGAAAGAAACCCGTGCGTGTACAGGAAACGTAAATTAGATACCACCTGTTAATAGCCCACCCATAAAGGAACTTCATATCTGCCTAATTTTAAAAATAAACTAGCCTCGTATTTCATATGAAGTCAGCTATTATCAATAGAACATATGTTCATTTGGCATCGACCTCGTACATCGCATGAAATGTTTTAAATATTAATGGTAATATTGCAAAATAAAGAGCTAGATATAAGTCAGGAATCCCCTATCAATACCACAATGTAAGAATTTCCCGACTACAACCTTGACATACATATGGTGACCTTGGAGCATTCCATGAAAATTCTTCAGCTCAGTCTACAAGATGATGAAAATAATTCGAACTTTGTTTAAAAAAATACATGACACGTATATACTATATAGTGACGTTTGCAAATCCTGCATTCGTCGTAAAACCTTTCAAATTTTCCCGTATGAAACCATAGGATCCGTGACCTCGTTAGGAAATCTTTGAAAATCATGTACATGTATATGTAGGTCAAGTAGTAAGTTTAACTGCATATGTTATCTGAACTAAAAACTGGTTACAGTTACTGTATCAACCTGGTTTTTTTTAAGTATACTTAAAAGAAATAAGTTAAAAATGTCTGTACAGTATCCGTAGAAGGGTCATTTACCGTGGCTAATGGAGTGTAACCCAGGGCAAAAGATGTATTATGGAATCATTAATTACACTAAGTCTGTAGGCTGTCGATAGGGGCAAAGTTATTCAACTGAACCATACGTACATGTAGGGAAAGGGAGGGCGTATACCTTTTATGAGTCCACAAGTCGAACAACTACTGAATAATGACGAAATACAATGTAACTGAAGTTTTACAATAAAATGGAGGAAAGGATCCAAGTTTAAAACTTCGCCACAAAATATATACTCGTTTCCAAGGTGAACCATCCCACTGCTCCTATTTCAATAAAGTCCTAAGAAACATATAAAGCCCTAGACGTCTGATAATAGCATATGATAGAAAACCCAATACACGGCCGTGTAGACATGCTAGATATGTACATTATCTTGATTAAGGTGATTAACAATTAATGATCTTAACACGGTTTTCGCCACACGCCGTGTCCTCGGTGTCATGGTATTGTTTATACATTCTGACATCACCATTTCTGTTACATATTGAAGTACATATCCTCCTTCAATCACGTCAAATGGAACATGGCGGTACCACGATAACTCAGAGGGGTGACTTAAAAAACTCTCTTAAATTTTACAATTTAAACACTCCAACTTTTTTGTCAGATCAAAAGATAGGGAAAGGTTTGCAGCACCCACCCACCTCGCTGGACACTGCGTGCTGTTAATATTCAAATTACACAACATTTCCTGACGAATCGAAGATAGAATATCAAGATTCATTGTCTTGTATAAGTTGCACTTAGCCTAACATTTGTGTGTGGTTTTTTGGCTGTACCAGGAGTTTTAAATCGGTCAAATACATGCCCAGACATATACTGTACATGTACGTCTCGTCTATGTCCTGATTCAGAGGGGGTAAAGGGAGAGGAACATGTATCCCATCCGTCCGTCGTCAGTAAACTTTTCATATTTCTGGCTTCTGGCAGAATTTTTTCCCCTAACATTGACAGAATACCCAAACCAAAAGACTTCTCCTCCTCTTGATAATAAGAATATATCCAAATTTGGTTTGGCTAGGAGAAAGGCTTCCTGAGTTATCACCTGGAAACTAAGGATGCTGATCTTTGACCTTACCCCAAAATCAATAAACCAACTTCCATATTGTTCCCATATAATAATGCAACATTTGAATTTCATTGGTTGTTCCTTCTTCAGGTACAGCCATAAAACTAAAATATGCTCCCTGTAAATGTCAAATTTTGTCTTAAACTTAGATACTAGTAATGCATCGGAATAGGAATAACTTACTACTGACGTTTTCAGACAGTAAGTGCTGATTTCATGGTGCAGACATCTGTTTTTCTAAAAATAAAACAAGAGGCCCAAGGGGGCCACATCGCTCACCTGAGTCACAAAGGGTTAAAAGTCACTTCTACAGATCAAAGCCCTTGACAGCCATATTTGTTGACCTATCGTCAAGAAAAACACAAACTTGGCAGAGGACCTTGAGTACTTAGCTTGCAGCAAGGTTTCGTGAAATTCTGTGCAATGGTTGCAGAGGAGATGTCGAAAATGTGTCAGCCAATCAGAGTCCTCGGCGGCCATATTTGTTGACCGATCGGCACGAAAAACACAAACTTGGTAGAGGACCTTGAGTACTTCCTTCCTGTAAAGTTTCATGAAATTCTGTGCAGCGGTTGCAGAGGAGATGTCAAAAATGTGTCAGCCAATCAGAGCCCTCAGCGGCCATATTTGTTGACCAATCAACACGAAAAAACACAAACGTGTTGGAGGACCTTGAATACTTCCTTCCTGTAAAGTTTCATGAAATTCTGTGCAGCGGTTGCAGAGGAGATGTCGAAAATGTGTCGGCCAATCAGAGCCCTCGGCGGCCACATTTGTTAAATGATCGCCACGAAAAACACAAACTTGGTAGAGGACCTTGAGTACTTCCTTCCTGTAAAGTTTCATGAAATTCTGTGCAGCAGTTGCTGAGGAGATGTCGAAAATGTGTCAGCCAATCAGAGCCCTCGGCGGCCATATTTGTTGACCGATCAGCACGAAAAACATAAACTTGGTAGAGGACCTTGAGTACTTCCTTCCTGTAAAGTTTCATGAAATTCTGTGCAGCGGTTGCAGAGGAGATGTCGAAAATGTGTTAGCCAATCAGAGCCCTCGACGGCCATATTTGTAGACCGATCAGCACGAAAAACACAAACTTGGTAGAGGATCTTGAGTACTTCCTTCCTGTAAAGTTTCATGAAATTCTGTGCAGTGGTTGCAGAGGAGATGTCGAAAATGTGTCATCCAATCAGAGCCCTCGGCGGCCATATTGTTTTACCGATCGGCACGAAAAACACAAACTTGATAAAGGACCTTGAGTGCTTCCTTCCTGTAAAGTTTCATGAAATTCTGTGCAGCGGTTGCAGAGGAGATGTCGAAAATGTGTTAGCCAATCAGAGCCCTCGGCGGCCATATTTGTTGACCGATCAGCACGAAAAACACAAACTTGGTAGAGGATCTTGAGTACTTCTTTCCTGTAAAGTTTCATGAAATTCTGTGCAGGGGTTGCAGAGGCGATGTCGAAAATGTGTCAGCCAATCAGAGCCCTCGGCGGCCATATTTGTTGACCGATCGGCACGAAAAACACAAACTTGGTAAAGGACCTTGAGTACTTCCTTCCTGTTAAGTTTCATGAAATTCAGTGCAGCGGTTGCAGAGGAGATGTCGAAAATGTTAAAAGTTTACGCCAGACGGACGACGACGACGACGGACGGACGACGGACGGCGCGCTATGACAATAGCTCACTTGAGCTTTGCTCAGGTGAGCTAAAAATGTTGCTCCGCAATGATCACAGATCTGTTAGGTTTAAAAGAGCTGTCAAAATATAAACAAGAGACATTTACATGTTATTCTCGACTTTGAATAACATGAACTAAAACGGATGCATTATATGAAAGTGAACAATGCGTACTGTGGGACGCAGTGATTGGAAATCAATGGGTCCTGGGCGATTTTTATGCGTCAGAGACGCAGGACGCAGAGGTAGATTAATCCCTGTTATATACATCCCTGGTTATTCTTTTTACCCCTATCATCCCGCTTCGAAGGGCGATGTATCTAAGTGTAAATTTCAGCCGTACAGTCAAATCCAGTATACATGAAATCAATCTCTTTCGAATAGTTATCTTACCTGGGACAGTGTTTATGTAAAATAGCTGATTAATTTGTATTAAAGAACGCCTAAATACTTGGATGTATTACCATGTTTGGTGTTATCATCATGATTATCGAGGGTTTAATGCTTAATAGCAGATGGCGGTATGAGAGTTGACGTTATAACGGGGGGTGGGGGGGTATCTTATAAAGGATATAGCAAATTAATTCATCAGGTTCTTTTGATGCAATCCTTGATTTGAATATGTATGACTTACTTATTCGAAAGTTTTTTGGTTCCGTACAGTTGTATGTTGATTTATAAAGTACATGTCTTAATGTTTTATTCATAAAATCTCAAGGCCTAGTATGGTCATTTTCATGGATGTTTCCTTGAATAGGAATGCGTCTCCCAAAACTTTGGTTTTCTGTGTGGCATACAGGCAGGCAGTTGTTACGCACTATGTGGAGTTTGACGATGCTGCACAGGTAGTGCCGTAATTGTGACGTCACTTCAATTGTAACGTCAAGTCAATAACGTCAATCTCAGTATAGAGTTTCAGCCTACCTATTTTGGCAGCGAAAGGGTTAAACACTGGCGATGTCACGCTAAAATTATCATAGAAAACTCCCTATCTAAAACTATTTTCTTTTACTGAGAGCGTAGTATTAGTCATACATGTAGGTACACATATCATAAACCGTTAGTTATTAGAGTTCAAGATCTATCCTCCTTTATAAATTTTTTTCGCAAAATTTGCTTACAAAGTATAAAAGAAAACTTCAATTTTCTGATTTCTAGAGTGAGCTGCATTAACAGTAACACTATCAAATTTCATGTCTCCTGGCTGTTTCAAAAAATTGAAGGATTTTGAGGTGTTTTTTGTAAATCTCTCTTTAATGGCTAAAAATATTATCACCATTATAATTTTTTGAGATAGTACATATATAAACCTACAAAATGGTATATATTTGGTTTAAAAAAAATTTATTTAAAAATGGGAACATGATGTTTGAAGTTTATTGGGGTTTTTACTATAGATTATATAGGGAAAACAAAAATGTCAAAAATTGCATATTTTAAATTCAAAATTTTTATCAGATAACTTTCGATGTTTCTAAAAATAATTTTCCTTTAAAGTTCATTTAATTTCCTATAAATTGATACATAAAACATGAAAATCCATCAATATTTAGATTGGGGACATGACATTTGAATTTAGGCCTACAAAGAGACAGGTTATATAAAGTAAATTTGGAAGTGAGTAAGTGATTTATTTAGCGACATCAGAAAAGTGTCGATTCTAATATTCGATGAAAGCTATTCATTCGCGAATATTCGAATATTCCGACTCTACTCGTTTCAGCTCTATTTTCAATCACTTCTGACTGACTGGTAGTGGTAGTCCGACAAGTCTGATGCGGGGCAATTTGTTCCTATTCTGTTGTTTGCTTTTTCAACAACAAACAACCAAATAGGAATAATTTGCCCCAAACGTACGGCTTATGTTTCGAACAGTGCTCCTAATAAGAGGCTGGAGATGTTCAATTCACTCTGCTCACGGGAAGTTGATGTCTGATGGCGTTGGAGAAAACAATGTAAACAAGAGGGAACATTGTCCATGTAAAAGGAGCTGTAGCATCTATCTGCCTGCGTTATTGTAAGTAATGTTTGTTGTTTTTATAACATGATATATCATTTTAAATGTTGGAAGTCGCGATTTGTCTGTCGTATCCCATGTAGACGATTTATTGGCAAAGTTATGTTGGGAAAATTGATGCCTAGAATTTTTCGATTTTGTTTCATTCCTGGAGAAAATTGTAATATTAACACAGAGGCATGAGGGAGTGAACAATAATTTATTGGCAGTGGCTCCGGATACTAACGTTCGTATCTTTAGACCTATGACTATGTCTCGGCGTACGAACACAAATCGTAGTTAGCTTCTGCATATATACTTGGTTCGGACTTTTGTTTTCAAGGCATCTTTTGTTCAAATTGTATCTTTTTGTGACACATTCTGAAAAGTTAATAAAGTAATAAATACTGTGTTGCATCTAGAATCTACACGTACGTATTTCTTATCGTCTCAAACTTTCAAATACTTCCAAATCCCGCTTGAGCGACGGAACGTCAGTACACACAACAGCCGACAAGGGTGTGTCTATTACCATTGATTACTGATCAGTGATCACTATAATGATTGAGAGCATAGAAATCGCCTCTTGTCGGTTGCTAAATTACAGATTATGCAGAATAAACCCGTATACTTTGATATAGTTACAAAATTTTGCTATGAACACATGACCAGAGTCACGTGACAGTTACAGGCCAATTAGAAACATGTTCGTACGCCGAGACATACGTCTAAAGATTTGAACGTTTGTATCCGGAGCCACTGCCTAATTTATTTTCTCTATTAAGGGGGTCCAGAACAGTATCCGAAAGAATCCCATCGGAAAGCTCTGGATCAATTATGACGTCACAATAGAAACGGCGACATTGGCGCGTTTTTCGTAAGAGCATCAAGATTAGGTAACGTAAAATAAGGGGGATGGGGTAACAAAATCACTATAACTTAAAAACTGACAGTCAAATTTCAATAGGAATTCATCGGTGGTATACCTGACATATGAAGAATATAATATCAAGTTCTTACGGAAAATAAATGATAGGGTTTCAGATAAACGGACTTTATGATTAAAAATTAGCAACTCCAAGACGTTTTGAAAATAGACATAAATTTATCTCCTTTCGACAATTTCTTTTAAATATCCGATTGCCCACATCATATCTAAATGAAATATACAGAACTTGTTAATATTCTGCCTCTACAGAAGATGTGTAACTGTTTTTCATTACCTAAAGTGCATTAATTTTAACGTCACATTTACGGCCCACTTTGGGGTTTTCAATGGGTATATATGTACGTTCGTAGCTTCAAAACTTACGGGAAAAAATTTATGAAACTTTGCATGTAGAAAAAGTATGTTTCAATTATTAACATTTATAATTTTTAGGAAAGGCAGTGGCTCCGGATACGAACGTTCGTATCTTTAGACCTATGTCTCGGCGTACAAACACAAATCGTAGTGAGCTACTGCATATATAATTTCAATGGTATCACTATCAGGACACTTCGTAACCAAGACAACTCGTAACAAGACAACTCATAACCAAAAAAAAAAAAAAAAAAAACTCGAAATCTGACCATTTTGGTGACGAGTTGTCTAGTCAAGTTGTAACCAGGTGACAATAAATCTTGATAAAAAGTGGTCACCAAAACTTAGAAAAAATCGTGATTAAAAACTTGTCACCAAAACTTAGAAATTTTCGTACAGTGTAATAAAAAGTCGTCACCAAAACTTAGAAAATTTGACCGATGTAGCTTTGAATCTTTCAATCTATTGGTCACTTGACAGTTACAGACCAATTAGAAACATGTTCGTACGCTGAGACATAGGTCTAAAGATACGAACGTTCATATCCGGAGCCACTACCTTTAGGAAAATTAAATGATAGGATCAAATTTAAATTTTGGCTGTCCTGGACCTCCTTAAAACGAAAGGTTCCTGTGATCAGACTTGTCGGACTAACTGACTGGTTGAGTAATCCCAAAAGGATCATAATTCATCATAATCGAAAGGTCGAAAATGATCAGAAAATGGAAAAATAAGCAATTACTCAGTATATGGTCCGACAAGTCTGATGTGGGGCAAATTGTTCCTATTCTGTTGTTTGCTTTTTCCCCACGAAACAACAAACAATCAAATAGGAATAATTTGCCCCAGAATCAGACTTGTCGGACTACTCAGTATATAACATTTTTTTCGTAGAAACCCGGACAAACCTTTCGCCACTTTTCCTCTCTGTGGCATTGTATCCCTCCCTTGAGGGTTATCTGGTAGTTTTGCCATGATCTTGAGTACCCTCAGGCTCGTCACTAGTATTTCAATCAAAACATCTCGACTAAACCCACACAACTCATCGGCAAAACCGGAAATGTCACAACGGAAATGCAGTGCCAATCTAAGATCGAGTTATCTTTCTTTGACTAGGGTTTTTTTTTCTGTTAGAACCAGATTATTTTTCTGTGTGTTTCTCTCTCTCTCTCTCTTCTCTTTGGGATTTTTTTTTTTTGGGGGGGGGGCTAGGCTTACAAAGTGTAACAGGACCCGGTAGGGGCGGGCGCCTGTCTTCAGGTCCGAAGGATTTCTATATTGTAGCCAACACCTTACACGACAGACTAACATGAAAGAAGACTAGGAAAACGGATAACATTGATACGACAAATACAACAGAAAACGTACATGAATAGAGGGAATATTAAGTCTAAGTCAGTGGCGGATTCAGCCGGGGGGGGGGGGGCACGGGGGCACGTGCCCCCCGGCAGTGCCCAAAGAAGGGGCACTTATGACATGCTTTTGGAAGCATTAAACTACCGTTTTCCGTAACAAATCTATGAAACTAGTCAGAAATAGCCCCAAAACACCCCAGAAACCACCGATTTGAGTAAATTTTCCAAAAATTTCTCGGGGATAGATAGTCATGCCCATTGTCTGTACGTCACAGTGGACGTACACACGTACGTTTCGGGAACAACCTACATTGAATAATGTTCATATCGAATTTTCTTTATCTGAGGGATGAATCGGGGACTTTATATCCTATGCAAGGCATATTTAACACACATATATTTCGATAGAACCTCCTATAAAACTTACATTTTTTTTAACCCAAAATTTGAGGTCGTGATCAATCTTTTTAAAATGAACAATTGAAATTGTTATGGCCAGATTTAAACCGGCTACCTCCAAGAATTTTGAAAAGATAAAAATGCATGTTTTTCTTTATTTTTAGAATCGAAGTTATCATGATTACATTTTAGGTTAAGCCCCTAGGTAAATCAAAAATATAATCATGATAGAACTGCCAGGAAATAATTAAACCTTTCAATCTGAACGATGCAGGGAATGGGGCACCCGTGATCTCTAGTTTAATTGTCAAGGAAATTTATCATTTACAAGGGATTTTTTTAGGGTCTGTATGGGGCCAAAATTCGGTAAAAAGAGATACTTTTCCTCAATTTTAGACCTAAAAATTCCCAATTCCATCATTTCTCCAAAACGAGAAATTCATTTCCAGTTTACGTATCATTAACTGAAAGGAGAACGAAAGTAGAACAAAGATTCAAAATATAAATTGATATTATAAGGGATAATTTCCATGAATATATCTTTTTGTTGTTTGAAATTTATTTCCCAATTTAGGTTCAAATGTTGCAAAATTCGCAATTTCATCGGCCCAGGTCCCTGACATAGGGGCTAGAAAAAACCCTGTAATTACTTATTTTCTTTACCTTTGTACAAATATTAACAAACAAGCAGGGATCTAGAGTGATTAGGGGGGTCAAGTACGTCCTGCCTGGAAATTGCATAAAATGCTGATTTTTTCCTAGTTTTACGAGAATTTATGTCTGGACACTCCTCCCTCCCATGGGTTGACCTCTCTGCCCTTTCAAAACTTCTCCTGATCAGCCGGTTTCTTTAGGAAATCCTGAACATGTTGACTTCTGCATGTCGTGCAAGAACAGTACAGCATCAGAAAATTTCGAAAATTTTCAAATATATTCTATATAAATAATAATTATTGTTATTGACACTGACTGAATTATGCGCGCCAAATCCCTTCTAAATTCAGCTCAAATATGTATACGCTTCAGATGCCACCAAATTGCTTCATTTTTTCAAAATTTTCTCGGGGGAGGCCCCCCGAACCCCCACCAATGGGAGGGGGAAACCCCCTCCCATACCCTCCCCCACTCGGCCCTTCGGGCCTCGCAAGTGATTTCCAAAAAAATTGTATGTGCCCCCCCCCGGCAATTGGACTTCTGGATCCGCCCTGTAAGTAAGCATATCCAACCCCCCTGCCCATAGTTAATATGAATCAAGGCAAAGCCTTTTTGTGCGAGCGGAGAGAAAATAGATAATAATGATTATATGAAATAAAAAAAAGATCTTTCTTTTCTATTTTGACTATGATGGTATATCTTATCTTACAAAACTTTCTATTTGATGATTGCCAAAAAAGGTAGTATAAGGCGAGTGGAAACACGGAAGCATTTGTAAAATTGATCTAGACCAGCAGATGAACATTTTAAGGGGGAGGGATTAAAATTTTAGAATATGGTTCTTTAATAATATGGTTCTTTATAATTCATTTTTATTTTGTAAGAATAATGCTTAGGCTAGCTGAAAATAAATTACTTAAGAACAAAAGAAAAAACAAACATATTCCGACTTCTGACAGTACGAAACCTTCCGAGACGAGAAAAGCAATCAGAGCGAAACGTCTCGTTTAAAACCGGAAATGTCGGATTTCAGGTGGTTACGCCGCCTTGTTGATGCTTTATCGTTATCTGATTTACGAAAAATATTTTCAATAAATTGAACTTATAAACAAAAATTGAGTATAACATATACGTCTACTTGGAGTCGAAAAAAAATTAAATGGCAATATCCAGCATCTCCGCAGCAACTCTGTCTGCGAGGGGACGAAAGTTTTTGAAAGCATAGTAGTACACTCTCATTCTTTGATTCAGCATATTTTCTCAATAAGATATATGTATACGCGTTACCATAAGGGCGAGCTTCGCTCGCAAAGGCCCTTCGGGCCTTTGCAGCGAGAGAACCCAACCTTAGCCATGGCTAGTGAGAGAGAGAGGAAGAGGGAGGGCTTGATTGCCTTCGACAATATACATATAGGTAGCTCCCCGGCTAACAAGCTCAATGTTGCGCATCTTATACTCTACGGATCACGTGACAATCTAAATATAGTACCGCGACGACCATTTAAATCCTTATCGAGAGATATATACGATAAATCTGTTAAATCTGAGCTCAGGTAAAGCCCCTGTCACACCTTCACGTTCTCGCATGGCGTTCGCACTACGACCGCCTAGATTGTACGAAACGTGGCTTGAACGTAGTAAGAACGCGGGGAACGTAGTAAGAACTCGCTGATACGTATTGAGGTCGTAGTAAGGACGCCGACGAACGTGCCAATACGCCGAGCCACCACGACCGTTTTGAACTGTTCAAAACAGTCGTAGTGAGGACGCGGTGATGACAGAATGTGTTAAGGACTACTTGCGAACGTACTGAGAACTTCATGGACGTATTAGAAACGTGTCGCGAACGTGGTAGGGTCGTAGTACGGACGGCTAAAACTTTTACATGTAATTATATGGAGATCGTCACGTCTCTGCCGTCCTTACCACGTCCTTGGTTTTAGAGGTTGAAAAAATCAAAATAGACCTCCTACAAACAATTTATCCTTTTAACGTGTCATGATCGTAGCATGAACGCAGTAAGGACTTCGAGAACGTAGTAAGAACGCAGTACTTCGTCGTAGAGTGAACTTGGGGCCGATCGTAGTGCGAACTTGACTAAACGTATTAAAGACGGGAAATATGCGCTACTAACGTGTTACGGACGCTAAAGGTCATGTTGCGCACGTATTGGAGTCGTCAATTACTGTTTCGGAGAGCCCTCCTGGGTGAAAAACGCCACGTTCTCACTACGTTCATGAAAATTTTCAAGGACTTCAAGGACGTAGTAAGAACTTCTCGAGAGAACGTGTAGGTGTGACAGGGGCTTAAGTTATACAGGTAGATCAATACAAAAGGGGGGGCTTTACTTTAAAATAGGGGTATCAAAATAGCCTAACATAATGTGTTCCCGTCACACTCCTCCCTTCTTAAGACTAAAATATTGGCAAATATTTTAACTGGAAAAATAGAATTACATGAACACATTGGCTGCGTTCGATTAGACGACTCGTGTCACACGTGTTTGACTCTTGTTAAATCGAACGACGAGTGTCGCGACCCGAGTGTTGAACACGAGTATACTCCCCACTTTACCGGGAGTAATCGAGTGTTAAAATGGTGGACAAGGACAAGCAATCGAATTTTAAACATTAGAAAAGACAAATAGTGTTGATTAAAAAATTTTTAACAACAATTTATAAGGGATAGTTTAATTTCTAAAATATTCAATGAAAAAAAAAATGAATTTTGTGACTTCAGGGGCTTTAGCTATGTTAGGGGGTCTTTTGTTTACATTGGACACGACACGATTACAACTCGTGTCATTCGATTAAAATCAGTCAGTTACACAGAGTACGCATGCGCTACTCTAACACTATTGACTCTAGTGTTGTTCAAATCAAACGCAGCCATTATGTTAACCACAAATCAAGCAACACAAAGTCCAAAGTTCCTTAGTGCATGGTTCGCACCTTTACACAATAGATAATTGCTGGTCAGAAATGACTTGGTGCGTACCAAGTGAAATCTCAATGCTTCATTGATTCAATACGACATTTTGATAGTAAAGGGAGCTCTCATTTTATTTCTAGGGGAGAGGGAAGAAAAAAACTTGAAAAAAAAACTCCGGATGAACCTTTCTTAAATATAAATTTTACCCAAACAACCGAAAAGGAAAGATTATCATGCAGTCGCCATATGACTAAATAAGGACAAACAAAAAGTGAGTTCGGGATGCGTCCCCGCCCCAATTAGATCAAATGATGGCTCCCGCAGCAGCGAAGGTTCAATCATAAAAAAAATCCGGTAACTTTAGGTTCTACGTGGAATCCAACATCCTGAAATGTTTACCATAATACAGCAGAAAAACCCCAAACAAACAAAACAAAACAATAAAAAAAGAAGAAGAAAGAAATAGATACAGGAAAGAATAGGTAAATGAATCAATATATACGTGTAAATATATCTCTTTTTTCATATTTCCAAATTTCGAATACATATCACTGTTAAACGTCTTCAAATCCAATAAATTTGATTTTTTTATACATCCGACATTCCAGTACACGGAACAGTAAACAACCCATTTCCGCCATTACTTTGTGTAATGTTTTACTGAAAATTTTTTTTTTTTTTTTTTTTTTTTTTATTTTATTGAGTAATTTACAAAGCATAATTTGATATTTACAACATAAAAGACACATTCACACACTCATACACATTCATTCCACCAATGGATGATACTTATGATAAAACATCATTAAACATTTCCCACCTATCTTTAAACTTTAGTGTTTTCCCATTTTTTGCATATATACGTTTTTCCAAATCAAAATAGTATTTCAATGAAAACATAAACGAATTAATATTGATGGAACTGTTTTTCAGCTTTTGCGTAAAGATGAATTGCTTAGCTAGTAACAGTAAGAGATTGATACAGTCGTTGTGTTTTCTATATTGTTTCCCAAAGATTATCGTCTCTTTTTCAAGACCTAATGAGACGTCTGTGTGTCCTGTAATGAGTTCTGAGAAATCTTTCCAGAAATCCTGTACAATATTACAAGAATAAAACAGGTGTAATAAAGTTTCCTCATCAGCATTACAGAAAGAACACAATGTTGTGTCTTTTATTCTCATTCTGTGCAAAAGAATGTTAGTTGGAATTATGCGATGTAACAATCGGTACTGAAACCAACATAGTTTTGTATCTTTTGTGATACGGAAAGGTAAACTATTGATATAATCATGACAAACTTCTTCTTTATCAACATTCATATCTAAACACCACTTGTCTATGTACTCTTGTTTAGATTGAGATGAACACAGAAATATATCATAGACTGAAACATGTTTATCTTTATTCTTAATTATTATTTCTATGTACTCATTGTAATTAGGTAACATTATTTCAAAGCTGTCTGTTCGAAGACAGGGCCATTTTTCTAAAATGGCATTTTTTTAAGCCATAGAAAAGAGTAAAAGGTGGATTGAAATCATATTTTTCACAAAATTCTTGATACGACATGAGCATACCACTGTCACTAATTAAATGATAAATAGAGGTAATACCTTTGCTAATCCAAAGTCTATATGTAAAGACTTCTTGGCTGATTTTAACATTAGAATTATACCAAATTTCTTGATATATAAAGTTACTATCTTTGTCATTGTCATTTTTTCTGAAGAGAAGCATTCTAAATTCATAAAGAATATTAAGGATATCTTTCCAGAAGTCATTTTGTGTTAAGTTTACTAAAGTCTTCAAATAATCTGGGCCATATTTATAAATTTCATCTATTTCCTTTGATGATGATATTTTGAATAGATCATTCAGAACTGATTCTCTTGTCAGTAAACGTTTTATCCAGCTTAGTTTTAAAGATTTACTAAAGGCTTGAATATTAATCATTCTTAATCCACCTTTCTCATACTTAAGGAACATCTGTTTTCTTGATATTCTATCATTTTTATTATTCCACAAAAATTTAAAAAGATTTCTTTCGAGCTCTTTTAAAGTAGAACTGTCTGGATTTGGAAGGGTTATAAATAAGTGAGTTAGACGAGATATAAGTATTGTTTTAATAACTATAATTTTTCCAATTGGACTTAAAATTCTTTTTGACCAACTCGAAATTAGTCTCTTTATTTCTAAGAGTTTTTCTTGATAATTAAGTTCAACCATTTCATGAAGTTTTATACTGAAAATGATGCCTAGATAAGCAAAAGGTTCATCTGACCATACAAGAGGAGTGTTAGTGCATAATTTAATGTTGCTATGTTTCTTTGAGCCTAACCAAACACACCTGCATTTGTCAATATTTGGTTTGAGACCTGAAAATTTTGCAAATTGTTCTAATAAGGAAAGTGAATGTTTCAGTGAGTTTTGTGTACCATCTAAGAATAAACCAGTGTCATCAGCATATTGACTTATCTTAATTTCTTTGTTATTAATCGTTATGCCTTTAATTTCCTTATGCTCTCGAAAAAGTATACCTAGTATTTCAACACATAGTATAAAAATATAAGGGGAAATAGGATCACCTTGTCTGCAGCCTCTGCCAATTGTAAAGAAGGGAGAAGAAACACCGTGTTGAATTGTACACAGCCTAAATTTGTTGTTCAGACAATTAATATACTTTATGAAATTGGGACCAAACTTAAAGAATTTCAATACTTGATTCATAAATCTCCAGGATATAGAGTCAAAGGCTTTTTCAAAATCAATCATGACGAAAAGACCTTCTCTGTTTTGATTTTCCAATTCGTTCATGACATCATAGAGGACTCTTGTGTTCTCTCCAATGTATCTGTTTTTAATGAAACCAGTTTGGTTTTCATTTATAAGATATGGAAGGACCTTTTTCATTCTTGATGCAAGACAATGTGAGATTATCTTGTATGTTATATTCAATAGAGATATTGGTCGCCAATTCTTAAGATATTCTCGTGATTTATTTCCCTTTGGAAGGATTGAGATAATCCCCATTCTTTGGGTTATTGATAGTTCTTCCCTTTGAAAGCCCTCTATGACTGATCTATAAAGTAAATGTTTTAAGTCAAGCCAGAAAAATTTGAAAAACTCTGCTGTGTAGCCATCGGGTCCTGGACTTTTATCTCTTTTTAAACATTTAACAGCTTGTGAAACTTCTTCAATGGATATTGGCTTTTCTAAATCTATGTTGTCTTGATTAGTGATTTTATTCACGTTACTGTTACGTAGAAGATTCTCTATATTTACTGATTCTAACGAGTCATCTCTACATTGGTAAAGTGATTCATAAAATCTTTTAATTTCATTTAGAATCTCCTTCTGTTCGGTAACAACAGAGCCATCTGGTTTTGTTAACTTCACCATATTTTTGTTAATAAAGTTTCTTTTTTCCAAAGACAAAAAGTATTTGGTAGGCTTTTCACCTTGTTCTATCCATTTGCATCTACTTCTAATAATCATAGAATCTAGTTCCTTCTTCCTAATTCTTTCTAATTTTTGTTCAAGTTCTTCCAATCTTTCTTGGATGTTACTCTGGATATTTTCGTTTCTGTCTATCATTTCATGTATTTGTTTTATATCATGTTCCAATTCAGACTTTTCGCGCGACCTTCGTCTTTTTTCCTTTGCTGCATATGGTATCGTCATGGATCTTATTTTCATAAGAAGCGTTTCGAAGAAAAGCTGGTCACTTATATTAAATTGCAACTCTGCATTATCAATCTGATCGAGGTTCCCGAAGTTGTACATTGGTAGAGCGTATTCATATTTCGTATGGCGAATTACATTTTTTACCTTCTCCACATATAATTTATCATACAATAGCGAATTGTTAAATTTCCAAAAACCTTTTCCATTTATAAAGTTCGAAATTTTAATTTCTAGTGTGATTATAGAGTGATCTGTGCGGTATCCCGGTTCAATATCAGTTCTGTCCAACATTGTTAAAAGGGGCGTAGATATAAGGAAAAAATCGAGCCTAGCTCGTTTAGTTGGATTTTTACGGGACCATGTGTATCTCTTTAATATTGGGTTTTGTATCCTCCAGGGATCACATATTGATAATTCATTACACATTGACTTTACTTCGTCTGAGGCCTTTACATTATTTTGTCTCGTGTAATTATGGCAATCTTTGTCGTAATCCAAGACTAGATTAAAATCTCCACACATAATACAATGTTCATAATCACTATCTTTTATTTTTTCCTTAATTTCTTTATAAAAATTAGGAGAATCTAGATTTGGACCGTACAAATTAACAATTAAGAGGGAATATTTGTTTTCCACAGTTATGTTAAGAATAATGTAGTTTCCACTCTGATCTTTTATACAGTCGACCACTTTGTATTCGAAATTATTATTAAGCAATATCGTAACCCCCCTTGAGTCACTAGACCCATAACTCGAGAATACTTCGTAGCCCCATTGCATACGGATAACTTTTTCCGATTTATTTGTGAAGTGGGTATCTTGTAAGCAGTAAATAGAAGCCTTTTTATCACGTAAAAATCGGAAGACATCCTTTCTCTTTTTCTGGTCCCCTAATCCTCTACAATTGACAGAAACAACTTTCAGTTTATCTGTAGGCATAAGGCAATTTTGTGTATTGATATTCCATTGGCGTTCCATTCATACCACATTCATACATCGACAATAAGTAAAGTAAAAAGGATTCACAAACATACATAATTAAAATTAAAAAAGGAAAAAAAAGGAGTAATCAAAGTCTTACAACCTATCTCCAGCAGAAGTTACAGATTACAGAGCTCAAGATATATAAGAACTTTCTTAAAGTTAAACTGACATTGCTATTTTACTGTTGATATCGTCAAAGATATCAAAGCGAATTCTTTTGTTTCCATGTTGACCGTACACGTAGCTATTGAAGTACCAAGCGCCTGATATTTTATCGTGATTCTTGAGTCTCGTAATGAGTTCTGTGTTCATCTTGGTGACATCATCTACTAGCCTTATTCCCCCGCCTGCTTCCTTTATCATTCTTCTTTTCCGCATGACTTTTGACTTGGCGTCGGTGTTCCGAAATTTGATTAAAATTGGACGATGGTCTTCCCTTCTCCCTGGGATTCTATGCACTGCAGTAATTTCGTTGTCCTCGACTTCTATTCCGCCCTTTTCTAAAAAAACTTTCTTGACGACTTCTTTTGTGTTTTCTGATCTCTCTTCTTTTAATCCAATTATTTTGATGTTAGTTTTTCTGGAATACTGCTCGTTGTGGTTGCTTTGGATCAGTGCTTTCGTTATCTTACCCTCGTTTTCTTTGACTCTCTGTTTCAAGGCGGCATTCTCGTGTTCACATCTGTTCAGTTTAGTCAACAGATTTTCGTTCTCCAGATTTATTGCTTGAATTTTCTCTTTGAGATTTTGAATTTCGTTATTGTATGAGGACTGAAATTGTTGAACTCGGGTTTTCACCTCTTCTTCGATGTCCTTCTTACACTCATTTACAAAAGTCTTAACGATCTGATTGATTAAGAGTTCGATCTCATCTCTCTTAACTGTTTGGTCTAGCCTTTCTTTAACATCTCGGAGATCTTGTCTAATGAGAGCGAGGATATCGTTTTCTTTATCTTTATCGCTGCTTACTGTTTGAGAAGATTTTCTAGTGTTCATTTTTACGGGGGCTTTAAAGAATGTATCAATAGATTTTCTCTTATCTGGATTCATCAATTGAATATGTACAGTACCTTATTTCGAAAGCTCAAAGTGTCGGGAAGTTTCACTTCTTGTTCATTCCTTGTCTCCGTGCATCAACATTTTATTCTTATTTTGTAATCCGTAATCACTGCCTCGGTGTTTCTTTTACATATTTCCTTTATCCCGCTGTGAGTCAAATAGCAGTTTAATTTGTTTTTTCCACACTTCTTTTGTCCAAATCGGCCTAAATAATCTAAAAAATTCTTTGTTTACTCGCTCGTAAAAAATATACGTCCATGGCGTTACTGTGACGTAACAGATCTCTCGTTTTACTGAAAAATTGCTTGAGTCATTCGGGGGGGGGGGGGGGGGGGGGGGAGGTGTCCAGCATATGGTTAAAAAACGACAAAATTTGAATTTTCTTTCAAAGGGAGAAGGTAGGAAGAACTTGAAAAAAAACCCCACTACAACTGGAGGTTTTATTAGAATTTCTGATCCAAGGCTCCACGCAGCTGGAAAAAAAATAAAAAATAAAGATCAAGCAACAGTCATTTGATTGATTTCAGATTAAAGAATATGGGGTTGACCCCCCCCCCCCCCTCCAACATAAAAGTTGTCGCTCCCTAAAAATTACTGAGTATACTTTTTATACAAGTATTATCTTTTACAAAAAGCTGGCCGTCAGTTAGCTGACTTTAAAAGTTGTAAATTCTAGTAAGAAAAAAAAATCGGAAAACACGAGACCAGTCGCACATTTCCGGGCTTTTGCGTTGCGGTTTTTTTTTCAGTGTTAGAAATTGTCTAAACGAGAGAAGGGACTACTTTTTTGATAAGCTAGTTTACGAACGAACAAAAAAAGTACTTCGAAATTATTTTAAAGATTTGTTTACTAGTGGATGGTTCCAAACAAAAAATCAGGGGAGGGGGGGGGGGTTCAGCATAAGGTTTTTAAATAAATTGTAAAAACGGGATAAACTAAGAATTTCTTTTCAGTTTTCCAGGATTGGTCCAAAACTGCCTAACATCCCTTCTTGTACATTCTAGAATATCAACACATGCATCACGAATTATTACTGTCCTTTCGAAATTTTGGGAGATAATCACATCACGAGTCCTTTAACAATTTTTGAAAACTCCCTTTTTCCAAGTTTTAAGTCCTTTTATTTTTTACTTTTGATAGGCAAATTTATAATTCCGATTAACTGATAAATGGCCAATGATTGATTTAAACATCCACTCAACTTGTTTTCATTTTCCATAGAGAAATATTGCCCGAGGCATACAATTTTGATAGATTTAGGGGCTGTATCAGAAAATCCTTATATCTGCCCGATCGAACCATGCACTAAGTCGGTTGGTACACTCTTTTCTCGTCCCCTCGACATGCTCCCTCGCTTCGCTCGGGACCATATCTCGGGGTACTTGAAAATCGTGTACCAACCTTTACATGAATTAATAACAATAGAGTTCACATCCTGAAAAGAAAGCACTATAATAAAACTTGTTGCACGGTCTACGTTGTAGACGGTAATTTACACCTTTCCAGACGGTGCAATATTTTTCATTGTGAAACAATGATTGAATTAATGATTGAACTAATCATTGAACGATCAACTGAGTGACCTTGTGACCTTGACCTTGGAGTTTGACCTACATTTGAAAAAAAACTTTAACCTTGGCCATGACTTTTGAATGGTAAGTGATAGGGCTTTCATATTTCACATGTGTATTCTTTCTGAAAAGACCCTTCAATGGACACCAAAATTTTTGACCTTGTGACTTTGACCTTGGAGTTTGACCTACCTTTGAAAAACATTAACCTTGGCCATTACTTTTGAATGGTAAGTGATAGAGCTTTCGTATTTCACATGTGTATTCCTTGTGAAAAGATCTTTCCATTGATACCAAAATTTTTGACCTTGTGACCTTGACCTTCGAGACTGACCTACTTTTGAAAAACTTTAACCTTGGCCATAACTTTTGAATGGTAATTGATAGGGCTTTCATATTTCAAATGTGTATTCCTTTTGTAAGACCTTTAGATGGGCACCAAAATTTTTTTACCTTGTGACCTTCACCTTGGAGTTTGACCTACTTTTCAAAAACTTTAACCTTGGTCATAACTTTTGAATGGTTAGTGATATAGCTATCATATTTCACATGTGTATTCCTTGTGACAAGACCTTTCCATGGACACCAAAATTTTTGACCTTGTGATCTTGACCTTGTAGTTTGACCTATTTTGAAAAACTTAAACTTTGGCCATAACTGTTGAATGGTAAGTGATATGGCTTTCATATTTCACATGTGTATTTCTTGTGTCAAGAACTTTCCATGGATACCAAAATTTTTTACCTTTTGACCTTGACCTTGGAGTTTGACCTATTTTGAAAAACTTTAACCTTGGCCATAACTTTTGGTTGGTGAGTGATAGGGCTTTTATATTTCACTTGTGTATTCCTTGTGACAAGACCTTTCCATGGATACCAAAATTTTTGACCTTGAGACCTTGACCGTTGAGTTTGACCTAATTTTGAAAAACTATTACCTTGGCCATAACTTTTGAATGGTAAGTGATAGGGCTTTTATATTTCACATGTGAATTTCTTGCGACATGACCTTTCCATGGATACCAAAATTTTGACCTTGTGACCTTGACTTTGGAGTTTGACCTACTTTTGAAAAACTTTAACCTTGGCCATTACTTTTGAATGGTAAGTGACAGGGCTTTCGTATTTCACATGTGTATTTCTTGTGAAAGACCTTTCCATTGATACCAATTTTTTTTACCTTGAGACCTTGACCGTTGAGTTTGACCTACTTTTGAAAAACTTTAACCTTGGTCATAACTTTTGAATGGTCAGTGATATAGCTATCATATTTCACATGTGTATTCCTTGTGACAAGACCTTTCCATTGACACAAAAATTTTTGACCTTGATACCTTGACTTTGGAGTTTGACCTACTTTTAAAAAACTTAAACCTTGGCCATAACTGTTGAATGGTAAGTGATAGGGCTTTCATATTTCAGATGTGTATTTCTTGTGTCAAGACCTTTCCATGGATACCAAAATTTTTTACCTTGAGACCTTGGCCGTGGAGTTCGACGTACTTTTGAAAAACTTCCACCTTGGCCATTACTTTTGACCTTGGCCATATTTCACGTGTGTATTCCTTGTAAAAAGACCTTTCCATGGACACCAAAATTTTTGACCTTGGAGTTTGACCTACTTTTGAAAAACTTCCACCTTGGCCATTACTTTTGAATGGTAAGTGATAGGGCTTTCGTATTTCACATGTGTATTCCTTGTGAAAAGACCTTTCCATTGATACCAAAATTTTACCTTGTGACCTTGACCTTGGAGTTTGACCTACTTTTGAAAAACTATAATCTTGGTCATAACTTTTGAATGGTTAGTGATATAGCAATCATATTTCACATGTGTATTCCTTGCGACAAAACCTTTCCATGGATACCAAAATTTTTGACCTTGTGACCTTAATCTTTCAGTTTGACCTACATTGAAAAAAAACTTTATCCTTGGCTAGGACTTTTGAATGGTAAGTGATAAGGCTTTCGTATTTCACATGTGTATTCCTTGTGAAAAGACCTTTCCATGGACACAAAAATTTTTGACCTCGTGACTTTGACCTTGGAGTTTGACTTACTTTTGAAAAAACTTTAACCTTGGCCATTACTTTTGAATGGTAAGTGATAGGGCTTTCGTATTTCACATGTGTATTCGTTGTGAAAAGACCTTTCCATTGATACCAATTTTTTTTTACCTTGTGACCTTGACCTTGGAGTTTGACCTACTTTAAAAAAACTTTAACCTTGGTCATAACTTTTGAATGATCAGTGATATGGCTTTCGTATTTCACATGTGTATTCCTTGTGAAAAGACCTTTCCATGGATACCAAAATTTTTGACCTTGTGATTTTGACCTTGGAGGCTGACCTACTTTTGAAAAACTGTAACCTCGGCCATGACTTTTGAATGATAAGTGATTTCATATTTCACATGAGTATTCCTTGTTACAAGACCTTTCCATGGATACCAAATTTTTTTAGTTTGTGACCTTGACCTTGGAGTTTGACCTATTTTGAAAAACTTAAACCTTGGCCATAACTGTTGAATGGTTAGTGATAGGGCTTTCATATTTCACATGTGTATTTCTTGTGTCAAGACCTTTCGATGGATTACAAAATTTTTGACCTTGTGACCTTGAATTTCGGGTTTGACCTACGTTTGAAAAACTTTAACCTTGCCCATAACTTTTGAATGGTGAGTGATAAGACTTTCATATTTCACATGTGTATTCCTTGTGACAAGACCTTTCCATGGATACCAAAATTTTTTACCTTGTGACCTTGACCTTGGAGTTTGACCTATTTTGAAAAACTATAACCTTGGCCATAACTGTTGAATGGTTAGTGATAGGGCTTTCATATTTCACATGCGTATTTCTTGTGTCAAGACCTTTCGATTGATACCAAAATTTTGACCTTGTGACATTGACCTTGGAGTTTGACCTACATTTGAAAAAAAACTTTAACCTTTGCCATGACTTTTGAATGGTAAGTGATAGGGCTTTCACATTTCACATGTGTATTTTTGCGACAAGACCTTTCCATGGACATCAAAATTTTTGACCTTGTGACCTTGACCTTGGAGGCTGACCTACTTTTGAAAACTTTAGCCTTGGCCATAAGTTTTGAATGGTAATTGAAATGGCTTTCATATTTCACATGTGTATTCCTTGTGTATGACCTTTCCATGGACATAAAAAATTTTGACCTTGTGACCCTGACCTTGGAAGTTGACTTACTTTTGAAAAACTTTAATCTTGGCCATAATTTTTGAATAGTGAGTGATAGAGCTTTCATATTTCACTTGTGTATTCCTTGTGACAATACCTTTCCATGGATACCAAAATTTTGACCTTGTGACCTTGACCTGGGAGTTTGACCTACGTTAAAAAAAAACTTTAACCTTAAGCTTGGAAATGACTTTTGAATGGTAAGTGATAGGGCTATCATATCTCACGTGTGTATTCCTTGTGAAAAGACCTTTCCATGGACAACAAAATTTTTGACCTTGTGATTTTGACCTTGGAGTTTGACCTACTTTTGAAAAACTTTAACCTTGGCCATTACTTTTGAATGGTAAGTGATAGGGCTTTCGTATTTCACATGTGTAATCCTTGTTACAAGAACTTTCCATAGATACAAATTTTTTTGACATTGTGACCTTCACCTTGGAGGCTGACCTTCTTTTGAAAAACTTTAACCTTGGCCATGACTTTTGAATGATAAGTGATAGGGCTTTCATATTTCACATGTGTATTCCTTGTTACAAGACCTTTCCATGGATACCAAATATTTTGACCTTGTGACCTTGATCTTCGGGTTTGACCTACTTTTGAAAACCTTTAACCTTGGCCATAACTTTTGAATGGTGAGTGATAGGGCTTTCATATTTCACATGTGTATTCCTTGTGACAAGACCTTTCCATTGATACCAAAATTTTTGACCTTGTGACCTTAACCTTGGAGTTTGACCTACTTTTGAAAAACTTTAACCTTGGTCATAAGTTTTGAATGGTTAGTGATATAGCTATCATATTTCACATGTGTATTCCTTGTGACAAGACCTTTTTATTGACACCAAAATTTTTGACCTTGTGATCTTGACCTTGGAGTTTTACCTATTTTGAAAAACTTAAACCTTGGCCATAACTGTTGAATGGTAAGTGATAGGGCTTTCATATTTCACATGTGTATTTCTTGTGACAAGACCTTTCCATGGATACAAAATTTGACCTTGTGACCTTGACCTAAAAATGTGAACTTTTTTAGCTGTTTTACCGACAAAGATGCAAACGGGGGCATTCGTGTTTCACAAACACATGATTTTCATTTCAGTATCTAAAATGTTTTCAATTAAATTTTACATTATATCTATGCAGTGATTAAAATACTTGATTCGGTCGAGTTCCGCCGGAACTGTCGCCATCTAGAGGCATGGAACCAATATCATATTGCGCCGGTAACCATATTTCATAGTCAATTATTATATATAAAGTGTTTAACAGGGAGGATACAAAAATATATTGGGTCGATGAAAAAAGGACTTTTTATTGTGTTGGGCGAGGCGAATTTATCCCACCGATGGCTCTTAGTTTGTGTCAATCTCCCATGCAGAGTTGCGTTCCTTTATGACAATGAATGAATCTCGATGTGTAAGAGGGTGGGTTTGTGTATGTAACGTCAACATGTTTTAAAGCATCTCAGTGACGTCAACAGCGTAAAGCGTCTTAGCAGAAGCAGGATATCAAAATAATATCCAGTCAGTAACAAAATACAACATAATATTCGGTTCTCCTCGACCAATCAGATTGCAAGAAATTTGTCAGAGGTGGGATAAGTAAGGGCTACTCTACTGTCTCCGAGGGCGTTGCCCGAGGAGCAGTTAAATAACCCACTTGTTGCACGGCAATTGTTAGGCCATCAAACAATGATCACTGTTGATTGAGTAATTATAAGTCGTCATTCCGAGTAGGATAAAACTACTCATGGTCAGTTAACATGGTAAACAGTTAAGAATTTCACGCCTTTCAAATGTAGATTTCAAAGAAAACAACGGTAAAAAAAAATTGGTCCAGTATTAATTTGTTGTTAAATGAGGGGAATTAAAGTTCATAAAATAAAGGGAAACTGATATTAGAATTTTTCAAACTACAGTGTAATTAGAGTACATAGGAACAGATTTTAGGAGATGCGGTTAAGGATTCCCCTGTACATGTTTTCCAACAAATATTCAAAACTACGGGAATAGTATGATGTAAGGGTTATTCTACTGTCTCCGAGGGTGTAGCCCGAGGAGCAGTTGAATAACCCACTTGTTGCAAATAGATATACATTTGTATATTGAACTTCGTCATTTGCTTTATACTTGAATATAAGCCATTTTACAGTGGAAATTGGGTGTTTCAAATTACCACATTTCACGAGCTTCCGGGGGCTTTGCCCCCTGGACCCCTACCAGGACTTCGCCCTTGACCCCCTGCCTAGACTGATTTGATTACACATCATTTCTACTCTGGCTACGCGCCTGACCATCCCTATATTCCGTTTCATATCTATATTCTGATTTCAAAACTAAAAGGTAGTAAAGAAATTTATCATTTTTTAACATTTTTTTTTAACAGATTCAAATCTTAACATTTCCACAGAACGATGAGATTCAAATCCTAACAGTTCCACAGACCGATGAGATTCAAATCCTAACAGTTCCACAGACCGATGAGATTCAAATGCTAGCAGTTCCACAGACCGATGAGATTCAAATGCTAGCAGTTCCACAGACCGATGAGATTCAAATTCTAACAGTTCCACAGACCGATGAGATTCAAATCCTAAAAGTTTCACAGATCGTTGAGATTCAAGTGCTTACATAAAGAAAGGATGGGATGTCCAACAGGACCCGGTAATAGCACCTACAGCAAAGAAAAGATGGGATCTCCAACAGGACGCGGTGGTAACACCTACAGCAAAACAAAGGATGGGATCTTCAATAGGACCCGGTGGTAGCACCTACAGCGAAAAAAAGATGGGATCTCCAACAGGACCCGGTGGTAGCACCTACAGCAAAACAAAGGATGGGATCTCCAACAGGACCCGGTGGTAGCACCTACAGCAAAATAAAGGATGGGATTTCCAACAGGACGCGGTGGTAACACCTACAGCAAAACAAAGGATGGTATCTCCAACAGGACCCGGTGGTAGCACCTACAGCAAAACAAAGGATGGGATCTCCAACAGGACCCGGTGGTAGAACCTACAGCAAAACAAATGATGGTATCTCAAACAGGACCCGGTGGTAGAACCTACAGCAAAACAAAAGATGGGATGTCAAAAAGGACCCGATGATAGCACCTACAGCAAAACAAAGGATGGAATCTTCAATAGGACCCGGTGGTAGCACCTACAGCAAAATAAAGGATGGGATCTTCAATAGGACCCGGTGGTAGCACCTACAGCAAAGAAAAGATGGGATCTCCAACAGGACGCGGTGGTAACACCTACAGCAAAACAAAGGATGGGATCTTCAATAGGACCCGGTGGTAGCACCTACAGCGAAAAAAAGATGGGATCTCCAACAGGACCCGGTGGTAGCACCTACAGCAAAACAAAGGATGGGATCTCCAACAGGACCCGGTGGTAGCACCTACAGCAAAATAAAGGATGGGATTTCCAACAGGACGCGGTGGTATCACCTACAGCAAAACAAAGGATGGTATCTCCAACAGGACCCGGTGGTAGCACCTACAGCAAAACAAAGGATGGGATCTCCAACAGGACCCGGTGGTAGAACCTACAGCAAAACAAATGATGGTATCTCCAACAGGACCCGGTGGTAGAACCTACAGCAAAACAAAAGATGCGATGTCGAACAGGACCCGATGATAGCACCTACAGCAAAACAAAGGATGGGATCTTCAATAGGACGCGGTGGTAACACCTACAGCAAAACAAAGGAGGGATCTCCAACAGGACCCGGTGGTATTACAAGGATGGGATCTCAAACAGGACCAGGTGGTAGCACCTACAGCAAAACAATGGATGGGATCTCCAACAGGACGCGATGGTAGCACCTACAGCAAAACAAAGGAGGGATCTCCAAGAGGACCCGGTGGTAGCACCTACAGCAAAGCAAAGGATGGGATCTCCAACAGGACCCGGTGGTAGCACCTACAGCAAAACGAGGGATGGGATCTCCAACAGGACCCGGTGGTAGCACCTACAGTAAAACAAGGGATGGGATCTCCAACAGGACCCGGTGGTAGTACCTACAGCAAAACAAAGGATGGGACAACAGGACGCGGTGGTAACACCAACAGAAAAACAAAGGATGGTATCTCCAACAGGACGCGGTGGTAGAACCTACAGCAAAACAAAAGATGCGATGTCGAACAGGACCCGATGATAGCACCTACAGCAAAACAAAGGATGGGATCTTCAATAGGACGCGGTGGTAACACCTACAGCAAAACAAAGGAGGGATCTCCAACAGGACCCGGTGGTAGCACAAGGATGGGATCTCAAACAGGACCCGGTGGTAGCACCTACAGCAAAACAATGGATGGGATCTCCAACAGGACGCGATGGTAGCACCTACAGCAAAACAAAGGAGGGATCTCCAACAGGACCCGGTGGTAGCACCTACAGCAAAGCAAAGGATGGGATCTCCAACAGGACCCGGTGGTAGCACCTACAGCAAAACGAGGGATGGGATCTCCAACAGGACCCGGTGGTAGCACCTACAGTAAAACAAGGGATGGGATCTCCAACAGGACCCGGTGGTAGTACCTACAGCGAAACAAAGGATGGGATCTCCAACAGGACGCGGTGGTAACACCAACAGAAAAACAAAGGATGGTATCTCCAACAGGACGCGGTGGTAACACCTACAGCAAAATAAAGGATGGGATCTCCAACAGGACGCTGTGGTAACACCTACAGCAAAATAAAGGATGGGTTTTCCAACAGGACGCGGTGGTAACATCTACAGGAAAACAAAGGATGGTATCTCCAACAGGACCCGGTGGTAGCACCTACAGCAAAACAAAGGAGGGATCTCCAACAGGACCCGGTGGTAGCACCTACAGCAAAACAAAGGAGGGATCTCCAACAGGAACCGGTGGTAGCACCTACAGAAAAACAAGGGATGGGATCTCCAACAGGACCCGGTGGTAGCACCTACAGCAAAATAAAGGATGGGATCTTCAATAGGACCCGGTGGTAGCACCTACAGCTAAACAAAGGAGGGATCTCCAACAGGACCCGGTGGTAGCACCTACAGCAAAACAAAGGATGGTATCTCCAACAGGACCCGGTGGTAGCACCTACAGCAAAACAAGGGATGGGATCTCCAACAGGACCCGGTGGTAGCACCTACAGCAAAACAAAGGATGGGATCTCCAACAGGACGCGGTGGTCCACCTACAGCAAAACAAAGGATGGTATCTCCAACAGGACGCGGTGGTAACACCTACAGCAAAATAAAGGATGGGATCTCCAACAGGACGCTGTGGTAACACCTACAGCAAAATAAAGGATGGGTTTTCCAACAGGACGCGGTGGTAACACCTACAGCAAAACAAAGGATGGTATCTCCAACAGGACCCGGTGGTAGCACCTACAGCAAAACAAAGGAGGGATCTCCAACAGGACCCGGTGGTAGCACCTACAGCAAAACAAAGGAGGGATGTCCAACAGGAACCGGTGGTAGCACCTACAGCAAAACAAGGGATGGGATCTCCAACAGGACCAGGTGGTAGCACCTACAGCAAAACAAATGATGGGATCTCCAACAGGACCCGGCGGTAGCACCTACAGCAAAACAAAGGAGGGATCTCCAACAGGACCCGGTGGTAGCACCTACAGCAAAACAAAGGATGGGATCTCCAACAGGACCCGGTGGTAGCACGTACAGCAAAACAAGGGATTGGATCTCCAACAGGACCCGGTGGTAGCACCTACAGCAAAACAAAGGATGGTATCTCCAACAGGACCCGGTGGTAGCACCTACAGCAAAACAAGGGATGGGATCTCCAACAGGACCCGGTGGTAGCACCTACAGCAAAACAAAGGAGGGATCTCCAACAGGACCCGGTGGTAGCACCTACATCAAAACAAAGGATGGGATCTCCAACAGGACCCGGTAGTAACACCTACAGCAAAATAGAGGATGGGATCTCCAACAGGACGCGGTGGTGACACCTACAGCAAAATAAAGGATGGGATTTCCAACAGGACGCGGTGGTAACACCTACAGCAAAACAAAGGATGGTATCTCCAACAGGACCCGGTGGTAGCACCTACAGCAAAACAAAGGAGGGATCTCCAAGAGGACCCGTTGGTAGCACCTACAGCAAAACAAAGGAGGGATCTCCAACAGGACCCGGTGGTTGCACCTACAGCAAAACAAGGAATGGGATCTCCAACAGGACCCGTCGGTAGCACCTACAGCAAAACAAAGGATGGGATCTTCAACAGGACCCGGTGGTAGCACCTACAGCAAAACAAAGGAGGGATCTCCAACAGGACCCGGTGGTAGCACCTACAGCATAACAAAGGATAGGATCTCCAACAGGACCCGGTGGTAGCACCTACAGGAAAACAAAGGATGGGATCTCCAACAGGACCCGGTGGTAGCACCTACAGCAAAACAAAGGATGGTATCTCCAACAGGACCCGGTGGTAGCACCTACAGCAAAACGAGGGATGGGATCTCCAACAGGACCCGGTGGTAGAACCTACAGCAAAACAAATGATGGTATCTCCAACAGGACCCGGTGGTAGAACCTACAGCAAAACAAAAGATGGGATGTCAAACAGGACGCGGTGGTAACACCTACAGCAAAACAAAGGATGGGATCTTCAAAAGGACCCGGTGGTGGCATCTACAGCAAAATAAAGGATGGGATCTTCAATAGGACCCGGTGGTAGCACCAACAGCAAAGAAAAGATGGGATCTCCAACAGGACGCGGTGGTAACACCTACAGCAAAACAAAGGATGGGATCTTCAATAGGACCCGGTGGTAGCACCTACAGCGAAAAAAAGATGGGATCTCCAACAGGACCCGGTGGTAGCACCTACAGCAAAACAAAGGATGGGATCTCCAACAGGACCCGGTGGTTGCACCTACAGCAAAATAAAGGATGGGATTTCCAACAGGACGCGGTGGTATCACCTACAGCAAAACAAAGGATGGTATCTCCAACAGGACCCGGTGGTAGCATCTACAGCAAAACAAAGGATGGGATCTCCAACAGGACCCGGTGGTAGAACCTACAGCAAAACAAATGATGGTATCTCCAACAGGACCCGGTGGTAGAACCTACAGCAAAACAAAAGATGGGATGTCGAACAGGACCCGATGATAGCACCTACAGCAAAACAAAGGATGGGATCTTCAATAGGACGCAGTGGTAACACCTACAGCACAACAAAGGAGGGATATCCAACAGGACCCAGTGGTACCACAAGGATGGGATCTCAAACAGGACCCGGTGGTAGCACCTACAGCAAAACAATGGATGGGATCTCCAACAGGACGCGATGGTAGCACCTACAGCAAAACAAAGGAGGGATCTCCAACAGGATCCGGTGGTGGCACCTACAGCAAAGCAAAGGATGGGATCTCCAACAGGACCCGGTGGTAGCACCTACAGCAAAACGAGGGATGGGATCTCCAACAGGACCCGGTGGTTGCACCTACAGTAAAACAAGGGATGGGATCTCCAACAGGACCCGGTGGTAGTACCTACAGCAAAACAAAGGATGGGATCTCCAACAGGACGCGGTGGTAACACCAACAGAAAAACAAAGGATGGTATCTCCAACAGGACGCGGTGGTAACACCTACAGCAAAATAAAGGATGGTATCTCCAACAGGACGCTGTGGTAACACCTACAGCAAAATAAAGGATGGGTTTTCCAACAGGACACGGTGGTCACATCTACAGGAAAACAAAGGATGGTATCTCCAACAGGACCCGGTGGTAGCACCTACAGCAAAACAAAGGAGGGATCTCCAACAGGACCCGGTGGTAGCACCTACAGCAAAACAAGGGATGGGATCTCCAACAGGACCCGTCGGTAGCACCTACAGCAAAACAAAGGATGGGATCTTCAACAGGACCCGGTGGTAGCACCTACAGCAAAACAAAGGAGGGATCTCCAACAGGACCCGGTGGTAGCACCTACAGCATAACAAAGGATTGGATCTCCAACAGGACCCGGTGGTAGCACCTACAGCAAAACAAGGGATTGGATCTCCAACAGGACCCGGTGGTAGCACCTAAAGCAAAACAAAGGATGGTATCTCCAACAGGACCCGATGGTAGCACCTACAGCAAAACAAGGGATGGGATCTCCAACAGGACCCGGTGGTAGCACCTACAGCAAAACAAAGGAGGGATCTCCAACAGAACCCGGTGGTAGCACCTACATCAAAACAAAGGATGGGATCTCCAACAGGACCCGGTAGTAACACCTACAGCAAAATAGAGGATGGGATCTCCAACAGGACGCGGTGGTAACACCTACAGCAAAATAAAGGATGGGATTTCCAACAGGACGCGGTGGTAACACCTACAGCAAAACAAAGGATGGTATCTCCAACAGGACCCAGTGTTAGCACCTACAGCAAAACAAAGGAGGGATCTCCAAGAGGACACGTTGGTAGCACCTACAGCAAAACAAAGGAGGAATCTCCAACAGGACCCGATGGTAGCACCTACAGCAAAACAAGGGATGGGATCTCCAACAAGACCCGTCGGTAGCACCTACAGCAAAACAAAGGATGGGATCTTCAACAGGACCCGGTGGTAGCACCTACAGCAAAACAAAGGAGGGATCTCCAACAGGACCCGGTGGTAGCACCTACAGCATAACAAAGGATAGGATCTCCAACAGGACCCGGTGGTAGCACCTACAGCAAAACAAAGGATGGTATCTCCAACAGGACCCGGTGTTAGCACCTACAGCAACACAAGGGATGGGATCTCCAATAGGACCCGGTGGTAGCACCTACAGCAAAACAAAGGAGGGATCTCCAACAGGACCCGGTGGTAGCACCTACATCAAAACAAAGGATGGGATCTCCAACAGGACCCGGTGGTAACACCTACAGCAAAATAAAGGATGGGATCTCCAACAGGACGCGGTGGTAACACCTACAGCAAAATAAAGGATGGGATTTCCAACAGGACCCGGTGGTAACACCTACAGCAAAACAAAGGATGGTATCTCCAACAGGACCCGGTGGTAGCACCTACAGCAAAACAAAGGAGGGATCTCCAAGAGGACCCGGTGGTACAGTACTGCAACCCACTTGTTTGACAAAAAAGTGGATAGGATAGGATGTAGGATGCAGGATGTAGGATAGAAAGTGGATAGAATCTTATCCTATCCTATCCTATCCCATCCTATCCTATCCCATCCTATCCTATCCTATCCTATCCTATCCACCTCAATCCTATCCACCTCAATCCTAACCATTTCTATCCCATCCTATCCTACATCCTACATCCTATCCTACATCCTATCCTATCCTATCCTATCCTACATCCTATCCTATCCTACATCCTATCCACCTCGTTCTTCAATCCAATCTTTCTTTTTATAATTTTTAAGTTATTAGGAGACAACCATACTTATTTGATTCAATTCGATCCATTGAAAAATTTCACTTCACTTAATGGGTAATATAAATTTTATTTCAATAAAAAACAAACTTGGAGGTTTTAATATTATATTTTTGTTTCTTTCACTGCAAAGGCAAAATGGTATTTAATCATCTAAATAATTTTCATTTTTATAAAATCCAAAAAAAAAAAAAAACCCCAGCAATAATTACAGATAATTTACTTCTTATGCATGACCTTGTATTAAGTCATTAAGTTTTAATCATAATCTCGCTAAAGTTGATGAGAAGTAGATGGATAGGATAGGATAGGATGTAGGATAGGATGTAGGATAGGATAGGATAGGATAAGATAGGATGTAGGATAGGATTGGATAGAAATAAATTTGAATGATGTGGATAGGATAGGATAGGATAGGATAGGATGGGATGGGATAGGATAGGATAGGATAGGATAGGATAGGATAGGATAGAGTGGATAGGAGGTGGATGTAGGATGTAGGATGGTGGATAGGATAGGATAGAATTGTCAAACAAGTGGGTTGCAGTACTGTAGCACCTACAGCAAAACAAAGGATGGGATCTCCAACAGGACCCGGTGGTAGCACCTACAGCAAAACAAGGGATGGGATCTCCAACAGGACCCGGTGGTAGCACCTACAGCAAAACAAAGGATGGGATCTCCAACAGGACCCGTTGGTAGCACCTACAGCAAAACAAAGGAGGGATCTCCAACAGGACCCGGTGGTAGCACCTACAGCAAAACAAAGGATAGGATCTCCAACAGGACCCGGTGGTAGCACCTACAGCAAAACAAAGGATGGGATCTCCAACAGGACCCGGTGGTAGCACCTACAGCAAAACAAGGGATGGGATCTCCAACAGGACCCGGTGGTAGCACCTACAGCAAAACAAAGGATGGTATCTCCAACAGGACCCGGTGGTAGCACCTACAGCAAAACAAGGGACTGGATCTCCAACAGGACCCGGTGGTAGCACCTACAGCAAAACAAAGGAGGGATCTCCAACAGGACCCGGTGGTAGCACCTACATCAAAACAAAGGATGGGATCTCCAACAGGACCCGGTGGTAGCACCTACAGCAAAACAAAGGATGGTATCTCCAACAGGACCCGTTGGTAGCACCTACAGCAAAACAAGGGATGGGATCTCCAACAGGACCCGGTGGTAGCACCTACAGCAAAACAAAGGATGGGATCTTCAACAGGACGCGGTGGTAGCACCTACAGCAAAACAAAGGATGGGATCTCCAAAAGGACGCGGTGGTAACATCTACAGCAAAACAAAGGATGGTATCTCCAACAGGATGCGGTGGTAACACCTACAGCAAAATAAAGGATGGGATCTCCAACAGGACGCGGTGGTAACACCTACAGCAAAATAAAGGATGGGATTTCCAACAGGGCGCGGTGGTAACACCTACAGCAAAACAAAGGATGGTATCTCCAACAGGACGCGGTAGTGGCACCTACAGCAAAACAAAGGAAGGATCTATATTTTATCTACTACTAGTATGTCACCAAATTTCATTAAAAAATTTCCCGTACTTCCAGAGATATCGTATGTACCATTTCTTCAGTGACCTAGTTTTTGTTTACTCGAGTTTAGCTGTTTAGCGTGTCCGTTCCAGCCCTGGCTCGGTGTTCAGTCAGTGCATTCTATTTGCGAGATGCGACAGACCAATGCGCTATGAACGCTTGATTGTTTGTGAATTCTAAATTGATTTCTATACCTAGAAGTGTAATGTATGACCGTAACTCCTCGTTAATCGCTTAAACACTCGAACTGCTACGATTTGAAGATCAGCGCCTTCCATTTTATTTACATAGATCGGACTGAATTGGAATAAGCAATATGATTGGACGAACTTTTACCGTAGTCTTGTTCTGATCTCTATTATATTTTAGAATTCACAAACAATCAAGCGTTCATAGCACAATGATCTGTATTGCACGAAATTATAGAAAAACCGAACGTTCTGCGTTTCCTTGCCCACTGAGAACAATTTTACCTACAGGATCGTGTCACGTGGTACAGTATAGCCGATAAACTTATAAGCAATCTCAACACACGTGCACACGAGACGGTTGATGTTTACTGCATCCTAAAGTATCCTTTTTTAAAATAATATCTAACATTTTTAAACATTATGAAACAACTGTTAAAACGCGGAATGCAATATACGCTGTCTTAAATAAATATGATGAATAATGAGGTCCAGAGTCATGGGGCCACACGATCGGAGTTAAGAAAAACTGTGTGAATATATATTTATCTTCACTCTATTTATACATTTTTTGGGCCTGGTGATGTCACGCTTTCATGTCACGTGATGCAAATCTGAGGTCACGTGGATCCTGCGATCACTATAGCCGAGATCGCTACGCGAAACTCGCCTAAAAGCCAAAGACAAAAGACTAAACATAAACCAACAAGACCAATATGCAACTGGTGGCAAAGTTGGGCTGCAATCTGCCACATACGTAGCAGCAGCAAATGTTATTTGGATTACGTGAACGCAACCCTCCTATCCTACTTGTCTAGTCAGCCACTGGTTTCAAAAAACGCACAACTGTAATGTATGTAGCCTCCTCATTGTAAGATGACGCCATAAAGACAGCAAAACACAGGGGTCCAATCAAACATAGTTAATAGATATTAAGGTAGCCCCAAGTCAATAAGGGTCATCCTCGACTCATTGGAAAACATTTATAACAAGTTTCATTATCATAGGTGCAATACATGCTCTAATATTGTCCGGAAACCATTTTCAATAATCTGCGTCCTGTGAAATTGACCTTTGACCCATCGACCCAAAAATCAATAGGGGTCATCCTTGATTCATGCGGAACATTTCTGGAAAGTTTCATGATCCTAGATGCAATACATGCTTAAATATTGTCCGCATATGGCAAAATAGCGCTCAATTTCCTAATTTGCATAGCGGCCATATTGGATTCCGTAGGCTTCATATTCTTACTATAGGAGTCTATGGGGAGCAAATAATAAATTGAGAATACTCACGATTTAATGACATCAATCGAATTTGTCCACATATAGGAAGAAACTCTACAACAATCTGAATTTATAAATCCACATCTTTGATAGATTAACGAATTTTTACTTCTGTCATTTTTGAGGTGAAAATTCGAGGCGATACTGCCCATACCCCCAATGTTAGGAAAGTCCAAAACTTGTCACTAGCCGCACTTTAACTTTGTTTATCAGTAGGAAATCTTAGGAGCTGTGTATTTGTCCACATGGTTTCGGATAGATCGCGATATCAAATTCCGGATTTTGTCAACTTGAGAAACATAAAATGAAATTAAGTTCTGTCACTTTTGGGTTGAAAAATCGATATTTTGAGAAAAAGGTCTGTCATATTGATGGATTCACTTTATCGGCTTTGACAGGATAAAGATAATCTTGTGTTCATACGTAGAATGGATAATTTCTTTGGTAATAAATAAGCTTAAATAGATTAGAAACAGTTGTATTTTGCCATGGGCGCATTCTGCTCTTTGCATTTATTTGATCTGATGCATTTAAAATGTATTGCTTTTCCTGGTATGTCGGGTCATTCTTGTTTGAGATTTGGCGCGTTTCAAACATAGGTATATGACGTAATAAGTCGTCATATGAATACATTTGCATATATGAATAAATTGGGCGCTATTTTGCCATATGGGAAACCATTTTCAATAATCAGAGTCCTGTAACCTTGACCTTTGACCATTTGACCACAAAAATCAATAGGGGTCATCCTTGATTCCTGGGAAATATTTTTGGCAAGTTTCATGAGCATAGGTGCAATACAGGCTCTAATATGTTCAGGAAACCATTTTCAATAATCAGTCCTGTGACCTTGACCTTTGACCTTTTGACCCAAAAATCAATAGGGGTCATCCTTGACTAATTGTGAGTTAGTGTATGAAGTTTCATTGCACTAGCATGTATCGGTATCGTACTTGTCTTATATTCCGGAATCCAATTGTTGACGCTCGCCCGCCCGTCTCACATCGAATTAAGAGCCGAGCAACTCGGCTAATAAATATTCTTCGTTTTCAAATAGCAAAAGAAAAAATAAAGAATATGAACAGTCGATGATATTGAATAAAGAAATCAATTTCCTCTATGTGAGGTATTGCTTTGGATTTTATTTCTCATCATTTGATTTACAAACATAATATTCTGTAGATTTCTCGTAATCATGACATTGATTTTATAAACTTTGTAGTGTTTGTAGAGAGTTATTGGTCCGATGATGATGGACATTCTCTGGAATACTGACAGCCAATCTAATAACATGACACTGGAGACCAATAACACAACCTTTGCCGTTTTGTCATAACCCTTTTCATTGGCTGGTAATCTGATATTAAGGAATTAATGAAATATCCTCTGTCTTTCACTTCGTTTGATGGTAAAATATACTCTGGAAATGTCTGTTGCCTTTTAACCAAGTCATAACCATTCTGAAACAAAAACATTAATGTATAACATGCAACATTAAAACATTATGATAATTCTGTTTGACGGTTGTGCACAGTGGAGAAAGCGAAATGTCAACCACTAGGTTGGTATCTCTGCGCATGGACTGTTAGTCCCCAAGGATATCACTCGCCTCGTTTTACTGTACTTTAAACTGTGCTTATATTTGTAAATTTTCTTATACTAAACTTGATAAGTATTCTGAAACTAAGGAATATCTCACTGATGACATAGCTCTGTCCTTTGCTGGGTCTTTGATATATATTTTAGGAAATCTTTAGAATTCCGCTCTTCATAATTATTACTTTGATTTCCTCTCTTTCGGTATTGAACATCACTGATGATACATTGTTTGTTGAACTGCGCATATGGTGTATTACATTATAGCGATTGAAAATACAATTCAATAAATAATAACATGTGTGTGCATTTACAGACAACAACAGAAGCAAACGCAAACCAATCACTTAGATTTCTGCTCTCGAAATTAAGCAAAATCAATCATGGTTTAATTCTGGGTAATCAATAACATGAAACATCTCTGACAAAATCTTTTGAATTAATCTGAATTAAATAACTTAAATTTCCCATCAAATGAAATCAAAAATATCCCTAGGGAGGTAGTTACAATAATTCTGTGGGATCTAGAATATGTAGAATCTATCCAAACACAGCAGGCATAGCTTTTTACATCGTTTTATTTTTGAAACTTTAAAATCCAGGGTATACTTCAATCAGAGAGTATCTGGGCTATACCAGCTGGTTGCCCATTGGTCCCGTTGGTTTATGAGTGGTCTTCTGTGTTTCATGTTTCTATGGTGCGAGTCGGTGTTCTTTGTCTCTTTTACGTCTCTTTCTGTGAGTGTCTGCTTTATGTTTTAGCATTGGGGATTTTGCTGTTGGTGCTGCAACTGAGAGTTGTTGGAGATCCCCACCTTTCTTCTGAAGAAGCCAGTTTGTACGGCACATCACACATGTTATGTCCTATAGATTTAATTTAGTGTATTATTTTAGTGTTAGCAGTGTTTCTGGTTTTTTCATGACTTCCTTTTTGGCCCTTCCTGCTTGAATATTATAACATGGTTAAATTTTGTATTTACTGGAGAATTTACATGTGGCCGCATGCGTCGAGAAACATAAAACTTTTGCGAAAAGAAGAAAGAATGATTATCATTCATTTGTAATTTTTTTCATGTTTATCGATGCATGTGGCCAATACTTAGTCTAATGAAACATGTAGGATTTGCAGCAATTTCACGGAAACTTGCCGATTTGGGGATTTTAAGAGGGCTTTAAACTGAGCACTGATAAATGAATTGTTTACAAAACCTCAACCTCAACTCATAATTTAGTGAAGAACTTTACAGAGTATCAAATAAACATCGAAGAAGTTCCCATCAGTTAATCAGTCTCAAAGTCAAGAGGGTAGGGCAACACCTTTGAACAGATCCGAACCCCGGAATAATCCGGAAGCACCCGGAATGTGCTGTATGTAGAATTGAATTAGCGTACTACAATGTACATAAAGGTGTTTCTTTGAGAGAGAAAATACTGACCAAACCTCTGCTTCATATGAGTAATGGCAATCCTTGATGTATGGATGACAAATATGGATAATGACTATCACAACTGACACGCTATTCCAGAGCAAGCTCACACTATCGTCGGACAAGGTCCCTACAGTAGTTTTTATTTCTTAATACATATTAAGGGGTAACGAGTGGCTGGTAAGCGAGCTAACTCGCACAGTCAATCAGTTCGTTTCAATCCGTGTTTAATTGTTTTCCCGTTAAAGTCAGAATCAAATTTTACAAATTATCGGAACTCTTTAACAAAGAGATACATAAAAAGGTTGCGGTTTGACTCGCACCAAAACGTTTTCGCACTGGAAATATTCTTACTTGACAACTCTTTACTAGTTCAACGCAGGAAATCTTAGCACAACTTTCTAAAACATTGAGGATAAGATCCAAATGACTTGATCGCTAAATAATGGGAATGTTCACTCAAACTTTTACGGCTAAACGAAAAGACTAGGGCATCTATTTTTTGATATAGCATAGTTTTTATCAGGTCTGGTGCTCTGGATCAGTGGAAATCGTCAGGACTTATTCTTTTTCCCGATTATTTCCTCAAAATTGTATAATTCCCCTTACCTTAAATTTAATTTTATTTGGCTGATTTTTCTCGTCTTAACGTATAAATCTTATAACAACAATAGGTTAGAGACCCCCCCCCTCATTTGCTTGGACCCCACCCCCACCCCGCCTTGGAAAAAAATCTAATTACGTTCATTTAGAAAGTCTAAATAATTCTTAAAAGGATCAGGTTTTCATTCGAAAATGAGAAGGAAATGGCATGTGATTGCCTTTACTTCACAGGAATATATTTTACAGGAAAGATAACTCTAGCAACTTTTGTATTTGAAACTTTGAAGCTGATCAGATTTGCCGAGCTGTAACATAAAAGTATTGCTGGATACCTCATTGTTTCATGCTTTTTTCTACTTTTTATGTCCCAGTACATGAATATTACATAAGCTGCATCCCCCAAAAAATATTCTGCAACAGTAATTTTTTTAGATTTCTACTAGGTGTACAAATTTTATGCATTGTCTCATGAGACTGTCATCATTTTTCAATATCAGTTTCTGATGAAGTATTGATGGAAAGGTATATCAAAACTAATGTCATATGCTTCAAAATCACTCATATTTTCAGTAAATAATAACAAATAATTGAAAAAAATTATTCAGATTTTTATTTTTTTTCTGTCATTTATACAAGCAGACACTCGTTACCCCTTAAGATGAATTTGGAATTCTAATATCAATTAATAAGATAGAGAATATCAATTACTATAAAATTAGTAAGTCGTATCATATCGTACTTTTATTGTAGAATACTGATTGAATCTGACTGATAGATAAACTGATTATTTCTTTCAGTTAGAGGGATAATAAAGACATTCAAAGTAACGATGTTGTCTATCCTTTTAATGTAAGAGACATACATTATTAACGCATTTACCATTTAAATCTGCATATTCCTATGGGTAATAAGTATAGTGAAAGTGGAACATGAATAAACAAAAAATGGAGTGTACATGTATATTGTCTTTGAGAGGCTTGATTTGAATATCTATACGCAATACATAGCAACCAAAATTTCAAAATGTTCAGAAAGTAGTAAATCGGCATATAATATGATTGTTCGCATCTCCCTTGAAAAAAATAAACCAAACTCAGTGCTTCAAGACAAAATTATTTTATATATTTTCTTTGTTAGTTCTTTCTTTAGCCTCTAAAAGGAATGAAATAAAGGGAACGAAAAAATGTTCCAAAAATAGAACCTAAAATCTTTTAAAATATATAAATGGTTTTTTTCCAGAGGATAATAAGGATACAATTAAAACATTAACACTTAAAAAAAAAGTTTTGAGTTTTATTTGTAAAGGGTTTTAAGCAGTTTTATGGTATCACAATACTGTGACGTTAACATTATAATCCTCGACTCTATGATAATGTACAAAATATATCATAAAATTATCGAAAGACAATCGTAAAGACATATCATAGTGACGGTTAAGGTATGTCCGTACACTCTTCATGGATTCTAGCGACCTGTAGCTATGTAGTTTGCACACACAAAGTTATCTTGTACAAAGTTTGGCCTAATTTTGCTCGTCAAAAAGACGAAAACGTAAAACATCATACGATTGATATGAAACGGGCTTTACTTGACCAAGTGTTCAGTATTCATGGTGTTCAAATAATGGAGAATAACACGGGAAATACACTACTGACTATATTTGTTATTATCTTAACACGGGAAATACACTACTGACTATATTTGTTATTATCTTAACACGGGAAATACACTACTGACTATATTTGTTATTATCTTAACACGGGAATTACACTACTGACTATATTTGTTATTATCTTAAGACGGGAAATACACTACTGACTATATTTGTTATTATCTTAAGACGGGAAATACACTACTGACTATATTTGTTATTATCTTATCACGGGAAATACCCTACTGACTATATTTGTTATTATCTTAACACGGGAAATACACTACTGACTATATTTGTTATTATCTTAACACGGGAAATACACTACTGACTATATTTGTTATTATCTTAAGACGGGAAATACACTACTGACTATATTTGTTATTATCTTAGGACGGGAAATACACTACTGACTATATTTGTTATTATCTTAAGACGGGAAATACACTACTGACTATATTTGTTATTATCTTATCACGGGAAATACACTACTGACTATATTTGTTATTATCTTAACACGGGAAATACACTACTGACTATATTTGTTATTATCTTAAGACGGGAAATACACTGCTGACTATATTTGTTATTATCTTAAGACGGGAAATACACTACTGACTATATTTGTTATTATCTTATCACGGGAAATACATTACTGACTATATTTGTTATTATCTTAAGACGGGAAATACACTACTGACTTTATTTGTTATTATCTTAAGACGGGAAATACACTACTGACTATATTTGTTATTATCTTAAGACGGGAAATACACTACTGACTATATTTGTTATTATCTTAAGACGGGAAATACACTACTGACTATATTTGTTATTATCTTAAGACGGGAAATACACTACTGACTATATTTGTTATTATCTTAAGACGGGAAATACACCACTGACTTTATTTGTTATTATCTTAAGACGGGAAATACACTACTGACTATATTTGTTATTATCTTAAGACGAGAAATACACTACTGACTTTATTTGTTATTACCTTAAGACGCATGAAAATATCTTCATGTAGTACCAAGAAAACAGTAAATATTGGTTTATAGCAATAATCAACATTCAAAGAGATCGTTCCAAAGCTATATTATAAAAAACCTCATATTGGACAAATTGTTCTTTCCCTTTAAAGCTAGGGCTGCGACTTTTGATAGGGTTGAGGTAGAAGAAAGATGGATATGTCTACATGTAGTGGAACATCCCCTCGAACTATTCAGACCAAAAATCAAATTCGCTTGTCTCCCCTTTTGCTACAAACGTCCATTTTTGCCTATTTCAACACTTTCGACTTTTTAGAGAATTCCACAGGATCGCTTTACATACCTCTGTAAAGCATGAAATTTAACCAACTCATATATTTCTATAGTTTTCGGAATTCTTATAGATTGTGTATCAATTAAAGGTTATTTTGAGATATTCTGAAAAAATATAAATACGGTATTGCTGGTTTCCATGGTAACGACTTGTATTTTTTTATTAATAGCTAGAAGGTCTACAGTTCACTATAATTATCTCCGTATAAAGCTATGGTGTTGCTTTATCCTTAAACAGTCCGAATTAGTTTTGAGCAAAATGACTGTTTTTTTATAAATAGCTCAAGAAAATGATTGAATAATTGATAGGAAAATTCATAGGAAAATGAAAAATCTCTCCTGTTTTCTGCGATTTTTCATTAAGAATGTATTTTCCTCAAAAATACCCATTCAGCAATAAAAATATTAGTTTTTTTTTAAATAATGTAACGAACTGAAGTAATATCATTTATCGTTTATCTTGGTTTCAAGTATGATGTGATATGAAAATAGAGTTATCTCCTTTTAGTGCATCACATGATAGATCCTCGGAATTTCATTGGTTAAGCACGCGGGAACTATGAGAGAATAGTGCCCGGCACCCGAGCGCTATTGCTTTTTGCTTAACAGAGTTACGTCCCTCAGGAAGTATTATGACGTAATGAACAATTATGAATGTAAATACATATAGCAACTAGAAAGGTTTCTTGTTGCGGTTGCAACAAGAGTGTCTTCCTCCTATACAATTTTTGGTTTGGAAATATGAAGGACGTCACATTACATGTATTTATATTATATATTTAAGTTTTCAAATAGCAGTAACATTAAATTTTCAAACCGATAATTGTTGGTGAGCAACCATTTGATTTTTTTTGGGGGGGGGGGGGGGGGGTTAGGAATTCTTTTGCCAGCCGGTAAAAATTTTTCAGCAATTTTCTGAGCAGGCCATTTTTTTTCAGCCATTACCAGAGTCGGAGAAAATTTTTCGCCGGTTATTCGGGCCGGATTCAGAATGTCTGTGTAAGTTAAACTCCCCGCTGTTACAGATTATGAGTTAATAACCGTTCCTTCAGATGTCTCTTTGCAATTAGCGAATTTCAGACAGATTGTATGATGTTTAAATAGAACCTTTTCTAGATTTTTGTGCCTATGCGTATTAGGTCTCTGGTAGATACAGCTATGTGAACAGTTTGTATTTATATTAATTAATTTTTTGACTTTAAATTGTCTGGCACAAAGGGCCAGCAAAAATTTCCATATCATGCAATGTATCCTTACTTTTGCATGGTCCGGGAAAAAAAATTGCCGGCCCTTTGGGCCGGAATATTTTTTTCAGCATTTTTCAGAGCCGGGGTTTTTTTTTTTTTGCAAATTCTTCCTGCCCCCTTCCCCCATAAAAAAGGCGAGCTCGTAGCTGTAGAACCAATTTTCTTGAGAAGAGAAATGGTAATAACAAGTTACGTTCAATATATATATATAAACACCATGAGGTTCTCGCTGTGCAGGTTCAAATTTGGACCCTCCCCCCTTCCCTTTTTTCAAAGTTTATTTTGAATTTCCATCATGGCGACATCGTTCAATATAAACAGAACTGTTTTCGAAAAACGAGGAGAGGGAAGAATGTTGGAGAAATTGTTCATCAATTTGTAAATAAACCAACCGAAAATTATGTTCGAACGTTTGCTAGAATTAGAAATTAAACTTGATGTTCAAAATATAGTTATTGAAGTTTAGAAACAGGTTTGTAGGTTAGAAATCGGAATCAAACTACCACTTTTTGTGTGTAAATTCTGGTTTGTAGCTGATCTCTTCTAAATTAATCAACTGTTTTAAAATCAAATTGTGTATATCGAAATGTATTTATGAAATGCATATTCATCATTGCCGTGAAATCGGAATTTGAAAATCTCAACACTGCTTTTCTCGAGTCGGACTCGGACTACCAATTTTAGTGTGCGCCCGATCTGTTGGCATGAAGGTGTATCGAAATACCCAACTCAAAATTTCGATGCTCATATCTTTTCAACAGTAAGAGATAGGAAAAATCAGAAAGACTAAATAAGACAGATATATGGATAAAAAATAATAATATTGAAATTTTTAGGAAACTTCATAAGCTTAATTTTTGTTTACTATTATAAGCAAAAAAGTGTCTTCCTCCTATGAACTTCTGAATTTGGAAATATGAAGGACGGTGAAGGACGTCATCGTAATAAATCGTTACAGTGTGCATCTAGCATTTCATATCTTGCATGGCTGTCGACTTTCAAACAGAATGGAAATTGTAGATAGCAAAATACGAGATATTTAAGCTTACAAATAGCAAACATGAAAGTTTCGGTCCTTTTGAGTAATTCGACGCTCCCGTCAAATATTTGAATCTACTAAAAACATGATAAAAATCAAAGGACTGAAAGTCCTGCGAGTTGGCAAAGTCTAATATTGAATAAAGCCTTTGTTTGTGAAATACGAATGCTCCCGGCGGAGTATAAACACCATTTTTCACCAAGTATGTGAAAGGTCATGGTCATGGTCACTGGGCATAAAAATGTTGGTATCTATGGAAAAATTGTGTGACAAGGAATACATATGTGAAATATAAAAGCCATATAATTTACCATTCAAAGTTTTTTGGACAAACAGACGGACAGGCCAAAAACTATATACCCCCGAATCTTTGATTCCGGGGTGCATAAAAAGTTTGTTTTTTCTTAATCTCTAAGCGGTATTAGTCCCCTACCAGCATAAATCTAAGTCATAACTTTTAAAGTGTGTCTTACATGTACAAGTACATGCTTATTTTTCTCACATTGTCTAAAAGCGCTTAAAATAAAATTTTATGTACCGGTATTCATTTTCATATGTTGATCAGCCAACGCAGCATTCATGAATGACATCATAAATGTCTGAATTGACATTACAATTAAAAAGCACGTGAAAATGAAATCTTACCCCATAGGATTAAGACTTATAGAATCTACATGTATCATAAGGTGTGAGCATCGACAAGGAAATGCACTCCGAATGTCCAGAATTTGCTTGTACAATGACAAGACTTGCCGAGTCATGGACAAAAGCAAATCCCAGACAAGAGGTATAGATTTAAGGAATCATTCTTTTATTTTTTTTGGTTGATCGAGGTATCAACACCAAAAATTTAGGGAAAACTGCATTGTGCGCATAGCGCAAGATGCACAAGTTTTTCCTCAATTTTTGGTGTCGATACCTCGATCAACCAAAAACATATTACATTGATTACTTATCATTTCATTTTGTTGCTTTCCAACGTTTATTTGCGGCTTTGAAACAGTGTTGCTAACGACGTTGCTAAGCACGTACTTCCGTTTGGTGTTGATAAAGGTATCAACAAAATTTCTCGGCCAAACGGAATCGTCGTTTCTTAATAATAACAATAGAAATTAAATGATTTCCTTGTGACGTTATCAATGATCACACCCAATTGATTGACGTTCGATAAGTTTTCTTTACTTTTCTGCCATCTTTTGATCAAGGTTGAAGCGACGCAGTGTGTCGAATATTTTTCTCCTTACCGGTATGTGCAAAAACGTCAAAAATAGTACTTTTCCTATGCCTTATAAAGACTAAACGTCATAGTCAACGTGGATGATCGATTTGCCATTTTGCTTTATACGAGTACAGTTCTGTAAATATGGGATAAAAGAATATTTTTTCCCAGCGTTTCCATGAATATCCAAGCCCACGGTAATAACACGTGATGAAGTGAGTGTGATGGAATACTACAAGTAGTATATGGACATACATGTATATACATTTATTGAAGTCATTAGGTGAAGATTTATTCAGCCTTGAAAAATTATATTCCTCGAGGACAATGCTCTTCTTATAACCCGAACTGTAATGTACATCGTTCATTCACCCAATCAAACACAACACAACCCCCCCCCCCCCCCTCCTTCCCAAAAATCGAACTTCGATAAACAGATAACGACATACAGTAAATAGACGATCTAGTCTTTCGAATTGTGGTTTTTCATAATCCTTTATACAACAGATAAGAAAATATTCAAATATTCTATTAGTCCGGATTATCAGGACTCTTAACATATGAATATGTAGAGTCCTGACTGGGTCCCTTGTCTCAAAGTGCAGTCCAAGTCGTGTCAAATTTGCGAAGTAAATAAAAATACTTCAAGCACTGTCATGGACAATTCTTTGGTACATATATATTCAAGAGGCTCTCAGCTCTTACTTTGCATGAATAATTTATTCCAAATAAGTCCACATACTTTAATAAACACTTTTCTCTCTAGCCTCTCCTCTTTTGTGTCAAATTTCCTCCATTTTTTATGTTGAGACAACTTGACCAAATGTCTAAGTCACTCCATCCTTGTTTCCGGTGGAATGTCAGTAACCCAGCTGTTTTGGTGGAAGAAACCGAAGTACTCAGAGTAAAACAACCACTGATCCTAGGGTAATGACCAAAAACACCTGGGCAGTCTGTTTGGACCACCCAGTTGCACTGTCACCTGACCGAATATCAGCCGATGCAACACATATGGTACACTGGTTCCCGATTTCCTCTGACCAGATACTGTAGTCCGACAAAGCCTTAAGATATGGCTATAAAATGTCGAAATAATGTTCCAAACGAATAGATGGCGATGTCTGGAGGAAATATATACCATTTTATCCAAAGGATGGATTGAAAATTGGCCAGTATCACACAGATTGCACAAAGAAAATCTGACAAACTGTCTACATTGGTTGGGCAACCGGAAACAAGGATGGATTGATTTAGTAATTTGGTCGAGTTGTCCCAACATAAAAAATAGAGGAAATTTGGAGAGGCCAGTGAGAAAAGTGTGTATTAAAGTATGTGGACTTAGTTGGGATAAATTATCCATGCAAAGTAAGAGCTGGTAGCCTCTTGAATAGATATGGACCGAAGAATTTTCCATGAAAGCTCTCAAAGTATTTTAATTACTATCGTCTTCAATTTTTTGCGCAGATATACTTTGAGACAAGGGACCCAGTCAGGACTCTACATATTCATATGTTAAGAGTCCTGATAATCCGGACTAATATTCTATCAGTTATTTTCAAGAACTTACTACAAATCCAGTTCGCCGTTCATAGTATGGCCTTCCGAGTGTCCTCTGATCTTAAGACGCAAGAACCATAGCGATTTATATTGACATCAACAGACTATTTTATATCTATCTTTTCATCAATGAAATATAAATCGACATGGTTATAATAACTATCATTAGGCCTAACCTCTGGTCATTCCCCCGGAAAAATACCGCATGGCCGGCATAGCGCAGTGCTACTTTTGACTACTTAAAAGTTGAATTCCTACGCGATACGAGAACTATACTCCGAATCTTCATTACAAATAGCTCTATAGACCATTTTTTTACTCCAATAATTGCATTGGAATCATCATTTACAACTTGCACTCATTGTGTCGTTTAAAATGTTTTTGTCCAAATAATAGTGGTACTATTTCTTACTAAAGTAAGACTACAGATTTTTGACCGTTGCACGGTTCGTGCAGGCCCTAACTGGGGCATTCGATTCCAATGAATAGTTGGCTTTGCCAACTCAAAAATAACAGAGACCAAAAATAAAAAAAGACCAATCTAGCTTTTACTCCAAACGTAACGTTGGAGAACTTTCATTGTCTTAGCTTACAGGGTTCTTGAGAAATCGCTGATTCAATTTTCCACGGTTACGAAAACAATAGGTCTTCCGACGGAAGTCGGAAGACCTAATAAGCGAAGTAGGGGGAAATAAAGAACACTTTTCTTTAATATCTCGAGTGAATTGCAAATGATTAATTAATTAATTGATTCTACAGTCATGTGATGCACTAAACCCATTAATGCCCGTTTGTGTGGGTACTATTCTCTCATAGTGTTGCTTTTAGAAGGTAAATCTCACTGACGCTCGGGCACTATTCCTTCCAAAAGCAACACTATGAGAGAATAGTACCCACACAAACGGGCATTAATAGGTAAGTAGTCACAACCCTATACAATGTTAATAACAAAAATTTTCAAGGTTTCAATCACAGAAACTTCAAAAGGTTGACTTTTATCTTTAAGAGATTATGCTCTAGCCCAGATTTTTGCATTTTTCAAAAATGTACATCAATAAGCGATGGAACATATTATGTACCGTAAATCATATGTGCCATATTCGAACACTCTTATTTTTTATATCCCATGAACATTTTATTCATAGAAAACTATGAACATACACATGATTAATATAAATTGTGTTTCAAGAATACTGATTTTATTATCTTTACATTTCTAAAAATCTGAAATTAGGCTACCTGAACTATTCTGTGTTAGTTTTCTGAGCGAGATTTGAATTTTATTGGCAGAAATTGTTAAACAATAAAGTTGAGAAAAATATGGAGCATCCTTTTTTATGACTTGAGTATTATAAATAGATCAGATTGACACCTAAATGACAATGTCTAAATACCTTTTATAGTGGAAGATGGGGTTTATATCATAATACATACTGTAAAGAACTTTAATTTCTACTTATCATAACTATGAAAATTAAACTTATTTGTAGTAATGAAATTAAGTATACAAACGGAACAAGTTTCATGATTCTTAGGGATATTTCCATTTGTAGCTAAACATTTCAGATACTTTTAGTAATGAAACTGAAGAAATGTTCCGTCACTAGCGTCTATGACGGAAATGATATAAAAACAAAGCATTCCCATGGGAAAATAGAGAAACGTTGACAATAGAAATTTTATGTTTTTCATAGTTTCGAATTTCATCACAATAGGATGCTGATGGTCTGAGTAACACAACATAAATGATGTAGATAAATAACTCTGTCATGCATCAGGAAACTTGGTACCATTTAATCGCCTACTTGTAAATTATTCAAGCGCAATTGACCATAATGATAATTGTTTGAATCATTAGATTTGAGTTTAGGAAAGTATAAAGAGAGAACACATGATTATAATACAGAATATTCATTTTAAAAAGAGTCGATTTCATTTTAACTGACAACTCTACATTTGTTTTTGCAGAATGAATAAAATGTTTGAATTCTTGAAATAATTATCATTATAAAATGTACTCTTCGTTTAGGTACAATTTCATATTTTGTTGTTTTTTTTTTCTGTCCGTTAGGGTAAGGGTTTTTTCAGCTACTTGATTTTATTTAATGCATATTTTGAATATATGGTAATCTTTTGAAATCTTATAATGTACCATATAAGATGTGTTTGTGTCTTCAGTATATTTAGTTGTGATAAAAAAAGACAACAATATACACAAAGGAGCATGTTAACTATACGTTTGTATTAGAACATCAGCTGATATGTAGCTCAGCCTCTGTGCGTGTATTCTATAAACAAAGATGAAAATAATGAAATACGTTAGAACAAAATAAAGTTTACTAAAGTACAGTGTCTATATATATGCGTTTTGTTCGTATACCAGTATTTTTAAGATGAATAAATTTTGTACCTATCACAAATTTAAATTAGCTCTGTCTAGAGAATATGCTCTTCTCCATACATTGTATCTGGATAAGAGATAACTGATAAGCCAATATTCATGACATATTCTTAACTTGGATACGGCAACCCCTACTTCCAATGAGGACTCCTGCTAGGTTTAACATTAGTTATAGGGTTTGTTCCTGTTATACATCATACTCAGAGTGGGTGTCTAAAATTTTAGTCACCTAATTTAAGTAGGAAGTATGACAGGAACTAACCCTATAACGAATTTTTCATGCCGAGAAACAATTTGTAACGTATTTTTTAAGGTTTGAAAATTTGGATCTCCTCTTTGCTTTCTTATAATTTCACATGTCCATTGAAAATGCTTTAAATTCTGAATTAGAGTTTTGTGTTTCACGTCCATTCACTGAACGCGGAAATAGCGAAAATTAGTGGTTCGCGAAACAATTCTGGTCATATGATATTTACTTTATAAGTACATGGTCTCACTATTATAATAAGGCTTATTTTCACTTTTCATACCGTTGTAGCCTGTGAATTTTTAACAAATAGCCTGTATGTATATCCTTGTGTGTGGCATCATTATATCTTGAAATACAAGATTCGTTCCTCTACCTTCTTTTTTCATCAGAATTCAGTGTTGAGCAAACCATACTAGAATTAATTCAAAGTTTGCCCACACATATTAATATTTAACCAAGTTTGTTCTATACAATATTGGAACCCGTAAAAATGAAATAAAATGAGATACTTCAGAGGATGTACAAAATAATAAAAGAAAACCACTATATCATAATTCTATGTAGGCACTATCCACGGGGTTTTATGGAGTGACTATCTGATATTTATAAACCTTTATGAATTTTTCATACAGACATGAACTTAATCTAGTTTATGAAGACATATAACCCGGTACTATTACACTTCATAAACATGATAAACGAGTAAAAATTTATAATCGGTAAATCAACAATTTCCACAATACTGTAGGTGTCATAAGATTTAGTATCAAGGGACAGATCCAGAATAAGGCATAGAAAATACTTTCGGACGAAAACGGTTCAAGATGTAATTTTTCAAAACGTAAAGCATTTTAATAATTACCGAACATTAGTGAGTGATTGTCAAACACAAAGCATAATCAAAAAGCCTACAATACCTTAAAGATACCATATAATCACAAGGCGGAGATCCTAAAAAGGAACACACAGCATGAACACACATCAGAAGAGAAAAAAAGGAACAAACAGCGTGAACACACATCAGTAGAGAAAAGAGGAACCAACAACGTGAACACACACCAGAAGAGAAAAAATGAACAAACAACATGAACACACATCAAAAGAGAAAAAAGGAACAAACAACGTGAAGAAACATCAGAAGAGAAAAAAAGGAACAAACAACGTGAACACACATCAGAAGAGAAAAAAAAAACAGCGTGAAGAAACACCAGAGGAGAAAAAAGGATCAAACTGCGTGAACACATACCAGAAGAGAAAAAAGGAACAAACAGTGTGAGCACACACCAGAGGAGAAAAAAGGAACAAACAGACGGAGACAATATGACATAACACCACAGAAACTTGTAGGACAATGCTATTTTCATGAATCTATACAGCGTCCAATTTGAAAACGGAAGCAATGTGGACCGCATTTCAATGTAGTTTAGATAAATACTAACGATAATGCTGTTGAAGGTATATGATATAAAATGTCGGGTAAGAAACTTCCAAAATATAGTCTGATTTCGTGGAATCAATTCAGAGGATATGATCCAACGAGGAAAAGTAACTTTCAATGGCTTGCCAAAATTTGAAGTAGCAAATGAGATAAAGAAGATCCTGACGACAATCTCAACAGCACTCACAATAGAGCACCAAATTGAGCATCGGCGGACCCCCTAGCAAGCTAGAGGTGGGAACAGGTGCCCGGGAGGAGTAAGCATCCCCTGTTTGGCTAGCTGCACCCACCGTCGATGTTCATGCACGAAAATGACAACAATAGATACAAAACATGCACTATCTGAGGTTCTGTCTATATAGAAAGTGCTATGGCGACCAAGTCCCGATGATGACGAAGTAAAATGGATTATATGCAGTGTCTCAAAATTAAAAATCTTTTTATTTTGCAAATAAAGATTTATACGCATTACAAGTTATTCCAGGTGCTGCTTAGAATTATAAGCATGACACAGTGAACACTGAAGATTTTTTTTTACTTTTGACTCATAACAAAATAATACTACTTGGACATACAACCAAAACCAGGAAACAATAACATACAATAAAATACTCTGATAATGGAATGAAATTACTAAAGTATTCTGTAAAGAAGCTAAATAGAAATTTAATCATGAATATTACACGAAATTCATAGCATCATTTAAGATCAGATAAATTTGCAGCATGAACCGGATATGCACGTTTCGGATACTTCATCATCAGTGATCCTCTATCCAACAACGAAATATGGCCAAAGAGATGAAAGTTATGTCCAAAAATACCGAAAAGCGAAGCGGGATGGGTATATAACGAAGAAAAAATTAGAAAACGTGTGTTGTCGTCTGCTTGACAACGGAAAGTTCGCCCGACGTCGTCTGTCGGCGACAGGAGCCTGGAATGTTGGCGCGTCGCTGGCCGTATTCCCGAAGCGCTCCAAATAAGGAAAGAAATAAAGGCGTAAAGGATAAGTCAGTGATATGAATCCGAGTTTCGATGATTTATTATACACTTCAACGATGGATATTGAAAAGTCCAAGATGCGATATAAAATGAACAATAACAAATTCCAACTTTATCAAAGACGAGACGGATGTTGTCAGTTCAACGTCTGACCTCCGAACTAAAGATTTCTATTCAAAAATCAAGTTATAAGATTAATTTACATGAAATGGCATGTTGAGTCAATATAATTGAGAGTGTAAAAGAAACAAATTAATTCGGTAAACAAAACAAACAAATCAGTTGGTAACGTAAGTGGATATGACACTCTAGAGCTGTCCCTTTTGATGTAAAGAATATATACAAATTCTAAAGAAGGATTAATAACGCAATGTGAAGGTTTGAGCGATTTAACTAAAATGACCGTAGGGCAGTTTTACAAATAAACGAAAATTGAATTAATCCTAAAGAATAAATGATCTAAAGAAATAAAGATTAACAAGAAAGTTCTCTGTAAACAAACACATTAAAATCGAATGTCATAAATTTGATAAAATGAATGTCTGAATATAAAGATGAATGTCCGAATATAGAAAAATACAAATTATGATAAAAGTCCAAAATTCCTCTGTGATAATATCCCCCTTCCGTCGGGAAAACTCGTCCCGAGTTTTAGAGAAAAGTTCCACGACGTGATCGGCGACGTCCTCTTTTGGATTGAGCGTTTACGTAAGGCAACGGAACATGTTGTGACGGGGCGTTCGGCTGATGGAACGGAATTGTCCTCGGTTGCTGTACATGTTGCATCGGATGATATGGCATATTACATTGCATTAGCTCATCTATTTCATTGTTAAGGTCACAAATAAGTTGTTGGTCCTTCTCATGTAACAGTTTGAACTTTTCTCTCTGTGCCATCTCCGTTGCAAGCATTTGCTTGAGTTCTTGATTCCTTTTCTCGAATTCGAGAAATTCCTTGTTTGAGTTTTTAATAAATGCCTCACAGCATTGTTTGTGCATGTCACGTTCTTTTTCCAGTGCTTGAATTTTGTCCTTGAGAGCTGACACTGCATCCTTCTGGACACTGGACACATTCATCTTATTTTGTATGTCACGCACAGTTTCCTTTAATTTTGAATTTTCTGCAATTAATTCTGAATTTGTCGCTTTTAAATTCTCCACTTCCGTTATAAAATTATGTTCCTTCACTTTGTACGATTCTTCTTGGAGATGTAACTGATGCTGGAGATCGCGCACTTTTTGTTCCAAATGAGAATTCTTTGTATTTACATCTTTGACGATTTCGGTTAGCGTTTGCTCTTCTCTGACGTATGATTCCTTGATTTTCTTTAATTTATATGTGACGGATTTGAGTTCTGTACGTAAGGTACTACGTAAATCCATGCACTGAGCAAGGGCAGCATTACTGATATTGGCGAAAGGAAACTCCTTCCGCAAAAGTACATTTTGATAAAAAGTTTGAATTCTCTGTTTGTCACGTTGAACTTTCTTGGATGATTTAGCTTTTTGCGTACATGTCTTTGCAAAATGTCCAATTTTGTGACAAATGAAGCATACCTTATTGTTAGCTGGACAGAGGCTGTTAAAATGTCCGTATCCGCATCTATCGCATGGTCGTTGCACGTAATATGAACGTAATCTGTATGCGTCCATCGTTGTAAGTCGTCATGGGGAACGGTATACTCGCTTGACGTTGAGGCACTAGGATCTGACTACTGCAAAATATATGCAGCAGCCCCGGGCACTGTACCCTTAGGATTCTCACACCAATTATAACGAAGAGAAAAAATGTAGAAACGATGTGTTGTCGTCTGCTTGACAACGGAAAGTTCGCCCGACGTCGTCTGTCGGCGACAGGAGCCTGGAATGTTGGCGCGTCGCTGGCCGTATTCCCGAAGCGCTCCAAATAAGGAAAGAAATAAAGGCGTAAAGGATAAGTCAGTGATATGAATCCGAGTTTCGATGATTTATTATACACTTCAACGATGGATATTGAAAAGTCCAAGATGCGATATAAAATGAACAATAACAAATTCCAACTTTATCAAAGACGAGACGGATGTTGTCAGTTCAACGTCTGACCTCCGAACTAAAGATTTCTATTCAAAAATCAAGTTATAAGATTAATTTACATGAAATGGCATGTAGAGTCAATATAATTGAGAGTGTAAAAGAAACAAATTAATTCGGTAAACAAAACAAACAAATCAGTTGGTAACGTAAGTGGATATGACACTCTAGAGCTGTCCCTTTTGATGTAAAGAATATATACAAATTCTAAAGAAGGATTAATTACGCAATGTGAAGGTTTGAGCGATTTAACTAAAATGACCGTAGGGCAGTTTTACAAATAAACGAAAATTGAATTAATCCTAAAGAATAAATGATCTAAAGAAATAAAGATTAACAAGAAAGTTCTCTGTAAACAAACACATTAAAATCGAATGTCATAAATTTGATAAAATGAATGTCTGAATATAAAGATGAATGTCCGAATATAGAAAAATACAAATTATGATAAAAGTCCAAAATTCCTCTGTGATAGGTATATGATATTTCATAATTATGATAGAAATATAATCAATCTGAAAACATGCACGTCTTGCTAATTGAATTTCTTTCAGTTGTCACGTGAAAATCATGATAATCTGTAAAACGTATGTTTGTCTCTTATATAGTCGACATGGAGTTTTAAAATGTCATCCCATTTGGGGAACGCGGGTGACCAACGAATGGATTGTAAATGGTGGTTTCCATATCCTTCGAGAATATTATCTAGGGTGTACTCCCCCTGGATCTGCCACTGATACGAAATTTATAAAGTAATTTGTTCCAATCACTGGTACACAGTGATCAGATTATGTGAAATCTTACAGCTAAAGGTGGTACATGAATAAAATAATCATAAATATGCTGATACTGAACCTCACTGCGAGTGCAATTACTAGATTACACTTGTTATCTCAAATTTCCTTTTGTTTGAGAAAAATACACAATAAACGTCAATAAGGAGGTAACGACAAAGCCATTCATGACCACTGAGTGTAGACATGGTATACATGGACTACAATATTACCTTCTAAAGATGTTTTATTGCAAGTTTCTGAACATGCTGAAAAACGACACCAACCTTGCATTTCCAAAAATCAAATAGCTACAAACTAATGGAAACTGTAAAAAGGTTTTTAGATACTTTTTCTCACCATGCCACAGAATTTCTATCTCTTTAAAACTTTATATTAGAAGAGCTAATAGCATGATCAGGAGTTACCTGTAGCAAAGTGAGGAACCATGTCAAGATGGTGATCGAAATATTAGACAATGGGATGTTGGGGAGAAAAATTAGGTCTAATTATCTCAAATACATACTATTTTACACTGATATCCTTTTACTGGAATATTCTATTGATGTATATCAAACTTTCCAGGGGATTATTATAAAATCCTTATCAATATAATTCTCTGATCAAAAATGGAAATTCACATTCAATTTAACGTATTGTACGGAAAACTGAAATTGAATAAAATATGTACAGTGTAGGTAGGTTATTTTCTTAGATTTATCAATCCAAGGAGTAACTGAAAACTTGGACTCTTCTTTTTCTGAAATTATCTATTTGTGTCTGTTTTTGTTCATGTAATTAAATCAAATATTATTTTATCCATTACTATTATGCATTTTACAAACTATATACCGATGTCATATTATAGAATTTATAGCACTTGTTCTTGTAATTTTTTATTTCTTCCTAACTGCCATAACCTTTATACAGGGTACTTTCACATATGACTTTTCAAGAAATTGCAATCTCCGAAGATATAATTTATATATTTGATGCTGTCCATCATGTTTAAGTGATTTTATGCTTTTGTTCTCTTTGTCTCCATCTTTTTTTTTCTATTATTTTTTCTATCACGTGACCTTTTGTGATCGTCATGTAGGGGATCTCCCACTTATCTTTCACATGATAAAGTTGAGAATCCCAATGTTTCAGGTTTAAGTAGGATAGTACGGTGGCTGTTAATGGTTATGTGGAAAAAATGTGAGATCGTGGCTACATTTTCCACAGTTTACTTTTATCGTGCGCACAATACATTAAATCGTTTTCACGTTTTACGTATGCTAAACCATGGCTACAGTTTACTAAATCTTGCGCACAGTTTATTAAATCGTTCCCACAGTTAGTATCAAATCATGGACACAGATTACTAAATCGAGCGCAGACTGTATGAAATTGTTCCAACAGTTTAAGCTACTAAGTTTACGATCTTACGCGGTGTAAACGAGTCTCCGAAGATGAAATTGAGCGAATTACTTAGTAAACTGTGGGAACGATTAAGCATAAACTGTTAACTTAGAGTATGATTTAGTTAACTATTGGAACGATTTAGCATAAACTATGAGAACAATTCAATAAATTGAATGAACGATTTAGTAAACTCTGGCCACGATTTAAGGTAGTCGATGGGTAATGAGAAGTAATTGGGCCACCAATTTATACATTCATAAGACCTAAAACCACAGCATAGTTATAAAGTAAAAAATAATTTAAAAGTTTTGACGAATTTGGATATTGAAAAAATTGGTTACTTTATGAGCTATGGGCCCTTACAGTTTACATTGAACTCTATGGGGAAAAGTTTATATAAATATTCCTTAAAATTTTCAACAGAATGACGGGGCATCGAATGTCGATTGGTCAAACATTTCTTTAAAATATATTTCATCCAAATTTCGTCGAAAAATCAATGGTTCACCAATTAGTTTTTTCTGCAATATTTTTTTCTTTATTTTTTATCAAGCGGAGATATATACGAAACATCACCCTTTTTCGATATCTACTAGGCTAGTGTAAAAGTTTTTAAAATAACATATAACACAGAAATATAATTGAATGAGAAATACATCTAATTCAATATTTTTGGCATAATTTCCTTCAGAACCCATCAAGTACCTTAATATGTTTTCCACATGTCCGCTTACAATAACATACGATAATGTAATAATAAATACCCGACAAAAAATGCACATCATATTATATAGCGATTTTTTTCAATTATCATAAATATTCACCGTATAACCATAATTTTACGCGAGATACTAATTTTCGCTATATTCATGAGTGATTTAGAATCGCGAAAAATTATTCTTACGAAAAATTGTTTTAGTAAAGTATAACATAAATTGGTATATCGAGATACATTTGGTCTTATTGTACATGTGCCATTCCTCACTTTTTCCAATAATGAATAAAACATCAAGAGAAGTGAACTGAGTGTATTATTATGATAGAACTCAAATTTCAATAAAGAAAGGTAGAAAACAGTAGCATCATATGTTTATATTTGTTTGTAATCAAGTAATTGTGAAAAATTGTACTCGCGAAAATAAAGACACCCTATTTAACCATAAAATCGCGAAATTTGATACTCGCGAAAATTTCTGGGTATACAGTGGTTAAACATTTGATTATAGTTTTCTTTTTCCAACACTGGAGTTACCAAGAATTAAACACATTTCGATCATTTTTTCGCAACATATCACAATGATAATGCTGAATTAAGCGTGCTGTTTCTAGCTCCTTGTGAATCCTTATTTTGTATCCTTCTGAAATTTTGTTGTTTGACCACTTTCAGCAAATTTTCAGTAAAATTATAGATGAATACTGATTTCTCTATTCAAATCTAGTGAAAATATTCCAATAAATCTGAAAATTAAATGTCTTAGTCGAAATTTCCAAATATATTGGGGTATGTTTTACAATAAAGGATTGCATTATTTTATAATTCTGATCCCAAAGGAACACTAATTTTGTCTTCAGCCATTCCATTATTTATCTGTTGCAGATTTAGGTTCAACATCGAGTTGATGTTTGGGATGTTTTCATCAAATTCAGATTTTCTGTTTGATGACGTCATTTGAAGCAATTAAATGAATTTGTATTCAGGGAACATTGTTGATAATAATTGGAAAAAACAAATAGCAATACCTGATATACCCATTTGGATAGGTTTGCTGTGTCTGATCATGAAGACGGATTTGTTTGGCGTTTGACAAAATAAGTCACTCGTATACTTACGATTTATGATGGAAAGGAATAGAATACCCATACATTACATCATATATGTGATAGAGTGAAGATTAAGTGGTGCGTCTTTTTGTCGGGTATATATTATTGTTTATCAAATGATGGTGATATTTAGGTATTTTCCTATGTTTTATTGTAAACCATCATAAACGATGTACATAGACCTAACACATGATGTACAACACCCAGAAATCATGCTGACCCATCAGGAAGTATGAATTTTGGATTCAATCATCCCAAGGAATTTTTAAATTTCCGAAATTTTCGAAAATTATCCCATTACAACAATATGACGTACGCTACAGTATTAAAAAAAACCCAACAAATACAGTTTCATAAAGATTTAATTTCCAACTTTGCATATGCTGAGTTTATATAAACATCAAAGAAATACTCATAACTTAGTCAGTCTCAAAGTCGAAAAGGTGGGGCAAATCCTTTAGAATTTCCATAGGAACAGTTACTAACCCCTTTATATGTAAGGTAATCATGCTTTTATGACTTTTTGAAGAATAGCTTTATGGCTGTCAACTTTACCCCGAGAACATCAGGATTGTCAGCGTGTTAAAATACGCAAAGTCCATTTTCTTTTCACACAACTGTTGATGTTACTATTTTCAAGCTTTATTTGCAAATCAGCGGAGTCTATTTCACACTACCATCTGTTTCACAAATGTTTTGGGGTAATTCAAAAGTAAAGAAAAGATCATTCCTCCATAGACCTCTTAAGTATATACAATAGCTTAAGTTAATGTACATGTATATCGCTTTTTTCCCAACTGTTCCAATGGATATTCTAATGATTTTGCCTTACCTTCTCGGCTTTGACACTGAATAACTGATTATTATCTGAATCATTCTCTGACAGTCTTCCAAATTTAAGATAAACAACACGTTTTAAAGTAACCAGATTTAGAAAAGTTATTTTCAAATGTTCAGCAAAAACATCACATATTCAGAGGTACATCCTTCTTGTGCCAATAATATACGGAATTACATCGAACTTTTCTGCGATTTCTCTGCTAAACTTAATATTTTCTGCCTTAAGACATGGATTAAAAAGATAAGAAAAGTGTTATTTTGTTATATTATATATAGCATGATTACTTCATGCCCCAATATACGTATTAATTGTCAATATTGGAAAATACTAGTATGTTCTATTGTATAAATTTGTGGACGATATGCGCATTTCAGCAAAATAAATGTCTCATCATAGTGGAGTGCCTTATGTAAGAAAATAAGCTGCCGTGGGAATTTTATGATAAAAATATTAACTATGGGCTAGTATTACAGAAAAAGTTTGATAGACATCTGAGATATGTGGCAGTTGCGATATTTTGGGGGTAAAACACCCTTTTCTATGCAAAAATCATGAAAAACTGGAAATAATTTATAACTTTTGCATGAAAAATGTTAACAAAAATTAAAAGATGTAAATATACTTAAATTCTGTTGTTTTTTTGAATAAAATAAGTTTCCAATTCAAATTTTGATATCAAATGTGGTTTTTCGGGCAAAAAAAAAACCTTTTCTAGGCTAAAATCGTGAAAAATTGGAAATAATTTATAAATTTAACGTATTAGCTGATTTGAAAAATTAAAAGATGTTTACATATTTAATTTCTGATGTTCTTTTGAATGAAATGAGTTTTCAATTCAGATTCTTATATTAAATGTGTTTTTTGGGGAGAAAATTCCCTTTTCTAGGCCAAAATCGTGAAAAATTGGAAATGAATTATAACTTTTACATGAAAAATGATGACAAAAATAAAAAGATGTTAATGTACAAAATTCCTTATGTTCTTTCCATTGAAATGAGTTTCCAAATCGAATTCCTATGTCAAATGTGTTTTTTTGGGGTAAAACCCATTTTCTATTCAAAAATCATGGAGAACAGGAAATAATTTATAAGTTTTGCATTAGAAATGATAACAGAAATTAAAAGATGTAAATGTACTTAGTTTCTGATGTTCTTTCATATTAGATAAGTTTCAAATTCGAATTCCTACAACAAATGTGGTTTTGGGGCGAAAAAGCCCTTTTTTAGGCTAAAATCATGAAAAATTGGAAATAATATATAACTTTAGCATATATACTGATTTCGAAAATTAAAAGATGTTTATACATTCAATTTCTGATTTTCTTTCACATGGAATGAGTTTTCAATTCAAATTCTTATGTTGAATGTGTATTTTGGGAGAAAATGCCCTTTTCTAGGCGAAAATCATGAAAAACTGGAAATGCTTCATGACTTTTGCATAAAGAATAGTAACAAAGTTTAAAGATGGTTATGTACTTTATTTCTTACGTTCTTTCAAATGAAATGAGTTTCCAATTTGAATTCCTACATCAAATGTATTTTAAGGGGGCAAAAATCCATTTTCTATGTTAAAATAATGATAAAACTGGAAATAATATATAACGCTTGCATAAAAAATGATAACAGAAATTAAAAAAGATGTAAGAATTCTTAATTTTTTTGATGTTCTGTCGGATGAAATGAGTTTCATTTCATATGACTATATCAAATATGGGGGGGGGGGGGGGGGTGGCAAAAAGCCCTTTAATAGAAAAAAACATATGAAAATTGGAAATTATTTACAACTTTAGCCAGTGATCTGATTTAAAAATCAAAAGATGTTTTTTTACTTAATTGCTGATATTCTTTCGAATGAAATGAGTTTTCTGGGCAAAAAAAAAAAAACCATGGAAAATTGGAGATAATATATGACATTCAATTAAAACCTGATTTTTAAAAAAAAATTGAAAAAATGTTAAACTTTACACAAAATGTACATACATGACTTCATTGTTCTTGACAAATAAATTTTGAATCCTATTTTCTATGCTTAATAAAAAACATAATTGGTTTACAGTAAAATCTCATGTAGCTTATTATTGGACATTGTTTTTACTCTAAAACACATGTGTATTGATCAGGGCTCTTGATCAGCCTAATTTGGGCCCGATATTTGGCCAAATTCTCAATGCAATATAGTATCTACTTTGAGAATAAATGTTATACATTTTTATCTTTATATACCCATGAGACATTACTTGTTGAAATGTTCTTATGATACACTGAAATTTTACAATAGAACAATCATATAATTTAGTATTTCAATTTCATAGTCCATATTAATGGACCAATTTTCCCAAGTGAAAACCTCTTGGAAAATAATAATAAAATCCCCAGGAGGCAAAAGCTCTATATTTCAAGTGAAAAAACATTCAAATTGATTTATAATTTTCCCGATCTTTGATTAAATGCTGTTGTTTTTCCCAATTTCAAAGGCCTCTTATACAAGAATTCAAATTTGAAACTTATTTCATCCAAAAGAAGATAAGAAATTAAGTACATTTACATTTTTTTTATTTCTGTTATCATTTTTTTTTATGCAAAAGGTATAAATTATTTCCAGTTTTTCATAATTTTTGCATAGAAAATGGATTTTGTCCCCCCCCCCAACATTTATGACATAGGAATTCAAATTGGAAACTCATTTCAATGGAAAGAACATAAGGAATTTAGTATATTCACATCTTTAAATTTTTGTTACTATTTTTTATGCAAAAGTTATCAATTATTTCCAGTTTTTCATAATTTTGGCCTAGAAAAGGGCATTTTCTGCCAAAAAACACATTTGATATAAGAATTTGAATTAAAAACTCATTTCATTCAAAAGAACACCAGATATTGAAAATATAAACATCTTTTAATTTTTGAAATCAGTAAAAATGCTTAAATTATGTATTATTTCCAATTTTTCACGATTTTACCATAGAAAAGGTCTTTTAGCCCCAAAATACACATTTGATATAGGAATTCGAATTTGAAACTCATTTAATTCAAAAGAACATAAGAAATTAAGTATATTTACATCTTTTAAGTTCTAATATCATTTTTAATGCAAAACTAATAGATTATTTCCAGTTTTTCATGATTTTTGCATAGAAAATGGATTTTTGCCCCCAAAAAAGACATTTGATGTAGAAATTCGAGTTTAAGACTCATTCCAATTGTAAGAACATAAGAACTTATGTATACTAAGATCTTTTAATTTTTGTTATCTTCTGTTATGCAAAAGTTATGAATTATTTCCAGTTTTTCATGATTTTGGCCTAGAAAAGGGCATTTTCTCCCAAAAAAACACATTTGATATAGGAATTCGAATTTAAAACTCATTTAATTCGAAAGAACATCAGACTTTAAGTACATTTGCATCTTTTTATTTCTATTATCATTTTTAATGCAAAACTTATAAATTATTTCCAGTTTTTCATGATTTTTGCACAGAAAATAGATTTTTGCCCCCAAAAAAGACATTTGATATAAAAATTTGAGTTTAAGACTCATTCCAATTTAAAGAACATAAGAAATTAAGTATACTAATGTCTTTTAATTTTTTTTAACTTTTGTTATGCAAAAGTTATGAATTATTTCCAGTTTTTCATGATTTTGGCCTAGAAAAGGGCATTTTCTCCCAAAAAAACACATCTAATATAAGAATTTGAATTGAAAACTCATTTCATTGGAAAGCACATCAGAAATTGAGTATGTAAACATCTTTTAATTTTTGAAATCAGCTATTATGTTTAAGTTATGAATTATTTCCAATTTTTCATGATTTTAGCCCAGAAAAGGGCTTTTTCGCCCAAAAATACACATATGATCTAGGATTTCGAATTTGAAACTCATTTAATTCGAAAGAGCATCAGAAATTAAGTAAATTTACATCTTTTTATTTCTGTCATCATTTTTAATGCAAAACTTGTAAATTATTTCCAGTTTTTCATGGTTTTTGCATAGAAAAGGGGATTTTGCCCCCAAAATATCGCAACTGCCACATATCTCAGATGTCTATCAAACTTTTTCTGTAATACTAGCCCATAGTTAATAACTTTAGCATAGTGGTTTGCTTTAATCATAAAATTCCCACTGCATTACATAAGGCACTCCACTATCAGTGATTCTCGAGAAATTCAAAAAGATAACATAAGTAGAGGAAGATTCCAAACATGGCCTAGATGTATGCAAAAAAAAAGCCAGCTAAGGACACAGCTATGTCATCGTACAGATGCCCCTTAGTTTTAGAATGATTTATTAAACTTATCAGAAAATTAACAAATGTATTTCAAGTCTTGACAGAAGCATATTGGAACTATGCAAACTATACCAGCCTAAAGGTTAATATTGTCAATCCCGAAATATATGTTCTTATATGACACGTGCTTTAGAAATGAGAAGAATTATTTTACAGAAACCAGCGCTTTTTCAATGCAAAAAAGGTTTGGTTTTTTAGCAAATGAAGTAAACAACTGAATAATTTCGTCATTAAATTGTTAAAGATTACCCCAAACTTAATTTCATACAAAGCAAAATAAACATGTAAGAAGAAATCTGCGCTTTTACGTATTCATCAAAGGACTCAATCGTCATTTGGCTTTATGATATTTTCTCTGATTACAATATCTTTCACTCAAAAATACATTATTTGTCCCCAAAAACATATACATTCTTTGTTTTTGAAACTTCTGAGTGAACGTAAAATAATGAAAAGTATCTAATAAAATATATTTATATTTACCTGTTCATATTCGTCCCGGACTCCTACACTGAAGGCTTGTGTTGTTGGCATAAATAAAGAGTAGGATATACACAGTATTGTCACCATTGCAAACATACAATGTAGATTTTCATTGGATTTCATCTTCATAAATCTATTCAGTCTTACTTCAAATGATTTCTAGGAGGAATTTAACTTGACAAATTTCTTAGGACTTTATTTCTGCGATTGAATCTTTTCAATTGGTTTGGGGGTTAATGATCAAACAATGCTTAATAAACAAGAATGGGCGTTGAATAATAGAAATATCGGAATAAGATATCGATCTCCGTCAATAGTTAAAAGCATTTTAATATGTATCAGACTGGCAAAATCTACCAATAGTTATTAGCTTTCCCACACATTTGGATATGGTCCATGCATGTTTTCCCGAGAGAATTCTATATATAAGCTCTATTTTCCCCGAATGCTACATAAAACCTTTAATATGCAAAACCTTTGCGTACTTTATGAATTTTTTTTTTCAAACGCTGGAGAAAAAAGTAATAAGGAAGTCGTAATTGTAGGTACTTTTTTTCATAATAATAGAAAATTCTTGGAAAGTGTATAATTTTCTCATGTTAATTAAACAAAATTGTTTCATGTCCAAGTGGAAATATCTTTTCATTTACATTCTATATTAATAAATGAACATACCGAATCAGAACCCTGGTAGCCGTAATGTTATCTTTCCCAGATATTGTTTCTAATATTTTTCTATTAGTTGACTGGTTTTTTTTACATAAACATGTAGCGTGTCTGTTGTATGATAGCAGCCTTCGAAATAAAACATACAAATTATCCATTATACAGCCATGTTTCTTCCTTGTCAACTGTACTGTATGCCAAACTGATTAAAAAATGAGGAGTAACTAAGTGTGGCACGCCGTCGTTAAATTTTTTTAATCTCATGTATCTATTGCGTACAGAGTGAGGATTATCTGTATGGAATGTTTAATTGTCCAAAACTACTACTTCAATTCATACACTTTGTGATGTCAAGATTTGGCATGAAGAAAATTTCAAACTAATTTTTCTGCACCAGACACGTGTATGCTTCCAGCGGAGCCGCTAAAATTCATTTCAGTAGCACCCTCGTTTATTTTTTGAATTTAGTGTATATTTACTTTACAGAGAGTGCGCGGCTCCAAATTTCCTGTAGGATCGATTCAGCACTGAATCAGTAGCATATCCAAATAAAAAATATGTTCGAAATAGCGTTTGAGGGATGGTGCTAAGGTGTTAACCTCATTTAATTTCGATGATAATTTTGAATGGAATGACATTTTCGAAATAGCAAAATGATGACTTTCAGAAAACCATTTCAAAAAAATTCTTGGTTTGCATTTAGTTTAAAGATATTTGATTTCAATAAAAGAAAACTGAATTGGCCAAAACTTGTACACTTCTGAATGCATAAAAGCTAAATAGTTGTCATTACAAGAAATATAATATATCACAATACGACGTGTCTAAAATGAATATATATATTCTGGAGAACAATTTGTTTACATGATCTGCCATATTCCATTTAAGATGTAAGTCTGATGGAGCAAGATCAGGTGAATAAGGCGGATGCTCAATCAAGAATGGCAGCCATGGCAGTGACAGACTTGAGAAGAGGAGCATTGTCCTGATGGAGCAACATACCTTTAGTGAGCTCTCTGCCGCGCTTTTGTTTAATATTTCCCGTAACTTTGTCAGAAGTGAAGCATAGTATGTGCCATTGATTGTTTGTCCATTTTGGAGATAATCTATCAGCATCCCAGAAAACAGAGGCTCACAACTTATATCATTCAGCCCTCGTTTATACATTTTGCATTGAATGTCTGATATGCGAATAGACCATAAGAATAAAGAAACAGAACAGAACAGATGAATGCAAAACTGAATTTAATAATAACTAATAATCATAGCTGGGTACATATGTACATTGTATACAAGTTATCAATTTTACATAAGGAAAATTTAGCTAACCATTTTAATAAATACAGTCATAGAAATTATTTTCCTTGAAATCATTGATTGCACAAATTGACATACTTCCTTTATTACATAGAAATAAGCTAGAAATGCAGTACACGATAGATTGAGATAAGTCACCATTAAGTAAAAAGGCTCTACACACATCTACACCCAACCTTCACATACACACATCTACACCCAACCCTCACATACACACATCTACACCCAACCCTCACATACACACATCTACACCCAACCCTCACATACACACATCTAGACCCAACCCTCACATACACACATCTACACCCAACCCTCACATACACACATCTACACCCAACCCTCACATACACACATCTACACCCAACCCTCACATACACACATCTACACCCAACCCTCACATACACACATCTACACCCAACCCTCACATACACACATCTACACCCAATCCTCACATACACACATCTACACCAAACCCTCACATACACACATCTACACCCAACCCTCACATACACACATCTACACCCAACCCTCACATACACACATCTACACCCAACCCTCACCTACACACATCTACACCCAACCCTCACATACACACATCTACACCCAACCCTCACATACACACATCTACACCCAACCCTCACATACACACATCTACACCCAACCCTCACATACACACATCTACACCCAACCCTCACATACACACATCTACACCCAACCCTCACATACACACATCTACACCCAACCCTCACATACACACATCTACACCCAACTCTCACATACACACATCTACACCCAACCCTCACATACACACATCTACAACCAACCCTCACATACACACATCTGCATCCAACCCTCACATACACACATCTACACCCAACCCTCACATACACACATCTACACCCAACCCTCACATACACACATCTACACCCAACCCTCACATACACACATCTACACCCAACCCTCACATACACACATCTACACCCAACCCTCACATACACACATCTACACCCAACCCTCACATACACACATCTACACCCAACCCTCACATACACACATCTACATCCAACCCTCACATACACACATCTACACCCAACCCTCACATACACACATCTACACCCAACTCTCACATACACACATCTACACCCAACCCTCAAATACACACATCTACACCCAACCCTCACATACACACATCTACACCCAACCCTCACATACACACATCTACACCCAACCCTCACATACATACATCTACACCCAACCCTCACATACACACATCTACACCCAACCCTCACATACACACATCTACACCAAACCCTCACATACACACATCTACACCCAACTCTCACATACACACATCTACACCCAACCCTCACATACACACATCTACACCCAACCCTCACATACACACATCTACATCCAACCTTCACATACACACATCTACACCCAACCCTCACATACACACATCTACACCCAACCCTCACATACACACATCTACACCCAACTCTCACATACACACATCTACACCCAACCCTCACATACACACATCTACACTCAACCCTCACATACACACATCTACACCCAACCCTCACATACACACATCTACACCCAACCCTCACATACACACATCTACACCCAACCCTCATATACACACATCTACACCCAACTCTCACATACACACATCTACACCCAACCCTCACATACACACATCTACACCCAACCCTCACATACACACATCTACACCCAACCCTCACATACACACATCTACACCCAACTCTCACATACACACATCTACACCCAACCCTCACATACACACATCTACACCCAACCCTCACATACACACATCTACACCCAACCCTCACATACACACATATACACCCAACCCTCACATACACACATCTACACCCAACTCTCACATACACACATCTACACCCAACTCTCACATACACACATCTACACCCAACCCTCACATACACACATATACACCCAACCTCACATACACACATCTACACCCAACTCTCACATACACACATCTACACCACACTCTCACATACACACATCTACACCCAACCCTCACATACACGCATCTACACCCAACTCTCACATACACACATCTACACCCAACCCTCACATACACACATATACACACAACACTCACATACACACATCTACACCCAACCCTCACATACACACATCTACACCCAACCCTCACATACACATATCTACACCCAACCCTCACATACACACATCTACACCCAACCCTCACATACACACATCTACACCCAACCCTCACATTCAACCCTAACATACACACATCTACACCCAACCCTCACATACACACATATACACACAACACTCACATACACACATCTACATCCATCCCTCACATACACACATCTACACCAAACCCTCACATACACACGTGTACACCCATCCCTTACATACACACATATACACCCAATCCTCACATACACACATCTACATCCAACCCTCACATACACACATCTACACCCATCCCTCACATAAACACATCTACATCAGTCCCTCACATCTACACATCTATAGCCATCCCTCACATACACACATCTACACCCATCCCTCACATCTACACCTATCCCTCATATCTACACCCAACCCTCAAATACACACATCTACACCCAACCCTCACATACACACGTGTACACCCAACCCTCACATACACACATCTACACCCAACCCTCACATATACACATCTACACCTAACCCTCACATACACACATCTACACCCAACCCTCACATACACACATCTACACCCATCCCTCACATACATGCATCTACACGCATCTACACCCAACTCTCACATCTACACCCAACCCTCACATACACACATCTACACCCAATCCTCACATACAACCCTCACATACACACATCTACATCCAACCCTCACATACACACATCTACATCCAACCCTCACATACACACATTTACATCCAACCCTCACATACACACATCTACACCAAACCCTCACATACAACCCTCACATATACACATCTACACCCAACCCTCACATATACACATCTACACCCAACCCTCACATACACACATCTACACCCAACTCTCACAAACACACATCTACACACAATCTTCACATACACACATCTACACCCAACCCTCACATACACCCATCTACACCCAACCCTCACATACACACATCTACACCCAACCCTCACATACACACATCTACACCCAACCCTCACATACACACATCTACCCCAAACCCTCACATACACACATCTACACCCAACCCTCACATACACACATCTACACCCAACCCTCACATACACACATCTACATCCAACCCTCACATACACACATCTACACCTAACCCTCACATACACACATCTACACCCAACCCTCACCTACACACATCTACACCTAACCCTCACATACACACACCAACATCTACATCCAACCCTCTCATACACACATCTACACCCAACCCTCACATACACACATCTACACCCAACCCTCACATACACACATCTACATCCAACCCTCACATACACACATCTACACCCAACCCTCACATACACACATCTACACCCAACCCTCACATACACAGATCTACAACCTGAATATATAAAGAAAACGCAAAGAAATTAGACTCGGAAAGTGACTAACCATCTCCAATAAAACATGTTTTATTCGGGGATGGAATATTTCGATTATGGATCAATGAAATTATAGACTTTTAACGATACACATTGAATAGTGGGGGCTGAATGAGAACACCGCCGCCTTACCCTTGAATTCATTTTTTAAAAATTTTTGGATATATTGGCAACCGCAATGGTTTATATGTCCCAATACAAACATACAGTAATACAAACAAATTCTTACTCTAAATCTACAGTTTGCAATTATCAAATTCATGCAGCAATATACATGATGGTGTCAATTTTCATGAGCAAGCCGATCCCAGGAGCTACAATCTACAATCCTACCATCTACGATCCTCCATTTCTTATCTTTGTTTCAAGGAATTTCACTCTCCATATTTTACAAAAAAACGGCAACAGTCGTGCTTGATCACAGGCACATGTAGAAAGAGCATCAATATCCTGTATGATACCCCTAGATACAGGTCATACGAGAATATATGTATAGAAGTACATGGCTTCCGACGAATTTTCAGCTAGAAGTAGCATCTGCAATTTTCCCATTTGACAGGTTTGAAGGGCAAAACGGGGTATGACCATAAAGATTGATTTGTATTTTTCCTAAAAACATCAATTATTCTTCCAAAAAAATCTCATAACATAGCCTAATTGCCTACCAAAGTTGGACTGTTTTCTACTTTCTGTCTTGAATCTCCATTGCCAGATTGGACAAATACTGATTCATTCAGAGACTTTACTCTGCTTACTGTAAGCAGAGTAAAACACCTGGATGATTCAGACTAGCTAATCTGGCAATTGAGGTTCAAGACAGAAAGTAGAAAACAGTCCAACTTAGGTAGACGATTATGCTATATTATGGGATCTTTTTGGGTGAATTATTGATGTTTTTAGAAGTATACAAATAAGTCTTTATGGCCATACACCGTTTTGCCATTCAAATGCAAAAAACTGCAGAAATGCTACTTCTAGCTGAAAATTTGTCGGAAGCCTTGTCTCTCCATAGATACCAGTATTCCCTTATGACCAAACACGATATCGACGCTCTTTCTACATGTTCCTGTGTGCTTGATCAGCGTATTCCATGAAGCAAAATTATAATATCATAATTTGTTGTTTTTTTTTACTTTCGCATCTGTAAATATCTTAAACTATCCAAACATATACATAACTTTCAAATAATACAACGCAAACCGCCTCAAACAAGCGGAGAAACTTTGATCTACGACTAAACGGTCCGGAAGTGTCTAAAATTAAACAAAGGTAAGGAAGGCCGCTCTCTTATTGGTTAATAGTCCATATGAGTAGAGTGGTAAATTTGAATACAAGAGACGTGTCAGACTCTCAACCAATGCTATTTGAGATATCCTCGTGAATTCCTCGCATCTGCTTGCAGATTTCCGGTCCACTGTAACATTTTACGAATAAGAACAATTCATTATTAATCGGGCGAATGATGTTTCTCAGCTAGTTTTCGATGGATAGTTTGAGATGCTATGTTCCTGAGTTATAACTAGAGATGCCCAGTTATAAATTTCTTTGTATAATATATTAATTCCGAGAAATTTACTGTTCAAAATTTGACCAAGATTCATTTATCAATACCTTTGTTTGCAAATCTTACTGTAATGAAAGGACGGTTTGTTTTCTCTTCTGATTTATCTGATCTAACTGTTCGAAATAAACGAAAAGTAGAAATGTCCATGAATCCTGTATTCTGGGGAACGTGTATCGGTGAATGTGAGGTCCTTAGTTTATTCGTAGATTTCGTGTAACTTCCGTAGAGGAACAGGGTATAATTTGGTACGAATATGATGCAGGTCTAGAGGCATATTCAAAAATGGAACCAAGTCATCGAAGGAGAAACTATGTATCTCAGGCCTATATATTTACGATTGCCATGACTTCGATGTTTTCTTTGTGGTGTGTCAAATAAGCTAGTCACATTTACCGATTGACAACAGGACTTGTTATGTTTCCTATGCCACTGATGTTGTTGTTGCACCCATAGGGCGCTGCAGTGTTATGATTTTTTTTATCCAGAACTCTTCTCTGTTGCGACGAAAAGGTGTGCTCATATTGGGATTGTTTGTGAGATGATATATTTTCTCCAGAATTCTGACTCTCATAGATAAAACAGAATGATCAGCTTGGTCAAAATGACGATAAAGAAATTGATTTCCTTTATCATTGATTTTTGACTGATGTGACATTCTGGTTCGGAGCTGACCTTTGGTTTCACCAACATAAATCAAACCACAAAGTGAGCACTATATTCCGTAGACAACATTAGATGTCTTATAGTTTAGGTTTTCAAAACTATGCGTGTTAAATGTTTGTTTTGTATGATTGCTAGAGAATGAAGTGTCTTTTATGAGGATGTTACAAGTTTTGCCATTCTTCGTGCCGCACATAGAAGTTAAGCAATCGCTTGATGAAAATTGATGCTCTTTCAGTGATGCATGGGGTACTTTCCTAGCGTTTCATGTTAGTAGGTATAACAAAATAAAATCAGGATTCTTACTTTTTCCTACAGGAATTTTATTTTTCCTGCAGGAATTTAAGTTTCCTGCAGGATTTTAAAATTTTCCTGCAGGAATTTTTTATTACAAAATATTTCTTGCAGGAAAAATAAAAAAATCCTGCAAGAAAATAAAAATCCCGCAGGATTTTTCTTAAATCCTGCAAAAAATAGGAATCCCGCAGGATTTTTCATAATTAAAGGTGAATATCTCAGGTACCAGGTGTGCACCAAGTAAAAGAGATGTGGATACCGACTCATTGAGGTACATATACCCCTACATGCTGGTAGTATTCACTTTAAGGTATCTTCAAAGAGAGGTGGGTGCAAAAATGAACTAGCGTGCTACACAGCCAATTGTGCCTAACGTTAACTTAACGTTAGGTTCAGTTAACGTTAACTTAACGTTAGATTCACTTTACTTTAACGTTAGATTAACAAGTTTTTAAAGTTAAATCAGTTAACGTTAACTTAACATGAAATTTTTAACGTTAATCATGCTAACGTTAAATTAACGTTACACATCTATTGTGTGTTTAACATTCGTAACAGTTAACGTTAAATTAACATGAACTTTTTAACGTTAATCATGCTAACGTTAAATTAACGTTACACATCTATTGTGTGTCTAACGTTAGTAACAATTAACGTTAAATCAACATCAAGTTCCTAACGTTAATCTAAGCTAACGTTAATTTAACGATACATATCTATTGCGTGTCTAACGTTAGTAACAGTTAACATTAAATTAACATGAAATTCCTAACGTTAATCTAAGCTAACATCAATTTCACATTATTTATTTTTTAAACTACAAATGACAAGAATTTGAAATAATTTATTTGTTTATGTTGAATCATGTTAATAAATGTTACACACCTCAGGGTTTTCACACAGTTTTGATAGGCAAAAAAGTTATTTTTTAAAGAATTCCTGACAAATATCTTCAGATACCTAGAAATATCTTCAAATACCTAATACTAACTTCAAACACCCACAAATATCTTAAAATACCTAAAAGTTAAAGAAAAATTACCTTCATACTCTTCCTGGACATTTTAGATTAGGTCTATCTGCCTTTTTATGACTTTAATTTCTTTATTATTCATGTGAAAATTTTATTGAAATATTTAAATTAAATCCATTTGATTATGTCTTTTTTTCAATAAGACAATCATATCTTCATTCTCTCTGCTGACATGACCTGTCTGTAGACATGCAGATGTGGTGTGGCTTGGGAGAAGGGGGGGGGTGTTAAAAAAAATCAAAGAAAGAATAGGAAATAAGTATGTCTCTATGGTATAAAACTTACGAAAAGGCTTTGAACATGTCACAAATTTGCCAAATATGGTGGCGAATGAGTGTGATACGAAATGCAACAGTTACGGCGCGAAGCAGCGCGTGCTCGAAGTAGACAGATGCGAGCAGACGGTGGACGGGAACCTGCCGAGAAATTGAATCACAGGGGCCACCTTACATGGAGGTTAAATCTCCCCACTTTTCCCTCGATTTCCCAACAAATCTAGCAGGATTTGTTGGGAAATCGAGGGAAAAGTGGGGAGATTTAACCTCCATGTAAGGTGGCCCCTGTGATTGAATTTGAGGAATTCATTGGATCGGGAACATAAGCCGTGTAAATCTTCATCAAACAAGATGATAACATGTTTTTCCAGATACGAAGCAGTAATGGCAACCAATGGTACATTTATTTTCAAGTTTAAGAAAACGATTTTACAAAATTTGCTCGAGCTTCCTCTGACTACATGTATACACAAAACAAAACAGTCTCCGAGTATCAGTATTCAAGGTAGACACTCATTATTCAATAATATTTTCACCTTTTCTTTATTCTTAGTCACTGTAACATTCAAACAAGTATATTTATGCATATTTTCCTTTCATTGTCCAAAAATATCTGGATCATAACTTGCTGTCCGTGCAGCTCACTTCAGAAATTGGAAAATTGAAATTTTCTGTACTATGTCGGCAAATTTTGCGATTAAAATTTATATAGGGGGATAGATCTCAAACTCTCATAATTAATGGTGTATGATATATGTGTGTACGACCAATACTATGCTCACAGTTTTAGATGGGGAGAATTCTATGTTGGTTTTAGCGTGACGTCATCGACGTTTTCCATAGACTCAGTATTAAGGTATCCGTTGTACAAATAAATATCAAGTGTATTATATAGTTAGAATTACGGCATATCTTTACCTTAATATACCTTAATACAACATAAAATTTGGTTTCCAACATCATAGTTCAACACCCCAACCGCTAACTAAGCAACGGAAACTATCGAGCCACTGCCGAAGATTACCGAGATAGTTTTAAAACTGTTTAAATGGACGAGATGTCAGCGAGATCTCCATTTGTACAATGGATACGTTAAACATCGGCGACGTCGCGCTAAAATTAACACAGAAAACTCCCTTTCTAAAACTATTTTCCTTCACTGTGAGCGTATTATTAGTCGTAGGTACACATATCATACACTGTTACATGTAGTTATGAGAGTTCAAGATCTACGTACCCCCCTATATAAATTTTAATTGCAAAGTGAAAGAAAATAGTTTTCGAATTAGATGGGGAGTTTTCATGTTATGGTGTATGATATATGTGTGTACGACCAATACTATGCTCACAGTTTTAGATGGGGAGATTTCTATGTTAATTTTATTTTTAGCGTGACGTCGTCGACGTTCTCCATCGACTCCCTTTCTAAAACTTTTTTCCTTCACTGTGAGCGTATTATTAGTCGTAGACTGTTAGTTATGAGAGTTCAAGATCTACCCCCTATATAAATTTTAATCGCAAAGTGAAAGAAATTTATATGGGGGGGGGGGGGGTTAGATTTTGAACTCTCATAACTGTGGATTCTTCATGATCAGACCTTTCATTTGGGACCTTAACTTTACACCTACAAAAATGTAGTACACATGTAAAGAACTTTAAGCAAGGCTTTAAGGGCTTTGATATTTCATTTGTGGATTCATCATGACCAGACCTTATATTTGGGACCATTGACCTTGTAACCTTGACCTTGTGTGGTGTTTGACCTACTTATATCTCATGAACTATGAGGGTTAATAGGGCTGTGATATTTCTAATGTAGATTTATCATGACCAGACCTTGTGACCTTGAAAATTTGCCTACTTAAAAATAAATTTACGAAGGCTATATCACGTAAACTATAAGACTTTGATATTTCAAGTGTATCCTCTTATTTTGGTTCTTGACCTTTGACCTACATGTATTGACCTTGACCAAGGGGTTTGTCCTACTTTTAAAGAAACTTTAAACTGGGCTATATCTCTTGATTTATAAGGGATGGGGCTTTTTTATTTCACATGAAGATTTCTTATGACCAGAATTTTCATTTGGGACTTTGACCTTGTGACATTGACCTACCTTTAGAAAACATAAAACTGGCCATATCTTGACTTAATTGTCACTTTTATATGCAATAGTTATTTATCAATTTGTCTATTGACAAGTCTTATAATGTTGCCTGCATTGCAGGAGCGACATACAACATGCAGTTGTATAATTAGTATAGGCCATTACAGATCACTTTGTCCGGCACCTGTCTGTCTTTATATTACGCCCCCAGAATCAAAGATTCGGGGGCATATAGATTTTGGCCTGTCCATCTATTTGTCTGTCTGTTTGTCCGAAAAACTTTAACATTTGACATAACTATTGAATGGGAGGTGATGGGGCTTTCATATTTCACATGTGTATTCCTTGTGACAAGACCTTTCCATTGATACCAAAATTTTTGACCTTGTTACCTTGACCTTTGACCTACTTTTCAAAAACTTTAACATTGGGCATTACTTTTGAATGGAAAGTGATAGGGCTTTCATATTTCACATGTGTATTTCTTGTGACATGACCTTTCCATTGATACCAAAATTTTTGACCTCGTGACCTTTACCATTGACCCATTTTTCAAAAACTTTAACATTGGGTATAAATTTTTAATGGAAAGTTAAAGGGCTTTCATATTTCACATGTGCATTCCTTATGACAAGGCATTTCCATGAATACCAACATTTTTGACCTCATGACCTTGACTTTTGACCTATTTTTGAAAAACTTTAACATTGGGCATAACTTTTGAATGGTAAGTGATAGGGCTTTCATATTACACATGTGTATTCCTTGTGACAAGACCTTTCCATTGATACCAAAATGTTTGACCTTGTGACCTTGACCTTTGACCTACTTTTCAAAAACATTAACATAGGGCATAACTTTTGAATTGTAAGTGATAGGGCCATTATATTTCACATGTGTTTTTCTTGTGACAAGACCTTTCCAATGATGCCAAAATTTTTGACCTCGTGACCTGGAACTTGACCTTTGACCTACTTTTCAAAAACTTTAACATTTGGAATAATTTTTGAATGGTAAGTGATAGGGCGTTGATAGTCCTTGTCACAAAATTTTTCCATCGAAATTTTTAAACAAGTGACCCTGACCTTGACCTTCACATACAGGTACTTAACAGAAAATAGTGTTTATACTAACTAAGATGTCACTGGGGGCATTCGTGTTTCACAAACACAGGCTTTATTGGTAATAACAATTTAACTTACTTGGCCATTACAAATGTATATACATTAGACATCTTCCAGACTTGCAGGGAAAATGTAAAGCATTAAGGGATTCAATACAAAAAATAGATCAAGGTCACTCTTAAGGTCAAGGTCCTAGCTTCCAACTTGTAAGCATTTTTTTGTGAGATAAACTTTTGATTTTAATTTTGACAAAATGATTTTCTTTTTAAAAAGTTTTTATCATGTTTATGATTCAAGAAATAGGCATTATCTTTCATAAATGTTACAGGCTTTTGAATCATCTGTGGTCTAGTAAGTAGTTGTAAAATTTTAGTTACTCAGGTCATTGAGGTGACATGCCAGGGTTTTTTTTTTTTATTTTGGGGAAGGCGCCTGTGCCTGTCCCATTGGGAAAATCTGCGACATTTTGCTGAAATTGGGAAAATTTTATACAAATTTTCATCACAGTAAAACCCTAAAGTATCATTTATTCACATTGCTAATCCATTGATTTCCTTGAACTAAACAAGGGATGAATGAAAAACTTAAAGATGCACTTAGAAATAGTACATTTTGTGCTGACTTCCAGGTTTTGAGTCTTATTTTCTCAGGTGATTTTTTCATATTTCCTCCTTGGGAATTTAAGAGTAATTTTTTAGGAAAAATAGAGGAAATTTGGCATTGGGAAGGGGCCGAAATTCGGCCCCAAAACAAGGGAAAAAAACCCTGCACGCCTGTTATTGATAGAAAACTTCCAATGACAATGTATAATTATAGATGAAGAACTCTGAACTATTCTGTAATTTTAATCTTAAAATTTCAGGTACAAGTTGAAGTTTTAAATAGGAATTCATTTCCAAGGAAGAAAAGACAGAATGGATATTTGAATTCTTGAAGGTAAGATTAAATATTGCATGTGATAGCATGTAATTCATACTTATATATTTCACTTTGGTGCTTCATCAATCACCTACTGATTTTCAAGGTCAAGGGTACATGTAATAGGTCACAGTTATTTCATTGGTACTTGGGGGATATTCAAACTCCTGAGGTACTGGAGGAGTTGCACTAGGCCAAAGGTCAAGATAACAGTTTGTTTCCTATGTCTCTTTCATTACATCATTACTGAGAGTAAATAGTTGACTTTTGCCAAATACCCATTAAATAATTGTTGTACCGGTAATATCCAATAAGAGTATGACAATATTATTGGATATTTTTGCTCATGACGACATGACTCTTACAATAATAACTCTTACAATTATTCATCATGTGACCATCAAAGTACGTTTAAACTGTTACCAAATTGCAAAATGTTAAAAACTGTTATCAGGTTGCATTGAATATTTAGAAATAAGGCCAAAATAAGTTTAGGGTCAGCAGCTCAAAGTAGGGTAGGTAGTGAGAGCTGAAACAGAAACAGAAGTATTTCTATTTTTGGCCTAATGATTTAAATTAATGCCCTTTTAGGTTTATTTATGTAATAATATGTTTTGTACTTATTCATGTTATTATAGGTTATCAATTAATGCCTAATTGACTCAACTGTTAGGCAAGATCACACACTAACAGAATAGAATGTCAACACATGATGGAAACTTCAACCAGTTAAGATGAGTTACATGTACATTGTATGAATAACCGGTCATCATGCATCTATCACAGACACCATGAAGACTGAAAAAAATACCTGGTAAAGGAGGTGAGATTTTTTTGCTAGCAAATTGTTGTAAACATTACAAGCATATCATTTAATTTTCATTGTAACAATTATCAGATTCTATCATTCCAAGCATAATGTATACCGAAAATTTCTCTGGTGTTGTCACTGCGGACGACATGCAGTCTTTCTCAAAACTCACTAGCCTGACACCCGAGGCTACCAAAATTTTTGCCCGGCTAGTAGAAATTCCTTAAGAAACTATACAAAAATGTAATAGAATCTAACTTTGGGCCAGTGGCTGAAAAAAAGTTTTTGGAAAGACCGGACATGTTTTATGAAGTTGAGTATTAGTGCATTGTGTGTAACCCACGGGGAAGCTCGTACCTCACAAGTGAGGTTCGATCTACTCCAGGGGTTCACACGATGGTATTAATGCAGAGTTCACAGATGGACGGAAAATTTAAAGATTGTTGGTAGGGAATTGCATCGTTCTTGTTTGATGGAGGTAATCAATGCACCATGTAAAATATAAGGACAGACAACTTCTATTGAGATTCAGTTTTCTGTCCTTTTTAGCTCACCTGAGCGAAGCTCAAGTGAGCTATTGTCATAGTGATTAATCATTTGTCATGGTTGTCATTAACTTTTTAACATTTTCAACTTCTTCTCTGGAACTGCTTGATGGATTTTGATAAACTTTGTAAACATGATGAACTCAACGTCCCCTACCAAAATTCTGTTCAGCATCAAGATCCTTTCAGGGATGGATCAAGGGCGAGCGGAAAGTGTTGAAAAGGGTACCCCTCCTCAAAAATCTTCTTCTGCAGAACTGCTGCTTGGATCAGACATATCATATATGTATTTGACCTCGTTAAGCTTTTGATTGGTAAGTGATAGGGCTTTGATATTTCACATACATGTGTATTCCTGATGAGTAGACCTTTCTGTTGATACAAAAATTTTTGAACTCATGACCTTGACCTACTTTTCAAAAACTTTTACATTGGGCATATCTTTTGAATTGTAAGTGATAGGGCTTTGATATTTCACATGTGTATTTTTGTGACAAGACCTTTCCTTTATCAAAATTTTTGACCTCTTGACTTTGACCTTTGACCTTCTTTTCAACATTGGCTTTATCTTTTGATTGGTAAGTGATAGGGCTTTAAGATTTCATACATGTATTCCTTGTAACAAGATTTTGCTAAAAATGCCATGATTTTTAGCTCTACTGGTCATAGAACAGTCGAGCTTATGCGATACCCTGTCGTCAGGAGTCTGTCCGTCTGTCTGTCTGTCCGTCTGTAAACAATTCTTGAGCTTGCAACTCCTCTGAAACTATAAGAGATAGAAATGTAACTCTTTTTGCATTACACTTGGTCTATAGTCTAGTTGTTCACCTGATATTTTGTTTGAGACCCTGACCCCCAGGGTCTAAGAAAATGGCCGAGGTCATTTTCTCCTATATAACTCTATGTAATCTTGGTCTCGCAACTCCTCTGACACTATTAGTGATGGAGACTGAATCATTTATGCAATATGATGGGTCTGAGGTGTAGTTGTACACCTGATATTTTGTTTGAGCCCCTGACCTCCAGGGTCTTGGAAAATGGGTGTGGTCATTTTCACCTATATAACTCTATGTAATCTTGTGCTCGCAACTCCTCTGACACTATAAATGATGGAGATTTAATTCTTTTTACAATATGATGGATCTGTGGTCTTGTTGTGCACCTGATATTTTGTTTGAGCCCCTGACCCCCAGGGTCTTAGAAAACGGGTGTGGTCATTTTCTCGTATATAGTTGTGCTCTCAACTCTTCTAAAGCTATTAATTATGGAAACTTAGTTGTTTATGCAATATAATGGATCTATAGTCTTATTGTGTCATTAATTGATAGTTCATATGAGCTAGCAGCCTCTGACCCCTAGGATCTTGGAAAATGGGTATGGCATTATTTTTTGAAATCCTTTATCTCGGATATTAAAAATTATATGAGTGATAAACTGATATTCTAGTTGCAGTCTAATGGATTTATTATTTCGTTGTGCTTCTTATAATTTGTTATGCTATGGTCTTTGGTTTAAAATAAAATGGAAATTGTTATTTATGTATATGTATCTTATTCATTTGTCAATAAGTGAATAAAACAAAACAACCGGGAGAGCTACAGTCTCGTAAGAGACTTTTGGTTTACTAAGTGACATTGACCTAGATATTTGACCTACTTGTTGAAGAGATTAAGACTGGCTTAATATTTTGATTTGTAAGTGATACAGCTTCAATATTTCACACATGTATTTTTATGATGAGACCTTTATGTTGTTATCAAAATTTTCATTAAGTAGTGACCTTGACCTAGATGATTGACCCTCTCTTCTGAAAATTTGAGATTGACCATATCTTTTAATTGTTGAGTAAAAGGTATGATATTTCACATATATATATATATATATGAATTTTATTTGACAAAACTTTCCTACTGATACCGATGATTTTGAACCAAGTGACCTTGACCTACATATTTGATCCACTTTTCACAAATAAGCCGCTCCGCAGGCGATACAAGCATTCCTTGGATTGTTATTTTTAAACATTTCAAGCCAGTAGAGGACTTGTATTGCTTGGCTGCCAGGGCAATCAAAAACTTGTTTTCTTTCTATTGTCTTGTTTGAATATGAGTCTGTTTGGTTGTCAGATACTTAAGTTGCAGACTTTTTTCGTAAATTTTATGATAGATTATCTAAAGTTGACATTGCTCATAATCAGACATATAAGTATAAGAAAAAAATATCTTCTTTTTTATCTTTGCAGGAGAGACAACATATATAGAGAAACTATCTGAGTCCTATTGGATCCTCAAAGTTCATGATCACCAAAAGAACTTTTGATTAAATCAGAGAGAACATCTAGACATTTTAGATATGAATGTATTCTATGAAATAAGATTTACTCTTAACAAATACATGTTATTGGGGAGAAAAATTCTGTTTAATAAAGATGTTGCATCTTATAATCTTTCTAGAATGCTGTTTCAATATCAAATGGCTTTTCATCTGTATAGTGGTGCAAGATTGCTAATACAACTTAGATTCATTGATTGCAATAGTCTATTATGACACATCTCCATGGAAAAATTTGCTACCTGATGTGATATGTCTTGTGATTTGAGTTTAGAATGGCTGCAACTGTTTCATGAAGGAGTCGGTCTTGAATTTCAATTCAACGTTTCAAGCCAAATCAGGTGAACGAGAAATGCATGTTTCGAATATTTTATCTTTGTCAATAATTCTTGGAATTTATATCCAAAATAGAAAGACTGGATGACAAAGAACATTGACTCAATTATCACTAAAACAGTGTTGTGAAACTAACGTTAAATGAGCAGTAACGTTATTTTAACATTAAAGAGTATATTGCTCAATTATCACTAATCTAATGTTAGAAATCTAACGTTAGAATAACGTTAAATGAGCATTAACGTTATTTTAACGTTAAGGATACTATTGTTAATCTCACATACACGTTAATCTAACGTTAAGTTCACATTAAATTAACGTTAGATATCTAACGTGTGTTTAACACATCTGCTCGATTCATAGTAAATTAACGTTAGAGCTCCAACGTGAGATTAACGTTAAGTTAACGTTGGATTAACGTTGGGCACAATTGGCTGTGTAGTTCATAATAATTTTGCCCACTGTTTAATGTGATCCGGAGTTAAGTTTCAATCACCAGAGTCTTATGACCTTGACCTGAGACCCTTTGATCCCAAAGTCAATAGTGATCATCCCTGACGCATGTGATACATTTCTGGCAACTTTCATGATAAGTCCAGTATGAATTCTAAAATGATCCGGAGACCATTTTAAATCATCAGACCTTTAATTATCTGACTCAAATATCAATATTGGTCATACTTGACTCATGTTGAGGAGGTGTACGAAGTTTCATTGTACTAGCACTTATAGGCCGGAAACCAAGTGTTGACGCCCTCCCACCCTGACGCTGAGACGTCCATCTGTCCGTCCGCCTGTCTCGCACCAAATTAAGAGCAGAGCTTTGCACATAGCTAAACAGTAAATCTGAGAAGAATTCGAAATATTGTCTCCTTCTTTAATATTACATAGAGTATTTAACAATATTATCAAAATATTCATTATGTTTTAAAATTCTGTCGGCAAAATGGTCTGTGGTGTTTAAGAATTTAACATAGTCAATGATAGTGTCGGTTAAACAAATCACTGCTGTAGACATGTTTTCAATTCATTATCATGTTTATCTCTCAATTCTTTAATTATTCTTATCATATATCATTTATGATTGTTTTCGTGTGAATAGGGACTGAAAAGAGAATATTTTAGTTGTTATCAAATTTTCTATCACTGATGTGTACTTCTATGCAATGCAGGGTATTTGTAATGTCTTCATGGAACATATAGTACGTGTAATCGTCTACTGATATCAGAACATCAGCGCTTTGCTGCCAACACAATACGATAAAGTTCATATAACTCTTTGATCGACAAAATAAGTATCCATTTCAATGACGGTTATCGATAGATGGATTTACATTGTTTAGAAATTTATTGCAGGGACCAGAATGAAAATGAATTTATTTATCTATTATTGCATGGTTTGGATGAAATTATACAGGTTGTGTCATACATGTATTACGGAGTCTATGGTTTACATTTATAGTTTATGGTCTATCAATCAGATACGATACATGCATATTCCATCATATATGCCATACATTTAATGTTTTAATCTCCTGATTTTCAAACTAATTTTGATCAAATGCGTACAGCACTGGTTATGGTAATACTTCCAAATCACTATTCTTTCGATAAATATTAATATACTCAGATATAGTTTGTATGTGGAACACTTTTCCTCCAATAATTGCAATCACAAAATACACTTTGGACTTTACGTTGAGTAATTATGTTTTGTCCAACAAGAAAGTAAGGGTCACAATTTTACGTCTCATTTTAGTTTTCAAAACGAGTCGTCTGCTGTAAGAAAGTTTTTCAAGTATACATATCATTACTTAAACATCTATAAATTCAATGATAAACTTTTACAACGATTTATGATTGATTAATATTTACTTTATTGCAGAATGATCAGCTAATTTTAATTTTTAGGTGGTAGTATTTTCATTGTTTCCCATTGTTGGCGTGGTAGTTACATGTCAATTGTTTGTTGGCGTGGTAGTTACATGTCCATCGTTTGTTGGCGTGGTAGTTACATGTCAATTGTTTGTTGGCGTGGTAGTGACATGTCCATTGTTTGTTGGCGTGGTATTTACATGTCCATCGTTTGTTGTCGTGGTAGTTACATGTCCATTGTTTGTTGGCGTGGTAGTTACATGTCAATTGTTTGTGGCGTGGTAGTTACATGTCCATTGTTTGTTGGCGTGGTAGTTACATGTCCATTGTTTGTTGGCGTGGTAGTTACATTGCCATTGTTTGTTGGCGTGGTTGTTACATGTCCATTGTTTGTTGGCGTGGTAGTTACATGCCCATTGTTTGTGTGCGTGGTATTTACATGTCCATTGTTTGTTGGCGTGGTAGTTACATGTCCATTGTTTGTTGGCGTGGTAGTTACATGTCCATTGTTTGTTGGCGTGGTAGTTACATGTCCATTGTTTGTTGGCGTGGTAGTTACATGTCCATTGTTTGTTGGCGTGGTAGTTACATGTCAATTGTTTGTTGGCGTGGTAGTTACATGTCCATTGTTTGTTGGCGTGATAAATACATGTCCATTGTTTGTTGGCGTTGTAAATACATGTCCATTGTTTGTTGGCGTGGTAGTTACATGTCCATTGTTTGTTGGCGTGGTAGTTACATGTCCATTGTTTGGTAATTTGATAAAAAAAATGTGTCGAGCTTCTATTTTGAAATAGCAGTTTCTGAAAGAACATATGATGCTTGGCTTTAAAATGATATATGGCGATTCGTATACAACTCCCCTCCGATCCATCAAAAGTATAACATATTGACCCAAATAATTATAATTTCACATACCTAACAATAATAATGGATAGGGGGGAGTTATCGCTGTTACAATGTGAAATTATTTCAAAGTCTGTTTTTCACATTTTTATCTATATAAGATGTTCAATAAATCAAAGTCGAGTCGAAAAACTGCCTTGCTCAGATCAATTTCAGATTTTCATTAACTATCTGATGAAATTGTCATTATGTTGATTACAAAGATGATTTATTTTAATACACATCTTGTGCACTAAAATTATCAAATATATGTCATTGTCTTCTTTATTCGTCTTATATTCCTCTTTGTTGGTTCTAATCCTAGCGCATTCATGTCGCAGTCTCCTCTATTTTAGTCAAATTTGCAGCTAAATCGCCTCCCCCTTCGTGTTGCATTCGTGTCCTATTCGTATCATTGTCTTCTCAGGAAATGTGCCAAGAATGTGCCAAGAATGTTTATTTGGCTCTGTCCGTATCTCATTCTCCTCTGTTTTTGCGGCAGTGGAAGCCTGGCTTAAAATGCATCATCTTCGACTAGTGTTTCAATATAGCCGTCACATTGAGTAATTTTGGCAAAGCTTTAAACTAGCCCTATATACAGTAAAGTTTTTGCACAGAAACAGGTTTGAATCTCTTTCTTAAACACTTTTGTGTAGATAGTTGGGAAGGCTCGTGTGAATAAGAGGAATTTAAAAAAGCATAAATCTTATTTCTGGGTTTGGTGAAAATAATATTTTCAATAAATTAGAAAGTTGAATATACTTATTAACTTAAGCTATTCTTTTTGACAAGACTCTAGATTTAAAAAGTATATTTGCCTGCCTTCCTTTATTTAAACATTATTCATTATAGAAGTTTTGGGGATATAGAAATGAATAAAAAATAATCAATGCTCAACATGTAAGAGATGAAACCATGTAAAGCGAATAAATGAATAACATGTATAAGACTTGATGTGTTCTGATGAGTACAAACCAATCATCGATATGATAAATCCTACAAAAGAACCGTTATTCTTATTGAACATTCCCTCCAAGGCATCTTAAATTAAAGACTTTAAAGCAGAGGTAAATATATCTCTTCAGCAAAGATTCCTGTTTCAATAATTGTATAATTGAATGCTTAAATATTTTCAATAGCAATTTATCCGATCATCCATAAAACTGAAATTTCCAGCGCTCCCTAATTTAAGTATCAAATTGGTCTGACTGTAGTGTCAAGGGCCCAAGAGGACTCAAATTTTGATGAAATGAAAAAAGATCTGAATAATCAAGAGACAAGAAGTGGGCGATAAGCAGTCTTCTTTACAAATTTAGCCACAGAATCGTGAGTAAAATCTCCGAACATTTGATTCAAGTAGCAAAGAGGCATTCAATTAATTAGATTTCTAGATGTATTCCCAGAAGCACATTTCTTCTTGAGACGGACCAATGATTCCTGTTTACAATTTGAATTAAACACCATATTTTAGATTGTGAATCTTTTACGTATTCTGGTTATTTATATGAGGTTGACACTCAAACCCAACTCTTACATATTTAACTTAGATCTGAACCTATACGTTCTTCTTATATCATGTACAGATTAACGTTCTTTCTGTTCTGTTTGTGGCAGATACAAGCCGGTCAGACATTGTCCATCGGCAGTGATAGAGATGAAACAAGAATACAGACTGTTCAGAAGGTAAGACTTTAAAAGTTCATGCGGCTTAGATGAAATTTTGAATTTTAAATTTGGGGCGCAATACTTAAATATTTTTTTTCAACTTTGAAAGTAGCACGGAATTAATCATAAACATGTATGTATGGTGCTTTATAATAAGATATTTTGTCCAGGAGGTTGATCCTATTGCAGCAAAGCTGGACTCTAGACTTTCTTTTACTATAGAATTGTCAGAGGGTGCTCATAGCTCAGAATACATGGTAAGATCTTGGTGATAAGAACATACACATTTACTTTCTTTCTCATTTAGTTTTTCATATATTTTTTTCATTATGCAAACTTTCTTCAAAATGTCAGTTAGGGCTCTACAAAGGTGGTGAAGACAGTATGACGACATTTCGAATTCCATCAAAATATCATACAGTATTTGATCAAAAGAATAAATGTTTGGCCTTTGGCGACGGTGATAAAAACAGAAATAAAACACGATTATAATCAAATACAGTATAAATTACTTCCTGCAAGGTTTCCTGAAATTCTGTGAAGCGGTGACAGAGAAGAAAATGAGAATGCCTCAGCCAATCTGAGCCCTGGGAGACGCTATTAATTTTGTTTATTGATCGGCACAAAATAGAACCGCAAACTTGGTAGAGGAACTCGAGTTCTTGCTTCATGTAAGGTTTCATGAAATTCTGTGCAGCGGTTGAAGTGGAAAAGTCGAAAATGCGTCAGTCAGTCAGATCCGTCGGTGACCATATTTTTTGACCGATCGGCACAAAAAAAAAAACACAAACTTGGTAGAGAACCCCGAGTTCTTACTTCCTGTAAGGTTTCGTAAAATTCTGTGCTGCGGTTGCAGAGGAGATGTCGAAAATGATAAAAGCTTACGACGAACGGACGTCGGACGGCGCACTATGACAATAGCTCACTTGAAGTTCGCTCGGGTGAGCTAGTGAGCTACGCTCAGGTGAACTAAAAATGGTTGCTTTCAGTTACGTACAGCAGAGAGCAACACAATTCGATCTAAGGTAAAAGTTAATTTTGAAGCCAATATGGCACTTTGCAGTTGACGATACCATTCTAGAAAAAGGAATTTTATTTCATCTCCCCTTTTAGAGAGTGGACCAGCTAATGTCGAGTAAAAATGAATTCAGTTTAGTTTGAGATTTATTCCAATGAAAGCATGTGTAACGTGATACAAAGTTATCTAGGATCTGAAAAAATAAATTTGATTTTAAAGTTTCTTCTTAATTATGAGGTAAATCTCAACCAAACTTTGTCGGTAGCCAATTAAACTTTTTGTCTATCGATAAAAACAATATTAATAGTGATCAAACTGTAAGAATGTCATTTTTCCAAGAATTGTTTCTGAAAAAAGTGTAAAACACGTTATATTTACCTTGATTTTCTTTGTAGCGCATACATGTACGTATAACCAGGCAATTTTTCGGCATGTGTCCTTACCAACCTAGCGGCTGAAATTATATGTTTTATCGTTAAAACAATTAGCGTACCATACACGCATTTCAAAGTTAAGTTAAAATATCAGTATCAAAAGAAAGACCCCGTCACAAGGAATACTCCTGTGAAATACGACGGACCAATCATTTGTCACTAGACACATATTAAAGGACATAGAAGGACCAACATTAAGTAAACAACGAAAACATTGACTGCATGCCCCCTCTTGTATCGATATTTGACAGAGCGATCACTATTTCAAAATTGTTTTGATCGATACTTTTCATGTCCTTCGTGTCATTGTCGCAACATCAATGTAGGTATAAACACATATGATTTGGTTCGTGATGCCATGTCATTTACAATATAAACTTGAACCTTAAGGTGGGTCCCTACTCGAACCGTTATAGGTTTTTCCTTCTATGCAGTATGTTTGGAGCGATATATTGATCATTTATAAAAATGTATACCTGTATGTGATTTTTCTTTATCTATGGACATTTTTTTTGAAATTATGCAATATGAACAACTTCCATCAGGTATTTATGCAAAAAGATGGATATAGTATACCGGTATATTCTTAGTTGAAAAAGCGATGAAATTGTAATGGGGTACCCTTAACTTTGGAGCGATATCTTGATCATTTATAAAGCTGTATATCTGTATGTGATTTTTCACAATCTATATATATTAAAATATGAAATAATGCAAAATGAAGAACTTCCATCAGGTATTTTATGCACAAAAGTGGGATATACTATATATTCTTAGTTAAAATTGCGATGAAATTATAATGGGGTACCCTTATGTTTGGAGCTATATCTTGATCATTTATGAAACTGTGTACCTGTATGTGTTTTTTTCTTCATCTACATACATAATTTTATGAAATATTGCAAAACGAAAAAAAATCATCTGTTTTTTCTGCAAAAAGTTGGATTTAGTATATATTATTGGTAAAAAATGTCATGAAATTATAAGGGGGTACCCTTATGTTTGGAGACTTATCATGCTCAGATTTATGTTTGAATTTTATTTTATGTGTTACATTTCTTCTATATGACTTGTCATCATAAAATAAAACAAAACAAATAAACATGTTATTATCATAACTGAATTTGGAAGGTTCAAAAGCATATGCTGGATATTTGATATTCCTCAATCTTAATGTGCAAGGGTACCTTTCTATAATGTACAGTACCTTCGATGAAAAAAAAATTACATATCTATGTCTGTGTTTTATTTCTCATTTGGACCATAGTGTTTAGGAAAAAACCCTAAAATACAAATTTCATCTGTTAATTCTTTGAGTAGGGACCCACCTTAATATGTTTTGTTGGACATTCTTAAACAAACTAAAGTCCTCGGCCTTCGAACATTTTGTCGTCATAACTATGTTGTCCTCATCTAAATTCGGAATTTTATTCATTCCGAGATTCCAAACCGTTCCTATGGAAAATGTAATGATTTTGCCTTGCCTTCACGACTTTGAGACTGAATAATTGATAGGTACTTCTTTAATGTTTATTTATCAATTTTGTAATATTTCAAAAATAAAAGTTTTTATCGTTTGTTTCAATCCTGAAATACTTAACCGTTGAATTTGACAGCCAATTGTGCCTCATATAAAATTAATGTGAAATTTACATCAACTTTACATAAAACATCATATGAAAATGTGAAACGAGCACGCATATGAAATTTACATCATTTTTTTACATGAAATCTATGCGAAGTTTCTGGCATAATTTCATGTAAATTCAGTTTTGCTTGAAGGTCACAAAGAAAAATTCATGTGAAATTCATGTGAATAATGCGGAAGGGTTTCAACTCTATACCTTCTTGAAGAAAATTTCAAACCAATTTTCATGCACCAGACACGTGTTCGAATATTTAATTCTCATCAGTGATGCTTCCAGCCACAGTGATTTTCATAAGCAGTCCAAATTAATTTCATTAGCACCATCTTGCGTTATTTTTAGAAGTAAAATTTATGTGAAATTCATATCAAATATTTTTCACATAAATATTATATGAAATCTATATGAATTTCACTTGAAGTTTCATGTGAAATTTACATGATGCTTTCATACGAGACACAATTAAATTGGCTGTGTATAGCCTCAGTCTGCGAATATTTGGTTAAAACTGTATGATAATTATTGTCTACTGCGGTTTCACTCACTATAACATTATGTGAATTATAAAAAACATGTGTTTGTGAAAGACGAATCCCCCCCGTTGGCATCTTTGATAGTAAAATAGCTGTCAAAAAGTATTTCAAGGCCTCATGGTCAAATTTTTTGGTGTGCATGGAAAGGTCATGTCACAAGGAATACACATGTGAAATATGAAAGCCCTATCTTTTACCGTTGAAATCTTATGACCAAGGTTAACGGTTTTGCGGACAAACAGACTGTCAAACAGACAGACAAACGGTCACGCCAAAAACTATACATGCATGCCCCGAATCTTCGATTACGGGGGCATAATAAAAATTAGCTAATTTTCAAATCGTATTCACTCTTTCTAGGTACTACTCAACTAAGGGTGTACATGTATTTGTTAGGTGCAGTGGCGGATCTAGGATTTCAGAAAAGGGGGGCCCAAAGTTTCAGCTCGAAATAAAAAAGGTCGAAGACGAAAAAAAAAACAAACAAACAAACAAACAAAAAAAAAAAAAAAAAAAACACGTGAATCTCAAGACTGATGATTTTGATTAATAAGTTGGGGGTAATTCCAACTGCATGTTGCATGTAGAACATAGAGTTTCTTGATACGTTTACTAAGTTTATACTATATGTATACTGGCGAGCGTAGCGAGCCGGAAAATTTTAAGATTTGAAGTTTTCATTTTTTTAGACATCCATACATGTATATATATACATACATGTATATATATTATTCTATATTGGCGAGCGGAGCGAGCCGGAAACTTTTGGAATAGATGGTTACATTTTGTCATATGATTACAATATCTCTCTCATTTTTGTTTGACCAATTGGGGAAGGTTGGGAAGATTAGGGCATTGCAACCCCAATATCCACCTGTCTAAACTGGTTAGATCGGCCCATGAAAATGAAGCATTTGGTAATTATTCAAATGTTAATTTAATTTTGAATTTTGTATATGTTTATGACATATGAATCTGTTCAAACACGATGACAAAGAAAGTTCAAGACAAAGTGAAGGCGAAAAAATAGACAGTTAATGAAAAATTAGGTGTGGCGAGCGAAGCGAGCCGAAATTTTTCCCAAAAGTAAAGAGATTAAGGATAAAAAGAGTATTCTGAATCAATAACTTTGGGTGAAAAAGGGGGTGGGCCGGGCCCCCTGGGCCCCCCCTCTAAATCCGCCACTGAGGTGACTGATTTCAAAATATTTTTTGAACGATACGATGAAAGTATAACACGCTTTGTGTCACAATTCTGAAAGATATTTTAAGTAGGAGCCATCCCGAGAAAAGTAATTATTAGCAAGCAGGATTCGCTTACCCTATCCGGGCGCTTGGTTTCAACTCGAGGATTCACTTTTTGCTTCATCTTATTTTCCAATGTTTTGTATGCCTATTGATTCTATTTCTGGATCTGATTTCAGAGGAGTGAGCGGGATCTGGCTAACCGTCTATTGAGCCGTCTTTTGGATGTGGCCTACGAGACTTTCCGGGAAATGGGCGGAAGTGAAGAGGAACTACGAGAAGTACAAAGAAAGCGTTCTCATATAGCAGCTTGTTATTTCCAAGCTATCACGTGTTATTGACAGTAGATATATTCGTCGTACATACGTATGAGCAAATGGAAGAAAATACACAAATGTCTGCACGCACAAAATTTGCAAATTAATTGTGATTACAAAATAATATTGGAATGCATTTAAAAATTATCTTAACATCTTCCCTCTATCATACAAGTACCTTTTCATTCATATATTCCATTTGTTCGTCATATCAAAAAGACAATACACCTTTTGACATAGATGATGCTTCTAAATATAAATAGTATGTACCTCTGACAATACACAATAAAGGAATTAACAAGTGATATTGTGTAAGGGTTTTTTTACATGAAAACTGAAAAGATGCAGCAATGATAAGTTAAAATGCAGAGCTTTGTACATTGTGACCCCTTCCATTCTCGTTGCATGCGCAAGTCTTCGTGGATGTCGGGAGGGTTTTGTGTGAGTCATGCATGTTGAAACAGGAAGACATATAATACCGGTAACTCCATTTAATGATAGATTATGTGGTAGTTGCAATACTAGAGAGGTTGAAGATGGATGGTGGATGATATTCTGTCATAGACCATTTGTACCGTCCAACCAAAGATTATACTTTATATCTTCCAAAATGGAAGTAACCGGATGTGACAATTCTACCGAATCGAAGTGACGGGTGTTGAATGCAAGCAGGAGATTCTGACTCTTCCTGGGCACCTGGTCTCACTCCCATTTCGGCAGTTTGCTTCTTTTCATGTGGTGGAGGTTTTTGTTTGTTTGTTTTGGTTCCTGTTTTATCCCGATTTTGTATGCCTTTGGTTTATGATTTTCTGAATTATCGATTCTGTGCTGTATATAGGGATATGGTCATTATCCATATTTGTCATGAAAATACGTTCTGCGTATAAACAACATCTGTTTATCAATTTTATATCACTATTGTTGAAAATAAAACAGTAGATTAAATATTTCTTCCAGACGGAAGGGATGATACAAATAAAGACACAAACACTCAAATACACAAATTGTCGACCCCTTGGCCTTTATTCATTCTAAAAATTGACAATGTGTATGGCAGCAAGGTAAAATCCATCTTTGCTTCTCTATAGTAGAGCGACCAATTTAAAAAAGAAGCTTAGTTTTCGAGTTTAATCAACACACCTAACACAGGCCTGAATTTGGTCTGAACTTTTTGCTGAATACCCCTGCTTTCAAATAGAGCTGTCGTAAAGAATATTCCACGGTCAGATTTTGTTTAAATTGGGTAAAAAGCGATAAAATCGTGAAAAATTAAAACGAAATATTTATCTTTTATATCCTCGGTATTCCTATATTTTCTTCTTTTTTTGTATAGAAAGTCGTTGCAATCAATGCATTAGATATGTACACATGTTAAATAATTGTTTTGGAGGAAGAATATTTTCTCCTCTCTCAAAAAATTGCAGTTTTATGCAAATTTCTATGAAATATGAAGAATCCGTGTTAATATTTTCTCTAAAGCACAGAGACTAAATTTTTGTCTCGAAACAAATCGACAAATATATGTTTATTATTTCCAATGCCTTTTTATTGATCATTTTTCTAAGGGGCTATAAATAAATGTAAAAACATAAAGCGTACATACTTTTGATTTAAGCGGCATTTCACAAATTAGTTTCCGTAGATGAAGATTCAGTCGACCTCGTGTTACAGTTTCTATCAAATCGTACCTATCAACCGGTATACATACATATTTTTGATAAAAGTTAAATGCAGAAATAGGAATTACATCATACTGTTTAAAAATTAATGAAAAATACTTCTTTTTAATATGCCGTGGTAAGATCGTGTATGGAAACCCATTCGTGACAAGTTGAAATGAAAATACGTGAATTGAAGAAAAATGCATTAAGTTCATATAAAATTATGAAAAGTATATTTTGACGTTTATTTTAATACCACAGAGATGTGAATATACATGTAAAGTACATTGGTCAGAGTTTGGGCTCTTCGTTATCTGTGTTTTAAACATTACGATATGCCTTGGGTAAACGTTGTGCAATTTATCCCTTTAAGCATCCGCACTTAGTCTTCGTTCAGATTTGTAACTGTTACAAAAATAGGTGGATGCAATTCAAGATATACTAAGTCAGAAAACCCCTTTGATGTCTCCGTGAGATCCAATAGAAAGTCCTCAAGGGTCACGGGGGGGGGGGGGGGGGGGCTTTAATTCCTAATGCTGTACATATGCACAAACACCACATTGTCATATGTAATATTGGTAATCTAATTGGGCAGTTCCTACATACGTCTACATTACATCAAATAAAAGGCTATATCACGAAGAGGAACCGTCTGTTGATAACGAAAAATTTGCCGCAACAGGAACATACAATGTTGGCGCGTCAATGGCCGTATTTCTCAAAGAGCTCCGAATAAAGAAATAAAATTGTAAAGGTGTGAAATGTATGACGCAAAGAATAGTCGATGAAATGTGTCCAAGAAGAAACTATATTCCAAAAGCAAAGCATTGATCTACAACATGTACATGTATTAAAGAGTCAAAGATGCGATACAACATAGTGAAATCAAACTTTTATAACGACGAGACTGATATGTTGACAGCTCAGCGTGAAACCTCTGAGAATAGAGCACCCTTTATTGTGTGGTCATTTCTATTTTAATATTGCTAAAGATTTGCTTCTCGGTTGGTAGTTTTATGTGAGCTTCTTTAATTCTTGTAAATGTGGTTGTTTGATGTTCACTATTTGTTTGTATCTTTTCCGTTTCATTTATATCGAAACAATTGCAGAGAAAGTTAAAAAAAGTGTCCATTGAAGACAAGGATGAAGCATGAAAAACAATAAACAGACAGTAAAAAAAAAAACAAACTCAACAAAAACATACAATATTGTTGATATGGCCATCAACGATCAACCAATCAGAACCTAGAGAACCAAAACTAGAAATCAGAGGCTATCCCCCTTATCATCTGTTGTAGCAAACTAACCTGACCGGGCGGAGCTAATTCAATAAAGCAATTGAGACGAATTGATACAATTTTAGGGTAGATAGATTATGAATTGCACATCGTAATTAGAGTAAATACTCGTTACCTGTAATTTTATATGGCTTTTATCACCTGGTCAGAAGTAAACTCTTTCGATGACAAGGTGAAAATAAGCTCCGCCCGATCAGGTCAGTTTGCTACGACAATACCTGTAGAACGATTCCTTTAATGACAAATATGGATAATGACAATATCCCTGTATACAGCACAAAATCGATAATTCAGAAAATCAGAAACCGAAGGCATACAAAATCAGGATAAAACAGGAACCAAAGCAAACAAACAAAAACCTCCACCACGTGAAAAGAAGCGAACTCCCGATATGGGAGTGAGACCAATGCCATGATTGCCTGAATGTGATAGGGTCGTATAGGCAGCTAAGCTACTTTCTTGTGGAACTAAAATGCATTGTATAATTCCATGTTTTGTTGATCTTAAAATCTGTGTTATACTTAATTATTTCTAAGCTTAATTATTTCTAAGCTACGTTTTAGCGACAACTGTTGTCACAAGGTCAAACAGAGAAAGCAAATGCTATGATTGCCTGAATGTGATGGGGTCGTATAGGCAGCTTCGCTACTTACTTGTGGAACTAAAATGCATTGCATAATTCCATGTTTTGTTGATCATAAAATCTTTGTCATTCTTTTCATTCATTATTATATATTAAAACTTAATTTAGCCGTAATTATATAGTTTTACTCCGTATTATCGAGAAACATTTCCTAGTTGCAGTGAATAGCTAATAACAAAGTTGGGGTTGGGGCACTTTATTTGCCTGGTACTCCTAAGTTTTTCAATCGATCTCAATCAAACTTTTCTAAAAACACATTCACATATCAAAATATCGTTTCTGTATGTTAATTTTTATCTTCGAATTAAAATTCTCAATATGGAAGTGAAAAAATTGAAAATTTCAATTTTACCAATTTATCTTAGAATTTGTGCTCATTCATCCATGAAGTTGAAATTAGAAAATTCAATTTGATCCAAAAATTTTCTTTTGACTTCAATTAGCATATTGACTTTGATTTCGGTCAGTTTGACTTTTCATTTATTAAATGATGATAATTTTTGTTAAAATATCTATGATTTTGAATTTTACAAATTTTCCGCTTTTATCTGAATTTACAGTAATTCTGACCATACGAATTTTTTACGACAGGTTAAATCTGATGTCCCATGTTATATTCTTTCGTTTAATATAAAAATTAGCCCTGTGTTAGGTGGGTTGATTAAAATTTCAAATTTAGCGACTTGGTTGCTCTACTACTAGCGTTCATTGCAATGGAGAAGAGAAGCAAAGGATGAATTTTCAGTCTACGAGAATCTTTAAGAATATCAGTAGGCGATGACGGCAGATGTAGATTCAAAGTGAAGAAAAGCAGAACTGAAATCGGACGCATGCCTAGGGTATTGGTCGTTTACATGTCTATAACGTGTAGCTATACGTCACGTCATGAAGTACTTTAATTACAGACTCCTCTCTGTGTCCAATGTGTTATGATGACCTTTGCATAATCTGCAAGTGGTAGCTAGAGGTGAATTACACTACTAAAAAAAGTTTCTCGGCATTATATTCAGATCCATTGTAATCTTTTCGCAACAACTTCGACTTCAAAATTACAAATATCCTATTCCCGAGAAATAGAATTAAATATTTTCTTCTTCCCTTTTCTATGGTGTATTCATCTACTCAATTATTTGTTTGTCCTGAGGGTCAGTCCGATAACCTAAAAACTTTACTCTTGTTTACTTTGTCACTACGGAAAGATCTGAGGGTCAGTCCGATTACCTATAAACTACTCACGTTTACTTTGTCACTACGGAAAGATCTGAGGGTCAGTCGGATAAACTAAAAACTTTACTCATGTTTACTTTGTCACTACGGAAAGATCTGAGGGTCAGTCCGATAACCTAAAAACTTTACTCTTGTTTACTTTGTCACTACGGAAAGATCTGAGAGTCAGTCGGATTACCTAAAAACTAGTCATGTTTACTATGTCACTATGGAAAGATCTGAGGGTCAGTCGGATTACCTAAAAACTATACTCATGTTTACTTTGTCACTACGGAAAGATCTGAGGGTCAGTCGGATTACCTATAAACTAGTCATGTTTACTATGTCACTATGGAAAGATCTGAGGGTCAGTCGGATTACCTAAAAACTAGTCATGTTTACTTTGTCACTACGGAAAGATCTGAGAGTCAGTCGGATTACCTAAAAACTTTACTCATGTTTACTTTGTCACTACGGAAAGATCTGAGGGTCAGTCCGATAACCTAAAAACTTTACTTATGTTTACTTTGTCACTACGGAAAGATCTGAGGGTCAGTCCGATAACCTAAAAACTTTACTGATGTTTACTTTGTCACTACGGAAAGATCTGAGGGTCAGTCGGATTACCTAAAAACTATACTCATGTTTACTTTGTCACTACGGAAAGATCTGAGAGTCAGTCGGATTACCTATGAACTAGTCATGTTTACTTTGTCACTACGGAAATAACCTTTCTTCTTCCCTTTTCTATGGTGTATTCATCAACTCAAACAACGAGTTTGTCCTGCGGGTCAGTCGGATTACCTAAAAACTTTACTCATGTTTACTTTGTCACTACGGAAAGATCTGAGGATCAGTCGGATTACCTAAAAACTTTACTCATGTTTACTTTGTCAATACGGAAAGATCTGAGGATCAGTCGGATTACCTAAAAACTATACTCATGTTTACTTTGTCAATACGGAAAGATCTGAGGGTCAGTCGGATTACCCAAAAACTTTACTCATGTTTACTTTGTCACTACGGAAAGATCTGAGGGTCAGTCGGATTACCTAAAAACTTTACTCATGTTTACTTTGTCACTACGGAAAGATCTGAGAGTCAGTCGGATTACCTAAAAACTATACTCATGTTTACTTTGTCACTACGGAAAGATCTGAGGGTCAGTCGGATTACCTAAAAACTTTACTCATGTTTACTTTGTCACTACGGAAAGATCTGAGGGTCAGTCGGATTACCTAAAAACTTTATTCATGTTTACTTTGTCACTATGGAAAGATCTGAGGGTCAGTCTGATTACCTAAAAACTTTACTCATGTTTACTTTGTCACTACGGAAAGATCTGAGGGTCAGTCTGATTACCTAAAAACTTTACTCATGTTTACTTTGTCACTACGGAAAGATCTGAGGGTAAGTCTGATTACCTAAAAACTTTACTCATGTTTACTTTGTCACTACGGAAAGATCTGAGGGTAAGTCGGATTACCTAAAAACTTTACTCATGTTTACTTTGTCACTACGGAAAGATCTGAGGGTAAGTCGGATTACCTAAAAACTTTACTCATGTTTACTTTGTCACTACGGAAAGATCTGAGGGTCAGTCTGATTACTTAAAAACTTTACTCATGTTTACTTTGTCACTACGGAAAGATCTGAGGGTCAGTCCGATAACCTAAAAACTTTACTCATGTTTTTCTTTGTCACTACTGAAAGATCTGAGGGTCAGTCCGATAACCTAAAAACTTTACTCATGTTTTTCTTTGTCACTACTGAAAGATCTGAGGGTCAGTCCGATAACCTAAAAACTTTACTCATGTTTTTCTTTGTCACTACTGAAAGATCTGAGGGTCAGTCCGATAACCTAAAAACTTTACTCATGTTTACTTTGTCACTACGGAAAGATCTGAGGGTCAGTCCGATAAACTAAAAACTTTACTCATCTTTACTTTGTCACTACGGAAAGATCTGAGGGTCAGTCCGATAACCTAAAAACTTTACTCATGTTTACTTTGTCACTACGGAAAGATCTGAGGGTCAGTCCGATAACCTAAAAACTTTACTCATGTTTTTCTTTGTCACTACTGAAAGATCTGAGGGTCAGTCCGATAACCTAAAAACTTTACTCATGTTTTTCTTTGTCACTACTGAAAGATCTGAGGGTCAGTCCGATAACCTAAAAACTTTACTCATGTTTACTTTGTCACTACGGAAAGATCTGAGGGTCAGTCCGATAAACTAAAAACTTTACTCATCTTTACTTTGTCACTACGGAAAGATCTGAGGGTCAGTCCGATAACCTAAAAACTTTACTCATGTTTACTTTGTCACTACGGAAAGATCTGAGGGTCAGTCCGATAACCTAAAAACTTTACTGATGTTTACTTTGTCACTACGGAAAGATCTGAGGGTCAGTCGGATTACCTATAAACTAGTCATGTTTACTTTGTCACTACGGAAAGATCTGAGGGTCAGTCGGATTACCTAAAAACTTTACTTATGTTTACTTTGTCACTAGTGAAAGATCTGAGGGTCAGTCCGATAACCTAAAAACTTTACTGATGTTTACTTTGTCACTACGGAAAGATCTGAGGGTCAGTCGGATTACCTAAAAACTTTACCCATGTTTACTTTGTCACTACGGAAAGATCTGAGGGTCAGTCGGATTACCTAAAAACTTTACTCATGTTTTTCTTTGTCACTACGGATAGATCTGAGGGTCAGTCGGATTACCTAAAAACTTTACTCATGTTTACTTTGTCACTACGGAAAGATCTGAGGGTCATTCGGATTACCTAAAAACTTTACTCATCTTTACTTTGTCACTACGGAAAGATCTGAGGGTCAGTCGGATTACATGTACCTATAAACTAGTCATGTTTACTTTGTCACTACGGAAAGATCTGAGGGTCAGTCGGATTACCTATAAACTACTCATGTTTACTTTGTCACTATGGAAAGATCTGAGGGTCAGTCGGATTACCTATAAACTACTCACGTTTACTTTGTCACTACGAAAAGATCTGAGGGTCAGTCGGATTACCTAAAAACTATACTCATGTTTACTTTGTCACTACGGAAAGATCTGAGGGTCAGTCGGATTACCTAAAAACTTTACTCATGTTTACTTTGTCACTACGGAAAGATCTGAGGGTCAGTCGGATTACCTAAATATTTTACTCATGTTTTTCTTTGTCACTACGGATAGATCTGAGGGTCAGTCGGATTACCTAAAAACTTTACTCATGTTTACTTTGTCACTACGGAAAGATCTGAGGGTCATTCGGATTACCTAAAAACTTTACTCATCTTTACTTTGTCACTACGGAAAGATCTGAGGGTCAGTCGGATTACATGTACCTATAAACTAGTCATGTTTACTTTGTCACTACGGAAAGATCTGAGGGTCAGTCGGATTACCTATAAACTACTCATGTTTACTTTGTCACTATGGAAAGATCTGAGGGTCAGTCGGATTACCTATAAACTACTCACGTTTACTTTGTCACTACGGAAAGATCTGAGGGTCAGTCGGATTACCTAAAAACTTTACTCATGTTTTTCTTTGTCACTACGGATAGATCTGAGGGTCAGTCGGATTACCTAAAAACTTTACTCATGTTTACTTTGTCACTACGGAAAGATCTGAGGGTCATTCGGATTACCTAAAAACTTTACTCATCTTTACTTTGTCACTACGGAAAGATCTGAGGGTCAGTCGGATTACATGTACCTATAAACTAGTCATGTTTACTTTGTCACTACGGAAAGATCTGAGGGTCAGTCGGATTACCTATAAACTACTCATGTTTACTTTGTCACTATGGAAAGATCTGAGGGTCAGTCGGATTACCTATAAACTACTCACGTTTACTTTGTCACTACGGAAAGATCTGAGGGTCAGTCGGATTACCTATAAACTACTCACGTTTACTTTGTCACTATGGAAAGATCTGAGGGTCAGTCGGATTACCTATAAACTACTCACGTTTACTTTGTCACTACGAGAAGATCTGAGGGTCAGTCGGATTACCTAAAAACTATACTCATGTTTACTTTGTCACTATGGAAAGATCTGAGGGTCATTCGGATTACCTAAAAACTATACTCATGTTTACTATTTTACTACGTAAAGATCTAAAAATTATATAACTTCATATTAAAAACATTAATTTATATAACTTCTCTTTGTCCACAGCGATGATACATATTCGTGCATTCGTATATATGCTTTATATACATATGTACATATAAATGATGCATTACTTTCTTGCTGTTTCATCGTTACATTTGAGCATTCTGGAATATTTGTACTGTTTTATTTATCATTGTACCTGTTGTATTTCACTTCCTTGTTTTTGTGATTTGTTATTCCCTGCATTCACATGTCAGTACTGTGCGTTTCTGCATTCATATTTTATGGAGTTTCTTCATTCTGATATTGCTACTTTCGCTTAGTTTAAACATATTTTATTATTTGCTTTCGCTTTCCGCTTCTTGATTTTTGCGCAGAAAAATATCTTTTTCGCTCTATTTGCCATTCTTGAGCATTCAAAAAATGTCCAAATTTCAGTAACTCTATAGTGGAAAGAAATCTGCTTTACTTATACCGGTTTCTCTTGTAATGTAAAGCTATGCTACCTCTTATTTCAGATAATTTTTGAATTCCAGCAACACCATTAACATTGCCATATTCACATGAAAGTACAGCAAATGTTACAAGTAACTTCGCTGGGTCCAAAACTTTCAGCACAAATTTTAGCTTCTTTATATACATGATCATGGACATAACTTTGTTATGTGCATCATTTTATGTAAGTCTATACATTGATTACATTCTACTACACAAAGGACTTAATTTTTAATAAAACTTGAAAATAAACAAAGATATTTACCCATTTTTTTCATGTAACTTTTGTCGCGTCCTTGCTATTACTCAGGTTTTTTTTATTTTTTTTTTTGAGGTGATCTTCTTGTATTTTCTCGATAGATAAGAATAACATTGAATGTGCTAAATCATATATACATCTTGGTATTCTGTTTTGTAGATCATTTTCCTTTACAAGATGTTGATGAATGTTTGTATGAAATATTAAAGCCTCATCACTTATACTTGAAGAGATATTCACTTTGATAACATCTTAACCAAAATATTACTATAAGGTCAAAGTTCAAAATTAAGGTATCAAAATGTAGTACTTGTTATAGTGAATGTATGTGTGAAATATTAAAGCGCGCTAGCCCTATCACTTATATGTGAAAAAATATATGCTTTAAGAACTTCTTAAAGGCCGGGTGGGGACTATAAAAGAAGACAGGTAAATTTCCTGTCATTTCCTCGCTGACCGTTGTAGGGTTAACATCTCTAATCGCAATCTGATTGGTCCTATGTATCCTTTATAACCCTCTTAATTTTTGATTGACAGCTTCAAATAGGTAAAAATGTGGTATATCTAATTAGCATAATCAAGAATACCTGTCGGTATGCCTTTGATGTCACACACCGCTTGCGTCTCTAGGAATATAACTGGTCAGTAGACGCCGAGTTTATCACGCCCACCAAGTTAAGATCACTCAGGTGTGCATATTAATTACCACTCGGTAAAAAAACCCGGCCTTTAACCAAAATATAACTATAAGGTCAAAGTTCAAGGTCAAGGTCGCTAGGTCAAATGTCTTGGTATCAAAATGTAGTACTTATTATTGTGAATTTATGTATGAAATATGAAAGTCCTATTACTTATACTTAAAAAGTTATCTGCTTTAAGAACTTCTTAACCGGACGGACGGACAGACATATGGACAGGGTGTTTCCTAGATATCCTTCCAAACTTCGTTTGCGGGTGATATTAAAATATTGATTTTCTATCAAGCACAACATTATTACCTGAAAGGGAAGAGATATGCTACTACTCTAATGAATGGAAATTCAAGTCAAAATATTCTAATTATTTTTTTCGATATGATGCGATTCAAATTGTGACACTTTTTTAAACTTGGTACTATACGGGCGCCATACCGGTACTTTTCAAGCAAAGCCATGCGATAGACACGTGACAGTCCGCATTCTTATCACCAAGTACTTTACATGATTCAATAGTAATGGTGACATGTCTGTAGTATTGTTCATATTGCAGGTATCATGTTATCACCTAAAATATTGGAACTGTTCTCCTCCGCATATCAGGTACTTTACCGAACCTTAGAGTTTGTTTATAATAGATAGTGAATTTCTGCTACCTGTAAACAAGGTACTTGTCCTCTTGACAGTAGTTGTATAAGAAGGTTCAGATGCAGAACTAGAGGGGGAAAGGGGGCCAGGATTCCTCCTCTAGAATTTGACAAAAAAAAACTCGTACACCGGATACACCCCCCCCCCGACGGATTAGGCACCCTCACCCTCATCCCCCTCTCTGACAGACTCGGAACCCTTCCCCTCTCTGACGGATAAGGAACCCTCCCCCCTCTTTGACGGAATCAGAACCCTCCATCCCACCAACCCCCTCTCTGACGAACTTGGAACCCTCACCCTCCCCCCCCCCCCCTCCTCTCTGACGGATTAGGAAGCCTCACCATCCCCCTTTCTTACGGACTAGGAACCTTCATCCCCTCCCCCTCTCTGACGGATTAGAAACCTCCCCCCCCCCCCCCTCTGACGGATTAGGAACCCTCACCCTCCCCCTTTCTGACGGATTAGGAACCCTCAACCCCCCCCCCGCCACCTTTCTGGCGGATTAGGAACCCTCACCCTCCCCCTTTCTGACGGATTATAACCCTCAACCCCCCCCCCCTTTCTGACGGATTAGGAACCCTCATCCCCCTTTCCTACGCATTAGGAACCCTCATCCTCACCCTTTCTGACGGATTGGGAACCCCTTAACCCCCCATTCTGACGGACTAGGAACCCTCACCCTCGTCCCTTTTCTGACGGATTAGGAACCCTCACCACCCTCCAACATCTCACCTCCTTTCATCGGAAAATGTCTAGATCCGTCCATGAGGAGACATAAAAATTCACGAAATAAGACCAGGAATTGGCCAAGCGAACATGCTCTATCAAGTGTGAGTTATGTCAAAGCAATTTTTTAAATTGTATTTGAGGTGGTGGGGGTGTGAGGCCCATGGGGGCCACATCGCTCACCTGAGGAGACTGTATGTATGTTTTCAAACAAAGTCAGTATAAGAACTGAAGAAAATCACTTTTAGTGAAGCTTTGAGAAGGACAATGTGTACTTACTTCCTGTAAAGTTTGTTGACATTCTGTGCAGTAGTTTAAGAGGATAAGTCAAAAATGTGTCATCCAATTAGAGCCTATGGAGGACATCTTGGGTTTCCGATCGGCTCGAAAAACACAAACTTGGTAGACTAAGAGGGCAATGAGTACTTGCTTCCTGTGAAGTTTCAAGAAATTCTGTGAAGCGGTTTCAGAGGAGAAGTCGAAAATGTGTCAGCCAATCAGAGCGTGTAGTTGCCATCTTGGATTTCCGATCAGCTCGAAAAACACAAACTTGGTAAAGGGCATTGAGTTCTTGCATCCTGTGAAGTTTCGAGAGATTCTGTGCAGCGGTTTCAGAGGAGCATTCGAAAATGTGTAAGCCAATCAGAGCTTGTGGCAGCCATCTTGGATTTCCCATCAGCTTGAAAAACACAAACTTGGTAGAGGGCATTGAGTATTTGCTTCCTGTGAAGTTTCCAGAATTTCTGTGTAACTGTTTCAGAGGAGAAGTCGAAAATGTGTCAGCCAATCAGAGCCTGTGGCGGCCATCTTGGATTTCCGATCGGCTCGAAAAACACAAACTTGGTAGAGGGCATTGAGTACTTGCTTCCTGTGTAGTTTCATGAAATTCTGTGCAGCGGTTTCAGAGAAGTCGAAAATGTGTCAGCCAATCAGAGCCTGTGGCGGCTATCTTGGATTTCAGATCGGCTCAAAAAACACAAACTTGGTTTTGAGTGCTTGCTTCCTGTGAAGTTTCATGAAATTCTGTGAAGCGGTTTCAGAGGAGAAGTCGAAAATGTGTAAGCCAATCAGAGGTTGTGGCGGCCATCTTGGATTTCCGATCGGCTCGAAAAACACAAACTTAGTAGAGGGCATTGAGTTCTTGCTTCCTGTGAAGTTTCGAGATATTCTGTGCAGCGGTTTCAGAAGAGAAGATCAAAATGTGTCAGTCATTCAGAGCCTGTGGCGGCCATCTTGGATTTCCGATCGGCTCGAAAAACGCAAACTTGGTAGAGGGCATTGAGTTCTTGCTTCCTGTGAAGTTTCGAGATATTCTGTGCAGCGGTTGCAGAGGAGATGTCGAAAATGTTAAAAGTTTACGCCGGACGGACGACGGACGGACGACGGACGGCGCGCTATGACAATAGCTCACTAGAGCTTCGCTCAGGTGAGCTAAAAAAAGATAAAAGAAAGGAAATAAAAGAAAGAACAAATAATTTCCGACTCGAGAATTTGGAAAAAAAAACCATTCCAACCTAAAAGGCCGGTGAAAAAAATCCAAAGGTACTTCCTGAAGAAGCGAAAATAAAAATCCATACTGTACTTAACCAGTAACAAATACGGCGGTATCTGTTTAAATTTTAGTGGAAGGGGGTGGCAGGCAGAAAACACTGTAAAACATTCCGGCTCAAGATTTTAAAGCATTCCGGCCCAGAACCTATATTTATTTGTATTTGAAGAAAAAAAAACAGCCCTAATACTCCCTACATCAAGCAAAACAACAAAAACAAACACAGTCATTGGATAAATTTCTTCAAATATCAAATAAATTTGAAACGGGGAATCTACCGACCATACAAATTGTTACTGACTTTGTGTATACAGAATGGAACGCTATAGGAATTTTGGCTTTCAAAAACTTACAGGTCTAGATAGATGGCGCAGCCACCCATCTATACAGTCATCAATCGGACAAGGCAAAAACAAAATGTGATTGCAGTAGATTAAAGAGTATGATTGAAAATGTATATGTTTAAATTAAGATAAAGTCTAACATAGATTATGAAGAATTTTCGTTTCACTGAAAGTCCAAATGTCCTCTATGCAGGCTTTCTACTGTTCCTTCTTTTTCCTACTATTTCCTACTTTTCCTGCTTTTTTATTTTGATCCTATTTTTTCCTACTTTTTCTTCAAAACCTCCTACTATTCCTACTTTTTCATCTCAAAAGTAAAAAATTACTAGCTTCACTTGTCATCGACATCTGATTCAAAGTTTTTTAAAAATTTCGGGCTCGCTTTGCTCGCCCATTCTCTATATCTTACATGAAAAATCAATCTCTTCTTATTTCTGTCTGTGATTTCCTCAAAGATGAATATTTCCAGTCTACAATCATTGCTTACTGTGAATTGTGTGTCATATTTACTGGAAATTGTCCTAAAAGTGATGGAAAATTTCCTACTTTTCCCCTATTAATTCCTACTTTTTCCTATTTTTCTCCTACATTTTTCCATTGACTACTCCCACTTTTTTCCTACTTTTTCATCAAGGTAGAGTAGAAAGCCTGTCTATGATACTAGTATATAGAATAAAAATCCAATATTTGAATTTTCTCGAAATACGAAATCATACCGATGAAGGCAGAGTCGAAAAATTTGTACTTTCATATTTAAAGACAAAGGTGTTATTGCTCAGGATTTTGTTAAGACATATTTGACATAGTCAGGTGTATGTCCACGTGCAATCCATTCTCCGTATTTCATAAATCCATTCTATAATGCCAAGTCATTCTTGCACTCAGTGGAAGTCGCTTATTGTAATCTGCATCGCTCTTCCTGAATTGTTGACCATGACGGAGATAGGAGTCCGTCATCACAATATTAATAAGGAATTTTACTTCTAACTTTCATATTAGGAGAGATTTTTCAATAAAACCACAAAATTTTAATGTAAAGTTCTTGACAGATATTGGAAGCTCTCAACATAATCTCCATCCTGCAATCTGCCACCATAAAGTCGTTAGATCTTCCAATGCTTTGCTTTTACCACAGTCTAAAGATAAATACGCGGTCGGCAAACAGACGACCCTTTTATAAGGCCAATCAAGTTTACGGACTTATAACAATGTGAATCTCACCAACTGTTCAGAAGTAGTTGATACTATCCGTAGACTTGATAAACTCAAAACCTAGATTTCACAAATACAGCCAGATTTCCTTATGTAAATCTTGATTCGTAAAAACAAGAGGAAATCTTATATCCAATACAGTTGGTATGGAAAAGGATTTTTTAATTACAATTTTTCATCACCAATGTTAATATTCGACAGAAAGATGCATTTCCGTCTGATACACATTTTCTGTGGCGTTGTGATGATCAGCAGTTTTAGAATGTCCGGAGATACGGGTATCCGTTATCAGTCTGATTTTAAGAAGATTTATCTTGATTTGGAATACCTCTTAGAATCGAAGGTAAATAGACTCAGCATAAACTCTGAAGAAGATGAAAAAGAAAATGAATTTGACGTTTCGAAAGACGATTCTATACGAAATAAATTAATATTTCTTTTCAAACATTTTTTGTCGGAGATAGATTCGAAGTCTAACTCGGTATATATACAGGAACCGATGGTGAAAAGCCGACGCCGACGGAGCACAGCTGCTCGAAATGCTAATGGTGTTTTTTTAAAGAAGTTATATGAGCGCAATACACATTTCACCAAAGAAACAAACAATGCAATTGAAAATGATTTTCTATTCGATATTTCGTACCATGTTTTTGGAGAGTGCAAACTTTTCCCGGTCTTTTCGAAACAACCCTTATTTATGGTCACGAGATGTCCAATGGATTTTCATAACTATAAAATAATCTCGTTATGTCATGAGACGGATTTGAAGACTTTGGATAAATGTGTAATAAACATGGAAAATATTCCAGTAGAAGATATACGGGGCATAGTGTACAAGAATTATTACTGCGCAGTATGTCATCGCGCACAGAATGTGACGTCATGGACAGCTGATCTGGAGACGAGTGATATTTCCGTCTTGAAAGTTGTAGATGGATTACATTCTGTCAATATAATGGAGAACCTGGGATATATATCAAACTGTACACAGAGAATATATCCTTATCATCAACATAATATCCGACATTGTCATAAAGTTGATAAACAAAAGACCAGAATTCATATGTCACGTGACCTACATCCAGACTTTGAAACACCGACGAAATCAACTGACTTTCTTCTATCGTTTCAAATTTTCATAAATTTTGGTATAAATGGAAAAGGTCATATGATCTTCAGTACAGAACCTGTTAGTTCCCCGGATACGGAAAATCACAACTGTCTCTCAAATCAAGTATTTTACAAGGGATCATGTAGGGAGGTCACGTGTGATGAGGGATACCACTTTGAAGACAATAACTGCCGGCCGGACGAACAGACATTATATGAGGATCCGAAAGAAGCCGGAAAAGCCATTAGTAAACTCAAGTATATGACAGATCTGAGAAAGGTCACATTGAGGCTGAATGTCACACGGGATGACCTCATACTACTGGATCAGAAAGGTGCGGATGATGTTGTTGAAGAGAATCTCGCAAAATTACTGAATGTTAGCATCAGTAGAATCAGGAACCTGACGTTAGAATGTGATACCGGCGTATCTAAAGGCCATGTCCTGGAAATACGTCCCATTTCTGAATCCCAAGATGAAGATCATCTGAATGAATTCAACTTTACTGCCATTGGACAAAGTGAAACTATTGAAGATTATTTCGTAAAAGAGAACACAAGTAAGGAAGAAACAATATATGTCAATCAGATGTTGGAGAAGTATGGCAATGATAACCTTAATTGTGATATTAACTCTCAAAACCCATACGATCTTTATAATACCGATATTTTCACTATTGCGATACATTTTGAACTTGTCGGCGGGAGAAAGAAAAGCTCAAACTATGTATCAGCTCAAAAAGTAGCTGATAGAATAAAAGATTTGATCAAGTCGCAGAGTTTTAACTTGAACTTAAATGGCACGGAGCTGCGTGTCACAGAATACACTGACAACTCTAATACCACCCATCTAGACACGTGGTGCGTGCACGGTCAACAGGAAATGAAAGATGGGAATGACGTGGACGTCAGGATTTTCAGAGATACAAGAACAGGGAAGATGGTTAAAGGTATATACGTCAATTCTACAGACCGGTATTATGGACCTGATATGTTTGACTTGTACGTTATGGTGTCTGGGGAGATTGGTAGTATCACTAATGTAACCACACTCGCCTTTGTGTACGTGTGTAATGAACCCAGAATAGACACCAACAAGTGTGCTAAAATCACTGCGACGGCACACGACTACATACTGTTCGCTGACAATAATTCTATTCTTTTTGAGAATGAAGTTTTTAACATGTCCCAATATGAGTACATCAGTAATACCTCCGAGGACATTTTTATTTGTATTCCAACACAATCGGAAGTGACATCATCTCTAATGTACATTTCCTCAGCCTGTGGAGATAAGTTCGAGAACGTGGTGATCGCTGAGGGCTACCTGAGTTTTATTCTGGGAATTATCTCTATAATAGTTACATTTGCAGTACTCGTCACTTATTGGCTCTTTAAAAACCTTCGTAACCTTCCTGGTATAAACACGATGAACCTAACTTTCGCTATTTTCCTGGGAGAACTACTATTTATTACTTCCGGTTTGATTCGTCCGGAATCCAAATGGATCTGTCAGCTTTACGGAGTTCTCCTGCACTACTTATTCTTGGCTGCTTTCTTTTGGATGAACGTCATGTCCTTCGATGTTTTCAAAACGTTTGCAAATAAATGTATCTTGACCCGAGTCCGTGGAGTTAAGAAGTATTTTCCTCGTTACGCACTGTACGCCTGGGGTTCTCCAGCTGTCATCGTAGCCTGCTGTTGTATAATAGATTTTACGCACATTTTCGAAAACATACGCATTGGTTACGGCGCATCAAGTCTTCATGACGACCTTAATACAACAAGTAATGACAATACGTCATCAGAAATCGTTCCGGTATATTCCGGTAAAAGTCTCGGCTGTTGGATCAAGGAGCCTGTAGCAGCCTTGGTAGCATTCGGACTGCCAATCCTTCTTATTTTGTCTTCAAACGCTGTTATGTTCACAAAAACAATCATCTGCATCAGAAAAACTTCAAAAATGGTCAAACTTAAGACTAGACGTTCATCAAGATCATCACTTAATCACATGACAGGACGTGATGACGTCATACTTTACGTGCGCATGTCCACGATGATGGGTTTCACTTGGACGCTTGGTCTCGCCTCCTCGATTGTCAGTGCATTTGCAGGTACGCCAACAGAAGTTGTTTGTATTATTCTACATACGTTGGGAATCCTTTTCGTTGCATTCAATTGCTCTCAAGGACTTTTTATATTTTTTGCTTTTGTTTTTAACAAACGCGTTGGTGGTTTTTATAAGGACTTTTTCAAAGAATTAAAAAGGAAAAATTCAGAGAATCAAATCCCCTCCACAAGGTCTTCGTCTACACTCTCTACAGCCGTGTCAATATCTTCTACTTTAGATAGACTTTAAACACATTTTCAAAGTACTTTGAAAGTTTTACGAAATTACATTTTTTTAATGATCATCACGTATTTTAAGATTGATTCTAAAAGTTTTTATTTTACATTATCATAAAGAATCTTCTTATCGTCTTGAGAGAGTACAATGTAATTCCAAGGATAATATGCTTGAGCCTATGATTTTGAAAATAAAAAATTATGTCAAACCGTAAATTGAAATCAGCAATTTTCGGCATAATCAAGGGTATTGGACTCTATCCTGACCCTAACCCTCCCCCTCTACATTCACACTTTTATATTTTATGTATGTTAAGGAAGTGTCTTGTTCACTTTATGGTGTTGGAACTCTGTGTCTGGATCCGATTACAAATAAATTTCATTTTTACAAAAAGTTATCCTGATGATATTAGATTTAAAGAAAATTGCATAAAAATGGCATTATATTTGTTGTGCAATATGTGTATCTATATAGAAACATTGTACATATTATGTAAATATAGATAATATTTTGTAAGAGGTTACGATCTGTCTGAACGACTTTTTCATTTTTTGTTCTCCATGGCATGTTTTATTATTTAAACACAACTCTGTAAGTACTGAAAAAAAAACTCATATTCGACTTGAAAAAGTTTGTAGTAAAATATTAGAAAAGTTTTTCGAATTTTAGATAAATTAGATTTACATGCTAAACATGCTTTGAACAATTTAAAAAAACAAAACCAAATCAAATTTAAATATGTTGAAATTTGAATCATTTTGAAATTGGACATTTTTTGTTAAATTTTTGTTTCCTCGTGTATTTCATAGCAAAGTAAACTGATCTGGTCACCAGGTGACGTAAGTCGGAATCAATTATAAGGAGTATTCACTCAAATTAATAATGCATGATAACAAATTTTATGAGAGCTGAAATGTTGTGACCCCCACCACCTCTTCCCATTAAGGTAACTTTTCTATCTAAGGAAATGATTTATTTATTTATTTATTTATTCATCTGTTTATTTATTTATTTATTTATTTATTTATTTATTTATTTATTTATTTATTTATTTATTTATTTATCAATCTAATTGGGAGGATGTGTTATTATGGTATTGTATTTTGTATTTCATCCTTGGTAATTTTCTTAAAATCTGAAATTTATTATTCTATTAGATGAAATCAGGATTTTTACTTTTAATATGATTTCTAACAGCAATCGTATGACCTATTTACACTATTGAACCCTCTTGTATTGAGAGTTCTACCGATAAGATAAAGCATGTGTAGAAGCGGCCATCCTAATTGACGGACTCTCCTTGACGCATATGGCATTCTGAACTACTGTAAATTATCAGCAGGTTTCCTTCAAAAATCAATCTTGAAATTGTTATATTGTATTGAATTATATAGTATAACCTTAGCTTTGTGTTAATGCTATTAGCCCCTCCCCTTCCTTTTTCTCTTCTTTTATGTGGTTTCTTCTGGGTCTTTCAAGAAACAAACAATTCCTCATGAATCAAATGATAATATTCTCTGTTTACAACTTTTGCAATATTCTAATGCCAATATATCCAAAGTTACTTCTTCCTCCCGGGCACCTGGTCCCACATCTAGCTTGCTAGTGTCCGTCGATGCTCAATTTGGTGCTCTATTGCGAGTATTGTTGAATATGTCGTCAGGATCGTCTTTATCATCCAAAGTTATGGTATTGTAATAATTCATCTGAACTTTAACATTGAACACTCGGTGAAAAATAGCTATCATTACATTTCTCCCAAGCTCTTTGAGTTTGATCTTCTGATTGTTTAATAAGGCACGGTCCATTTGATATTCTGGGGGGGGGGGGGGGGGGGGGCTTGGGTTTTTTGTCGGAGCAAGATTATTTTTTTCGCCACGTACCGGGGCAAAAATTTTTTTTTCTTGCAAAGTTGGAGCAAGGAAATTTTTTTTACAACAATTTGTATGAATAATAAGAATGTTTGTGTTTTTTCAATAGAAATTCTTTATTTTTACTTAAATTACTCTGAACTTTATTTTTATGTAAAACTTGTATTCACTTCTAAACTGAGAGAGATAAAAGATTTTTGCAATATGCTATATATTAAATTTTCAGTGAACAATATGTATATATTAGGTCATGTAACATGCAAGAGGGCCTGGGGGAGGGTCTTCTAGACAAGATTTTACATGTAGAAATGAAAACTTATGAAAAACTTAACTAAATTCTCCTTCCAAATTAGACACTATGGTGATACATGTATCTAATAATAGTAATAAATTATATTGAAAATGTATTTAAGCATTAAAGGAAGCCCCTTGTTTCAGTAACATGCATACTTTTGATATTTTCAAATATCAACTTGCTATTACAGAAGAAAACCATGGCGAGCGAAGCGAGCCAAAATTTTTTCATAGAAAGTTAAAACTGCGGCGAGCGAAGCGAGCCGAAAATTTTTCAGGAATTTTAAGCGAATTTAATGGTTATTCTTCAAATTCAGATTACTTGTAAGAGCAAGATTATTTTTTTTCTGTCACACCATAAGCAAATTTATTTTTTTCATCAAAATTCAGAGCAAAATTATTTTTTTCGAAAAAAACCCAAGCCCCCCCCCCCCCCCCCCCCCCCCCCCAGAATATCAAATGGACCGTGCCTAATGTGAGGTATCAATGAACGCTTCTTTGCTCAGAAATTAAAATGTCAAGGTCAATCATATTTTGATATTAACGACATATACATTACCCTCTACATTTCAAGGACAATGCAATTTTATCAAAGATAGGGTCAAATAATGAAATTGTCAGTTTTCTAGTTTTCTTTTTGTTATTGGAGATACTTTACTTAATATTAATATTAATTTTTGTAAAAATAATTTTACATCAATCTACATTGTATATACTTCATATCTATATTCAATTTGTTTCAATTTACGTTTTTTCATTGTTTTTGTGATTAAGTATTGTATGCCCATATACATTGTCTGTTCATAGGAAAAAAGTTCATTAAAAATCTCAGTAGATTGAAATATTTCTTCCAGAGGGAAGGGATGATAACAAATAATTTGTGTATTTGAGTGTTTGTGTTTTTTATTTGTTTTCATAAAAAGATCTGTCTTTTTGTTTGGACCAAAAATTTGTACTTTGTAATAATTCATGCAGTATAAAATTTTTAATATTGGCAGACAAAAAGATAGATCTCGAAAAACATCTATATAATTTAGATTAATAACCTTGCATTGAGAAAGAAAATAAAATTTTAATGTTTAAACTTATCTTGTTAATATCATTTACATAGAAAGATTTTCTTAAAGGATCATTATAAAAGATGACTTGTAGTTGATTTTCGTCCTAGACTGAGATGTTTTGAATATTATTTTCACTACTATGTTAAGTTTTATACTATTCATTGTTATAGACATATGTTGGTTTCTTTTCAATAAAATTTGAGTAAAATTGTGTACTGTTTGGACTGATGACGTATAATTTGATTATTTTCAATGCAAGCCATACAGTATAGATTGTCTGCATTGCTGATTGATCATTGTCCTTTTGCCATTCTTTTCAAATGAAAGTTTGATATGTGTACAGGTCTATGACATTGATACAAATCTGAAAAAAAGAGATCGAGTGGAAATTCTATAATTCTGAAAAAAAGATAGAAATCACGGCGTATGAACATAAACACAATGATACTAAGTCTCAACTCATCAAGTTTTTAGAGTCGATCGATCAACAAATATGGCCGTCAAGTGCTCTGATTGACTGACAAATTTGATACTTCTCTCAAACCGTTGAATAAAATTTCTCAATTCCTCATGATAAGCAAGAATTCATATCTTCTACATTCCTCTGTCCTCTGTTTTTGAGCATACCGATCATCAAACATGTCCACCGATTACCATTTAGCCTTAAACTCATTACACGTGTACTGACTTTTTCTCTTATTCATGCTTAGTCAGCTTCCTCCCTTTCTCCTCTTCCCTTTCCCATCTCACCATATCCTTTTTCCTCCGTGTCACCCCGCCCCTTCACAGTCCTTCACAATCCCCTCCTCATCCCCCTTCCCTTTTTATAAATGACAAGCAAATGAAAACTAGAGAGCCAAGTGGACCTATCTCGTTTATAAATGATCATTTACACATGATCAGCCTGTTTCACATCAGCCGTATGATTTTTTGGTCGTTCGATTTTTGAGAGTTTGGCTGCCGTAGACAGATCACAGGTACTTTTGCAGTAGATCGCAAAAGTCGAAGTTGTCGCACGGAAACCATGCGAAGGTCTTGCGACGAGCTTGCGAACAAAACATTTCGTACGGCTGCCGTATGACAGCCGCAAGAAACCTAGCAATTTTTATCAAACAGTCGATCGCAGAGCGCCGATGTGAAAGGGGCTTTACTATGAACACCGTATAGGGGATAGGAAATGTACGTCATCAATATTAAGGGCATGGAGGAAATCTGCTGCAAGACTACACTGTACATACCACATCTAACACATTCACAGGATGTAATATGTAATAGGAAGCAGGACTACCCTGTACAGACCACATCTAACACATTCACAGGATGTAATATGTAATATGCAGCAAGATTACCCTGTACTTACCACATCTAACACATTCACAGGATGTAATATGTAATATGCAGCAAGACTACCCTGTACAGACCACATCTTACACATTCACAGGATGTAATATGTAATATGCAACAAGACTACCTTGTACATACCACATCTAACACATTCACAGGATACATGATATGCAGCAAGACTACCCTGTACAGACCACATCTAACACATTCACAGGATGTAATATGTAATATGCAACAATACTACCTTGTACATATCACATCTAACACATTCACAGGATACATGATATGCAGCAAGACTACCCTGTACAGACCACATCTAACACATTCACGGGATGTAATATGTAATATGCAACAAGACTACCTTGTACATACCACATCTAACACATTCACAGGATGTTATATGTAATATGCAGCAAGACTACCCTGTTCATACCACATCTAACACATTCAAACGATGTTATATGTAATATGCAGCAAGACTACCCTGTATATACCACATCTAACACATTAACAGGATGTAATATGTAATATGCAGCAAGACTACCCACATCTAACACATTCACAGTATGTAATATGCAGCAAGACTACCCTGTATATACCACATCTAACACATTCACAGGATGTAATATGTAATATGCAGCAAGACTACCCTGTACATACCACATCTAACACATTCACATGATGTTATATGCAGCAAGATTACCCTGTATATACCACATCTAACACATTCACAGGATACATAATATGCAGCAAGACTACCCTGTACATACCACATCTAACACATTCACATGATGTAATATGCAGCAAGACTACCCTGTATATACCACATCTAACACATTCACAGGATGTAATATGTAATATGCAGCAAGACTAACCTGTTTAAACCACATCTAACACATTCACAGGATGTAATATGTAATATACAGCAAGACTACCCTGTACATACCTCATCTAACACATTCACAGGATGTAATATGTAATATACAGCAAGACTACCCTGTACATACCACATCTAACACATTCACAGGATGTAATATGTAATATGCAGCAAGACTAACGTGTATAAACCACATCTAACACATTCACAGGATGTAATATGTAATATGCAGCAAGACTACCCTGTACATACCACATCTAACACATTCACAGGACACATAATATGCAATATGCATATTTACATAAGACAAAACAACAAACAACAGAGGACAACGAGACATTCAAACCGAACTGTAAAAAAATACACCAAGGCAAGTCACCATAACCTGAAATACGACTGACATTACAAAAACAGAACAATAAAACCATAAGTAGCCGGTATGACCGCTACAAAATAGCGATTATGAACTTATCCGGATTATGTGCATACAACGTTCCCATTACCCGAATACATGTATACAGATGTATTTCGAGAGTTACATGTGCTGCATAAAAGTAGTCACTATAAGGTCATCAAAAACAACATAGAAAACGCATGGACCATGGGTAGAACAAAATGAAACATAATACTATGTAAAGATATCAAAAGCATGAAATCATATAGCCTATCCCAATAATATTTATGGCGATGTATTTTTTTCATTTCTTTATACCCATTCTCTGTAAGGACCAAAAGAATTTCAATGGCACGCGGAAATGACTTGAATGGCTGGGTATTGCTCAATAATTTTTGATACGATACGATACATCCTAATTTGGTTCACCAGATATGTACAGTGTAGGAACGCCACTGTTTCCATTACCGAAGCGATATATAAGATAACTGTATTAAATGTGAATATGTATTATATTATTAGTATTTATATCTTCGTTCTATATGAAAAAAACATTCCTTGAATTTCCATATTTCAAAATTGCTTATCCTTTATTCTGGTTTTTAAGTAAGCTTAATTGACCAATAAATAGCTGAATCACAATGACAAATATGGATAATGACCATATCCCTGTATACAGCACAAAATCGATAATTCAGAAAATCAGAAACCGAAGGCATAGAAAATCAGGATAAAACAGGAACCAAAGCAAACAAACAAAAACCTCCACCATATGAAAAGAAGCGAACTCCCGATATGGGAGTGAGACCAGGTGCCCAGGAAGAGTAAGCGTCTCCTGCTTGCATGTAACACCCGTCGCTTCAATTCGGTAGAACTGTCAAATCCGGTAACTTCCAGTTTGGAAGACATAGAGTACAATTTTTGGTTGGATGGTTCAAATGGTCTATGACAGAATATCATCCACCATTCTGGAGAGTGGGACATTATAGTGCATGACGAGTTCCCCAAATCGTCCGAAGAACTTCCTCAGTGACGATGTTGGTCGGTCACAAACATATCCCTGACTGAGAAGCTTATCTTAAAAGACGCCTAGCTCTCAGAACAAAATCCGTATATTTCGTACTTGCCCTGGCATAGCGTATCAACTGAGATATGAACACGCCATAAGCAGGCGATGAAGGGATGTTGCTACTCAGAAAAGGAAAGTTTGTAATGCTGAAATTGAAGTCGTCACGTTTGTCATAGAGTGAGGTGTTCATGTGACCATCAGTGTCGTAGGACAACATTATGTCCAAATATGATCCTGAATTATTTGTCTCTGTAGTTTCTTTGACTTCAAGCTTCGAAGGATAGATACTGCTCAGGTAATCCGCGAATTTTGGATTTTTGATGGACAACACATCGTCTATGTATCTGTAAGTGAAGTTGAAGTCAGAAGCTAAGTATCTTTTCCCTTCAGAGACCAAAGATTGAATGAATTCAGCTTCGTACGAGTAAAGGAAAATGTCGGCAAGGAGTGGGGCACAACTGGTCCCCATTGGAATTCCGACAATTTGCTGGAAGACCTTTCCTCCAAACACCACAAAAATGTTGTCGATCAGAAAGTTTAACATCTGAATAATATCAGTTTCAGTGTACTTATTTTCAGAACCGGACATTTCTTTTACAAAGTAGGTTTTGTCATAGTTAACAACAATAAATTTGTATTTGCGATTACCGTTCTTACTTGTAAACGCATTACTTATAATTTTTGCGAGTCTTTCTTTCAATTTAGAATGTGGAATTGTAGTGTAAAGTGTCGAAAAATCAAAGGCGTTGATCGAATGAACTCTACTAAAATGAGTGGATTTCAGATGCTCTTAAAGTTCCTTCGAATTCTTTAAAATATACTGTCAAACAATATTTTTGAAGCCCAGATTTGATTTCAGATAAAACTTTGGTGAGTAAGATCGATATAGATTTGGTAGAACATTTTGTGGAACCAGCGATGAAACGTTGTTTGTACGGATTTTTAAGCATTTTAGGTATGCAGTATAAGTATAGCAAATCTAAATCTAAATTGTTTGTGTCGAAGCCAAAGGAAGCAAGAGCTGATTTGTGGTTATCTATTATTTCAGAGGCAGAAAGGTTTGTTGGGATGTAAGTGGGATTTCCAGATGTCAAATTTAAACCCAACGCTTTAACTAGACTGTCGAAATAGTACTTTTTGCAAGTAAATGTGTAATTATTTGAGGCTTTGTCCGCTGGTGTGATGGCATAATGTTCTTGGAGGTAGGTAAGCTATGTGATAACATCAGGGTATTTAAATATAGACTCGAATCTGTTGTTCACAATTGATTTTAATCGCCGGTTAATTTTAGATAAAAGTAACCCTCTGATGGATTTTATCCATTCGGAAAGGGTGTCGAGCTGTACATCCTCTTTCTTTGCCCAACGTCTTGCATATTCCTCACAAGAGTCCATGATTATTTTGACATTTTGGTTCCATCTAGATGACATATTTTCTCTGTATTTGGGACCCTTTTTAACAATTCTCTCAACTTGTCGTTCTTGACTATACTAAGGTCACCAGTAATATCGTGTCGACAAGGAGAGTAGTTGAAATCCGAAGAAGAACATTTGCAAGGATGTGGATGTAGTGAGGGATTACTTAAATCAATACTCTTAGTAGAGCAACCAAGTCGCTAAATTTGAAATTTTAATCAACCCACCTAACACAGGGCTAATTTTTATATTAAACGAAAGAATATAACATGGGACATCAGATTTAACCTGTCGTAAAAAATTCGTATGGTCAGAATTACTGTAAATTCAGATAAAAGCGGAAAATTTGTAAAATTCAAAATCATAGATATTTTAACAAAAATTATCATCATTTAATAAATGAAAAGTCAAACTGACCGAAATCAAAGTCAATATGCTAATTGAAGTCAAAAGAAAATTTTTGGATCAAATTGAATTTTCTAATTTCAACTTCATGGATGAATGAGCACAAATTCTAAGATAAATTGGTAAAATTGAAATTTTCAATTTTTTCACTTCCATATTGAGAATTTTAATTCGAAGATAAAAATTAACATACAGAAACGATATTTTGATATGTGAATGTGTTTTTAGAAAAGTTTGATTGAGATCGATTGAAAAACTTAGGAGTACCAGGCAAATAAAGTGCCCCAACCCCAACTTTGTTATTAGCTATTCACTGCAACTAGGAAATGTTTCTCGATAATACGGAGTAAAACTATATAATTACGGCTAAATTAAGTTTTAATATATAATAATGAATGAAAAGAATAACAAAGATTTTATGATCAACAAAACATGGAATTATGCAATGCATTTTAGTTCCACAAGTAAGTAGCGAAGCTGCCTATACGACCCCATCACATTCAGGCAATCATAGCATTTGCTTTCTCTGTTTGACCTTGTGACAACAGTTGTCGCTAAAACGTAGCTTAGAAATAATTAAGCTTAGAAATAATTAAGTATAACACAGATTTTAAGATCAACAAAACATGGAATTATACAATGCATTTTAGTTCCACAAGAAAGTAGCTTAGCTGCCTATACGACCCTATCACATTCAGGCAATCATGGCATTGGTCTCACTCCCATATCGGGAGTTCGCTTCTTTTCACGTGGTGGAGGTTTTTGTTTGTTTGCTTTGGTTCCTGTTTTATCCTGATTTTGTATGCCTTCGGTTTCTGATTTTCTGAATTATCGATTTTGTGCTGTATACAGGGATATTGTCATTATCCATATTTGTCATTAAAGGAATCGTTCTACAGGTATTGTCGTAGCAAACTGACCTGATCGGGCGGAGCTTATTTTCACCTTGTCATCGAAAGAGTTTACTTCTGACCAGGTGATAAAAGCCATATAAAATTACAGGTAACGAGTATTTACTCTAATTACGATGTGCAATTCATAATCTATCTACCCTAAAATTGTATCAATTCGTCTCAATTGCTTTATTGAATTAGCTCCGCCCGGTCAGGTTAGTTTGCTACGACAACAGATGATAAGGGGGATAGCCTCTGATTTCTAGTTTTGGTTCTCTAGGTTCTGATTGGTTGATCGTTGATGGCCATATCAACAATATTGTATGTTTTTGTTGAGTTTGTTTTTTTTTTTTACTGTCTGTTTATTGTTTTTCATGCTTCATCCTTGTCTTCAATGGACACTTTTTTTAACTTTCTCTGCAATTGTTTCGATATAAATGAAACGGAAAAGATACAAACAAATAGTGAACATCAAACAACCACATTTACAAGAATTAAAGAAGCTCACATAAAACTACCAACCGAGAAGCAAATCTTTAGCAATATTAAAATAGAAATGACCACACAATAAAGGGTGCTCTATTCTCAGAGGTTTCACGCTGAGCTGTCAACATATCAGTCTCGTCGTTATAAAAGTTTGATTTCACTATGTTGTATCGCATCTTTGACTCTTTAATACATGTACATGTTGTAGATCAATGCCTTGCTTTTGGAATATAGTTTCTTCTTGGACACATTTCATCGACTATTCTTTGCGTCATACATTTCACACCTTTACAATTTTATTTCTTTATTCGGAGCTCTTTGAGAAATACGGCCATTGACGCGCCAACATTGTATGTTCCTGTTGCGGCAAATTTTTCGTTATCAACAGACGGTTCCTCTTCGTGATATAGCCTTTTATTTGATGTAATGTAGACGTATGTAGGAACTGCCCAATTAGATTACCAATATTACATATGACAATGTGGTGTTTGTGCATATGTACAGCATTAGGAATTAAAGCCCCCCCCCCCCCCCCCGTGACCCTTGAGGACTTTCCATTGGATCTCACGGAGACATCAAAGGGGTTTTCTGACTTAGTATATCTTGAATTGCATCCACCTATTTTTGTAACAGTTACAAATCTGAACGAAGACTAAGTGCGGATGCTTAAAGGGATAAATTGCACAACGTTTACCCAAGGCATATCGTAATGTTTAAAACACAGATAACGAAGAGCCCAAACTCTGACCAATGTACTTTACATGTATATTCACATCTCTGTGGTATTAAAATAAACGTCAAAATATACTTTTCATAATTTTATATGAACTTAATGCATTTTTCTTCAATTCACGTATTTTCATTTCAACTTGTCACGAATGGGTTTCCATACACGATCTTACCACGGCATATTAAAAAGAAGTATTTTTCATTAATTTTTAAACAGTATGATGTAATTCCTATTTCTGCATTTAACTTTTATCAAAAATATGTATGTATACCGGTTGATAGGTACGATTTGATAGAAACTGTAACACGAGGTCGACTGAATCTTCATCTACGGAAACTAATTTGTGAAATGCCGCTTAAATCAAAAGTATGTACGCTTTATGTTTTTACATTTATTTATAGCCCCTTAGAAAAATGATCAATAAAAAGGCATTGGAAATAATAAACATATATTTGTCGATTTGTTTCGAGACAAAAATTTAGTCTCTGTGCTTTAGAGAAAATATTAACACGGATTCTTCATATTTCATAGAAATTTGCATAAAACTGCAATTTTCTGAGAGAGGAGAAAATATTCTTCCTCCAAAACAATTATTTAACATGTGTACATATCTAATGCATTGATTGCAACGACTTTCTATACAAAAAAAGAAGAAAATATAGGAATACCGAGGATATAAAAGATAAATATTTCGTTTTAATTTTTCACGATTTTATCGCTTTTTACCCAATTTAAACAAAATCTGACCGTGGAATATTCTTTACGACAGCTCTATTTGAAAGCAGGGGTATTCAGCAAAAAGTTCAGACCAAATTCAGGCCTGTGTTAGGTGTGTTGATTAAACTCGAAAACTAAGCTTCTTTTTTAAATTGGTCGCTCTACTATCTGCAGGAATCGTTTGTAATTGTAAATTCTAGATGCAGCTGTTGGTTTGTAGCTATAGGAAATACAAGGAGTTTCTTTTCTTCTGAAATATGGTGGGATTTTTTCTGTGACAGTTTTGTGATTCAAAATTTGACAAAGATTCAATTTATCAATACCTTTGTTTGCAAATCTTACTTTAATGAAAGGACGGGTTGTTTTCTCTTCTGATTTATCTGATCTATCTGCTTGAAATAAACGAAAAGTAGAAATAACCAAAATGTTAGGTATACAATGACAAATATGGTTAATGACCATATCCCTGTTTACAGCACAAAATCGATAATTCAGAAAATCAGAAACCGAAGGCATACAAAATCAGGATAAAACAGGAACCAAAGCAAACAAACAAAAACCTCCACCATACGAAAAGAAGCGAACTCCCGATATGGGAGTGAGACCAGGTGCCCAGGAAGAGTAAGCATCTCCTGCTTGCATGTAACGCCCGTCGCTTCAATTCGGTAGAACTGTCAAATCCGGTTACTTCCATTTTGGAAGACATAGAGTACAATCTTTGGTTGGATGGTTCAAATGGTCTATGACAGAATATCATCCACCATTCTGGAGAGTGGGATATCATAGTGTATGACGAGTTCCCCATATCGACCGTAGAACTTCCTCAGTGACGATGTTGGTCGGTCACAAACATATCCCTGACTGAGAAGCATATCTAAAAGACGCCTAGCTCTCAGAACAAAATCCGTATATTTGGTACTTGCTCTGGCATAGCGTATCAACTGAGATATGAACACGCCATAAGCAGGCGATGAAGGGATGTTGCTACTCAGAAAAGGAAAGTTTGTAATGCTGAAATTGAAGTCGTCACGTTTGTCATAGAGTGAGGTGTTCATGTGACCATCAGTGTCGTAGGACATTATGTCCAAATAGGATGCTGAATTATTTTTTATCTCTGTAGTTTCTTTGACTTCAAGCTCCGAAGGATAGATACTGCTCAGGTAATCCGCGAATTTTGGATTATTGATGGACAACACATCGTCTATGTATCTGTAAGTGAAGTTGAAGTCAGAAGGTAAGTGTCTTTTCCCTTCAGAGACCAAAGATTGAATGAATTCAGCTTCGTACGAGTAAAGGAAAATGTCGGCAAGGAGTGGGGCACAATTGGTCCCCATTGGAATTCCGACAATTTGCTGGAAGACCTTTCCTCCAAACACTACAAAAATGTTGTCGATCAGAAAGTTTAACATCTGAATAATATCTGTTTCAGTGTACTTATTTTCAGAATCGGACTTTTCTTTTACAAAGTAGGTTTTGTCATAGTTAACAACAATAAATATGTATTTGCGATTACCGTTCTTACTTGTAAACGCATTACTCATAATTTTTGCGAGTCTTTCTTTCAATTTAGAATGTGGAATTGTAGTGCAAAGTGTCGAAAAATCAAAGGCTTTGATCGAATGGACTCTACTAAAATGAGTGGATTTCAGATGTTCTAAAAGTTCCTTCGAATTCTTTAAAATCCACATCTGGTTGATACCACTGCGATAGTATACTGTCGAACAATATTTTTGAAGCCCAGATTTGATTTCAGATAAAACTTTGGTGAGTAAGATCGATACAGATTTGGTAGAACATTTTGAGGAACCAGCGATGAAACGTTGTTTGTACGGATTTTTATGCATTTTAGGTATGCAGTATAAGTATGGTAAATCTAAATCTAAATTGGTAGTGTCGAAGCCAAAGGAAGCAAGAGCTGATTTGTGGTTATGTTAAGTATACAATGTTAAGTATACAATTCGTCTCCAATTTTTAACTTTTGAGTCACTATGTAAACGTCTTCAAATTGAATAGCATCATTTAAGAACAGATAAATTGGCAACGTGGATCAGACATGCACGTTTCGGGTACTTAACCCTCATCAGTGATCCTAAATCTAAACAATGTTATATATGCCAAAAAAGTATGAAAGTTACTATGTCGAAAAAGTGTACCGAAACACGTAGCAGCATGGGTGGGATATGATGCTACAAGACCCACTTTTTAGAAATTTCAAGAAAGTTTGATAACAGAAATTTAAAATGCGTTGAAGAAACGATCAACCGATATTGATCGAACTGATTGTCTTTACCTGCTAGTTGTTTATGAATAACGTTTCGGGTCACATTGACTTTCGTAAGTATAGCTTTTAATGGCCGAAGCCGAAGTAAGAAATAAAGTTAATTTTAATGAATTTGTCAAAATTTGTCCTGTCCGCTTTAAACACAACACTGCGCGGTTTTAGGCAAATGACTGAACATTTTTTGCGATTTCATTCATAGTCAAATTCGGACAAAACAACTTTTTCTCTATGAAAATGTCACGAAACTTTGATAATGCTACTTCATCAACGGAATTGCAAAACTTGGCTCTTAATCTGATGTGGGACTGGCAGGCTGGCAAGCGGCGGTCGTCAACAATTGGTTTCAGAACTATATAAGGAAAGTATGTTAAGTGCTAAAAGTCAAGGTCAATAGTTCAAAGGTTAACGTATCAAATAAAATGACATTGTCATGAGGAATCTATGCATTAAATATCAAAACCTTCCCTTATTGTTGAATCAAAATAGAATAGGTTAAAGTTTCTGGGGAAAAGGTCACAGTCCAAGGTAAAGGTCATTTCTGAATAGGTCATGATTTCAAATGAAAGGGCTTGTGCCAAGATATCTATGAGTTAAATATCAATGCTCTACACCTTACAGTTGGATATATTACCCAAGTTAGAGTTTTGAACAATAGGTCAAGGTCAATGCTACTAGGTCAAAGGTCATGGTCTCAAATGAAGGTTCTGTCACTATTTATCTACATATGAAACATCAAAGCTTTATCCCTTACAGTTGAAGAGAAATAACCAAGAATAAAGGGGGTTTTTTTAAGTAGGTCAAAGTTTAAGGTAAATGTCACTAGTCAAATGCCACGCCCTCAAAAGATAGATTTTATTACAAGGTATCTACGTGTGAAATATGAAAGCTATATTCCTTAAAACACTCAGGTTAAAGTTTCAGAAAAGTCAAGGTCCATGGTCGAAGTGACTAGGTCCAAGGTCATGGTCTCAAATTAAACGTCTCATAACAAGGTACTTGTATGTGAAATATCAAAGCCTACTTTCTAAAGTTTGAGAGGTATAATCCAATCATTTTTCTTTAGAAGTCATAAACTTGATCTGTATCCCATTGAGATATATCCACATACCAAACATGAGTTCAATTTATCCAACAAGAGCAGAAAAAAGTCCGGAAAACTGAAATTTTCATAAAATGTGCTAAGTCCAAAGGCCATAACTCTTGTAAAATTAGGTCAATCAAAAGCAAACTCAAACTTGATCTGTATCACATTGAGATATATCCACATACCAAAAATGAGTTCAATATATGCAACAACAGCGGAAAAAAGTCCGGAAAACTGAAATTTTCATAAAATTTGCTAAGTCCAAGGGCCATAACTCTTGTAAAATTAGGTGAATCTAAAGCAGACTCAAAGTTGATCTGTATCACATTGAGATATATCCACATACCAAAAATGAGTTCAATATATGCAACAACAGCGGAAAAAAGTTCGGAAAACTGAAATTTTCATAAAATTTGCTAAGTCCAAGGGCCATAACTCTTGTAAAATTAGGTCAATCAAAAGCAAACTCAAACTTGATCTGTATCCCATTGAGATATATCCACATACCAAAAATGAGTTCAATATATGCAACAACAGCGGAAAAAAGTCCGGAAAACTGAAATTTTCATAAAATTTGCTAAGTCCAAGGGCCTTAACTCTTGTAAAATTAAGTCAATCGAAAGCAAACTCAAACTTAATCTGTATCACATTGAGATATATCCACATACTAAAAATGAGTTCAATATATGCAACAACAGCGGAAAAAAGTCCGGAAAACTGAAAATGGGACAGACGGACAGACGGACGGACGGACAGACAGACAGACCGAGAGGAAACTAAGAGTCCCCTTCGGCGTTGCCGGTAGGGGACTAAAAAGTAAGACGGATTTCAAATTTTCGTCGTCGACTTAGCTAGTTTAAAGACAATCTGGGCTTGGCACCATAAACTAAGAATTGACTTAAGTCAAATTCTCAAATAGTGATATGTGACAAAGCAGGGAAAATTTCAAGTATTGAATTCATCTATTCTATTCTACTTTGAAAAAAGACAAATTAATTGAATAATTGCAAGTCATTAATGAAGTTGTAATGCGATGAACGAACATTAAAATTTAGACTTAAGTCAAATCTTAGTTCGGGCTCTGATTATATTCATGATATTAAAAAGTGATAACAAGAAAACAAATATCAATTTATTGTGTAAAAACTATAAAATTTACCTTATCAGTATAACAGAGACATCGTTGTACATGATAATCATCTAAATCCGGAGTGTAAACAGTTATGTTTTGTAAGATTATCTTCATATTATGATGTATATAAACAATTTCAAATAATTTATTTCTGCCACAACCCGGCCTATCTTATGGTATTTTTTTTCATGTGTTGTGGGGTCGATTCTGCCAAATACTATATAATTAATTGATGTACTTACAAACTAAAAGGATTACAGATAAAGTCACATTCTATAAAATTATATTTCTAGTCAGACTCACAACATTCTGAATGTCATTGTATATAAGGCATGAAATAAATTTTTTAAAAAATGCGTAACAGACTAATAACAAATGACCATCTCAGCTGTATACTTGAAAACATTATTGATATGTATATGTTTCATTTATTTCATTCCCAGACCACTGTCAGAAATTCTTAGATATGATGCTTCCTCGGCCTTAGTCAGGATAGCGCTGCTTGGACGGAGTAATCGCCCCTGTAAAAATATTACATATGTATATAATGTTTTCATAACATGGATAATATATATATATATATATATATATATATATATATATATATATATATATATATATATATATATATATATATAAGATGTATTACCTTGGAATCATTATGCATAAAACTTGCAAACTGGAGAAAGGAAGGGATTTTTAACATTATACTCAGTAGCAATGACAACAGCAAACCACGAAACCCCTTTTGTATACTGTGAAATCATTTCTCTTCATGGGTCCCAATTTTTGTGGATTCATGAGATTCGGTATTTTTGTGGGGACGTTATATCATGGATGAAATCCGTTAAAAGAAAGTTAACTTTAGCAAACAATTATTAGTTGAGGATGAAATTCGTGAATGAGGCTATCCAGGAAAACCACGAAAATTGAGCCCCCACGAAATATAATGATTTCATAGTATTCAGTAAGTACTAAAGGGAAATTATCATGGGATTTACTTTTGCTTTTATCTGCTAATTTAGGTTTTTGAACTTAAATTTCAAATCCAAGATTAACTCTCAGAAAGTATCTCGTGACTTATAAATGTGCCTCTTAGTAGATGATTGAAATTCAATTTTTTTTCTAAAATTCTTCTTTCATCAAGCACTACTATACATGTACGTACCCTCTTTCATCAAGCACTACTATACACAAGAATAGCTTTACAAAAAGCTTGCCGTCAGTTAGCTGACGTTAAATGATGTAAAATTCTAGTTAGATAAGCTCGGAATAAAGTGCATTTACCAATCGTACATTTCCGGGTTTTCCGTTTATTTCCGATTCAAGTGACGGAAATTCCGAATGTTATAGAACGTATCGATACAAAGACTTTTCGACGCATATTTCGGAAGAAAATACACTGATGCGATATGACTTTGATTTGGCAGGTCATCTAGACTCTTAACCGACGTAATGAGAGAATCTCATTCATAGATTCTGAATGGCACAATATCAAAAAGAGTGCATATTTTGCAAACCATAAATCTGAGAAATTAATTTTTGATTTCAATAAATTTTCTTTCTAATATCAATTTGTAAACATCCAAAGGGACAAATTCTAGAATATGAGAGCTTAAACTTGTTTTGATATTGAGATGGAGGTCATTACATATATGGCATTGATTTGAAATGTCCATTGTGTTACCAAACAAAAATATTGTCATAAAAATTACAATAATTTTTTTTAGAATTTATTCTATGTTTGTTTCTCTAAAAATGTATAGATTTTATCAGCCTCTTGAGGAAAATTTATGATATGATGCCTTTTTCTCAAGATAAATGGTAACATATAGCATAGTTTACGAAAAGTTAGTTTTTTGATAATTGGAAATCATCATTCAAGATAATATAAATATGAAATTCCTAACTTCTTTCATGTACTTAATTATTTGCGAGAAAACAAAATAACTGAACGCAATCTTAAAGGGGTATATGCACTACTTCATTAATTTCCCCTCAAAAATATTGAAGGTAACACAAATGACTAAGCAGTAACACGATGGACAAAATGGTAACACAAATGACACATACAAATTTATATAGGCAAAATGGAGTTTATTCTAAGATGAAAGGGAAATTAAATGCTTGTTATTTAAATCTGACATTATTCTAAAACTATTTAATCTGTTTGGAACTCTTGATCAGCATTTTAAGCATAGTAGTGACGATTCATAGTAACACAACTGACAGACTGTAACACAAATGACATTCTATGATGATATGCATCATACTGTTCACAACTTCAGTTGATATTATCTTAGATTATCCCCATAAAATGATGTTTAGATTATACAAAATGGAAGTTATAAAGAATGTACTTATCATCTCAACAGAACAGAGACAAAAGTATAAGGAAACTAGTACAATAAGGTGATAAGAAGCTGAAGAAAACGTTAGCAATTTTCAACTGAATATTTATTTTTTTACAATCTAAATATCACTTTATGTTATCAGAATTACTTTTATTTTCATATTTTCTTCAAAATAGATGAGAATATTTTAGAATAATTAGCCAATAAGATTGTTAATAAGACTGCTCTAACTTTTTGGAAACAAAATTAATGAACATTTAAGTGTACCAAAAACCTGTAACACAGACAATGGACGCTTGAATTATTTCAAAATAAGAAATCTCATAGATCCATATCAATCATGATATTGTATTTGTAATTCTAATTAAAATTCTGGGGGTTTTTTTTATAATTTCTTTTGTTATTTAGCCCAGCTTAACACTCATTTTCTGCCTTTTTTTTTACTTATAGATGTTTTGAGTAATACATTGATGGAATTAGCCTGCTTTGTCATATAGCTTTATGTTTGCTTTAGATATTCCATCAAAAAGCGATTGTTTCAAGTCTCTATCATTGAACTTATGCATGCAAATCAGCAAATAATGAAAAAGAATATTCTGTGATACCGAAATGCTAGTTTCATAAACATTATTAGAATGTAAGAATGATATAGACTCCATTTTACTTTACTGTTCATTATGTGAGCATTTGTTGATATAGGTGCATATGATATTCAACTGAAATGAATATTGACTAGTATCAATGTGACTGATTTTATCAGAAAAACAAAGAAAATAGTGTTTTTACAAATTTTGGAAGCTAACTTGTCTTAATTTTTTCCCTATGATATACTATAAGGCTAACATAGTCTGCATTAAAAAATATTGTGAATCATCATATCATTTCAGTTGTGTTACCAATCATTAACTAGTGATAATCGATCAACAAATTGAAAATGAAAAGTACAAATTGCGAGAAGAATAAGACACTTTTGAGAAAATCAGTTGTACACCATTAAATCTTGTCACTTCTTTATATTACAGAAAATTAGTTATCTGTTTGACTTCATCAAATGTCCATTATGTTACGATTAACTCTTTGTCATTGCCCACAATGTTCATCCAGGAATCTGTGTTTTTTACAGTCTTACTTGTAGGTTTCTTTCATGTGTTTGAAAGGGACCCTATGCTGAAGTGGTATGTCACCTTGAGCGCACTGTCAACAAAACGAAACCTTTCTACCACACTAGATTCAGAAGTTGGCATAAAGTGATGTCATTTGTGTTACCACTTAATGTCAGTTGTGTTATCATTTTATGAAATGATATGATAATTGTTTACTTTTAGTCAATTAAAGAATTATGTTTCTCCAATAGACACTCTTTTAAACGAATCACACAAAAATATTGTCAAGTTGATGCACAATCACTTAATTAAACTTATGTTACCATATAAAACATGAAATGTACATTGTGTTACCATAAAATGTCAGTTGTGTTATCAAGTGAAGAAACACTTAATTGAACCTCATTCATTTTCTTCTCACAGCGAAAATTGAAACATTTAAAGATTTGTAAGAAATGATATGAGCAAAAGATCAATAAACTTTTGGAATCTTAATATTCCTTTGATGAGGGTTTCAATTTAGATAGTCAAATGTCCATTGTGTTTCCAATTAAGTGTCAGCTATGTTACTAATTATTTCAGTTGTGTTACTTTTTAAAAAGTAACACAAATGACGGTAACACAACTGAATTTTTCATACAAATAGACACATTGTAGAATCTGAGAAGCAAAACTGTTCAAAATTCTTGCCCTCTTAAACAAGGTTCAACAATTTCATTTCAAAAGCAAAAGGAAAAGACAGAAAATGCCTCCATTTATCATACAATAACGGTAACATAATGGACATGTGAAAAAGGTAACCTTACAGTGCTAACCAAGGTCTTTTAAACATCTAAGTTGAAGCTGGAGGAATATTAAAATTAATTTAATATATAAATTGACAAATCCTTATAAAACATTTTAACATGTGAACCTAATTTATGTATTTGAATTAATTGTGTGATTTCGTTCCTTTATGCAAAGGTAACACAACTGACAAAATAATCAGTGACAGTGATATCAATCATAAAAAATTGTTCATCCTAAACATACTTACGGTATATAAGATATTTACAGAATCTTTTTCATATGATAAACAAATCCCATGAAAAAAATCAAGTTTAAATTTCAATGGAATAAAAGTTATACCAATGTAAACCTAAAGCACCCATAATCAGGACATCCGATTTTGACAGATGATGGACATATCAACCTCTCATGATTACATATTTGTGTCGAATTTCATACCTTTTCATCATGGATATAGGTAAAATAGGATGAGGCAAAGCATTAGCAGTACTTATTTCTGTATTTTTTCATTTATATATGAAATAGGCTGAAAAGGACAAAAATATGCACTTTTTTTTATATCTTGTCGAATAACCTTGACGAATATTTACATTTTATGTAATTGTCAACCAATCACATTGCCAAGAGGTATTCTATCCGTGCAAGTAGGTTACGAATGATTACAGTATACCGTCAGTCATGACTGACGGTAATTACGTACCCTCTTTCTTTCAAGTGGCTCACTTCTGGTGGTCATTATCTGTGAATCATCTCTCGTTTCTTTGTTTTTCAATCTTTCTTTCCCTCTTTGTATGAAAAGGGCAGATGCAGCCAGAGATAAGACCTAACAAATTTAAAACAATGGGAGATGAATTAGATATCAGCTTTAAACTAAATAGTTTCAAATTAACACAAGCAAAGATAATTCCATTGTGTGAGCGTGGTGATTATGTCCCGTTGGATTATCTATAAACCTTCTTGAAACTGCAAAGTCACACAGTTTCTTATCATCATTTTGCAAAAAACTATATCAAATTGCGAGATAAAATTGTACAAATTCAAAATTCATTAAACTTTATATATAATCATTCTGTTTGACTGAAGATTTCTTTCCTCACTGTATGACGGAATGGAAAGAAGTTCAGCGTAGTCTTGCTGGGAATATTTGGCATATTTAAAAATGTCTTCCTTGATACAATTCTAGCGATAATGTGACTTTTAAGGGTGGTGGATTTGATCTTAATGACTTACTTCTGAAAATATGACGAACGGAGACACTGCATGTGTCTAGTTTTCAATTATTTACGTCTATTTACAGAGTTAATATCAATAAACTTTAAAAAAGAAATGCCGAGTTGCAAAACTGGAATAAAAGTATGAAATTACAGACTAACAATATACATGAAATGTAAATTGTCTTGACAGATGGGAAACATTTCTGGCATGTTTCAGGTTGATAGGTGCAATACGCATTCTTAGAAGATACCGAAACCATTTTCAATCGTCAGAGTCTATGAATAATCATTTTATCTTTTGACCCCAAATCCTTGATTCATGGGAACAATTCTCAAATTTTCATAATATTAGGTGCAATGCAGGCTCTTATATGTTGTTATAACCATTTTCAAAAATCAGAGTACTATGACCTTGACCTTTGACCCAAGATCGATAAGGATCATCCTTAACTCACGAGAAACAATGCTGGTAAGTTTCATGGTAATAGGGGCATAAGAGGCTCTTATATAGTTCAGGAACTATATTCAATCATCAGAGTCCTATGAACTTGACCCTTGACAAATTGACCAAAAAATCAATAGGGTTATCCTTGACTAAAGGGAAACATTTCTGGCAAGTTTCATGATCATAGGTGCAACACAGGATCTTATATGGTCCAGAAACCATTTTCAATCATCAGAGTCCTATGACCTTCACATCTGACCTTTGAACCCCCAAATCAATAGAGGCCATCCTTAACTCATTTGAAACATTTCTTGCAGATATTATGATAATAGGCGCAGTGCCGGTTCCAATATGGTCTGGAAATCATGTTCAATCATCAGAGTCCTATGGCCTTGGCATTCACCATGTGGTACAAATATTAAACGTCTTCAAATTCAATAGTATCATTTAAGAACAAAAATAAATTGCAGCATGGAACAGACATGCAAGTTCCGGGCACTTAACCCTCGTCAGTGATCCTCAATCTTAACAATGTAATATGTCCATAGAGTGTTAAAGTAGTTATGTCCAAAAATGTTTCGAAAGATGTAGCAGAATGGATGGGATATGATGCTACAGGACCTACGTTTTAGAAATTTCTGCGTTTTAGAATCGATCATCTGAAAGCGATCGAACTTGGCTACATGTGTCCTCAAGGACTCCTGGTCCATCAGCAGTGACACTAACCAAGTGATACAAATGTTAATGTTAAACGTCTTCATGTTCCATTGCATTAGCATCTTTATCATACTTGACTCATAGTCCAGAAACCAAATGTTGACGGTCGCCCGCCTGCACACCAAGACGCCCGCCCGCCGATCTCAAATCAAATCAAAGACGAGAGTTTTGCAACTCGGCTAATAAATAAATCAACCTTGCTATCAGCTTCCTCTTTAGTGAGATATTTCTCATTTTTCAGTTTGTCTAAAATGAACATCTTCTTTGGGGTATCCTTTTTACCACCACCTTGTTGTTTTTTGTTTTCTTTACACTTCAAGGCGTTCGTTCTCTCTTTGGCATCTTTGCGTTTTTGAATGTTAAAGTTCCTTTGTTTTTCTATATCATCTAGTTTCTTCCTCAGAACAGATATTCTCATTTTGTTGGCAGTAATTAAAAACTTGGCCTGCTTGTTCTCTGCATGTAACACGGTGTCCCACCTATAATGAATTGAACAATATAAGCCATTAATTTACGTAATCAAATGTATAAGAAAAAAATGCCTCTTATCTGCTGACAGAGCAGTAATTCAGACAAAAGCGTCACTTATCTGCTGACAGAGCAGTAATCCATACAAAAGCGTCACTTATCTACCGACAGAGTAGTAATCCAGACAAAAGCGTCACTTATCTACCGACAGAGTAGAAATCCAGACAAAAGCGTCACTTATCTACCGACAGAGTAGTAATCCAGACAAAAGCGTCACTTATCTGCTGACAGAGCAGTTATCCAGACAAAAGCGTCACTTATCTGCTGACAGAGCAGTAATCCAACAAAAGCGTCAATTATTTTGTGTTTTGGATATCTTATTCTCATAAAACGTATTTCAACAAATTATAATACAGAGGTACCATCCATAATAAATCGACTATATTTTGAAAAATTCGAAAAAAAAACCCAAACGTTATTTCATTTCAACATTCCACTAATCATTCGATACAGAGAAAAAATATAAATGATCAGGATATACCAAGGGAGAGGGCTTTACAGGGGATGGTTTGGTTGGGATTTAAATCTGAGGTTCAGGGGATGGTTGGGTTGAGAATTTAATCAGAGATTCAGGGGATGGTTAAAATGGGAATCAAAACTTACTTGGAGATCTTGCATATAAATTTCTAGATTTTCTAGAAAATTTTTAACGTGGAACAAAGTCTCTCTTTGAAAATGAGATAAATTCCCCCCTAGTATCTTTTTTTTTTATTTCTACTTATCTGATAATTTTACAAAAAGTTATATAATAAATATGCTTTTATAAAGTAAGTCTACAACAATATCGTGATTTGTTTTATTCATATAGGAGCTTAACAAAAATCGTGATTTTATTTTTGATAGAATAAATATTCAAAATATAACCAGGACACTTATGGTGCCCGACTCACTCTTCTTCGTGTTTCATATTCCTCCGCTTCTGTAAATAGGAATGTTTATCTGCCATCGCCATGGCCTTGCGGACTATATCGTCTGACTCCATCGTTGCCAAGACACCATTTTTCTTTAAAAAACACACACAAATTTTTACCATAATAGTCATAATTGTTCTGAGATAGCCAGCACTAGAATTGTCCTAGAGTGGACGAATTATAACCCCCGCGGGACGTTTTTTATAAACGGGGCCATTTATGACGCAACGTTCAATTGTTCAAATTGAAACTTTCATTTAGGATTAAATGCCTTGGTATGAATTAAGTACTTAGTATGCAGCTTTCAGAACTTCATAACCAAAATTCTATTATTCTGGAAATGAAGTTCATTACTTTTTACAAATGCCCACAGTTAATGTCAATGTCAAAAGATATAAAAGTCATGATACAAAAAATGTACTGCTATCTATGGCGAACGTGTGCATGAAAAGGCCTACCATCGATAGTATGAAAAAATCTGCATTCAAATCTTCTTTACTTAAATTGCAACAGAAGCCTAAAGTCAATACCACAAGGTCAAAGTCACGATACTAAACTGCAGCACTCTTTGTGGTTAATGCATGTATGAAATATGAAAAGCCTGCCATTTTTTAGTATGCAAGAAATCTTCTTTCAAATATTCATAACCTAAATTGCAACATAAGCCCAAAGTCAAGGTCAAGGTCACAATGTCAAAAGTCATGATACTAAACTGCAGTACTATTTGTGGTGAATGTTTGCATGAAATATGAAAGACCTACCATTTACGCATGTAGTATGAAAGAAATCTGCTTTCGAAGCTTCTTAACCGGACAGACAGACAGACGAACGGACTGATGGACAGACGGATTAGGTGATTCCTAGATACCCCCCTAAACATCAATTGCGGGGGTTAACAACCTAAAATATGAAGAATTTTACCGATTGTCCGCTTTCTATGCTGACCTAGGTTACTCCATGTTCTTTATTCCACAGTAATGTTCCATGACATGCAGAATTGGCATATTAACCATTACTCTTCCTTCTTTAACTCCCTTCGTCTACTGCTGCCATATATTACTTTAAATGTATACTTCTTTCTCTGACTTCACTTTTTCTTATTAACTACGCCTTTTAATATTTTGACTTAGCTTACTTACTATGAATCCTTCCTTCTCTGTTTCCCCCTGTTCTTGTTTCTCCCAGGCCTTTTTTATATGTTGACCAAGTTCGCTGTCTTCGTCAAACATTTTCATCATCATGTCTTTAGAATCTTTGTGCTGAAACGAGATTATCGTTGTTATATTAAAAAACGAGTGATTTACCTAGCTCTTTTGTGCGGAATTTTTAAAATTATGATTTTTTGTGTAAAAATAGACAAATTTCCCAACGAGACTTGCCTCAAAGAATATCATATTTTAGAATTATCTATTTAACAATTAGTATTAGACCTACAAATATGGAATTATAGAACGAATGAAACTTTAAAATTCAGGACTGAGAAATTCTTTTTTTTTAAATTGTTTAAGCTAAAATCGAAAATTGATGAAATACAACATATAGAGTATGTAGTATAGGAAACATTCAGATCATAATTTAAGTTTTATATGATATTGGGGACAGGTACGTGTAGGGTATGAGTGATAGGAAAGCAGGAGTATCTTCATAGGAAATAGGCACAGGGAGGGTATAACTGGGCCAAACGCCGGGATAATGATAATATATGATATAGGAGACAGATGCATGTATGATATTAATTATCTGGGGTTTATATGACCATTATTATAAAGGAAATAGGTACATGGGTATATGCAATAGTGGGGTACTAGTATTAATCTAAGTTTAGGAGACAGGTGTATGTAGAATATTAATTATCTGGGGTTTATGACCATGATTATATAGGGAATAGGTACATGGGTATGTGCAATAGTGGGGTACTAGTAATAATCTAGGTATATGAGACAGGTGCATGTATGATATTAATTATCTGGGGTTTATGACCATGATTATATCTAGGGAATAGGTACATGGGTATGTGCAATAGTGGGTTACTAGTAATAATCTAGGTATAGGAGACAGGTGTATGTATGATATTAATTATCTGGGGTTTATGACCATGATGATATGGGGAATAGGTACATGGGTATGTGCAATAGTGGGGTACTAGTAATAATCTAGGTATAGGAGACAGGTGCATGTATGATATTAATTATCTGGGGTTTATGACCATGATTATATCTAGGGAATAGGTACATGGGTATGTGCAATAGTAGGTTACTAGTAATAATCTAGGTATAGGAGACAGGTGTATGTATGATATTAATTATCTGGGGTTTATGACCATGATGATATGGGGAATAGGTACATGGGTATGTGCAATAGTGAGTTACTAGTAATAATCTAGGTATAGGAGACAGGTGCATGTATGATATTAATTATCTGGGGTTTATGACCATGATGATATGGGGAATAGGTACATGGGTATGTGCAATAGTGAGTTACTAGTAATAATCTAGGTATATGAGACAGGTGCATGTATGATATTAATTATCTGGGGTTTATGACCATGATGATATGGGGAATAGGTACATGGGTATGTGCAATAGTGAGTTACTAGTAATAATCTAGGTATAGGAGACAGGTGCATGTATGATATTAATTATGTGGGATTTTTATGACCATGATGATATGGGGAATAGGTACATGGGTATGTGCAATAGTCGGGTACTAGTAATAATCTAGGTATATGAGACAGATGCATGCATGATATTAATTATCTGGGGTTAATATGACAATGATTATATACGGAATAGATCTAGTTGGGTACTAGTAATAATCTAGGTATAGGAAACAGGTGTATATATGATAAAATTATCTGGGATTTTTATGACCATGATTATATAGGGAATAGATTCATGGGTATGTGCAATAGTGGGGTACTGGTAATAATCTAGGTAAAGGAGACAGGTTCATGTATGAAATTAATTATCTGGGGGATTTTATGACAATGATTATATAGGGAATATGTACATGGGTATGTGCAATAGTGGGGTACTAGTAATAATCTAGGTATAGGAGGCATGTATGATATTAATCATCTGGGATTTTTATGACCATGATTATACAGGGAATAGGTACATTGGTATGTGCTATAGTGTGGTACTAGTAATAATCTAGGTATAGGAGACAGCTTCATGTATGAAATTATAATTATCTGGGATTTTTATGCTTATATAGGGAATAGATACATGGGTATGTGCAATAGTGGGTTACTTGTAATAATCTAGGTTTCAATCAATACAGGGGAGGAGAACCGGTATACTGATTTTTATGGTGCTTTCTGGAAATAGGACATAACAACATATAGGGTATGACTGAAAAGAATATGCTATGTACAATACAACATAATTTCATGCATTGTCTCTTTTATTCAGCTAGGTTAACATGCAAAGCACAAAACAGAATGTATATACATGTAGGCAGGGTATGGATTCTGTTGCAGAATGTAATACAGATTCACATGCAAAGTGCAAATAAGACTAACAAACCATGCGTACATGCACACATGGTATAACAAACCACAAAGTAGAGGTATTACACTCACATACATTACTTTCTCATTTTAATTGTTACAATCATCGAACTACGTGTAGGCCCTAGTTTACCACTTTCAGTATATTGTCGTATTTTGATTCAAATATGAAATATTTGTAATAGCTTCAAGTCTGTTAATTAATTAAAGAGTCAGCTCATTCTCCAGAAAAGCTAGTGTTGTCTAAATTGAAAATAAGAATGAAGCATTAACGAGTGTTTTCTTAACTATTCGTTTGAATTGCTTGGAATTTTGAAAAATATTTTTTGTCCAAATAATATCAGCAACTTCATAATATATGGTCACGAATTTAAAGTTTAAAAGAAAAACTAATGCCTACAGACTGTTCTAGTGATTTGTAGGTTTACGATGATACGGAGGTCAGGAAACATTCAACACAATATACACTAGGGCATAATGATACTTGTACCTGTTTTATAAACTGTTGGATTTTATCCTTTTGACCCTGTTGAAACACGAACAAAGTTAGTTAAAAAGTTAATTGAATTCAACTTCATATTTTACTTATTTTCCATTCACTCGGAGGAATTATCACACATCGTCAATATACTCTGTATGTCTGGTCCATGCTAAAAATTTATCAGCTCTTAAATGATGCTATTGAATTTGAAGACGTTTAACAAATGTAAAAGATTAGATTGGAAAGTTGTGAATCTAATAATCAGGTGTCATTCGCAGTTTTGTGAATGTCAATCCGAAACGTAATGAAATCGCATTTCATCTAAGGCATACGCGCACGGTATAATTGAGGTAATACAGTACTGTAGTATATGTTCTTCTATAGTCTGTACTTTAGATCACCTTAGATGCAAAGAAAGAACTGAAAGAAAAAGTTGAAGGTTGGTAAAAATGGGAAAACCTGGTGCCGAGGATTACGATGTTTCTCCATATAATCCTAATATCATAATTAACCCAACCCGTGCTCCTCCGTATAAACATCAAAGGAAAGTGTACGCATCTTGGTGCAACAAGGGTCTTATCGCATTCATTGATCACATGGGATCGTAAAGTTCGTATTGTGATCCCCTATGGTAGGATGTTATGATTTAACATGGAGATAGCTGCAACTTGCAGGTATCATGCATCTTCTCTGAATGTTTTCTAAATGTATTTTTACAAAACCGATTAATCATTTCAGTAGCCTAAGGGCAGTATTTGGTGATAATAAGATTTCCAAACACGAATAGATCTTAGACAGAAAGACAGAAAGGTTTAAGAAAGTACATGCAAAATATAATATATAAAAAGTTAAGTTTAATCAGACTAGTCCAATGACGAAAAGTTTAAATGACACACAGAGTCTTTGTTGACAATGACTTTATCGGCGATGAATGTTGCGAAATTGTATGAAAACCACTGTGCTCATATATGATCAATTTCCTGTGATTTTTTAGACAGAATTGACAGAGAGGTCGCAACGGAATAGGAAACAGAAAGTTGTAGAAAGAAGACAATATGATCACATAAGGCGGATAGACATGATAAGATGACGTGTATAACAGGCACGTCAAGTAACAGTTACAGTTAACTCAACGCATCATCCAAAACAAATACTTGTATTTATACTAGCTTTACCATTTAGACAATAAACCCAATCATCACGCCTCAGACAAAAATGTTGGAATCTGATTGGTCAGATCATGGTCACATGACGCCGTGAAAAAAGCCGTATCAGGCTTGTAAATCCGTATCGGGCGAGTAGTTTATTATGACGTCAACGTGACGTCGTATCATGCCGACGTAGCAAAACAAGATGGCGGCGACCAAGAGATTTGGGCAGACCTCATCAACAGAAATTGACGAAAAAGACTTAAAGTTAATTAGTAGGTAGATTCCTTATAAACAATATTAAAAAATAACAATAACAATTGTTTTCAATGTTTGATACGCTTAAAGGGGAGACATTTGAGTGAATTGTATGATACAGAGACCCACACACATAGAGTAAGAGGTCTTCGACGTGATAAATTCGTTACACGGTTAGTTAGTGACCTGATACGGAAAACTACATGGTGTCACTAACTAACCGTGTAACTAATAATACAGTGACAGTAATATAAAACACCATGCAAAAACACATATTTAAATCAAGAAGACATACAAAATTGTACATACAACAGACAAATAAAGTTACAGTGAACACAACATTTTTCTGAACACATATATAAATTCATAACGCTAGTTCCTGATGATAATCTCAACAGCACTCACAATAGAGCTCCAAATTGAGCATCGACGGACCCCTAGCAAGCTAGAGGTGGGACCAGGTGCCCGGGAGGAGTACGCATCCCCTGTTGGCTAGCCGCACCCGCCTTCGATGTCCACGCAAGAAAATGAAAACAATAATTTTAATACATGCACTGTCTAGGTTCTGTCTATATAGAAAGTGCTTTGGCGACAATATCAGGGAAAATATTCAAAACACTTACTGTCAAACCCCTCGCGGGGAACTTTTTACGAGCTCCACATGGCAAAGGGCATGAGTGTGATACAAATGAGTTAAAGAAGATCCTGAAGATAATCTCAACAGCACTCACAATAGAGCTCCAAATTGAGCATCGACGGAGCCCTAGCAAGCTAGAGGTGGGACCAGGTGCCCGGGAGGAGTAAGCATCCCCTGTTGGCTAGCCGCATCGCCGTCCATGTCCACGCACGAAAATGAAAACAATATATTTAATACATGCACTGTCTGAGGTTCTGTCTATATAGAAAGTGCTATGGCGACAATATCAGGAAAATATTCAAAACACTTACTGTCAAACGCCTCGCGGGGACTTTTTTAACGAGCTCCACACGGCAAAGGGCAGAAGTGTGACAAAAATGAGTTAATGAAGATCATGACGATAATTTCAACAGCACTCACAATAGAACTCCAAACTGAGCATCGACGGACCCCTAGCAAGCTAGAGGTGGGACCAGGTGCTTGGGATGAGTAAGCATCCCCTGTTGGCTTGCCGCACCCGCCGTCTATGTCCACGCACGAAAATGAAACGAAAGCGCAATATCAAGATAGGTTACACATGTTAACACAGTGTTACCATATATCATACAGAACACTTTCGTACAACAGACACATAAATTGACAGTTAACACAAGACACAATAAAAATCATGATAGACAAATGACAGTTAAAACGGTACATCTTACAGAACACATATATACAACAGACACTTAAATTGATAGTTACATGTAACGATAGACAAATGACAGTTAAAACTGTACATCATACAGAACACATATGTACAACAGACACATAAATTGACAGTTAACACAAGACACAATAAAAATCATGATAGACAAATGACAGTTAAACCGTACATCATACTTTCAACACATATACACACATACAAAAGTAAGTACAGGACATCATACAGAACATATATATACAACAGACATACAAAACGACAGTTAAGACACAACACAAAACATAGATGTACAAGAGGCAAGTAACAAATAACATAAGACATCATTCATAACACATATGCACAAACGTTAGCACAGGTCAATAAACTGAACACATGATATTATGTACATGCACTACACAGACACAAATAGTGGCAGCTTACACAAGACATGTTAAAAATACATATGTATAACAGGTACAATTTTAGCAAACCTTCCCGAAGGGGTTAAGATGGTGTCGAAAATGTGATAACATAGTAGGACAACGGATCGACGATAAAGGATAGGTCTATATTACAACTGTCTCCACACTTTGACCCATGTGGACCATACAATAGGTCTTCATTACAGCAGCTCTCTTCACACTTTGACCCATGTGGATCACACAATATGTCAACATTACAGCAGCTCTCTTCGCACTTTCACCCATGTGGACTACACAATATGTCAACATTACAGCAGTTCTCTTTTCACTTTGACCCACGTGGATCACACAATATGTCAACATTACAGCAGCTCTCTTCGCACTTTCACCCATGTGGACTACACAATATGTCAACATTACAGCAGACTGTTCTCTTTTCACTTTGACCCACGTGGATCACACAATATGTCAACATTACAGCAGCTCTCTTCGCACTTTCACCCATGTGGACTACACAATATGTCTACATTACAGCAGCTCTCTTTTCACTTTGACCCACGTGGATCACACAATATGTCAACATTACAGCAGCTCTCTTCGCACTTTCACCCATGTGGACTACACAATAGGTCTTCATTACAGCAGCTCTCTTCTCACTTTGACCCATGTGGATCACACAATATGTCTACATTACAGCAGCTCTCTTCTCACTTTGACCCATGTGGATCACACAATATGTCTACATTACAGCAGCTCTCTTCTCACTTTGACCCATGTGGATCACACAATAGGTCAACATTACAGCAGCTCTCTTCTCACTTTGACCCATGTGGATCACACAATATGTCTACATTACAGCAGCTCTCTTCACACTTTGACCCATGTGGACCACACAAAATATACGTAGTATTACCTTCGAAAGAGTATGACCATCTACTTTTTATGTTAAACTGTAAGCACATATTTTCAAGAACCCATTGCTCTGATTTTAAAAAAAATGTCAAAATCTCCTGATTCGTTTATTTTCCTGATTGCATCGTCGAACATCAAAAATCGTTCATTACAAAATTATTGATATTGTGATTAATCAATGCAAAACTATTAAATAAAAAACAATACAACTGTTTTTGGAATAAACGGTCTAATACTGTTTGAATGTGAAAAACCTATATCAAGTTGTTCCTGATTGACGTAAAGACAAAAGGATAATAAAATACCGCTAAAGACGGTATGGCAGGATTGAAAAGTAAGGCTTTGTCAGTAATTGGTCAAAGTCCAAGGTCAAGGTAACTAGGTCAAAAGTAGAGGCATAAATTGAAAGGTCTCGTCACGGGCAACCTACCTATAAATAATGTTTCTTCTGCGTATAGTTCCCGAGAATTTCCTTCAACCAGAAATTTAGCAAGTAGAAGTCCAAGGTCAAGTTCACTAAGTGAAATGTTACGCATCAATTGAAAGGTCTTGTTATGGGCAACCTACATGTATAATGATAAGTGTATGCAGTTCCTTAGATTTTGCTTCAAACCAGAAACTTTAACCAAAATGTTGACGACAGACGGATAGACATACAGACAGACAAACGGACATCGTCAATCTATAGACCGGGACTGCTTTGCAATCCGGCCAAAAAACAAAGTAAAACAGAAAGCTACATAGATAATGACAGCTGATCTTTATTGGAGAAAACACTTGCTGATGTCACCGAAATTCCTGAAAGAGAATACTTGATATGACGCAAGACGTCTTTTTGAAGATCATGACTATTTTTTGGTCCATGCTGGTGGCAAATATCGATGATATTTAATGTGGCCTTTTGACCTATCTTAATACGGAAGATCGCAAGTACTTCTAACCAAGACTATTCGAATGAACTCGCGCACTCTTTGATTGTTCTCCATTGTTATGACATCAATTTACTTGGGCAGAAAGGGTGCCCGAGTTTTGAACAATGGTTTAGGTATGTGACTAAATGAAAAATCAGAACGTATTAATACCTTTTTCAAACTACTGCTTTAACAGAAAATTTGTAATGTACTATAATGCAAAGAAAAAAGATATGAGAAACCTTTATCGCTCACCTGAGAAACAGATTCAGTGGTAATTACTAAAGGATCGAGTAGAAAATTAAAGGGTTTAATTTAAAATATTCAACTGGAACTTACAGGAAAGTCCAACGCAAAACAAAATTGAATTCTTAAGGCTTTTACATATATTTTGATTTAGATGTGGGGCTATTTAACAACTGTTTTATTAATTTTGCGATTTCAATGAGGTAATCAAAATTGTAAAGTCTGCAAGAGTGGAGACAATGCCTTATCAACGTCGACCAGAGGAATATTAAAATTAATGTTCTGAATTGCGCCCAATGTAATAACGGTATTTTCAAATGGAATGGAATCCACGAAAGATATTTGAAAGTTATGTCAAACGTGACTTATTCAAGATACAGTGACTGATGGAGTATCAGTTAGGGTTGATGTTTGTTCTTTGTTTGACATTCTGTGCCCAAAATGTGAGTGGGTTGTGTTCTGTACATACAATGACAAATATGGATAATGACCATATCCCTGTCTACAGTACAAAATCGATAATTCAGAAAATCAGAAACCGAAGGCATACAAAATCAGGACAAAACAGGAACCAAAGCAAACAAAAACAAAAACCTCCACCATATGAAAAGAAGCGAACTCCCGATATGAGAGTGAGACCAGGTGTCCAGGAAGAGTAAGCATCTCCTGCTTGCATGCAACACCCGTCGCTTCAATTCGGTAGAACTGTCACATCCGGGTACTTCCATTTTGGAAGATATAGAGTACAATCTTTGGTTGGATGGTTCAAATGGTCTATGACAGAATATCATCCACCATTCTGGATAGTGGGACATCATAGTGTATGACGAGTTCCCCATATCGACCGTAGAACTTCCTCAGTGACGATGTTAGTCGGTCACAAACATATCCCTGACTGAGAAGCTTATCTGAAAGACGCCTAGCTCTCAGAACAAAATTCGTATATTGGGTACTTGCTCTGGCATAGCGTATCAACTGAGATATGAACACGCCATAAGCAGGCGATGAAGGGATGTTGCTACTCAGAAAAGGAAAGTTCGTAATGCTGAAATTGAAGTCGTCACGTTTGTCATAGAGTGAGGTGTTCATGTGACCATCAGTGTCGTAGGACAACATTATGTCCAAATAGGATGCTGATTTATTTGTCTCTGTAGTTTCTTTGACTTCAAGCTCCGAAGGATAGATACTGCTCAGGTAATCCGCGAATTTTGGATTATTGATGGACAACACATCGTCTATGTATCTGTAAGTGAAGTTGAAGTCAGAAGCCAAGTATCTTTTCCCTTCAAAGACCAAAGATTGAATGAATTCAGCTTCGTACGAGTAAAGGAAAATGTCGGCAAGGAGTGGGGCACAATTGGTCCCCATTGGAATTCCGACAATTTGCTGGAAGACCTATCCTCCAAACACCACAAAAATGTTGTCGATCAGAAAGTTTAACATCTGAATAATGTCTGTTTCAGTGTACTTATTTTCCGAATCTGACTTTTCTTTTACAAAGTAGGTTTTGTCATAGTTAACAACAATAAATTTGTATTTGCGATTACCGTTCTTACTTGTAAACGCATTACTTATAATTTTTGCGAGTCTTTCTTTCAATTTAGAATGTGGAATTGTAGTGTAAAGTGTCGAAAAATCAAAGGCTTTGATCGATTGGACTCTACTAAAATGAGTGGATTTCAGATGTTCTAAAAGTTCCTTCGAATTCTTTAAAATCCACATCTGGTTGATACCACTGCGAAAATATACTGTCGAACAATATTTTTGTAGCCCATATTTGATTTCAGATAAAACTTTGGTGAGTAAGATCGATACAGATTTGGTAGAACATTTTGAGGAACCAGCGATGAAACGTTGTTTGTACGGATTCTTATGCATTTTAGGTATGCAGTATAAGTATGGTAAATCTAAATCTAAATTGGTAGTGTCGAAGCCAAATGGGGTATTCCAATACACATCAAAATGTTGTAAGGCTATAAACAACGCAAGATTCTTTCTCTATAGTAGAATAGGTCTTTTGACACTTCGTAAGTTTCTTTGATATATAAACTACACCATTATTTTCTTGATATAAACAGGCCCGATTCCTATATTACTGGCATCTACAGTAAGTTAGAACTACTTTGAAAAATCTGGAGTAGAAAGGACTGGGCTGCACATGAGAACTGATTTGATCATTTGGAAGGATTCATCACAGTCCTTGGTCCGATCAATATTTACCCTCTTTTGCAAAAAAATACATCTTAATTCCATACAAACTTTTGTACTATTTCACGTTTAAAAATTATTCATTGAAAACGTAAGGAAAAGAGGAACATGGCATTTATGATAGGAAGCAATATTTCTTATAATAAAATGTGATCATTCGATGGTAAAAACTGACTTCTGGTTGATCCATGAGATGTTAATGCCTGCTTAATGATACGAGAAAAAACTTTCAGCGAAACAGACACACGACGAAGGTAGCAACGCGTGCATTCTTAACTGTCAATTAGGCACGGTCCATTTGATATTCTGGGGGGGGGGGCTTGGGTTTTTTGTTGGAGCAAGATTATTTTTTTAGCCCCGGACAGGGGCAAAATTATTTTTTTCGTGTAAAGTTGGAGCAAGGAAATTTTTTTTTTACAACAATTAATGTGTATTTGAAGAATGTCTGTGTTTGTTCAATAGAAATTCTTTATTTTTACTTAAACATGTTATTACTTTATTTTTATGTAAAACTTATATTCACCTCTAAACTGAGAGAGATAAAAGATTTTTACAATATGATGTATAATTTTTAGTGAATAAAATGTATATATGGTCATGTAGCATGTAAGAGGGCCTGAGGGGAGGGTCTTCTAGAAAAATTTTTACATTTAGAAATGAAAACTATGTAGTAAAAAACTTAATTAAATTCTCTTTCCAAGCTTGTATATAAAATTAGACACTATGGTGATATATGTGAAATAGTAATAGATTATATTGATAATGTAATCGAGCATTTAAGGAAGCCCCTTGTATCAGTTACATGTATACTTTTGCTATTTCAAATTGGAATTTGCCATTACAGAAAAAAACCATGGCGAGCGAAGCGAGCCAAAATTTTTTCGTATAAAGTAAAAACTGTGGCGAGCGAAGCGAGCCGAAAAATTTCCAGGAATTTAAGCGAATTTTATGGTTATTCTTCAAATTCAGATTACTTGTAAGAGCAAGATTATTTTTTTTTATGTCACACCATAAGCAAATTTATTTTTTTCATCAAAATCCATAGCAAAATTATTTTTTTCGAAAAAAACTCAAGCCCCCCCCCCCCCCCCCCAGAATATCAAATGGACCGTGCCTTAGTGAATGCGTGTTATACAATCACGTTTCTTCTTCATATCTTTCAATGCATATTCTATTAAATTGTGGATTTAATAATTCGCAAATTCAATATAGCCGATATATCTCCTTGATGACATAGCTCTGTCTTTAGCGGGTTCTTCGGCAGAAACTATGGCTCAAGTTTAGACTATTGCTTTCCGGAATGATCAGTGACATTCTGGATTGAGATTGAATGGATGTCAACATCACCAAACAAGACATTTTTACCTGATATGTTCATTAATATGTACATCGAGACAATCACCGAAATTTTCATATAACTGTTGCAACGGGAGTTGCATACAAACAGTAGACGCTTACTCTACCCGGACACCTGGTCTCATTTAGGAAGATTGTTTATTGCGGGGTACGCAATTGTTCCAGTGGAGGTCCTAATGATTTAGTCCTCTCGGCTTTGAGACTGAATAAGTGATGGGTACATGTACTTCTTCGATGTTTTCTCTTCATTATTTCACATTATTTGGATTTCCTCTTTTATGGCCTCTAGTACAATGATGGGACATAACTTGTAGAAATGAGCATATGGTGCACTATAATTGTATGATATATACTTCAATATTGACAATGATAAGAATTATTCAAAATTGAATTTATCACGCTGAGGATATTTCAGATTTACTTATATGTGTATATATTAAGAGGTGGATCGGGTGTGACCATAGTGTTCGGTTCGAGAAAATCCCCAGTTCTATTCACGAAAAGAAAAAAGGTTTTAAAAATCGAAGGACATATGTCCAAAAGAAGCGTTTCAGGTATGTGAAAACACGTCTGCGGTTCTGTATCTCAATGCACTATTTTCGAAGCTGTCTCATGAGTAATATATTAGCCCTTAAAGTTAGGAAACCGAAGTTATTATAGTAGAACTATCACCGCTTCAAATATCCGATTATGCAATTTAAGATCAACCTTGAGAAGTAATTGACTGATAAGTCAGGCGATCGGATTTTAAATAATGATGAAATCTTCTAAAGACAGATCGGGCCACATACACGATGTAAGCGGAGGGAGTACATGCCTCCTATAATGATTCACAAACCTTCCGCCCGTTTAATGACGTAACATGCATTACTGTTATACAGATCGACATAAATATCTTTATCTACATTGTAATTACTATAACGCGCCTGTGGAGTTATTATCAAGATTGTTGACTAAATAAGTAACGTCATGCATTAAAGACACAACAATACACCATCATATATGTTTCAACCAGTAGATGTCCACACTAAATCGATTAAGGTCAGTTAAATGGTGGTTCGGCGTTCCGGCACGTTCGCCGGCGTCCTTACTACGATCTTAACGTATCAGCGAGTTCTTACTACTAATACGTTCACGCCCCGTTTCGTACAATTTTGTCGGTCGTAGTACGAACGCCATGCCAGAAAATGTACATGTAGGTATGACAGGGGTTTAATGCAAATTAAGAGGATTAGGGCAATATATTGTATACGTAGAATCATTCGCTGTGTATTAACTTTTGCTGATTTTGCGTTTTACCTCGTACCGCGAAAGTTTGTCTCAGTGAATTAAAATATCAAAGGCGTAACTCAGTCAGACCAGTGACAGATCAATCAATCCGTTGGCCGCGCTAAAAGGTTTACTTTTATCAAACTGCGGGAGAAAGTACATTTGTACCAGCGAATGATTTTACTCATACACTATCGTGATATTTTATTTCAATTTTTGCATACGCCACTTTTTCCCCTTTCCAGCAACACTAGCTAAATGTACGTCCCTGTATTGGGTTAAAATCTAATAGCTTTTACCTTTTCATAAAGCTCTTCCAGTTTCTGAGCCATGTCTTTTGACATTAACATGGTATTCTGCTGCTCTCCGTTGTCCGACTCTGAATCTGTAGAAATAGAATGTAAAAGTGCATTAAGATTGAACTATCAGTTACCTTATGAATCATGATATTTTAATCTTTAAAGCGAGGTACAAGCGAGATACCATAACGAACAAATTTAATGCTTCATAAGAAGCCCATATTGATAATTCTGGGGGGGGGGGGTTGTGCTCCGGTTCTGAAGAAGTTTGTCAAAGAATGATACTACATGAACTTCCATGTGCTCATACTGCACCATACATCAAGCACGGCCCTTTCAGAGTGAAAAATGGCACACCAGTATTGAAAATAGCGTTTTGGATTCGTTTTAAGAGGGTCAATAGTCTCATTGACCAATTATGTATTTCCTATCACTGTAAATGTAGAATGACTTCCTAAAATACACCAAAGCGCACAAGGTGGAGAAAGCGTACAATGTGGAGAAAGTGTACAAGGTGGAGAAAGAAGAGAGAGAATCGGGAAGTTCGGCAAGTTTATTCTTACAGCGTATTCGTACCATAAGACCCGCTTGTCGTCATTTAGTTTGGTGTTTCTTTCAATGACATTTTTGCAAGGGAAGTGAAGAATAATCCGGCCAGAAAGTCGGCATAACATGGGTTGGGGGTTTTTTTTGGGGGGGGGGTTAGGGGGTTGTTTGTTTGTTTGTTTCTTAATATTATATTTTCTTTTTTTTCCCTTAATGTATGCCATTTCGCAAAGAAATATACCTCGATCTACCTTTGAAGGGTAGCGGAAACATGGTCAAACTGAATCATAAATTCAGATGTCAGAGTGGACCTTTATTACCGGTATTAGTGTCTATAGAAAGGGGCGTATCTAAAACACCAATCGTTTCGAAATTCTGAAGATTATAAATAATCCCGAAGTAACATTCTAGGAGTATGTCCAGTAACATTCTAGGAGTATGTCCAGTAACATTCTAGGAGTATGTCCAGTAACATTCTAGGAGTATGTCCAGTAACATTCTAGGAGTATGTCCAGTAACATTCTAGGAGTATGTCCAGTAACATTCTAGGAGTATGTCCAGTAACATTCTAGGAGTATGTCCAGTAACATTCTAGGAGTATGTCCAGTAACATTCTAGGAGTATGTCCAGTAACATTCTAGGAGTATGTCCAGTAACATTCTAGGAGTATGTCCAATAACATTCTAGGAGTATGTCCAGTAACATTCTAGGAGTATGTCCAGTAACATTCTAGGAGTATGTCCAGTAACATTCAGAGATATGTTGGCAGTGAAAATAGTACCAACCTTGGCGATACTATAAAACAAATACTACCATCAGGTAGGGGTACCAAACTTAGTCAGAATTTTTTTTCAACAGGAATTTTTTTCTTTTTTTTTTTGCAGAATTTTTCTGCAGGTAAATAAAAATTCCTCCTGGAAATTATATTTTCCTGCGGTAATTGAAAAATCCTTCAGGAAATTAACATATCCTGCAGGAAATTGAAAATAAAGGCTAATATATCAGGTACCAGGTGTGTACCAGGTAGAACAGTTTGGATTTTGACTAAGTTTGGTACCCCCTACCCGATGACAGTATTGGTTTTAACGTATCTCCAAGGGTGGGCGGGTGCAAAAATGAACTAGCGTGCAAGTTCATAATTATTTTACCCACTGTTAATATAAAATTTAATAGAAACACTTTGGAGGCTTCTATTTGATGATGAAAATTACTAACATTCCTGATTTTTCTTTTTCGTCAAAATTATGTGAAACTTTTGCTGAATCTTAAAACTTAATAGTAGGTAATAATAGTATTCAATAAGTTATCATTTTATTTCATTCGTGTCGTTCATAGATTTTGCAATATTTCATGTTTCATAGTTTAAGATTATGTTTTGATTTTGATATAATTGTTCTATTCGGAATATATTAAAACAAGCAATCAAAGTCGCGACATTGTCTCTTTTAGCAACAACATAAATCGTGGCACAGATTTGTATGCCTGGTTCACCGAATCGTAGACGTTTACGTCCAAAAGGCTTTCAGTAGAGATTGACTAATATAAAAGAGAGGTTTAGAAACAGTTACGTGTACGGGTACGGGTACGTGTACGTGAAGACGCAATAATTGTGTATGACGTCATTATTTATTGTGTACGGGAAATCGCTACAAGTTGTCAATAAGGTGTAAATCGCGAGCTACCCGTACGTACAAACGTGTAGACATTTATGTTAATATAACAGATGTATTTCACGAATACTTGTACCGAGCATATTTTATAAGTTTTAATTCAACATTTTATCTATGTATTAGTCTCGTATATGTTTGGATGTCTATAATTTACGTCATCGCTAAGGGCACCAGTACACGTACGTGTGCGTACTCGTCAATTTTCTAAACCTTTGCTATTTTTTACGTGTAGATGTACTTGTAGATTATACGTACACGTACCCGTACACGTTAGCCTTCTAAACCTCTCTTATATCTATCTCATTCAGACTGTTGTAGTATCCAATACTTGTTCTCAGTAGGGGACAACCATTACTTGTAACTAACTCGAACTCATCATTCTCCATGATCATGATGATGGCAATGTCCATTGTAAAAGTTATAATTTATTGAAGTTAAAATGAAATCATCTTGCTAATGAAGAGTTGAAATTCAGTTCAAGTGTCAGTTACCGTGACGTAATAAACTGTCAATGATCGATTTCACTATAGGTGTTTGTACTTTGACCCATGCTGTACGCTTTGTCGTGTTATTGGTTGCAGTGCAGTCTTTATGTCGAGCCTTTTAATTCTTTCTCTTCTTTTTTTTTTCGTAATTATTATTTACGTACATCATTTAACACTAATCTGTCACACTGGATGTTAAAAACAGATTTTTATTATATTATAATACTTCATATGATAATTTTTTAATTGTTATTATTATCTTTGTTAACATTAAGAAATATAAGTATACGCTTTTTCATAGATGATTGAAGTTTTACTCCATTAACAGTGTTGCATGACCATTTTCTTATGACAAGCTGTATCTTTTTTGTCTTTTTTTTTCATCAGTTTCATTGTTCTTTTACATACGAAAAGTTATGCTAGGATCTTTTAGATTCAATATGTTGTTCCAAATTATTGACAGTACATTTTTTATTTCAGATTGGTTGTCATGTCGTGTCTTGTTATTTGCTTGGTTTTCGTTTCTAATGTTTGTGAAACATTGTGTGTATTTCTCAGACAAAATGTATCAAAAAGACTACACTATGTTTACCAGAAATATTATAGAGCCAAATGCAAAAATGAAATTCATAATCATGATTATAGGTTGGACCATTCAAAATGAATCATTGCAAAGCCGTACAAATTCAAAACTGATCGAATAAAGAAAAGATTCAATAGTGTCGTAATATGGCAATTGAATGGAAAGTTAGAAATATTTTGGCCTTCATAGTACTTAAAACAAAGAATTAAAACTATTTAACATTGATACCCAAATCTCCCTAACATGTGCAATCGCGCGGAAATATAGGTCATGACCTACATTTGAAGGTAGATTTGTGATCTACTCATTTCGAAAAATGCACTTAGAATAAAGAATTCAAAACTCTTAACATTATACCCATGTCATCCTAATGTTAAACGTCTTCAAATTCAATAGCATCATTTAAGAACAGATCAATTTGCAGCATGGACCAGACATGCACGTTTTGGGTACTTAACCCTCGTTAGTGATCCTCAGTCTAAACAATGTCATATGGCCAAAATCTGTGAAAATGATTCTGTCCAAAAATCTACCGCAATGCGTTGCAGAATGGCTGGGATATGATGCTACAGGACCGACGTTTTAGAAATTTCAAGAAATTTTGATAACAAAATTGAAGAGACAGACGATCAACCAAAGTTGATTAAACTTGGCTAATTTGCCCTCGGAGACTCCTGGTCCACCAGCAGTGACACTCACCAAGTGGTACAAATGTTAAACGTCTTCAAATTCAATAGCGTCATTTAAGGTACATCGCGGCGTTACGGCACGGAAAATTTTGCGAGAAGACATAGCCTGAAAATTTGTCTACATGAAATATAAGATTCGATCAATCTTTGATATAATTTTCATGTAACTATTTCACGAAGTTTTTCGAGATTTTAAGCCTCAAAGACGGCATTGACGTTCTAATTCGAAAATATGCATTTTCTTAACTAAAATAATTTTAATCTAGAAAATTGACCAAGGAGGGTGAAAAGGGAGATCAAAAATATTGTTGCCATGTTGAGTATTGTATTTCTCCGGATTATTGTGTCTCTAAGGGAAAATTTGCAATTTTTATCGCCATTTTGCAACTTATTATTCAAAAATCCGCACTCATTCAAAAGGCAAAACACGGCTTGCTTCATTATCATTTTCTCCATTAAGTTGTGGAGGTCCTAAAAGCCCTTCTTCCACGTAAAAGTAGAGAATGAGCTGAATTCGAATATATAAAAACATGGATAGGTCTTCTCGGCAGATTTTTTGCAATTTAAGATTGAAAGTTTTTTTTGCGTGGCTTCGGCGTCAATTTTACTCGCAACGTCAAAGTCACAGCGTGTTCAGATCGCATATGTCAACATGACGTCAAGGAGTATGCGGAATATTTGATTCTCTGTAACGGTCTTCTTTAAAACACCCAGAACCCCCCCCCCCCCTTTTTTTAAAGATAATTAATCAACAATTAAATGGGCTGTATTCGAACTAGACCTTATATCTTAATGTAAAAATAAAATTCTCCGTACATGACATTTTTTTCTTCAAATATTTGAAAACATCATACGGAACAGACGGACGGACATGATCACTACTATTTAATCCGATATCTTTTGGCGGGGTATACAAAAAATTCCCTCTTGTTTATATGTACATATACTTTATAATATCGGAAAAGGTTGGGGAGGGGCGGTCCATATAAGATATACATTGTGATTGTCATTTCATGCTCGTTTTCTATCATTACGTTTAGCCGCCTCAATTGTCGTTATATATATTATTAAAATGAAATTTCCATTTCTCCGAGTTCAGGAATTCCTCAAGAAGGCAGTACGGTATCTTTTTTTCCCATAACAAAAAAAAAATAATAAAATAAAATTAAATTAAAAAAAAATAAAATAAACAAATAAATGAATAAATAAATAAAATGAAAATCCAAACAAACAAACAAACAACTTGCACATATGTAGTCTCTTTGGCAAATATTTAACACTGACTTTGACTCCTAAGTATGACCTTTTTTTTTGCTTGTCAGGATTGTTACAGGTTAAAAATAAATATTCTGATCTTTAGTTACTGGAAAATAAATAATCTGACCCGAAAAAAATTGCCAGCCCGCCTCCCCCCTCAGGATTAAATTGGTCGTCCCCTTACAAAACAATTCCGGTTCGCTCTGCTTTCTGATATATATACAAATCTTTGTCTTACGTCATAATCGAACTTTCAGACACTATGTATTCCTAAATTCTTAAAGTAAATCACCGCTCTGCATATAATTTTAAAAGTATTGAGAAGATTAATTTTATTTTATAAGGCAGCCCCTCCTCCTTTTCTGTCGGACAACCACCCCCCACCCCCGCTTTCCCCGATTGTGCACACTGAGAAACAAACAAGAAGGAGAGAGAGAAAAAGACTGATCAAAAGTAAAGCCTTCACCAGATCCTATAGAAATTTGGAATTATATTCATTGTACCTTGTGTCAGAACAAAAGAGTAAACGAATTAAAAGCAGATGGGAAACTTTAAATTTGATTTTTGAAAACTAATCACGACAGCTTTTGAATTTCAATAATTTTTTATCACAATAGAAATATTAAGGATAATTATACTGTTGTATAATCCTGAGATGAAACCAAATTATATACAATACCGTTTAACCTTGTATATTTCATGCAATGTCTTACATGTATATGCAATATTATGTTATCATTATCTATACAAATATAGAAGATATGTGCCTTTTTCATGTCAGCAAAGAAGTTGTGGTGAATAAAAACAATAAAAAAGTAAAGCCTTCACCGTCCGTCTATATGGTACAATAAAGAAATTAGAAAGGGATGGAGGAGGATGGATGAAAGAACATTAATTTCCAACGTAATATTTGAAGAAAAAATTGCATTCATATATCATTCCCTAGAAATAGTCAAAATATAACCAAACATCCCTCAAAAGTTTCCGGTTCTCATTGCAAGCGTGTCTAAATACATTGACTGAATTTAGACACAATGAAAAGTTTATGTTTAAAAATTTCGGCTCGCAACGCTTACTAGAAAATATAAGTATTTAAAAAAAACCGATTATTTGCGCCCTAACGATATATGTCGCGCAACGTAACGTGACGTTACGATTAAGTAAGGTTTATGACGTCATAGCGTAGATGTGCACATAAAAAAAATCGAGGGTGAAACCTGCGTACACATTTGATTGTGATGAAAGCTTCCCCGCGAGCTACGTTAACGTAGCTCGCGGGGAAGCTTTCATCACAATCAAATTTGTACGCAGGTTTCACCCTCGAATTTTTTATGTGCACATCTACGCTATGACGTCATAAACCTTACTTGATCGTAAAGTCACGTTACGTTGCGCGACATATATCGTTAGGGCGCAAATAATGTTTTTTTTTAATACTTATATTTTCTAGTAAGCGTAGCGAGCCGAAATTTTTAAAAATTAACTTTACATTGTGTCTAAATTCAGTCAATGTATTTAGACACGCTTGCAATGAGAACCGGAAACTTTGAGGGATGTTTGGTTATATTTTGACTATTTCTAGGGAATGATATATGAATGCATTTTTTTCTCCATATATTACGTTGGAAATTAATGTTCTTTCACCCATCCTCCTCCATCCTTATGTGATTTCTTTATTTACCATATAGACGGACGGAGAAGGCTTTTAATTACTTTTTTATTGTTTTTATTCACCACAACTTGTATGCTGACATAAAAAATGCACATATCTTCTATAGATAATGATAACATAATATTGCATATACATGTAAGACATTGCATGAAATATACAAGGTTAAACGGTATTGTATATAATTTGGTTTCATCTCAGGATTATACAAGAGTATAATTATCCTTAATATTTCTATCGTGATAAAAAATTATTGAAATTCAAAAGCTGTCGTGATTAGTTTTCAAAAATCAAATTTAAAGTTTCCCATCTGCTTCTAATTCGTTTTCTCTTTTGTTCTGACACAAGGTACAATGAATATAATTCCAAATTTCTATAGGATATGGTGAAGGCTTTACTTTTGATCAGTCTTTTTTTTTTCTCGCTCTCCTTCTTGCTTGTTTCTCAGTGTGCACAATCGGGGAAAGCGGGGGTGGGGGGGGGGTTGTCCGACAGAAAAGGAGGAGGGGCTGCCTTATAAAATAAAATTAATCTTCTCAATACTTTTTAAATTATATGCAAAGCGGAGATTTACTTTAAGAATTTAGGAATACATAGTGTCTGAAATTTCGATTATGACGTAAGACAAAGATTTGTATATATATCAGAAAGCAGAGCGTACCGGAATTGTTTTGTAAGGGGACGACCAATTTGATCCTGAGGGGGGAGGGGGCTGGCAATTTTTTTCGGGTCAGATTATTTATTTTCAACGCACGGCCGGCCGGAATATTTATTTTCCAGTAACTAAAGATCAGAATATTTATTTTTAACCTGTAACAAACCTGACAAGCAAAAAAAAAAAAAGGTCATACTTAGGAGTCAAGGTCAGTGTTAAAAAGTTGCCAAAGATACTATACGTATGTGCAAGTTGTTTGTTTGTTTGGATTTTCATTTTATTTATTTATTCATTTATTTATTAATTTTTTTTTTTTTTTGTTATCGGAAAAAAAAGATACCGTACTGCCTTCTTGAGGAATTCCTGAACTCGGAGAAATGGAAATTTCATTTCAATAATATATATCACGACAATCGAGGCGGCTGAACGTAATGATAGAAAACGAGCATGAAATGAAAATCACAATGTATATCTTACATGGACCGCCCCTCCCCAAACCTTATCCTATGTACATATAAACAAGAGGGAATTTTTTGTATACCCCGCCAAAAGATATCGGATTAAATAGTAATGAGCATGTCCGTCCGTCTGTTTCGTACGATGTTTTCAAATATTTGAAGAAAAAAATGTCATGTACGGAGAATTTTATTTTTGCATTAAGATATAAGGTCTAGTTCGAATACAGCCCATGTAATTGTTGATTAATTATCTTTACAAAAAAAAAGGTTTCTGGATGTTTTAAAGAAGACCGTTACAGAGAATCAAATATTCCGCATACTCCTTGACGTCATGTTGACATATGCGATCTGAACACGCTGTGACTTTGACGTTGCGAGTAAAATTGACGCCGAAGCCACGCAAAACAAATTTTCAATCTTAAATTGCAAAAAAATCTGCCAAGAAGACCTATCCATGTTTTTATATATTCGAATTCAGCTCATTCTCTACTTTTACGTGTAAGAAGGGCTTTAAGGACCTCCACAACTTAATGGAGAAAATGATAATGAAGCAAGCCGTGTTTTGCCTTTTGAATGAGTGCGGATTTTTGAATAATAAGTTGCAAAATGGCGATAAAAATTGCAAATTTCCCCTTAGAGACACAATAATCCGTAGAAATACAATACTCAACATGGCAACATTATTTTTTATCTCCCTTTTCACCCTCCTTGGTCAATTTTCTAGATTAAAATTATTTTAATTCAGAAAATGCATATTTTCGAATTAGAACGTCATTGCCGTCTTTGAGGCTTAAAATCTCGAAAAACTTCGTGAAATAGTTACATGAAAATTATATCAAAGATTGATCAAATCTTATATTTCATGTAGACAAATTTTCAAGCTATGTCTTCTCGCCAAATTTTCCGTGCCGTAACGCCGCGATGTACCTTAAGAACAGATCAATTTGCAGCATGGACCAAACATGCACGTTTTGGGTACTTAACCGTCGTTAATGAACTATGCACTCGGGCGGAAAATATAGGTCATGGCCTTCATTTGAACATAGAACGTAGATTTGTGATCCATTCATTTAGACGCATTATCTGTTTAGCCTTCCTAGCACTTTCAGTAAAGAAATAAATCTTCTAAACATTGATAAATATATCTTCCTAACATGCGACTTAGGTGGAAAATATAGGGCATGACCTACATTTGAACGCAGATTTGCGATCTCCTCATCTGTGCAAGTTTATCCTTCCTAACACTTGAAATAAAGAATTAAAAACTTCTTAACATCGATACCCATATCTTCCTAACATGTGCACTTAAGCGGAAAATTTATGCCATGACCTACATTTGAACATAGATTTGTGATATTCTCCCTTAGACGCATCATCTGTACAAGTTTCAGATTTCATAGCATTTTCAATAAATAAATTAAACTTCTTTCATCTTAACAGAGGGGGTGGGGGTATAAAGATGTAAACTATTAGAATATTTTACATGTAATATGATTTAATCAACTTTCGTCTGAATCAATATTTTGAACCAACCTGACTCTTCATGCTGACTTTCATTTTGATCTGTTGTCATTATGTGGGATGAAGCGCTCTGTGGTCGATTTGACATTGAACTTCTGTCTCTGAGGAGACGATGTAAATGGGCTGACCTTGGTCTGTATGCCGTGTATTGAGCTCCTTTAAGTACAAACCTAAACATGTTCTCTGTTTTTGCTCCCTGAAAAACACCAAGAATGAAACTTCACATTTAAAGAACTAATGTCCAATATGCCGTTATTCAATGCTTTATTAAGGCTGTTTTACCAAAATGGAGGAGACTTTTTCTAATCTTACTGTGGAGTAGGGGGTCGTTCAATGACTGGTGTTTCGTCTTTAGTACAGAGATATTTGAGCTTTCCGTGTTCTATCAATGGTTCTTTAACTCTGTTGTGTTTGTAATTTTTCCACATTGTATCCTTGTATCCTCTGTCTCTAAGTTCCTCGTCACTTGTAAATTCCTGTCTGTTCTCTTCTAGTATCTTTGTAAGTTTGTCATAATTGACAATTTTCATTGCAGTCCTGTAATATAATCCATCAGTTTAGGTTTATTTCATGAGGATAAGAGATGAAAGATAGCAGTTGTTTACATCATTGTACTATAAATACTTTTGATAAATACCAAAATTTCTCAGAAGGCAAAATATTGCAAGAAAACATACACTTCTTTATATACAAGAAAGCCGACAAACATTAAATATCCTTTTATATCTAACTGTTGTAAGACGTTTATGTCCGTTCTTACATGCACGTTAAACTTTGTATATTGGTGTTGGGTTTTAAGCCATTCGATCAGTCAATACACAAAGCAAGTGATGCTGAATTTTAACTAACATATATAATGAAGCTGTACCTATGAAGTCGGTACACAACAACATGAGTGCTGGTTTTCACCTGGTAGATACTGCCAACGCCATCAAGTATACACTCATCCCCAAAACTTTCATCTACAGAAGGAAAAACATTTGTATTACATGAATGACATCTTTGGCTTATCTTGTTTTGTTTTTGTTATTTTGTTTGTTTTTCTATTATTACAAATGACTTAGAGAAGATCCTGACGATAATCTCAACAGCACAAAATAAGAAAATCCTCCAAAATGTGGAACTTTGCGTTCTGTGCTAATAAATATACAAGAAAAAGATCAAACGTAAAAACATGTCAAAACATGAATAACATACATCTATATCCACAACAAAATTAGTAGAATACATAGTGTGTATGACCCACAATGGAGATTGGGTATGTTTACCTTTTTCACGGCTGCACAAGTAGAAGAGGACAGCTTTATCACTTTCTGGAATATAAACTTTTCGAAAGCACTGGCATCGACCTGAAATAATCCGTAGATGCTTACATGAGTAAGAATCCTGGGTAACAATTCTATAAATACTTCTTCAAATTCAATAACATCATTTAAGAATAGCTAAATTTGCAGCATGGACCAGACATGAACTTTTCGGGTACTTAACCCTCGTCAGAGATCCTCATTCTTAACAATGTAATATGGCCAAAGAGTATGAAAGATTTAGGACCAAAACTGTACGGAAAGACGTAGCAGGATGGTTGGGATATGATGCTACAGGACCCATGCTTTAGTTTTTTATAATTTTGATAACAGAAATTTTCGAATGCGTTGAAGAAACGATCAACCGAAGTTGGCTACATGTGCCCTCCTTGTCCACCAGCAGTGACACTTGCCAAGTCGTACAAATGTTAAACGTCTTCAAATTCAAATGCATCATTTAGGAATAGATCATTTTTCAGCATGGACCAGACATGTATGTTTCGGTTACTTAAAACCCTTGTCAGCGTTCCTCAATCTAAGCAATGTAATGTAGCCAAAGAGTATGAAAGTGTTTATGGCCAAAACTGAGGACGTAGCAAGATCGGTGGGATATGATGCTAAAGGACCCACCTATTAGAAATTGCAAGAATTTTGATAACAGAATTTTTTGAATGCGTTAAAGAACCATGTCATAAGCATTTTCAGCATTAAGCGTTACAATACTATGTACAACCATGTCAGAAGTGTTTCTAGCATATAGCGTTACAATACTATGTACAACCATGTCAGAAGTGTTTCTAGCATATAGCGTTACAATACTATGTACAAACATGTCAGAAGTGTTTCTAGCATATAGCGTTACAATACTATGTACAACCATGTCTTAAGTGTTTCCTGTATAAAGCGTTCCAATACTATGTACAACAATGTCAAAAGTGTTTCTAGCATATAACGTTACAATACTATGTACAACCATGTCAAAAGTGTTTCTAGCATATAACGTTCCAATACTATGTACAACCATGTCATACGCGTTTCCAGCATGTAGTGTTACAATACTATGTATAACCATGTCAAAAGTGTCTCTACTGTTTCTAGCATATGACGTTACAATACTATGTACAACCATGTCATAAGTGCTTCCAGCATATAGCGTTACAATACTATGTACAACCATGTCAAAAGTGTTGCTGGCATATAACGTTCCAATACTATGTACAACCATGTCAAAAATGTTTCTAGCATACATGTATAACGTTTCAATACTATGTACAACCATGTCAGAAGTGTTTCTAGCATATAGGTAACATTACTATGTACAACTATGGCTTAAGTGTTTCAAGTATAATCATAGCGTTACAGACAACATAAAAAATTAAATTGAAGCCATTGCTTCGAAACTAGGTTACAGTAATGGGACGACCATTTGACCCGGGGGGGGCTGGCAATTTTTGGGGTCAGATTATTATTTTCAACGCAGATTTGGTCGGATTATTTATTTCATAGTACCTCAACGTTGGTATATTTATTTTCAACCCCCAACAACCCTGGCAAGCAGAAAAAAGGAAAACAACGTACAAGATCAACACACATACAAGTCCGTATGTTGACTTCAACTAAATTCAATTGTCAAGAGAAAGAGAGTGCAAGACTTTGGGGGCATTACAATCTATAAGCACTTGATATGTTAAAGTATCTTTCTTAATTGAATTTCACAGCACATTGGGGAGAGGAGTATGCCCAATAGAGTTTTTGTTGAGTCAAAAACAGGTAATTAGTGTGTTATCTACTACCGGTATTTCTATTTGGCCTGAAGATAAGCACATTCACATTTGTAAATGCAATTTTCTTCGATGCTTGTTCCATTGAATGTGCATTTATAGTATAAAACTTTCTCTAAAATTAAATATCTTGGAAGGACAAGCGGAGCGAGCCCGAAAACAATTCTGACCTTGAGGCGAGCGAGGCGAGCTGAAATTTTTTTGTCGTTTTGTCTTTAGCGTCAAGTAAGCTGAAATCTGTTTTAGTGTTTTGCGAGAATTTTAAGAAATGTGGGCATTAAGAATATTTTCTTTCTGCTACTTAATGGGTAAGATAATTTATTTAAACATTTTCCAGGTCATTATATTTATTTCCAAATAGTACCAGCTCCCCCCTCCCCTCAGTATCAAATGGTCATCCCCAAAATACGTTTACTTGCGCGTCTACTTGCGCAAGCATGAAACACCGTCTCTTCATAAATCGGTAAATCGGTGTTTTGTTTTTATTTGGGGGGGGGTTTTTTTTTTTTTTTTTTTTTTTTTTTTGGTTATTTTGTTTTGTTTTGTTTTGGGTTTTTTTTTTTTTTTTTTTTTTTTCATTTGAACTTTTTTTCTGTCTTGAGAATTTTCGTTGTGAGATGAAAAACAAATATCTTTAATATCATCATAGACACATTGAAAAGAATCTCCTACGAGAAAGCTATCCGTTTTGAACATTCAGACCATCGGCACTCTCGTCCCTTTCAATCTCCTTACCTGAAGCAACAATGTATAAATGATTTGAAAGCTCATCTTGTTCCAGAATCGTACGATTTGGAGGAAATTCCTGAAGTAAAAATAAAAACCTGTATATATGTCATATATCAATCATTCTTTATATAAAAACTGAAAACTTATCTGTTACAGTACATGAAATAGGAAAAAATACATGTACATTTTTTTTTTCATTTTAACTTTTTTCTTTCCTGAGAATTTTCGTTGTGAGATGAAAAACAAATATCTTTAATATCATCATAGACACATTGAAAAGAATCTCTCCTTGAACAAGTACAGGTTTTACCTGTTATGGCATCAAATGGACGGACAGACGGAAAACGTGAGTACTGCAGGGCTCAAACAAGGTTGGGCCTTTATTATGATAATTATGGTTGTCTTTTAGTGAATGATTGATTGAACTGTAATGATATATAGTTTTACCTGTTTTTGCATCAAATGGAGAATTTTTGTTTTGACATCATCAGCAACGGACGATAGCACACTTTGACCATGCAGAAGATAATTGCTAATTTCGTTGTACAGCACAGCTTGTTCTCTTTCACATATCCTGTGAAACCTCTCTCTATCAATACGGATGAATTCACATAATTCTTTAGTGTAAATTGTGGCCGGAGGGGCTATGTCTTCATCCCGACCCTCGGCACTTACAATTCCTAGATACTCCCCTGTCCCATGGCTATATATTATATTTGGTTGATAAACGTTGCGCGAGGACGACTGTGCAGTCCCGCCCATGTCATACGTCACTTCCACCGCGCCATGCACGAGATAATAACAGGACAAACTGTCCTCCCAGGGTTTTCTAACGACATAACTGAAAGCGTTGTATGTTTCTAATGTTGCACATCGTGAAATCACATCTTTAACGTAATCCTGGCCTCGATGTATTAGTTTCAATCCATCGACAACAGATCTCATTGTCTGCAATTCTGATTTCGAAAGTGCAGGATTAACTTCCGGTGGAACGTCTGCATTTTTAGACATGATTCTTCGGGCCTCTTTTGTAATAATGACTGTACCCTGAGTGGCAAAGAGACGCTTGTTGAACACGGGTGGGAGGTCTTTTTCATCATTTTCACTTTTTGCAGCCTCAAGCTGTCGAGTTCGTTCAGTTTCTTCGTAGAACTTTTGTGTTTCCGTGGCACTCTGTACCACTTCGTGTAATTGTCTGAAAAGAAGTACCATAATTAAAGTAAACAATAATTAAGCGAATAAAAGTTTAACTTTGGTATCACAACTCAGCTTATTAACGATTTTGCCAAATTATAAATATTATGAATTTTACATCATCTTAACAAATTTTACCCACTTGAAAATATCTGGTGCACGTTTCATGATGTTCATGGAATAAAATTCATGTCAAAACGAAAATAAGGTGGAAAATTGCCTTTTATAAGATAAAGATCCTTGACTACAGATGGAACTTATATGTTAAAATATTCCATTATATTACCAACCCGATGTTTCGTGTTGAATGTTTGCTCTACCAATAAGATTTGTAAATAGAGACAGCCTTCCTCAAGAGAAAATTGGACATCACAGAATCTAAAGGAAAAGCACCTCCAATTTTTTATATAGATAAATAAAATACCTAGGCCAAACGGAAATTGAAAATTGTGCATTTAAACTTCACTGTTATAATTACTCCTACATTGTCCAAGCTCAAGGGTTAATAATGGTGATATTCAACCATTTCCAAAGTCACCTGGTTGGATTCAAGATCGGTAATAAAGTTTTGAATTTGAGGTTATTATTCCTGGGTAATTACGAAAAAAGACGAATTTTCCCAAACTTTGTATAGACTATTAGTGACACATACTAGCAGTAAGTAAAGTATATCAACCGGACAGTCCCTTGATATTTTCACAAGAGTAGTGTAAAATGCAAACGGTTTATATATCAAATATCTTCGTAGGAATATATTTGTAGTAGACAAGAGAAAAGCAAGTGGACGAGCGACAATCAAACCCTATTCTAAATTGTTTCACCAACGCTCTATACAGTAGAACTTCTATGTTTGATCATGGAATGCAATGCTTATGACTTGTTATACTATCAAGTAAATACGCATACTGGCAATATTGAGAACGCCAACCAAACTTTACCGAAGGAACTTTTGAAGAATGTCGTCCTACAATGCCATGGTTAACAAAAATTACGACTATTTCAAAGGGTACAGTAATTATATTCATCCCCCGGTATCAGGTCACATGACCAACCTCAAGCGGAAGTTCATATTTCCAGAATGGTATCGCTCGGAAGATTGTATGTTTTGTGTAAATTCAGCTTACTGTGTTTGAAAATCAGACACTCTACATTTACTCAATTCATCAGAAAACAGACACTCTCTAATGACTCTCCAGACTAGAGTCAATTCATCAGAAAATCGGAAATATACTCTCCAAAACCTCGCCCGACTAGACTCAATTCATCAGAAATCAGACACTCTCCAATGACTCGCCAGACTAGAGTCAATTCATCAGAAAATCAGACACTCTCCAATGACTCGCCAGACTAGAGTCAACCAGACACTCTCCAATGACTCGCCAGACTAGAATCAATTCATCAGAAAATCAGAAATATACTCTCCAAAAACTCGCCGGACTAGACTCAATTCATCAGAAAATCAGACACTCTCCAATGACTCGACAGACTAGAGTCAACCAGACACTCTCCAATGACTCGCCAGACTAGACTCGACTCATCAGAAAATCAGACTCGCCAGATTTCTAATGATGCCAATGAGGACCAAATACATGATATATAAATAAGAAATGAAAAATATGCAACTTTGAAGACATGGCTTAAGTTTGGGTACGAACGCTCTCAATAACTCATTTTTAGACATGTGAAAACGATACTGCTGATGTTCTTGTCGACGTTTTATTTAAAGCGAGTTTAATATCAAAGTTTAATTTACTCGAGTTACATAAAGGTTTGAAAAGCTAAATGTACTTTAAAGGATTTAAAAGTATGAACGCAATCTGAAAGGAGCATAAACGGAAGTTTTACCTATTTACAATTTTACAATGGGTACGTGCGTGCAGTTCAATTTTCTTTTTATAATTTACTCTGAAGGAATCATACTAGTCTAAGACATACTAGTCTAAAATGTACCACTGTGTTAACTACACCCCCATTCCCATCCCTCCCCCCCCCCCTCCTCCCAAACCGACAGAACTTTGTAGCATGTTCGCCTTCTTTCAGATAGAAACATATCTCATAGGTATTCCCATTGCAAACTGATAGTAATTAAACATTTTGTTTTACGTCCTGATGATTTTCTGAAAGGTACACGCATTATCATTCGGACTTTTTTAAAAATAGACGGACAGACGGAAAACTAGGAAAAAAATTGGAACAACTTTCTATGTGAACTGGATAATCCTAAATTGTTCTCATAAGTAATATATATTGATATATTTTAAAAAAAAATTCTGTTCTTTAAAAGGATCTGGATTGATTTAAAATGAATTGTTTCTCTAGAGGTTTGTATGTATTTGGTTTTCTTAACAATTCTCCAAAAAGGTTCCCTACAGGGGACGTAAAACAAAACATTTACTTACTATGGCCTTAGTATGAAAAAACACAAACAAATAAAAAGGAAAATGATACAATTATTAAAATCTTTTTTTTTTTCAACTGAAGTACTGCATTCAACCGAATTACTGAAATATATTTATAAATTAATATTACTTTCATGTGTAAAGAAATGAAAATGAATTTCAAAATGACTTTAAAAATACTGAATGCACGTACAGCTGAACATGTACGTTTGTTTATATAAAATATCATAATAAAGAATACATGAACTTTATTACACTTTTACTTTGATATAAGATATTTGATTAAATAATTAATAATATATTACCTCATTTTCACGGCTTGCATGAGTAAAATATCACAGAGAATTCAGATATAAAACAGTAAGTTTGAAATCTATTCTAAATCTAATTATTTCCATTTTTTCCAGCTGTGTGTATTGTGTAAGGCACATATAAAATGCACTTTACTTTATCCTAAATCAACTCGATTCATTGATTTTTTCCATCTATAAATGAAAAATAATGAAGACCAAAAAATCAACGTGTCAATATATAAACTTGTTGTGCATGGGGCCCTCTTGGGGTGTTTATCATTAAAATACAGGTCTTTGATACCCTATTAGTATAAAAATATATCGCTCATCAAACATTTATATCTCCTTTCCACTATTTTCAAAATTATTTATCCATGTTTCAAAATTAAAATACATACATACTTGTATGTATTTACTCATAGTTTGTATGAGAATGCTGAAAGTTATACAGTGGCGATACAGAAAAAAATCATGTATTTGGTTGATTCTATATAGTTGGCCTCCGTAGAACAAGATATTTAGAGCTCTGATTTCGTTACGAGAGAGTAAATTACGTTATTAGGGGAGATGTTGGATTTTGTTGAAATTGGAAGATCTTGCTATTACTTAATTATTTTGTAATAACGAGAAATGGGTCTCGGTGTTACGGGTTTTCGATTCTAGTTATAACGAGAAGTTGGTTCTTATAATAATCCAGTATCTCGTTATATGTCGAGATATGTTATGAGATTATACGAGATCATAATTCTGTCTTTTTCTAGCTAAGTAGTCATGTGCTCTCACTCACAGACTCGTACCTGAAAATATTAATCCAAAGTATGTTTTGTTTTTCTTTATATGTATGTTTGCATAAAATGTTAAAATGTCTGCATAAAAATAAAAAAAAAAGTAGTCATGTGCTCACTTTAAATGATTCAGAATTGAAAGTTAGAAAAAGACAATTCAATTTTATGTGACCCACACCGCACCCTAACCATTCGTAATTAATAATTTATGAAAGATAACTAAAAAGTATTTATTCACCTGTACTGAACCCCAGACATAGAACCCTAAACTGAACTATTCCGATTGATTCTTACCATATTTTAGAAACCATCTTCAAGAACCATGCCTACCGGACGATTTAAAAGTATGCACTCGACAAAATTTATAATGTTGAGGGGTCTTTATCAAACGCTGAGAGACAGTTAATTGTTCGATTTGAAAAGGATCGTCGATTTTTAGAGAAGTTAATACCTTGGTTTTATCCTCCGAAGGGAAAATATCTCATTCTGCACTGTTGTAAGGGATTTTCACTCCTTACCTATGAAGAATGCCCGAAGGTTATGTGCACGTTTAATCTGTAAACAAATACTTTGATATCTATTTACTTATTCATAATATTTATTTTATTTTAAAAGATCTTGGTAAATTTTAACATAAAATGGGCGAGGTAACTTCCTGTATGACATATACTACTGTCTACAACAAGCTTAGCCTGTATGACAGATTAATAGAATCAAGCACCACTTTGAGTTCCCGATAGAAAAATATCAGTCGAGAGTGGGATTGATCAAGTCCCAACCGAGGCGTTAGCCGAGGTCGGGACGTTGATCATCCCACCCGAGACTGATATTTTTCTGTCCGGAATTCAAATGTGGTGCTTGATTATTTTTCTCGCACATTGAAATCTTCAAAGTCCTCTTGTTTACGCATCAGAATGACTGAACGTCATGCTAAATATATGTGCACGTGAAATAACGTACGTCAATTTGTCTGTGACGTCATAAAGGAACAATCAAAAGTGCCGGATCAGGGATGCCGGATCGAATTCTCTAGCACCACTGAAAAAGGGAATCAGCCTATCCGGTGTGCGAGAAACTGTTTCTACAACAAGCATAGCTTCTAAAAAAGCTTAGCTGGGTTGCAATTGCTATAACATCTTTATCTTTAGGAGATTGAATATGACATCATTATTCGTAGTTTATATTTATTTTTCTTTTCTTTTTTTTTAAGTCTTGCCATTGTCACCGCTTGGGATCGAAAACTTTTTTCTGTCACCGGGAGCGTTATTTTGGTCGTACAAACATATATATATATATTTATTTATTTATCACATGATACACCCGTTATGCAGTTTCATAAAGCCATTTCATAAGTTTACAAACCTTCAAATGTGATTCTTTTGTTATTCATCGGTCATTTTATTTCATAAATACCGCGGACGATTCTAAATATACGAGGTTTTATGAACGTTCAATGAAGTGTGGAGGTCAATAAAAAACAATGAGGGGCGGAGAGAAGAAAATTATTTCAGTCGCGGGTGTGAATTGTTTCGATTATAATGAGTATTCGGCCATAGTATAGAAATACTGTGTTTCAAGTCCGCGAAATACATTCTTTTATAAGAAATGTTACAGAAAAAGAATAGATTCTTCTATCCCGAAAAGTTCAAAATGCCATTTCAAATCAATTTAGATCCTTGTAGCGATTCTTGAAGACCAATAATTCTAAATGCTCTTCAATTGAATGTATATTGAGGAACTTGATGCACAAAATGAAGAAATATTATCCTCACTTGATTACAAAATCTTTCCTTATCTCTATTTGCAATAATTTAATCACATATTCAAAAACTTTAATGGAAATAGAACTCATTGTTTACGTGTTATTTTCTTCTCTGACCCGACAGGGTACCTTTTAGAAAATAATCGGGATGTATAACAAACTATTTTACTACTATGGCCTAATAACCGTTACCGTTGCATATTTCCACCCGATAATTTGCATGGTCAATTTCATTTTGAAAAGCAGGGGTGTATTGAATATTTGAATTTTTATTTTTCTGAAAATTGAAGAAATTCTGCGGTTTGTAAGTCGGATAAAGACCTCGTTGAGGTCTGTATGAAGGTTAGATGCCCTCGGAGAGAACAGGGTGGTGTTTAAAGACCTCGGCCTTCGGCCTCGGTCTTTAAACACCACCCTGTTCTCTCCTTGGGCATCTAACCTTCATACAGACCTCAACTCGGTCTTTATCCTATACATATGATATGATAACACGTTACATATCGCTCTGCTTGAATGCGATTGGTCAAGTTTGGAACCTAATCACATAAACTTTGACAAGTGTGACCTTTCAAATATCGGTCGATTGTTAAATTCAGACGCGGATTCAATATCAATTATTAAAACTGTTGTAGAATTAATTATTGCATTAAAATACTAAATAAATTTGAAATATATTTTCTCTTACGCACAGAATATATCTATACGATGGGGTACATTGTACTACTTCTCAAGGCGTAGCAGACGAACCATAGGTCACAGCGTGGTTCACCTCTTATTCTCAGAAACGTTGATTTCACGTCAGAAATACACATATTTAGGCAATATCATGTGATAAAAAGAATTATTTCATACGATGTATTATGAAACTCGTTCTGCGTTTTATATCCCCTCGCCAAGGCTCGGGGATATAAAACCCACAACTCGTTTCATAATACATCGTATGAAATGAAAATTCATTTGAGATCCTACATATATCTAACTTACAATTTTAGCCGGATAGTATTTACGAAAAATTAGCAAAAACTTCAGTTTTCCGATTTCTGAAGTACCTTGTATTGTGAGCTGCGAAGACAGTATATCTATCCAACTATTTGTTTCATAGCAAGAACAGTGCAAATATACTCAGTCTGTTATTTAACTTATGTAGTGTTAATTAAATCTCATCAAACATGCGTATGGACGATATATTCAATAAATATCAAAATTACAAGTACGCTGTTAATTTTGTAAAAATTCTGAAGAAATAATAAAATTTCATTCGACGAGAAGGACATAGATATAACTACACTCTCGCACGTGTATGTGCAGTTAAGTTCCTCAAGTATAGCTGTATATTAGTTATTTCCATATACATGTATATGTATATATGTACATGACTAAATCCAAAAAAATCCTTTCAAACTAGTAACTTGAAAAATCATAAAAAGAGAAACCATGTCTCACAAAAAACTTATGGCAAATGGTCATGTTACGGAAGCGTATAGTTGCCTATTTAATGTATCTTTCCACTTTCTTCTTTCTTCTTTTATTATTTTAGGGGGGGGGGGGTCTTTTATTTCAGGTTTGTTTCATTTGTGTTGAATACTGTCAGACCTTTAATATCTGACATTTAATAAAACTTTCGTATATTTCAAGTTTCTTATGATCTAGAATCAAGAAAAAGCCGATCGTCAAAGTAATGTTTTTGGGGGCTTAAACGATTATGTGTAGTTTCTGGCAATTTTGGGTCGATTTTCACAAATTTTTCGCTGGCTCGCTACCGCTCGCCAGATTTTAAATATAAATTACATTTCACTCTAGCTAAAGCGAGGCATGACCAATAGCCAGTATTATGAAGTACTCAGTATAACCTCTTCCACACCTCAAAATCACTTGAAACATTGTTTGATCGGTCTTTTTCTGATATATGTTATGAAAGTCAACATACCCTTACAGCAAAGGAATGCGTGTTGTGTAATCCCCCCCTCCTCGATAAAAAAAAATAGAAAAAATCGCTGGCTCGCCATATACATTCTCTATCATATAGCTCCTATAAAAACGATTTTCCGTAATAGGAGGACTTCATCCCGGACTGAGGGAGGAGGAGGCTAGGTGGCACAAAGACCCTTTTTCCTTTTTGATACTTTTCACGCCCCCTCTAAACTCAAATCCTGTATCCGCCCCTGAATGAACAAGACAGAACAATAACTATGATAGTCTTCTGACTAATGAACAAGACAGATCAATAACTATGATTGTCTTCCGACCAATGAACAAGACAGAGCAATAACTATGATTGTCTTCTGACTAATGAACAAAGACAGAACAATAACTATGATTGTCTTCTAACTAATGAACAAGACAGAACAATAACTATGATTGTCTTCTGACTAATGAACACGACAGATCAATAACTATGATTGTCTTCTGACTAATGAACAAAACAGAACAATAACTATGATTGTCTACTGACCAATGAACAAGACAGAACAATAACTATGATTGTCTTCTGACCAATGAACAAGACAGAACATTAACTATGATTGTCTTCTGACTTATGAACAAAGACAGAACAATAACTATGATTGTTATTACTCACTTATGATTTATTATTATCACTTATCACAATTATGATTTATTATTATCACTTCGGAATTTTGTTCCTTCTGAGGTTCGCAACTGTTCCTGTATAAAATCTAATTATTTTGCCTTGCCTTCTCGACTATGAGACTGAATAACTGATGGGTACTTTTGTAATGTTTATCATTATCCAGTCTTCTAGTACCTATCACAAAAATCACACAAATTCACAAAAATAAACATAGATAGAGAAAAAGAGGAATAAAAGAATACAGAATAAATAAAAAGAAGACTTACGAGTCATCATCAAGATTCTCTGTAATGGAATCCTCTAATTCCATTTTAACCAAACGTTAAACAGAGATATTTTAAAACAACTCTTTCACATATATTTAATATATAACATTCCACATAATTGGTGATGCCAAGAACCCGGATATAAGTCTTACTATGAATGTGTTACCGTCCATGTGGTAGAAAATGTAGATATTAAATAAGTGTGAAATGAAGTGTAAATCCATTAGAATATATCATTTGGTGACCTAACTCTATTATAATTACAGGGCCTTCAAGCATAATTCAAAATGATTTTAGTTATTACAAGGGATGAAAAAGCAGTTTCCCTCTTTAACGCGTTTAAATGTTTATTTCGCTTCAGTAGTTTTCTCAAAAGAAGATAAACGAAATTAATGCTCCAAACATATAGGGGAGGAAAATTTGGGTGTTTAAAATCACTTAGACACAAAACCTTAATCTAAATATCTAAAACCAATACAATTCCGTCTTTGACATATTTCAATTTCCCTACATACAAACGGCGAGGGACCTTATTGTGATAGGAGCACAAGGAATCTTGTTTTCTATAATATAAGTAATTATGTTGTAGATAATATATAAGCCATGATACTACGAATGTTTAAATGGAATATTTAATAGGATTATAATTATCTCTGCACGACGCTGTACAGAGTACTTGACTCAACCTTACATGCATGCATGTATATTCATGCGTACCTATACCATGGTTGTTCGCTAACTTATCAAACTTTTTGGTTAAAACGACGTCAGAAAAAATTAAAGATTACTTTATTTTTAAAAATAAAACTTTAGAATAAATATTGGACAGAAAACTTTAGAATAAAAATTGGACAGAAAACTACATCAATCGTTGATGCAAAAGATTTCTGTCCAATTTTTCGGGTGATACCTGCATCAACAGAAAAAATTGTCTGTTTTGTTTTTATTATCTTATTAGCACAGGAGCTCGACGCCAACGACCCTTTATGATATTCGCCACTTCTCAACTTTCCATGGAACTTCAAGTGAAATAAGGGGAAAGATAAAGAGGGTGCGATTGCAAGCGCGGATCAAGAGGGGGGACCCCCCCCCCTGGGAATTTTCGAAGCATAGTTTGATAAAGCTTATACATATACATATTTCATAAAATTAAGTCCCGATTCCCCTTTTGTTGTCATAATATTTGAAAAATAACATGAATTTGTATTGAAAATCTTTCAGTTTTATAAATGTTTGATCCACATTTCAAATTTTCCCGAGCTCGCTTACACTCGCCAGATTTTATAATACTGTCACGAGCACGTTAACGCTAACGTGGTGTGATGGACGTACGGGATGTAAGGGGTTGTCCGTACGTCCGGTAGAACTCTGTTTAGTTGGGGAATTAGCTTTACTTGTGTTGTGTAGACTCTCTCTCAATGCGCTCTTCACTTAAAAGTGTTCCGCAGCTGGAAGTATCAAGATTACACTTTAATAAGTTTTCAATCTTTATTGTTGTTTCGTTTTTCGGAGAGTGTATTTTGAAATATAAAAGTTGACAAGATAACGCATGCACACCAGTGACGAACGTTACCCTTTTACAATAATTTAGAATTCTGTATACTTCATTAATAAATCAAATATAAACCATTAAATATTACTTTGAAACATGACAATTGCAACTCAATAAAAATACATATGAAATTGGTCACTGGCGGCAATAATAACAATTTTACTAAAATGATAACGAACACATATATAACACACTAGTAAAACAATTATGTACAAATAACAACTTATAATAATATGAAATGAAGAGAAAGTATCTTATTTAGAAAGTTCAAATTTTAAAACAGTAATTATAAAAAGATTTACGTACTTAACTTAAATTGAAATGTAATTGGAATTTATTCTAGGTAAAAATGTAAAATTCAAATAGTCTCATACCTGGAAGTATCAAGATTACACTTTAATAAGTTTTCAATCTTTATTGTTGTTACGTTTTTCTGAGAGTGACCAATATGGCCGGAGTTTGACCGTCTCCGAAAAACGCCCCACCCTTCCAGATACTGACCAATAACTTTCTTAGAATTTTGACTGACACATTTACCCGAATTTTGAAAAACTAAAATTTAACCAATCAAATTTAAGAATTTTGGACAAAGAAGACGAGCCGGACAGGAACCGATAATTGACTTTCACACTTATGTCATGAATTAATTTACTCGGCGTCCTGTCCGAACTTTCTTCTGATGTCGTGTAATTTGTTTGTTTTCTAATAGCCTTAAGTAAATTTTGAAGTAATTCTTGTTATTTTTAAGACGGAAAAAGTAAAGTCACAAAAAGGAAAGGAATGTTATATTGTTCAGAGATTAACGAAAGATTAAATGCCAAAATATAGAAATGTTCAAAAATGATTTTTACAAATAACTTTTTACATACAAATAATTTTAAAATAAAAAATATTAAATTTGATTTCCTGATCGATCATTGAATCTATCGATACCAAATTTGATGTGATAAATCAATTATAAAAAGATTTTGAATAATATTATAAATCTGTATAAAAATTGTAAGTTTTACAAAAATTTCAAACTCAAAAAGTGATTTCAAAAGTAATTATTGTAAAGAAATATGTCTTTTCAGTTATATTTTCATATGTGGAATAAAATATCTTTTTCAAAATAAAATTCAAACTGTAAATTTATTCTCAAAACTTAAGCGTCTGTCCTATGACATATTAAAATTAAAATTTTAAACATGCATAAATGACGACTTTCTACCCAACCTAATTACTTTCGTCCTCGAAAGTTCAAATTTTTACACAATATATACACTAGAGGAGGACGTTTAGATTGGAAATAATTCAAAAATAAAATAATGATACACATGGTTACATAATCAAGATCAATGTATGAGTTTGTTCAAGAGAGATATAGATATACTTCGACTTGTCGTGTATTTTAAACACATAATTCATATGTACACAAAGTTCACTATATCACATTGTCATTGCAAGTGTTCACTATATTCGAGGTCTTGGGTCACCATAAAGAAGCAAAAGTTAACATGATAAGAAAAAAAAATGTAAGCATATATACATACAAAATATAACAAAGCTTAATTAAGGAGGTGAAGTACCGGAAGTGTGGTTGTTGAGCGAAAATCCATAATTATTGTGAATGGTCAACGCATATGCGCTGAAAGGTTGCTGAATAATTTTCTTAACTCTAAAGTAAGTGAAGAGGTTCAAATCAATGCTGCCTGGTACTGCCATTATTGTATCAGTACGTTTGTCTGTTACACAAAAGGGAGACCATTGTACATTTAACCTTAATGATGGAAAACTTGCCAAAGATACATCTCTAATGCGAGGTTTGGAAAAATGATAATAAGAAGGACACAGTGATAGATGCATTACAGGTACTATTACACAATCACCGCCCGATGTCAATTCTAAAGCTATAAAAGTACACTTCCTTGTTTTAGACCTGTACATCAGTATCGTAATAATGAGCAATATAACGAGTACAATTGCACCTACTATCACAGACGCATGGGTCCATGAAAAAGTCGTCATTAATGCATGTTTAAAATTTTAATTTTAATATGTCATAGGACAATACATATCAATTTCAAATGACGCTTGATTTTGCAACCCCTATACATTACACCTCTGTCCATTAATTGAAAAATACAGGAATAGAGGATGCAAATGGTATTATTGTCTGACCTTTTTATTCCAACTCTGACAAATTTTCGCTTTTTTTACATTTGATTTGTTTGATTATTTTACATATAATTTGATCAATAATCAAGAACAACGTGGTGGAAATTCAAGATTTCAGTTTTCTTTTTTTTTTTTTTTTTCTTTTAAAAAAAATAGGACCAATGAACTTTAGGACCCCTCCTGGAAAAAATCCTGGATCCGCCCATGGATTGTAGATTCGTGGCGTCGAGCTTCTTTATATATAAGCGCAAACGGTCCCTAGACGTACTGACCACAGGAGCTTTGATGCCAACAACCCTCAATGACACCCACCCCTTCCCATCTCTCTCTAGTCAAAGTGGCGGATATTCTGGTGGATCGTTGGCATCGAGCTCCTGTGGTACTGACGTTTGCTTCAAACAATTTAACCGCTAAAGTTATGTGGATCGTCTTATGAAGCGTTTTCGTGAGCTTGTGCATTAACGTGGATGGCGGATTTTTGATGACGGTAACATAGTGATACCTTAGGCCATACCAAATTAATTTAATGTTCTTTGGATTTCCCGCACCATATTTTTCAAAATTCAAAAAATAATATTATAAAAATAAAATGCTCGACCGCACCATTAAACTGGCTCAAGAATTTTTTGGGTCGGTTCTGATTTCTGCAAATCTTAAAACTTCTATAAGTCTCAACTTGTGCAAAATTCGAAGAAAATGATACTTCTTGTGTTTAAAAAATTTTGTTGGGAGCAATTTTGTTGTCCTGTATACATAGCACTGAAAGTCAAGGAGGGGGAATGTTCGAAAATCTTTTCCGTACTGCTATGTGCCAGGCTTTCTTGTCAACAAATTCCTATGGGGATTCCTTTTTGAGTATGGAAAACATCAGAAATGTATTACTGGGGTAACCTATATCAAAAATAAAATTATTTCATTCGCTCGCACCTTAAAAACTGCAAAACCTAAAAAAAATAAAATAATTATATTTTCGCCCGCTCGCACCCTTTTTTTCACAAGAAAATCCAAAGAACATTTAATTAATTTGGTATGGCCTTATTACCAGTTGATGTTGATACTAATCATAATCCCATTGTCTTTTTCTAACTTTCAATTTTGAATCATTAAAAGTGAGCACATAACTACTACACTTTTAATGATTCAGAATTGAAAAAGACACTGTTGTAATTCCAGGTAATCACGGAAACATAGTGATACCTTAAGATTATTACCAATTTGGCTTAAAAAAGTTCACATTTCTGTGTGATAATTACTGAAAATTACAGCTTTGACAAATTATAGAATTTAAAGCTTGCCGTCAGTTAGCTGACTTTAAATTTTGTAACTTCTAGTAAGAAAAAAATTGGAGCACACGATCCGTATCAAAATGCATTCTTACTCTTGTTAGACCAATCGCACATTTCCGGGCTATTTCGTTTTTATTTCCGATTCAAGCGACGGAAATTTCCGAGGATCTGCGACATTCGGATTAGCCTCGACCTTTTTTTTTTTTCGAAAAAAGACTCGGACGTCAGACGGCGCCATTTTGAAAATAGTTCACCGTTGATCTATTACTTTTGTTATAATCTATCATGAAATACAAGTTCCAACATTGGATCGTAACTTACAAATATGTTACCACATTACTCACTCAAGTTGAAGAATTTTGAATATTGAAAAAGTGCCTTTTTACTTTTACATCGATTTGATGTAAAACCTTCCACCATTGGCATCCGAGTTTTTTTTGTGCCGTTACAAATAAAGGGCGAGGGGATCCGAATGGATCTGCGAGTGTTGTAACATTGGTCGTATCGGTGTTACGACTTTTCAATGCATCTTTCCGTAGAAAATGCATTGATAAGATATAGCTTTCATTTGTCATGTCGTCTAGACTCTTAAGCCGACCTGATGAAAGAATCTAATGTACAGGTTCGGAATAAACTAAACGAATATATGCATTTTTTTAAATTACCAACCAATCATATTGTCATGAGGTTTTCTCTCCATGCAAGTAGGTTACGAATGATTACAGTATACCGGCAGTCATGACTGTCGGTAATGAAGGATAGACAGTGACTTATTATATTAAGAAATGAAACGGCTAACTTATAGAACTTTAGGAATTAGTATCTGAACAAATACATGTATCTTAATATCTCAATTTTTGTGGTACTTCGTAAAGCAATGTCACAACATATATTTTATTAAAAAGACATAACCTTTCCTTGCAATAAGCCTGAGGAGTTTAATGGCATATTAATTAATCTAAACTGGAAAAAAATAAGAGAGAATTAGGCGCAAAACCAGAGTGTTTTTAAGTTGAAGCACTCTTTCAGACAGAAGGTTTTACAGCCGTGATGGTGGGAATACAGAAATCTTTTAGATTTTACACATTTTCTGGTCAATTTTCCGAATACGAGATGACCCTGTGAACAATATTTTGTCTATAACATTTGAATAACGATGTGGAATACCCTACGTACTTGCGTAGGCCTGGCTACGTGCCTGATTGAATATCCACTTTCATCTACATTCATTTTGTTTGCAATTGTACCTAGCAATTTCAAAAATGCAATACTCACATTTGTCCCTTGGCTGTAATATGGCCACCAAAAATTCTCTCTATAATTTCAGATATCTCTGATGATCGCTGTATTACCCTCCGGATTCTATCTCTGAACTGTAGATTAATGTTCCGACTGTAGTTTGGTACTGAATTATTGAAACTGGTGTCCGTCTTCTCAAAAGTTCTCGATGCGTATTCTTGAAACTTGGACATTTTTCTTTCTTTCCCAAAGATAAGTTTTAAATTAGCATTCAAACTGTATATATGTACATAATGTATGATCATTCATTAAACATGTCGGAGGCTTCACACTGAATTAATCTACTCTTCTACACAATTTCAAAAAGCGACAAGATTTTATGAATCTGTGATACATGCATTACTAACCATACGGTTTTATGATAAACTTCGCCTACTTATGACCTGCATATTTTATGAAATTCTTATATCTTAATAATAGAAAGCCAAATACAAATATAACTTGCCTTTAGTCAAGAGAGATTAGGAAAAGCTAAGCATGTAACTTGGGTAATAATCCGGTAATCTGATTAACTTTGTCTCTGCATGTTTATACGAACCGTAATTCTTACGTTAGATCACCATCATTGAATGGTTTCCGCGACTCGGCGCATTTAAAAAATACACGCATTCCAAGTCAATGCTACTCCACCCTCACCCCACCCCACCTTCACCCCACCCCACATCCCCCACCCTCTTGTGTTTGTAGCAGGCCAGGCTGTATATTCAACCATTGGCTAAAGTCGTATATGCTTAGAAAAATAGAAAAATAGGACAGAAAGAAAATATGATGTGACATCTTGTGTGAAATCGCCCAACACCCTCACCCTCCGCCTTTTTTCTCTCCAGATGCTCAGTCGTATGTCAATGTAAGGAGGCTCTTACTAATAATAGTAATATGATACATTTACATTTTAATACTCGAGATGATCAAGAAATTATTAAAATATATGAAACTGAGCTACAAATGTTATTAAATGCGATCCCAACTTTTATACCTCCACGGTACAATTACATTGTTTATACTACTTTTGTCTTCCATGTACATCTTTGCACGCCTTCAGTGTCCCCGTCACATTTACCGGAAGTGCTCATTTATAGAACCAGGGTATATACTTTCTGTATATGGCTAAAAATAGAAATTCCAAAAGTGATTTTTCTTGTTTTTCGTTTATTTGATTATTTGTTTGTTTGTTTTATTGATTATTTTTGTTTGATTGATTAATTACTTTTGTGTTATTCTTTATTCTCTGTAAGAGGAATTTTTCGTGTGTTTGTTTGTCTGTTTGTTTTGATATATTCTGTGTTTTGGGCTTCCGTTTTGGTCCTACTTACTTGGATACTATACCGTCATTACATTATGTAACATGATTCATGTATATATGGAAATAATGAGTACGGCGCGTTTTAATTAATAGCGTCACCTACAATGTTTTCTACAATGCCTCCCGCATTTGCAATGGAGATGGTTCATTAGATAAGTTGTCCTTCGTGTTTCTGTGTTACATACCAGCTGTGTCATTGTCTCTGTCTGTTTATCCTTCGTGCTTCTGTGTTACATACCAGCTGTGTCATTGTCTCTGTCTATTTGTCCTTCGTGTTTCTGTGTTACATACCAGCTGTGTCATTGTCTCTGTCTGTTTGTCCTTCGTGTTTCTGTGTTACATACCAGCTGTGTCATTGTCTCTGTCTGTTTGTCCTTCGTGTTTCTGTGTTACATACCAGCTGTGTCATTGTCTCTGTCTGTTTGTCCTTCGTGTTTCTGTGTTACATACCAGCTGTGTCATTGTCTCTGTCTGTTTGTCCTTCGTGTTTCTGTGTTACATACCAGTTGTGTCATTGTCTCTGTCTGTTTGTCCTTCGTGTTTCTGTGTTACATACCAGCTGTGTCATTGTCTCTGTCTGTTTGTCCTTCGTGTTTCTGTGTTACATACCAGTTGTGTCATTGTCTCTGTCTGTTTGTCCTTCGTGTTTCTGTGTTACATACCAGCTGTGTCATTGTCTCTGTCTGTTTGTCCTTCGTGTTTCTGTGTTACATACCAGCTGTGTCATTGTCTCTGTCTGTTTGTCCTTCGTGCTTCTGTGTTACATACCAGCTGTGTCATTGTCTCTGTCTGTTTGTCCTTCGTGTTTCTGTGTTACATACCAGCTGTGTCATTGTCTCTGTCTGTTTGTCCTTCGTGTTTCTGTGTTACATACCAGCTGTGTCATTGTCTCTGTCTGTTTGTCCTTCGTGTTTCTGTGTTACATACCAGCTGTGTCATTGTCTCTGTCTGTTTGTCCTTCGTGTTTCTGTGTTACATACCAGCTGTGTCATTGTCTCTGTCTGTTTGTCCTTCGTGTTTCTGTGTTACATACCAGTTGTGTCATTGTCTCTGTCCGTTTGTCCTTCGTGTTTCTGTGTTACATACCACTTGTGTCATTGTCTCGGTCTGTTTGTCCATTTTCTATTCTGCAATGGAATTTCAAGTTCTGTTCTGTATTTTTAGCTCACCTGAGCCAAAGGCTCTAGTGAGCTATTGTCATAGCGATCCGTCCGGCGTCCGTCGTCCGTCGTGTGTCGTGTGTCGTGTGTCGTCTGTCTGTCGTAAACTTTTCACATTTTCGACTTCTTCTCAAGAATGGCTGAAGGGATTTTGATGAAACTTGGTAGGTATAAAGTACTAATTGTCCCCTACAAGTGTTGTTGTTTTTCGTCCGGATCCCTCAACAGGTGGCGCCAACACAGGCAAAAGTAGGTCACGGGGGGTAACCTCCTTTGACAAACTTCTTCTTCAGAACGGAAGCACGTATCGACAAACCGAAAGCATCAGGATGATCTAGAGAGATGTCTTAAGAAGGTTTGTTATTTTTGGTTCCACTCCGAACTCAAATTTTTGACCCTTTTTGACGTCTCTTCGGACTTAGTCAGAAATGAAAATTTTTGCACTATTTCTTTAAATAACTCAATAAGTGTATGATTTTACACACTCATTTACTGCATATTTATCATATCTAACTTACTTTTTTTCTCACATGACACTTGGTAGGTATGAGGTACTCATGGTTCCCTACAAGTGAAAGAATTTTGTCAAGATATCCTCTTTTGGATTTTTACGGAAAAACATTCATAGGTACAATGTAGGTTTTCCATGCCCAATGAACCCAAGAGTAGTGGTTCAAATCCCGGCAGGACCCCACTTTTGCAGGGTTTTTTTCGCCTTTTTTTATATATTTTGATTTTTTGGATATTTTGATATTTTGACAGAATTTTTTTTTTTTTGATATTTTGACAGAATTCTTTCACAGTTTCATTTCTAACGATAACGTTAGAAATGAAACTGTGAAAGAATTCTGTCAAAATATCAACTTTTAGATTTTTCATGATTCTTTAAATAGACAAGCTAGTTTGGCTTTGTGTACTTATTTTCGTACGTCGAAATAACTCAGCCACACATGCAATCAAATATATACTCTGAATTTATTTTTGAGATGTTGACTTTTTCCATACATGCATATTTCATAACAATTTCCCTATTTAATGATTATTTTCTCTGCTTTATTTTTGTATCTATGGTAAACAAAGTCGCCATGTATCTTGTGTTACAGATTTGATTGGTTCAATATTCCTCCACGCCCATTTAATAGTCACGGTGGGTAATCTCGCAACGCAGAACACTAGGTTTATCTAAAATTTCGTGTATTACAAATTATTTTTCACAAAAAGGGGAATGTGATGCAGTGTAAGGATGCCTTAGATAAGAGTTTTATCAAAAGTAAGAGAGGTAATATCCTTTTATAAAGCCGAAAAACTATCGGCATGATTGGTGTAGATGAAAGTGAAAGTAGAACGCCGATCGTGTTTGTGCATTATAAAAAGCTATAATATCCACCTTATTTTGGATGCAACTCATAGTTAGGGCGTTATTACACTGCATCACATTAATTTTCCCTTTTTGTAATAAATTATCTAGCTATTTTGCGCAAAAATATAGAAAAATAAATTGTTCTGCGTTGCGAGATTACCACCGTGTTATTACTGTACACGTGATACATTTCAGGAGATTAATAGATGATCTATCGTGCTAACAAAATAATACTGGTATTTAATAGATTTTTATTTAATGTGCATATACTGGGAACACTTTCATGCTTGTTATTATTCGTGTACTTGGAACAATTCCATACTTGTCATCATTTATAAACTTAGCTCGAATTTCCTTGGTCATAGACTATCTTAGATGAATTGTATACGGACTGATTTCTTGAAGAAACATCTAATGAGTAATCTCTTCCAGAGGATTTTATGAATGTATAGGACATTTGATATATCTGAAATTCTTGAAAACAAATGAGTAATTTCTTCCCGAGGATTTTGAGAATGTATAGGACATTTGATATATCTGAAATTCTTGAAAACAAATAATTCAGTTCAGAGTTCTTGAAATCTTTCAATGAAATGTTGGACCACAGGAAGCTGTTGTTTTAAAAGAGAAAATAAATTATTATTCACAACCTTAAGCCACTGTGTTCGACATCTTGTATGTATAACATTTCTAAAGATGAACACAGAGGCTTAAGGTTGTGAATAATAAAACATTTTCTCTCATAAAACGACAGGTTCCTGTGGTCAGACATTTGGGAATTTTTATCTGTCCAAATAATAGATAGAACATGAGTTTTTATCGGACCAAATGATTTTTCATCAGCAAATCCGATGCAGCTGATACTTTTCATGAACTCTGTCAGCTAATAATTTGTCCATGTAACAGTCCTATCACGAGGCGAAACATAGTTAACAGTAAATAACGATGTCATAGGTCTGCTAGTTGGACAAGCTTTACAATATCATGGGCCTATTAATTTGTTTCCCTAAAAGCAGCATACACCAGAGTATTAAGTTTATTTCATTGTTTTATTCTTTTTGTCTGTTTCTTCATCACTTGCTGCACATTAATGTGGAATTTTTCAAAATGAATTTTTTGATGTTGAATAATTGAACTATACACTAGCTGGGCATATGACTTTGGATCACATTATCCGTCTATTCAAATCAGTAAAAAAGATAATGTTTTGAAATGTTACTATTTCTTCTTGTTTGTACTTTTAAAGGCTGTAAAAAAGATCTTGTCTGCATCCGGCAAAAATCTTTTTAGAAAGAATGTGGGCTCAAATCGTGATACTGGCACTACCAATTTTACGTCTTATTCAATGTCAGTATGTCAGTTAGAGCATGCATGGGTATAAGGTGAGCGTTGTGCCCTCCTGGGGCTCTTGTTTTTCCAAAGTCTTGTGGTTTTTGGGAATCTGGTTTTTGCTTTTGTGTTTGACTTTCATTCACTGATTTACGTGAAGCACTCCTAAAATTCTAAATTAAGAACGATAGAGGTAGGGGGCAATCGGAAACGAAATTGATAATATCGACAAAAACGTAGAAAGTTAAGAATATTTTACCTAATATGGATAAATATTGACCGAAATGCATCAAATCAGTCTACATTGAATCAGAAATAGATTTCGAAAATTCTCTCACCTTTAATCTAATATAAATAAGAAATCCAGAATTTGACTTCATTTTGTATTCAATGACTACAATTTAAGCTTTTTTAGCATTGACATTGGCGGAGAAATAAATATCGCTCTTGGTAATATATTGCTTATTCATAAATCACTTAGTCCGATTAACTACGGTTCAAATACATTCGAAAAAATCTGTTCTCAAAATTTTCTCGAAATTTCTGATAAGTGGGTCCTGTAGCACCATATCTCACCAATCCTACTACGTCTTTCAGTATTTTTGGACATAACTTTCACAGTCTTTGGCTATATCACATTGCTTGGATTGAGAATCACTGACGAGTGTTGAATACCCAAAACGTGCATGTCTGGTCCATGTTGCAAATTTATCTGTTCTTAAATGATGTTATGAATTTGAAGACGTGTAACTTGTATATTTTAACCGATCATACTAAGAATACATTTTTGGATGGATTTAAGAGGAAACATAGCCAAATTTGTCATATAATATGGTCTAAAAGATCGATCTTTAAAACATGCAGCCCTTCATTTATTTGGTATTTCGTCTGTGGGTTAGTGCCCCCCCCCCCCCCCCCGAAAATGCAGAACCCCGGGCCACTTTGCCAGAAAGGGCCAAATGAATTTGTTTTGAAGAAGAAGAAGAGTTCCTATTTTCATATCCTTCTTGTAAAGAAAGGTACCTTTTTACGTGATTACTATAAAATGACTTAATATCAGAAAATAAGACTTCTGGGCATAGGACAAACAGGCCAACATTTGTATGTCCTAGAGCAAGAACATGTAACAAATTCAAACTTCTATGGGATATTCCTCCTCATATTTCTGGTTAATTAGTTACACTTTAACAATTACAATTTTGAACTCAAGAAAAGTTATTAATTTTGGAACTTCAAGTTGTAGACTAGCTGGTAAAGTACCGAACCAAGTGTCCGTCTGGAGACAGCTGGATTATAACATATCAAAAAGGCGATTGGTGGTTCAAACGCAATTTCGATAATTCTGTTTACTGCTGGTGGATCAGGAGTCCCCGAGGGCACATGTAGCCAAGTTCGATCAACTTCGGTTACGCATTCGAAAATTTCTGTTACTAACTGTCTTAAAATTTCTAAAACGTCGTTCCTGTAGCATCATATTACACCCATCCTGCTACGTCTGTCATCTAGTACATTTTTAGATATAAATTACTTTCACAATCTTTTGCATTGTTTAGATTGAGGATCACTGACGAGGGTTAAATACCCGAGACGTGCATGTCTGGTCCATGCTGAAAATTTATCTCTTCTTAAATAATGCTATTAAATTTGAAGACGTTTAACATTTGATCAATCTTATTTGATTATTATGCCACCACAATAAGCAGGCTGTGAAATACCCAATTGAAAGTAATATACTCTTGTATGGGTCCGAATTTCAAAAGAAGCTGACAATAATTTTTGCAAAATTTCCAGAAAGTCTTTACTAGTTTGTAAAAGCGAAAACATTGTGACCTAAATGGTTTCTTGGTAATTTGTAAATTTCTACTATGAAAATCAAAAACATGCTCTAGTTTACCGGATGATCTGTGAAATGTCGCCGTCAAGCAAGGGGAAATTTATTATGTTGAATCCAAAATCATCTCTTTTGTCATACACAATTGTATGAATCTCTCCATTAACAATTTTGAAATTTAGGTCCAAAATGGTGTTTCGGTTTTTGTAAAGTTTGCCTTGTTCAGCGTCAGTTCTTGTAGATGAATTACATTTTTGTATTGTTCAAAACAGGATTGTCGATAGTAAGAATATCATCCAGGTACCTTAAAGTACCAATGGAACATTTCAAATCATCATGTTTTCTTTGTTTTTAGAGATTTTGGATAGAAATGTATAAAAATAAATCTGCAACAAGAGGCACACAATTAGTACCCTCAGGGATCCCTAAAACCTGTTTGTAGAGATTCTCACCAAATCGTACATAGATGTTGTCCAACAGGAAGGACAAGGCATTACACAGGTCATTACATGTCCATGATTTGTATGATTTATCTTCTGCTGCGGAATAGAAACACTTTGATTCAGTGGTACAAATATAGATTTTCCCGTCTCGATCATAACACCAGTTAATGAGTTTGGACAATCATTAACTTTGTCGCGAGGAAGCGTGGTGTACATATTAGAAAAGTCGCATAAAGAAATCATATTGGCTTGAAAATTTAATAATTTAGATTAAAAACTGTTTAATTTTTTAAATACGATTCAGCTTTAATGTATAGTACAGTAGGTTTAATTTATCTCTATAATAGGCTACATTACCTTGATTGAGTAAGGACGTCACTAAATATTATTTCCAGTATATAGCCTATATTAAAATACCATGCATGAGAATTTTCTTGAAAACATGCTATCTAACTACAAATATCGTCAGTTTGACGTTATATATCTTAGTAAATGAAGTATATCTGTTTGCATTAAAAATATTGTAGAAGAAAAAAATAATCTCCTGCAAAGTTAATGGTACTATATGAAATACTAGTATTTATGGTATTATTGGATTTGATTCGGAATATGAAAGTGATGTCAAGAATAAGCCCGTATGTTTTAACCAAAAACATCGATTTATTCTATTTATAGTACCGTATAACAAGAATTTTTCGCGAGTATCGCATTTCGCGAGTTTACGGTAAATTAGAGTGTCTTTATTTTCGCGAGTATAATTTTTCGCGATTCCTTAACTACAAACAAATATTTACATATGATTTCAGTGTATTGTACCTTCAATTGTTAAAGTTTAAGTTATTTCTATCATAAGAATACTGTAACACTGGATTTTCTTCTATTTATGTTTAATCGGGATCTGTGAAGAATGACACATGTACAATGAGAACAAAATGTAGCTGATATACCAAGTTGCGCGATACCTTACAAAACATAATTTTTTCGCGAGAATAAATTTTCGCGAATCCAAATCACTCGCGAATATAGCGAAAATTAGTATCTCGCGAAAATTTCTGGTTATACGGTATATACGGCTGGTCTACTACTACAGCTTTACATTTTCTGCACAACAAAAGCATCAATATTTTCAGTAGTTAATGAATTCACTAATAAATTGTTCACCTGAAAATTCAGCTGCAGTTCTACAAATTTCATGAATAGTTTTTCAATACACAGAAAAAATAGTCTTTAATTCATGAATATTTACATTCTTTTTGCGTTTCCCTTATATGAGGATACTAAAGGAACTGTTACTTTAACTCTCTCCAATGCTATTTTGAACATAGATTTTATTTGGATATGCTACTGAATCGACCCTACAGGAAATTGGAGCCACGCACTCTCTGCAAAGTGTACATTTTTTAAAAAATATATATATATACATGTAACCAGAGGGCGCTGCTAAAATGAATTTTCATTGTCTCTAAAATCACTTTGAATGAAGCATCACTGATGAAGATTTACAGTCGGGGAAACTTCCTTGTATGGAAGTCAAGCATAGCGGAACGACTGCGTCACATAATCAGTTCGGAGTGAGCGCTTTCTCAAAATAAATATTCAACCAATCGCGTTAATGAACTTTGCATTATGGGATTACTATGACAGTAAAACGTGTGACTGTATGTTTTGGCTTTAGTACTGTCTTCAAAATTTCTCCGCTATCGCAGAAATCGCAATCAAATTCATTGACACCATTGTCACTTATACTTCAGAGATATATCTATCGATTCAATGTTGCATTTTTAAAAATTAAAACACTAAATTCAGATATTAAGATGAGAAAATGGCACATATTTAATAACGACTTGCATTGGTCCTGCACATAATCTTCGCGAAATCGATCCATAGAAAGATTTTTCTGTACAAGACATGTAAAAATTTACGTTTGTGAATATAAAAACATCGGATATCAAAGAATAATGTGTTTCAGAAGGTATAGAGTTGGAACCCTTCCGCATTATTAATATAAACACTTATATTTCTTGTTGCAGAGTGGAGCAGTTAAAATCGTTCCCCGTGACCTGATGTTTGGCAAATGTATTAATTACTTCTTTCCAGCTCAGTCGCATGAAAGAAGCTTTGTTTTGGCTCTTTATCAATGTGACATCATATCTACATTTTTTGCTTTTTCGGAAACTCGCTATTTCATCGAAAAATATCATCGAAATTCAAGGAGGTTAACACCTTAGCACCATCCCTCCACTGCTATTTTGAGCATAGATTTTATTTGGATAAGCTTCGCAGTCAGGGATATGTTTGTGACCGACTAACATCGTCACTGAGGAAGTTCTACGGTCGATATGGGGAACTCGTCATACACTATGATGTCCCACTTTCCAGAATGGTGGATGATATTCTGTCATAGACCATTTGAACCATCCAAAATTTTACTCTATATCTTCCAAAATGGAAGTAACCGGATGTGACAGTTCTACCGAATTGAAGCGACGGGTGTTGCATGCAAGCAGGAGATGCTTACTCTTCCTGGGCACCTGGTCTAACTCTCATGTCGGGAGTTCGCTTCTTTTCATATGGTGGAGGTTTTTGTTTGTTTGCTTTGGTTCCTGTTTTATCCTGATTTTGTATGCCTTCGGTTTCTGATTTTCTGGGATATCGATTTTGTGGTGTAAACAGGGATATGGTCATTATCCATATTTGTCATGCTACTGAATCGACCCTACAGGAATTTGGGAGCCGCGCACTCTCTGTGAAGTAAATGCAGAAATTTAAATTCTAAAAATAACGCAAGAAGGTCTTAGTGTAATTAATTTGGACTGCTTATGAAAAACACTTTGGCTGGAGGCATCACCGATGAGAATTTGATATTCGAAACACGTGTCTGGTGCATGAATTTATAGCTCACCTGAGCGAAGCTCAAGTGAGCTATTGTCATAGCGCACCGTCCGTCGTCTGTCGTTCGTCGTCCGTCGTAAAATTTTCGACATTTTCGACTTCTTCAGAACCACTGAAGGGATTTGATGAAACTTGGTAGGAATGAAGTGCTCATGGTTAGTGAGCATCAATCTAAACTAGAACTGCCCTAAAGTGGACGAATTATATCCTCTACGGGACGTTTTTTTATAAATTGGGACCATTTATGATGCAATGTGAAAAGCCTACCATTTATAGTATGCAACAAATCGGCTTTCAAATCCTAAACTGCATCATAAGACAATGTCAAGATCACAAGGTCAAAAGTCATGATACCAAACTGTAGTACTCTTTGTGGTGAATGTTTGTATGAAATATGAAAGACCTAACACTTACAGTATGAAAGAAACCTGCTTTCAAAATTTCTAAACATGTCCTAATTTTAACATAAGCCCAAAGGCAAGGTCAAGTTCAAAAGGTCCAAAGTCATGATACTAAACTGCAGTACTCTTTGTAGTGAATGTGTGTGTGTGAAAAATGAAAGGCCTACCATTTAAAGTATAAAAGAAATCAGCTTTCAAAACTTCTAAACCGGACACACAGACAGACGGACAGTGTGATTCCTATAAACCAAAATGAAGTACTCTCTTTCGTGAATGCGTATAGTATAAAAGAAACCTGCTTTCAAAACATCTTAACATAAAATGTTGTACAGGGTGAAAGTCAAGGTCACAAGGTCACAGGGTCAAAATTCATGATACTAAAATGTAGTTCTCTTGATGATGAATGTGCGTATGAATTATGAAAGGCCTACCATTAAAAGTATAAAAGAAATCTTCTGTTAAAACATCTTAACATAAAATGTTGTATAGGGTGAATGTCAAGGTCACAGGGTCAAAATTCATGGTCATAAAATGTAGCACTCTTAATGGTGAATGTGTGTATGAAATATGAAAGGCCTACCATTAATAGTATAAAAAAAATCTGCTTTCAAAACTTCTTAATCGGACAGACAGACAGACAGACAGACGGACGGACAGGTTGATTCGTTTGCGGGGGGTATAATAATATGACGTTTCTATTACTCTAATCGGATGACGCCATCTAAACATTACGTTTGAGTGTTTCATCGTCGCTGCTGTTTTAGCCAATCAGAAAAAGGGGAAATTTTCATGTAATGATACAATATATCGTTATATACCACTACAATAGATCATTATGATATCACAAAAAATGAATACACTGTTACAATAAATTATTACACTATTACATGATTGTATTCCGCCATATCATTGTGTATAATAAAACAAATCTTTATTCTATTGCAATTAATCGTAAGTTTTCCATAAAAAAGAATAAGATTAAATTCTTACGGGGACCAAATCCCTGTCAAAGTCCTGTCAAATTCTCGTAGGAAAAATTGGAATCCCAAGGGAAAAAATTCCCTGACTTTCATTTCGACTGCAACACGGCTTTTAAGTCTTTGTAAATGTCAAGAAAAATCCTTAATCCAGGTATACAGGGAAAATATCCCGTAAATATATACAGGGGGAAAACATCCCGTTAATCTTCTTTACGGGAAAAAAATCCAGTGAATTGAGGATGGGAAAAGTATTCATGTCTTTTGTGACGGGATAAAACAATGTTTTGGTAAATTATCGTCATTTTGTTAGTTACATTATCATTTTAGAATGTTACAACAAGTACAGGATTTGTAGATACGGAATAAAGAATCTAATGTAGCCTCAAACTTAAAACTGTTTCCCATCTGATTATATTTGACAAACAAAATTTAAAAAAAAGAAATCGGGGTACTATTTAAATTTTTTCGACTCTTGTAAAACAGGTCTGACACAAAGATTGTCTGATTATAGTTATAGCAAGAGAGTTTCAGGCAACTTATAAGTGTTACAATATAGTCGGGCAAGCTTAGACTACAACTTACAAGTGTAACAATATAGTCGCACATACTTAAAATTCTGGAAGGGACGGAATACCTATTAATAGGTGGAAGGGTTGGTTGGGTGCGGTGGGTGCGGTGCGGTGGGGTGTAACATACATTAATGTATCAAAATATTCCTCATTTAGATTCTATTTGCACATGAGTAATTACAGGTATTTCGTATCTCCGGCGAAATGATGTTTTGCATCAAATGTTTTCTTGTTAATATTACCTTATCTTTCTTATTTGACAGCAGTAAATATCAATCTAATATCTAAATACATGTTTGGTTATTTCGTGACAATTTTTCTTAATCATTAATATTTAGTCAAGTTTTCATTTTGTATTTTGACTATGAAGCAGTTCTTCACAATCCAAAATGAAAGAAAGTATGGCCGGATTGTAAATAAAGTTTCAGTCAGTGAAAACTTTAGTATGCCGATATGTTTGGATGTTAAACGTCTTCAAATTCAATAGCATCATTTAAGAACAGATAAATTTCAGCATGGACCAGACATGCACGTTTCGGGTACTTAACCCTCGTTAGTGATCCTCAATCTAAACAATGAAGTATGGCCAAGAGTGTGAAAAATATTATGTCCAAAAAATGTACCGAAAACTTAGCAGGATGGCCGGGATATGATGCTACAGGACCCACGTTATAGAAATTTCAAGATTTTCTGATAACAGAAATTTTCGAATGCGTTGAAGAGACAGACGATCAACCGAAGTTGCGAACTTGGCTACATTTGTTCTCGGGGACTCCTGGTCCATCAGCAGCGACACTCACCAATTAGTTTAAATGTTACTTATAAACGTCTTCAAATTAAATAGCATCATTTCTTATTTACTTATTTATTTATTTCACCTATATTCACAATGTCGGAACGATTCTATATTGTATTTATGAATTATTTGATAAAAATAAGGGTCCTTCTTCATTCAAATATGAGAGCCCTATAGAAATCATCTTTAGATCTGCCCATACTTCAGTACATTTGTCTGTCATCACTTTGAATTAGTCCAAGATATCGGAGATTCTCGGAAATATATTTTTTATTTGGTTTGTTTGTTATGTTTTGTTTTGTTTTTCCTTTTCCTTTTTTTTTTTTTTTTTTGCTTTTTGTTTGTTTTTGATTTTTTTTTGGGGGGGGGGGGGTTGGGGGGGTATTTTTTTATTTTTTTTTATTTTTTTTTTATTTGTTGTTGTTTTTTGTTTGTTTGATTGGGGGTTTTTTTGTTTTGTTTTTTTTGGGGAGTTTTATTTTGTTTTTTGTCCGTCTGTTAACTTTTCATTGGTGAGTGATATGGCTTTCTTAATTTGGATGGCTTTTCAGATTCAGATTATTTATTGTGTGTTCCTTGTGACAATACCCTCCGTTGATACATTTTTGACGTTATGACCTAGACGTTGGAGCTTTACCTTCTGATGAAAAACTCTTAGCATTACAATACAAACATAAATAAACATGCATGAAAAAGGTCATAATTAGCGCATACAGTGTTTGTATCTTCTGTGCAAAAATGTTCCTGTCGCCTTTTTTCACGCATGCGCACGATTGCTTTGTTTGTATAGAAATTCAAAAAGCGATCAAATGCCATGACAATATTTCCTGACAGAAGTAAGGTTAGTTATACACCTACAATTTAGTACCTGGACTCACTACCCTTCCTCTTGCCTCTCTCTATAAAGTTTTTCTGTCTTCTTGTACTTACTCTTCAGATGTCTGTGGAAAAAAATATTTTAAATCTGTAACTTCGTCTTTATACTGGAAGAAGTTTTGTGTGTGTCAAATAAGGCGGTTCTGTTCACTTTATTCATTATGTATTGTTGTACTATTTCTATTATAGTTGCCAGCTTGTCTCTTGGTATGCCTTTTATTTTGTTTCTTTTGTTTTCAACTTTTTGTGTCTAAGGTTAAGTTCTGGCTGTAATAAGGCCTTTTTGTTATTATTTTACTCGGTTTTGTTTCCTCGTAAGCCTTTCAATTTGACGATTTCTTCCCTCTGGTCTTATGTAAAATTTCTCTCTTTATACATTTCTTGTTCCTATTAATTTCATTATTCACGCGCCTGATAGACGGCAACATCTTTTTAAGAAAGAAAGGGGCGCTCGGAGACTTTTGAAATTATAACCAATGGATCTTCTTGTGGTGTAAATCGATAGCTAGTGCGTCATTTACTGATTTGTCCATTTTGTATGTATATATTTCATATAAGCTGAAATTTTAAAACTCACTGAAATTGCCTCTCTGTGTAGAATATCTTCGTTTTATCATTTCATCACTGAAACAAAATTGTCGTTGCACAATAAGTACTAATTTTGCTCACAGGGGGATTGGGATCACGTCCACGAGGATTGAAGAACGCAGTCTCACTGCTGTTGAATGCAATTGGTCAAGAAAGTCGGACAATCGATATTCAGCCATATTACTTTCCAAGAAGCTCACGCATTCTCTCAGGTGGTATCTTCATAATATTTTACTTACTTAGATTTGAACTTTCCAACACCGTTACATGCCATATTTTTCTAATTAGGCCCTTTTTTCTTGTTATTTTATGCCAATGAACGTCCTCGTTCCCAAGTCATAAAACAAAACAATAAAATATTTTGTAAATTAAATGTGCTTTCTACAAAAAGATAAAAGAGCATATTGGTTCAATTTTTTATATTTCATGTAAAAATGGAAAAGTAGTCTTTTGTTGACTAAGATCTGTTAATAATCAAATGAAACATTTTTTTCTGCCAGATTTGTATGAAATTGCATCTTTGTTTTACATGCTTGTTTCATTTGTTTGTTTTTCTCCCATGCTGGCTGATAGCTTTCACATATTTCAGTCAAAAGGACACATAACAGAATAAAAACAATAAATGACCTTTGCTTGAAAAGAATTAAAACAAAATCAGATATTATAAAGATTTATTTGCAATATTAAACTCTGAACTCATGTTTCCTCAATTTGAATCTAAGAATAGATTCCCTGATCAAAAAATTGCCAGTCCTTGTGCGTGGTAATTCGTCCTCGGTATTGGGGTCATTTCTTCCCTTGATTAGTTCTTTGAAGGCAACATTGAATTTCTTTGACAAGAAATTATATAGAAATGGATTGAGTGCGAAGTTCAGAAGCGTTGCAAGTCTTAATAATTCGTACAGTAGAAGTGATGTTTGAAATTCAATGAGATGATCTGAGTTATATGGAAATATAATAAATATAATGACCAAAATTCTGTAAGGTAGTAAGCAAAGGAAGAAGATGGTTACAACAGACATCAGCATCGCTATCACTCTGGGTCTCCTGTTCTTTTTGGAGCAAAGAGATATTGCCATACGACTTATTAGATAAGTTATCATAACAAACACTATCATAAAGATGGCGGATACAGATCCCAAGTAAAGTTCTCTGGGCAGACTGTCTGTTTGGAGACTGCAGACAGAGACCGTGTCATCATCATCTGTACCGATGGCGATCCTTTCCACACAAAACACCATCGGAAAGGCAAGTGCTATTGACGTGACCCAGATCATCAAAATGATGTGTCGAATTCTTGTTGCTCGCCATTTTGTGTATGTATTCATGGGATGGCATATTCCAAGGTACCGGTCGTATGAGATGGATAAGACAGTAAAGATACATCCAAACGTCAATGTAATCTCTAAGGCGTTGATTCCTCTACCTGTTAGTCAGAATATTAAGTGTTAGTATTATTATATCTGAAGATAAGGCTTTTGTACATAGTGTACAATACAATAGTTTTCTCGAAATTAAAATCTTACATCGAATTAATGATCGTGGATTATCATTGATTCAAAGTAAATCAAAGTAAAAATAAAGTTTGAGTATTACTTCCATAAGTATGACCAATTCATTGACCTTGTAACCAGTTTGATTTAACTGGATAAAAAAATTCTACTATAATCTTTTAAGTTTTACCTTTATATAAGTTTAGAAGAAAGGGTAATAATAAGTTTGAAATGCCACAATAAATGCGCACCTCACAGAAATTTGCGGACATGGTATAAAGATGTTTGGTATAAGGCAAAAGTATATTTAAAGAAAATGCAGTTTTGTTATTGTAATTCGTTTAAAATAAACATACTGTCAGGTAAGAGGTTATCCTTGAAACCGATCATTTACCTCTCAATTATCATCTTATTTACGATGCACCATCCCTCGAAAGGTTTTTGGTCGCTTTACAGTTACACAGCCAATTGTGTTTTACATGAAATTCATATGAAAAGAGCATATCATTCATATGAAATATTCACATAAAGTTTATATGAAAAATATTTATATCCTATTCTCATGGATTTTATATGAATGTTATTTCACATGATTTTCTATGTGGCTTTCATATGAAATTGAATTTACAAGAAATTCATGTCAGAAATTACATGAATTTCATGTAAAAAAGATCATAAAAAATCACGTTCACATAAATTTCATATGAATTTTATGTTAAATCAATGTAAATTTTGAATGAATTTCACGTGACGCACAATTATGGTGTATCGTGTATGGTGTATCATGTATGATGTACGGTGTATGGCAAATGTTAATGTTTGTTACTAAGGTTGCTCTCTGGCAGTAGTGTTGACACACTTCCTATATCTTTGTATGTGTATTATTGACAAGACATGAGATAAAGGAGATCCTGACAACAATCTCAACAGCACTCACAATAGAGCACCAAATGAAGCATCGAAGCAAGCTAAAGGTGTTTCCCGGAGGAGTAAACATCCCCTGTTTGGCTAGCCGCACCCGCCGTCGATGTTCATGCAGGAAAAATGAAAACAATATCTAAAAACATACACTGTCTGAGGTAATGTCTATATAGAAAGTGCTATGGTGACCACGTCAGGGAAAATATTTAAAACAGTTACTGTCAAACCCCTGGCGGGGAACTTTTTTAAGAGCTCCACACGGCAAAGGGCATAAGTGTCACTGAAATGAGATAAAGAAGATCCTAACGACAATCTCAACAACACTCACAACGGAGCACCAAAAGGAGCATCGACAGACCCCTAGCAAATGAGTAACATAAGATTGTAACTTACAAAGACCGCCTTGGAAGATCCACTTTGAAGTCAGTAGGTACTCTACTGAGAAGAATGGCATACATAATGTAGTAACAGCAAGACTACCCATACTCAGGTTTGCCAGGAGATAGTTCATCCGGGTCCTCATACGTTTGATTCTGAACACCACCAGAATGACAGCAGTGTTTCCCAGAAGGCTTGTTAGGAATACGACTCCGAAAAACATTGCCAGAGCCTGGACTGGCATCTTAACTGGCCTCAGTTGTATTGTGTTATTCGTCCAGTTTGTCAACTTTTCACCATTCTTTGTGTTTATGTTCATATTTGAAAATCATAAAGTTATTTCCTCATGAAACTATCGGTAGAATGATTTGACAAAGTCAGCTACTACAGTCTTTTTACTATAAGTTAAGCTTTGCGTTGGTAAAAATTTTTCTCTTCGACCAATAGGAATCAAATGTCAATGTTGTTTTCAAGTACTTCAAAGAATAATGAAAATTGACAGCTTGTGTCCGAAAATAATTATTTACCGTAATTAAAGAATAATGAATTTCTTCAACGTATATAATGTACTTCAAGAGAAGGATCTCCAGCGAGGTCACCATTTTTGAAAGCAATGGAACTCTTTGATTCGGAAACCGTCGGTCCAAAAACCTTAAACCAAAGAACATACGGGTACACGACCAGATGAGATAAAGTACAGGTAAACCATATATCACACAGGAAGAGAACATCTGCCTTTTTTTTAAAGAATCTACCACACGTGGTAGGAACTTGTCAACCTTAATATCCTACCAACACAAGCTTTCATATCACTTGGTTTGGAGAAAAAAAAAGATTTCCAACTATGCTACTATTTTTACACGAAACCTATCGAATAGGGTGCACCAGATATGCCCTCTATTGTATGCGTTATTACTACGACAGTCCTTGATCTTTGTGATTCCCTGATACATGTCCTCTATTGTATGTGTTATTACTACGACAGTCCTTGATCTTTATGATTCCCTGATACATGCCATCAATTGTATGTGTTATTACTACGACAGTCCTTGATCTTTGTGATTCCCTGATACATGCCCTCTATTGTAAGTGTCATTTCTACGACATTCCTTGATCTTTGTGATTTCCTTATACATACCATCTATTGTATGTGCTATCACTACCAAAGTTCTTGATCTTTGTGATCCCCTGATACATGCCCACTATTGTTTGTGTTATTACTACGACAGTCCTTGATCTTTGTGATTCCCTGATACATGCCCACTATTGTGTGTGTTATTACTACGACAGCCCTTGATCTTTTTTATTCCCTGATACAAACCCTCTGTTGTATGTGTTATTACTACGACAGTCCTTGATCTTTGTGATTCCATGATACATGCCCTCTATTGTATGTGTTATTGCTACGACAGTCCTTGATCTTTGTGATTCCCTGATACAAGCCCTCTATTGTATGTGTTACTACTACGACAGTCCTTGATCTTTGTGCTTCCCGGATACATGCCCTCTATTGTATGTGTTATTACTACGACAGTCTTTGATCTTTATGGTTCACTGATACATGCCCTCTATTGTATGTGTTATTACTACGACAGTCCTTGATCTTTTTGATTCCCTGATACATCCCCTCTATTGTATGTGTTATAACTACGACATTCCTTGATCTTCGTGATTCGCTGATACATATCATCTACTGTATATGCTATTACTACGACAATCCTTTATCTTTAAGATTCCCTGATACATGCCCTCTATTGTACCGTATGTGTTATAACTACGGGAGTCCTTGATCTTTATGATTCCCTGATACAAACCCTCTATTGTATGTGTTATTACTATGACAGTCCTTGATCTTTGTGATTCCCTGATACATGCCCTCTATTGTATGTGTTATTACTATGACAGTCCTTGATCTTTGTGATTCCCTGATACAAGCCCTCTATTTGTATGTGCTATTACTACGACAGTCCTTGATCTTTGTGATTTCCTGATACATGCCCTCTATTGTATGTGTTATTACTACGACAGTCCTTGATCTTTGTGGTTCCCTGATACATGCCCTCTATTGTGTGTGTTATTGCTACGACTGTCCTTGATCTTTATGATTCCCTGATACATGCCCTCTATTGTATGTGTTATTACTACGACAGTCCTTGATCTTTATGATTCCCTGATACATGCCCTCTATTGTATGTGTTATTACTACGACAGTCCTTGATCTTTGTGATTCCCTGATACATGCCCTCTATTGTATGTTATTACTACGACAGTCCTTGATCTTTGTGATTCCCTGATACATGCCCTCTATTGTATGTGCTATCACTACGACAGTCCTTGATATTTCTGATTCCCTGATACAAGCCCTGTATTGTATGTGTTATTACTACGACAGTCCTTGATCTTTGTGATTCCATGATACATGCCCTCTATTGTATGTGCTATCACTACGACAGTCCTTGATCTTTGTGATTCCCTGATACATGCCCTCTATTTGTATGTGCTATTACTACGACAGTCCTTGATCTTTGTGATTCCCTGATACAAGCCCTCTATTGTATGTGTTATTACTACGACAGTCCTTGATCTTTGTGATTCCCTGATACAAGCCCTCTATTGTATGTGTTATTGCTACGGCAGTCCTTGATCTTTGTGATTCCCTGATACAAGCCCTCTATTGTATGTGTCATTCCTACGGCAGTCCTTGATCTTTATGATTCCCTGATACATGCCCTCTATTGTGTGTGTTATTACTACGACAGTCCTTGATCTTTGTGATTCCCTGATACATGCCCTCTATTGTATGTGCTATCACTACGCAGTCCTTGATCTTTGTGATTCCCTGATACATGCCCTCTATTGTATGTGTTATTACTACGACAGTCCTTGATCTTTGTGATTCCCTGATACATGCCCTCTATTGTATGTGTTATTGCTACGGCAGTCCTTGATATTTGTGATTCCCTGATACATGTCGTCTATTGTATGTAAGATTACTACGACAATCCTTGATCTTTGTGATTCCCTGATACAAGCCCTCTATTGTATGTGTTATTACTACGACAGTCCTTGATCTTTGTGATTCCCTGATACATGCCCTCTATTGTATGTGTTATAACTACGACAATCCTTTATCTTTGTGATTCCCTGATACATGCCCTCTATTGTATGTGTTATGACTACGACAGTCCTTGATCTTTATGATTCCCTGATACATGCCCTCTGTTGTATGTGTTATTACTACGACAATCCTTTATCATTATGATTCCCTGATACATGCCCTCTGTTGTATGTGTTATGACTACGACAGTCCTTGATCTTTGTGATTCCCTGATACATGCCCTCTGTTGTATGTGTTATGACTACGACAGTCCTTGATCTTTGTGATTCCCTGATACATGCCCTCTGTTGTATGTGTTATGACTACGACAGTCCTTGATCTTTGTGATTCCCTGATACATGCCCTCTGTTGTATGTGTTATCACTACGACAGTCCTTGATCTTTATGATTCCCTGATACATGCCCTCTATTGTATGTGTTATTGCTACGAACATCCTTGATCTTTGTAATTCCCTGATACAAGCCCTGTATTGTATGTGTTATTACTACGACAGTCCTTGATCTTTGTGATTCCCTGATACATGCCCACTATTGTATGTGCTTTTACTACGACAGTCCTTTATCTTTGTGATTCCCTGATACATGCCCTCTATTGTATGTGTTATGACTACGACAATCCTTGATCTTTATGATTCCCTGATACATGCCCTCTATTGTATGTGTTATTACTACGACAGTCCTTGATATTTGTGATTCCCTGATACATGCCCCTCTACTGTATGTGCTATTACTACGACAGTTCTTGATCTTTATGATTCCCTGATACATGCCTTTATTGTACTTGCTATTACTACGACAATCCTTGATCTTTATGATTGCCTGATACATGTCGTCTATTGTATGTGCTTTTACTACGACAGTCCTTGATCTTTATGATATTTATGATTCCCTGATACATGCCATCTAATGTACATGCATTTGATAAAATTACGGCAGACTTGATCTATGTGATTCCCTTGTGCATTGGTATAGAATGAAAAGACAGATACAAAACCAATCAAATATTGAAAGTAAAGTAAACAAACTCATACAAATATTAAAAATAATTTAAACAAACTCATACAAATATTGAAAATAAAGTAAACTCAGACAAATATTGGAAATAAAGTAAACAAACTCTGACAAATATTGAAAATAAAGTAAACTCAGATAAATATTGAAAATAAGGTAAACAAATTAAGACAAATATTAAACATAGGTAATCACAGATTACGAAGCTCACCTCGTGACAGCAAAATTCAATTCAAACATATTTCTTAGTACATGTATATTGGCTTTTAAAGGCAAAACCACTCAAGCAGAAAAAGTAGGTCAAGGTCATTTTATGAAAGTTTGATCAAAGATACATCCAATATGCAAAATTGGTACATGTAGCAGTTATACTTTGCTCAATATTGGCTTTATAGAGCAAAATCACTCAAGTGGAAAAAGTATGTCAAGGTCATATTATGAAAGATTGATCAAAGATACATCCAATATGCAAGTTTGGTACATGTATCACTTATACTTTGCTCAATATTGGCTTTTAAAGGCAAAATCACTCAAGTGGAAAAAGTAGGTCGAGGTCATTTTATGAAAGTTTGATCAAAGATACATCCAATATGCAAGTTTGGTACATGTAGCAGTTATACTTTGCTCAATATTGGCTTTATAGAGCAAAATCACTCAAGCGGAAAAAGTAGGTCAAGGTCATTTTATGAAAGATTGATCAAAGATACATCCAATATGCAAGTTTGGTACATGTATCACTTATACTTTGCTCAATATTGGCTTTTAAAGGCAAAATCACTCAAGCGGAAAAAGTAGGTCGAGGTCATTTTATGAAAGTTTGATCAAAGATACATCTAATATGCAAGTTTGAAATATCTAGCACTTATACTTTGCTCAATATTGGCTTTTAAAGGCAAAATCACTCAAGCGGAAAAAGTAGGTCATGGTCATTTTATGAAAGTTTGATCAAAGATACATCCAATATGCAAGTTTGGTACATGTAGCAGTTATACTTTGCTCAATATTGGCTTTATAGAGCAAAATCACTCAAGCGGAAAAAGTAGGTCAAGGTCATTTTATGAAAGATTGATCAAAGATACATCCAATATGCAAGTTTGGTACATGTATCACTTATACTTTGCTCAATATTGGCTGTTAAAGGCAAAATCACTCAAGCGGAAAAAGTAGGTCGAGGTCATTTTATGAAAGTTTGATCAAAGATACATCTAATATGCAAGTTTGGAATATCTAGCACTTATACTTTGCTCAATATTGGCTTTTAAAGGCAAAATCACTCAAGCGGAAAAAGTAGGTCAAGGTCATTTTATGAAAGTTTGATCAAAGATACATCCCATATGCAAGTTTGGTACATGTAGCACTTATACTTTGCTCAATATTGGCTTTTAAAAGCGAAATTACTCAAGTGGAAAAAGTAGGTCAGATGCTGCATCCGATGCATAGGTCCATCTCGGCATCCAAAGATGAATCACTTGTGCAAGTTTGGTTACTGTAGCATCAGTACTTTGTCAGAAACTGAGCTACCCCATACTTCTTAACCAAGTCACTCAAGCGGAAAATGTAGGTCAGATGCTGCATCTGATGCATGGGTTCACCTCAGCATCCAAAGATGAATCACTTGTGCAAGTTTGGTTACTGTAGCATCAGTACTTTGTCAGATACTGAGCTACCCCAAACTTCTTAACCAAGTCACTCAAGCGGAAAATGTAGGTCAGATGCTGCATACCATGCATGGGTTCACCTCAGCATCCAAAGATGAATCACTTGTGCCAGTTTGGTTACTGTAGCATTAGTACTTTGTCAGATACTGAGCTACCCCAAACTTCTTAACCAAGTCACTCAAGCGGAAAATGTAGGTCAGATGCTGCATACGATGAATGGGTTCACCTCAGCATCCAAAGATGAATCACTTGTGCCAGTTTGGTTACTGTAGCATTAGTACTTTGTCAGATACTGAGCTACCCCAAACTTCTTAACCAAGTCACTCAAGCGGAAAATGTAGGTCAGATGCTGCATCTGATGCATGGGTTCACCTCAGCATCCAAAGATGAATCACTTGTGCAAGTTTGGTTACTGTAGCATTAGTACTTTGTCAGATACTGAGCTACCCCAAACTTCTTAACCGGACGCGGACGCGGACGCGGACGCGTGGGGTTATAGCATAAGCTCACTCAACTTCGTCGAGGTGAGCTAAAAATAAAGTATACAAATTGAGACAAATATAGAAAATAAAGTAAGCAAACTAAGGCAAACATTGAATATAAAGTAAACTCAGATTTATATTGAAAATAAAGTAAACAAACTCAGACAAATATTGAAAATAAAGTAAGCAAACTAAGGCAAATATTGAAAATAAAGTAAACTCAGATAAATATTGAAAATAAAATAAACAAACACATACAAATATTGAAAATAAAGTAAACTGAGATAAAAATTGAAAATAAAGTAAACAAACTCACATAAGTATTGAAAATAAAGTAAACTCAGACAAATATTGAAAATAAAGTAAACAAATCATAAAAATATTGAAAATAAAGTAAACTCAGATAAATATTGAAAATAAAGTAAACAAACTCGGACAGATATTGAAAATAAAGTAAACAGACAAATAGTTTTAAAAATAGCAATCCAAGGAATGCTTGTGTCGCCTTCGAAGCGGTTTGATTGTCATTCTAGAAAGTGGATCAAAATCATTGGTATCAGTAGAAAAGTCTTGTCAAATGAAATTCATTTGAAATATCAGACCTCTTGATTACAAATAAAAAGATATGGTCATTCTCAAATTTTCAGAAAATAGTGTCGATCATCTAGGTCAAGGTCGCTACGTAAAAATTGGTAACAAAAAAGGTCTAATCATAAGAAATATTAAAGACCTATCACCAACCAATTAAAAAATATTCTTAGAAAGAAGGTCAAATAGCTAGGTCAAGGTCAAACGGTAAAAAAATATGGTATGTGTAGAAAGGCCTTGCCACAAGGAATACACATGTGAAATACCAAAGCCTATCACTTACCAATCAAAAGATATAAATACAATCTGAAATTCATGAAAAGTAGGTCAAATATGTAGGTCAAGGTCAATAGGTCAAAAATTATGGTTTGTGTAGAAATGCGTTGTTACAAGGAATACACATGTGAAACATCAAAGCCATATCACTTACAAATCAAAAGATATAGCGAATCTTATCTTTTTTCCAAAAGTGGGTCAAATATCTAGGTCAAGGTCACAAGGTCAAAAATTATGGTATGTGTAGAAAGGCCTTGCCACAAGGAATACATGTGTGAAATATCAAAGTCCTAACACTTACCAATCAAAAGATATATCCATTCTTAATTTTTTTGAAAAGTAGGTCAAACATGTAGGTCAAGGTCAATAGGTCAAAAATTATGGTATGTGAAGAAAGACATTGTTACAAGAAATACACATGTGAAATATCAAAGCTTTATCACTTACCAATCAAAAGATATAGCGATTCTTATCTTTTTTCCAAAAGTAGGTCAAATATCTAGGTAAAGGTCACAAGGTCAAAAATTATGGTATGTGCCGAAAGGTCTTGCCACAAGGATTACATGTGTGAAATATCAAAGTCCTAACATTTACCAATCAAAAGATATATTCATTCTTAATTTTTTTGAAAAGTAGGTCAAATATGTAGGTCAAGGTCACTAGGTCAAAAATTATAGTATGTGTAGGAAGGTCTAGTCACAAGGAATACACATGTGAAATATCAAAGCCCTATCACTAACCAATCAAAAGTTATGGGCTGTGACACCCAAAGTGTGACAGACAGACAGACGGACGGACTGACAGACGGACGGACAGACGGACAGACGGACAAAGTGATCCCTAAGTGTCGCTATGCTTCGCAGGCGACACAAAAACTCTGTTGAAATAAATATCGAAGAAGCACCCATCGTTTTCAGTTTCTATGTCGAGAATGTAAGGCAAACTCATTAGAATTTTAATTGGAACAGTTGTGAACCCCGGAATAAGCAATATTCCGAAGTGAAACGAGGTGCCCGGGGAGAGCTAGGGTCTCCCTTTTGCATGCAAGAAATTTAGGAGGGGATCTCCTCCAACAACACTCGGTCGCAGCTCCAACAACAAAACCCCAAACATCCACTGCAAAAACACAAAGCAGACACGCACAGAATGAGACGGAAATTGTACAATGAAAACAAATTCACTTGGAAACTTCAAACATAAATGACTACATATAAACCAACGAGACTTAGGACGGTCATCTGCCACGTCATTAGCAGACGGTGTTGTTATCCTTCAACACCTGTCGCAGCACTTCCGTGAAAACTGGTCAATATCAGTGATTGTCTCGATGTACATATTGATGTACATATCATGTAAAGATGTCTTTTTGGTGATGTTGACAGCCATTCAATCGCAATTCAGCCTGAGAATGTCACTGTTCATCGTGATATTTGGAACATGCCCTGTTGTACTGAATTAGCTGAGAACAAATCTCCATAAGCAGGAGCGAAATGTCGCTACCATTAAAAGGAAACTTTGGCTGTGTCAGAAAATCACTCCGACGTTTAATAAGTACCACTGATGAGGATTTACTAATCGTGTCTGGTGCATAAAAATTGGTTTGAAATTTTCTTCAAGGAGGTAAAGAGAACACTTCCGAATAATCATAATATACATTTATTTCCTTTTGCAGTGTAAAGCAGGTTAACTTGTTCCCCGTTACTGGATGTTTACGGTATAATAATTACTTCTTTTCAGCTCTGTCGTCTGAAAGAAGCTTTTGTTTGGCCCTTTATAATATTGACATCATTCATATTATTTTGCTATTTCGGAAACTTGTCATTTCATCCAAAAATATTATATGAGGTAAACATCTCAGCACCATCCCTCCAATGCTATTTTGGTCATAGATTCTTTATATCTGTGCTACTGAATCGGTCCTACACAAAATTTGGAGCCGCGTACTCTCTGCAAATTAAATAAACAAATTCAAATTCAAAATATAAAACCAGAGGGCGCTACTTAAATACATATGGCTGTGTCAGAAAATCACTTTACATTTAATAAGTACCACTGATGAGGGTTTACTATCCGAAATGCGTGTCTGGTGCATTGAAATTGGTTTGAAATTTTCTTCAAGAAGGTAAAGAGTTGGAACATTTCCGTATTATTAGTTATGTGGAAGGTGAAATTATCACTTTTGTCATACAGTGAGGTGTTCAAATGGCTGTTTACGCAGAAAGATAAAAGTATTTCTCTGCTTTACTACTTCACTTCCTTAATTTGTTCTAAACACAAATGAAAACACATCATATGATGTTGGCCGTAGTGTGCAAATTCCCAATAGAATCGATTGCCGGCAATTTTTTTTTACAAATTTGTACGAAGCATTCTTTTAGCAAATACAATTTTCAAACACCAGCTGGTGATCAAAATATACAAAAAAGAACAATGAATGTAAATGCATGTAGCATATGCATTAAAGGCAAAATAACGAGATGTCCACTTATGGTCATAATCGCCCAGAAAAAAACCACGGAAAATTGCCAAAAATGATATTAGATTTAAATACCATGGAAACCTGTGTCTGTAGCTCCTAATCTACCTACCCATACAGGGGATATTGAGATCGCTCTCACATCGCACACATTTGCAATACTGGACACAATGTCATGAAGCTTCGGTTTTCTACTACCGATTTCTAGTATTTTTGCAACATTTTGTCTGTCAGTACACCACTTAATGGCAGATTTTTCCAGATCAAAAGCCAAAGAATTAAACACTCTACCTACAGCTTCTAGCTCTTTCTCTCCAAAAGGAGCTATCTAAAGACCCTGATTCTGACCAAGTACCAATAACATTACTACCTGCAACATCTTCGATATAGCCACCATAACCCGATTTAGAAAGCATCACTGTAAATATTTACCTTTGGATATTCTTTCGTCTGCACATCTATATCGGTACAGTTAAATCGGACGCTACTTCCTTTCCAATATAAAATTTCATCAACTGCATTACTGTTCAAAAGAACGGAGCATATTTCAGCTTGCTTTGGAGTTGATGGTCATGAAAATGTACCTTGTATGGTGTCTGGCAACAGTACCGAAAATAATCTGCATAATTATAATTTGGCCAGCAGAGGCAGCAAGACGCCTAGCGCCTATGAGAGTGATCACTTGACCGAGGAATGTTAACAGATGATCAATTCGTGCTTCACTGAGTCGTAACGTGCCTGTAGCTAAATTCCAACAGAGACCTAACCAGGCAGCTGTATGGAAGGGCTCCCAGTCACATTTCTCATCTGCAATAAGAAATCCTTAAGAAAACAGATCATTCCGTACCTTCATAGTCACCTTTTTGGCAGCAGCGTATGAATAAGCACCACCTAAACCATCGTCCAAATAAAGAACGATCTTGATGCCGTCTGTTCTCCAGTACTTAACTACCTTTCTCGTCAACTTTGTGAAAATATGAGCTGCACTTGAAATGCCAAACGGGGGTACATTGAATACAAAATACCTAATTTTATCGTCTCCCGAAAACTGCTATGCAAAACCCAAATACTTTCTCTGCGAATAATAAATCGATATATGATGATACAGATTTTAAATCAAAAGTAAATACAAAATCCCTCTACTTGAAATATGTTTCTAGCTATCGAAGCATCTTCAAGCTTGAATTTGAATTTGAAAACATGCACGTTTATGTACCTGCAGTCTAACACCAGTCGAGCTTTGCCTTCCCTATTAAATGCGACTGCCAAAGGGTTTACGACCTCTGGCATCATGTCGACTTCACTAACACAACCTTTCTCTAATAACTTACATATTTCAAATTCAACAAATGAAACATTCTCACGAGCAGATTTGTTGTTTTTGGTAACATCAGGTTCAAGTTCTGTGTAAAATGGAATTTTGTATCCATGTTTTATAACATCTAATATATATGTATCTGAACAGATTTCTAACCATTTATTGATGTTTCTTAAGCCTCCAATCAGGAGTTACAACTATATCATTAGAAACTTGTACATGTACTGAGCAATCTATACTTATCTTAGCTTTAGTCTTGTTCGCCTCACACTCTGAGGCTCGTTTCCAATGCCCTGGATTGCTGCACGCAAAACAAAGCCCTGGCTTGGCACCTGAAGCGGAACGTTGCTCCATGCTAGTTTGTCTCAATGGAATAGCTCATTGGGGGTAGGAGACCATCTTTTGCGATTTTTCGATACGACCTTCCGCTTATCTTTTTTATCTAACGTTTCTGCCTTTGCTTCTGCTTTATGAATGCGTTTTTCTTCATTACTGTAAACGGCCAGTTGATGAGTTTTGTACTGCTCTACGACTATCCACCCTAATTTTGAACTATTTGCCAATTTGATAGGTTTTGTCTAGGAGTAACAAGTTCCATACCTTCACTGATACTCTGTTTGGCTCTGGAATTGGAGACGAGAGAGAGTAACTGGCGGTTCGTAGTTTCTCCATAACTTTCACAGAGTATTTGAACTGCTCCTCGTTACCTTTCCTTGAAGGGGTATGGACAAAATGTCATTCGCCATATTGGATTTTATTTAGTGTATTATTGAAAATATTTCCTTACATTGAGTAAAGACTCCAATTCTAACTATTTTAACCCCAAGTATTCTCTACCTTAATAGCTACGAAAAAATGCACTGATATTTTAACACCAGAACACTTTTAAATTGATGCACCGAACTGCACAGCTGCACCTCAGAAGAATATGAACATGAATATAACTATAACTTACTTTAAACATTACATTGATTCTATGTCTACAACCATTTGTCCTTCAATTTCGAGTACAAGATCTCAATATCTTATAAATCTCATGTTTACACAATATGGGGTCCTTTCGAATACGAATCTTTACAGGTAACCATTTTCAGATGCCGATCCGCCCCAACATTGGTAGAAAAAATAAAACATTCTAAACATCCGAGGATCCGCCTCTGGATTCCTCTCTATGTTGATATGACCACTAGCCCCATGCGTGTAAAATGAATATAGCTGGCATTTTGAGAAAGGTTGATAAAAATTGGAGGACAAATGTTTGTAGACATATGATCATAGTAACGTTAAAGGTAGGTTTTAGTACTAATGCTAGGTTTACACTTAGCCACGATGCCCTACGATGTCTACGATTGAGCAAAATCGTGGAGCTCCACGATTCCATAAATAAAATTGGTCTTCGCACGCTCTCCGACGCTCCATCACGCTCTGATACGCGCTGTAGCGATTTGTTACGATTGTAGATAAGATCTGTTACGATTTGCATCCCGTTCTCTCAAGCTTCGTTACGTGCCCATACGATTACCAAGATGAGCTATTACGCTTTGCCACGCTCTATCACGGTTCCCTACGCTTATCAAGCTTTGTTGCGATCTATTACGATGCAGGACTACGATTTGCCGCGATTTACCACGATTTGATATGAAATAGACAACCAGTTTCAATACCACTTGTAATATCCGAACAAGACTAAGCTTAATATCCAGGAGATGAATATTTTATATCGTAAAACGCAGGAAATGGCATTGATGTCATCATGAACCTTATTTGATATTTCTTTTTTTCGATTATCAAAGTTAACGTTTTTTCTTGAGCAATTCAAATCTTTGATTGCGTGTATGTATTTAACTCATTCGAAGACAATTAATGCAGCACCTCACTGATTATTAAGACTTCTTTTCTTAGTCTTCTTCATATGTTAGAAATTGTTGCGGATGTTAAAAACACTTTTAATCCATCAAAAACGGGTTGTATTATTATAATTTTCATTATAGAAATATTGGAATCGCAACGAATCTTGTAGATCGTGGACTGAATCGTGGAAACCGTAACAAATCGTCAAAGAGCGTGAGTGAAATCGTAGTGGACCGTAGGAGAACGTGTTTCACCAAGATCTCCTACGATAGCATATTACGATCTGTTGCGCTTTGTCAAGATCTGTTACGCTCTACTACGCTCCATCACGTTCACTACGCTCTCCTACGCTCTCTCACGATGTTAGGATCAATCGGGACAATCGTAGCAAATTTTTTGGGAATCAAAAATTTTGCCACGATCTCTGCGATCTCCTACGATCATCACGATTCCCCCACGCTCTCTTACGATCGTCACGATTCAACCCCACGCTCTCTTACGATCTCTACGATTCACCTCAATCGGGGCAATCGGGGCGATCGTGGCTAAGTGTAAACCTAGCATAATCATGAATTCTGCAGAGCTTCAGCTGCGCAGTTGGATGCACTAAGTTCAAGTGGTCGTCAAATATTGATGCAGTTTTTGCTCAGAAAGATGGGAAAATGAAGATGTTGAGGTACAGAAAACTTCGTATTAAAGTACTAATAGGTTCTTGAGAAAACGGAAATTTCCCTTTTATTTGTAAACGGCAAAAAAAATTATTACCAGAAAATGTAAATGGTAATGCAGAAGGAAAAGCACTATTCAAAAACCTAGCTTTTTTAACCATATAAGACATCATTTTTGGTGTACTCATAGGAAAATAGCAACATTTTACGCTCAGAAATTATCTAAGTCGTTTTTCTAAACAAGGGTCGAGTATATTAAATAAAACGGCAATACCTATTCATACAGGTAGAAGATATTCACTGATCGTTCAGGCATAAATCTATGTGTACAACTATGATTATGGCTATTGCATTAATCAAACTTGACCAGTGTAAGTTTTAATGACTTAGTGCATGGAAATGATGATTTACTATGTTATTTTCATATGTGAAGAGGGGAAACGCAAAAATAATACCAAAATGAAATTTCATTTTCAAACAGTGCTCTAAAAATTGAATATTTTTCTCGATATTCATATGTGTCTATCTCAAAGCGTTTTCACGTAAAATCAAAATTTCTGTTTTCTTAACTGGCTTAACAGCCAGTTAAGAAAACAGAAATTTTGATTTTACTTTTTTTTAGAACGGTTAACATTGGAGTTTTAATTCTGCAGAATGGCAGATTTTCAAGAATGCTTCAATTCAAATCCAATATTGCCGGTAAACTTTTGTTCATACACCTTAAATGTGTATTCGCTGGTACCGCTGGCTTTATTTTCAATTGTTGCTCAATTTTCATCATTTATTTTCCTTTGTTGTTCAGAAAAGGACATGTCGAAAGTCGAAATTTGAGCCGTAATCATACACTGAATGTTAGAAAGTATGGTGTTGGTCATCATTTTTCGAATCCATGATTTAGCCGGCAAACTTTAGTGGTCGGCGCACGGGCCTAGAATGATTAAGTTTCTACATTCGCACATATCTATTCACGCGTCACGTGAGTACAATCACGTGAATGGATAGTTCATATCGTATCACATAGAAAAATAATTCCCGTCATTTTCCAAAACGCGGGAATATTTTAATCCAAGTACGAATCGATTATGTCGCTCTCGTTTGTTTCCTTGACCTCTAGTTCATGAGGATAGATTCTTAAAGTTCGGATTATTGGTGGATAACACGTCGTCTATATATCTGTAGGTAAAACTGAACTGAGATGCGCGGTGCTTGTAGAAAGCAAGGTCCGATGTAGTCAGTTTCGTATGAATATAAAAATATGTCCGCAAGAAGTGGGATGCCATTGCTACCCATGGCAATGTCAGCTATTTGCTGGAATATTGTTCCTCCAAATACCACCAAAATGTTGCCAATCAAAACCACAAACATCCGGATGATATCGTTTTTGGTATGAAGCTATTGTGTAAAGCTGAGGTGAAAAGAATAATGTCGAAAGGTTCAAACTCTCTACCTTCTTGAAGAAAATTCCAAATCCATTTACAAGCATCAGACAAGTGTTTCGAATATTAAATTCTCATCAGTGATGCTTTCAGCGGAGCCACAAAAAATAATTTCAGTAGCGCCCTCTTTAATTTTTTAGAAGTTACATTAACTAATTCTTAAATACAAAACTAATCACAAAGCAGGAACATCATCCTTAAATGTTATATTATAACATGGAAAATAGACGAATTGAACTCATCTTCACTAGTCGCGGTAATCGATCCGCTTTTCTCATCTTCTGAGAAGAGGAGAAAAGCGGATCAATCACCGCGACTGAGAAGAGGGGAAAAGCGGATCGAACACCGTGACTAGTGAAGAGGCATTGAGATATGTACTATACTTGTAATATTTGTAATCTTTGCGAAAAAAAATCTTGTTATGAGGGATTCCTACATCATAAGGGGGAAGGAGATATGAAAACAGTAAATCGTCAATACTACATGTAGTAATTTTAAATCTACCATCACAATCAACACGAGGCCCAAAGGGACCACATCGCTCACCTGAATTTTATACGAAGAGCTGATAGTGATTATTGGTCCAAGTTCCAGGAAATATTTATGACAGGGTCAACAGTAACCGAAAGAACCCCATCGGAATGCTCTAGATCAATTATGGCGTCATAATAGAAACGGCGACATTGGCGCGTTTTTTCGCAAGAATGTCAACATTAGGTGACGTAAAAATAAGGGGGGGGGGGGGGTAACAAAATCTCAATAACCTAAAAACTGACGGTCAAATTTCAATGGGAACTAATCGGTGATTAAATTGACATATGTAGAAAATAATAAAGTTTTTATGGAAAATAACTGATAGGGTTTCAGATAAATTATTTAAAATTAACAACTCAAAGATGTTCAGAAAATAGACATTAATTCATCTCATTTCGACAATTTCGTTAAAAGTCTTAGTGATCATTCATTATTCTATACATATCCGATTGCCCACATCATATCTAAATGAAAAATACAGTACTTGTTAATTTTCTGTCTCTGCAGAAGTTTTATGACTGCTTTTCGTTCCCTATAGTGTGTTCACTTTAACGTCACATTTACGGCCCATTTGGGGACTTTCAAAGGGTATATACGTATGTCTTCAAAACTGACGGTAAATTAAGATTGATAAAACATTACATACAGAAAAAGTATGTTTCAGTTATTAACATTTATAATAGTAGTAAGTACTGAACAGTTCCCGTCTCCCTGGCTCTAGCTGGCTCTTTTATGGTCAAGGGGTGTTTCCGCCAAGATGGCGGACCCAGAACGTGCTCGCAAAGATATGTTTCTAATAGGTGACCATCATCTTTAATCAGGACGTTGGAACCGCTGGTATGCACCAGGTGGGTCTACTACCTTTTTTTTAGTGAGACGCAGGGGTTTTTTTTTTATTTTGGGGAAGGTGCCTGTGCCTGTCTCATTTGGGAAAATTTGCGACATTTTGCTAAAATTGGGAAAATTTTCACCAAAGTATAACCCTAAAGTATCATTTATTAACACTGGTAATCTATTGATTTGCTTGAACTGAACAAGGGATGATTAAATACTTTTCAAAATGCACTTCGAAATAGGACATTTTGTGCTGATTTCCAGGTATTGAGTCTTATTTTCTCATGTGATTTTTTCATAATTCCTCTTTGGGAATTTCAGGGTGATTTTTTGGGAAAAATAGAGGAAATTTGGAATTGGGAAGGGGTCGAAATTCGGCCCCAAAACAAGGGGAAAAAACCCTGAGACGTGGAGAATGAATGCCTTTGAACTTACAAGTATTTCTACCTTGCCAGAGGTAAGGACACACGCTAGATGCACAAAGCAAGGGCACAAAGCCCGTTTCTCGTAGTGACAGGATCAGCGTTCATAGCCCGATCATCATACGAGGGGGAAGCTCCGTCCACTTCCCGATTGGTTTAGGGGTATTTCTAACGCGCCAGAGGACCACTCTAAAAGATTGCGTGACCCATCCTTCAACTTCTCTATTAGTCCGATTTTTTTTTCTTTATCAAATCATTTACATCTTTACATTTATATACCAATGTTTTCGTCTCTATCAGTCCGAATGTTTCTGATTACTCTTATCACTTATGACCATAAAATATCGTGTTTGCTTAAATTTAAATAGTTTTATTGCCCAATTTTAAGATCAGATAAGATTTTACTGACATTTGTTAACATGCCTTACAGTCTTTTACTTATCTGTACATTTTATCATTCTGTACATTTTCCTTTGTCTTAGATATCATAATTTAATAGTCAAGTGATAAAATTTATGATCGTAGAGAGCAGGTTTTATCTATTAGAGGTACATGTACGTATAATCCGTGGAGGGGGGGGGGGGTCTGGATTTATATAAACGATGATGTCATTATCGGTGGGCCGTTTGGAAAGGGGGATGGTATTCTTTTTTTGATTTTTTTGTGTCGTTTTAATTTTTTTTAAGTTCAGACACAAAGATACTATAGATCATATATTTCAATATTGACAATTCCCTTAAGGTTTCATGAAATTATGAGCATCAGTCAAAAATGCATCAGCCAATCAGAACCCTCGACAGACATATTTGTTGAGCGATCGGCACGAAAAACACAATCCTGGTAGAGGACCTTGAGTGCTTGCTTCCTGTAAGGTTTCGTGAAATTCTATGCAGCGGCAGAGAGGAGAAGTCGACATTGTATCAGCCAACCAGAGCCCTCGGCGACCATATTTGCTGACCAATCGGCACTAAAAACACAAACTTGGTAGAAGACCTTGAGTGCATGCTTCCTGTAAGGTTTCGTGAAATTCTGTTCAGTGATTGCAGAAAAGAAGTCGAAAATGTGTCAGCCAATCGGAGTGCTCGGTGACCATATTTGTTGACCAATCGGCACAAAAAAAACACACAAACTTGTAGAGGAACTTGATTACTTGTTTCATGTAAAGTGTCGTGGAATTCTGTGCAGCGCTTGCAGAGGAGTTGTCGAAAATGCGCCAGCCGGTTACAGCCTTCGGTGGCCATATTTGTTGACCGATCGGCACGAAAGACACAAAACGGGTAGAGGGACTTGAGAACTTGCTTCCTGTAAGGTTCGTGAAATTCTGTGCAGAAGTTCCAGAGGAGATATCGAAAATGCGTCAGCCAATCAGAGCCCTCAACGTTCATATTTTTGAGCGATCTGCTTGAACAACAAAAACCTCAGGACCTCGAGTACTTGCTTCCTGTGAGGTTTCGTGAAATTCTATTTAGCGGCTGGAGAGGGGAAGTCGAAAATGTGTCAGCCAATCAGAGCCCTCGGCGGCCATATTTGTTGACCGATCGGCATGAAAAACACAACCTTGAGCACTTGCTTCCTGTTAGGTTTCGTGAAAATCTGTGCATTGGTTGCAGAGGAGAAGTTGAAAATTCGTCAGCCAATCAGAGCCATATTTGTTGACCGATCGGCATGAAAAACACAAACTTTGTAGAGGAACTTGGGTACTTGCTTCCTGTAAGGTTTCGTGAAATTCTGTGCCAGTCAGAGCCATGGACGGTCAAATTTGTTGAATATTTGTTGAATACTTGTACCTTGCTGGTGATGAACGTGGGCACTGGCAGCAGCTTGACGGACATTATTATGAGACTGGTCCACGGGGGCGGATCCAGTTGAAAAGGGTGTGACATCAGATGACGGCGAGGAGAGCTGGATAGAACTGCAAGAAGCCTAATCATTATCTGGTACCGGAAACCGATATATAGCATGAACGAAATTCAATATTTGAATGTTTTTAGCTTTGTAAATGAAATACATACAAGAAACACAAGACAGAGAGCAGCAAATCTTATTTATGTCAAGAGAGGAAGAACAGAATATTTTAGAAGATTTTTATCATTTCGGGTGCATCTTTATGGAACTCTTTACCTGATTTGATTAGAAACTCTACAACATTGTCATCTTTTAAAAACGGGTATCTGAAGCATTGCTTTGACTCTTGAATTACTATAATGTTGTTTTACAGGTATGTATTTTTGCAAATGAACTGTGATATTTAGGTTTTATTTCATTAAGATGATATAATGGACTTAATTTACTTCATATGTACATATTTTTAAGACAGGACCACATTGTTAACTAGTTCATTTTGTAGCTAAATGTGCTATCCTGTATAAATAAAGGAAATAAATAAAAATGAAGGATCCGGTTGGGGAAGGCTTCAAGCATACACACAAAAAGCGGGACTGGTGTTGGTGGCAGAGAAGACATATGTCTGGGTATTCAAAGGATGTGCATGACAAATTCCGAACCTTACGGGCTCCAGGAGCCCTGACAGGAGATCCGGTGGAACGTTTCGTTCGTTTAGGAGGCACGATGCTCCATGACAGTTGAAGATGATGACGACTTTTATGAAAAGTTTTTTGATGATGATTTTGGCTGCGCCTCAAAAGTCATGCACTGTGCGGCTGATTTTAAGAATTTAATGGTCGAAGGGGGATAACTCGCGTAAAGTTATTTAACTTTTATAACAAAAAGAATAAAATGCAATTATTTTTGACTTGAATTACTTTAAATTCAAGATTTAGTTTCAATATTACTTTCAAGATATTCCGTCCAGTAATTTAAAGCATAACGGGAAAATGGTTGTTTCAAAGGAGGTGTTTAACGCTCCGACAAGGTTGTAAGCATATCTTAAAGCAATCACCTGTGATTTTTCGAAAATAGTGAATAAAAAAAGGAAAAGAACAAAGATATCAATGCGTGAGATCGAAACGTATGGTGTTGTGATTCCTTACATGGAGTTTTTGTTGGTTTTTTGTTTTGTTGTTGTTGTTGTTGTTGTTGTTTTTTTTTTTTTTTTTTTTTTTTTTTTTTTTTTTTTTTTGATGTTGTTGGTTTTTTTTGTTGTTGTCATTTTCTAAATTCAAGTTTACAAAACTGACGAGACGTTGCAGTATGGCAATGCCTAATAAATCAATATATCGTCCAGGCAGACATGTATGAAAAGTTCATAGTTTTTGCAAACACTTCAATAGTTTGTCGACGACAGAAATTCATTCCTTCCGACGAACTCTTGAAGTGTTTGCAAAAACTATAGACTTTGAAGATATGTTAACGATATGGATTAACTTATTATCAGTATTGTGAAGTATCTCTTAAACGATGAGAAAACATCAAAATTCACCGTAAGGAATCACAGCATCATACGTTTCGATCCCACGCGGTAGATATTATTCAGTCGTTAATTGGGCCAGTACTTTGTGATTTCAAAGTCGCCCAGAGCCAAATTAAGTCGGAAATGCGACTGGGCGAGTGTTAAACAGACTGCGTTGCGCGTATACAGAATATTTTGTGACTGAAAAAGTGTTCGATAAGAACTCGACTTTCAACAAATTTGTTTACGAACCAGCAGACTTCAAAATAATATTTTTGTAAATTGTTACGTTTCATCGTTTGACCCTTTGTTCAAAGGTTACGCCTTCATTTCATCGTTCCATTGTCTTTTATGCATAAAATTAATAGATCATGTTCGAACTGAATGAAGTAATGTTGTTTTCGGACTTACATGTTCAGGAATGAAAGGGGGGAGGGAAAGAAAACTTGTTCTTTGTACAACTAGCGTGTAATTTTTATGGTAAATGAAATCCGTTAACTTGAGCTAAAGTACATGTAGATATAGATATAGCAACTAAAGCAAGCTCGGGGTCTGTTGAAAACATCGAGAAATGTCTGAGTGTATTCGACCGTCCATTTGTCTGTGGCAGGAGATCGATCGTTCAAAAGATCGCTCACTGTCCAGCCAATGGCAAAAGTGGCCGCCAAATCTCAACCAATGAAAAAAGACTACATGGGTTATGGGACCTGCTTTTCGGCGGAAACTCTAAAGAATAAATTCGCAGAGCATGTATATACTGTACTTATACATATGGAAAAGAAACCCTATAAATTATAAGATTGTGCGACCCAGGGACGAGTGACCATTATGAGATGTTTTACAAGAAATTGAAGAATATAGTAGCGGATTTAGTGGGGCACACGCGGCGCGCACACTCTCTAAAATCCTAACAAAAACAAACAAACAAAATTACTACCCAGAAATTACCTACAAAAATAAGTAGTTATGACTTACCAAAATATGAAACGCTATCCTATCCCCGAAAATATCATCCTCATTCTGAATTAACCTTCTTTTACTTAAATTATTCTCTGAAAAGGATAATCTGGTTCTCCCTCTAAGATCAACTCCTGGATCCGCAAATACCAAAATTTTTGACCTTGTGACCTTGACCTTGGACTTTGACCTACTTATTAAAAACTTTAACCTTGACCATAACTTTTGAATGGAAAGTGATAGGGCTTTGATATTTCACATGTGTATTCCTTGTGACAAGACCTTTCCATGGATACCAAAATTTTTGACCTTGTGACCTTGACCTTGGACTTTGACCTACTTATTAAAAACTTTAACCTTGACCATAACTTTTGAATGGAAAGTGATAGGGCTTTGATATTTCACATGTGTATTCCTTGTGACAAGATCTTTCCATGGATACCAAAATTTTTGACCTTGTGACCTTTACCTTGGACTTTGACCTACTTATTAAAAACTTTAACCTTGACCATAACTTTTGAATGGAAAGTGATAGGGCTGTGATATTTCACATGTGTATTCCTTGTGACAAGACCTTTCCATGGATACCAAATTTTTTGACCTTGTGACCTTGACCTTTGAGTTCGACCTACTTATTAAAAACTTTAACCTTGACCATAACTTTTGAATGGAAAGTGATATGGCTTTGATATTTCATATGTGTATTCCTTGTGACAAGACCTTTGCATGGATACCAAAATTTTTGACCTTGTGACCTTGACCTTCGAGTTCGACCTACTTATTAAAAACTTTAACCTTGTCCATAACTTTTTAATGGAAAATGATAGGGCTTTCACATTTCCCATGTGTATTCCTTGTGATGAGACCTTTCTGTTGGTAACAACATTCTGACCTTGTGACCTTGTCCATGGAGGTTGACCCACATTTAAAAACTTCAACCTCGACCGTAAGTTTTTGATGGTAATTTAAATCATAGGTCTTAAATATTTCACATGTGCATACCTTTTCATAAGCCCTGTCCCTTGGAAACAAAACAAAAGTTTGGACCTTTTGACCTTTTCTTGGAGTTAATCTTTCATGTTTAGAATGTTGATAATATATGAGATATATTATTAAAACTAAAGAATGGGGGGATGTCTGTAAGCATTTCTTTAAAGACAAACACCCAAAAGCGGGGGACCACAATTCCTTGAATTTGATTTTTCTTTTTGCATTTAGTTTATTCAATCGTGTAGTTGCTCGCCTGATTCACTTAGGAAACCGGAGAGGTCATTTTCCCCTATATACATGTACATAACTCTATTTAATCTTGATATATCAGAGACTATAGATGATAAGCTAATGGTCGACAAGCTATTTCATGTTCCCTACCGGTGTAACCCCCCCCCCCCCCCTCCCCCGGGGCCTCCCTTTTTTGATCTTCGATACTTTTTATAATTTTTCGTTCGATAGAGATGATATGGACTATGCCCGTATACATATCTCTCGATTATCTGTCCGATTATAGATCTGTCCGTTTGTCTCAGTTTCATGTCTCTGTCTGGCATGCAAGTAAAATTGAGTGATGCTGAAAACTAAATTATTGTCTTTTATGTCAGTGTGTCTCTGTTTGTTTGCGTGTGGTTGCGTCTGATTAGTGTCTGTATACCTCTGTGAGTGCGTGTTTATATGTCCTTTTGACGGATAACAAATGATGGCGTGGGAGGATAAACTTGTATCGAAATAAAGCATAAAGTATAATAATACATGATAATAAGGGCGTTTGGGATTGGAGAATTATATTCGTATATTTTTGCAAAACGAAAGCTAAGAATTCATTTCCGGAATTCTTTAGAGGGATGTGGGTGACTACATAGCAGTTTTCAGTGGTGGAACTAGGATTTCAGAAAAAAAGGGGAGGGGCGAAGTCCAACTTCAAAGAAAATTATTACGAGAAAATATTTTTTCCCACTACCATTTAGAATGAGCCCAATCGGCTTTCGTAATTTAAGAACTCGGCTAACACAGTACCACCATGGGCGGATCCAGGAATTTTTTTCAGGGGGGGGGGGGGTCCTAAAGTCCGAATTTTTTGAAGAGCCAAAAAAAAGGAAACGCAAGAAAATAAAGTTTATGTCAGTTATGTTTCTAATTATTAATAAAACAGTTAACTGGAGAACAGTGGCGAGCAAAAATCTTAAAATCTCGAATTTTCACATCATAGTTCTTGATTGTCAGTTCTAATATGTAAATACATCAAATGGCGAGCGATAGCGAGCCAGCGAATTTTTTATCCGAGAATTGGAATAAAATCCACTATTCGTGTATTTTTCAATTTCGTTTTCTTGGTGCTCTTGTTTATTGACCTAATAATGTACATGTATGTAATAAATTCTGGCGAGTGGATTTTTTTTTTTTTTTTTTTTTTTTTTTTTGAAATGCTGACGTCGAAAAATTATCAAAATGAAAGATTTCTGATACAAATTCGTGATATACATCTTAAATATTATGACAACGAAAGGGGAATTGGGACTTAATCTTATGAAATATGTATATTGATTAAAAAAATTAGCTATGCTTCGAAAATTCCACGGGGGGGGGGGGTCCCCACCCCCCTCTAGATCCGCGCTTGACCACTACACTCAGGTTTCGATAAATATGTATCATTCCGATCATACTCAATACTGTGACACATTTCGATGATTTCCAAAGACTGGATAATCCGTTACGGCAGCCAAGAGACTGGATAATTCAGTCTATGATTTTCGATGATTAGATCAAATCATCATTGCTACTAGTACTGAGTACTAGTCACAGCTGCAAGGTAGCCGTATCGCACACGCAAGCAAAGTCACGTAATCGCTGTGTGGAGAATGCGCTACGCCGCTGACTTTAACGCGATCTTCAATTTGGAGGCTGAAAAATACTAAGTAAGCGGAGAAGACGAAAGTATGAAAATATCAAACTGAGCAAGATGCATGAGTAATTTTAATACAGAACATTGAATTCGTAAATTACTTTTCAATTTGAAGGACATGTCGCGTCGCTATTATAGCTTATTGTAGTCTGTACTGGTGTCAAAGCAGTAACCGAACGATTTTGAAGGTTACTGCTTTGAGTTGGATTACAGACGTTTCGCCCCATTGCTATTTCGCCCCATGCTAATAGGGATGTTCGAGTGACGAAAAAGTGACGTCACACTGCGCATGCGCATGAAAATTGGTTGGCAAAAAGTGGTTCTCTTATATATATGTATATAGCAATGTCCACTTCTATTTACGCTAATATTCTTTATCAGTACAGTTTATCGACAGATATAATTACGTTAAGATTACTTCAAAGTTGTTATAATATTAATCAATCGTTTTAACTGCATATGATATTTTTTAAATTAATTTTTTCTCTAGTAATCACCGGTATGTATAAGTAGCATTTAGTCTCTCTGTGGGTTGATGTAATTTCTTAAGTCATGAATGTGAACATCTTATATCATCCATCAATTTGCCAAGTCCAACCTGTACAGTGTATCTCGTATACACAAGACACTGATCTGACACCTGCCATTTACCTTGTTTTTTGTCGGCTGTCCAGGTAGATTTTTCACCCAGGCGCCGCGGCGGAACCAATGATCCGCAAAGGAGAGAAAGCCACTGCATGTGATATCTATCCATTTCATATTTCAGTTTTTGATATTTTGATTCAGAGACACGGATGAAACAACTGAACCATTTTGTGGTAAATACTTACATTACATATGTCTTTTAATTGAAAGGACTTTAAAAAGAAACAAAAAGAAAATACAATCCATTTATATGTGACCGCGTGTGATTGGAGGTGGGGGTCTGTGGGATGCTGACTGCATCACTGCTACTACTAGGTTCCTCTGTAGCCCCCACTCCATGATGTGTAATATTCGGTCACTTGTCCTTCTCATAACTCTACCTAGCTTTAGCTTAGCTAGGTAGAAAGATCACTAAAAGTTTCAGCTACATTTCTACAGTTTATTACAACATACAAATGTATATACAGAACTATGTACAAATATATAAATCCAAATTGTATCTAAGTCATGTTTATGAGGATCCAGATCATCCAGAAAACTGCACTAACATTCAGCTATTATAACTTTCAAAAATAATCCAAATACAGTTAGAAAGATAAATTTTTTGATGTTGACTGTTCGAAGTCTAGATAGAAGTCATTTCTCTTGTTTAAGAATGTTAATCCTATTTAATCTAAAATGCCAATGGCTCAAAGGCTTAACTTCAAACATAATTTGCTTAACAGATAATTACACTAATTGGTGTGAGTTGATTGTCATGTCACCTGACAGAAAGAGCAATCAAACCCAAGCCTAATCTTTTGTATAAACAATTTCTCTGATCTAAATGTTGTTTTGGCCTAAAGCTGTTTTGTCAAATAAAAAGTGTTAACAGTAAAGAAAGTGATAAGATAATTGAAATTCCTCAAAACCTAAAATGTGATTACAAGAATTTAAGACTTTTGAAGTACTAAAATGACAACCTTCTTCATAATATATAATAAATGATAAGAATTTATAATGAATTATGAACATCAAGACTCTGCAAATTATCTATGCATAATTTGCAACCCATATACTTTATATGCTGGTCACACATCCCCCTTGGCCACCTAATTTTACTCCTGTAAAATTTTTGAAGGATGTAGTTGGCTCAAATTACGTTAAATATCATGAGAAATTGAATGTATTATATCAATAAACAATTAAAATAATCAAAGATTGAAAAAGTTCATTATTTATAATCTTATGTTCATCATTAGTGTTCAATTTTCTATTCTAGTATCAGTTTTTCATCTTGCATAAAAGTCTGCTTCAGTCTATCTTCTTCTTTGTTGATATCTCCCTTTCATGTGAGAATTTTCTATCCATATCCTTTATATTTCCATAGGCAAACTTCTGCTCAAAATGAATGCGCATTATTCACCCTGAGTTTTAAATCGCATATCATTTAAAACACAACAGCTAATTCTATTAGATTGATGTACTGACATCTCCTTGTGCCGCACATCTACATTATATTTCCATATATCACATTTATCATTTCACATTATTTTTCACATATTTATATTTCTCATTCACGATTTCTTTTCTTTTTTTTTCACTATCACATATTCTCCTTTTGAATATACAGATATTCTTCGTGTATCAAATTCTTTCATCATCTTCAAATTCACTTGTTGATTATTTCTTTGCGATTTTCTCGGGCTTTCTTCCTCATTTGAGTACTGACACCATTCTCACAACAAGACAACTCTTATATGCAATGACACCTTTTAATACCATCAATTACCAATCAACTAGCATCTTTATACTATTTTCAATTAGTAGAATTACACATAAAATCTGTTCAGTTTATGAGTTTGAATGTCTTCTTTAAAAATTACATGTTAAAAACTTTATAATAAATGGGAAATCAGAAAGACAAGATTGACTTATTTAACTAAAAACATACCAGAGGCACTGTGCTGTTCGCCAGCAGTTTAAGAACGTACTGTGTGTTCAGCTAGCACATGATTCACAAACACTCTAGTGCAAAGTAGTATGCTGACCCAACCAAATGTCAAATCTGTCTGTCAAAAATATTTCAAAGGACCAATTTCGTTTGTAATAAAAGAAACAATAGCTTACTTATTTATGTTTGTAGAGGATTCATGACTATCAACCACAAAACTGCACTAATAGAAATGTTTCAAGATGAGGATCCAGATCATCCAGAAAACTGCACTAACATTCAGCTATTATAACTTTCAAAAATAATCCAAATACAGTTAGAAAGATAAATTTTTTGATGTTGACTGTTCGAAGTCTAGATAGAAGTCATTTCTCTTGTTTAAGAATGTTAATCCTATTTAATCTAAAATGCCAATGGCTCAAAGGCTTAACTTCAAACATAATTTGCTTAACAGATAATTACACTAATTGGTGTGAGTTGATTGTCATGTCACCTGACAGAAAGAGCAATCAAACCCAAGCCTAATCTTTTGTATAAACAATTTCTCTGATCTAAATGTTGTTTTGGCCTAAAGCTGTTTTGTCAAATAAAAAGTGTTAACAGTAAAGAAAGTGATAAGATAATTGAAATTCCTCAAAACCTAAAATGTGATTACAAGAATTTAAGACTTTTGAAGTACTAAAATGACAACCTTCTTCATAATATATAATAAATGATAAGAATTTATAATGAATTATGAACATCAAGACTCTGCAAATTATCTATGCATAATTTGCAACCCATATACTTTATATGCTGGTCACACATATATTGATCATAATCATATAAAAGTTAGACCAGTGGATCATTATTCAATATTCCTAATATGTCAAGATTAATTAATTTATTTATGTATTTATTTATTTAAGCGGGATAATGGTTTAAATAATTCCGAAAATTAGATAGTTGGAAGTCCGAACATCTATTCCTGAAATTCTTTTCAAAAATTGGATGTTTTAACAGTCGTGGTGCAAAAGGTGGTAAAAGAATCTTAGGATTTTATATGGTCCGAGATCCCTCTCTTTCTGAATTCATTCATATTAACATTTATCATTTAATTTTATTGTGTATTTTAATCTTATCTTTCATTTTAAATTCTTGAATATCTCTTTTTATCCCAACGATTTTCAATCTTTAGGGGTGCGGCTGCCCAAACTTACATGGAAGTTGAGAAATTCTTTAGGCATTCTAAAATTCTAATCTTGAGCCCCCCCCCCCCCCCCCCCCTTTCTCAAGCAAGCAAAAAGTTAGATAAGGCACGTCAATTTTAAAAAATAATAATTTACATATGCTAAGTAAGAAAATTACTGAAGGACTAATAACAAGAGAAAAAGAGAATTTGTGCGTGTTTTCTTGTTATTACTTTGACCGGCTTTATCTATAAATTGGAGACAGTCGTGAGAAAAAAAAAGCTAAAAAATAGTACTCTTTATTTTATTTACCGTTGTCTGTGAGTTAAATTAATTTTTTCCGTTTTGCGTTTTCAAACAGTTCGACAAATTGGTCAAACTATTTCCCTCTGTCCATCCCATTCAAATACATCACTTTAATTAAATCACATAATTAGGAACGTTGCATGTTTGAGGTATAGGTGTGTACTTGTCAAAGCAACTGGTAATTAGTCGGGTTATACACCTAATACAGGAGCATAAAAATGGGAAATTATGAATTACACCGGCTTCTTTAAAGGCAATATTTGAGGCTCAAGGGGGAACATATCGGCAGTTTATTGATTCTTGTCCCCCCCCCCCCCTTCCCCCATCGAACAGCAGTCTGATATACTAATAAACTCAGCGGGATTTCTTTATTGGTGTGATAAGAATGGTCAGTGTCACAGCAGGACTTATCAATAAAATAATAATAGGAAAGTAGCGCATATTAGAGCATCAATTGTCGATGTATCCCCGGGTATCACGTATATTTCCTTTCACTGCCAACCGTTTTTGCCAACCAGCCTCGTTTTCGCGAGACCCGTGACGTCACGGCGAACATCCCTATTTGCCCCACATTCAGCTCGCCCCATTTTCAGCTCGCCCCAAATAGTTGTCAATTCGCCCCATATTATATTCAGTTCGCCCCAAAGTGTATATCCAGTTCGCCCCAAAGGATGACCGATTCGCCCCAATCAACTTATTTGAGCTTCTTATTCTACGGCTTTTACTTGAAGCACATGCAGTAAATATTGACTATATAATACTCTTTGCCCTCAAAGTAGGACCATCTCGTGGTAGAAGGGATACTTAATTGACTGATTATCCACGCCAGAAAGCGAGTTTTTGGTATCAAGCAGTAAAGTTTTTTTTTGTCGTTTCTGTGACTAAATAGGCACAAATAATACAACGATATACATGTACAGGTCTGTATGTCTAGCTTTCATGAGAAGTTGTGAATAATGTACCACTGCCATATATAATTCGTTTGACATCGCACTGTTGTAGTAACCACATTGTTAACTATTGTAATGGTGACCTTGCATTATTTCTGGTGTTTTATTTACTGTTCAGAGAACATGTACTGTACTGATCGAGGGCCATACAAATTTTGGTAAAAAATATACTATTTTATTAAAGATTAAAGATTGGGGCGAATGGACAATTTTGTTGGGGCGAATTGAATATTATGTTGGGGCGAATTGAATAATATGTTGGGGCGAACAGGTACTTATTCGGAGCGAACCGAAAATATCTTGGGGCGAGCTGAAAATGGGGCGATCGGAATCTGGGGCGAACTAGCATGGGGCGAATTTGCAATGGGGCGAAACGTCGTGCACCCCTTTGAGTTTGACACCATTACTGGTCCAGCAGATATTTCTGAACTGAAGGTATTTCCGAACGGTTCGCTAGTTCGGTTACTTGGAGTTACTTTTTCACAATTTTAGTGATATAGACATCTAGATATTCAGAAAAATAACCAACATGCAAAAGGAAATCTCAAAATAACTTAATTTAGTATATTTTTAGCGTTTGTTACTCCTGCTGTTTGTAACTTTCGTCTGTTTGGGAGCTGGGAAAAGTGACGTCATTGTATTAGGAACATATCTTGACCTAGTTTCGTAGTAATCTATTTTCCAAAAATCTATTCTTGTCAGCTGATCGATAAAAACCTGCATTGAGAGGGGCCCAGAGCAGGAGATTCACGAAAAAGTGTATAAATTTCATATGTTAGAATACCAAAATCATTGGAAATAAGTAAGAAATAAACGTACCTCATCATGGTTCAGAAAGTCGCTTCAAAAATAAATTTTGTAAAAGTTTTATGATATTTGTTGACATAGAATTCTTCAATAAGGATAAAAGGATAAAATATTAAAGTTTTGAAACATTTGATCCATATTTGACCCCAGGAGAGACTAACATACAAATCGTTCGGAAATACCTTTAGTAACTTGCGTAAAATGGCTGTTTAAGGGGGGTATTAAAATACCCTCAAATCAGCATTTATAGGTCGATTTTCAAAATTATTTTTACATAGGCATTTGTATGAAGGGAGAAGCATTATTTGTCCCGAGTTTCAGGATGATTGGACGTATAGAAACTGAGTTACTGACGAAAAAGCGCAAAAATCGTTCAGAATTATCTACTCGACCAGTACTGTGTCAGAACAGTTTCCGGACAGTAACAGTTTCTGGACAGTCGCCCATTTCAAGTACTTTGAAGGAAATTATTTTCAAAATTTTGTGACAATTTTGTAGATTTTTAAATGCCGAATTCGAATCACGAATCATATTTACAAAATTTTGCATCTAAGTTGCTTTATCCCACCACCCTTTTACCCCTTTCTGCCCCGTTTAAGGAGGGTTTGAACACCAAGATGGCGGCGGCACATTTTGCTTTCTCGCTTCCTAGGAAAAGTACAGTCTTAACTCCCTTAAAACATTTGATACTTTGATTGATATACGCATTTGAGTATCCTGATGAAGTTTGACTAATTTTCGGCGTCATTTGAAGAAATTATGGCGATTTTCGAAATTTAGGACTTTGGGAGTTTTATCCATGAGCAAACCACGACGTCATTTCGACGTAATCGGGAAAAAATGGCTTCACAAACCTTCGCATTCAAAATGCAATAAAAACATTATTAATAAACGTATTGTATTGGAACTTAGCATGTATAAAATAGAAAAATAAAGCTTCATTACAGTGTATTCGTTGACAAATTTACGTTACTGGAAAGCGGATGTCACTTCATTGAAAATGGACGGTTTTGGAAGAAAAAATTGGAAAATATAAAGCCTTGTAATATTTTAATCCTAAATTCAATTTTTCCCATTTAATCATGAAATCATCTCTGGACATTCTTGATAATTTTGATAGTTTTTGACAAAGATTCATCCACAGGATTCCTAATAATTATTTAGCAACTACATTAATTTGGCCCGAAATTGCAATTTTTTAGCGACAGTGTCATTTTTTATTCAAGTATCCTGCCTATGTTTCAAACACAATTAGTTTTATATTTTCCATACGTAAGTGCAATATATTTATGGTTATTTTGGAAGTTAAATCAAAATTAATTTCCAATAGGTTTACGAGAACTGGAATGACACTTTCAATATTATGACGTCATCAAGAAATTCACGAAAACGTCGACTAATGCATATTTCAAAGTCTCGTAGAAAATTTTCCTGCGGATAGAATCAAATGTAAGTTTGTATAGTCAAGGACAGACAAGATATATATAATTTCAGAAATTTTAAGAAAAATTGAATTTGGCGTCAAAGTGTTCAATACCTCCTTAATATCGCGCACTGGGGGGAAGTCGCCGAAAACCATACTATTTTAATCTACGTGATTTGAGAAGTTTCGGTTCTATTTTCAAAATTTATTTTTACACAGTCATTTCTTGAAAAGATTGAAGAAAACAATATCCAAAAATTATCCTGTTTGGTCTGAAATTGATCGCGATTGACAGATTTAAAATCAGGTGTCCGGAAACTGTTCCAGTGATTTGCGAAAAATGGCCAAAATACAGGGTCGTAAAATCGGTCTTGAAACCATATTTCTTGAAAGATTTAATATTTTCTTTCGCCATGAGTATCTGTGGGAAGGGCATAGCATTATTTGAGAGAAATTTGAATGTTTTCCATTGATGGACGGATGAGTTATCCCTGAAAAACCTTCAAAACCGTCCGGGAATTGTTCCTACACCAGTACTGGTCGAGCAGATATTTCCGAACTGAAGATATTTCCAAACGATTCGCAAGTTCGGTTTCTTGGAGGTACTGTTTCACAATTTTGGTGATACAGGCGTTCGGGTATTCAGAGAAGTAACCTACAAATGTACATGCAAGAGGAAATTTCAAAATAACTTCATTTGATGTATTCAGTGTTTGGGAAATTTAACTTGCTCAATGCCCGGACAATGGAACTATGGCCCCTTCCACTTGGACTTTAATGGGTCATCCTCAAAAACAATGGGCCATCTTTCTTCTCAAAAGGGTCAATCCAAAAATGGGCCATCTTTCTTCATGAAAAGGCCATTTCAAAAATGATCTTAGACAGACGGACGCATATACAGCGCCATAACATAATACATCTCGTCAAAGACAGGCGTATAAAAACTTTAGTAATAGGGCCGCAGATACAGTACGGGTAAAAGTGACTTGATTTCCTTAAATAACAATCAGGAGAACATCCCTGAGCAAATTCACAATGGAGAGAGTTCTTCTTTTTTATGATACGCCCGTCTTAAGGTGGGACGTATTATGTTATGTCGCTGTCCGTGAGTCTGTGCATGTGTGTGATTTTTAAATTAGAATTGAGATTTTCAAGATAATCAAAGAAATCTCTTCAAACTCATTAAACTTAATCACTATTATGCCATCCAATACAGATGATCGCAAATACTTCAAACCAAGACTATACGAATGTTCTCGTGCACTCTTCGATTGTTCTCCATTGTTATGACGTCATCAATTTACTTGGGCAGAAAATGTGCCCAAGTTTTGAACAATGGTTTAGGTAGGTGACTAAGTGAAAAATCAGAACAGACACGCTGCACGTGCTGTATTTGCGATCTTGCGTATTATATGAATTGATTTGAAAAATATAAATTTAAAAAAATATTCACAGAAATAAGTGAATTTTGCAAATTAGGTTTCAGTTATCAAATGACATTCCTATCCATTTATGATAAGAAACAGCTTAATATCAAAGCGGAAATATATCAATTTAGGCAAATTCACAATGAAAGAGCTACAATGCAGTACTTATTTTCTCAAAATAAGTGGTTTTGCATAAAAATTGCATATTTTACCCAAAAATGTTGGTTTCAATGAATTATTACATTGAATTTCACAATCATCTGGCAAGATGATTACTTTCTATTATGATCAGTGGCGGATTTAGGGGGTGCAGAGGGGGCATCGCCCCCCCCCCCCCCCCCCCCCCCCCCAAGCACTGAACCCAAATTTTCCAAAAACAGGTATATTTTGGCCCATTTTCAGTAGAAATCAGCAAAATTCACCCCTTGCCCATCACAAGACATTTCAATTTATGCCCTAACATTAGACCTAGTGACCTTGACCTTGGACTTTGACCTAGTTAAAGATTTTGGTTAAAGTTTCTGGTTTAAGCAAAATCTAAGGAACTGTACACAGTAGATTTTTATATTATACATATAGGTTGCCCATGATGAGACCTTTCAATTTATGCCGTAACATTTGACCTAGTGACCTTGACCTTGGACTTTGACCTAGTTAAAGATTTTGGTTAAAGTTTCTGGTTTAAGCAAAATCTAAGGAACTGTATGCAGTAGAAACTTTTTATTATACATGTAGGTTGCCTCTGACAAGACCTTTCAATGTATGCTGTAATATTTGACCTAGTGACCTTGCCCCAGTTGGTGACAAAAACTTACTTTGCAATCCGGCCATACCTTCTTTAGCGGTGTTTTATTTAAATCATCATTTAACAATCATATGCAATTAAGATTTCCTCAAATTTCTGTGAATTTTTGCAAAAATTCAACTTTTTACCCTAAAACACACAGTAAAAATAGGAATTGGAACTTGCAACTTATTTGATCTGAAAGAGCATCGAAAATACAATATATTCACACTTTCCTATTTTAAGTGATTTTGACTAAAAACACCACTTTTGTAATGGAAATTGCCATGAGACACTTTTTTATCTGAAAGAGCGCAAAAAATGCTACAAAGTTAGGCCGGTTTTGGAGGATCAAGGGGGGGGGGGGGCACCCAACTCAGTGATACATCCCAGACTAATAAGGCTTTGCCTTGATTCATATTATACTAGTAATTGGACAAGTATTAGCTTTCCAAAAAAGCTTGGTCGATATCAACATTTATTTAAAAGCGAAAAAAAAAATTTGGTTCAAAATAGGTTTAAAATTTGACTCTTAGAGTAAAGAGTAGTATTAGGAAGGCTATGCATGAAATTCACACAAAAAACTGGTTACACAATAGGAGCTTATATGTGTTGATAATTCTGAAAAGTTAGAAAATAGCGCATTTGCACAAGACAACTCAAGTCGGTCATTCATAAATTGCTTTACCTGTGCGGTAGAAATTTCCATTATAACGCAAATTAACTTGACCAATCAAAAGCCTTTCAGTATACATTCGCGGGAAAAACGGAGAGTTCCGATTAAAGAATTTGGGGGAAATAAGGGGAAACTTCTAAAAAATTCCTATTAAATTATGTGACTACGCACAGTCTTATCGATTTTTATATCGCTCATTAATTTCTTTGTTGCATATATCAATTTGTCTTTGGAAAGAAAATATACAAACAAAATGGAGTATCCTCAACGAAACAGCTTAGTCGGCTGGATGGTGAGAAACTTTTCAATTAGCCCACTGGCAGCCTCGCATTCTAAGTATCCAAACGTTTCTTTGATGCAATGGACCCAAGGATCCAGAAATGTCATTAGGGATTTTGAAGGCATAGGGTTTACTGTATCACACACTAATTGGTCCAAAAGTAAAAATTGTTCAAGAAAAAATATCATTGAAGATATTACGTTAATGTGCAATATTTCAATTAAGAATTGCGATGCCAAAGCATTGTCATGACGACATGTCCTACTTTTGTGAAGTGGATAGCTCTGCATGGTCACGTGTTTTTCACTAGTCACAAGAATGTTTCTTTCTATCGGACAATTGTCCCTATTACAATGTTGAATCTGATGAATCAAATCGAAAGTTGACAAACCTGTACAAATCTAGAATTAGTCGATATCTTGATATCGACTAATTACCCCTGATATGAACATGATAAAGGTGCAGTCTCCACTAAAGTGCCGTGCAAAAACAATACTGCACGAGAAAACGACGAAAATTTTTAAGTATACAGATCATCATTGCTTATACTAACTGAATCATGCGCGCCTATAATCCCTTCTAAATTCAGTTCAAATATGCAGTTCAATTTATGCTACAGATGCCACCAAATTACTTCAATTTTTCAGAATTTCTCCATGCTTGACTGACAGAAAATTGTATGTGAATAAGAGGAACAATTCAAAAACTGATATTTTGATCGCGATAATCGTGATCATCATCAGAACTTTGATATCTTTGTGAAAAGTAAAATATTTATTTGTTCCGCGTTTCTCTATTCCAAATCCTGTCATTTTAGAATTTGTACGTTCTCTTTACAAAAAAGGGCATTCAGGTTCGTAACTTCTTCACGGTACTTAAGTCTAATTCGTTTCAAAATAATTTTATCGGGGGCAAATGTCAACATAGAGTACTATAGAAGCATATGTTACGGCATTTGGAAGTCGCGTGTCATCGGAAAGATATGATTATGTGACATGACGTAGCTGTAACCTGTCAGATTACCTATGGCAGATTATCATATCGATAAGTTCTTGGACCAAGTGCCGTTCTAATCGATGGAAGGACGGTCCGACCTGTCGCCATATCACGAATAAACTAATAATAAGGACTTAGTATCATAGATGTAAAATACATGGCTCAGAACGTCTTGTGTACACGTATAATAGAGAGATTTAGGTTCATGATAATACTTCATTAGTACATCAGATAAGTTATGAATTTTAACAGAAGAAAAATATTGTTACAGCCGGAACACCAGTCGGCACTTGCCTTTGAAGTTTAAAAACGAAGTCACGTGGCAAATGTTTCGAATATGACGACATTGTACCACGTTATCAAAAACGCGTCATACTGACTGTGCTGCATTGTAAACAAGAATGGCTGGTTAGGGGATGAACGATTGCTATAGAATTCAAAATTCGCGTACTCCATAACGTTCTCATACCTACATGTATTACACACACTCTAGATAGTGGTGCACCGATTATCACTCATAATCGATTAACGCGCGGTAATAGCTTTTTATTCTGATAATCGATGATGACTCTCAATAATCGATTATTACCGACGTGGGTGCTGTTGAGATTATCGTCAGGATCTTCTTTAACTCATTAAAGAGCAGATTTTCATGAAATGATTAAAGTTGAATCATCTCAAATACACGGGCAGGAACACGTTACGTCGCCGTACAGTACCGTTGTCAGAAGTATTTAAAGTTCTGCACTTAAAGCCGTCCGTTGACATTATGCCACAGGTAAGGATATGAAGGAAACCATCCGTTGTCGTGACAATGAGCATGTGTGGAAAGCATGATTTTCTAATAAACGTTGAAATTATAGAAGTAATACACTCGAAAATTCAATGGGGGTAGTCATAACACTAAGCTATTGGTTTATATGCTTTTCTGGTACTGATATACAGTTTGAAAAGAGGAGATCGAGTTGGCGTCCTTTGATCACCACGTCCTGCACATGTGTTATTCTTCCTTTTTTAGCTCTACTGGTCTCAGACCAGTCGAGCTTATGCGATCACCCTTTGTCCGGCGTCCGTCCGTCTGTCCGTCTGTCTGTCTGTCCGTCTGTCCGTAAACAATTCTTGTCCGGACAACTCCTCTGAAACTGTAAGAGATAGAAAGTTAATTCTTTTTGCATTTTACTTGGACCATGGTCTAGTTGTGCACCTGACATTTAGTTTCACTCCCTGACCCCCAGGGTCTTAGAAAATGGGCGTGGTCATTAAATTCTATGTAATCTTGTCCGGACAACTCCTCTGAAACTGTAAGAGATAGATAGTTAATTCTTTTTGCATTTTACTTGGTCCATGGTCTAGTGGTGCACCTGACATTTAGTTTCAGTCCCTGACCCCCAGGGTCTTATAAAATGGGTGTGGTCATTAAATTCTCTGTAATCTTGTCCGGACAACTCCTCTGACACTATAAATGATGGAGACTTAATTTTTTTTGCAATATGATGGGTCTGTGGTCTTGTTGTGCACCTGCTATTTTGTTTGAGCCCCCTGACCCCCAGGGTCTTAGAAATGGGTGTGGTCATTTTCTCCTATATAACTCTATGTAATCTTGTGCTCGCAACTCCTCTGACACTATAAATGATGGAGACTTAATTCTTTTTGCAATATGATGGGTCTGTAGTCTAGTTGTGCACCTGATATTTTGTTTGAGCCCCTGACCCCCAGGGTCTTAGAAATGGGTGTGGTCATTTTCTCCTATATAACTCTATGTAACCTTGTGTTCGCAACTCCTCTGACACTATAAATGATGGAGACTTAAATCTTTTTGCAATATGATGGGTCTGTGGTCTTGTTGTGCACCTGATATTTTGTTTGAGCCCCCTGACCCCCAGGGTCTTAGAAATGGGTGTGGTCATTTTCTCCTATATAACTCTATGTAATCTTGTGCTCGCAACTCCTCTGACACTATAAATGATGGAGACTTAATTCTTTTTGCAATATGATGGGTCTGTAGTCTAGTTGTGCACCTGATATTTTGTTTGAGTCCCTGACCCCCAGGGTCTTAGAAATGGGTGTGGTCATTTTCTCCTATATAACTCTATGTAACCTTGTGTTCGCAACTCCTCTGACACTATAAATGATGGAGACTTAAATCTTTTTGCAATATGATGGGTCTGTGGTCTTGTTGTGCACCTGATATTTTGTTTGAGCCCCCTGACCCCCAGGGTCTTAGAAATGGGTGTGGTCATTTTCTCCTATATAACTCTATGTAATCTTGTGTTCGCAACTCCTCTGACTTTATAAATGATGGAGACTTAATTCTTTTTGCAATATGATGGGTCTGTAGTCTAGTTGTGCACCTGATATTTTGTTTGAGCCCCTGACCCCCAGGGTCTTAGAAATGGGTGTGGTCATTTTCTCCTATATAACTCTATGTAACCTTGTGTTCGCAACTCCTCTGACACTATAAATGATGGAGACTTAAATCTTTTTGCAATATGATGGGTCTGTGGTCTTGTTGTGCACCTGATATTTTGTTTGAGCCCCCTGACCCCCAGGGTCTTAGAAATGGGTGTGGTCATTTTCTCCTATATAACTCTATGTAATCTTGTGTTCACAACTCCTCTGACTTTATAAATGATGGAGACTTAATTCTTTTTGCAATATGATGGGTCTGTAGTCTCATTGTGCACCTGATATTTTGTTTGAGCCCCTGACCCCCAGGGTCTTAGAAATGGGTGTGGTCATTTTCTCCTATATAACTCTATGTAACCTTGTGCTTGCAACTCCTCTGACAATATAAATGATGAAGACTTAATTCTTTTTGCAGTATGATGGGTCTGTGATCTTGACGTGCACCTTATATTTTGTTTGAGCCCCCTGACCCCCAGGGTCTTAGAAATGGGTGTGGTCATTTTCTCCTATACAACTCTATGTAATCTTGTGCTCGCAACTCCTCTGACACTATAAATGATGGAGACTTAATTCTTTCTGCAATGTGATGGGTCTGTGGTCTGGTTGTGCTGATATTTTGTTTGAGCCCCTGACCCCCAGGGTCATAGAAATGGGTGTGGTCATTTTCTCCTATATAACTCTGTGTAATCTTGTGCTCACAACTCCTCTGACTAAATTCTTATTGCAATATTTTGGGTCTCTGGTCTAGTTGTGCACCTGTTTTTATGTTTTAGCCCCTGACCCTTAGGGTCTCAGAAATGGGTGTGGTCATTTTTCAAGTAAATGTAATCTTGTGCTTGCAACTCCTCTGACACTATAAATGATGTAGAATTAATTCTTTTTGCAATGATAATTGGTCTGTGGCATAGATGTGCACCTGATATTTTGTTTTAGCCTTATACCCCTAGGGTCTTTGAAAATGGGTGCAGTAATTTTTCCTATATACAGTACTGCAACCCACTTGTTTGACAATTCTATCCTATCCTATCCACCATCCTACATCCTACATCCACCTCCTATCCACTCTATCCTATCCTATCCTATCCCATCCTATCCTATCCTATCCACCTCATTCTAATCCAATTCTATCCTACATCCTATCCGACATCCTATCCTATCCTACATCCTATCCTATCCTACATCCTATCCTATCCACCTTTATCTACTTCTCATCACATTTAGCGAGATTATGATTAAAACTAAATGACTTGATACAAATTCATGCCTAAGTAGTAAATTATTTGTAATTATCGCTGTTTTTGGATTTTATGAAAATGAAAATTATTTAGATCATTTATTACCATTTTTGCACTTGTAGTGAACGAAATAAAATATAACAACAAACCTCCAATTTTTTTTATTGAATTAGAATTTACATTACCCATTATGTCAAGTAAGAAATTTCAATGGATCGAATTTAATCAAATGAGTATGTTTGTCTGCTAAAAACTTTTAGAATTAAAAAAAGAAAGATTTGATTAAAGATTGAAGTTGATAGGATGTAGGATAGGATGTAGGATGTACGATAGGATGTAGGATGTAGGATAGGATAGGATAGGATGTAGGATAGGATAGGATGTAGGATAGAAATGGTTAGGATTGAGGTGGATAGGATAGGATAGGATGGGATAGGATAGGATAGGATAGGATAGGACAAGATTCTATCCACTTTCTATCCTACATCCTGCATCCTACATCCTATCCTATCCACCTTTTTGTCAAACAAGTGGGTTGCAGGACTGTAGTTGTGCTCTCTTCTCGTTTAAAGCTATTTATGATGGGGAGTTAATTCTTTATCCAAGTCTTGATGTGTCATTGGTAGTTCATTTGAGCTAGCAGTCCTTGGCCCCTAGGATCTTGGAAAATGGGTGTGACATTCTTTTTAGAAATACTTTATCTCGGATATTATGAATTATATGAGTGCTATTATAGTTGCAGTATAATGGATGTGTAGTTTTGTCATGCTACTTATAATTTTTTAGAGCGCCTGCTCCCTATGGTCTTGGTTTAAAAAAAAAAAAAAGGAAATTGATGTCTTAGAAAAAACAACCAGGAGAGCTACAGTCTCGTCAGAGACTTCTGGTCTTGAAATCTTTGAATATTCAGGTTATCTTTTTCCAGAAATATACTAATAATAAATATCAAGTCTATATAATGCTCCTCTGGTAGTGTCATGATGACGAATTCAATTTTGGACCACTTTTTTGGGACTTTTTAGCCGAGTTGCAAAACTCGGCTCTTAATTTGATGTGAGACGGGCGGGCGGGGCGGTTGGGGCGGGCGGGAGGGGCGTCAACAATTGGTTTCCGGACTATAAGTCAACTACGAAAGAGGCTATAACAATGAAACTTCATACACTTACTCACCATTAGTCAAGGATGAGCCCTATTGATTTTGGGGTCAAAAGGTCAAAGGTCAAGGTCACAGGACTCAGATGATTGAAAATGGTTTCCGGACCATATTTCAGCCTGTATTGCACCTATAATCATGAAACTTGCCAGAAATGTTTCCCTTGAATCAAGGATGAGGCCTATTGATTTTGGGGTCAAAAGGTCAAAGGTCAAGGTCACAGGACTCAGATGATTGTAAATGGTTTCCGGACCATATTTCAGCCTGTATTGCACCTATAATCATGAAACTTGCCAGAAATGTTGCCCTTGAATCAAGGATGAGGCCTATTGATTTTGGGGTCAAAAGGTCAAAGGTCAAGGTCACAAGACTCAGATGATTGAAAATGGTTTCCGGACCATATTTCAGCCTGTATTGCACCTATAATCATGAAACTTGCCAGAAATGTTTCCCTTGAATCAAGGATGAGGCCTATTGATTTTGGGGTCAAAAGGTCAAAGGTCAAGGTCACAGGACTCTGTTGATTGAAATTGGTTTTCGGACCATATTTCAGCCTGTATTGCACCTATAATCATGTAACTTGCCAGAAATGTTTCCTGTGAATAGAAAATGACCACTTTTGATTTTGGGGTCAAAAGGTCAAAGGTCAAGGTCACAGGACTCTGATGATTGAAAATGGTTTCCTGGCCATATTTTAGCCTGTATTGCACCTAAAGTCATGAAACTTGCCAATTATGATTCCCATGAATCAAGAATGACCCCTATTGATTTTGGGGTCAAAAGGTCAAAGGTCAAGGTCACAGGACTCCGATGATTGAAAGTGGTTTCCGGACCATATTTCAGCCTGTATTGCAATTATAATCATGAAGCTTGCCAGAAATAATTCCCATGGATCAAGGATGACCACTATCAGTTTTGGGGTTAAAAGGTCAAAGGTCAAGGTCACAGGACTAAGATGATTAAAAATGGTTTCCCGACTGAATTTGAGCCTGTATTGCACCTATAATCATGTAACTTGCCAGAAATGTTTCCAGTGAATAGAAAATGACCACTTTTGATTTAGGGGTCAAAGGGTCAAAGATCAAGATCACAGGACTTAGGTAATTGAAAATGGTTTCCAGACCATTTTTGAGCCTGTATTGCACCTATAATCATGAAACTTGCCATTAATTTTTGGGTCAAAAGGTCAAAGATCAAGGTCACAGGAAAATCTGTATCCTTGAAAATATATTACACGCTGATATAGAATAAAGAGAAGACAATTTCTTGATCCAGAAATTTTCATTTAGGACCACAAAATGTTGTTACAAACCATACACATTTCATGTTAGTCTGCATATTCATACTTACATGTACATTCCAGTTTTGCAACTCGGCATTTTGCATCTTCGATGCATTTTGAGCTTATCTAAAATTAGTCCGTTGTCAATCCATGTTGCGAAAGTTCTGTCCGTTGTCAGATGTCCGTTGTCTGCTTTTATATTTTAATGGATGGAATGATACTATGATACCTGTACTAATCATTAAAATTCATCAATCAATTTAATTTTCAACCAATTAAGAATGGAGACTGATTTGCCCAGAATTCGCCGAATCATCCGTTTTGTTAAGATATCCTTAACATTAAATTTTATTCGTCTCGTCTTAAATTCATCTACTGGGCTATGGGTGAAAAGGGCAAAATATAAATGGAGGCGAAAATTTGAATGTATACAGTATCTTACTTTATAGGTGTATTATAAACCGGTGTAATGCAGTGGTTTTCTCATAAAATTTGCTGTATAAGAGGTTTCTTCCCCTTGGAGATATTCCGCTATATACTAGTATTAGACTTTCCTAATATTAGCATGGATTTTCCCCATAGAGAAGAAGAAAGGAGGGGATCTCCAACAACACTAGGTTGCAACACCCACAGCAAAATTAAAAAATATAGCAGACGGTGTGGTTATCCTGGATTAGTGCGCACAACCCTCCCACTATTCCGATTTCCCAGAGGTCTCGAAGAACGCACAATTATGGTGTAAAACAACCTCCTCACTGTTAGATGACCACACACAAACAAGACCGTAAAACACAGGGGTCCAAGCAACGTAGATGAATATGTAAATGGATATAAAAAGAGGACGTGCGTAAAAAAACCACATGAACTTTCATAGAGACACACACAAATGTAAATAACACATCAACTACAATTTTCATCATCACCTGAGATATACATGTAAGGTCTATATCATAATCCCATCGAAGATCTCTATTGAATGCAAAATTATAAATTTAATTATAATATATATAATGTTTCAAAGAGAAAATCCAAACTATTAATGGTAGGCGAGGGAAATCTGCTTTAGGGGACTTCAAATACTACAATAAAGTTGTTTTTTTTTTTCGCCGGGGGGGGGGGGGGGAGGTCTTCAGTAAGTGTATAGCAGTTACAGGGAGCTACTATGGACAAAATTATAATGGCCATTTATTACAAGTATTTTATGACTTTGTACGTTTATATTCATTTTGTGCATTTGATACAATTTTGTCCCTTCGATAAAACGGTGCCTAATAACCTATCTGTAGGTAAGAATTTTATTGTTTCTTGAAAAAAAGCATGCGAAAATTCTAGATCAAAGAGCGATTTCATGTTAAGAACGTTCGGAACAATTACGTGATAAAGGCTGGGGCTATCAAAATGTCCTCAATGACCGATATTTGATGTCTTTGTTTTTAACGCTATATATGACTTCAAAATCCCCCTAATAATTGTTGTTTAATTGATCAATGTATGGCACAATATAAAAAAAAGTGCATATTTTGCAAACCATAAATCTGAGAAATTGATTTTTGATTTCAATGAATTTTCTTTCTAATATCAATTTATAAACATCCAAAGGGACAGATTCTAGAATATGAGAGCTTAAACTTGTTTTGATATTGAGATGGAGGTCATTACATACTTGGCATTGATTTGAAATGTCCATTGTGTTACCAAACAAAAAATTGTCATAAAAATTACAATAATTATTTTTAGAATTTATTCTATGTTTTTTTTCTCTAAAAATATATAGATTTTAACAGCCTCTTGAGGAAAATTTATGATATGATGCCGTTTTCTCAAGATAAATGGTAACATATAGTATAGTTTACGAAAAGTTAGTTTTTGGGTAATTGGAAATCATCATTTAAGATAATATAAATATGAAATTCCTAACTTCTTTCATGCACTTAATTATTTGCGAGAAAACAAAATTACTAAATGCAATCTTAAAAGGATATATGCACTACTTCATTAATTTCCCCTCAAAAATATTGAAGGTAACACAAATGACTAAGCAGTAACACGATGGACAAAATGGTAACACAAATGACAAATACAGATTTATATAAGCAAAATGGAGTTTATTTTAAGATGAAAGGGAAATTAAATGCTAGTCATTTTAATCTGACATTATTCTAAAACTATTTAATCTGATTGGAACTTTTGATCAGCATTTTAAGTATAGTAGTGATGATTCATGGTAACACAATTGACAGACTGTAACACAAATGACATTTTATGATGATATGCATCATACTGTTCACAACTTCAGTTGATATTATCTTAGATTATCCCCATAAAATGATGTTTAGATTATACAAAACGGAAGAAATTAAGAATGTACTTATCATCTCAACAGAACAGAGACAAAAGTAATAGAAAAATAGTACCATAAGGTGATAAGAAGCTGAAGAAAACGTTAGCAATTTTCAACTGAATATATATTTTTTTTACAATCTAAATATGATTACTTTATGTAATCAGAATTACTTCTATTTTCAAATTTTCTTCAAAATAGATAAGAATATTTAAGAATAATTAGGCAATAAGATTGTTAATAAGACTGCTCTAATTTTTTGGAAACAAAATTCATGAACATTTAAGTGTACCAAAAAACCTGTAACACAGACAATGCACGCTTGAATTATTTCAAAATAAGCAGTGTTATAGATCCATATCAACCATGATATTGTATTTGTAATTCTAATTAAAATTATGGGTTTTTTTTTTTAATTTTTTTTTTTATTTAGCCCAGCTTAACACTCATTTTCTTACTTTTTTTTACTTATAGATGTTTTGAGTAATACATTGATGGAATTAGCCTGCTTTGTCATATAGCTTTATGTTTGCTTTAGATATTCCATCAAAAAGCGATTGTTTCAAGTCTCTATCATTGAACTTATGCACGCAAATCAGCAAATAATGAAAAAGAATATTCTGTGATACCGAAAAGCTAGTTTCATAAACGTTATTAGAGTGTACAAATGATATAGACTCCATTTTACTTTACTGTTCATTATGTGAACATTTGTTGATATTGGTGCATGTGATATTGAACTGAAATGGATATTGACTAATATCAATGTGACTGATTTTATCAGAAAAACAAAGAAAATAGTGTATTTACAAATTTTGGAAGCTAACTTGTCTTCATTTTTTTCTTATGTTATACTATAAGGTTAACATAGTCTGCATTAAAAAATATTGTGAATCATCATATCATGTCAGTTGTGTTACCAATCATTAACTAGTGATAATCGATCAATAAATTGAAAATGAAAAGCACAAATTGCGAGAAGAATAAGACACTTTTGAGAAGATCAGTTGTATACCATTCAATCTTGTTACATCTTTAGATTACAGAAAATAAGTTATCTGTTTTGACTTCATCAAATGTCCATTATGTTACGATTAACTCTTTGTCATTACCCACAATGTTCATCCAGGAATCTGTGTTTTGTACAGTCTTACTTGTAGGTTTCTTTCATGTGTTTGAAAGGGACCCTATGCTGAAGTGTTATGTCACCTTGAGCGTACTGTTAACAAAATGAAACCTTTCTACCACACTAGATTCAGAAGTTGGCATAAAGTGATGTCATTGGTGTTACCACTTAATGTCAGTTGCGTTATCATTTTATGAAATGATATGATAATTGTTCACTTTTAGTCAATTAAAGAATTATGCTTCTCCAATAGGCACTCTTTTAAACAAATCACACAAAAATATTGTCAAGTTGATGCACAATCACTTAATTAAACTTATGTTACCATATAAAACATGAAATGTACATTGTGTTACCATAAAATGTCAGTTGTGTTATCAAGTGAAGAAACACTTAATTGAACCTCATTCATTTTCTTCTCACAGCGAAAATTGAAACATTAAAAGATGTGTAAGAAATAATATGAGCAAAAGATCAAAAAATTTTGGAATCTTAATATTCCTTTGATGAGGGTTTCAATTTAGATAGTCAAATGTCCATTGTGTTTCCAATTAAGTGTCAGTTATGTTACTAATTATTTCAGTTGTGTTACTTTTAAAAAAGTAACACAAATGACGGTAACACAACTGAATTTTTCGTACAAATAGACACATTGTAGAATCTGAGAAGCAAAACTGTTCAAAATTCTTGCCCTCTTAAACAAGGTTCAACAATTTCATTTCAAAAGCAAAAGGAAAAGAAAGAAAATGCCTCCATTTATCATACAATAATGGTAACATAATGGACATGTGAAAAAGGTAACCTTTCAGTGCTAACCAATGTCTTTTAAACATCTAAGTTGAAGCTGGCGGAATATTAAAATTTATTTAATACATGTATATAAATTGATAAATCTTTATAAAACATTTTAACATGTGAACCTAATTAATATATTTGAATTATTTGTGTGATTTCTCTCCTTTATGCAAAGGTAACACAACTGACAAAATAATCAGTGACAGTGATATCAATCACAAAAAAATGCTCATCCTAAATATACATAGGATATATAGGATGTTTACAGAATCTCTTTCATATAATAAACAAATCCCATGAAAAAAATCAATTTTAAATTCCAATAGAATAAAAGTTATACCAATGTAAAACTAAAGTACCCATAGTCAGGACATCCGATTTTGACAGATGATGGACATATCAACCTCTCATAATTACATATTTTTGTCGAATTTCATACTTTTTCATCATGGATATAGGTAAAATAGGATGAGGCAAAGCATTACCAGTACTTATTTCTGTATTTTTTCATTTATATATGAAACAGGCTCAAAAGGACAAAAATATGCACTTTTTTTGATATTGTGCCGTATACATTCATGAACTCATCCTACACCTCTTCAAATTCATGAATCATATTTTCAATTTTAAATCTATTCTATACGATCTATGGTCAAGTAACCTGAAAATTATATGATATCCTCCTTTACAGCTTTACAAAAAAAGAGAGCTGAATACTTTAAGAATTAACTAAGCTAATTTAATTGCTCAGCCTTAGATTCAAAATAAAGATTCAATTCCCCATTCATGCCCAAATACCGTTAAGAGTCATGACAACGGACCATATCTTCTTGTCTTGTCATAACAACGGACATTCTTTATCAAATAATCAAAGTATACAATAAATATACAATGTAAAAGACGGTCATTCACATATATTGTTTGTATAATGTTGTCGATAATTTTCTACATAAAACTGGTATATAAAATCAAATAATTAAGAGACAGGATAGTTTTCCTGTTCAAATTTCCGTTTTCGTTGCTGACAGTAGGTCATCGCCAATTAGATCTCCTCATAACATAAAAGGAGTTTTATTCATTTCATGGTAATAATGTATTACTGAAGCGTATGGCTACCCCCCGTTGGCTTTTTAAAAGAAATAACCGGTTATCTAATGATTTATTTGTGATTTTACTGAAATTTTGTCGATAATTTTCATGACAACGGATGGTTTCCAACATATCCTCACCTGTTGCATAATGTCAACGGACGGTTTTAAGTGCAGAACTTTAAATACTTCTGACAACGGTACTGTAAGGCGACGTAACGTGTTCCTGCCCGTGAAATAGCGTAGAAATGACAAGCGTCCACCCCCTAGCATATTCTTCATTTATAAAAACAAAATACTTAACGGTTATACATGTGTGTAGTCAAAAAGGCATCACTGAAATGAAGTGCTTCTGTGAAAATTCTCGAAAAACAACAAGTTTCAATGTTAATTCAAAATTTCTGCTTAACCGACAAATACTCGATAAAATCGCATCGGATGGTCAACCGATTATAATCGATGATCAATAATGAAGGTGAAACTGATTTCCCATCACGGGTTCTCCATCCGAAAACGAAGGGAAGTAATTAAAATTCAGTCTGTCCGTCTGTCGGTCACAAAATCAATGGACATAACTTCTGAATGATAAGTGATAGGGCGCTCGTAGTTCATGATGCACGTGTACTCCAATGGTATCAATTTTTCTTCATTTTATCTTACGACGTTGACTTGAATGTTTTGCCTACTTTTAAAAATAAACCTTGGGCAAAACTTTTAATTTCTAAGTGATCGGATTTTCATATTTCACTTGTGTATTCCTTCTGACACTTTCCCTTGTCTGTGTTTCTGAAGCCTCCCCTCATCCTTTCCCTTGTCCGTGTTTTAAAGCCTCCCCTCCCCCTTTCCATTGTCCGTGTTTCTGAATCCTCCCCTACCCCTTTCCCTTGTCTGTTTTTCTGAAGCCTCTCCTCCCCCTTTCTCTTGTCCGTGTTTCTGAAGCCCCCTCCCCCTTTCCCTTGTCCGTGTTTCTAAACCCCCCCCCCCTCCTCCTATCCCTTGTCCGTGTTTCTGAACCCTCCCCTACCCCTTTCCCTTGTCTGTTTTTCTGAAGCCTCTCCTCCCCATTTCCCTTGTCTTTGTTTTTCTGAAGCCTCCCCTCCCCATTTCCCTTGTCCGTGTTTTTAAAGCCTTCCCACCCCCTTTCCCTTGTCCGTGTTTTTAAAGCTTTCCCATCCCCTTTCTCTTGTCCGTGTTTCTGAATCCCCCACCCCCTTTCCCTAGTCCCTCATTTCCTTGTCCGTGTTTTTGACGTCCCCCCTCCCCCTCTCCCTTGTCCGTTTTTGTGAAGCCTCTCCTCCCCCTTTCTCTTGTCTTTGTTTCTGAAGCCTCCCCTCCTCCTTTCCCTTGTCTGTGGTTCTGAAGCCTCCCCTCCTCCTTTCCCTTGTCCGTGTTTCTGAAGCCTCCCCTCCTCCTTTCCCTTGTCCGTGTTTCTGAAGCCTTCCCTTCTCCTTTCCCTTGTCTGTGTTTCTGAAGACTCTCCCATCCCCTCTACATTGTCTGTTTTTCTGAAGCCTCTCTTCCCCCTTTCTCTTGTCTTTGTTTCTGTAGCACCCCCTCCCCTTTCCCTTGTCCGTGTTTCTGAAGCCTCTCATCCCCCTCTCCCTTGTCTGTGCTTGGGAAGCCTCCCCTCTCCCTTTTCCCATGTCTGTGTTTCTGAAGCCTCCCCTCCCATTCTCCCTCGTCTGTGTTTCTGAAGCCTTCCTTCTTCCTTTCCTTTATCTGTGTTTTTGTAGCCTCCCCTGCTCCTCTCCCTTGTCTGTTTTTCTGAAGCCTCTCCTCCCCCTTTCTCTTTTCTTTCTCTCTGAAGCATCCCCTCCCCCTTTCCGTTGTTTGTGTTTTTGAAGCCTTCCCTACTCCTCTCTCTTGTCTGTGTTTCTAAAGCCTTCCCTCCCCCTTTCCCTTGCCCGTGTTTCTGAAGCCTCCCCTCCCCCTCTCCCTTGTCTGTGTTTTTGAGGCCTTCCCTCCCCTTTCTCTTGTCCGTGTTACTAAAGCCTCCCCAACCCCTTTCCCTTGTTCACGTATTTCTGAAGCCTTCCCTCTCTCTTTCCCTTGTCTGTGTTTTTGAACACTCCCCCCCCCCCCCCCCCCTTGTCCGTGTTTCTGAAGCCTCCCATCCCCCTCCCATCCCCCTCTCCAATGTCAGTGTTTCTGAAGCCTCTCCTTACCGTTCTTTTGTCTGTCTTTTTTAAGCCTCCCTGCCCCTCTCCCTTGTCATTGTTTCTGAAGCCTCTCATCCCCCTCTACCATGTCTGTGTTTCTGAAGCCTCCCACCTCCCTCACCCTTTCCGTTGTCTGTGTTTTTGAAGCCTCCCCATGCCCCTTTCTCTTGTCTGTGTTTTTGAAGCCTCCCCTCCCCCTTTCCCTTGTCCGTGTTTCTGAAATTCTCTTCCTCTTCCCTTGTCCGTGTTTCTGAAGTCTCCCCCCCCCTTTCCCTTGTCTGTGTTTTTGAAGCCTCTCCTGCCCCTTTCTCTTGTCTGTTTTTCTGAAGCCTCCCCTCCCCATTTCCCTTGTCCGTGTTTCTGAAACCTCTCTCCCCCTTCCCTTGTCCGCCTCTGCTCTCTATCGCCAACATGGGGTTCCCCAGTTTCTCATGATGCACACAAAAAACCCCGAAATAATAACTGAACAGTATTTTGTGTATGTCATTGGGCCATTACAGGACAATTTTCTCTACCGACAGATAAAAGGTGTAAATTATTGTTAATGTTCTATCGTAAATGTAGTACATTGGAGAGCATATAATGGAGAAAGATCGATCTTAAAACCAAGTCACTGGTAATCCATATCAAGTGAAGGATAAGTTACTGTAATTTTACAGCAGTCCCATATTGGAATTTCAGTGAAAATCCGATATTTAACACAATTTATCCATTATTTCCTTTCAGACTTTCCTCGACATATTTCTATGAGCTAGCAGACTTGGTTGGCTTCCTTGAAATAGTATAACTTTAAGGTAAGATGTATCATTATCAGAATTATTTCTTAAGTACAGGTCCACGTAAGGATCAGCCAGTTGAAAAAAAACCTTAAAATTTTTGCAGAATTTTTTTCTCTTGAAATGTGTTCAGATCAGCGTCCACATGAATGTTCTGAGGGAATTTTCCTCATACTTGGATGGTGAAGAAAATTATTGAGGAAGCAAATTTGGTTGAGTTATATAGAGAGAATTTTTGGCAGGTTTTGTAGTATCTGACGGATACAAAAGGTTGTCTGTCCGTCTGTACTCATTTAAGGCTTCAAATATATTGAAACCCAATTTTATATTTGTCAAATACAATGTAATAAAGAAGAACATTTCTAGCGCGAAATTTGATTGAAATGTCATCTTATTTGCTGATTAGTTCGCTATAATACCCTTTTCATCCCAATTCAATCCAGTCCCAATACGTTCTATCCATCCACCCCGCCCACTTAGGCCTACCCCCTATTTATGCCCCCAACCCTAAACCATCTCCCGTCAATCTATCTGTATGTTTTCTTTTAAAAAGTGTGAATTCGTAAAATGTAAACTATGAAAGCAAAAGTTTTGACTGATACATGAAACATTCTGATCACGATATCTTTATTTCCAAATAGATTATGTTTTCCGATGTTTTGACGTTAAATACGGGTACCTGTCTCTGTTAGACAGCTTTTAGATTTGTCATCCCCTCTAAAACTATTTTATTCGACATTTTGGTATGATAAGCTTTGTTAATCTGCGTCAATTAGCGGTAATAGCACGTCATTATTCACCCGATGGAAATCTCGTGTCATCTTGGTCATTTTTGATGATGATTTTTAAGTTATTTACGTGTTCTATGCAAAATAAATTCAGTTTTTACCGACTGCAATATAATTTAAAGTTTTGAAGATATTTTATTGTATAAAGAAAAAAGAAGATACATATCTAAAAGAAAAAAGGAAAATAAGAGAAGAAAGATATATGTAAATAATTTATCTATTTTTTTAGGATGACCATTTGTATATCTCTTACAACTCAAATACGACACATAGGGATTATTCTGTCCGTCCGTCCGTCCGCCTGTCTGTCTGTCTGGGAGACACACTTTCACATATTTGGTTATAACTTACTTGATATCTATTGTGCTTCAGTCAAACTTACAGGAATGGTAAAAACAAGATGAGATTCAACACCCAATCATTTTCAAAGTAACCTCATAGGGCAAGGTTACCTTAAGATATGGGACAAGGTCACTTATTTTGGGTCAAACATGCGACAGACGACATTCCTGCTCTTGAGTCGTGTATTTGTAAAGGAATTATGGAAATTCATGTATTGGCCTTCCTTTGACAACTATTAGTCGTATTTTCCACAAACAATCGAAGAAAGACGTCTAAAAATAAAAACAACATGCCATTAAAAACTATTTTCGAGGGAAGTATTTCCAAAATACTTGGATTCCATTTATCCAGAGTATTTACAGACACAGAATATATACTTTCTGAGATTTCTAGAAAAGCTGAAAATAATTTCATTCATTTTAGCAAAACAATATTATCAATAGAAAACTACTGCTGTCTACAGAATTAGAAGACGCCCTTAGTGATAAAGAAAAGGGGATCGAGAACTCTCCATATCCCTTCTCCTTCCTTATTAACAATTGACACCTCGTCAAGGTCATTCAAATTTTAGTTTTAAACTACCTCAATATCTCATAAATGATATACTTATTATACGCCCGTCATTTGACGGGACGTGTTATGGTATGGCGAAGTCCGTCCGTCTGTCCGTCTGTCCGTCCGCCTATGGAACGCAATAACTTGAATACGCGTCAACGGATTTTTATGAAATTTATACATAGTGATCAGACTGTGGAGAGGAAGCCGCCTTTCGATTTTCAGGTTCATCCGATTTGTCGTTACAGAGTTATGGGACTTAGATTTTTAAAATACAGTGAAAATATACTAAAATATTTAAAAAATTATTTAAAAATCTATTTCTGGTCGAAATGTTTTGAAATTTTGTATACTTCATGTAGGAAGGATGTTCTTTGACATATGTAACGGGTTTTTAATTTTTTTGTCGCATAACCGAGATATTGTGTGTAATAGGAAGGGGGGAGGGGTGGGTTATATGCACATACATGTTAAGGTAAGGGCAAAATATAGGCGCATGGAACGCAATAACTTGAATATGCGTCAACGGATTTTCATGATATTCATACATTTTGATTGGACTGTGGAGAGGAAGCCGCCTTTCGATTTTCAGGTTCATTCGATATGTCATTACAGAGTTATGGGACTTAGACATTTTTAAATACAGTGAAAATATAATAAAATATTTAAAAATTATTTAAAAATCTATTTCTGGTCGAAATGTTTTGAAATTTTGTATACTTAAGGTAGAAAGGATGCTCTTTGACATATGTAACGGGTTTTTAATTTTTTGGTCGCATAAGCGAGATATTGTGTGTAATAGGAGGGGGGGGGGGGGTTATATGCACATACATGTTAAGCTATGGGCAAAACATAGGCGCATGGAACGCAATAACTTGAATATGCGTCAACGGATTTTCATGATATTCATACATTTTGATTGGACTGTGGAGAGGAAGCCGCCTTTCGATTTTCAGGTGCATTCGATATGTCGTTACAGAGTTATGGGACTTAGATATTTTAAAATACAGTGAAAATATACTGAAATAGTTAAAAATTATTTAAAAATCTATTTCAGGTTGAAATGTTTTGAAATTTTATATACTTCAAGTAGAAAGGATGTTCTTTCACATATATAACGGGTTCTTGAATTTTTTGTCACATAATCCAGAAATAATGTGTAATGGGGGGGGGGGGGGTTTATATGCACATACATGTTAAGCTAAGGGCAAAATATAGGTGCATGGAACGCAATAACTTGAATATGTGTCAACAGATTTTCATGAAATTTGTACATTTTGATCAGACTTTGAAGAGGAAGCTGCCTTTCGATTAAAAGGTTAATCCAATTTGTCCTTATGGAGTTATGGGACTTAAATTTTTTGGTGTTGTGAAAAAAATCCCAACGGGCGTATCTTGCTGCGTGAGCGTAGGCTTTATTATGATATTATTAAACTATTTCATATGTCTTAACATATTGCAATTATTTATTCAAACGAATGCCCACCATTTTCATGTGGTATCTAAATTAGGGTATTATACACGGCTATATTGCTCTAAATAGCTGTTAAAGACTTATTTAAAAGAAATATTTACATTTGAAATCTTCATATGAAGCTAATTATGGGTACAAAGACGTCCTTAAATAGCCATTATATTGTCGTGCTATTGGACATGGCAGTTTTAGCTTACTGATCTCATAAAGAAACATTTTGAAATAGATATTGGCCCTTTCAATATTGACATAAGGCTGCATTTATATTTAAATTTTGAACTGCATTTTATTTAAAACATTGTTTTTGCAATATTCAGCTTTTTTTTATAATTTTATCACCGTCAATATTATCAAGCTGCCACTGGTCATGCACTGTAGATTAGTTTTACTAAGAGAGACTGATTCCACGAAGAATTTGCGGTGGCATTTCTTCATTCATTCGAAAATACAATGTAAGTACAGCATCACAAAATTATATTTTTAATTTATCGTATTAAAAAATAAGCTCTGAAGTTTATTAATAGGCCATCTATTTCAAAATGGAAATGCTACCATTGATTATGACAACGATACGAGATACAGCCAAGTGAACGCCAGTCTCCCCGGTCAAGCTCCCTTCTGAAAGGAACCGGTCGCTTGTAGAAGTTTGAGTGTACGCAAGGGTACATGTACATGTATGTCGATATCCAATGAAGGAAGGGATTCTGTAAATGTAGGTAGATTACATTCTATGTAAGGGCGTTGGTTGTTCGGATTGATTTCCAAAACTGAACTCCTTTTGTAGCACATAGAAATATATTTTCCAGAGGGGAGGGATGATATAGATAAAAAAAAAACACACACACACACACACCCTCTCAAATACAAAAAATTACGCCTCTCTTGGTCTCTATCAAGTGTCAAAAACGACAATGTATATAACAGCTAATAAAATCCATCGTTTGCTTCTCTAGCTTTCATTGCAAAGCTCTACATTTTGGTTTTTTTCACTGGATAAAGGCCAAGGGCCGGAAAATTTATATATTTGAGTGTTTGTGTTTTTATTTAGAAAGTCCTTTTATTTTGAGCATACATGTAGCATTTTGTCCGTTCGCCAGTCTGTCTGGGGGAAAACTGTGACACTGGGCATACAATGATAAACTGAGTCACAGCTTACCATGGTACCTGAAAATAAAATGTCATGACCTTGAGGTCGTATCTGCATGGTTAAAGTCTCAGTTTGTATGGTGGTAAAAAAATGATTATCAAAGTAATATAAAAGGTTTGTTTTAGCTCACCTGAGGGAAGCTCAAGTGAGCTATTGTCATAGCGCGCCGTCCGTCGTCTGTCGTTGTCTTACGGTGTAAACTTTAAACATTTTCGACATCTCCTCTGCAACCGCAACCGCTGTACGTAATTTCACGAAACCTTACAGGAAGCAAGTACTCAAGGTTTTCTACCAAGCTTGCGTTTTTCGCGCCGATCGGTCAACAAATATTGCCGCCGAGGGCTCTGACCTTTCCATGGATACCAAAATTTTTGACCTTGTGACCTTGACCTTGGAGTTTGACATACTTTTGAAAAACTTTAACCTTGGGCATAACTTTTGAATGGTACGTCATAGGGCTTTCATATTTTACATGTGCATTCCTTGTGACAAGACCTTTCTATGGATACCAAAAATTTTGACCTTGGAATTTGACCTACTTTCTGAAAACTTTAACCTTGGCCATAACTTTTGAATGGTAAGTGATTGGGCTTTCATATTTCACATGTACATTCCTTGTGACAAGACCTTTAAGACCTTTCCATGGATATCAAATTTATTTTTCCTTGTGACATTGACCTTGGAGTGTGACCTTCTTTTGAAAAAAATCAACTTGGCCATAACTTTTGAATGGTAAGTGGTAGGGCTTTCATATGTTTCATGTGTATTCCTTGTGACCAGACCTTTCCATGGATACCAAAATTTTTGACCTTGTGACTTTGACTTGGAGTTTGACCTTATATCGAAAATTTAAACATTAGCCATAATTTTTGAATGGTAAGTGATAGAGCTTCCATATTTCACACATGAATTCCATGTGGCAAGACTTTTCCATGGATACTAAATTTGACCTTGTGACCTTGACGTCAAATGTGAAACTACTTTTCATCTGTTTTACTGACAAAGATGCATTCGTGTTTCACAAACACAGGTTTTATTTTTTTTTTGTCGTGCCAATTGGTCAACAAATATGGCTGCTGAGGACTCTGATTGGCTGACGCATTTTTAAATTCTCATCTGCATCCGCTGCAAAGAATTTCATAAAACCTTACAGGGACCAAGTACTCAAGGTCTTCTACCAAGTTTTTGTTTTTCTTGCCGATCGGTCCACAAATATGGCCGCCCAGGGCTCTGATCGGATGACACATTTTCGACATCTCCTTTAGCCGCTACACAGAATTTAACGAAACCTTAGAGGTAGGAAGTACTCAAGGTCATCTACCAAATTGTCCACTTTCATTCTTTTGTTTGCAACTCAGGTGAGCGATGTGGCCCCCTTGGGCCTCTTGTTTAATAAATTCTTTTCTGTTTTCGTACAAAACAACACTCATTGATCCGACTATTCGTTTAAATTCGTAACTTTTAATTTTTTTTCTAAAACTCCACCTATGTTACATGTAAATTGTATTTTTTTTCTACCAGTGACTATTTTCTCGAAAGGAACTCATTGAAAGGGATCTGGACGAGGAGTTTGGGATTACAGATACATATGTCTATTACTTTCAGCTCTTTACACTGAATTTACTTTAGTATTTTAATTTTAGTTATTAAAATTTGTTACAGATAATTTCAATGTTCCCATTGACAATAATAAAACCGGGCCCGTATTTAACATTGTTTACGGATTCTTTAAAAGAAAGTTAAGCTTTATAATTCAGTAAAAGTCTCAAAGTGCATTACGTTGTTTGGGGTGAAATCGAGCTTAAAATCACTTGTTATCAAATTAGGACGTTTTAGAGGCATTAAATTGCAATTTATAGTAACAAATGTACAATATTTATCTCGGGATTTATAATTTTCAGTATATATGGTCATTCTTGTGGAAATAACACACTGTTCAAAGCTAATATTTATGGTAGTAAGCGATATTTACGCGTATTTCGTGATATTTGTTTTATTGTTTTGTGTGCACGAATTTTAATCGATCCGATGTTTAAATAACGAAATCAATATTTAAGACATGGAACTTTTTATTTGTAAACCTATATTTGATAAATTCAGTATAACACTTTTATTGAAATGCGAATCATGTAATATAGAGTATTTTGTCCTAATTGATGAAGTTATAACCAATACTGACCCGCCCTCAGCTCGACCAAGGATCCAGTCTAAAGTGATATTCCTTATAAAAAATATATAACGACCAATGAAGATGATATGGGTGTTGTAGTTTGTTTTTGTCTGACTCCTTCCGTATGTCCAGTTACAAAAATTCTGTTCTCGCAGTATAAATCGGGTAATTCTTTACCAATCGCAAATGGAACTTCACATGTATGACCCAAGAAGGATTCCTATTCAGTTTGCGGTCAAAAGAACAAAGGTCAAGGTCAGATTTGACATGTAGGCTGTAAGGCAAGTACCATTTTCAAGAAACTTTTTATCTAAGATTATGAAACTTCATATATACAATTTTTAAGTTCCATATTTCCGGCTGCAGACGGGTAACACAGTCTTACAAACCTTCAAATGTGATTCTTTTGTTATTCATCGGTCATTTTATTTCATAAAGACCGCGGACGATTCTAAATATACGAGGTTTTATGAACGTTAAATGAAGTGTGGAGGGCAATAAAAAACAATGAGGGGCGGAGAAAAGAAAATTATTTCAGTCGCGGGTGTGAATTGTTTTGATTATAATGAGTATTCGGTCATAGTATAGAAAATATTGTGTTTCAAGGCCGCTAAAGACACCCTTTATGTTAACTGAAGAAGAATAGATTCTTCTCTCCCGTAAACCCCAAAATGCCATTTCAAATCAATCTAGATCCCTATATTAATTCTTGAAGACCAATTATTCTAAATGCTTTTCAAATACATGTATATTGAGGAACTTGATGAACACAATAAAGAAATATTATTCTCACTTAATTAGAAAATCTTTCCTTATCTATGATATAATTGCAATAATGTGATCACATATTTAAAAACTTTAATGGAAATAGATCTCATTGTTACACTATTATTTTCTTCTTTGACCGATTACAGGTTACCTTTCAGAAAATTATCGGGATGTATAACAAATTATTTTACTTTTGAAATTGAAGAAAATCTGCGGTTTGTAAGTCGGATAAAGACCTCGTTGAGGTCTGTATGAAGGTTAGATGCCCTCGGAGAGAACAGGGTGGCGTTTAAAGACCGAGGCCACCCTGTTCTCTCCGAGGGCATCTAACCTTCATACAGACCTCAACGAGGTCTTTATCCTAATATACATAATTACGGCTAAGCAACCAAAGAGATTCCTAGAAATTTATTTGCAGTGTGACAAATATAAATATCAAAAGGAGGAGCTCTATAGGGGACGAACCAGAAGCTGCAGTATTGACCAACAGCAGAGAGGGGGGATTCATCCTGTAGTACAGCTACCAGTACTAGTATTTATGTACAAAAAGGGAAGTCAAGACCTCCTGCCTCCGCCTCTTGAACCAAATACTATGGGTATATTACATTGTCCGGCTAACGGATTTTGTCAGCTGCAGGTTCAATCCATTGTTACATCAGTGTTAAAAAACTTTATGATTTTGACAGTGATGGTCAATGGAATAAAACCGAGAGAGGGATAAAATGTTATTCAGAACATCTTCATATTTCGATATTCAAACTAGTAATTTCATGTTAAATTTTCGTTTTGTAACATCATTGTTTTGAGTGGCTTTTATCTTTTACTAATATATAATCATACCTTTGTTTCAGACCTCTTAAAACCTTGTCAATCCGTTAATATGTTAATCGATTACAAATATTTGACATTGACTGTTTAGCACGCTTTAAGATTAAAACGATTCTTTTCTCTCATACCCGCGTACTTGTTACAAAGTAGGTCCATGAAATAAAATAATACTTTTGCTATGAAATAGTTTGACGTCGCAATAAAACATCGATTTTAAGATCTTTTTTCAATGTACTCTTGTGTCATATTTTGAAAAGCCTAATATATGGTTTATTCTTATAAAATAAATTATTTTCTAGGGCGCTGAATTCGAATATCGCAAAATTTTCGCAATTAGATCAACTTGAGATTTTTCGTCCCGTTTCTTTCAGTTTTGTTTTTGGCCCTTGGATATGAGAGAAAAATACTCTTTCATGGTCTTCTATGAAAGATACATCGTTTCCACCCTCGGGGTCTTAAAGTTTTACAAAACCATCGGCAAGCCTTGGGTTTTACATGATTTTGAGACCCTTCGGGTGTAACGGATGTATCTTACATAGAAAACCATGAAAGAGTCTTATAGTCTTTACATTTTCTAATTTTTCGAATGTGTTTCCCGAAATGGGAACAAAATCCTGACCGTGAAATTACTTTACGTCCGTCTTTCTACTTGGTCGTCTGTGTCAATGTTGCATAAAGCTTGTGAAAGAACTTTATAAGTATATTTTGAACCATGTTATGGATACAGAAGCTGGTGAGAGAACCTGAAAACAGCTGTTGTCTTTGACCTTGACCTTGAGGTTTGACCATGACATTGAAAATGTAATTTAAAGTTGGACTATGTTGTACCAATACTATACAAAATGTCACATAGAAACTTGATATTGAGATGGATGATGGTGAATGAACCTGATTTCAAGCATAAAAATGACCTTGACCTCGAGGGTTAACCTTTGCCTTGAAAGTATGATTTTGAGTTCAAAGTTATAGTGATATACTAGACTAAGTATTAACTTGATGTGGAGATGGGACATGATGGGTAAACCTGATATTTGGCATTGACATTGACCTCTCTCTCTCTCTCTCTCTCTCTCTCTCTCTCTCTCTCTCTCTCTCATTTCACGCACTGTGATTGCAATATTCTTTGATTTTCCCTATTTTACGACTAGGATTAAATAAATTAGATAAAATGAGACTTCCACTATCACCATAAGCAGTTTGGAGTCCGTTTTTCTTTAGTTTATTACTCGAGTGCAGTGTGTTAATTCCAACATGATACTTTTATCTGGAATTTAAAGGAAACATGGCGGAGAGAAGTAGAATATTTACAGCTTCTTAAGCTTATAATTGGGGAATGGCTTTAATTCTCTCATACAAATGACAGAGATTCTCTTGATATAATAGAAAACGGTCATAAAAAATGTCATTAACTCATTATGTCGTGAGGAGGCAGAAATTGTAATAAGTGTTTTTAACATTTCATGATGATATCACAGATTCATCTCTATGTTAGTCTTTAATGTCATATGCAGTATTTTATAGGAATTATTGAATAATGTGCTGACATAGAAGGATTTGGTGGGTTGGTACAGCCAAGAAACCGGGTGATTATTTGCTTAAGATACGTGCAAGAATTGTCTGAAAGGCCGAGATAGCGAAAAATCCGTCACTCTTTGACGACAGAAAGAACCGTTATAAAGTAAAAAAAAGTTTTGTTTAAAATTTCTTGACATGGACAATTTTCCACAGGTATTGTGTATCATCATTGTTATGTATTGTGTCCCTGCTGAACTTATATATTATATACTCATTACATCACAAACTTCTATGGGCTTCCGTATTCCATTCAATTAAAGACAGAGTGATAAATAACAATTTGTAAGGTCTTGATTGAGTATTTCCTATCTGTTTGACGAAAAGCTTTTTGTCTTTATTTGAATAGCACTACATCGAAGAATAACGATGTAATCATGAAAGGTCGCTAACTAAGCTACTGTCATTGATTAAATCAGATTGAGAGATTTTTTCCCACGCAAGTTTAGGTTAGTTTTCGAAAGAATGCCCCGTAGAAACTTTGGTTTATATATTTATTTCATGGTCTCAAAGCTCTAGTTTCGTGAAGTTGCACACATTTTTGCACTCAAGTCACATCGCGCAGTCCGTCGTCCGTCAGGCGTAATCTTCTTACATTTTAGACTTCTTCTTTCCAACCGCGACATAGAATTTCGCCGAACTATAGAAGAAGCAAGCTTGAACCATTTGAAGAAATTTTGGGGATAATGTAAAAGTAAATTATTTGATTTGCACTCATATTTCATATCGAAGATTTTTATTGTCAGTGCCATAGCTTTTGACAACGTGACCTTGACCTTGGTGAGTTTTTTGATGAGTTTTTTTTAATAAGAACTTGGAATTTTACCTAATTTCGTTGGGCATATTCATTGGGTACTTTCATTAGGGATCTATTAGTTTCCTCTAAGTGTGTATTTATATCTTTGACAACTCGTCCGTCCGTCGGTCGGTCCATTGTTTTCAGTTTTCTAGGCTTATTTTGGCAGTGCATAGAAATAGAGAGACGAAATGATACATATCTTGGTGTCGAATAATTACATAGCAATTCTTTTAATTATCATTTCTTCGTAAATTGAAGGTTTCCTTAGAGTTAAAATATTGTTTATTTCTGATACTATACGACTCAGTATTGAAGAATGCACAAACCCCCACACCGCAGAAACAAACTTATGAAATTTAAAATTCGCCGATCTGTGTGTTTTAAAAGCGGGACGTACCAGTGTTGAGTACGACGTTCAAGTCTTGGCAAGTTAGATTTCAATACCGGCGAATTACTCTTTAACAATCGAACAAAGCTGTTTTAATTCATACAAATAAACGAACTACAAGCGATCACAATGAGAGAGGAGGGCTTTTAAATTTCTAACAAGTTCGTCTAGTGTCTGTGTCGTGGAATTCAATATTGGTGATCTGATACCACCAGTTTCTGTGTATTTTTGGAAAAGTAAAATTAAAACAAAATCGAACTGAGTTTAGATTTTTCGTTTGAGTTGGATATATCTGCTTCGACTTGTGTGGATTAACTATGTGTAAGTATTTTAAACTAGCTCCGATATATATCTGATCGCACGTTATGTTAGAGTGAGGTAAGAGATTGTTTTCATGTGTAAAATATTTATTTGATTTAGAAAAAAAAATACAATGAAACATGAATCAGAAGAAATGATAGGTTTAACTTCTCAATTTCTCATACTTTTCCCTATCGATGTACGAAGACATTGTTTCTATCGATCCTTCCAATCGGTTAAAAAAGTTAAAAAATAATAATAAAAGAAAAAAGTCTAAAGCTTCTTCCACACGTTTTGAAATGAATGATTATACTACGAGCTGCATACATAACACAATTTTTCTCCACATTAAAGATCACCAATAAAACCTCAACCAACCAACCCCCCCCTTTCACTTTTCCTTCTCTTATAGAAAGTACAGACATCGCGGGTGTTTGTGCAACTATCAGACATTTTTTAACGTTTGTAAAAATTCAAACATTTTACATCGTGGGAGTTTTTGCAACTATCAGACATTTTTAAAACTTTTGTGAAAATTCAAACATTTTATTAACAAAAAGTGGAAATATTTCACCAGACCTAAACAAATTTCGCCTCATTTGTCTGATGAGTCTGGTGACTTTCGGATTTTCAGAAAGGAGGGTTTCGTCAGAATTTGTTTCAGAATCTCTTATCAGCAGAAAAATCAGCAGAGATGAACATGTAGAGAAGAATATGTGAGGGGGGAGGGGGGGGGGGGTCATGAACCTTGTTGTCTTTCTTGTATATACATAACATCTCAATTAACCTCTTTCATAAAAAGATCATAAGCTGATTATAATTTTTTGGGATCGACTCCTGTTTTATACATTCATACAATGTATAAAATAAATATGGAATTTAGACCGATTCTATTAGAAACAAACCCTGTATTTACATATAAGTTTCTGTAATGTTATTGGGGAGTAAGCTATTTGGACACGGGTATTATACAGTTGGGTAAATAACATACTTAAAAAAACACTTATATATTTCGGCAATACATCATATCAGTTCAATTTATTGAACCGATGCGAGATTAAAATCTGAAAAAAGAAAAATACCCATAAAAACTGACGGTCTTTGAAAGTGTGATAAGTCTTTTTAACGACTGATTTCTTCATTGAATTGAGAATTTTAAATGGAGAGATATTAATCTACGGTGCAAGGTTTGGGGGACTTGAATATTGTAAGTAAAAGATAAGGGCGTCTGAATAAAACAATTTAAATATGAACTAGAGGCGGATCCAAGAGGCGAACCGAAGACCGATACCCTAGGATCTACCAAGAACTGTAATGACTCAAATCGATGAAAGATAGGTTTTTGTCGAAAATGACAAAATGTTGCCTTTGTATGTACATTTTGGCTTACCCCTCCCTTTCTTGTTTTGAAAAAGAGTTCCGACAGTTTGTGGATCTGCGCCTGAATCCCAGGAGGAGGTTTTAGGTCATAGATACCACTTCTATGTGAACTTATGTGCACGACCTTTTACATTCCTGATTGATCATGTTGAAATGCACTTCATTATTGTAGTAGGTACCTTCACTCACCTGGTTGCATTATTTATGGTTTATGTATACGTCTTTTACGTTAAGGAGGAATCTATTTTCAATAATTGTAAATAAATCATGTAGCGGAACCTATTTGTAACTGGAATACTGCTCTGGATCGTTTAGATGTTTGGAATTAGTATGATAGACATCTATATATACATATATGCTGAAATTCACAATTCCGTGATGTAGCTAAAATTGGGCTTGTTATCATCTCTTGCCATAGTATCTTTATTCATAGTCCAAACCAACTTATCACATGTCTCAGATTTATTAGTTGAAGAAATAAGACAAAACTTCCGAAATTAGAATCAGTTACACCATATTATCATTTCAACTGAAAACACCTCCTCCCCCACATTTGAAAGGTACAGAAGGAAGAAGTCTGAAATTAAAAAAAAAATCCCAAAGTCATATAAAAATCTATATCTATATTTCTATCTCTTCCAGCAACTTTTAAAAGATCACTAATCCACTTGTCCAGTCCTGTACATAGACTTCAGTAGCTAGGGACAGTCCGGTCCACTTTCTGTCATTCTGTAAAATCAGTCGGAAGCCTGTACTTCTGATCACTTTGTAAATTATAAATGAAGGTGTAATCCTTGACGTTGGAGAGCCATGATATCACTACATATATCTAGGTAATATGGTACAATCAAAGTTTGACATTTCTAAGTGCCAATTCCCCGCCATAGTTTGGTTGTCAAGTGTTTTCTTTGTACGTGCATGGTCCTTCAGAGAGAGGGGGAACTTATCTTGTATCAAGATGACGACGCAACTCAAGTTAGAACAAAAAGTCCCATAAATAATGTTTAATAGCTTTTCTGAGAAACACTATTTTTTGTAGGACTTTTGTTTAGATTTTGTTGTTTTGAAACAAACCTAGTGCCCCTTCTCGGTTTTTGTCCTCTTTTGTTCATACTGCAATCAGTGAATGAAGAAACAATTAGGAACAATTTTGAAGCATTTGAAATAAAATGTGATATAGCCAATCTATTATGATAGTTAGTGCAAGGGTAACTCTTTGTTCTGCAGGTCCCCAAATGGCGTCTTTCTGTGTCCTTCAACACTTTTTATGTATAACTTGGTTATATCTGTTGTTGACAGTCTTTCATGCACAGTCTTTCATGCAAAGTATAGTGCATGAAAAAACAAAACAAAGAAAAATAGGTATAGAGGGAACCAATTCTATTATATACATTGCTCAAAAGAATTAAAGGAGCGATTTTTCCATTGTAATATAATGGTACATAGCTTGTAAAATCCTTTCGGATAAGCAAAGCTACATCATCAAGTTTTATCATGTGTATATGGTTAATCTGTTCAATACAGACATTGGTAATAAAGAAATGACTATGAAATATGTCTAAATACATTTATGTTCATCATATAGAATAAGCAGCTGCAAACGTGTGTGATAGAAAGTAGAAACCTTGCTCCCTTAATTTTTTTGAGCAGTGTATGTCAAAGGTCATGCCAAGATCTCTACATGCGCCTGTATGTGTCGCGTACTCTTGAATTGCAATTTGCGCCTGAGTAAAGTTTGATGGTCACTTTGTTTGAGGGACATAATATATTTATATATATAACAGAGCTATACATCTACCATCTGGCCTCCGTTATGTCGCAAATTGAGAATTGAGAGCTGTTTTTAGAGACCAAGAAGCTAGAAGCCCACTACATTTCCTTATTTCTGATGAACGTTACACTATCTATGTTCAATTCAATATACCATGACATGAGACATACATCATACACAACATTTCAATGACATAAAATATGTTCTTTCCTTTTTATGCCCCCGAAATCAAGGATTCGGGGGCATATAGTTTTTGGCCTGTCCGTCTGTTTATCTGTTTATCCGAAAACAAGACCTATCCATTGATACAAAAAGTTTTGAAGCCGTGACATTGACCTTGACCTACTTTTCAAAAACTTAAACATTGGCCTTAACTTTTGAATGGTAAGTGATAGGGCTTTTATATTTCAGATGTGTATTCCTTGTGACAAGACCTATCTATTGATACCAAAATTTTCGACCTCGTAACCTTGACCTTTGATCTACTTTACAAAAACTTTAAAATTGGGCATAACTTTTGAATGGTAAGTGATAGGGCTTTGATATTTTACATGTTTATTCCTTGTCACAAAATTTCTCCATTGATACCAACATTTTTAACCAATTTACTCTGACATTGACCTTTCACATATGGTACTCAACAGAAAATGGTGTTTATACTAACAAAGATGCCACCGGGGGCATTCGTGTTTCACAAACACAGGCTTTATTGGAAATGAAAATAAAAACTTAGGTGATTGATACGAAATTCAGACATTATAAACAGGTATTCAACTATCGGGAACGGATTAGCATACCGAGCACTCATATTGTATAAAAGGTCTATACTTTACTGCTCGGCTTTACAGCTTATATTTCATATTTTAATTGAATTGAATTACGAATCTGTAAAGATTACCATTGCCATTTATATCAATTTCAAAGTTTTTGACTACGTATTAGCAAGTGTTTGATAAGAAATATTTGAACAGTATAACAGTGCACGATTTAATCAGCTCATTGAGGCGTACTTTTCCTCAATCGAGTAGAAATAACTTTATAAAATAAATGCATTCTCTCTTTATCCAAATCTCCATCCCCAATCGTAACCTTTTCGCATTTTATTTAGGCCTCTCTTTGTTTAATTCGTTGTCGAAGGTGCAGTCTGTAATTTCTTATTCATTGTTAAACTTTAGTTTAATTTGAAATTTTCATTATTCAGTCAAGTTTATTGTTGTTGTTATTTATTCCTTAAATTTTACAATGTAGAAATAAGAATTCTGCTTTTTTAATATTAAACTTTACATTCGCTTTCACGTTCATAATATTGTTTCATAACTATTCTATTTGAATTTGTTGATTATCGCCATATCCTTGTTTATCAACATTTGTCCAGCAGTGTAATGATGGGGGTGGGGGTTCCAGGCCTCCTTCTAGAATTCAAAAAGTTGGATGTTCCTGACTAATTTCGCATAATTTTGTCCAGATCTTAAAATGGACCACACTGGTCATCATTATACCCCTCCTCCCTTAGAGAAAGAAATTCCAAGCAAATAAAGAACAATTCGTTTCTTTTACTGACCCACTACAAATTGTGAAAGTTTTACTTTCAGATAAGATTGCGAAGTTCTTTATACTTATATATTTTTTTTTTATAAAATCCGTCTCTTATTGATTTCTACTAATAAAATATCATAGTTTAGATGGTACCTTTAATATTTTGACTCGTTCAAAGCCGTAGATAAACAACATTTTGTTGACTTTCCCTTTGGCAAATTTACTTATACCCGTGTTGAATAATGGTATTGGGGAAATTGTATAGGATTTGTGAATCTGTTATAGGTAGGGACAGATAAACAGGTGATATGGCGTGCTTGTTAGTATGAACTTGTTTTAAAATTGACCCCTGAATTTTTGGATCATTTGAGAAAGATATCTATCTTTTATCCAATAAAAATGAATAATCAACAAAACGATTTTTGTCGCCAATTTTAGATCTGGCTCAATGTCCCATTAAGCTAAGATTTGAATCGCACAAAACGATTACTGTTTGTAGACGAAAAATTAAAAGCTAACGAATATCAGCAGACAAATGTTCTTTATTCCCAATAAAAGTTGCACATTAAAACATTTATGATTTGCTACATATATTTAGCAAAAAGAAATGTTTTCACCTGCCTTATACCTGTTATTTCTTCTTTATAGATGCGACGAGGAAGATTATTGCCTTTCAACTTGAAGTCTATCCAGAATTAAGCATCAATACTGAGTGTGAAGTGACCATGGGTTAGTGGTCAGGTGAAGGTCACTTTGAGCGTTACCATGACGTCTATATTTTTAGAAAGGAAACTTCCCGAGCTTCCGACATCCAACAGGCGCAGGTTACCGTCTGTAAGTGATGTGTCGGAGACGCGGGAACCAGGTGCTACATTTGTCATCAACCTTTCACCTATTAAAAAGGTCGAGGAAGATTCAGCTCAAGGTCAAAGTCGAAAGAAAGGTCAAGGAAACAAGAAAAGTTCCAAGAAGACAGATTTCAAAGAGGTGCGACGGAAACTTGCTTTTACAGATGAAGAGGATGTTTCGAGAAAAATTGACCCGTTAGATTTCACGGACAAAATGGCCGCTTTTCGAACGCTTCTTAGAAATGATGCAAAAAGAGAAGCCGAACGCAAAAGTGAAAAGTATGGGAAATCGGAGTCCTTGGGAACGAAAACAGCTGTAAGCAGCTCTGTCAAAAATGTCAATATAACTTCTACGAACAGGGATATTTTCAAAGAATATCTACCCAAATCAAAAGAAGCTCGTGTTCTTTTAAGTAAACTTGCCGATGAAGAATTAGCAAAGATGTCCATGAAAAATATGGAGGCTCAGTTGTATCTACAAAGTCATGGAGGTAAAAACTCCCATCAGGAGAACATAAAGAGATTTTCTGGGAAGTTAGAGGAGTTAGTAAAAAATACTCACGTTGAACCGATAGAAATGGTGCCGAGTCCTAACGCCGTCATAACAGAGAATCGGAATTCTAATGCCAATGAGGACGACTACCTTGCCAAATTCTTGAACAGTGGAAAAGAGGATAGTGAATCAGCGAAGAGCAAAGATAGAACTCGCCCAAAATCTAAAAAGTCACGTGATAGGACAAGCAGTCATGGTAACCATGACTCGGATTCTGATTTAGATAAAATTCCTCAGAAGGAATCAGACAGTCAGAAAGCTTGTAGCTGTGATATCGATACAAAGTGCCAACGACACGGACCGTCTCCACAGATCTTGTCCGAGACTGGTTCTGTGATTTTTGAAGGACCGGGGTCCGTGAGGCGGGCAGCGAACCGTAGTATACAGTCCAATGTTCCCCATTATCATCCATCATACCCCGCACCTCGGGATCCACCCTCGGAACTATTACAATCATCCAAAGGTGCCAATGAAGAAGGTCTGTGTAGAGGTGTCCGTACCGGTGAAGTGGTCATTACAAGAAGTGGAGCAAGTAGCAAACGGAGACCGGAAGACTTACAAACTATTGTCAAGAAAGCTGAAGGCAATGACAAGGGGTATCTCACTCTAGAAGATCTGGCAGAGAAAGGGAGTGCGAAAGGACGAAGAAAGAAAAGCCCAGATAAACATTCAAGGGAAAATTCTAAATCTGCAGAAAAACAAATTCGTAGGAATATTGAGGAGTTAAAAAGGGATTTAGTGATTTCTGATTCATCGAAAGAAAACTCGCCTTCTTTGAGAAGAAAAACTCGTCAGAAAGTAGGTCAAGGTAATCGCAAAGTAGGTCGGGGACTCCGTATAGAGGAACTGGTGGGGGAAGATGACGATGTGGGTGATGAGAGACGGAGGGGAGGGGCAGTAGACGGGGGATCAGCAAAGAAGAGAGTGTTTGGACCGAGACATCCGGAATCAGAGGCTGGGCGGAGCAGACAACGGGGTCAAGGGTCAGATGTAGCCTCGAGGTAAGAGTACATATTATCAAACTTGCTCATAGGGTGCTTCTTTGGTCAAGCTTTCTTACTACATTTGACCGTAGCATACTTTGATTTTGCATCTTTAAAAATAGTGATCATGTAGAAGGAAATTGTACAAAACTGTTGTTGCTATGATAACATGCTGATATGTTGCTTCATGGTGTACAAAGTAAACGTTCTGGTCATTGCTTGGTCAAGTTGTGCACACGTATATTATTTTAATAATCAAGTACCAGTAAGTTGAAATAAGGACTTGTAAGATCTTAGGTGATTATTATAAAGAATAAACGATTAATGTTGTAACCTATACCGATTATGGATTATAATTCGTTTAAAATTCTGTAATTAAAATGCTCTGTGGGTCTACTGAGCTAAAAAAGAAAACACGTATATTGGACACCCTTTCTCTCACTAGGCATATTGGTTGCTTGTGGGATAGGACCTCTTGCTGCAATCTCCCAATTTTCAACTTTTTAGGAGGCCATCTTAGATTAACTTGCAAATACATATCAAAATATAAAGTGTACGAAAAACAATATCAGTTCACTTACAATCTTACAAGGAGTCTGGCTGGGATGACGACTGAAATGCCCAGTCTCAGTCTTATTTTTGCCCTTTCCATAAGTGTTATCATACTAAATCACCAAATCCCCCCCTCCTTATTTGACATACTCAATTCACAAAGATACCTACCAGCGTAGTCTGAACCTTAGATAACTAATGTGTCTTTACTAGGTGAGCCTTATGGACTAACTTTGGCCACTTGTTATCATTTCAGGATATCATCAGGTAGCGGGTCTGTTAGATCTCTGGCTTCTAATTCATCTACAGTAATGGCAGTGGAACTGTTACGTAAACTGTATAATGTGGATCCCCAACAACGACAGGACCTAGTACTGAAGGTAATTATCGTTATTTCTCTCACTACAATACAGCTGACGTAGTCAAAGCTGTATTGTTTATGTAGATATATATTTATCAGACAAACTTTAAGGTCATTTTTGGGGTCAAAAGGTCAAGGCAATGCAGCATTCAGTAATAGGGGCATTCGTTTTATAACCATTCTCAAGTCTAAACTATGTATCAGCTAGATGGATGCTCGTTTTCAAAATTTTCAAAATTTCAATTAGTTTATGAAATAATACATAAGATAAATAGTGACTACATTTTATTTATGACTTGTTTAAAAGATATTAAAAAAAAATAGTTGCATAACCATGCGAATATATTAACTCTCACATTTGAACCTAAATACATTTAAATGCCTCTGATATTTTTGATAGAAAAAGAATTGGAAAGCTAGTAGGGTACGATTCCTTAACATACTAAATGATTTTTTTTTCTCTCTTAGTTTTGCTCATGCAATTATATGAAAGTGCCAATATAGGTTTTGTTTGGCTTTTGGCTGGTGTATTTTTTGTTAATTTTAGGAGAAAGTTTGATAAATAAAATATGCATTAATCATACCGTGTTCTTACCATAAGTATAACTTCAAGCTCTTGTGTAGTATTATCAATGTTCTATATATATTTATATGTTTATGTAGTACAAATGTAGTATTGTTGCATCATTTAGTGCATGTATTCCTATACATAAAGTGTGGAACAAATTGAAATCACTTGAAAAATTCAATTTACATCAAATAATGAAGGATAAGTTTTTATTATTATTTTCTGCCTTAGTGAAATTGACTCTAGAAGTTTCTTTTAAAAGATCGGTAGTCTTTTACAGGGACCAGTTATATTCTCAATTTTTCAAACTGACATTGTATGTTGAACATACGTACAAGAATTTAAAAAAAAAATCCAATAATATTCTTTGTGTTTTATACAGGCCAAATGCTTCCGGAGATGGTTACAGAATGTACAGACCATGCAGTCAATAGACGAGCATGGATTGGACGATTTCCCAGACCCTCTATCTCAGACCGTCAAACAATCGTATGTACATGGCTCTATGAGAGCAGACGATCGTTACCATGGTAACAAGGTTGCACGTGTGCTAGAGAGTGATTTGGAAACTGCTTTCAGTAATTTCAGTTCAGATTTTAATGCACGCCAGGAGTTGCCATCACGCTTTGTAGAGAGAGGCAGGAGGGAGCCAGTTTTTCAAGTTGAGCATATTAAAGAGAGGGCTACTTCAAAAGTAGCACCTATTACTGTCGAAAATTTAGAAAAACATGAGCAATATCAGAGTAACATGCCAGTACGTTCAAATTTGGCAGTTTTTGTAAACGAGACGTCTCGTTCAGTCTTTGACAGAGTGAACACTCCTAAAACACCCAGATCATTACAAGCTGACATTGTTACGTCAGAGAGAGTAGAACAGACACAAAATGTGGCAAGGCTGGGAACCGGAATGAAAGTAGGTCAAACTGTCAAACGAACAATAAAAATAGGTTCTGCTCAGCTTAAGGATTCAGCTTCTACACCTTTAGGGGTTAGCCCAGGAGTTAGTAAGAATGTGATTGAGAAAGCTAGAATTGCTAGAGGTTTGGGGAGGGCTACAAATGTAGTACCTCCATCAATAGCAGAGAATATCCAGCTTCTTGCCACAGCTAATTATGGAGTCTGTCTGCAGAGGTAAGCTCATCTGAGCTTTAAATTTGATTTCATTGGCTTTATTTCTCTCATTGTTGTGTTAAGAGCTTAAATCATTTCTGCAGAAAGTGAACATGGCTAGGTTCTATGTAGAAACTAAACGCAAATAAGATATGATAGAATCTTGCAATGGCTTTGCTGTGGTATTTTTAGTGATTTCAATACATTGCTTAAAGAGAATCATAATTTTATATTTAATCAGTCTATAAGGGGGGGGGGGGGGTTTGAATGCAGGAGTATCCTTTGACCTTGAGGTATTTGACCTTGAAAAATATTGAGAGAAGGGCTAGTAATACTAAACAAAAATACACCATTTGAAATAAGCATGGGGATTTATCATTCTTTCTTATATTGACCTTTACCTTGTGATGACATTATGTGACCTTGACCCTTTCGAATTTAATTTGGAATCGGGCTATATCACAGCCAATTGTGCCTCACATGAAATTCATATGAAATGAGCATCATGTAAAATGCACATGAAAGTTCATGTGAAATTCATGTAAATTTCACATAAAATTTATGTGAAAAAAAATTCACATAAATTTACTTCACATGAATTTTACATGAAAAAATTCTTCGTTACCTTCAAGCAAAATGGAGTTTACATGCAATTTGTTTTAAAAACTTCACATTAATTTCATGTGAAAAATGTCATGTAAATTTCATGTTCGTGCTCTATTCACATAAATTTCATGTGAACTTTAATGTCAAGTTCATGTAAATTTCACATGAATTTCATATGAGGCACAATTGGCTGTGTATATTGTACAACTACTATACACAATATCATGTTCAAACTTAGGATGGAGGCAATTTAGTACAAGTAGACCCGATCTCATTTATTGACCTTGAGGTTTGACCTTGAAGATCTTATTTTAAATCAGAATACATGTACCAATACTGTTCAAGATACCACATTGATAATTGTAGGTGATCCTTATTATGGAATATAAAAAAAAACTTATGTATGAAGAGGCCCTTAATGTCCCCTTCCCAGCCCCTAAAAAATAACTATCAATTTGAAGAAGTTGCATAAAAAGTTTTAATTATGTAGTTACATCTTATAGCTGAAGCTAGATAATTTTTGGGGATGGTTTTTTGATGTCGCTACCATCCATTTCCTTGGAAATTATAGCTAAAATAATTTCTATCTAATTGAACACATTAAGTCACTTAATTAAGCCATGATTCCAGCATTATCTTGGACTGGGAAGCATTTTGAGTCAAGTCTTGAACAAATAAAAAGCTTTAGTAATCATTAGTGCTTCTTTGTAAGGTGTAGTCATGGTGAGAATAAAATCTTGTACAAGGCAGTAATTGATTTTTCCCTTCAAGAAAATTGCATGGAAATTCAGCCAACCTTTAATTTATGATTTGGGCAAAATGCAGCAAATTGTTCAAAACAAAATTACTGATTAATAATATTTTTGCAGTGCTGAGATCTTCTACCGGAAGCGACTGCTGTCAGCATTTTTTCTCCAGTGGAAACGACGTGCAGCAGAACAAGCCCTGATAAAAGCTGCGGACACGCTTCATCGACACCACACACTGAAAAAGGGAATGGAGGCGTTTAAATGGGCTATAAATAGATCTCGCATCTTCATAGACATTTTTCAGGGAAAGATGAGAGGAATTACAATGGCCAACACTTTCTACAAGGTAGAAAATTTATATGCTGGCTTAAAGCGATATATTAAACTTACTTTAAACATAGTGACAAAAAATATAGAGCTTTTAGTTTCTTCTGAGTTTGTTTCTCCTTCAGTATGTCTAATATAGCCAACCATTTCAGTTTTCTGGACTTACAGTATTCGTCAGTATATATTTCTTAAATTGTTCATTAGCAACTGTTAAGTCAGTATATATATTTCTTAAATTGTTCATTAGCAACTGTTAAGTCAGTATATATTTCTTAAATTATTCATTAGCAACTGTTAAGTCCATAACTGTAATTTAAGATCAGGTATAACTATTGTCATGATTGTTACTATTTTGGTAGAGTTAGGCTGAAAGGGGACTCATCATTACTTTCAACACATTATTAGTACCCTAACTGTGCTCTTTTATATCACAAAACCCATCCATGAAATTATGAGCGATGACTTAATTTTACATATATTTTTCAGTGGAGAGATAGAGCGTTGAGTAACAGATATCAAAGAATGAGAACTAGCTTCACAAAATGGCAGCATTTCACAGCCGAGGCACAAAAGTAAGATGTTTAGTTGGTTAACATATTTTATCTTAAAAAGATCTTACTTTGAATTCATGTAAGTTATGGTATAATGATTTGACTTTGGAAGGATAGAGTAATGTTAGGCCACCTGTATATTAGACAGTAAAGACATGAACAGCTAGTGGAAAATCCTTTCAACTGATTATTGAAAACTACAAAATTGTACATTTTATGGGAATAAAATATTGTCCATGTCATAATGAAGGGAATAAAATATTGTCCTTGTCATAATGAAGGGATTAAAATATTATCCATGTCAGAATGAAGGGAATAAAATATTGTCCATGTCAGAATGAAGGGAATAAAATATTGTCTATGTCAGAATGAAGGGAATAAAATATTGTCCATGTCATAATGAAGGGAATAAAATATTGTCCATGTCATAATGAAGGGAATAAAATATTGTCTATGTCAGAATGAAGGGAATAAAATATTGTCTATGTCAGAATGAAGGGAATAAAATATTTTCTATGTCATAATGAAGGGAATAAAATATTGTCCATGTCATAATGAAGGGAATAAAATATTGTCCTTGTCATAATGAAGGGAATGAAATATTGTCCATGTCAGAATGAAGGGAATAAAATATTGTCCATGTCAGAATGAAGGGAATAAAATATTGTCTATTTCAGAATGAAGGGAATAAAATATTGTCCATGTCATAATGAAGGGAATAAAATATTGTCCATGTCAGAATGAAGGGAATAAAATATTGTCTATGTCAGAATGAAGGGAATAAAATATTGTCTATGTCATAATGAAGGGAATAAAATATTTTCCTTGTCATAATGAAGGGAATAAAATATTGTCCATGTCAGAATGAAGGGAATAAAATATTTTCCATGTCATAATGAAGGGAATAAAATATTGTCCATGTCATAATGAAGGGAATAAAATATTGTCTATGTCAGAATGAAGGGAATAAAATATTGTCCATGTCATAATGAAGGGAATAAAATATTGTTTATGTCAGAATGAAGGGAATAAAATATTGTCCATGTCATAATGAAGGGAATAAAATATTTTCTATGTCAGAATGAAGGGAATAAAATATTGTCCATGTCATAATGAAGGGAATAAAATATTGTCCATGTCATAATGAAAGAAAAGGAAGGTACATCAAAATACAATTTGAATGATCACAAAATGATATGAAGGACTAAGGTCTTTGGTGATGCAAAATTTAGTTGACCCAACGATTCATCCTTTAATATGTAATATTTCATGTGTTACGATGGGTCCTTTTTTGGATGTTATCCAGTATTAAGATTCTCTCAGAAAGTACCTGATATAGAAAGCGTCATATTTGTAGCATTCTTTGCCTAGATTTGATGCTATTTCAATAGAATTTGACTACATTAAATTATGTTTTATATTAACGTCTCAAATAGGATTTACAAATGTGTTCAAACATAAATACAGAATATCAAACCTTAAAAAAGAGATATGAATGTATTCATTCCTTGAAACTATATTGCACAATTTCATTAGGTTCAATGCAATTTTTCATTTTCTTTTTTCTTACTAGATATTCTACCAAGTTAGTATCCAATTTTCTCCTATACCTCCTTTCTCTTTAAAGTCTTCATGTTGTATACTGTATGCCTACGGAAATCACATTATAGTTTTATCTTAACGATGCGTCTCTCTTCTTAACCTTTTCAGAGAATCTTGATTTTCTTAGATTACTGAAAAGAAATATCAGATCTTTATTATTAGCTTTCATTTATGATTACCAACTAAGCATATCACATACTTACATTATTAAGTTAAACGTATACTAAACCAGAATTTTTAACAAGTATCATACACATTTCAAAAATTTAAATTGCATGCATGTTTCATGCATCTCTCAGGAATACAATTACTTTCTTAATTTAAACAATAGTAATTCATAGCCTACAATACAAAAAGTTTTTCCAAAAGTTAATTTATTCTGATAGAAACATCGCTGAATATGATATGTATGTTAAATAGATTAAACTTCTGGTACCTTCAGATAGATGAATTTCGTAGATATCATGGAAGCACAATATTTTTTTTTCTGTGGATATATTGACGTGTTTCATAGTTTTCGAATCACTCCCAAAAATAGCAAAAATTAATGCCTCACAAAGATTTAAATTTCTAGTTATAATAGTATTTATGCAACATTGAATACCTCCCTAGTTGATTATATTTTTAAGTCAAAGTCTGCTCAAAACTGATAATGACTAAACTCAATGTAAGATATTTTATGTTAGTAAATTATTAAAAGTAGTAAAAAAAGGATAATGGATATTGTATTTCTCTTGCAAGTGTTAATCATATATAACAAAAGCAAATGAAAAGTAGAAGCTGTTTAATTTTACTTGCCCTATTTCTGTTTCTTATCTTTTTCTGGTCAACATTAAGTTTGTTGTTTTCTTAACATCCATTTGGTCAAAAAAATTTTACTCTGTATCTCTGACCTTAACCATCGAACCTATTGTTGGTTGTCTAAAAAGTTTCTAATTTATCTTCATGCAAAGAATAAGAATTTACACATTTTTCCTCTGTCATTTAATTCTACTATGTATTCTGTATGGGTTAAGCCCCGGTCACACTGCACTCCACGTCCAAATCACGTTCAAAAATCTGCTGGACGTGGTCATACGTGGTAATTTTTGCCACGACTGTGCTTTGTACGGGGTATGACCGCCGCCGGCTGTTCCACTGCTGAAACACTGCCTAAGCATGGCTAACCACGTCCAACCACGTCTAAAGCTAAAAACGTCCGTGACAAGACGTTGTACACACGCTTTTACCCGTGATATCAACGCGGAACACCCGTCGAATGACCGTGCTCTGGCCGTGACAGACCGCTTCAACTTTCGCGTCCTACCGCGTCTCCTTAGTCCAAGTTTTTATCACTGCCGGTGTTATAGAGCAGACTTTCCCCCGGGGTAGATCTTCCCCCCGGAAAATTGGCTCTAGAGTAGATCTTCCCCCGGAAAGCCTACTCCAGAGTACTCTAGTATTCGGAATACTGGGGGGAAATTTTACTCTAGAGTAGACTTTCCCCCTTAAGGGGGAAACTCTACCCCAAAAAACCTGAAGGGGGAAAGCTTGCTCTAGAGCAGGATTTCCCCCCAGGGGGGAAATTCTACTCTAGAGCCAATTTTCCGGGGGGAAGATCTACCCGGGGGGAAAGTCTACTCTATAACACCGGAACACGGATCATCACGTGTGTTTCGCGTGCGTTGCACGTCTATACCACGTACACAGTCCGCGGTTGTCCGCGGAATAAAGTTTTGAGCAGTTCAAAACTTCTTTCCGCGTCCAACGCCGTTCAGATTTTTTACCGCGTCCTACCACGTCTGCAAATCGTCTGTAGTGCGTCTTAAAAGCGAACAACAACGTCTGCATCACGGGAGATCTTTTTTGGACGTGCTATGGCCGTGATCAAGCCGTAAAGCGCAGTGTGACCGGGCCTTTACATTAAAAGTGTGAATGACAGTAGTTTGTTAGATCTTTTATTCTCTGTAGGTATTTATGCTTTTCATGCTTTGACATAAGCAGAGAGAGCATGAAATAATTAATTCCTTGAGACATTTGTAATTTAGGGACTTAGATCTTCTAACAAGTCTGATTAAACTGTAATACAAGTTCAAGTACAAGGATAATTTTCAAATTGCTTTACTTTAATCAATAGAAATAACATCTATATACAAAGTAAAGTTACCACCACATTGCTCACCAATTACTGTCATTCACACTTGCTGTCTTTTCATTATCATTCTAATTTCTAATCTTTCATTGATGAATGGTATCTTGATTCTCGTTGTTGTCTGACATTATATTTTCTCCAATAAAGACGTAGCATCAAATACTCTACTGGTGTCGTACTGTGAGTAAACATGTTGTGACCCAGAATTCTCTGTCAACTAACATGTTATACTGTAATCACATTATGTCTAACTTATCCTCAGAGAGTACCATTTTACATGTGTAATACGTACAATATTATTTTTTGTCTTAATAATGTGATAGTGATTGTTACAATGTTTCGTTTTTCTTCCTTTCACAATATTAGGTCTAACAGGTAGTTCATGTGAATTAATTTTTTGAACGTTGCACATTTTTCAGATTCTTTTTAGTCCCCTACCGGCAACGCCGAAGGGGAATCTTTTTAAGTTGAACATGTTGAATTCATTGCACTGTTTCTAAACACCCTTCTTTGATTTTATTATTTTATAACATTTTAGATTCTTAAAAAGTTTGATTGATGTTTTCACGACTTTACTTTAAAACATTTTAAAAGATGGACTTTAAAAGATTACAAGTGCTATTCATGCTATTATAGCTAAAATTTTGGGGGCAAAAATTTAGTTTGTATTAATATTTATATATATATGTATAAGTGAATGTCAAAAAACAGGGTATATTATTCTCAAATGTTCTCTATGCCATTGAGACTCCCCTCTACCCACTTGGGCCTGGTTTTTATCTGTCTGGAAATTAATTCATCACTCAAACATTTACTGGGAACCCTACCACAGTGGTTAGGTAGCATTTTTATCATCTGTTAATAGTGTTCATCTAATATTGGTTCATTAACTATAGGAACGATATATCTTTCTCGGAGCTTTTAATGGAGAAAGGCTAATCACAAAATATAGTTATACCAGAGAGTGCTCAAATATGAAGAAATGTTTGCTAAACAGTCATAAAAACAGTCATTTCATTCAATCTTTATACTCTATGATTTTATTGAAAAATATTAAGGCAGATGAATTGTTCATTTTTTGATGATATAACAAAGAAATTATTTGACATTTCATTCATTTCTTATTAAAAAATTGTTCAGTCAGCTTTATCAATGTAATGTACTTCTTATGAAAATTGATTTATTCATCCATTCTAAATTCCATTTTAAAATGATTCCTCTTTGAATTAGATTGAATCATTTTGAAAAATTTGAGTTATTGCCCATCTGAATCCTTTGGATGTTATCTTCCTTATCATGTTATATAAATCCATAGTCAATATTGAGGTTCTGCAATTTTTCCGTACAAGATATAACCTTATAATTAGTTCATGTATTCGGCTAGTAAGATAAAAATTGTTTTATATAACACAATGTACTGGAATTATTATTTAACATTATTTATATTTGTAGGGTAAGAAGCCTGCGGCAGTCGTCAGAGAGGAGGTTACAATCCAGGTCATTCCTATACTGGGTGGAGGTTCTCAGACTCCGGCTGAAGGAAAACGCTGCCAAGTACCACTACAGGTTACTAGCTTTGTTTTTTTGGCATTTAAGTTTGAGATTCTGCTTAATAACGCTACAGTTCCATAGCTTATATCTTTGAGATTGCTATGATTAAATTTGTTTTCCTTGATGGAAATTGGATCCATTTATGACAGGCATTTTTGTTCAAGATTTCTGATTGATGAAAAAGATGTTTGAAATTACTTCTGTGATACTTGTGGCAAATCTTATAGATTTATTGTTGATGTTATTAATATTGCTGTATATGAGGTAGTTTCACCTCTATTTTCTGAAATTTGCTATATCGCTGTTTATGCTCTATCATCTTTTAATTTCTAGATGTCATTTACTAACTCGCACACTTATGGCATGGAGATGGTTTGCATTACAGTCCAGAGAGAAAGAGCAAAGAAATGAAGTAGCAAGGTATTATAGTTAAAATCCAACAAGTGTGAACAGCAGTAGTGGAAGAATTGACTTGCCTTCTACATTCAAAGTCTTCATCATATTTTTGTTCAGAATTTCAGAAACCTGTGTTCCTATAATTTGACAGTAGTAACTATGGGCTTTAACTAATGGTACATCCTAAATATACTGTTTAGATTAAAATTATGTACAAACTGTCCTAATGATCTAATATCAAATCTGCCAAAGTGTGAATATTTTTTCAATCCAGGAAACGAGAAGGAACTTCAGAAATAAAGTTTCTCACTTGAGATGACTCAGTTATGCTTTTCACACTTTGGACCTTTTCACTATGAAATTTCGAATTGTTGAAATGATTTTTTTACATTTTGATTGAATTTCATGATTCTATAGATATTGTATTGTATTTATTTTACATTTAGGACTTTATACAGTGAGAGACTGCAGAGAAAGATGTTCAGAGAAATGGTGGTAGTCCGTAGGAAATTTGTACAGGCAAAGAAGTATCACAGGTAGAATTTCTGTTTAAAGCATTTTTGAACAAAATTAAATTGAGCATTTAGATTATTCACAATGGAATGGTTTTTTAATCTAAATTAAATAGAATTTTCAGTTTTTGAGTGAATGTTTCAAATGATTATGCGAAACAACTTAATTGTTGGTAAGTTACTTAAAACTTGGCTTAAGTACATTAATTTTATAGTTTGTCAATTTAGTTTTATTTCCTTAAGGGCAGGAAATACAAATACAAAATTGGAAAATAAGGGAAAAATATAAAATATGTAAATTTATTACAGAATTTATCACCTGCGACAAGTGTTTGTATCCTGGCATCAGGCAGCTGGAGTGTGTAAAACGGAGAGGGAGCGAGACATGAAGATAAGTGGAGATCACTGGGAGAGGAGGACACTATCTAAGTACTTTATACACTGGCATGAAATGGTCCTCACAGAGAAAGCTAGGGATGCTTCAAGCAGCCGACTAGTCAGGTATATTCCTTCTTTTCAATATACAGAGTTACTCCCTACTTCGGTAGGTTTCTGTCGTAAACGCGTGCTGTAATGAAATTACTATAGAATTGTCATATCTGAAGCATGTTTTCCCTGAGCTTTGTGCTTGTTACTGTAGACTTTGATGATGTCACAATTACTTTACGTCAGATACCGTCCTAAATGTCAGGAAAGTAAGAAAAGACCTAATTTATACTGGTCTGAATAATATTTCCAAGGATTGTTGCCAAGGACTCGACAATTTGTTATGACCTTGATCAAAAGGATAAGACAAATTTCTAGGCCACAGTACATGCAGGATGAAAAATTTTGTCTGGACCATTACTTTACTCAGTATGCATGAATCTGAATAATATTCCACATAATTGTTGCAGAGGACAACGTTACAATATGTGCTGGTTTAAAAATCTAATGGCAATAAGTTCTCATTACTTGGGTGGATTTGAATATTTCACAGATTTTTTGCCAAGAACTCAAGTGTTTCTCATGACTTAAACAAGGTCAAAGGTCAAGGACACTTGATAAGTTAGATTTTGGGATGTAAAGCAGATCCAGTTTTAGTTTAGTTTTAACTGGTGCAATCTAGGCATGGTTGAAGGTCTAAGATTTATGCTGTTAGGGTAGGCATGATTGAAAGTCTAAGATTTATGCTGTTGGAGTACATATATTCCTCCTTTTTCAATAAATGTTAAACGTCTTCAAATTGAATAGCATCATTTAAGAACAGATAATCTGTTTTCATCTCTAAAAGAAAGGAGGGGATTTCAAACAGGACTCGGTTGCAGTATCCACTGCAAAACACTGAAACTCCCACAGTAAAACACTAAAACTCCCACAGTAAAACACTGAAACTCCCACAGTAAAACACTGAAACTCCCACAGTAAAACACTGAAACTCCCACAGTAAAACACTGAAACTCCCACAACAAAACACCAAAAGTCCCACAGTAAAACACTGAAACTCCCACAGTAAAAACAGTGAAACTCCCACAGAAAAACACTGAAACTCCCACAGTAAAACACTGAAACTCCCACAGTAAAACACTGAAACTCCCACATTAAAACAGTGAAACTCCCAAAGTAAAACACTAAAACTCCCAAAGTAAAACACTAAAACTCCCACAGTAAAACACTGAAACTCCCACAGCAAAACACTGAAACTCCCAAAGTAAAACACTGAAACTCCTACAGTAAAACACTGAAATTCCCACAGCAAAACACTTAAATTCCCACAGTAAAACACTTAAACCCCCCACAGTAAAACACTAAAACTCCCACAGTAAAACACTAAAACTCCCACAGTAAAACACTGAAACTCCCACAGTAAAACACTAAAACTCCCACAGAAAAACACTGAAACTCCCACAGTAAAACACTGAAACTCCCACAGTAAAACAGTGAAACTCCCAAAGTAAAACACTAAAACTCCCACAGTAAAACACTAAAACTCCCACAGTAAAACACTGAAACTCCCACAGTAAAACACTAAAACTCCCACAGTAAAACACTGAAACTCCCACAGTAAAACACTAAAACTCCCACAGAAAAACACTGAAACTCCCACAGTAAAACACTGAAACTCCCAAAGTAAAACACTAAAACTCCCACAGTAAAACACCAAAACTCCCACAGTAAAACACCAAAACTCCCACAGTAAAACACTGAAACTCCCAAAGTAAAACACTGAAACTCCCACAGAAAAACACTGAAACTCCCAAAGTAAAACACTAAAACTCCCACAGAAAAACACTGAAACTCCCACAGTAAAACACTAAAACTCCCACAGAAAAACACTGAAACTCCCACAATAAAACACTAAAACTCCCAAAGTAAATCACTAAAACTCCCACAGTAAAACACTGAAACTCCCAAAGTAAAACACTTAAACTCCCACAGTAAAACACTGAAACTCCCACAGTAAAACAGTGAAACTCCCACAGTAAAACACTGAAACTCCCACAGTAAAACACTGAAACTCCCACAGTAAAACACTAAAACTCCCACAGTAAAACAGTGAAACTCCCACAGTAAAACACTAAAGCTCCCAAAGTAAAACACTGAAACTCCCACAGTAAAACAGTGAAACTCCCACAGTAAAACAGTGAAACTCCCACAGAAAAACACTGAAACTCCCACAGTAAAACACTAAAACTCCCAAAGTAAAACACTAAAACTCCCACAGTAAAACACTGAAACTCCCAAAGTAAAACACTTAAACTCCCACAGTAAAACAGTGAAACTCCCACAGTAAAACAGTGAAACTCCCACAGTAAAACACTGAAACTCCCACAGTAAAACACTGAAACTCCCACAGTAAAACACTAAAACTCCCACAGTAAAAAACTGAAACTCCCACAGTAAAAAAAGTGAAACTCCCACAGTAAAACAGTGAAACTCCCACAGTAAAACACTAAAGCTCCCAAAGTAAAACACTGAAACTCCAACAGTAAAACACCAAAACTCCCACAGTAAAACACTAAAACTCCCACAGAAAAACACTGAAACTCCCACAGTAAAACACTGAAACTCCCAAAGTAAAACAGTGAAACTCCCACAGTAAAACACTAAAACTCCCAAAGTAAAACACTGAAACTCCCACAGTAAAACACTGAAACTCCCACAGTAAAACAGTGAAACTCCCACAGTAAAACACTGAAACTCCCACAGTAAAACACTAAAAATCCCAAAGTAAAACACTGAAACTCCCACAGTAAAACACCAAAACTCCCACAGTAAAACAGTGAAACTCCCACAGTAAAACACTAAAACTCCCAAAGTAAAACACTAAAACTCCCACAGTAAAACACTGAAACTCCCAAAGTAAAACACTTAAACTCCCACAGTAAAACACTGAAACTCCCACAGTAAAACAGTGAAACTCCCACAGTAAAACACTGAAACTCCCACAGTAAAACACTGAAACTCCCACAGTAAAACACTAAAACTCCCACAGTAAAACAGTGAAACTCCCACAGTAAAACACTAAAGCTCCCAAAGTAAAACACTGAAACTCCCACAGTAAAACAGTGAAACTCCCACAGTAAAACACTGAAACTCCCACAGAAAAACACTGAAACTCCCACAGTAAAACACTAAAACTCCCAAAGTAAAACACTAAAACTCCCACAGTAAAACACTGAAACTCCCAAAGTAAAACACTTAAACTCCCACAGTAAAACAGTGAAACTCCCACAGTAAAACAGTGAAACTCCCACAGTAAAACACTGAAACTCCCACAGTAAAACACTGAAACTCCCACAGTAAAACACTAAAACTCCCACAGTAAAAAACTGAAACTCCCACAGTAAAAACAGTGAAACTCCCACAGTAAAACAGTGAAACTCCCACAGTAAAACACTAAAGCTCCCAAAGTAAAACACTGAAACTCCAACAGTAAAACACCAAAACTCCCACAGTAAAACACTGAAACTCCCACAGTAAAACACTAAAACTCCCACAGAAAAACACTAAAACTCCCAAAGTAAAACACTGAAACTCCCACAGTAAAACAGTGAAACTCCCACAGTAAAACACTAAAACTCCCAAAGTAAAACACTGAAACTCCCACAGTAAAACACCAAAACTCCCACAGTAAAACAGTGAAACTCCCACAGTAAAACACTGAAACTCCCACAGTAAAACACTAAAACTCCCAAAGTAAAACACTGAAACTCCCACAGTAAAACACCAAAACTCCCACAGTAAAACAGTGAAACTCCCACAGTAAAACACTGAAACTCCCACAGTAAAACACTAAAACTCCCAAAGTAAAACACTTAAACCCCCCACAGTAAAACACTAAAACTCCCACAGTAAAACACTAAAACTCCCACAGTAAAACACAAACTCCCAAAGTAAAACACTGAAACTCCCACAGTAAAACACTGAAACTCCCACAGTAAAACACTGAAACTCCCACAGTAAAACACTAAAACTCCCAAAGTAAAACACTGAAACTCCCACAGTAAAACACCAAAACTCCCACAGTAAAACACTAAAACTCCCAAAGTAAAACACTGAAACTCCCACAGTAAAACACCAAAACTCCCACAGTAAAACACTGAAACTCCCACAGTAAAACAGTGAAACTCCCACAGTAAAACAGTGAAACTCCCACAGTAAAACACTGAAACTCCCACAGTAAAACACTGAAACTCCCACAACAAAACACTGAAACTCCCACAGTAAAACAGTGAAACTCCCACAGTAAAACACTAAAACTACCACAGTTTAACACAGAAACTCCCACAGTAAAACACTGAAACTCCCACAGTAAAACACAAAAACTACCACAGTAAAACACAGAAACACCCACAGTAAAACACTGAAAACAACAATACTAGAAAACACAAGCACAACAAGAGACACAAAAAGGACAAGAGACACCAAAGACGACTTTACATTAAAACACTATATTAGTTATAGGATGTGTTCCTGTCATACTTCCCACTCATTGAAGGTGTGTAAATCTATGGGGGGGGGGGGGGGGGGGGTTGAGGCCTTAGGCTGAACACCCTACTTATTTACACACCTACTTTGAGTAGGAAGTACAAAAGGAACTAATCCTATAACAAATTTATCACGCCGAGAACCATTTTGTAATGTTTTATTTGTAATTTTTGACATTTGAAAATTTATTGACCTAGCTCAGCATCGAGATAGGACACCACGTGACTGGCATACTGAGACGTCATTGGCTTAAATTAGTACGAGTCGTGATAAAACACTAAAAACTACAGTCTTATTCTGCTAAATGTTATTCTCCTCAAGTGTTATCCTGCTTAATGAATATATGTATTATTTCAGAAATGCCTTCTTGATATGGTACACTAAATGGGAGTACAATGTCAAGTACAGAGAAGAGGTGGAAGCCCGAGTACGTCATCAAGTCCTGCTCTCGTCTCTGACGTGCTGGCGGGAAAACGTACAGGTGCTACGTAAACGACGAGAAGCTGCCGTGGTTTATATACAGAGAGTGTTAGTACGCCATGCTTTACACGGCTGGAATAAATATACAAAAAAGAAGAAAAAGATAGGGTGAGTAAACTGTAGGTCAAGTGTGATTACTTTATTACCTCATCTAAATCAATGTTTACTTGTGGAGTTTTGAGAATTTTTTTCTTTTACCCAAAATGTCCTTTGACCCTCTTGTTTGTTTGATTTCAGAGTTATTGAAACAATTTATTTTTATTCCAATTTCAGTTTTCTTCCAAAATTTATTTTTTTAGGGATGCATTAACAAAAACAAATGAATTTAATGAAAAAGTTATATCAATCTCAGAAAATATGATTTCTTACCCCTGCAATATTACGTTATAAATACATGTAGTAAATTGTTGTAGAACTTTTAAATCAGCCCATGTGGAACTAGACTGCTGTAAAGTAGGGCTGTGCTAATTACCCATTTCTTTACAGCCCCAGTAGACTTAAATATTGTATAACTTAGATGAGTAAAATGCACAATGGTATAATTAAAGCAGAAACTGAATACTGTAAATGTGGTTATTTTCGCTGGGGGAAATTTACACGATTATAAGATCAAGACATTACGTTTTTATGAAATATTTGCGATAAAAATGTCTTTTCCCATTGTAAGAAAGCAGCGGGGGTATTTTTGTGAAATTCCTTGATTCACGAATACCTTGAAAATCACTCCAATGCGAAAATTTCCATGTTTACAGTATTTGTAGATTTAAATTAATGAAAATGAATGAAATGTCTTAAAGTATTTTATGCTCAATATTTAGAAATAGTTCTCTTCTCAAATATAGTCAAACTATGGAATCTTTAAGGTAAACCTCACGTACCTAACAAACATAGTGGTATCATACTGTAGGAACGTTTGTTTTATGGGATGAGTTTTGAGTGAATAATGTTGTATGCTTTGGTGGCCAGGGGACATAACTTTGACCTTGCACATGTTCTTTTCGGTCAAATTATAACGAATCAAAACTATTATTGTTTTGGTTTCTGTTGAAAAAAAAAAATGTGAGAAACTTTTAGAAATTAGGCTTCCAGCACTGAAAATGCACAAGTGGTTAACGGTTGGCTGTTTCTAAAGTTTCTTGCTTTTGTTCTTCATGTCAATAGTGTCATATTGATTAGGGTATAGATTGCATACTTGAATCTTGGTGCTAAGGTAAATCAGAGATAACTCTGGACAAAAGGATAATACAGTTGTCAATTTGTGTTTTTAAATTCATGACTGATTTTAAGGGTACACCAGTGCACCAAAAAAAAATTAAAACTTATTCTTTATTTGTTATCTTATGTAAGTTGATGAGCTAAATATTTCATGCTGGATAAATAATCAATGATGGATACTAAAAGGTTAAGGTCTGACAAAATATGTAAATTTCAAAAAGCTCTTAGAGTATCCCCACCCTCTCCCTCCTCCTCCTTTCTAGTTCCCTTTCCTCCTTCCACCCTTACATTTCCCTGGATACTGGGGTTAATGGTAGTTATTAGAGAACATTTTCTTAACACTAAATCATGGTCCTGAAAGACTGAGTTTATAATTTATTGATGTTTGTTGTTATTTGAATCAATGTTTGCTCTTAATACTTGAAATTGCATGATGACATTTGATTTATAACTTTTAATTGTTTGTTATTAAATGGTGATAGATGATTATCCATGTCTCATGGCAGATTCTGTATCATCATTTATTAGCAGTTATAAGATTGCAGAAGTTTTTAATTTTCTTGTAGCATTTTAATATAATTGTTAAAATTCACAATGATATTTGGCTATCCAACTTGAAGAAGTATCAGCAGAAAAAAATGTAACTCATTTTAAAATTTGTGTTTTGTTAGAGGTGTTCAGATGGATCTGCCATGTAACAGAAAAAACTACTCCCTCTGTGGTATTGTGTACAGATATACAACACAGTACTTTATTTCGTTCTCTTTGACTCATGTTTCATACTTAGGTTAAAACTTGATTGATTTTCAAATTTTTGATTATCCCAGTCTTAGGATCTTTATACATGTCACAAAAGATCCTCACAAAAAGTGAAAAAAACATAAATGAAATATCAAGTTATAGGTCAAGGTCATTGCTCTTAAAAAAGTTTCTTACAGGCAGAAATGTCTCTTGCTAACTCTTATTTGAAAATTCATGTTAAAAATATCTTATATCTGTAATACAATGCCCCAGTGTTTACTAATACTGTGCCTTACCAATGCTTGCATGCTTGTTTTACCTACAGTGCCATTCTAACTACTTACACCAAGCAAAGAAACGCTACAATCCAGAAACAATACCTCTTACAATGGATCAGTGTGTTTACAGACAAACTTGACCTACAAAAGGCTAAAGCCTTCTGGTCTAATACATGTGTCAGGTAAGAAATCGGGAATAAGACGAAAATATGAGATTTTCAGGATGGAAGTTCTAATCTGGGCTGGCTGTATGATTAGGTAAGAATTAGCTTTTGACATGTTTACGGTCATTAAATACTAATTTTGATGATAAACTATAAAACCAGCATGTACCTGCCGCAAACATAACGTCACCAGCTAGTTTTTCCCATTCTAATGCAATCTTCCTTTTTGTGAATAAAAAGAGAATATGACGTTTATAGCGGCTTGGTTGTTCTAGTACGTTTTACTGCTGTAACCAATGAATTCTCAAGTTGTTACAAATAATAAAGTTTTATGTTACAGCGACTTTGCTTTTGAATGCAGTTTTTTAGACGATGATAAAAAAAATGTATCTTTTTTAATTGTAGTTTATACCAGATCATTATCAATGAATGATGACAATTTCAATGATCTGCTGGTATACATGGTTGTTTTAGCGATTTTTGGTTGCTATACACCAGATTTTAAGTTAGAATATTGAACCCTTTCCTAAACTCACTAAACCAGTAACGTAATGGTATAAGTTAAAGGACAGAAATTAAGTTAGATATTAAAGGAATATTGATATTTCTAGGAAAGCTGTTGTACGATGGAAGATACTGTGTCATCAGAGGTTACTGCAGCGATTGTTACAAGACTCGGAACCTAGTCGACAGCGCCATCTACTCAAAGGTATGGTTGTAGTGTCAACTCGACTTGTCAACATGTCAGAGATAACTTTGTCTAGCATTCATCTGTCCCTGATCATCTTTTAGAGAAAATGGCTTGATACATGTATAATTTGGCCATTACATAATGAGCGACCATTTTTTGTTGGTGACCACATTCGCAACTTGCACTCAAGGATATAGGCCGTATCAATATATTCTTGCATTCAGCAGTCAATTTTTCCTACACAGTATTATCGAGGGAATTTTCACTGTTTTTACTTTTACGTCAAGACAATGGAAACATTCCGAGTCATAATGACACTGTTTACGTTTCGAAAAATTGAACGATTTTTCACACAAAAACGTCTTCCTTTGCTAACAAGATTTGAACAGCAATGCCTGAACATTATCTTAAACGCAAAATTGAAGCTTGTATTGAGTTCAGATTTTAATTTAATTTGCTAAAATAATAATAGACTTTAAATTTGCATAGCAACCAGCCAAGCCAAATAACAAAGGAGCTGATAAGATAAGGCGTAAAATCTGCCCAGAAAAAGTGGAATTTTCAAAATGAGAACTTCAAAAAAATTCTTTCACAAAATTTGTGCCAGTTCTTGGTTTTATCATAATCAGCAGTTGCATAAGATTTATCATGCATAGTTTTCCTAAATTTTGGGGCAAAAAATGTCTTTTTTCTATAGAAACCAATGGAAAATGGAAAAGTTTTTTAAAACATCGTTCCCCCCTCAGCTACAGAACGCCACTTTTACAGAAGGTGTATATCACTTATACACATCTTTTGACAAAGTGGGGTTCTGTAGCTGAGGGGGGAACGATGCCCCAGAGACAAAAAAATGAAAAAGGGAGGGTGGGGGCTTTTTACAAATCTGTGTTTTAGGCCGTAATATAAGCAAAATTTATTTTTTTTCCCTTTTAAATTCATTCATTTATTTATTCTATTCATGTTCACATGAAATGCACAAGATTTTGGAATGAAATAAACAGGAGTGTGCTGTTTATTTCTACACCATGTGTATTTCTTGGTAAAATGTCTACTTTTTAGCCAATGAATACAAAATACAACCATATTTCAGATTCAAGATTTAAAATTTATGAAAAAAATTGAGACCAGACTTTTGAATTTAATTTCTAGTATCTTGTTTAGACTATAACTATGTTTTTAAGTTTATAGATATCCATATTAGCCAGATTGTTTTTAATTTTCAACGTTTTTTGATCGATATTAGCTTATTTTCAAAATGGCTACCCCCTACTCTTCAGACTGTAATCTAAGTATCTAGAAATAAGCTTACCAAAATAAAAGTTGTATCAGGAATCTCCAAATACATTACATTTTAGTAATTATCAAGTTTTTCTTGCGTACAGATCATTACATAGAAGAAATACTTGATGAGATTCAGGGCTAAATACAGCCCTATCTTATAAGCTCCTTAAGAGGGTATGAGCGTGAACAAATCAAACATAAACCGTATCGATGTCGTAAAGAAAACAAAGTCTGAAAACTTATTGAACTAATGGTTGAATATACCTCTAGATTAAAGAGCAATGCATTTCGAATGACGAGCAATATATATCATCGATTGCACCTAAAATACGCTTCTATCACGACATCGTTTTACCCTTGGCACATAGTTTACGTCATCCACGGGAGTTTATTTGACGTCATACTGTATTATGACGTTGCAATATTTTTTCCGCGAATTATCATGAAAGCGCTTTGTGCTTGTTCTTTAGAAGTCATGTAAATTCAGTTTGTCTTATATTATTTCACGCCATGACAACTTTACGGAGCGGAATAATTTGACTACGATTGAATTGAGTAACAGTAACTGTTTAATACTTCAAATTTATTCTTGCATAAAAAAGACACAAATAAATTCAAAAGAATAATTATATTTTATAGTTCAAGTTGACGATGCGGCGTTTCTGACCACGCAATTTACCTCAAATATTGAAAACGTGTAAAACTAATATATCTTGAAAGTACTTTTCTTTCATTTACAAAACGTATGCGTTATAAATGATTTAGTCAGAATTTATATCACGAGGCCTATTGATTAGAAGTTGTAAGAAGTGAGCATGACGACCGACTGTCAAATCATCAAAAGGACCAAAGATCACGTACATCATGTACATGTACGTTGTAAAATAAATGGATCCGAAGGACTCCGTAAACACACTTCCCATTGTATGCCCTGTTGAAAAGGGAATTATTCTGTTTCAATTTTACTAATCTATGATATAACGACATTCATTGAAGAGAGCATGTGCAGGAAATCAATGCGGAAGATATCATACCGACACCCCCCCCCTTCTAATCCCAGCACTTAGTAAAATGAAACTAATAATGTGCCTCAGCTAACTTTAGATAAATTGTTTCAAAGCAAACTTATCAAGAGATCCGTCGTATCGTTGTTTTACTAAATATGCTTAATTTTTTTTTTCAAATCTGGTACAATATGTACGAATGTCAAAACTACATGTACATGTATAAATAGATACGTGGAGAGAAATGATATACAGAAGAAGCATACAGATAGGAATCTAGACAGTGGCGTAGCTAGACCCAAAAAAGATGTGTACGCTTGATTTTACAGTGCGAGCGTCGAAGGCGCGAGCGCACTAGGGCGGTCCGGGGGCATCCCCCCCCCCGGAAAATTTTTGAAGATAAGAACACAGCAGAGGCCATTTCCCTGCTTTTAGACCACGAAATTATAGATCAGATTGTCCTGAAATTTCTACCTAATATAGTAAAAATAGCGACCTTTTGATAATAATTATGATTTTTTTTTTCGGTACAAAACCGTGATGATGTTTGATTTTAATGGAAGCCCAGACAAGTCTTAAAATTAACATTAATAACTATATGAATGGAAAATTTTAATCCAGAAACATAACACATCAGTAACAATATCAGCTGAGAACACAGCGCCATATTGGCCGCGAAACAGACCCGAATCTTAACATCTACTACTATACTCAACATGTATTTTGGACACAATATTGCCCGTTAGACCTTGCAAGTTGTTTGGGATAAGAAATTGAGCTAGGAATCTGCCTTCGAGTAGCCTAGCTGGTCTCCAATTCACTTGTCAAATGATCCATAAATGGATAATAGAGGGCAAATTTCCAGTAATTCTTGGGGTCATCTGTCTGATAGTTTGCACTATGGATTTCAAAACATGCCTCATTGCAAATTTCTATCATTTTTATTTTTCTTTAAGCATGATTTTGAGAACCTTCTTACGAAAATGAAGTGATAAATTAGTAAAAAATTTATTGTATTTCAAAAAAAATTGGTCAAAATGATGTGTATGCTTGAGCATACAAGCATATATGGTAGCTACGCCACTGCTAGAACATCCATTTTTTCTCATTCACTGAGATTAACAGTATACAATATCGCCGAGCATTACCTAACGATGAGCGCTACGTCACGTTACGTTGTCGGTGCTTAAAAGCGTTAAGTGTTGGGAAAATGAATAAGAAATTGATCAGAATATGACTCAAATTTTTAGTCTGAAGTCCAGATTATAAGAAATCTCAGATAAAATGTATAGATATATAACAACTTTCCATTTTCAATCAAAAACAACGGATTTATCATATCCAGAGTCTTGGTCAGAGGAACTCTAAGCTAAATATCTTTAAAACGGCTACACTCTTTTTTCTATAAATTATTTTTTTATCTTTAGCATGTATCACTAGATAATAAAAGAAACATTTTATCAAAATTCTATTATGCCAACAACTTCGAAACTTAATGTTTTTAAACTTTTCATACAATTTTTACTGTCAAAAATGGGATGAAATAAATGTCCTTCTCCAGCATGGTTACCATGGCAACAAAAATATTTTCTCCGAAAATGATAAATTTACTTCATTTGCTACGTCAATGGATAAAAATTTACATCGTACTGTGTTATGTTGATTTTTAAAATAAAGTCCAAAGTTGGGACATTGTTTTAGAAAAAAATGTGCAGAGTTACCTCCCTTTTTTGTCGGAATATAGGGGACAAATGGCTACACTCTTTTTTTCATGAAATATTGCAATCGATGAAGGAAGGGATATTCTTTTATATGTATACAGTTATTTTCAATTTCTATTATTCCCTGAAAATGCGGTTCACACTCATACCTCCTTAAGACAGATAAGGATGACATCTCGCGAGGTACATAAAGAGTTCGGCGTTAGGATCATCATTTATCTTAAATTAGAGTGTAATTTGTAAAAATTATCACGTTTACAGTATAAGCTTTCAAATTCAGATCTTGTAATATAAAAGAAATGTTGTATTTTAGCTATGTTTCAAAGATGGCTTGATGCTAAAAGTATGATAGAGACTGAGAAAGTAGAGGCATCAGAGTCAAGGACGATACTGGAGAAGTCACAGTTAGGCAGATACTTCCTTATATGGAAAAAAGAGGCAGAGCTTAGATTTAGGATTCATCCAATGGTTAAGAGGAAAATGCATTTACTACTATCAGAGTGAGTTTGATTTGCTCGATTTTATAGCTAAAAGAACTGTATAAAATGTAGTATGGAAGAATTATGCCTTTATTTTATTTTGATGAATTTGTGTATGTCATGTATATAGAGGATGATTTAATAGAACTCGGGTAAGAAACAAGACTTTGCAGTGTCAAAACAGTATGTAGTAAGAAATTATTTCATGAATCAAAATTGTTGCTTAAAATTTATGACTGCTGAAGGTATACCTGATATTGTACATGTGCAGGTCATTTTGTGAATGGCATCAGCTGGTACAACATAAAAAGGAATGTAGGATGAACAGTGACGTGTTCAGACAAAGTCAGCTTAAAACCCTCTTCAAAGCTTGGAGGTAATAATTTCTTTGTCATACTATATAATTGTAGTACTTTACAATTAATGAAGTAAATACTTAGGATTATAGACCTCAACAATTTGTCAATGTAAAGTGTTTGTACACATTTAATCTCTATGAATTTAGTCTATATGAGTTTTTACATAATATACCATGATATGCACTTTTAGCCGAAAGAAATGAAAAAATTATGATAGAAAAAGAATATTATGTTATGAAATAGTTTATGAAATATAGATATGCCATATAAGCATTCTCCTGTTGTATAAATTTGGTTACTTTCTGATTAAAATCTTAACTTTCCATTTTGTGTAAAACCAACTCATATCCTGATATGGGATGAAATAATGTATACAGCTTTGAATTCACCCATTCTTATTTTACCCTAACTTAAAAAGGAGACTGATTCCTCCAGTATTGTATTACATTTCGTTCAGAAAAATTTTATGGGTAATTTTATTTTGAATTCATCCTCATGGCATTGGGCAAAAAGGGCGAAAAAATAGGGACAGAAATTTACCTGTATAAATGGTATTTTTCACAGCTGAACGATTTCTATTTATAGACACCAATACGAGCTGCACCAGATTGAGAAGAGTCTCCATCAGAAGGTATTACGCGGTCATCTTCAGCGATGTGTGACGGGATGGAGGATGGTGATCAAGCGTAAACACCAAGCTGGTCAATTCAGACAACACCAGCTGGTCAGACAAATGTTTAACCACTGGAGAGACCGGGCTGTTACTCAGCTCGACCAGAGGATGGCTGCCAAGGAAATAGAGGTACACATAGTGACAATAAGTTATAATCAGCGAAAAAAAACCTCTAGCACACTGTTTGTTTAAAACAAGCAATCTGAATGGTTGAGTGATAAAAAAAAACTGCATGTTTCAATGTAGTTTTTGCTATATGATGTCATGCTATAGGTGATATCGTGAAAAGTGTGTAAGCATTTTCTAAGCTTATTACTGGCCAAAGCATTAAGTAAAGATTTACCATACTGATATTTCCAAAAATGACAAATCATCTGTCAGAAGTATCTGTTTTAATGCTGTGCTGAAACCTTATGGCAAAACTCAATATCTGACCTGGGATTTGCCAAAACCCTGTCAGTTTTTATAAAACACTCACACGTTGGTGACCTCTAACTATCCTGTCATGGTGTACGTATTGTCCAGTCCCTATGTGACACTATAATTTGATTGGTATATCTGACACTGAACTGAAAAGTTTTGATTGTGACATTGTAGGACTCGTGCACTTGCCTTTGCTGAAGACTCACTTTAATCTTTGGTGGGAGAATGCTCAAGCCCAGCGGGCTAGCACAGCTATATTACGATATAAGTTATGATTATCATTGACATTGTAGGGCTGGCACATGTGTTTGCTGAAGACTCACTTTAACCTGTTGTGGGAGAATGCCCAGTGGGCCCAGTGGGCTAGCACAGCTATATTACGATTTATGTTATAATGGTTATCATTGACAATGTAGGACTGGCACATGTGTTTGATGAAGACTCACTTTAACCTGTGGTGGGAGAATGCTCAAGCCCAGCGGGCTAGCACAGCTATATTACGATATATGTTATAATGATTACCATTGACATTGTAGGACTGGCACATGTGTTTGATGAAGACTCACTTTAACCTGTGGTGGGAGAATGCCCAAGCCCAGCAGGCTAGCCGGGAATCTGCTATGCAGATATCAGAGGAGAGACGGGCTAACAACAGACTGATGTCTGCTTTTGTTACATGGAGAATGCTTCTAAGGGCAACACTTGTTGCTAGGTATTTTGCTTGATATAAAATCAAATGAGCCGTCCCATAGGATTACCAACAATATGGCAAAATTTTGATAATTTCCGTTTTTCACATTTTTAAATAATATGTTCTTTTCCGATCATTTTGATACCCAATTTATAACTATATTGAAATAAATAGTCTATCAAAACAGATTTTGAAAGTAGTATAGTAGCTAGCTACGACGCAAAGTTACTTGACGTCATGACGTTCTTATTGTGTGGGCACTTGAAACTACGTGACTCATTTCAAGTGTGCAGCTAATCAGTATTTCTATAGTATTTAAATTAAGATTTGTTCGTTTTCAAGCGACCTTGCACTTATTTCTGCAAGAAATACTTTTAAAAAGCTTTTCAATCAAATTGGATGGACAAAAGATAACCGGGATAATGTACATTGGTACTCATGAATACTTTTACACTTACATAGGGTGTTTCGGAGTTTTGCTGTGGTTGCTGCAACCGAGTCGTGCTGGAGATTCCCTCCATTTTACTAACTATACTAGCTTTATATAATTGTACAATTCCCAAAACCAGCATCTTGATTTAGGAAATAATTATTTTTTAAACGTACTGATTGAATATTCGGGAAAAAAAATGTGTATATCTATTAACAAAATCATACATTCTTTTTTTTTTTTGAAAGTTATACGCGCTAGTGACGAAAGATAAATTTTTGAATCTGACTTCTTGATACAAACCAGTTATTGTTTCTATTCACACATTTTATGTTGACAATTGACGCGTGAAGATTCGTACAACATTGTGCATGTTTCCGTTTCAAATTTTTTTTTATCCTGCATTCCAGGCAGGGGCGTAGCCAGGCGTACTTTTGTACGCAAAAACGTCCACATCGTTTTCCCCAAAAAAGACGAAAAAAAGAGAAGGTGCCTCCCTCTACAAAAGAAGACATGGTTTACAAGTAAATTGCTGCTTAGAAAATGCAAAAAGACACCCGCCCAGAAAGCACCGATTTGAATACATTTTTCAAAAAAATTCAGGTTGGAGCGGTTGATAGGAAAGGGTGTACATTCTTCACACGTCAAATATCTGTATAGCGACGTACATATTTTGGGGGAAAGCATTCCATCGAAAGAAAGTTTTCTTCATCTTAGATATATAGTTTATCGTTTGCTGACATCGAATCATACGCTTTAGCCCTTATAAATTCAGCTCAAATACGCATCAGATGCCACCAATTTGCTTAATTTTTTCCCCAAAATTTTCTCGCAGGCCCACGAACCCCCACTAACGAGAAGAGAAAACATCCTTCCATACTCTCCCCCACTCGGCAATTCGAGTCTAGCAAATTCACCATCCCAATTTTAAAAAATTGCCTGCCAGTGGTTCCACCCCCGGCGCTGGAGGTCCTGGGTCCACCTCTTCTGCAAACGTCCACATCGAAAACACAAAAGCTACGTCCCTGCCGGTATCTTTGTCTTTCCCTTTTAGTCATTTTACTTATATTTTGGAGTCATCATTCCCTTATTGGCTTATACAAGTATTCTATACATTTGTGTTTCTCTGCCTTTCTTTTTTTTTATAAATGAAAGTAAATTATTGTGCTTACTTTCATTTATGAAATGGAAAGTTAGAAAAAGACACAATTTTAGAAACAGAATCATTAGTAATATTATAAAGGAGGATGTGTCATATGCGCTAAATTCATGAATTCCTCAATAAGGCCATTGGTTAAATGTTTAATATGCTAAAATTATCCTTGCGATGGAAGGGTGTGTGTATGTGGGGGGGGGGGGGGGGGGGGGGGGGGGGGGGGGGGGGTTGAGGGGACAATGTAATGAACTTTTTTAGGCCAAAATCGGCAAAGTCACCCCTCAGCAATGAGGGCATTGGATCATACACTTAAAGAATTCAACTCTGATGTTTTCAATTTGCTTTTAGGAATGGTGTATATTTACATTCTATGCTTGAAAAAAATAATTCCCATTGGCGGATTGAAACCCACCCCTAGGAAAAATTACAAAATTTGAAATATACGGGCATTATGGAAAAGCGCAATTGAACTGCTCTTATAACGCTATTCTGTCTGAACGATCTTAAATGATAACACTTATTAAAAATATAGTTTCTACATTTAAAAACCGTTTTCCCTCCGAACACCCCTTCCTTTTGATAGTTTACTTAGGGGTTACCATGCGTGTGTTTTACAAAAACTGACAGGGCGTCGGCGAATCCCCTGTCAGAAATTGAGTTTTACCGCGAGGCGTCAGCCGAGCGGTAAAACAGATTTTCTGACGGGGGATTCGCCGATACCCTGTCAGTTTTTGTAAAACATCAGTATGGTAACCCTATTCTAATGCAAATGGTCAGTTATTTGCTAGAAAACGTCTGCTTTTAACGACGTCGCTATGGGAACGCATGACGTCATAGCAAAAAATGCAGTGAAACGTGAATCCCCTTGCAGTTTTTTCACCGCCCAACCAATCAAAATGCGCGTTACAAACAGAGTGCATTAGAATACGGCTTTACCCTGGACAGTCACATGATCGGGTCAAGGAAATCCAATTTTTAAGCCCAATAATTGCTAACCAAACTTAAAATGCTGAAATCCCGATATCGAGAGCGTTATGATTACATGTATCTGTAGAATATTTGTCTAGTAGAATAATACAATCTAAAATGTAAATTATAAAAATACATCATTTGACTAAAACTCAAAAACCATATAAATATGATTATTACTACTGCCGGACGTTACAGGAATGTTAGCGTAGGTATGCACTATACATTCCCCTTATGAGTGCTTTAACCTCTTCCCCTTTCTTTCAAACAAGAAATGTTTTAGTTTGATTTAATTTGTGTTACGTTTGAATTGCAATAAAAAAATACATCCAGCATTAAACATGTTAAAGGTACGGTGTCCCTGAAAATTAATTAATTTTACAAAATTTTTGATGCAATTTTTTTTCTTAGTGAACATATAAAAGTATACATTTAAAAAGTCATTTCGAATTCGGGGTAAGCAGCTTTTATTCATTCCACTAGCGCCACCTACAATATATTGAGTTTTTACTATAAGGGTATATGGAGATTTAATTTTACAAATTCCACAATTTTATAATCGTTACAGCATATTTTCAAATAAAACTTTTTATGGCTCCTTTTTTCCTCTATCTAGACCCTTCGGAATAAATTTTAAGTTTTCAATTTTTAGCCCTAACCAGCGCCTAAGTATGTAACTTAAATAGACGTGTCAAGTACCTGTATACTGCACACTGTCATTATGATGTTTTTTCCATAAATAAAAAAAATCGAGGACAAAATCTTTGATATCCGAACCATAAATGTTGCTGTGTGAAAATCTGCATCTCTTGAGATATAGTATGACACCCCCCCCCCCCCCAAAAAAGTGTACACCTCTAAACAATATTACTTCATATTTTCACAAATTCGGACTGATTTTGAAAGAAAAAAAGCAGTGTTGAATCTCGCCGTATATTTTTCGAGCCTTTCTTTATAATGCATAGATGAAACCTTGGAAGTTTTTTCGCTGAAGAAAAGCATCCTAAGCCGCGAGAATACGTTCGTGCTACACATGGCTATTTCTCGTATTGTTACGGTATTTACAGTGAAGAAAGTGAGTAATTTATATTATGGACATTGTCATTATATAGGAAAACATTTCCAGTTTAATCGGGATCTCATTATTATCGTATCATTAAAGTTCCATGTGAAATGTTTAGTCGCGCGGACAAAAGCTTTAAATAACAAAAATCTATAGCCCCTGCGTCGTATTTTAAAAATGGATTGTCTTTTATCATTGATAGAAATTATTGTAAAACTACATCATTTCTACGGGATACGCTGAGACTGTCCTTGTTATGACGTTTTGACGTCGTGAACACGTGATAAACTTTCGGAAAAGACGAAACAAAGCGACGTAAAAATGCGCATAATCGATGACGTCGTTTGTGCAGCGATTTCTCTGTGACGTAATTATTGCCACATTGTTGGTTTTCCTATGGGACGGCTCAAATTATTGTAAGAAATGTCCTCGACAGAAAAGTTACATGCATCTGTTTCTATGGGGTTGCAACTCAAGTAATAAGTAATGAGAATAACAAGAGGTATAGATACAATACAACACAAAACACTGACCATAGGATCTTAAATCAAACAAATTCATGATGCATGTACTTTATGATTAAAAGTAATTACTGCTGTATCATACCTGTCAACTCTCCCTCTTTTGGAGGGAGACTCCCTCTTTTTGACCTCATCTCCCTCCTTGGCATTTCTCCCTCAAGGGAGACCAAAATCTCCCTCTTTTTTGCCCAGTCACCCCTTTCTCCCTCTTTTGGCATTTTTACCAAAGAAGAATAACTCTACTGGTGTCGGAACAGTTTTCAGACTATTTTGAAGGTTTTTCGGGGATAACTCCTCCGTACATCAATGGAAAACATTCAAATTTCTCTCAAAAAATGCTATGCCCTTCCCAAAGATACTCATGTTGAAAGAAAATATTAAATCTCTCAAGAAATATGGTTTCTAGACCGATTTTATGACCCTATATTTTCCATTTTTCGCAAATCACTGGAACAGTTTCCGGACACCTGAATTAAATCTGTCAATCTCGATCAATTTCAGCCCAAACTGAATGATTTTTTGCAACTTTGATCAAAAATTTTGTATATATGATTCCCGATTTGAATTCTGCATTTAAAAATCTACAAACTTGTCACAAAATTTTAAAAATGATTTCCTATAAAGTACTTGAAAAGGGCGACTGTCAGGAAACTGTTACTGTCCGGAAACTGTTCTGACACCAGTAAATAGTTACATTCAGAGCATTTCAAGAGAAATTGCATTGCAGAATGCAAGAAAACTGGTATAGATTGCAATGAATTATTGATACATGATTCATAGTTTATAAATGTTTTTGCATTGAAATGTCAGAAAATTGAAATTATTTGAAAATTTGTTTTGTACAAAATGTCATGATTCATTAAAAATGTAGCAAAATGGGTTCACGCGCAATCTCCCTCTTTTTCAAGTGCCAAGGAGGAAGATCTCCCTCTATTTAAGATTTCAAAATTGACAGGTATGCTGTATGCAAAAAAACTTTGTCCTGTTGAATTCACTCAGACAACAAAAGGGATACTTGCAAATTGATCAATCAAAAGTCAAGTGATTGATGGCTTTTTAAAAAGCATATGCAGCAAGTTGAGGTCAATGGTCTAGATACATCCATTGTTTGATGACAAGAATCTATAAAGTTGTCTTAATTTCTGTTGAACAGAGAGCACCAGAAAATGCTGACAAAGAAGCTAATGTTACGAGTGATCACTACATGGCATAGCTATTCTCAGCGCAGTCTTAAAAAGGCTGTTAACGAGTTTGCCATCAGACTGGGGCTGGATCCACCTAATGATGGAAGCTTCTCTAACCTCAACTCTACTGTAGACTCGGGTAAATTTATTGTCAAAATTAATAAATTAATAAAGAAGATCAAAATGTGAAGGTTCAGAAAAAATGTTAATGTTAAGGAAACTTGAAAGTATAGCAAGGACAAAGACAAATGTACTAGTTATTTTTATTATTTTCATTGATTGATAAAATCATCCAATTCATTAGTAGATACAAGGACTGAATCCTTTCAAACTTCTGTATATTTTATTGTAATCTTTATACATGTATACTAACTTGATATTTTTTATTGTTAAGGAAGTGAAGATATTGAGAAACTGCACATGCTCCATGACCTTATTGACCCTGAAGATGTTTGTGGTAGCCAATCACCTTTTGTATCTTCAGCCATGGGTACGCCAAGAAACAGGTTAGTAATTTATGATGTATCAGAATTTCTCTGCTCTCTAAATATACAAAGTACATATAGTACATATATGTTACCTTCCTTACCTTAAACTTAGTAAACACAGTGAGTTTGTGTTTTAAGGTCTGTTTTATTTTAAAGTCTTTGGGAATTTTAATGCTGTTCAAGGTCAGAAGTCTTTGGTACTAGAGTCTTGATAAGTTGTATCTATTCAAGTCAGTATGTGTTTTGATTTGACCAAGCAAAGCTTAAGAGTTTTCATCATACAGCAATGCCTATATTTGACTAGAATGTCTAATTCTCTCTGGGCAAAGTCTTAATTAAGGTATTTGATGGGTAATGAGAAGTAATTGGGCCACCCATTTATGCAATCCAGAGACCTAAAAGCACAGCGTAGTTATAAAGTAAAAATTAATTAAAAATTTTTGACCAATTTGGATATTGAAAAAATTGGTTACTTTATGAGTTATGGGCCCTTACACTTTACATTGAACTCTATGGGAAAAAGTTAATATTTCATAAATTTTTCAACAGAATGATGGCGCATCAAATATCGATTTGTCAAAAATTTCTAAAAAATACATTTCATCAAATTTTGTAGAAAAATCAATAGTGCACCAATTAGTTTTTCTGCAATTAATTTTTTCTTTAATTTTCATCAAGGGGAGGTAACTCCTAAACACGACCCTTTTCAAAATACTTCTTCTTTCGATATCTACTAGGCTAGTGCAAAAGTTTTTAAAATGTTATATACAACACAGAAATATATTGAATGATAATACATCTAATTTCAAAGTTTTTGGCATAATTTCCTTCATTACCCATCGAATACCTTAATATCTCTAACTCACTTTCATCAAAATTTACTTTAAATTGAGCTTCAGATATTAATCCAAATGACAGAAATTGTCAAACCAACAATGAAATATAATGATTTATGCATCTTCAACACATGTAGTATATCTTCAACTGGACTATTGAATAGAGTCAGGTAAAATAAGCTTTCATTATTGGTCACATGATTCACTGCATGGCATGCTGTGATCTTATTGACTAGTAGATTTTTTAAATTAAATTTTCTTTGACATGATTTGATGTCTGAAGTAGTTAATTTCTTTAAATTTGAGTACTATTAGTTTAGAGATGATCAAGAATTCATATTTTAAAACATGATTATAGAAAAAGTTAAATAATTGATTACTTATAGATAAAGGTTTCATATATTTAAAACCTAATATTCATTATTCCAACTATCTTTTATTTTACAATATCAAGTTTTAAGTCTTTCTTTGTTGATATAGGAACAGGAACTGGATAATCATTTCCCTTTATTATATGCCGCTAATGCCAACATATTACTTTAGTAATTACTCACTTTAATTAGAATGATGGTCACCGTTGAGTGGAAGCAATGCACTGTCAAGAAATGATCAACTTTGTGTTTTTACACCCTGTCACTCATTTCAGAGCAGTAAAATTTCTCCGTAAAGATGGAATTAAAAGATTCATTTTAACAGACAGTTATTCTAAATACTTTTGAAATCTTTGTAATTATTTATAAATTGTTGTGTTGTCGTTAAAACAAAGAAGTGTACCTTTATTACATGTATCTTCAGCATAAGGGTGACATAAAGATTATTAACTTTTTCCGTCTGTTTGGAAGTCACACTTTCACATAAATTTATTTGTGATACATTATACTTTCATTAAACTTGAAGGTATGGGTAATCATGATTATACCCAATACCCACTGAGTGTCAAGTTCACATATTTAGGGTCATACATACAGCAGGTGACATTCCTTTGCATTTGAGCATAGAAAGTTCATGTATCATGTTACAAAACAGAATTCATTTTCAGTGTCCATATTTTGACATCTGTGTCCATATGCTTTGACGTCATGATCAGTATAGTTTCCATATGATTTGATGGCACCACAGTAATTTTTACATGTATAATGTCAAACACAGTCACAAATTGGAAGTGGTAGTATATATCTAGGTATTAAGAAAATTTTAATTCTGAATTAAGAGTTGACAATGCATATTACTTTATTTCTTACATATAGTACTAAAATGTGTCATCAATTATACAGGTTATTTTCTCCTGCGTTGAGCCGAGTCAGTTTGGACCTGGATCGTTCCATACCAGAGATAGATTACAAACCATCAATGTCTAACACAAGCTTTATTGATGCAAGGTTTGAAATGGAACATGCTGTCAAAACAGAAAGGTTAAAGGTAGGGCTGTTTAAAACAAAAGAACATATAACTAATGACTTATAGAAATACATAAGTGCAAAAAAAATTCTATGAAATTATGGTCACAGTTACATATAATACTTTTTATGGCTGTAATGTCTATGATAAAAGTCTAAATCAAAACACATACATGTATAACAAGCAATTTTTTTGACTGACTTAATATTTAAATTTATGACGTCATTAAGTCGATGACGACACTATATATCCATCGTAACAATTTGAGGCTATGCCTCAAGTCTCCTTATAGTGTGAGTTTTAATACAGTGAATTGAGATACCAATAACTTTGTATTTAAATGATACATGTATTAAGTATAAAAAACATGTTGTCCTATAATTAGAAATAATTTCACAATTTTGTGTCTAAATTTTTCTGGGAAGAATAAATGTGATATTTCAGGAGATAGTGACCACTGCAATAAAACGTTTGAGATTCTGGCCGGTCAGTACCGTGTTTGACCAATGGAGGGAGTATGCTATCAAACAGAGAGAGTTACGTTACGCCTCACATCAACTCACACAGAGAGTGTGTAACCTAGAACTCAGCCGGGCTTTTGAACAGTGGAGGAGTAACTATGTATTCAATTCAAAGGCTAAAAACTTCAGGGTATGCATCAAAACAAGGATATATACTGGTAGTTTCTTTTTTGGGGGGGAGGAGGGAGAAATGGATACCTGATTTCAGTTTTTGGTCAGAAATTACACCCTTATTATACAGCGATATTTAGGTAGACTTACTAATTATGAGTGTCTGTCTGTTATTTCAGGACAGTGGACTGATGCACAAAGCCTTTGTGGCTCTACAGCAACATCGACAGAAGATGAAGTACAAGAAGGAGTTATCTGCCCTTGCTTATCATTACCACTCTGTTACTGTGTTCAGAAAGATCTTCCCTGTATGGTATGAGAAGGTCAGTTTATCAATATTAATAGTAATCTTAAAGTCAGAAAATGGTAAAGTTAGATATAGTTATTCTGTCATAAAGTAAATTATGGTTGCATTCAAGAATTCAAGATATTTCAAAAGTCTTTAAAGTAGATGACTTGAAGTTTTGGCTTAAGATGGAATATCCAATCACAAAACAATAATAGATTGAATTAAAAAAAAGTATTGTAGATAATCAAAAATTATCAATTCAAGAGAATTCTTTTTTTCACAAGCTAACTACTTTGTTAACTAAATTTAACATGGGAAATAGAAATTCAGTATTTTAAACATCTAGCTGTAGTTAAATTGCAATATGAACCCTAAAATTTAAAGTGAAGTACATCTCATAATAATGGTACGAGGAACTCTTCTACTTGAATATTTCAGGCTCATGATAAACGGCACAAGGAGAGAGTAATGAGGTTATGGACAACAGAGACTGTGGAAGAGAAGTTACTGATCCCCGTAGAAACCACGTTAAAGGGGAGGATCCAGAAACGTAACCTGGCTAAGTGCTTCTCTATATGGCAGATCAAGTTCCTTAGGATCTATAAGATAAAGGTGGCTTACAACAGAATCATACTCAAAAGGTACGCTCACTGAATCTGTGTAACTGTCTATATAACTTATGGAGGTATGATAGGAAACAAGTTCCTTAGGATCTATAAGATAAAGGTGGCTTACAACAGAATCATACTCAAAAGGTACGCTCACTGAATCATTCATATATTTCTTTTAGACATATTTTAAAGAATGGTAATTCGGTATAAATACTATCATTGGCTTTTTGTACTTTTTCCATACTTTCTTTCGCAACTCAATCATTTTACATTGACAATGTTTTGCATATCGGCTACGGATGATATAGAATTATACATGTACATGTGTTATTTTAAATTGATTCCCTGGGATAAACTTTTGCTGTAGAAGGCTGAATGCGAAAGTAGCTAAGGTTAATTCACAGCAATTGATATTCTTTGTATCAAGTATAGCTCTGATTTCTCTCACTATTAAGATTTTTGCACCAGTCTTAACTCCATCATACATTTATTTAGGCTTTCATACTTTAAGACTTCATAATGAATAAGTAGTAAAGATATGTGATGTTTCAAAAAGTATGTTTGAATCAAATGTATTTTCATCAAGAATGTATAATCATTAATTTGCAGTTGCATTGAGTCATGGCATGAGTTGGCAAGTGTGCGTCACCAACAGAGAGTGAAGTGTGAAAACTTCAATAAGAAAAGGCTACAGAGTCAGGTAGTGTTTCTGTTTTTGAAGAAATTTAATCTTGGTATTTCCAAACATACCTGTAAATACTTAGTGTACATGTAATACAGTAACTGTTTTTCAGTATAATTGAGGATCTTTGACAATTAAGTCTAACTTCTGATTTTATATTTACGGTTGGTAAATGCTAAATAGTGATTCCAGAAAAACAAATGTTTACACTGTCAGCATTTCCTGAATCTTATTGTGAATACCATTCTGAAAGAGCAAAACGCGACTTTTGCTAGGGAAACTGCATTTAAGTTTTTGTCAGGAGCAAAGTTAACAGCCTATGAAATTTGACATTATTTTGACTTTGCAGTTGAATGGATCACTTCTAATGTTCATTAATATATACATGTAATATATATGTTGTGCATAGCTGCTATCACAAGACTGAAATATAATGATACAGATTTGGATTTATCTTATTGTTGTATCCATGGTATTATCTCATTTTTATTAGGCCTTCAAAATGTGGTGCATCAGGAAGACTCAGTTAGCACAGGTCAAGGAAAAGTTCAAGGTCGCTCAAGGTCAAAGGTTACAAGAATTGTTCACCACCTGGTATCATTGGACCAAAGGTAAGATTTAGAAACTGCCGAAACAATGCAAGTTCATTCATCATTACACCTTAACAAGTTAAAATGAAAAATGTATATATAACCAATCAAAACCTAGGAAAATGGGAATGGAATATATGATTAATATTAAATGTTAAAATGGTTGAACCTTCCAAAACACCTTTTGTTGATATTGATGTTTTAAACTTTTATTTCTTCAACATGATTTAATTAGGGAATAACTTTATGTTTGCGGCAGTAAAATTAATGCTGATTTTATGGAGCAGCTGTATGAACAGAGCCAGAACAACAGATGTCTGCACCATAAAGTCAGCATTTACCAGCAGTAAACAAGACTTCAGAAACTAGTTACATGTATTTCCTTTCTAATGCAATTTTTTTTCTTTGAATATAAGGCAAAACATTACGTTAGCAATGTTAACAGCATGTATGCCGCAGCTATATAGGGAACAGTCGATGAAGTTCAACATCATTTTGACATTATATGAGAATCTTTAATATTGGTTTTAGGTAGTAGACAGAGAAAGCTTGGATATCGCCAAGTTCTTGCCGTGACTCATCAACATATACTGACGAGGACGTTCACTAGGTGGCACTGTGAGTTTGTTAAACTCCGTCAAGTACAGAAATGGTGTGAGCAGAAACTGGTGATGAGGTAAGTGGTGTGAACAATGAGTACACAGAATCTCAAAATTATCTTATAATATATATACACAAGATACACAAGATAGATACACAAGAGTTCCACTTAAGTTCTCATGTAAGTATCCCACCTTGTCTTTATCAAGTTTGTAAAATTACTTGCTTTAAGCTAGATCCTGATCATGATTTTGAGTTGCTATAGATATTTTGTAATAGTAACAAAAATCTGAGTCTTTAGTTTTGTTTCTCACTCTAGCTCGAAAAGGTTTGTTGTTTTAGTTTTACAGAACTCATTTCTTTTCTATTACAATTCCCACACTATTATTAATTGTTCATTCAATACACAACAGTTGAAAATTTGACGTGATAATATACCATGAAAGTTTGGAGAATCTTTTCATTTACTAACTCTGGTCACTTGCCCTCATTAAAAATTCACAAAGATAAAATCAGTTAATGAAATAATCACCTTTCTCCCTTTCATTCTGTAGATTACTTTTGCAAGATTCACCAGTGTTGAGAATGTCATAGTTAATAATTCCAAAAGTCTTGGATCCTAACTGCAAAAAAATTATAAGAAAGTGAAAATTTTTAATTGAATCAGATACAATGTACAATTTAAGGATTTATTAATTCCTGAAACTCTGGAATTATTATTTTTTTTAAGGGATTTGATATTAGTTATATGGGATAACAAGAAATTTATTGACAAACTACATGTGTAAGTATTTCATTCAAACACATCTTTGAAACAAACTCAGTCTGCATTAAAATGTATATCTTCGACTGAGGTCCTTTGAAATAATGTTTTGAAACTTGATATTTTATATTGTATTTTGTAGAATTTTGTATGAATGGCATGAAGTTGCCAAGAGAGAGAAACAAATCAAACAGAAAGTACTTAAGTTCAAGGTCACATGCTATACCAGACTGGTAAGAATCTGTGTTAAGCTTCTGTTTTCATACATTATACATGTATCTCATTTTGAAATTATATATTAGAGTACTCGAGACTTTACGCTTGGGGGAAATATTCGTGATATAAATGGCTCTGGCTATGTAAGAATGCAGCCACATTATTTTCACGTGGGGGAACTTGCCGCGAAGTCCGTTGATTTGTGAAATACGGGAAATTTACTCCCCATGCAAAAATTTCCACATTTACAGTAAGTCTTACACTGAAATAACATACTCAATTAATTACAATATTGTATAGGTGATTCGCATGTATAAAGTTTGGCATGACAAATACCTAGAGAGGTTAGTAGAACATGAGGAGCATGAGAAAACGGTACAGCGACGAGCTCTGCAGATCGGTAAACTGTGGAGGAGGAAGGCACAAAAATCACGGGCCCTACGGCTACGACAGGTGTTCCTGGGCAGACAGGTGAGGAAAGATGGGGATTTTTCTGCAGTTAGAACTAGTGATGTGACGATTATTTTGTTGGTTTTACTTTAAATTGCATTTCTTAGTATATACATATGCAGGGTATGTATATGTTAAAAAGACCGCAGCTTCAATGGTATATTTCACTGGTTTTGGTCATGATTTTTAAATTTTCAATAGTTCCAATAATCAATCAATAATAAGGCTTCGATAGTGTCCAATACTCGATAGAAAAATTTATCTGATTGCTCATTTGTACTTTCAATTTGCCTGGAAAGAAAGTTTTGGTGGGGCCAATATATAGAAATTACAATAAAGGTTAGTCTGTCCATCAGTCTTGTCTGAGCTATAATAACTTTTTAACTTCTGTTCGGATTCTAATGATATTTGGCAGAATTGTTGCCAGTGGTTTTGAAAGGTCGAATCTGCAACATTGTGCAAGATCACTACAAAGTTTGGTCCTTAAGTCTTAGATTCTTAATTCTTTTAATTTCTACAATTTCAGATGCAATCTTGTTTTTCAAAATGGAAGTACAGCTTCCAAAGGAATATGGAGAGGGAAAATCAGCTCAGAAAATATGTGGTACGCAAGAACCGAAATCTGATTGGTCAGTATTTAGATGCCTGGAAAACAGCTTTGTTAGCCAATCAGGCGGGCAGACATTTCAACTCCAAGTTACTAAGGACAGTCTTCACAGAATGGCGTACATTTGCTGCAGGTAGGGATTGCTTTCTCTTATGAATAGAACTGTATAAGATACCTGGAAATTTCATAATTTTTTGGCCGGTTGCAAAGCAATTGCGGTCTATAAATTGACAATGTCCGTCCATCCGTCTGCCATCGACATTTTGGTAAACGTTTCTGGTTGAATCAAAATCTAAGGAACTGTATGCAGCAGAAACTTTATATTATACATATAGGTTGCCCATGACAAGACCTTTCAATTTATGCCGTAACATTTGACCTCGTGACCTTGACTTTGGACTATGACCCAGTTAAAAATTTTGATTAAAGTTTTTGGTTGAAGCAAAATCTAAGGAACTGTATGCACAGTGGAAAAGTAATATTATACAGGTAGGTTGCCTTTGACTAGACCTTTCAATTTATGCCGTAATATTTAACCTAGTGATCACATTGCAATCAAGCCATAACTTCTTTAGGGATGTTTTATTTATGACAAGACGTTTTATGTATAAATTAGACCAGTGTATGAAGTTTATAATCTCCCCCTGAGTGAGAGAGTTAAAAAAATCAACTGCAACTTGATATTTTAAATGCAATTGATATCATTTTTGTGACATATAATATTGATCAATACATAATATGTAAACGGTTAAACCTTTAATTCAAAAAGTATTTCGATATAACACCTGTTGATGAAAAGTTTTCAGTTGGTTTTACAATTAACTATGCCATGTTTTTTTGTTTCCTACTTCTATTTATCCATGCCTTTAACTTTTGTTCACATTCATTGTAAGTTTGAAATTAGCTAGGTTTGCAAATTCTATAGAATGAGGTTGTGATATGTGCACTGAATACATACCATACTTTTATGAATGAATCTCAATACTTAATGTCAGAAATTAACTAAAATGTTTTCTTCTAATTAGGATAGTTATGAAGAAATTATGTGACTATGTGAATTATTAAGTGGAAGTTCCAATTAGATAAGGAAGTGCATTTTTGAAAACAGTGAAGTGATTTCATTGACAAAAATAAACAATAATTTTTCCTGTATGTTACAGCATCCAGAGAGAGGAAGATGATATGTGTAGTGTACGTGAAGGCAGCAGAGCAGAGAATGGTCAAGTCTTACTTCCATTACTGGAGCAGTCTGTCACAGGTCCAAATGGACATCAGAAAACACTGTGACCTTAAAATGCAGATCAGGTCAGTATTAAATATAATGTGTACTGTTGATATTGAATAATTAAAATTCAGTTGTGGTGAAGTTATTTGATTGAGTGGTATAAAATAAAATCTTTTTATAGAGATAACTTAAGGCAATTATCATTCTGTTCAGTTCATTCTCCCTGGTACGGGCAAGGAATGGAGTTTCTCTAAGTGTAATTTTCTTACAATAGAATTTATTATTCTATCAAATTTCATCAAGTCTAGAGTTATAATAGTTCCCAGTAGCCATGTAACAGCTATTGCTTTGGGCTTGGATAACACTCTTTGGCTAATTATCTCTCAGATAACATAAAAATCTGATAATCGTGAAAAAAGTAATTGTTCAAGTATATACTCTTTTTACGTTTATTGAACAAAAAATGTAACTTATGCATAGGAGTCAGGCAAGAAAAGATTGCTCCATTATGTCAGTGATATAATCTACTTTGATGGAATAATATCTAGCATACTTAACAGATGAGTTCAAACTTGTATTTATAGAGTACTGAGGGAATGGCACCATTACGCCAAGCGTAGACGACAGCTACGTGTGTTAGGAGAACTCATGACTCAACACGTAAATCAACGTATCGTACGTAATGTATGGTATACGATGAGGCAGCAGTACGATTATTATCAATCACTGAATGAAACAGCTACAAAGGTTATTATAATATTTATTGTACATTATGGTTTGTTATATCGTATGTAACGTATGATATACGATGAGGCAGCAGGATGATTATCATCAATCACTGAATGAAACAGCTACAAAGGTTATTATAATATTTATTGTACATTATGGTTTGTTATATCGTATGTAACGTATGATATACGATGAGGCAGCAGGATGATTATCATCAATCACTGAATGAAACAGCTACAAAGGTTATTATAATATTTATTGTACATTATGGTTTGTTATATCGTATGTAATGTATGGTACACGGTGAGGCCGCAGTACCATTATTACCAATCACTGAATAAAACTGCTACAAAGGTTATTATAATATTTATTGTACACTATGCATACCTGTCAACTTTGAAATCTTCAAAAGAGGGAGATCTCCCTCCTTGGCACTTGAAAAAGAGGGAGATTGCGCGTGAACCCATTTGCTACATTTTTAATGAATCACGACGTTTTGTGCAATACCAATTTTCAAATAATTTCATTGTGCTGACATTTCAATTCAAAAAACATAAACTATGAAACGTGTATCAATAGTTTATTGGATTCTATACATCACTTAGAGTGATTTTTTTGGGTAAATATACCAAAAGAGGGAGAAAGAGGGAGATTGGGCCAAAAAGAGGGAGATTTTGGTCTCCCTCGAGGGAGAAATGCCAAAGAGGGAGATGAGGTCAAAAAGAGGGAGTCTCCCTCCAAAAGAGGGAGAGTTGACAGGTATGCACTATGTGAAAATCTTTACCCGTGAATATTTATATACATTTCAAATTAAGAGCTAAGCTTTAATTCAGCATTTGACCTTGAACTTGTATTATGTTTTAAGATTGTGCATGAGAAGAATCGACAGTTAATGATAATTGCCCTGGACAGATGGCGTAGCCACCTTAACTTTGTGATAGCCGGACATTGTTATCAACATCTACTGGCAGTTAGAGTGGCTAGGCAATGGAGCCGCTTTGTGGCCGCCCAGAAAGCAGAGCGGAAACGGCAGCACGATCTGAATGAGATGGCTACCAGACACTACAATAAATCTGTGTGGTATGTATAGACTGGCTTGAGAGAATAATTGTACTGTGTCTTACAGCGATAGCTTGAATTGCACCAAAACCATTGTGAATTAATCTGTTCAATCAAATTACTTTATCACAGTCATCTCATTTTAAGGGTTGCTACTTGTAGTATTATGCTGAGGAAAACTGAAGAAAATATAAGTTGGATGTTTCTTTATTGACGCTCTAATAAGAACATAAGACAAAGAAAGCTTTGCCAAGCTTAATTTAAATGACGCTAAATTGTAGTACTACACTACAATGTCTGTTTATTTATTACAGTGTCAAGGCTTTCAGAGCTCTACACAACGAGGTGAAGGTCAAACATCAGCTACAGAGACATAAAAATAGACTTGCCAACAAATACGGAAAACTATGGAAGCTCAGAGTTGACATGATGTTTACTGCAATTTGTGTGGTATGTCTATTTTCACCAGTGTAAATCTGTGTACATGTTTATATATGCATATTACATTTAATTTAATAATTTTAAAGCATTAGTTATACATTACAATTTAGGGGTGGTTATAAGTGAAATGTATCGGAAATGAAGATAGAGTTGTTATTTTATTGTATTGTGAAATGAAAAGCATCTTAGTCTACATATTACAAAAGGGTGGGGGGTTGAAATGTGAAATATACCAAAAATAAAGATAGAACTACTATTTTTTATGTACTGTGAAATGCAACTGAATAAGGTTTTAGTAAATACCACTGCATGCAATGTATTATGAAATAGAGGAAGTTATGCATAATTTACTTGCATCATGAGATCAAATGCTTCATCCTTCTGCCCTTCATCATTTATCCAATAAAACTAGTTTCCGATATCAATAGTTGTCACATTTTGCGTTAGGTGTACTGAGTAATACTGTATTTAGCTGGTGACAAACTTATGATCTAGAGTATAATTCTTTATAGGAAAGTGAGAAGATATTGCTGCGTGCATGGTCCACATGGAGAGTGGCCTTGTCTAAAGTAAAAGCTACAAACAGAGTGGCGTCATATAATGACAAAAAAATCATGACTCAGGTAAAGTTGTCAGCATTTACTTATCATTGTCTCATATTTTGCACATCTGATTTATTTTCTTCAAAGGAACCTCTTTCCTATGAAAGTCTATTTAGAAGAATTTGATAATCCTCTATTTACATTTATTTGATAATTCTCTAATTGCATATACATGTAATTTAAAGAAAAAAAAACATTATGCTGGTATGTTTTGTGATATCCTTATTGATATACGTACAATGTACTACGTCATAAACTGTATTGTGTGTAAAAAAGTGCAAAAATTAACATTTTAAAAAGCAGTTTTAACTTTTTTAAAACTTCCCATGCTTATATAAATGTTGGATCAAGGGGCTGTCAATACAGCAAAAAGATGTTGACAGATACAAATCACTTTGTCTATATTGATTATGTGATAAACTCATTTTCCACTCTCTTTGTTGTATTAATAATAGTGAATGTAAACATGAATTGTGTACCCTAGCTCAGTTCATTTACATAAATATCAACACACGCATAAAAAACATCGGGAATTTAGAAAACATTTTGTCCTCGGGGTCCAACAAGTCATATGTGTATAATGTAATCCTGATTGAAGGAAATATTTGAAATAATGTCGTATTGTAAAATTTCGTGGTTATTTTCGCTGGGGGAAAATTTCGCATTCAATATAACATCAAGACGTTACACTAGGGGGAAATATTCACAATACAAACATTTCTGCCTTTATAAGAATGCTGCAGGATTATTTTCGCACAGGGGAAATTTTTGCGAAGTCTATTCGCGAAAAATTACCCCCACGTGAAAAATTCCATGTTTACAGTATCTGAAGGAGAGTAATCTATGAATTTCATTTTTTTCAGGTGTTCATTGCATGGAAGGGACTGGTTTTCAAGAAGTTGAACCAGAATGCAAGGAAATCAGGGTCATCAATCCCAGTCCCCAAGTTTTCCATCCCCACCCCAGGGGCTGACTCAGGGTTCAGATCCTCTCAGATACCTACACCTATGAACGGGAACGTAGGACGCTATACTAGAAATCAGAGGAAAAACTAAATTATACATGGTGCTTAAAATTGACGAATCAATTGTTCTTGATTTTGTATTTTGGATCCTATAGGGTATTGTTGATTGAGAGATCTTTTATAGCGTTCTTAAGACAGATGATACCATACGACATATCTGTAAGATCATTGTGATTTATATTTGAATTTTTGAACAGTATTTGTATGATTCTCCATGATGGAAGAAACTATTGAGGAAATGGACCAAAATTTGTCATGATTTAGAAACTCTTCAGATTAAAATTCGATTTTGGACATTTTACCATTTTACTTGTTCATGAATGGAGGAATATATTTTTCAATGTTTTCATGGAAATAATGCCAAAATTCATGTACATAACATCTGTACACTACTAAATAAGTTACTGCAATAATCATGATAATGTCATGAATAAAGTCCTCACATGTATCAAGTGATTCTTGATAGTGAGGTCAGGGGTACTGCATAGTTCTATATGTCTGTTATGAAAACAATGTATAAACAAAGATTATTTTTGTGCCTTACAGGTTGTTTTTGTGCCAAAATGTGTTGTTAAGACGTGCTGTGATTTTTAAATTTTTTTTTTCATTTTCAGTTAGTACAAAGTTTTCACCTACATGATATTTTACTGCACAGAGTTTTTGTCACCTCACATTTTTCTCAGAATGTAACTTGTACAACTTTTTATTTTTGTGAAACTGGTGATTTTCGGTGTCTGCCATCAATAAGAACAAGAAAGTTCACTCTCTGGATCAATGAAGTTTTCTGAAACTTCTCTTGATCAAAGTCAAAGTTTACTTGATCATGTTTAAAAATGCAAAAGAAGAAATTCAGAATTCAAATAATTTATGTCGCCATACTTTTATTTATTTACGTTTGTATGTTGTTACACGTTAAAATAACTATTTAGTGCTGAGTTTATGATTTGTACATTTAGCATAGCTGTGATATTGAGAAGCCAAAATGACATATTTTTATGTATTTTATTTGACTGACTATGGCCATGATTTTATTGTGTACATTTATATTTATTCATTTTGAGGATATTCATTCCATTTCGAGTTCTAGTCATATTTAGCATTTTCAAATTGAAATGTTTATGCAAATCTGTGAAGAAGTTGTGTAACAGTCATGAAGTTTCAATTCAAAGCCTAAATATGTATATCATTTGTAGTTCAATATAAAGGAACAGAGTTAATGTAACTGAATACAAGATTATTCATTTTCTTGCAATTGGAGCTTTTTGAGGTAGAGAAAAAAGGAATATAATTTTTCAGTTGTATGCAAAGGATTAATTTTGTCAAAATCTATTTGTCTTTATGTCTGTCTGTCTGGTATTCACACTTTCAAATTATGTAATTGTAACTTTCTTATAAGAAAACATACATGTAAAATGAAGCGTTTTCTTGACCTGAGGGAACATGAATAGTCAATGATAAGCTTCTTATTGATTGTCACCTCCTACATCCATTTCAAAAATCCAATAATATATACTGGCTATATCGACCAATCAAATAACTGGAATTTATTATGAGGTGTAATGAAATTATGGCAAAAATTTGGCAAGCTTGTTGAGTAATGTTCTAGGTCAACCATGTTGGCAGTGCCTATATTCATAAACAAGATTGCAAACCTTGTTTTGTTGAAGAAATACTGCAGTATGTATAATATAATTTTAGTGAGGATTCTTTCAAACTGCTTTTGACCTCTTCAATCAGTATTTTCAACCTTTTAAAATGTCTGCAATGTTTGTGCAAGAGCATTTTTCAGATGTCTAAGTTACTGTTCATTTGAAAATGTGTTTACCATGAATGATATTATCTTCCTTGCAAAAAAATGCATATATAGGACATGTGCAGATTATTTTTCAATACATAAAGCAAATAAAGGTTGAATTTTTACAATGAAATAGCATTTGTTGTTATCCTAAAATCAATGTATCTATAAATTCAAAGTTCTGTAGAAATTAAAAATGCGTTGGCCAATCAGATCCCATGACAGCCACCATGCTTGTGGATCAGGTATATATAAAATATGGTTTTGATAGAGGACTTTGACGACTTGCTTCCTGTAAAGATTCTTGGAATTCTGAGTGGCTGTTGTGAAGAAATTTGAAATTTGTCAACCTACATGTATGGGATCCATTCGCAGCCAATATGTTTAACATAATGATAATAATGAGACCTCGTATATACTGTGTGCAATGTTGTAGAGATGTTGAGTATGTGTCAACCAATCAGATCCACATCTATTATGATAGATCAAGATGAAAATCTTAAAGAGTAGCTACTTCCTGTAGTTTCCCTTATGCCTTGTCTGCAGTCAAGTTTAATATGTCTGGATCTATTTAATCTGTCTGCCACCATCAATGTTTTGAGTTTTGAGTCAAGTCCATTCACCTTGGTACCAAAATAAAATTTCTTGTCTCAAGGAATGTACATGTGAAATCACTACAATATCATACCGCCACCAAACATAATGACTAAGGCTAAAGCTCAGGATAGACAGCTAGGCAGGAGAAAAAACAATATGCCCCCAATATTTGGTACAGTTGCATTAAAAATGATGCTAGTGGTAGGCAGTTAAATGTATACAGGCAATCTAAAATTACATGTTATGACCTTGATCTTTTCAATGTCAGTTTTGAAATCTTGTCCAGGATAAGACTGACAACCATACTCAGTGTGTTGTGACTTATAAGACAGGATACATGTCTGTCAGACCACTTGTTAGTAAACCTTTACATTCTGTGTCTTGGGGCAAAGTTCATACAAAAAGCAGTCTGGTTGGGAAAGATGTTAACTGTAAAATCTGTTCTGGGCAAATTTTCTCTCCGAACAGGACCTCGGATAACTTTAGGACAAAACTGCTGCCAATTGTCCAAAGTTATGTTACGACTTAAGAACCAAAGTAATGTCCCCACAATCAGGGTTTCATGGAACATGTTGGAAAAACTTCCTGGCCATATTGACTTTCAGCATTTCAGGCTTCTAGTACAAATGTCATTTGTTGGAATTAAAAGTTACAATATGTATAGGATAAAGACCGAGTTGAGGTCTGTATGAAGGTTAGATGCCCAAGGAGAGAACAGGGTGGTGTTTAAAGACAGAGGCCATATCAAAAGATACAAAACTTGCATTGAGGGCTCTACATGACAATGTGTGTTATGAGAATGCCATATGAAATCATTTTCAACTCCTACTAACATGTGTAATATTTTTAAAGGCCCAAACTGCTTCTACTGATCATTTGATGATGTCAAAATGTAAATTGCCATGGCGACCGGGCTACAAGATGTGATGTCAGACGCTTCTTTTAATCTATTTGACCCTTTATACAAGACCTTGACCAAATTTGGCTGAGAGCTCACCATGCATGAACTACCTTGTAAATTTGAATGAATTATATAAAATATCAAGTAAGTTATATCCTTATTTACAAGACGGAAAGCGTTGGAGGAGGCAATAATAAAAATCAAGAGACCTTGGACCAAAGATAATCTGATGAAGACCAACAACAATTTCATTTGAACTAGTATATTTCAACAACAACAAATTACTAATCAAGTAATGCAATTCATATAATAATGATTTCAACTTAATTATAAATTCAAATGCACAATAAATAAAGTTAAATAACAAAATAAAAATATAATTATGAAGTAACAGTTGACTTGTATTCTTTACAAGAAAACAAAATGACTTATTTTCACTGCATACACGGCTAATCTAAAGAAATCAGAAAATCATAATCTGTGTTAAAACATTGCATTATATAATTTATACCATGTTATACATGTACTTTCGTGCATATAAAATATAAGCTTCTTCAGTTACTGCAATTTAGTCCCTACATAAAAATAACCTCTGTTGAATAACCTCATCAAAATAGTAAGTTCGTGCATCTTAATTAAGAATTGAGCAAAAAAAAAACTTCATTTTGTGAATTTCTTATAAATAACACCTCAATTGTCACGCACTGCTTGTTTTTGCAGACAAAGAAAGATAACTCTTTGTTTAACAGTTTTTCAACAAACCCTTTTGTAGACAAAGAAAGATAACTCTTGTTTCATGACAGTATAATTACAAGAATTTCGGATGATAAATTTTCTTTGTTGTGTAATATCTATAATGAATCATTAATTTGAGAGAGACTATTTAAGTAAAATTACTCAATAATAAACCAAGGGGAATGCATCACATATTAAAGCATGCAGTTGATTAAAAAAATCTTTCAGGGAGCATTTCCACCTTTTTTTCTCACATCACTTAACGTGATTAACAAATGTTACTTCTACATGCAAAAGAAAATTATTCAGTTAAATACACAAACTTCTCAAAGTTCAAAATATGACACTCAATCTAAAATAAAACCATTTATAGCCACTTGTTTAATTGCTAATTATAAAATGTACATAGCTCTTAAAATCTTCGAATTTGCACTTTTTGGGAAGTCTTAAGGTTTGATTGATGATTAAATATCAGTATAATGCAAACTGATATAATCAATTTTGTCACTATTAAGCTGCATAGCGAAGTATGCAATGAAACATTAATTTTAGAAAATATGAGTAGATTTAAATGTAATAAATAAATCATGCAATTTGTGCAGAATTAATAACATTCAGACTTATACTAGTCCAAGATTAGATTTTTTTTTTTTTTAGAATTTTCTTTAGAAAATTAAAAATCATAATAACTTAAAAGTGACTAGAATACGAATGATAAATAGGATAAAAGGATAAATCAAAGTTCCACATATCCTAACACAGGTCCATCTTACTGCATGTTGGTCTCAGGATTCAGTGTCATTCTATCCTTCTCACGCTGAAAGAAATAAAACGACTCCCCAAGCAACACAGGAAATGGTCGGCTATCGAGGTAATATGTGCGTTTCTTCTGACCTTTGGAATCTGGTATATATGTTGACAGCTCATTATTGACAGCGTCCCAGTCTACCTGTATCTGAGGATAGTAGACTTTCAGCCACTGTAGATACTTGGGTGTGGGGAAGGGGATTTTCACCTTAATGATGTCCATTAGGTATGGGTCGTCCATCACACAATTCTCTATGGTAACAGACACAGATTTCGACATCTCTGTGATGTGCTCGTTTTCCAGCAGCAAGTAATCTATGTACTTGGCTATCAGGCTTTTGTGATCAATAGAATCTACATCCTTGGTATTCATGTTTGGGGCCAGGAAATTAAAGAAGGAAGGTGGTACACGACTTACATGTCTCCTCTTTCTCCTAGAAACTTTTCTCGGAGGTTTTTCTCTAGTAAGACCTTCATGACTGAAATAGAGTCTGTCAATCATATTGTCCTTACTACTTGCTGTTGATGAAGGTTGTGATTTTCTACGCCGCTTTGGTAAACTTGGCAGATATTCATGATCGTCATCAAAGTCATCATCGAAAGAACATTTGGAAAAATCATGAACTCTTCCTGGCGATAGTGAGTCAGACTCATCAGATAATATCAGAACGGCATCCGTATTGCTCTCTGCGTCTATTAGCTGCCTTTTGGCTTTTGTATGAACTCTAACCACACCCTCCTGATCACCAGAACTTAGAAGGTGGCCATTTTGATTATCAATAGGTAAGAATGGTTCATTATAGAATCTGCCGGTGTCAGATTGGCACGGTGGTATCTGGGGATGTCCTTGAGGATAGCATGGCTGGGGGTGGATCAGACCCTGATTGCCCTCATTCAAAGGTTGACTGTTAGGTAGTATTGGTCCAAATGTAGAAGGCATACTTCCGAAATTCCCACTAGGTTCGCTCCTTGTCCTCTGATGACCTTGGAATCTGTCACCATGGATATAATCTTGACCTTCACCCTGGCCAATGTCACCACCAGGATAGCTATGGCGTCTTGAATCATAAACAGGATCTGTACTTCTACCGTCCCCCAAACCTTGATCGAAGTAGGAATTCATCACACCGCTATTCTGATTTGATATTACATTGCTACTATTATGAACCTCTTGTAGATTGAAATCATTTCCGTACATGTTGTTATTCTGGTCTGCTATAGGGTAACCTCCATTCTGATTTTGAGAATATGAGCGATCAAGATCATGAAAAGTCTGTTGGTCACTGCTCTGTGAAAATGTCTGAGTAGCAGTATGTTGGTCAAACGACAGGTCACCTCGAGCCAGACTGGTCATAAGATGTGCCGCTACCAGAGAATCCACATCTCTATTCTTCATCAGGTTACTGGGGATGTCTAGATTCTGCATGTCCTGAGCATCCATCATCATCTGCTCAAACACCTCATGTTGACTCGAGTAAAGGTAAGAGCTGCCACGAGTTGAGTCATTAAGCGGGAGATTAACATTGAAAGGCTGGATGTGGTTTAGGGATAATGGATCTGAATCTATAAAGAAAAGAGATCAATCTTACCTATCTATAATGTCTATTAAATGTATGCTATTAGCAGTTTTACTCTAGCAACAAAACTCCATGACTGGAAAAGTGACCTTGACCTTATACCCATTAATGTTAACATCAATAGGATGTGTCTTTCCCTTCTATTCAGAACTCATTTATCCAAATCTGCATTTGAAATCCTGATTTCATTCCTAGAAATGACCTTGACCTCTGAATTTTTACCCTAAAATCTTCCTCCTTGTTGATAAGTAGTCATATATCCATATTTGGATGGAAAAAGTGAAGGGGAGTCAAAAATGAAAATTGTCACTCTATAGAACTGTATTCTAGAGAACATGTTAGGTAATTCATGATGAGGAATTCTCAGCTTCAAACATCTGTAAACCAATTATATCCTTAGTGTTTCTCCTAGCAGCAACCTAAGCTTTGACCTTTTGACCTGAATCAATACGCTTTCTCTCCTATGGACAAGAAACCACATATCTATAGGACAATGTAAGGTTTCTGTTGAATCCAGCCCCTTTAAAATCCGTTTCTCTGAACTTGACTTTGAGATTATATTTGACAAACCTAGTTCTATAAACTCCTCGTTGCTTCCCTAGATGTTGTAAACTTCTCAATAAATATCATGAAAAGTAGGAATTTCTAAATTTTTCTTTTTGTTTTTTGTGCCCCCTATCTCAATATTTGATTCTCATATACATACCAGTAAGTCCATCGTTCCCCGGCAGTGGATCGGTAGTGGGTATATCAGGCTGTGACATTCCTCCTTTAGGTGTTTCCAGACTGCCTATTTCACCAGTATCCTTACTAACTACTTCATCATCTTTACTACTTGCTTCAGTACTCTGAGGTGTAGAATCAGTGTCAGATACTTGTTCTGGCTGTGTAGTGTTTTTGGTGACGTCCATAGATGTACACTTTGTTCTGCTGTCCTCCGTGTCATTGATGGAGGTCAAGGAATCTGACCCAGAATTATTCTGTAATTTCATTAGAGTAATTTCAGGTTTTGTATAGAACCGGCTTCAATTAATAAAACAGCATCATTTAGACAATAATATTTCATGTGTTAGATACGAAATTTTTTTTTTTTAACTGGTTTCAACAACATTATTAAAGCACTTTACAGCTCAAGTCTATTGAGTGCTTATAGTATCCCAATGACCTTGAAACAAAACTTTGAATCTCTTTTAAGGTCAAGTGCAGTAATAAACAAATACAAGTTCAGAAAATGCATAAGATGATTAAAAGTATATCAAATCAGGATGTAAATCATTTTTAAATAATTCTGTCTTTACATTCAAACTACAATCAATTCATACCACTCTATTTCTCAACTAGAGTGAGTTGCAGGTTGACTTACCTCAACTGTTTTCCCTTCAACTCCTTCACAGACTTTTGCTCTTCCCTGGTCTTGCTTTTCCTCTTGGTCTTGAGCTGTTTCCTGGCCTTGTGCTCCAACATGGCTTTCCACTCCTCCCTGAACATCAGTAACTCCCTGAACATCAGTAACTCCCTGAACTTTTACACCTTGTTGATCTTCTACTCTTACAGAGACTTCTGCTGCTCCTTTGTCTTCCATTCCCTCCTGGTCATTTGCTCCTCCCTGCCCTGCCAATCCATTTTGAGCTTCCACTCCCCTCTGTTCTTTCAAATATACCTGTTCTTCAAGGTTTTGTTTCTGCAGACCATTCTCTGAGGAAGGTTCATTATTATTTACCTGCTGATCACATGATCTGTCAAGAACACTCTGTGGTTTCTCCTGTGACTCTTGTCCTTCACTACAGCTTTTTAAGTTTGTTCGAGTTGTAACTGATTCCTCTCCTGTTACTGGTCCTTCTGATACACTATCAACATCTACCATTTCATCATCATCATCTCCTGCATTCATGCTGGCATCCTCAGTGTTATCAAAAATATCAGAGTCACTTCTCACAGAACTGCTCTCATCCTCTAAAAATTCAATGGATAAAATCAGATTCATACTTTATTCCTTTTTTATTCCTTTATTTTTCTATTCCCTTATTTTTTTCATCCTTTATTTTTTTTATTCTTTTATTTTTCATTCCTTTTTTATCTTTTGTTGTTGTTGGGATTGTTTTCTTTAGGTCTATAACTCATGTTGGTCTTTATAAATTATTAAATTTAAGTTTGAAGATCCAACTACTTTCCTAATTATACATGAAATAGTCAAAGTGAAGGATACTACCTGGTAGTTGGCAGACATCGGATAACTGAGTCAGCTTTTTTAATCCATAAGTCTGAATCTTTAGGTATAGTTTTGTGTTGTTTATACTTACTGTTCTCTTCCACTTCCATGTACTGTTGTTCATCACTTTCATTGTCTTTTACTGGGGTCTGTGATACTGTCTTATCGTTTTCTGACTCCATGGATTTTCTTTATACCTGTAAATTTTTTAAAAGTTTTCATACAAAGTACAATACTTATATTAAGGGTGTACCTCCATAACTTTTGAGAACAAGAAGCTCAAGTGGACTATTGCTCTCATGAGAACTATCCGAACATGCATGGTCCAGTTTGTGCAAAATAAGAGAGTTATTTAATATACACCTTAGAATAAATTATAATTTCTATTAAAGTCAAAAATTTAAGGAGTGACTCAATTTTTTTCAATGGATGGAGAAGGAAGAAAAATGTATAATAATGTGCTTAGCGCATTATAATACATAAGTTTGCTCAAATTCTGTACTTTTTCCATGGTTACTACCATCCAAAGAAAAATAAATTAGGCAACGCAAGTGTAGCATCCCCTCGCAAATGCATGTTCTATGTCACTGAGCAAAATTATGTTAAGCCTAAGTCCACAGTGACCTTGGCCTTTGACACTTAACCTTGAAAATCAATAGGGTTCATCCTGTCCCCATGGGGAAAATTTATGGAAGGTATGATGTTTCTATGATCATTACTTTGTCTTCTATGCTGTTCACAAAGATTTTAAGCCTAAGTCCACAGTGACCTTGGCCTTTGACCCTTGACCTTGAAAATCAATAGGGTTCGTCCTGTCCCCATGGGGAACATTTGTGGAAGGTTTGATGTTTCTAAGATCATTACTTTGTCTTCTATGCTGTTCACAGAGATTTAAAGCCTATTAGTCCACAGTGACCTTGACCTTTGGCGCTTGACCTTGAAAATCAATAGGGTTCATCCTCTCCCCAATTGGAACATTTGTGGAAGGTTTGATGTGTCTATGATCATTACTTTGTAACTTCTATGCTGTTCACAAGAATCTGGACACACACACATCCTAACAAACACTCGGACGCATGGCAGCGATGCTATATCAGGGGATAACAAATTATTGTCATTACATATCATGATTTTGTTTCCTTCAAACGTGCTCTAGATTTTCTGAAGTCTATCCATAAACCCTACACTATACTTCTTCAGGGGTTACCCTGGCTTTCAGGGTGAATGATAGAATTCTCTCGCTCCAAAATTTACAATGAGAGATTTCAAATTTCAATGAGAGATTAGTCTCTCGCTCAAGTGGTCACAATGAGATTTTTCACAAATTGTAGTGAAAAATAAATACAAAAGCGTAAATTTGGTGTTTATGACATTTTAATGAATTTGAAGGGTAGTTGTTTTGAAATTTGATGTTCCCTCAGACATTATTGATTTTGATTTTATGTCCCTACAGATACTACACCACATCACGTTTTTGTCAACGTCGTAGTGGAGCCAGGACCCATATATGGATATCCATTTTTGCTGAAATTTTAGCTCGGATTTCCTTTGGCTTTGATTGATTGGGGTCGAATCCGGCGTTTTATCAGAGTCAGGGCCAGAGGATGGGGGCGTCGCAGAGTTATTGTTTACGTCTTTAATGAATTTCAATTGACTTTGTCCTGACCCAGGAACCGATGGCAGTTTACGTTTTGGTGGCATGTCGGCCGGCGTCCCTGTTTACAACTTGTCGATAAATATAAAATATAAACACGCGCTGAATAGGGACCGACCGAAAAGCGTGTATTTGAACCGTATTTTCCTCTAGACGATGAGAAAATATTTATCGGCTATATTACTAGTCATGATCATCTACACGCTTTGACGCAAATTGGATTAGTTTTGTGTATTTAAAGCGCTTACATGATCAAGGAGTGTATTAGAAGATTCGCCGTACGGACATTTCGAGCTATGATCTGACGATGTTGTAGATAATATCGATGCGAGATATTTTCGCATTCTGACATTTTTCATGCGATTTTTGGAAAAAAAGTGCGATAATATCGCGAAATCGCGCCCCAAAGTAACCCCTGCTTCTTTACTTTTCAAAAAAATTTATGTTGACCTGTGGCAACGTCAAAGTAGTGATGATAAGACAGTAAATGAGTTATCACTGGAGTAAAATTGTTGGTATACAATATAGTACCAGGAATTTTCTATCCAATAAGAATCGTTGTCAGAATGAAAATTAAATGACTTTGATATACTCATTATTATTACTGTACAGTACTTAACACATGTTAAACTAATTCATCATCTGTACAACTGTTCTTATAAATTCTACTTTTGATCACATCACTTTATCAGTGAATACAATACTGGTACAATTGTACTCATTTAGAGTGTACGTGACTTCATGCAAAAATACAGATTTTGGATATGATAGTGATGCATGCAGTCAGGAAAGAATATCAAGATTTTCTTGTAATTCTTTCAACTGATAACAAACTAGACCAAAATTATATTCTTTCTGTTCAAGGTTAATTCCTAATGTAAGCATCACATGACTGACAATTTTTAAAGTAATCCCTTTTGCGATTCAGGCACGGGCCGTTTTATTATGCTGCCATCTGAGTCAACAGTAGCATAATGAAAATTCAAAGGCCAGTGCCCACATCTCAAAATTGATTACTGTCCGTGCGTCTCACTTTAGAAACTGGATAAACGTAATTTTGACTACTTTATCATGAAAAAATTGAAATGAAATAGAACTTGCTTAGTCGTAAATTTTGCAGCACGCAATCAAACTAATTATAGACAAGTTTTAGATGGGCCATTTCCCATGCTAATTTTTCCTCTGATATAATAAAGCTGAAATTTAAATTAATTTAAATTTAATATTGAAAACGCCCCTGGTGCACTAAAAAGTATTTTAGTAACAACCATATATATTCAAACATATACCAAAATTTACGACTAAGTGCGAACGATTCAATTATATATCGTTCCAAGTTTCATATCTGAATTTAACAAAACAACAAAGTTATTGTGAATATATTTTTCAAAATCGTTCATTTACTGCTTTGACATCAGTAGAGAACTTTCATAGTACTTATATATACTTCCTGTAAGATTTCATGAAATTTTGTGCAGTGGTTGCAGAGGAGATGTCGAAAATGTTAAAAGTTTACGCCGGATGCAAAGGACGGCCTACTATGACGATACATGTAGCTCACTTGAGCTTCCCTCAGGTGAGCTAAAAAACAATTCTGGAGGGGTGGACGGGGTGATATTTAAGGGAAGGGAGGGAGGGAGGAGGTAAGGGGGCAGGAGGGGGAGAGGTAACCCCCCCCCCCCCCCATTCTGGTCTATATCTTATCTGCATGGACAACTTTCAGCTTAGCTGCATGGACAACTTTCAGCTTAGCCACAAAATTCAAAATCAAAAAAGCTATATATAGCTTATAAATGTCTACTGGTATGATAGCTGGATCTGCACCTTCAATTCAAAGGAAGGAATAATCATTATAATGCCTGTATGTACCAAAGACCCCATACGAAATCGTGAATAATTTGCATTTTCATGTTTTTTTATTCAAAAGGGATGCAGAATAAAACTAAATCGATCTATATTCCGACCAAATCATACATCTCTAATTTCTCTATATCTATTTCTAATGTACAACAGAAAAATGAACCAGAAAATACCTAGTTTTGTGATGAAAACTGAAATGAAACTCGTTGTTGATTTCGTCTGCTCCACTGTGGATGAAACCGGAAGTTGAAGTCCTGCAAGAAAATTTGGCGGCAAAGTTCAAAGTGAGCTTCAGTGAAGCCTACACAGATAAAATAGATTTCAACATTGTATAAATGTATATCTGTTGTATTTTATAATACTATGTTATTTGCCCTTTACCACTGATGAAATAAAACAGATTTTTTTCAAGAAATATTTTGTGTGACATTTAGTGCAAAAGTTTTCTAAGATCCAAGTGTCTGTGTTTAGCTTCACTCTTGTGTAACTTTGGGGATATATTGTTATTTTTCTCTAGCAAAAATTCGTGTCTTTTAAGCGAGGCTCAAGTGAGCTATATATATAAATATATTGTCATAGCGCGCCGTCCGTCCGCCGTCCGGTGTAAAGACGATTAATGACCCCCGTAGAAAAATGACCTTGGGTCATTATTCGTCGTGGCAAAATGACCCCCGGTCATCACTCTATGGGGAAGGGGGTCATTGCCCGTAGAATAAGTATCACTACCCAAAAAAAATGTTGAACCAAACTCCTTGCTGACATTTTCCTTTAATTACAAGAAGGTGCATTCCTTCAATCTTTGCGGGGAAAAGACACCTAGTTCTTAATTTCAACTTCACATACAGAGATGATTTGTTTTCTATCAACCCAAAATTTGTACAGTACATCAGCACCATTTATCCCACTGACCTGACTGACACCATTTATACCAGACATCCCATTTGGACATAATTAATGTTGTCCTACGACATTGATGGTCACACTAACACTCTACAACAAACACGACGACTTATGTTAAATTTTAGCATCACAAACTTTCCTTTCCTGAGTAGCAATATGCCTTCATCGCCTGTATACATGGCTTTTCTATATCTTAATTGATAAATCATTCAAGAGCAATTAATTTTTTTTTCTGAAGGCTTTACTGAAAAAAAATTAGTTTCTTCAGATAAGCTTCTCACCCAGGATACGTTTTTGACCTACTAACATGAGGAAATTCTACAATGGATAAGGGGAACTTGTCATACGCTATAAAGGCTCCTTATCCAGAGTGGTAAGTGATATTCGGTCTTAGGCCATTGGTACCATCAATTAGCAAACAGTCTTGTATCTTCCGACTTAGAAGTATGCGACATATCTGCCGAATTGAAGTGTTGTATGCAAGCAGGACCATACTCTATCCCACATAGTGAAACATGGGAGAAACAGACTCTTCCTGGACACCTGGGCCCGGCACCATAAACTAATGCTAGGTTTACACTTAGCCACGATGCCCTACGATGTCCACGATTGAGCAAAATCGTGGAGCTCCACGATTCTATAAATAAAATTGGTCTTCACACGCTCTCCGACGCTCCATCACGCTCTGATACGCGCTGTAGCGATTTGTTACGATCGTAGATAAGATCTGTTACGATTTGCATCCCGTTCTCTCAAGCTTCGTTACGTTCCCGCACGATTACCAAGATGAGCTATTACGCTCTGCCACGCTCTATCACGGTTCCCTACGCTTATCAAGTTTTGTTGCGATCTGTTACGATGCAGGACTACGATTTGCCGCGATTAAACACGATTTGATATGAAATAGACAACCAGTTTCAATACCACTTGCAATATCCGAACAAGATTAAGCTTAATATCAAGGAGATGAATATTTTTATATCGCATAACGCTAGAAATGGCATTGATAAACCTTATTTGATCTTTCTCTTTTTCGATTATTAAAGGTTACATTTTTTCTTGAGCAATTCAAATCTTTGATTGCTTGTATATATTTAACTCGTTCGAAGACAATAAATGCAGCACCTCACTGATTATCAAGACTTCTTTTCTTAGTCTTCTTCATATGTTAGAAATTGTTGCGGATGTTAAAAACACTTGTAATCCATCAAAAACGGGTTGTCTTATTATAATTTTTATTATAGAAATATTGGAATCGCAACGAATCTTGTAGATCGTGGACTGAATCGTGGAAACCGTAACAAATCGTCAAAGAGCGTGAGTGAAATCGTAGTGGATCGTAGGAGAACGTGTTTAACCAAGATTTCCTACGATCGCATATTACGATCTGTTGCGCTTTGTCAAGATCTGTTACGCTCTACTACGCTCCATCACGTTCACTACGCTCTCCTACGCTCTCTCACGATGTAAGGATCAATCGGGACAATCGTAGCAAATTTTTTGAGAATCAAAAATTTTGCCACGATCTCTGCGATCTCCTACGATCATCACGATTCCACCACGCTCTCTTACGATCGTCACGATTAAACCCCACGCTCTCTTACGATCTCTACGATTCACCTCAATCGGGGTAATCGGGGCGATCGTGGCTAAGTGTAAACCTAGCATAAGAATTGACTTATACATAGTGCTCAAAGCAGTGAAAACTTGAAATATCGAATTCATCCATTCTATTTTACTCTGAAAATAGACTAATTCTAGCTAGATCTGTAAATATTTTTAGTCATCACTTATGTTAAAAAGAGGGGGTGGACAGGGTGAAAGGGAGGTGGGAGGAGGGAGGGGAGGGGAAAAGGAGAGGGAGGAGCGGGAGGAGGGAAGGGAAGGGTGAAATCTGAAGGGGGCGAGACAAAAGTAAATTGAAATTTAGACTAACATGTAAGTCAATTCTTAGTTTATGGTGCTGGGCCCTGATCTCACTCCTTTATTGGTACATGTAGTTCGCTTATTTTCATATGGTGGAAGTGTTTGTTTGCAATGGATTCCATTTATCCCGATTTTGTACTCCTTCTGTTTATAAATGATTTCCGGATTATCTGTTTTGTACTTTACGATGTATATTCGGATATGAATTAATATTATCGATATTTATGAAATCTGGTATCTCATTATATAGACAATACACGTGTAATTTTATTCTTCATAGCACCTAACGGAATCCATAATATCATAGTCTAAGTGTCCGTGCTTAGGGATTTAGATGAAACTTTAAATAGAACGAAAGAGTACCTTTAGTCTCCTACAAGACTTTATCTTATTAGTCCCCTACCGGCAACGCCGAAGGGGATTCTTATTGTTTATCATTTGGATCCGCCAAAAGGTGGCGTAATCACATGTGAATACAGATTACGGGGATACCCACCTTGGTCGAACTCGGAGTCTGCGCACAGGGGCTACAGTACACAGAGTACAGAATAAATACCCCCTCCCCTCCACTTATAATACATAAGCAAACACTGTTTGTGTATGTTTATGTATTATAAGTGGAGGGGAGGGGGCAGTATTTATTCTGTACTCTTTGTGTACTGTACGTAGCCCTGTGGTCTGCGTTAGTCTGCTTTTTTAGTCTCTTTGTTATTTGTATCGTGGCCAAGACATCCTTCGTTTTTTGTACCCTACCGGCAACGCCGAAGGGACTCTTAGTTTCCTCTCGATATGTCTGTCCGTCCGTCCGTCCGATTTGTCAGTTTTCCGTACTTTTAGAGATATTCAGGTGAAATTTGATGCACAACTTAGTCATGGATAGATACAAAGCAAGTATGACTTTCGTCACGTTTGACATATTTTTCGAGGAGTTATGCCCCTTGATGACTTGTAAAATTCATTTTTTGTTAGTTTTCCGGACTTCTTTCTGCAACAAATGGAGATATTCAGATGAAATTTGATACACAGCTTAGTCTTGTATAGTTACAGAGCAAGTTTGACTTTCTTCACGTTTGACCTATTTTTTGAGGAGGTAAGCCCCTTGGTGACTTGCAAAATTAAGTTTTGGTGAGTTTTTCGGACTTTTCTCTGCAATAGATAGAGATATTTAGGCGAAATTTGATACACAGCTTAGTCTAGGATTGTTACAGAAAAAGTTTGACGTTCGTCACATTTGACTTTCGAGGAGTTGTACCCTTGATGACTTGTAAAATTCAGTTTTTGTGAGCTCTCCGGTGTTTTCTCTGCAACAAATGAAATGAAATTTGATACACAGCTCAGTCTTGTATACTTACTGAACAAGTTTGACTTTCGTCACGTTTGACCTATTTTTCGAGGAGTTACAGAGCAAGAACGTTAACTACGTCACGCTATTTAAAATCAACATAGAAAAGTCACACCTGAAACCATTTTCTTTGACTGTCAGCGTACTATTTGTCGTACGGACATATAACTTACGCCGTTATTTACGAGAGTTCGACATCTATCCACTATATGAACTGTTTTATCGGGAAAAAAGTTGACTAAGGAGATAAAACCTCAGTTTTCTTATTTCTAAAGTGAGCTGCACGGACAGTAAGTTTAAATTCATGCTTAATTCAAGAGTTCGATAGGCAGAGTTGCAGGACATAAATTTATGCCGGTAGGGGACTTATATCGCTCAGCGATCATAATTTATATTTTTATCACTCTCAATGCGTGGCATGGTTCATACTTTTTTGGCATATTACATTGTTTAGATTTAGGATCACTCATGAGGGTTAAGTACCCGAAACGTGCATGTCTGGTCCACGTTGCCAATTATTCTGTTCTTAAATGATGCTATTCAATTTGAAGACGTTTACATTACAATAGTTATTTCATACATGTTAGTAGCTTACAGTTTGGAGTCGTCTTATTCTTTTTTTTTTAAGTTTAAAGTGCGTGTTGTATGCGTTTCGTTGGGTGTTATGTTGGAGATGTTTGCCATTTATTTTCTTCTTCTTCTTCTTCTTCTTCTTCTTCTTCCTTCACGGAGCTGACTCAAACTGAGTGATAATACTCCGAAATACATATATTTCTATATGTACATATCATATTTGGACTCATTTGAACATTTGTACATGTAGAATTACGTATTCATGTGTCTCTTGTTTTCCGCTTATCTTGTTATTTTTCCATTAACAATGATGGACATTATCTAAGCCATCTTCAGCATTGCTTTATTTCTGCTTATGGAGGCAAATGTCCTTCAAAATGAGTGTCAAATATCAGAAGGTCGTGTCATTTTCTAAATGCCACCCCATACTTTGTCGTGCAGTTAATTTCATACGGAGTCATTTTCCTATGGGGGTCATTTTCGATAGATCTGACATATTGAAAAAAGACCCCCCCCCCCCCCCCCGTAGAAATTCTACTATTTGGACTCATTTTTCTATGGCAAGTCATTATTCTACAATGAATAATGACCCCAGGTCATTATTCTATGGGGTCATTATTCGTCTTTCCATCGGAAAAACTTTTTACATTTTCGACTTCTCCTCTGCAACCGCAGTACAGCATTTCGCGAAACCTTACAGGAATCGAGTACTCAAGGTTCTCCAATTAGGTTTGTGTTTTTCGTGCCGATCGGTCAATAAGTATGGCCTCCGATGGCACTGTTTGGCCGACTTCTCCTTTGGAACTGCTACATAGAATTACAAGAAACCTTACAGGAAGCAAGTACTCAAGGTCCTCATTTTCGACTTATCCTCTGCAACCGCTGCACAGAATTGCACGAAACCTTACAGGAATCAAGTACTCAAGGTCCTCTACAAGGTTTGTGTTTTACTTTTACGTGCCGATCGGTCAACAAATATGGCCGCTGAGGGCTCTGATTGACTGACGCATAGAACTTCTCTGCACAGAATTGCACGAAACCTTACCGGGTGCAAGCACTCAAGGTCCTCTACCAAGTTTGTGTTGTTCGTGCTGATCGGTCAACAAATATGGCCGCCGAGGACTCTGAAATTAACGGCAACATTTTTCTGATCAGTTGCAATAAAATTCGTTTGTTGTCTATGATGTATAGACGAATGTTGTGGTCTATAACGGGAACTTATAGCGAATGTCATCACTTTATTACAACATCCCCAAAAAATTCATAAAAAAAAAAAGAAAACAAAGAGGAGCACAACAAGGAACACCAAATCAAGAACAAGGAAATAAAATACACACACTTCCACCAAAACATATGACACAATTAAAATACTACATAAACTACGAGGGCTGATTAATATGTTGTGAGCCTCGGTTTTCTGGGATGCAGAAGGTATTCTGCTGAGAGATTATCTCCAAAAAGGACAAACAATCTATGCTTCACCTTTGACACAGTTATGGGAAAATATTAAACTTAAGCGCCGCGGAAAGTTCATAAACTTAAGCGCCGCGGAAAGTTCACTAGTTAGTTAAAGGTGTGTTAATTGTTCCATTGCTCCTGTTCACAAGTCTGTCACTGCCATGGCTGCCAATCATGATTCAGGCTTTGATTTGATTGAGCATCTGCCTTATTCACCTGATCTTGCTCCATTAGACCCGAAGATCATCTATTCCAAAACTGAAAGCAGCTATTTCTGGCTCCCACTTTCAGTCCTATGATGACGTCATACTTGCAGTAGATGCATGCTTTCTGACAATTAAGATAAGGAGTTCTTTAAAAGTTGTATTGAGGCCCTTAAACACCGGTGGCAGAAGTATATAGATACTGAAGGGGATTGTGTAGAAAAATAATGCAAAATGTCTGATAAAATTCAAATTCTTCAATACGAGACTCACAACATATATCTAGTTTATCATATGATACACCCGTTACGCAGTTTGAACTTTCATGAAGTCATTTCATAATCAAATGTTATGATAACACGTTACATATCTCTCTGCTTGAATGCGATTGGTCAAGTTTGGAGTCTCATCACCTACACTGTGACAAGTGTGACCTTTCAAATATCGGTCATATGTTAAATTCAGACTCAAATTAAATATCAATGATTAAAATTGTTGTTGTTGAAATAATTATTGCATAAAATTACTACTCGAAATTGAAATATTTTTCTCTGTACGCACAGAAAATCTATACGATGTGGAACTACTTCTCATGGCGTAGCAGACAACTTTTAGGTCAAGGCGTAGTTCGCCTCCAGTTCTCAGAAACGTTGATTTCACGTTGGAAATAAACATTTTTTTGGCAGAATCATGTGATAAAAAGAATCTCAAATGAATTTTCATTTCATATCATGTATTATGAAACTCGTTGTGCGTTTTACATCCCCTCGCCAAGGCTCCGGGATTTAAAACACACAACTCGTTTCATAATACATCGTATGAAATGAAAATTCATTTGAGATCCTACATATATCTAGTCTTAATCTTAATAATGTATATCAATCTTTATGTTATTTTAACCTTTTGTATTTTATTCATTTACTTAATATATTTCCAATGGATAGTTTTGTACATAGTAAGTGTTGCTATGTACGCCGCAGAGAATCTTGCATAATTTAGCATATCATTAAAGATATTTTCTCTCATTTCTAATCCCTGCCACTTGAAATAATCAAAAAATCTTTATTCTCATGACATGATTCATATTTACGATTGTTAGATTATCTTTTTCTCCACTAATCCTTTCGCGTCCCCTGATTTGTTTTGAAAAAAAAATGTATCTCGAACAAAAGAGATTTCCGAAGGCTTTTCCTTTGGAACTGTATGACCGTTACCATATTGAATTTTACATAATGTATTGCTCTGTTATTTTTGTATAAAACATAATTGATCGGTCTGTCAAAGTTAATCTTCTATAGAGATAACCAAAATATCATTGTTTTATAATCCCTGAGGTCTTCTAAATAAATATATTACTCTGATTATGAAAATACTTCATACTCTGACGGGGAATTGTTGAATTTGATCCGATTTGGGGGCGTATCCCATAGCTTAATCTGCCTTAAATGTTCCTTAAGAAATCACCCAGCCAAATATGACGAGGGCTCTAACTAATTCCCCGGACAGTGAATGCCTGAATCCCTTTTAACAATCATATTTTAAGGGATAAAGTTAAACGGCATCAAAACTGATCATTAGTGTCTAATTAAGGCCGTGTAAACGATAGATTAAGTTCATTTGTCCATTTCAACGAAACATGTTGCAAACATAGCAAGTGAAATTGATTTTTCCCGGACTTTTTTCTCTTTCGAATTATTGGATTACTTTATATCGAATATTTTATTTAAAAGAATAGGGAAAACAGAAAAATAAAAAAAAACTTTTATAGCAGTGACATGATCAATCGATTCTTTAATTTTGAATCAAAATGAGCACGTGCGATTCACCCGAAAAAGACTCAGAAAAACAAATGAATGAGGTTAAAGAAAAACTGGACAGAACGAATTCGGAATATTTCAGTGATGATGAAGATATTGATGTTGTAGACGATTCAGAATCTGACGGCGACCACCCAAAACAAGGTATACAAATATATTTGTAAATTATAAAATGATTTAAAATTGAAATTTGAAATTCTGGGACATATTTAATATATTCAACAAGTCAATCGTTTCTCATTTTTCCATACATATTCTTTGGTATTTACAGTCCTTATGAATTTATTTGACTTCTTCGTATTCGTATCTATATATTCTTGATCAATTATAATGTATATAAATTCATTTTATTTATTAGATTTAATATATTTCCTTATATATGTTGAATTTCATATATATTTCCCTATATATTCATAAATTCATTTTATTTATTAAATTTAATATATTTCCTTATATATGTTGAGTTTCATATATATTTCCCTATATATCCATAAATTTATTTTATTTCTTCAGTTAATTTACTCATATATTCAAATGAATGCAATTATTTACGTGCTTGTCAATACTTTCGGAAATACGAGTATATTTAATACTTTTCACTGTAAATTAGTTTTCAGGGATTGCATTCCCTTTTTATATATTTTGATTATTTATGAGTCTAATATTTATTAATTATTTATGAGTTTTATGTTTTATTTGTCGAACTTGTTTTCATCTATTTATGATTCATTGAGTGTACAATGTACCTATATCATTCTTATTATAGCATTTCCAAAATAAATAAGTCAGAGTACTTTTACATTGAGATAGTAACCCTTCCTTTCTTATTCTTCTATTTCAATTTATTTATTTATTTATTTATTTATTTATTTATTTATTTATTTATTTATTTATTTATTTAAACAATAAAAAAACATTAGTGTTTTTATTGTATTTATATAAAAACGACTGTGTTGTATTTATTTGTTCATTTATTTATTTATTCATTTATTTATTCATTTAATCATCTATTTAATCGATTATCAATCTAATTTTTATATATACTTCATTTAATTATCTATTTGAATAACATTGCGTGTCTCTTCTGCACCTTTTAAAGTTGATTTTGTCGTCGTTTTAAGGAGGCCAGGATGAGAACAGTGATGATATTTTAGCTTCTAAGAAACAGAGGAGAAACAGGACGACGTTTACAGCTGACCAGCTCCGTGAGTTAGAGGCTGTGTTCCAGCACACACACTACCCGGACTGTACACTCAGGGAACAGATAGCTGATAAAGTAGATCTCACAGAGGCTAGGGTCCAGGTATACAACATCTAATTCTATATTTATCTATATTTATATACTTGTCTTGAAATCATGGAATTTGATGCTACACAATTTCAAAATGATTCTCTTTTTAAACACACTTTTAAAGCCCAAGGTTCAAGTAAGCCATTGTCATAGCGTTTCGTTCGTCGTTAGTTTGTGAACTTTTGCATTATTGCGTCTTGCACTACAACGTCATAAGTTCACTCTGCTCTTTTACAGCCCCCCCCCCCCCCCCCCCCCCATTTTCTCAACTTTTTATACATTTTTAAATCATATGAATAATTTTAATTTAACTTTTGATAGATATTTGTGTTTTTGCAGTTTCTCCTTTTTTATTAAAGTTTTTCCATATTTATTTACTTTTCTCTTGATTTAATAATGTTGACAAAACTGTTTTCTAGACAGAGCTTACAGATGAATGCCTAAAGTTGTGAAAGTATTTTGACAGAATTTAAATGTTTGAATTTATAAAATGCTAGAAAGGCGTTCAGATTTTTAACATCTCTTCTAGAAGCAGCACACATATTTTGGTGATTTGGTTCTGCTAAAGGGCCTTTTGTTTAAATTCCTATGATATGCAATATTTCTCTCATTAACTCTCTTAGAAAATGGTTATTTCATTTCATTTTATTTTGTTTAATTTCATTTTATTTTCACATTAAAATTTTCTGTAAGATTTCCAGTGTGAGCGATGTGGTCCCTGAACCTCTTGTTTTTACATTTTATTTGAAATCATTTTGGTAAAAATAGCCTCATGGGCTTTATCTTTATTTTTATTCTTTTCATTTGTAAAATTTTTTTTTTTTTTTTTTTGATTGATGGCTTTTGCTTTTTCTTTTGAATTTATTTAGATTTCATTCATTTGATTAATATTTGCTGTGTCTGCCAAATATTTGTTTAATTTTTAAACAGGCAATGGAAAATTTTATTTTATGAAATAAAGAAAAAAAAAGTATGTTTGCTTGGTATCTTTTTAAATTTTTTACACAAAAAATCGCAGAGTCATTTAAACATTTTGCTCTATAAAATATTGAAAAGAAATGGCCATCAAGTGGAAAAATTCATTGAAAAATGATCATGATCTTTTCAAAGAATTTTCCGACACGGCAATTTACAATTAGAGAGGAGAAGTTGAGCTGGAACCTAGTTAAGAGGATTTGTTACACTTTCATTGTGATCGCATCATTCGATAAACGGTTTCTGTCGCGAAAATAAATCACGTATAATTAGCGCCCGCAATAGGCCAAACGCAGGTTGTGCGGATCTTGCGTCCCCTACAGTTTTCTGTTGTTCCGAAGCGTTGCGCGCACTAATTCTTGCTTTCGGGTATGAAATGATGAGCTAATTAAGCACCGATTCGTGGTCTATAGATTGTAGCAGACAATAGTACAACCTAGGAATAATAGCATTTAAGTAAAATCCTGGACTGAAATACCCAGTAGTTGTGTTTTCAAATCTTATTTCTTCTGATGAAATCTGATTTTACGGACGACACAATCTATAAAACATGTCAACAACTTTTGAATGAAAATTGCCGAATTCCGGAGGTTTAATTTCGTAAAGAGGATTTTTAAAATGCTTTAAATCTGCCGGGCAAAAGAGAAGGACAATTAACGTACTTGGATGTCTTTCTAGAATAAAACTTTAGAGAAAATGAATCTAGGTTAAATTCACCATCTATCCCACATCTTGAATACTAGTTTGATTTAGATCGAACACAACGGATGGCATTTTGTTTAATTATATTATACAATATTTAACATCAAGGATTAAGGTCTAACGTATTATCGAAGAATTCCCTAACACAAAATCAGAATTTCATAATAACGATCCAAATAGTTTATTTATGTAGATTCCAAGGCACGGTCAATTTAATATTCGGGGGTGGGGGGGGGGGGGGGGGGGGGGGGGGGCTTGGGTTTTTTCGAAAAAAATAATTTTGCTCTCAATTTTGATGAAAAAAAATAGTTCCTTATGGTGTGACAGAAAAAAATAATCTTGCTCATACAAATAATCTGCATTTGATGAATTACCATAAATTTTCGCTACAATTCTTAAAAAATTTCCGGCTCGCTTCGCTCGCCGCAGTTTTCAAATTGTATCAACATTTTTTTCGCTCGCTTCGCTTGCCATAACTTTTCTATCAATATATTATTTACTTATTGCAGAGTTCATATATTTGAATATATCAAAAGTTATACATGTATGTGAACGAAAAATGGCTCCCTATAAAGCTTAAATATGTTATCAATATTTATGTATTGTTATTAATACATGTTGCATGTATCCTATATAGTCTAATTTTATTAATTTTATGTTCTTTTAAGCTTGGAAGGAGAAAATTCTTTGTAACATTTTAAAATTTGTCAAGGAGACCTTCCCCTCAGACCCTCTTTTACATGTTACATACATGTACCTTATATGTATATATATATTATATATTATATGTAATATATTGAAAATTGTATTGTAAAAAATCGTTTATTTCTCTTTTTAAAAGTGACTTGAATACTTGCTTAGAAAAACCAATATAGTAACAGATTAATACTTAGAGTTTTGAGTAAAAATATAAATAATTTCTATTGATAAAAAACAAACATTCTTAATATGCGCATCACTTTGTTAAAAAAAATTCCTTGCTCGAACTTTGCAAGAAAAAATAATTTTGCCCCGGGCTTGGGCGAAAAAAATAATCTTGCTCCGACAACCCCCCCCCCCCCCCCTGAATATCAAATGGACCATGCCTAAGCTAAAGGAACGCAATGACACTTGTACATACGTTTTCTTTACTTCTTACGAAAGTCAGTAAATACAAACCAAAAGTATTTTCGGAACAAAGAAAAAAATCAGAGCAAAAATATTTATATTGAGAACTAGAAAATATCTGTTGAAATATTTTCTAGAAGAAAATAATATTTTCCAGAACAAAAGAGATGGAGTTTCTTTTTTCAGAAAAAAAAATCAGAGCAAAAATATATAATATTCAGAGCATAAAGATATTTTGGAACAGGAAAATATTTTCCAGAACACAGAAATAATGAATAATCCCTCTTTTGTTTATACATGTGTCTTGATGCTTTTAAACGTAGAATTTTTGCAATTTTTTAGGTCTTCATTACTTATTTTTTACATTCACCATAGTGTCAGTGACTCTAAATACAAAGGCTTGACTAATATACTGGGGTTTTTTTTTTTTAACTTTTTCCCATTCTGAACAATGGTCAAATTCATAAAGAAATGAAAGAATGAAATTATCTTTATTAAAAGAAAAAAACAGAATAAGAGGGATGAATACATTTTATCTTCAAAAAGTTTTATCTTTAAATCTTCATATTTCAATTCATTTTGAGGAAAAGTTATCGGTAATACCTCTAAATTTATTAATCTATTTTATTATTAATTTTAGTATTAATTTATTATTAATCTATCCATTCATTCCTTTGTCTTTTTCATAAGTCTAATAAGTCACCTCTAGATTTATTGAACTATCTTTTACCTTTTTAGATAGGTTTGTTTGTGTGGTTTTTTTTCTATTTATTTGTGTATGAATATTTCTCTTTTTTAATTTTCACCATCCTTTATTTGCGATGATTTGTCAATATATAATTTTTTCATAACTACTGAACATACGCAGCAGAAAAGTCCAAAATTTTACGTCAGGTTTCTTTGCTTTCTTGGCATTCCTTTATACTTGTCACATAACCACAAATCTCTCTATTATAATAAGATAAATTAAAATAAAATTAGCTGATTCAAACTTCGTTAAGTGGTGGTTATTTTACGTTATTGGATATGTTTCAAAAAGATTAGGAAATTATATTTCAACAAAACGAAAATTAAAATCGAATTGTACCATAATTAATCACTAATGAGCTGAATTGATTATTCATTAAAACTAGATTGATCGGCATCCGAGTTAATTCCTAATTAATACGCTAATCTTAATCCCGTTTCTCCCCTCATATAATAGCTTATCCTTATTGTAAAACAGTACCTAGGTACAACGAACTGTCGATTCGAAATCAATAAGTAAAAACAGTATTCAAATGTTATCAGCAGGGGCGTATGTAGATTAGAGTTGGGGGGAAGGGGAATGATATATATGAAAAGGGCAAGGGGTTGGAAGAGGTCCTTGTGAGGATTTCTGGGGCGATCCTCCCCTCCCCCTTCGAAAATCGTATACAATTATAGAGAATGTTTCTGACGAGCGAAGCGAGTAAGCGAAAATTATAATTTCTTTATTGGCCTGGGATGGGGTAACACACCCCTTTGCTATATGTGTAAGTTGATATTCTTAGTACATGTAGTCAAAAATTAGATATGTTGAAGGGGATACCATACTTCATACTCTTGGGCATTTTTAATAGACATCATGTTTGGCTTTGAGTTTTATTGCAAAAGTGATGTACAAATTAATCCGCGTAAATGAAAAATGAAGTAAGATGACGAGTTCCGACGAGCTGTGATTTTTTTCAGAACTACCAGAGATCAAGTGTGAGCGAAACAAAAGCCTTTCTAGGACGATTGGGGGGACCCCTACGCCTCCTTTAAATCCGCCACTGTTCAGTGTGTGTAGTTTTAAGACTGATTTAAACTTTGAATCACCATTTGAGCACTTCAGACACGTGGCTCAGCCAAATATCGCGAATCCAAACCCATTTAGGATAATTCTTTATACGTCTTTTTTATCCGTGACTATAAAATCCAAACATTTTGAAATTAAGAAGATTTAATAAAACTTTAAAATTCTAGTAAATCTTCTGCTAATTGGACTTTTTCTTGTACCTTAATCCTTGACTCAAACCCATAAGCATGCGTTATACGTTACAGAGACCATAGAAAGGCTTAGAACGTGATTCTTCCATTTCGTTAGATACCGAAAAATGACCAAAACTTGGGTAATCCGGTAACATATAAAGGTTAAAAACTTCGGTAATCCCCGTTTCGATTCATTTTGTTCTACCTTTTTATTTCTTTATTTTATTTTTTTTTTTTTTTTTTTTTTTTTTTTTTTTTTTTTTTTTTTTTTTTTTTTTTATTTTTTTTTTTTTTTTTTTTTTTTGGTATTTGTTTTTGTGTTTTGTTTTGTTTTTTTGCTTTTTTCTTTTGTTGTTGTTGTTGTTTTTAGGACTAGAAAAAATCATTGAATATAAAAGCATTTGGCCTAAAATAGCTTGAAGCAAAACTAGGTCAATATAGTGAGATCCAAGAGGGCGATTTCGCTCACCTGACAACTCTACCATTTACAAATTGTATTCCACATTTATATCTTTAAGTGTTTTCGGAAATTGAGGTTCATATCGCTTAACTTTTCCTAGAATACTTGTAAAATGTACAGAATAAGATGAAAATAATACCTTTTCTTAGCTAATGCCGTTGGTATTCGAAGCTTTTCAAGAACATCGAAACTGAAACGAAAGGTTATGTACGGATTTTTATATAAATGTATTTTATACTATATTTATAGGTGTGGTTCCAAAACAGACGTGCAAAATGGAGGAAACAAGAAAAAAACATAGTGCGCATGTTCGACGTCTTCAGACACAGAATAGAACCATTTCCCGTCATGCCTCACCCACTTAGCCTTGGTCCATCTGCTTTCTCATCTGTCCGTCCATCTTTGTTTCCATGGTTACCCAGACTTCCTCTGAGCCTCCCGCCATTTTTACCTTTTCCATCGCCCTTCATGCAACATTCAAGAAATCCTTTCAAATGTAAGTACATACGGATGTTTCCCGTTCAAGTGGGAGGGTCGGACACAAGAAGTCCGGTTGACTGGATCTTTTGTTAAACAATAATTTCATTGCTTGACCAAGAGATTTTCTTGAAATCAACTTAAGTGACATTATCAAAATCTTTGAAAAAAAAAGCGCTCAGAAAAAGTTTTTAATGATTATCATACTTTATTTCTGTCCATTTCTTTTACAGCAGGTCTTCCGTCATCTGCTACGTCACCATCGCCAAAGTTAGATCTTCCATCGCCTACCGGCAGTCCATATGAATCGTATGCACGTGACTTCTTGCAGAAAATCACAGAAGAATCAAAAGAAAAATACGAGAAGGAAAAAAGCCAGAGATCGACGTCAACGCCACCTCGCATGAAATCACCCAGACTACTAACGTCAACGCCGCCTCGTACGAAATCACCCAGATTACTGACTTGATATGTCTATATTCCTGAATTTCATGAGTAAATTCAGTTTATTACGTTTTAATTCTAAATGTGTTCAGAGACATATAAACGTTTAAATATGCTCAATTTTAAACTGATATTAATTTCAATTACACAAATTGAGATACATTCAATGACATGTATTTTCAGTAAGTTATAAAACGCAAGTCTATTCATTCATGCATCATGCATTTCGCTGAATTGGTCTCTGTTACAGACGTGTTTGTACCTATTCAACGTCTCTATGTTTCATATGTATAACTTCTGTGAACATTCATATTTCACTGCATGTAGCTTGTTTTATTTTTTTTTATGATAATCACGTGTCACCATCCTCGTGTGTGTAATAAAAGGTCTAACTTTTAATTATTACGAGTATGCAAGATGATTAACATTTTGAAGGCTATCTCATCACATTTCATCCCTTTTCACACATATATCAAAAGGAAGATTCGAGCATAATTCAATTATTATGTAAATCATAAAAGTAATGTTCGCTATCGAAATGCAGGATACAATCGTTTCCACAATGCAAACGTATATCGTGTTCTTATTGTAGGAAAATATTGAACCAATGTTTCTTGTCTGCTAAACTGAAGTTAATGAACTGAAATGCCAAATAGAATGCGGTCCTGAATCATCAATATGTTCTTTGTGACATTTGTATTGTGTTTTCATTCATCATCAATTTTTGTTGAACTGAAGTTGTTGAACTCTAAGATCGTATACATCATTGAAATCTGTTGAACTAAAGTTGTTGAGCTGAAGTTCTATGTAACATTTGAAGATGTTGAGCCGAAGTTCTATGTAACATTTGAAGTTATTGAGCTGAAGTTCTATGTAACATTTGAAGTTGTTGAGCCGAAGTTCTATGTAACATTTGAAGTTGTTGAGCCGAAGTTCTATGTAACATCTGAAGTTGTTGAGCCGAAGTTCTATGTAACACTTGAAGATAATGAGCTGAAGTTCTATGTAACATTTGAAGATGTTGAGCCGAAGTTCTTTGTAACATTTGAAGATGTTGAGCTGAAGTTCTATGTAACATTTGAAGTTGTTGAGCCGAAGTTCTATGTAACATTTGAAGTTGTTGAGCCGAAGTTCTATGTAACATCTGAAGTTGTTGAGCTGAGGTTCTATGTAGCATTTGAAGTTGTTGAACTGAAGTTCTATGTAACATTTGAAAATGTTGAGCCGAAGTTCTATGTAACATCTGAAGTTGTTGAGCTGAAGTTCTATAACATTTGAAGATGTTGAGCTGAAGTTCTACGTAACATTTGAAGATGTTGAGCCGAAGTTCTATGTAACATTTGAAGTTGTTGAGCTGAAGTTCTATGTAACATCTGAAGTTGTTGAGCTGAGGTTCTATGTAGCATTTGTAGTTGTTGAGCTGAAGTTCTATGTAACATCTGAAGTTGTTGAGCTGAAGTTCTATGTAACATTTGTTCCCGAATCATTTATTTTTGTCCTTTCAGCAATTCGTGCGCTATTCATCATTGTACCTTTTGTCATGTGCTCACCAAGTGCCTCTTTTAACATTTAAAAAAAATACAAATGAACAATCGCACAATTTTAGAATAATTGGTATTGTTCATTGCTGACTGCTCTTTCGTTTCTTTTTAAATACCTAAAAGCACTATGGCTCTAACCAACACCTCACTTTACGACAAACGTGACGACATTGATATCAACTTTCCTGTTCTGAGAAGCACCACCTATCTACATGTAGTTTTATTGTTGGGTTATTTGTGGTTTCCTTTGGTATCAATATTTTTTTACCCAAAGACCTTCGTCCTTGACTTTTTTATTCGAAATAAACTTTGAATTTGCTTTAGATTGGATAATTGAAAAATAGTTTAAAGAATGGGGATGCTATCTTAACGTAGACATCTAATGTAGGTGTACTCTCACAATTGAATTTTTTTTTTCATTTTTGTGGTTGAAGGAAGGGAGGGGGGATATATTGCTGAATGTTAATCATCCCTACATCTAAATATCTCCACATTGATTTCAGATTAACTGCAGCAAATTGCATTACGCATTTCATGAACTCAAATGTATCTGATCATTAATACTTTATATGTATTTTTGTTTGCTGTGTAGTTTGAATTATTAAATGATTTGAAAAGTTAAAAAAAGTTGTTCTGATTCAATTTAGAGATTAATATAATTCTGATGTCGGAATGACCAATGTGATTTGAACTCACAATCCACTGGTCACTCTCTGGTCATAACAATTCATTCAAAGGAGCCTTTTGTGCATCGTCGGAAACCCAAGCTCGGTCACGCAAGCTCACCTCCCGTGGGTCATAACGGCAGAATTTTCGCTGGAAAGCATTACAAAAATCTAATGCGAGTTATCGTCAGTGAATTAGCTATTTAAAGCCTATATATATAAGTAGTATTGTTTTGTAACTCCTAAAAACAACAAATATGAATCACTGTCAACATTAATAAGGACATCTTTTGTTGATAAAAATATATAATAGATCATACTTTTGCTATCGATAACAAATTCACTGACAAGTACTCGCATGAGATTTTTGTAATGCTAACCAGCGAAAATTCTGCCGTTATGACCCACGGGAGGTGAGTTTCCGACGATGCGTTTTGTGGTCTTAGGTAATGACCAATATGTAGGTATTCTCAAACCCGATACATTACTTGTTGAATTGCGCATAAGGTGCTTTGGAATTATCAAAATAGAACATAATTGATAATTACAACCACTAGGTTGGTACCTCTGCTGTTGGACTGTTAGTCCCCGAGGATATCGTTCGCCTAATTTTACTGTGCTTTCGGACAGAGTTGAAATATATTTGTAAATTTTCTGATACCCGCGAGGGGTTTGACAGTAAGTGTTTTGAATATAATTCCCTGACATTGTCGCCATAGCATTTTCTATATAGACATAACGTCAGACAGTGCATGAATTTTATATATTGTTTTCATTTTCGTGCTTAAACATCGATGGCGGGTGCGGCTAGCCAACATGGTATGCTTATTCCTCCCGGGCACCTGGTCCCACCTCTAGCTTGCTGGGGGTCCGTCGATGCTTAATTTTGTGCTCTATTGTGAGTGCTGTTGAGATTATCGTCAGGATCTTCTTTAACTCATTAATTTGATACCTTATTCGGTACAATAGCTCTTTTTAACTGGCTCTTTGACGTACATTTTTGGTAATGTTTAGAATTCCGCTCTTCATAAGTAAACTATTTGCATTCTCTTTCGGCCTCGTTATAACTGATGATACATGGTTTGTTTAAATCTGCATATTTGAATATTGACAATTTCAAACACTAGGTTAGTATGGCTGCTGGTGGATTGTTTAGTCCCCGACAATTTCAAACACTAGGTTAGTATGGCTGCTGGTGGATTGTTTAGTCCCCGACAATTTCAAACACTAGGTTAGTATGGCTGATGGTGGATTGTTTAGTCCCCGACAATTTCAAACACTAGGTTAGTATGGCTGATGGTGGATTGTTTAGTCCCCGACATTTTCAAACACTAGGTTAGTATGGCTGATGGTGGATTGTTTAGTCCCCGACAATTTCAAACACTAGGATAGTATGGCTGCTGGTGGATTGCTAAATCCCCGACAATTTCAAACACTAGGTTAGTATGGCTGCTGGTGGATTGTTTAGTCCCCGACAATTTCAAACACTAGGTTAGTATGGCTGATGGTGGATTGTTAAGTCCCCGACAATTTCAAATACTAGGTTAGTATGGCTGCTGGTGGATTGTTTAGTCCCCGACAATTTCAAACACTAGGTTAGTATGGCTGATGGTGGATTGTTTAGTCCCCGACAATTTCAAACACTAGGTTAGTATGGCTGATGGTGGATTGTTTAGTCCCCGACAATTTCAAACACTAGGTTAGTATGGCTGATGTTGGATTGTTTAGTCCCCGACAATTTCAAACACTAGGTTAGTATGGCTGATGGTGGATTGTTTAGTCCCCGACAATTTCAAACACTAGGTTAGTATGGCTGCTGGTGGATTGTTTAGTCCCCGACAATTTCAAACACTAGGTTAGTATGGCTGATGGTGGATTGTTAAGTCCCCGACAATTTCAAATACTAGGTTAGTATGGCTGCTGGTGGATTGTTTAGTCCCCGACAATTTCAAACACTAGGTTAGTATGGCTGATGGTGGATTGTTTAGTCCCCGACAATTTCAAACACTAGGTTAGTATGGCTGATGGTGGATTGTTTAGTCCCCGACAATTTCAAACACTAGGTTAGTATGGCTGATGGTGGATTGTTTAGTCCCCGACAATTTCAAACACTAGGTTAGTATGGCTGATGGTGGATTGTTTAGTCCCCGACAATTTCAAACACTAGGTTAGTATGGCTGCTGGTGGATTGTTTAGTCCCCGACAATTTCAAACACTAGGTTAGTATGGCTGATGGTGGATTGTTTAGTCCCCGACAATTTCAAACACTAGGTAAGTATGGCTGCTGGTGGATTGTTCAGTCCCCGACGATTTCAAACACTAGTTTAGTATGGCTGCTGGTGGATTGTTTAGTCCCCGACAATTTCAAACACTAGGTTAGTATGGCTGATGGTGGATTGTTTAGTCCCCGACAATTTCAAATACTAGGTTAGTATGGCTGATGGTGGATTGTTTAGTCCCCGACAATTTCAAACACTAGGTTAGTATGGCTGATGGTGGATTGTTTAGTCCCCGACAATTTCAAACACTAGGTTAGTATGGCTGCTGGTGGATTGTTTAGTCCCCGACAATTTCAAACACTAGGTTAGTATGGCTGCTGGTGGATTGTTTAGTCCCCGACAATTTCAAACACTAGTTTAGTATGGCTGATGGTGGAATGTTTAGTCCCCGACAATTTCAAACACTAGGTTAGTATGGCTGATGGTGGATTGTTTAGTCCCCGACAATTTCAAACACTAGTTTAGTATGGCTGATGGTGGATTGTTTAGTCCCCGACAATTTCAAACACTAGGTTAGTATGGCTGATGGTGGATTGTTTAGTCCCCGACAATTTCAAACACTAGGTTAGTATGGCTGATGGTGGATTGTTTAGTCCCCGACAATTTCAAACACTAGGTTAGTATGGCTGATGGTGGATTGTTTAGTCCCCGACAATTTCAAACACTAGGTTAGTATCTCTGCTGATGGATTGTTTAGTCCCCGACAATTTCAAACACTAGGTTAGTATCTCTGCTGGTGGATTGTTTAGTCCCCGACAATTTCAAACACTAGGTTAGTATATCTGCTGGTGGATTGTTTAGTCCCCGAGGATATCCTTCGCCAAGGTTCACCATGTTTCGGAATTTGACTTGAAATAGATTAGTATATTCTCCGTCACCAATTATTTACATTTAAATGTAAATGACGAATGATTAAAGTACTAATCGGTATCTCCCGATGGCATACTCTCTATCTATAGACGAAAGTCTGACAAGTTTCCGACGGTGGCTGTCTTTTACAGTCTGATCTATAGTCAAAATTCTGACAAGTTTCCGACGGTGGCTATCTTTTACTAGTCCAGTCATATTACGATTTGAAATCGAACTAATTGCAAAAGAAATGTTTTTAGTGTTATGCTGTACGTTGAGACACTTGGAATTGAATTTAAATTATTTTGTTAATTATTTGGAATCAAATGAACTAAATGAATGTGATTTTATACTGTTTTGACTGCTTACTTTGTCAATATCTAGCATCAAAGTAGACGATTTTGATCTTTGTGGAGAATTGTTGAAAAAAAGGCTAAGTCCAAGGTTTTTTCGGTTAAAATTCCTAATATTTCAAAAATATGTTGACCGATTTGCTTTAAATTTTGCATGGCAGTCATTGGTGAAAAAAAAGCTATCTGAAGCTAGAATTTCATATTTCTGCCGGAGTATTATATTTTAAAAATCGAACATTGTTTTATTTTTATAATGGGGGCATAGGGAACTGACTTAAAATTCCCCATAATTTTTTCTAGATTGGAAAATGTTAGAGGACTTTTTTGAAGATCTTTCAGTTGATATAAAGAACATATAAAAACTAAAATAGGTTATTTTTATCTAGAATTAACCGATTAAAATCAACTGTGAACACCAGATTCGAGTCTATATTTAAAGACCCTGATGTTATCACAGAGCTTACCTACCTCCAAGAACATTGTCATCACACCAGCGGATAAAGCCTCAAATAATTACACATTTACTTGAAAAAAGTACTATTTCGACAGTCAAGTTAAAGAGTTGGGTTTAAATTCGACACCTGGAAATCCCAACAAACCTTTCTGTCTCTATAATAATAGATAACCACAAATCAGCTCTTGCTTCCTTTGGCTTCGACACTAACAATTTAGATTTAGATTTAGATTTGCCATACTTATACTGCATACCTAAAATGCATAAGAATCCGTACAAACAACGTTTCATTGCTGGTTCCTCAAAATGTTCTACCAAATCTGTATCGATCTTACTCACCAAAGTTTTATCTGAAATCAAATCTGGGCTTCAAAAATATTGTTCGACAGTATATTTTCGCAGTGGTATCAACCAGATGCGGATTTTAAAGAATTCGAAGGAACTATTAGAACATCTGAAATCCACTCATTTTAGTAGAGTACATTCGATCAAAGCCTTTGATTTTTCGACACTTTACACTACAATTCCACATTCTAAATTGAAAGAAAGACTCGAAAAAAATATAAGTAATGCGTTTACAAGTAAGAACGGTAATCGCAAATACAAATTTATTGTTGTTAACTATGACAAAACCAACTTTGTAAAAGAATAGTACGATTCTGAAAATAAGTACACTGAAACTGATATTATTCAGATGTTAAACTTTCTGATTGACAACATTTTTGTGGTGTTTGGAGGAAAGGTCTTCCAGCAAATTGTCGGAATTCCAATGGGGACCAATTGTGCCCCACTCCTTGCCGACATTTTCCTTTACTCGTGCGAAGCTGAATTCATTCAATCTCTGGTCTCTGAAGGGAAAAGATACTTAGCTTCTGACTTCAACTTCACTTACAGATACATAGACAATGTGTTGTCCATCAATTATCCAAACTTCGCGGATTACCTGAGCAGTATCTATCCTTCAGAGCTTGAAGTCAAAGAAACTACAGAGACAAATAATTCAGCATCCTATTTGGACATAGTGTTGTCCTACGACACTGGTGGTCACATGAACACCTCACTCTATGACAAACGTGACGACTTCAATTTCAGCATTACAAACTTCCCTTTTCTGAGTAGCAACATCCCTTCATCGCCTGCTTGTGGCGTGTTCATATTTCAGTGGATACGCTATGCCAGAGCAAGTACGAATTATACGGATTTTGTTCTGAGAGCTAGGCGTCTATCAGATAAGCTTCTCAGTCACGGATATGTTTGTGACCGACTAACATCGTCACTGAGGAAGTTCTACGGTCAATATGGGGAACTCGTCATACACTATGATGTCCCACTCTCCAGAATGGTGGATGATATTCTGTCATAGACCATTTGAACCATCCAACCAAAGATTGTACTCTATGTCTTCCAAAATGGAAGTTACCGGATGTGACAGTTCTACCGAATTGAAGCGGCGGGTGTTGCATGCAAGCAGGAGATGCTTACTCTTCCTGGACACCTGGTCTCACTCCCATATCGGGAGTTCGCTTCTTTTCATATGGTGGAGGTTTTTGTTTGTTTGTTTTGGTTCCTGTTTATCCTGATTTTGTATGCCTTCGGTTTCTGATTTTCTGAATTATCGATTTTGTGCTGTATACAGGGATATGGTCATTATCCATATTTGTCATGCATAGTCTTGAAATAAAAAAAAAGTCCTCCTCAAAAATGTGTTTCAAAAGCCTTAGTCAATTTTCTCTCTTTAAGTCAAAATATCATTCTGATTCAATTTCATACTTAATTTTTTCCTACATTACTTAAAATTTACTTTTTCTTTTATAATATTCAAAAAGTATATGGAGCATAATTATGAAATCAAATAAAAAAAAATTATGCTTACCAATTCCATTTTAGAGAATTTTCTGAATCAAATTGACAAAATATTCATTCTCATTAAATAATTTCTTTAAAAGTATGGTCTCGACAGAATTCTGAGATGAATAACCCCGACATCATAGATATTATTTCACTTATTTTGATGAAGTATAAAAATATGTAGTACAAACGTTCAATAAATAGAAAATAAAGCCTTTTGTTGTTTATCTTGATTCCTAACAAAGGCTACAAACACGTGCTCAATGCGGTTTTGCTAACTGAAAATTGCCATTTTTACCGTTTTTGATTGGTCCATTTTCTGTTTTGCTTACAACTACAAGCTTGCGTATGTTGTAATATATAAAGCTGATATAGTTACTAAAAATGTCATAAAAACAATTTCATGCTATAAATGAATCCTTCTTTTGTTGTTCTGATCAACTAAGTACGAGAGCCGAATAGTGTCAAACAAAAAATTAAATTTATCTCGTTATTACGAGAAAAGATCTCGTTATTACGAGAAAAGATCTCGTTATTACGAGAAAAGATCTCGTTATAACGAGACAATTTTCTCGTTATTACGAAAAAAGATCTCGTTATTACGAGATAATTATCGCGTTATTACGAGAAAAGATCTCGTTATTACGAGAGAATTATCGCGTTATTACGAGAAAATTATCTCGTAATTACGAGAAAAGATCTCGTTATTACGAGATTATTATCGCGTTATTACGAGAAAATTATCTCGTAATTACGAGAAAAGATCTCGTTATTACGAGATAATTATCGCGTTATTACGAGGAAATTATCTCGTAATTACGAGAAAAGATCTCGTTATTACGAGATAATTATCGCGTTATAACGAGATAATTTTCTCGTTATTACGAGAAAAGATCTCGTTATTACGAGAAAAGATCTCGTTATTACGAGATAATTATCGCGTCATTACGACATCACAGCCTATCCATTGCAAAAAAAAGACCTATAAATACTGCCTCTCAGTACTGAATAGGTATCTAATTCGGAAATCCGAGAAATTTACTTAGCCACTTACTGCCTGGTTTTTTCATGGACATGTTGCGGGCCTTGATATTGAGGAAAACGCCGTTTTACTGACATGGCACTTTTTCTGTGCGTTTACAATGCCATAAACTATATTCTGATTGTAGAGGAGATATGACAAACAACGCTTTATGGGTCACGTTTTATTACATATTGGGTATTTATCCCCCCCCCCCCCGAATAAAATTCGGGTGCATCTACTTTTTGTCCTGTCTGAGTCTGTGGCAAAACTTTAACCTTGGCCATAACTTTTGAACCGTGAGAGATAGAGACTTAATATTTGGCATGCATACTCTACTAATGAAACACTTTCAGAAGACACCAAGGTCGATGACCTTGTGACCTTGACCGTGACCTTTATTGAAAATATCCATTTTGGACTTAGTTGCCGCTGGGGGCATCAGTGTTTCACAAACATTGTGTTTTATCAATAGATTCTATAGAAGGTGTCCGGGCTGATACTGAGCCATATCAAGGCCCGCAACCATATCAGCCCGTGGACTACTTTGATTATTTCCCCAAAACACATGATGATTATCCGCGCCTAGCTTTAAATGCGTCATAGCCATGAAGTAATACAATGTAGCGTAAATGACGCCAAATTAGTGGCGAAACAGTGTACGTTCTAGGATAACATTGACGTCTTTCCAACGAAGAAAATAGCCGTTGTCCAATCGCACAATCTCGGACCATTTCGGCGAGCAGAGAGTAACACGCCCGAGGAACCAGATTGAGCCTTTGTCATCATGTTTTTGTCATACTGCAAATAAATTCCTAAGGCCCGAGGAGCCAGATTGAGCGAGCCGTTGTCATGATGTTTGTTATACTTCAAATAAATTCCTAGGAATCTCATTGGTTGCGCAGCCGTACCTATGGACAAATATATACGGCTGCAGCCGAACATATATGGCACGCGTGACGTCAATGGAACTTCACTAAGGCGATCTTAGACAAAGAATCGAAGGGTTTGAATCCGATTTTACGCCGCTGCACATATCTATCCACAATTATTACCACTTAAGAAATTCGGTGGAGTTTCATCGTCGGCGACGTTTCAGACACGCGACGTCACAGGTAGATGATTGCATCTGAAGCGGCACGAAAACCTGGGGTTTTTTTTCTCAAAGTGAACAACTTCATTGCCTCACGGCATTGCACGTCCACATACCGTTACTTTGCCAAGTCGCTACACATGACGTCGTGTTTATATACCCCGCCTTCAATCGGCGGCTTTGCTGTCGTTTGTTGTCGCTGCCTATTGAACAGGTAATGACGTATGCGTCGCTTGTTGATTCAACTTGATTGTCCCAAGCGTGAGCATGAATTTTTAGTCGATCCCCAAATTTCCACAACGCAGCAAACGTAATTATCTGCTCTTGACGGCGCAAAACCTTATCGTCGCTGACGGTGAAACTCCACCGAATTTCTTTATTGATAATAGAATAATTGTAGCAAAAGGAATCCAATATAGTATACTGGTTAGCAAGCCATATACGAATTTCCGGAGAACTGTATTCGTCCGTAGAACTACTTCGTCGTAGACAAAAGTCACACTTATAAAACTGTGTCTGTTAGAAGTGTCGCTTCGCCTCACAGGGTGCAATATTTAACATCAGTAGAGTACGGTTGCTTTCGTATTCTGAAGATACCGTACACTATGCCTGTTAAATATTGCAAAGCTACCGTGATCGTAAGGCGAAGCGACACCTTTAACGTACACCGTTTTCATACTTCATGTGTGTTTTCTTCTAATAAGAATTTTTTACCTATTGACCTTGACGTTTGAACTACGTTCGAAAAAACTTTAATCTTGGCCATAAGAGAAAGGGGTTATATATTGCTCATGTGTATTCCTTGTGACGAGGCAATATACGTTTTATTTGGACCTCATAACCTTAACCTTGAAGTTCGAATTACCTTTTAAAAAAACTTTAACCTTGGCCTTACTGTCAAAGGTAGGGTTTTCATGTTGCACATGCATGTATGACTATGTATTACTTGTGACAAGACCTTTCATGCGCGTGGTACCATAATTATTGACCTTGTGACCTTGACATTTGATTTACTTTTCACGTGCATGCTTGCCTTTTTAATGGTTGCCTCTCGGTGAGCGTCTGACAACTCTTGTTTAAGACAAGGGATATATACTTTATTGTAGTAAATATAATAATGGTTAAGCTTTAATACATGTAACAGAGATTAAATCTTAAAGTCAAGGACAAGGCCTCGGTAGTCATTATGAACTTTTCGTATGAAAAGACATGCAACGAGAAATTCCGTTTTAATGAGTCCCTAATACTAGTATGCAGGTCTATAGAAAACAGGTGTTCACACAGTTAATTTGACAACCATTTTTAAATATCTCCAAGTTCAGATCGAATCATCTGTCTTAAACGCATGTACAGCTCTTTTGCCTCTGTAGCACTTGTAGGCTCGCTCATATGGTATTCCTCCATCAGTATCTCGCAGAGTTCCGACGCCGTGTTATCACCACATGATGGTTTTGGCGTTGTTTCTTCTGCGCAAATGTCAACTTCAGTTTCCTCTACTTGGCATATATGGTTGTTCAGACCGTATAAATGTGGAAGACTGTACAAAAGTATTGGTCGTTTGCCACCCCCTACCCTATTGTCGTTGGACTGTAGCCTGTGTGTGTTCCAGATATCGCACACTTCGTCTAGGTTTGCCTGCAAGGAAGAAGATCAAAACAACATGTATTTGTGAAACATTAATACCTTCGGTGGCAATAAAATCCAAAATAGTTCTTTTTCAGAATAAAAGTCACGGTCAAGGTCATATGCCCGATATGTCCGTGGGCATAAAAATCAATGGATATTGAAGTGATACACATTTATATACGAACTATACGCACTGTTGCACTGACAGGTACCTGTTAACCACGAAACTGAGAGAAACTTAACAACGCCCGAGTCGAAACTACTATATTGAGTCAAAAAAGTTTAGCAACACCTAGACTTTACCGTGCTTTGGTAAGAAAAGTAATGAATGTCAGATAAGTCAATTTCGTCACATCAAATGTGCTTATAACAGAAATATAAAAAAGAAACCTCATTTATAAACGAAAATAAACATGGTAATATCAAGAGTACCGCAAATGGTATCTAATACGCCCGTAATGAACAATTTTAAAAGTTTTTTTAAATAACACTTTACCAAAAGCGACGTATCTGATATTATTATATAGTCTATTTTAACTCAAGCCCCCATTGGCGGAGCACTGACACGTGACCAGAAATTGTGAGACCGTATTCAATGAAAATGATACGAGCACCGCGAAATCATTCACTTCCGTTTTTCTAGTCAATAAATGAAGCAAATCTAATTAAAAATTCGACTTGTTATTTCCGTTGCTCTCCGTTACTTGTATTGGAGAGTAATGGGGAGGAACGGAAATAACAAGTCGAATTTTAATTCGATTGTAAATGAAGTGCGCCAAAATAACGCAATAAAAATTACGACTTTTTAGCGAAGCTGTTGTGATCACTCGTCGTCCGCCGTTCGTCTTCCGTCATTTGTCCGTCCGTCCGTCCGTCCGGCTGTAGACTTTTCATATTTTCGACTCCCTGTCCGAAACCGCTGCAGGGATTTCAAGGATACATGACAGGAAGCAAGTACCCAAAGTCCTCTCTCAAGTTCGTTCATTTCGGGCGGACACCCCTCCCCCCCCCCCCCCAAAAGAAAGGTGGATCCGCGCGGCGGCAAAGAACAAGTCCAAGACAGGTACCCACTTTGAAGATGTTCATCTCCAGAACTACTCCATGGATCGAATGGAAAAGGTATCTGAGACGTATTTTTCAGATTTGCAATTTTTGTTAGAAATCGGAAACTTAAATTTTGACGTGCTTTCACCTCTTTTTAGCAAACAAGGTTTGCTCCCCCCGACTTCTGGACGGAAATGTTTTTTACCAAAAAGGGTCATTTTCGGCCAGTGTTAGGGCTAAACTCCCTTTCCAGAGCTAATAGAAGAAAGCATATGCATTTAGGCACGAGCTACACCCCCCTCCCACCCACCTGATGAAAATTCTAGAACAAATAATTAACGAAAGCGGTGATAATTGGCATAACTGACCTGTTCTGGTGTATTTCGGTAGAGGTCGATGCAACACGTGCTAATGGTATATATACGAAATTACCCCGGGTAACATTGTTTAATAAACCGCCCGTTACACTGGTTTGATTCACTATAGATCAACACTGCACATGGAAATGACAAAGAGGGTCCATATAAATCGATATTTGCTGTTTTCAAAGAGATATCGTGTGTATCTTTTTTCCGCCGACCTATCGAATTTGTGCAAGTTTTGCGTACAAATACCACGTGTGTACGCCAAAACGTAAACATTGTAGTAATCACTTGGCCATGCGATTGGTCAGAAGTTGTATACGCCAGAGGTCACTGAACGCGGTCACTTCATCTATATACGGGAGTTATCTCGACCTGTTATAAAATTTTTACTATACAATAAAACAATTATGGACATTTTACTCAGTAAATATGGTGTGATAATTTACTGAATTTGAAAGTACTGACCTCGGCTTCGCCTCGGTCATTCTTTGAAATTCAGTAAATATCACACCATATTTACGAGTAAAATGTCCATAATTGTGTATTAACATGCTGCCGAGGAAAATTATTTCAGTCTCTGTTTCATTAGATATCACAAAGTTGGAGGCGGGGTGTATTAGTTCTGCTATGCAGAAAGCTCTAGTTTTATTTTGTATAAAAACAACTGTTCAAAATTTTACGTATATATCAGGTTTTGGTATGAATCGCCTTACAGGATAAGCTTAAGACTGCTCGGCTGGAATTTTCATGTGTTTTGCACTTCAATCCTGCCTTTTCCCGACTCTAATATGTCGGGGGGGATTAAAATAGGCTTCAGTATGTAAAGACAAACAGGATACTATAGGATATATGCACTTACAAGTCGATTTTCCTTTCCTGCAAAAATATATCCTTTACATACCTGTATAACATTCATGAAGCAAAACTGAATGATGTATTTGTCTAGCATATCACCTCTGAAGAAGTCATTGCCATCTTGTCCCAAGTCCGCAAATAAATCCATGTAAAATTGCGCCATTTCTTTTCGCAAGAGACCCCAAAACCATTCAATTCTTTGGTTCAGTGTACTCCTACCCGACATGTAACTTCGATCGCCTGATAAATCATCTTCATGATTCCTACGTAGAAATTTTTGCATATTTTCAACGTAAACATTTTCTGTTCCGAGGTCCCCTCTCACGCGTTTTGGACAGCCACCCCTTTCTTTCACAGCATTAATGAAATAGTTCCCTATGACTTTTGGATCGTTGTTAGTTGAAGCTGCTTCCAACCAAATCATACATCTCGAAAATCCGTCCATACAGCCGTTAATAGCAATACCAAAGGGTTTAAGTTTGTCATTGCCATCAATGTGCCACACATAATTTGGCCCGCGACTCGCAAATCTCCGTCTTCGTAATCTTCTTCGCAGCCTTGATTTCATGCCATCCGGGTCCAACACTTTCATTAATTCGTACACTGTATCTCGCGGAACTGAAAAACCAGCTTGTACACACTTCAGATGCATCCATCTATAGCCGTGTAAAACTCCTGATGTCCCTTGTTGATTTATTAAGAAAGTGGCCACATCCAATAAATCATCATGATTTTTCCTACGATACAAACCCATAGATTTCATTCTTCTTTTCAGTGTCGAAATACTTATTATTATTTTCTCAGAATGTGCTAACAATTGAATAATTTCCTTCTTACTGAATCCTATTCGGAAACAAGTTCTTATGAACTGGTTCAATTCAAACATGTTTAAACTCTAAAAACTGCATATAAATAAATCATGCTTTATTCATACATATTCACCTAATAACTAAGTCGTAATAACGCGATAATTATCTCGTAATAACGAGATCTTTTCTCGTAATTACGAGATAATTTTCTCGTAATAACGCGATAATTATCTCGTAATAACGAGATCTTTTCTCGTAATTACGAGATAATTTTCTCGTAATAACGCGATAATTATCTCGTAATAACGAGATCTTTTCTCGTAATAACGAGAAAATTATCTCGTTATAACGCGATAATTATCTCGTAATAACGAGATCTTTTCTCGTAATTACGAGATAATTTTCTCGTAATAACGCGATAATTATCTCGTAATAACGAAATCTTTTCTCGTAATAACGAGAAAATTATCTCGTTATAACGCGATAATTATCTCGTAATAACGAGATCTTTTCTCGTAATTACGAGATAATTTTCTCGTAATAACGCGATAATTATCTCGTAATAACGAAATCTTTTCTCGTAATAACGAGAAAATTATCTCGTTATAACGCGATAATTATCTCGTAATAACGAGATCTTTTCTCGTAATTACGAGATAATTTTCTCGTAATAACGCGATAATTATCTCGTAATAACGAAATCTTTTCTCGTAATAACGAGAAAATTATCTCGTTATAACGCGATAATTATCTCGTAATAACGAGATCTTTTCTCGTAATTACGAGATAATTTTCTCGTAATAACGCGATAATTTTCTCGTAATAACGAGATCTTTTCTCGTAATTACGAGATAATTTTCTCGTAATAACGCGATAATTATCTCGTAATAACGAGATCTTTTCTCGTAATAACGCGATAATTATCTCGTAATAACGAGATCTTTTCTCGTAATAACGAGATCTTTTCTCGTAATAACGAGATCTTTTTTCGTAATAACGAGATCTTTTCTCGTAATAACGAGATCTTTTCTCGTAATAACGAGATAAATTTAATTTTTTGTTTGACACTATTCGGCTTTCGTAACTAAGTATGCCACATTTGGTCTTTTTGCATTTTGACTAAAAATGAAGGGGGTCTAAATACTGAACTTCCCGTGAAGTATCGAGTGAGGACTTTTAATATGTGTTTTGTACGTGTGTTTAGACATTAAATCAAGTCTTATAAATTCTTTTGCAATTACTTCGATTTCAGCCCATTTTTTTTTTTTTTTTTTTTTTTGCAGAATATGACTGGACTATACTGTCTGATCTATAGTCGAAAGTCTTTCAAGTTTCCGACGGTGGAAGTGTATAAAAATGAGAAATGCTACCTTTTCGCCAATTTCAATTTTTCAGTAGTTTTTTTATTCCGATTACTGCATTATAAAAGAAGAATCTGATGTATTCCCCTTCTGCAGCTGAAGAGCTACCTCCTTGACAACAATAGCCCAGCACAGCGAATCGGACATCCTTGTATTGGATACAAAATCATCATCAACGGTACAGTCCGTCGAGGAAATTAGGTAGTATCACCTATAATTTCGAAACTAGACAAAATAAAAATTCAATTTTTTCGATATTAATTAATGGCATAAAACAAATTTCCATGCATTTATGGGGACATTCAGGCAAGCAATGATTGTTAAGTTGATTCTTTCTTGAGCGACACCCGATAACTTCTTCCTCGAATGCCATGATAAAATTGTCAGCCATCACAAAAAATAATTGACTAACTAGAATGAAAACTCAATTTGCGTTTAATCATTCAAAACTTAAAAAGAAACAAATATGCACAAAGCATATGTTACATATATCACAGATTGCTTGGAACTTAGTTGCAAAAAACACATTAAATATGAATTATATTAACAATGTCCTCAAAACTTCACATGTAAATTTTGTGTTCACGAATGTCTCGATAGCATAATAAAACATGATAATGTCATCTTTCATCTTTTCATATACAAACATAAAAAAGTTTTCAAGTTCTGAAATTTTGACTAACGTTAACTTTTATGCCGATTCGTTTATAGTAATTTGTAATTCTTTATCCGTTGTTTCTTTTGTCTCCTTTGAACTGAAGTAATTATAAAGTACCACTCCAGGGATTATGATACATAACCCACCGATTGTAAACCCTGTAGTGGTGTTAAAAGTCGGATGCCAGCGGAATACCCCGCTCTCGTTTTCATACTGGAATACTGCCCAAAATACCGTCACGAGAGGAGCAATCATTGCCTGCACGACCACAGCGTATACAGCGCCCTCTGCGTACTGTATAAGGAGATATTGGAACAGATTTCCGAAGGTATATCCGACAAAGAAGATCCAGGATTTACCTATCAGGTCCTGGCATCCACTGACGTTACTGTAACTACATGTCAAGCCTCGACGTAAACTAGAGAAAAATGCACTTGCTGAATTTACCTGGAAAATAAAATTGATGAGAGAATACTGAACAATTTGCAACTTTGTTAAGAGCGAGGCTTTGTCAATGGACTCAATTTTACTTTCACCAATGACGAAATCTAGAATACAGCATGACCCTGCCCAAACCATAGGTGTTCATGGACATTATTTATTCAGAAATATCGAGTTCAGTCAATTAGGTATCCCAAGATGACTCCCGGCTATTTTACTCTATACATCTAAAGGTATTTTGGTTAAAATCCTGTCAAAGATTACTACATGTCCCCAACATTTTGAGCAAACATAACAGTGAAATTTCTTCATTCAACATCCCTTTTTCTAAATTGGATCTTCCTTCAATATACTGCATACCAAAACTGCACAAGTATCCTTCCAAATTTCGATACATTGCTAATTCTAGCAACTGCTCAACTACAATTTTGTCCAGAAATGTGACGTCAGCACGCACGGCGATAAAGGAACACGTAGCAAAATATCGAGAAACTGTTCTAAACAGGAATGATGTAAATTTAAATTTGGTCTATTAAAAATTCAGGGGATGTGATTGACAATATGAAATATAGAAATTTTCAAGCCAATACAATTTCTCCTTACGACTTTTCAAATATGTACACCACGCTTCCTCGCGACAAAATTAATGATCAAATGACCGAACTCATCAAACGGTGCTTTAATCGAGAGGGGAAAACTAATGTTTTTACGGGTTTCTTTTCCGCTACAGAAAACAAACCATGGACAAGAAGTGACCTGTATATTGCCTTGTCCTTCATCTTGGACAACATTTATGTAAGATTTGGTGAGAATATCTCAAAAAGGTAGTAGGGATCCATATGGGTACCAATTGTGCTCCTTTTGTTGCATATTTATTTTCATACACGTATGAAAAGAAATTTATCCAAAAGCAAAGAAAGCATGATGATGTGAAATGTTTCATTGGTACTTCTAGGTACCTGGATAATATTCTTACTATCGACAACCCTGTTTTGAAAAGTATAAAAATGCTATTTATCCACAAGAATTGACTCTAAACAAGACAAACGTTACAAACAAAGAAACACCGTTTTAGACCTAAACACCAAAATGTTGATGGAGTGATTCATACAAGTGTGTATGACAAAGAGATGATTTTGGATTCAACATAGTAAATTTTCCCTGGTTTAACGGTGATGTTCCTAGATTACCGTCATATGGTATCTGCAATTCCCAGTTCATCCGGTATGCTAGAGAATGAGGAGATGTTTTAGATTTTCATAGTAGAAATTTACAAATTACGAAGAAACTTTTATGTCATGGTTTTTGCTTTCACAAACAAGTAAAGACTTTCTGGAAATTTTACAAAGATTATTGTCAACTTCATTTGAAATTCGCACCCATGCAAGCAACAGAGTATATTACTTTGGGTATTTCACAACCTGCATTTTATGATGACATGATTAATAAAATAAGAAGGATCAAAGTTAGACAGCTTAACCATCGAAAATGCGTCAGAATCATCTAACGCCTTTTATGCCGAGGATACGATCCTAATGTCACCAGACGGACACTAGATTTGGTAATTGTCCAATCTACAGTCTCTTTAGACGTGCACTCTGACGGACTGTGACGACGGGACTCCATGATGGGCCCTGTCCAAACCTCATTAGAGGAGACAGGGCCCCGACCACCTGTCCTCCCTGAATGTCAGTCGGACTCCTCGGTGATAACATACATTCATGAGCACCTTACAGCCGGCAGAGCACGGACTATATTACATGTACGTACGCCCTCTTTTTATATCCATTTACTGATTCATCTGTGTTGCTTGGGCCCCCCCTGTTTTGCGGTATTTCTTGTGTGTAGCCAGTGAGGGTTTTTTTTTTATACCTCTGGGTAATCCGAACAGTAGGAGGGTTGTGCGCACGTAATCCTGGATAATGCAACACAGATTGTAAAGCGTTTATGTGAAGTATCCTATGTTTTTGAAAAATTCTTCAGATTTTATTCCTTGCACATTCAGCAAAATATATTGAATGGAAACATCCAATGAAACCCTTTTTACTACTTGACATTTTATTCTTTTTTTTTTTATGGAGAGAGTGGCATTTGTAAAACAAACTGATATTGTAAACATAATCACCTCTCCAAAGCCAGGGATGAAATCGGTCCAAAACAACAGAAACATCCATCCCAGCTGGTAAAACTGACCCCACATGATGAAACCAAATGACTGGCCCTGTAAACAACATAATAACGGCATTACAGACATCCACGAATTAAATTAACTTGAAGTTTATTAGCGTTAATATTTACATTTATCGGACTTTATCTTTAATATGTTTCTTCGGAAATGGACTATTAATTAGTTTAACATGATTTCATCTAATTAACACAAAACCTTATTAGAGTAACCTTTAGAAGAATATAATTCTCTTTCTATGAATATTTTCTGCATTTCTATATATGCAGGATTAGAACATTAATCTTTTGAATTTTAATTTTTTATGTTAATATGATAAAAGTCTTGTTCTTAATTTCTCCAAAGTATTCGTAAACATTACAAAAATTGTGAATTTTTAAAAATTCAAAGTACGTGCAGAAAACAAAACCGAACTAAGTTTGTTCCTATGTCTTTGCATTTCGTATAAATCTTTCCGAGGAGCGAGTATACATAATCCTGTATCACTTCATGTTTTAATCATATTAGTAACAAAAAAAATACCGATATAAGATTGCAGACAAGCTGTTTTAATTTCTATTAAATAATCAATCATCCACCTTCTCATACTTTTTCAAATCAAACAAAGCAAACTTTTTTTTGTATTTTCTTCAAGGATAGTTGTAAGTTTGTCATTTTAAGTAATACATCAACCTAGCATGTTGGGAAATCAACATAATTTGAGAGTGAAAGCTGAAAAAAGATCAAGGTCATATATAAAACACCCCCCCCCCCCCATTTAATCATGAAGCCATTGTTTCTTGAAGTATCCAATCTTATTTATAGTTTAAAAATTAGATCGTACCTCCTCCTTTTTAAGCTCTTTTTCACATATGACATTCATAATTCCTATGGGTAAGAAACCAAACGCAAAACAAAGAGGCCATAGTATCCTGGCGGCGGCCGACTCGTGTGCAGCGTTGGTGTCAGCGTCAGCGTCTATCCCCCAGATCTGAGGTTCTATGGTTATGAATAGCCCTACCAGCACTACGCATGTGCAGATGGATTTGGCAACGCTGATTCCTGTTAATAAAAGATCAAAATCTGTAAGTATAAAAGTGTTCAGACGAATCACAGTGGTCCATCTTATAATATGAATATACACAGCTAATTGTGCCTCACATGAAATTCATATGAAATGAGCATCATGTAAATTTCACATGAAAGTTCATGTAAAATTCATATAAATTTCACATAAGATTTATGTAAAAAATATTTCACATGTATTTCACATAAATTACCTTCACATCAATTTCACATGAATTTCTCAAAGTGACCTTCACAGGTAACTGAATTCACATAACATCCATGTAAAAATCTTCACATGAATTTCATGTGAAAAATTTCATGTAAATTTCATGTTCGTGCTCATTTCACATAAATTTCATGTGAACAATCATGTAAAGTTCATGTAAATTTCACATGAATATCATATGAGGCACAATTGGCTGTGTATAGCACATTGTTCTTAAAATAGCAATTGGAGTTTTTTTCATTTGTTTGTAGTGCACTGTGTTCATTACTTCATTTAGCATAATTACGATAAGATAAAGTGAAATGACAATACAGATAAGCAAATTATACACCAAGTTTATCAGTTTATGAATAACGATTGCGTGATGCATCGTCGTCGGTCCATAATGATCAATACATTATGACAAGGGGGCTGTAAAGCGATGACTATCACAATGTCCTCATGGGTAACACATGGGTAGAATCCATGGAAATCCATTGATGCATCAATGACCTCTCAAGTAGCACAGAAGAGACAATTGTAATTATGCATCATTGTCGCTACACATCCCCTTCTCTACGTAGCCTACGTGAAGAAAGGGTTGTGAAGAAACAACGATGCTTCACGACAATCGCCACTCACATACACTATCATAGGCGAAAAAAGACCGTGTGCAATATGACAATGTCCTCACAGCTAGAGCACGGAGATCCAACGATACATCAATTGCGTCTTTCTTACCACAGGGGGAAGCTACCATTATACAACATGCACTACATAAAAGGTAACTGCCACAAGGCATTATTGTTGCTTCACATCTCCTTCTCTATTATATAGCCTAGACAAGGAAGGACCGTGAAGGAACAATAATGCATCATGCAATGGCGCCTCACGTAGCACAGGCGGAGAATGGGCTGAGGAGCGATGTCGATGTATGGTTGCTATTTTGCTTCATGTAGAGCATGGGGTGGAGACTTGAGATCTGACGATTCATAAATGGAATCCTTCGTAAAGTAGATGAAAAGGGGCTTTGATGATGATGCATCGTTACAATGACTTGCCTTGTAGCACGTGGAGAGAAGAGGCTGTGGAATGACGACAATGTATAGAATGACATACAGCGCACGGTGATAAGGGTCAATTGAGTGAAGATGGTTTATCATGGCTATGGCTCTCAAGATGCACAAGAAAAGGGAATAAAATTGACATTTGTCTCAATCGTATTTGCCTCAATCACCCTCAATTTGCCTCAACCGAAAGACATTTACCTCAATCGTAGCGCAGTTAGGGAATATGACGGTTTGTTATGTCGCTTAGACATGTACATCGTTGAAGACCAATCATAACAATAATGCATCATGACAATATGATCTCTCTTATAGCGCACTGAGAGAAGTTGACGTGGAACAATGACGTTGCATCATGATTACGCTCTCTAAAATGTCGTAGGTTGATACGGGTCAGTGGAGTGAAGACGGAGTATTATGGTAATGACCTCTCACATAACTCAGGGGAGATGGAGCCATTGAGGTGCGACGGTGAGTTATGAAAATCGCCCCTCATATTTCGCAGGGTAAGAGCTAGGCTGCGTTGAATCATAGTGAAAATGGTTTTTTATGAAGGGCAAGGGATAACAAACTTGAATGCACACGAAGCAACGACAATGAACTGTGACAATGGTTTCTTACGTAGCACACATTGAAAAGGGCTTTGGGGCGACATGTTTCGTGCATGAAGAGACTGGGTGATATGTGCTTTTGCCATCGACAGACCTCCATGATTTCATCTTCCATTGGGCTAAATGAGAGGGGTTTGCCTGTAGTCATTGCTGCTGCTCAAACTCTTAACCTGCGCTACGTGTGATAAAGGAGAGTTGATTGCCATGGTAATTCGTCGATGCTTCGTAACTCCTTCCCTGTATGCGCTGAGTAAGATGTCATTGATGCATTTTCGGTGCATAACTTGCTTTGCCGATGGTGCGCTATATGAGAGGTCATATTGTCGAAGCTCTAAGACTATCCCTGTGCTACGTGAATGACTAGTGTCATAATTAATATCATATCGATGCTTCTATATCATATTATACAGTCAGGTTCTACAGTCAGATTTAACGTAACATATCGATGCTTCGTCGTCTATCCGTAGTTTCTTTCCTGCATTGGTTACGTGAGAGGATATTTCCATCCTTAATCGTCGTTTCTTGAACTTTTTCTTCGGCCTGATCTTCGTGAAAGGTCATTGAATTATGCATCGTCGGTGCTCTACACCTTATTTTCTGCCTGACATTATTGAGGAGTCTTTGTTACAATATTTTCTATATGGTTCTTTATCTTTGTGCCACGTGAAAGGCCATTGCCATAATGCATTGTCGTCGCATTTCAGCACCTTGTTTGTATTTGTTACATAAGAGGATATTGCCATGATATATCATCGCCACGTATATCCATCTAAACCATCTTTTATGTGCTTCACGAAAAATTATTGTATCGTCGTCGCCAGACCTTTAATGCATTATGATCGTAAAACGTTTTCCTATTCAATTATTAAAGTTTAGGTGATCTCATCACATTAGGTAAAGCAATACATATGAAGCAACGTTCTCGCACATTACATATGAAGCACAATACATATGAAGCAACCTTCATATGCTCCATATGAAGCAATACATATGAAGCACAATACATATGAAGCAACCTTCTCGCACAGTACATATGAAGCACAATACATATATTTACATTCCTACTGCGTTTCCCTTATATGAAGGTACCAAACCAACTGCACTGCATTTTTCGATAATCGCAAGAGCCTATCACGTGACATTTAAACAATTGCGGATTAATTTCCCATAAAATGCCCATTCTATTTACTGCTTCAACACAGTTTCAAAATTCCATTATCAATCGATGCCGTCTACCCCCAGTGATTAAATGGGTCAAAATCTAGGTCACCCACATGTACACTACCAAGAAGTGTGACGTAGTAAGTCGATCACGCGTCACACCAGACGAAATTCAAGGACGACCGGCACTGTCGTCTATGGAATGATGCTATGTTTGGCCAATTTGGATGAGCGAATTCAGGCATTAGTGGATCAAATATTCAATATATAGGATGAGGATTTGCTCCACTTGTGTCATTTATCAACAGTGAATTTATTTTTGCTTCTTATGGAATTATACTAGTGTCGGAACAGTTTCCGGACAGTAGCAGTTTCCGGACATTCGCCCTTTTCAAGTACTTTGAAGGAAATAATTTTTTTAATTTTTGACAATTTTGTAGATTTTTGAATGTAGAACTCAAATCACGAATCAAATAAACAAAATTTTTCATCTAAGGTGCTTTATCACGCAACCTTTTTACCCCTTTCTGCCCCGTTTTATATCGCGCACCGGGGGAAGTCGTCGAGAACCATACTATTTTGATCTACGTCATTTGAGAAGTTTTGGTTCTATTTTCAAAAACATTTTTACACAGCCATTTGTAGAAAAGATTGAAGAAACCAATATCCAAAAATCATCCAGTTTGGGCTGAAATTGATCGAGATTTACAGATTTAAAATCAAGTGTCCGGAAACTGTTCCAGTGATTTGCGAAAAATGGCCAAAATATAGGGTCATACAATCGGTCTAGAAACCATATTTCTCGAGAGATTTAATATTTTCTTTCAACATGAGTGTCTGTGGGAAGGCATAGCATTATTTGAGCGAAATTTGAATAATTTCCATTGATGGACGGAGGAGTTATCCCCGAAAAACCTTCAAAATCGTCCGGAAACTGTTCCAACACCAGTACAGATCAGAAATATTTCGTATTGATCAGCGAATGGTGTGCCATGTTGAGGTAGGTCATGAAAATTTCGAGTATTTGTATCGTTTTGCACGACTGTTCTCGAATTTTGCATTATTTTAAATACTTCAAGAAGAAACAAAGTAATTTCACAGAAGTTTGAATAATGGTACCGATTGATTTCATAGGTTTATAAACAAATTAACAGTGTTCCTGTCAGTTTTCAAATGTTTTCCTTCCAATATCCGTGACATTTCTCCAGACTAACCATCCGCTTGGTCTTTATCATGTGGGACAAAAATCGCGATTTTATACGATTCATTTTTATTCAGTTTTGATAGAAATGTTCAAAATACAACCATAAACAAAATTCAATTTCTTATTGGCCGGATTGCAAAGCAATTCCGGTCTATAGATTGACGATGTCCGTCTGTCCGTCCGTCTGTCCGTCCGTCCGTCCGTCTGTCCGTCTGCCGTCAACATTTTGGTTAAAGTTTCTGGTTGAGGCAAAATCTAAGGAACTATATGCAGTAGAAACTTTATATTATACATGAAGGTTGCCCATGACAAGACCTTTCAATTTATGCCGTAACACTTGACCTAGTGACCTTGACCTTGGACTTTGACCTAGTTAAAGATTTTGGTTAAAGTTTCTGGTTTAAGCAAAATCTAAGGAACTGTATGCAGTAGAAACCTTATATTATACATTTAGCTTGCCCATGATGAGACCTTTCAATTTATGCCGTAACATTGGACCTAGTGACCTTGACCTTGGACTTTGACCTAGTTAAAGATTTTGGTTAAAGTTTCTGGTTTAAGCAAAATCTAAGGAACTGTATGCAGTAGAAACCTTATATTATACATGTAGGTTGCCCATGATGAGACCTTTCAATTTATGCAGTAGCATTTGACCCAGTGACCTTGACCTTGAACTTTGACCTAGTTAAAGATTTTGGTTAAAGTTCTTGGTTTAAGCAAAATCTAAGTAACTGTATGCAGTAGAAACTTTATATTATACATTTAGGTTGCCCATGATGAGACCTTTCAATTTATGCCGTAACATTTGACCTAGACCTTGGACTTTGACCTAGTTAAAGACTTTGGTTAAAGTTCCTGGTTTAAGCAAAATCTAAGGAACTGTTTACAGTAGAAACTTTATATTAAACATGTAGGTTGCCTCTGACAAGACCTCTCAATGTATGCTGTAATATTTGACTTAGTGACCTTGACCCAGTTGGGGACAAAAACTCACTTTGCAATCCGGCCATACCGTCTTTAGCGGTGTTTTATTTTTCTACAATGTTTCCGTACAGAAGGTACTAATTCGAAGCTAGCAAAAAACGTCGAACGTTCGTTTGCTGTTACGTCAAGTGACGTTCTCCCTCCGCAGTGACATTTCAAATATAAAGAAACGGGATGAAAAGGGACAGACACAACTTAATTAACACGTAAAATGTAAATATAAGGATTGTTTTTCAGCTTTTACGCTTTATCGGTGTGTATTGGCAGTAGGGAATGGAAACAAAATTCATGAAAAGCACTTCGTGCTTTACATATTTTGTTTCCATTCCCTACTGCCAATACACACCGATAAAGTGCAAAAGCTGAAAAACAATCCTTAAATGAAGCAACCTTCATATGCTCCATAAGAAGCAATACATATGAAGCACAATACATATGAAACAACCTCCATATATGAAGCACAATACATATGAAGCAACCTTCTCGCACAGAGCTCTTTGACATTAAAAACCTACAACACTGTCAACAGTGCATTGGTTTTATTGAAATCAATAGCAGTGTGACGTATTAATTTCCATGACAACTTCTAGCCCATTGGTCATATTCAGATTTCCGCCATGCTGATGCTATGAATTATGACAAATATAAAGATGATGCGGCTAATGTACCACCAGAGATACCATCATCATTTCCCGAGTCTAAACCTTTAGGCTCTAAAACTTTAGACTAAATGATCGGGAAATGATACAAACAGAAATGATGATGGGATCTCTACTGGTGCATTGCAAGTCTCCAAGGATATCATTCGCATAGTTTCATAGTGTTTTCAGCACTTCACGTAAAAAGTACTAGTATATATGTAAATATTTATAATTCTAAAACTAAGGGTTATCTCCCTGAAGGCATAGCTCTGTCCTTAGCTGGCTCTGTTATAAATTCTATGTCATGTTTAGAATATCGTTCTGGGTTTGAAGACGTTTAGCATTTGAACTTCTTGGTGAGTGTCACTGCTGGTGGACCAGGAGTCCCCGAGGGGACATGTAGCCAAGTTCGATCAACTTCGGTTGATTTTTTCGACATAATAATTTGCACACTTTTTGATCATGTTGCAATTTTTTTTTTTGGATTGAGGATCACTTGCGAGGGTTAAGTACCCGAAACGTGCATTTCTGGTCCATGCTGCAAATTTTTCTATTCTTAAATGACGCTATTGGGTTCGTTTAACATTCTATACATTTATGACATGTACTTGGATTTCCCCTATTTCGGTATTGAGCATCACTGATGAGACATTACTTGTTGAAATGCACATATTGTGCAATGAAATTATTACATTGGAGCATGTATTAATTTTAGATATTGATAATGAACAAAGGAAAAAAAAAAGAACTGATATATAATTACCTTTTCGTAGAAATATCAGTCTACATAACACTGTAAATGGTATGGTTGTTGATGATAAGATTCCCTGTAAGTAACCTGGTGTGCGGTTCAAGGGACTAGCATACACAACAAATATCCCGTTAAGGGCTGTAAAGAGTCCCATCATGGCGTAGATTTTTTGTTTTGATGTAGGTTTGAATGTAACGGTGGGATCAATGAATTTTTTGGCAAAAAGAGTTGTTAAAACGAACATAATACTGATTATAAAACAAGTGTTGATCAATAACACAAAGGTGTCACCGCCGCTTTCATTCATTGTCCCAGCGTAAATAGGCAAACTAACGTTCATCATTACGTTGGATAAAACGTTCAAAACAGCCAAAACTATGTTCCGGGTTTGACCAGTAAATTGGAATCTTCCGGTGTCGCCTGAGGTCCATACTTTCTTAAGTTTTTCACCTCTGTCTTTCTGTTTGTCGCCAAGAAGCCGTTGATTTTCTCCTGCAACATCATTCGACATGACGAACGATGGATCCCTTCCCTTCTTGACTAGTAGAATTTTCTAAACAAAAATTGGCTTCCTTATATAGGGTTCTACTCAAAGTTCAATGTGCTCTTGTAACACTACATCAACAGTCTATTACCCCATATATCAGTCATGTGCTGTACATACATAAAGTCTGCCATCTCGTGACCGAGTATTTAAGGTCAGTCTGTCGTATTTATCTGAGATCAATTAAGATAAAAGATGCATACTTTTAGTATTTACCGAATCATATGATCATGTTAGCATTTTATAGTCCTCATGTACCACTGATTTCCTGATAAAGTTATCCTCCCACAATTTTAAGGGGCATAACCCGTTATATATATTACATCATGATAGTGGATCCAGGAAGAGTTTTCTGTAAAAAGCGAAAGAATGGGGAAACATGTACCAAGCAAATTTAATGTCTACGAATGGCAATCACCTGGTTTTCACACATGTATAAAAATACATAGATAACTAACTTATTTGAAGACGATTGACATTAATCAGAATCAGAATTTAACCATAAAACAAAACGTAAACACATAAATTTATGTCCGGTCCATGCTGAAAATTTATCTGTTCTTAAATGATGCTATTGAATTTGAAGACGAAGACGTTTAACATTTGTACCACTTGGTGATTGTCACTGCTGGTGGACCAGGAGTCCCCGAGGGCACATGTATATCCAAGTTAGATCAATTTCGATTGATCGTCTCTTCAACTCATACAAAAATTGATGTTATTCAAATTTCTTGAAATTTCTAAAACGTGGGTCCTGTGGCATCATGTCCTACCCATCCTGCTACGTCTTTCGGTAAATTTTGGACATAATGTTTTTCACACTCTTTGGAATTGTTCAGACTGAGGATCACTGACGAGTGTTAAGTACCCGAAACGTATATGTCTGGTCCATGCTGAAAATATATCTGTTCTTAAATGATGCTATTGAATTTGAAGACGCTTAGCATTAATAGAAAGATAAGAACCAACTTTTATGATCCAAAGTCCCCCTTCACATCTTTTCAATCCTGGTACTTGTTTGTTGATAAAAATCCTATTTCAAAGTAATTGTACGTCATGAAATTGATCAGGAAAAAAACATTGCATTATACCGATATATTGACATTAAACCTTCTTAAACACGTTAATTTCTTCCCTGTCGTCCACTCGACGCTTAACGAGTAAGGGACAATGAGATGTATGCACAGGGTTTTACTTCTTTTTGAGAGCTTATCTTTATATCAATTTTAAATGAGATTGAATACTATATGATAAATAATTTAAACATTGTCTATGAAGATAAATGGCACAGAAATTCATACAAAAGGAAAATTTTACAAGGTTTCGAAACAAAAAGAGGCTGTACTGTTCATAGTATTATTTACAAAACAGACACAAACATCCTTAAACTAGGACAGACGATTAGATAACTGTTCTCCCACTATTTGTTTTGGTTATCAGTTCTCTTGATAATAGTCTATAAGAGTTCAATATTCAGATTTTAATATTTTTCCCATTTTATTTCTCTATTTATGACCATTTTCTAAAAATCTGTTAGCATTCAAAATTCCTATTCTATTTATATATTTATTTTTCTTTAATAATCTAAACATTTATTTTGTTCTCTTGTTTGTTGGATTCAGTCTTTCAAACCATAAATGTAAAATTCATTTTTCATACACATTGTTCATATTCAGTTTCATGCAAAATTCAATACATTCAAAGTCGTCTTCGAATTTGCCTTGGTCTCCCTCATTTTATGTGTAGTAACCCCTGTTTCATGTTGGTTTTATGTTATTACATGGTCTCCTTTTTTATGTGTACTAACCCCTGTTTCATGTTGGTTTAATGTTATTACATGGTCTCCCTCTTTTTATGTGTAGTAACCCCTGTTTCATGTTGGCTTTATGTTATTACACGGTCTCCCTTTTTTATGTGTAGTAACCCCTGTTTCATGTTGGTTTTATCTTATTACATGGTCTCCCTTTTTTATGTGTAGTAACCCCTGTTTCATGTTTGTTTATGTTATTACATGGTCTCCCTCTTTTTATGTGTAGTAACCCCTGTTTCATGTTGGCTTTATATTATTACACGGTCTCCCTCTTTTTATGTGTAGTAACCCCTGTTTCATGTTGGTTTTATATTATTACATGGTCTCCCTCTTTTTATGTGTAGTAACCCCTGTTTCATGTTGGCTTTATGTTATTACACGGTCTCCCTTTTTTATGTGTAGTAACCCCTGTTTCATGTTGGTTTTATCTTATTACATGGTCTCCCTTTTTTATGTGTAGTAACCCCTGTTTCATGTTTGTTTATGTTATTACATGGTCTCCCTCTTTTTATGTGTAGTAACCCCTGTTTCATGTTGGCTTTATATTATTACACGGTCTCCCTCTTTTTATGTGTAGTAACCCCTGTTTCATGTTGGTTTTATATTATTACATGGTCTCCCTTTTTTTATGTGTAGTAACCCATGTTTCATGTTTGTTTTATGTTATCACATGGTCTCCCTTTTTTATGTGTAGTAACCCCTGTTTCATGTTTGTTTTATGTTATTACATGGTCTCCCTCTTTTTATGTGTAGTAACCCCTCTTTCATGTTGGCTTTATATTATTACATGGTCTCCCTCTTTTTATGTGTAGTAACCCCTGTTTCATGTTGGTTTTATATTATTACATGGTCTCCCTCTTTTTATGTGTAGTAACCCCTGTTTCATGTTTGCTTTATATTATTATATGGTCTCCCCCTTTTTATGTGTAGTAACCCCTGTTTCATGTTGGTTTTATATTATTACATGGTCTCCCTCTTTTTATGTGTAGTAACCCCTGTTTTATGTTGGTTTTATGTTATTACATGGTCTCACTCTTTTTATGTGTAGTAACCCCTGTTTCATGTTTGTTTTATGTTATCACATGGTCTCCCTTTTTTATGTGTAGTAACCCCTGTTTCATGTTGGCTTTATATTATTACATGGTCTCCCTCTTTTTATGTGTAGTAACCCCTGTTTCATGTTGGTTTTATATTATTACATGGTCTCCCTCTTTTTATTTGTAGTAACCCCTGTTTCATGTTGGTTTTATGTTATTACACGGTCTCCCTTTTTTATGTGTAGTAACCCCTGTTTCATGTTGGTTTTATGTTATTACATGGTCTCCCTTTTTTATGTGTAGTAACCCCTGTTTCATGTTGGTTTTATGTTATTATATGGTCTCCCTCTTTTTATGTGTAGTAACCCCTCTTTCATGTTGGCTTTATATTATTACATGGTCTCCCTCTTTTTATGTGTAGTAATCCCTGTTTCATGTTGTTTTATATTATTACATGGTCTCCCTCTTTTTATGTGTAGTAACCCCTGTTTCATGTTGGTTTTATGTTATTACATGGTCTCCCTTTTTTATGTGTAGTAACCCCTGTTTTATGTTGGGTTTTATGTTATTACATGGTCTCCCTTTTTTATTTGTAGTAACCCCTGTTTTATGTTGGTTTTATGTTATCACATGGTCTCCCTCTTTTTATGTGTAGTAACCCCTGTTTTATGTTGGCTTTATATCATTACATGGTCTCCCTCTTTTTATGTGTAGTAACCCCTGTTTCATGTTGGTTTTATGTTATTACATGGTCTCCCTTTTTTATGTGTAGTAACCCCTGTTTCATGTTGGCTTTATATTATTACACGGTCTCCCTCTTTTTATGTGTAGTAACCCCTGTTTCATGTTGGCTTTATATTATTACATGGTCTCCCTCTTTTTATTTGTAGTAACCCCTGTTTCATGTTGGTTTTATATTATTACATGGTCTCCCTCTTTTTATGTGTAGTAACCCCTGTTTTATGTTGGGTTTTATGTTATTACATGGTCTCCCTTTTTTATTTGTAGTAACCCCTGTTTCATGTTGGCTTTATATTATTACATGGTCTCCCTCTTTTTATGTGTTGTAACCCCTGTTTTATGTTGGGTTTTATGTTATTACATGGTCTCCCTTTTTTATTTGTAGTAACCCCTGTTTCATGTTGGCTTTATATTATTACATGGTCTCCCTCTTTTTATGTGTAGTAACCCCTGTTTCATGTTGGTTTTTTTTATTCGTACGTGTATATTGCTGTGTGTGCTAGTTTGTCTGTTTCTTCAGATTGTTCTTTTTTCGAATTTTCTCATACTGTTTTGGTGTGATTATTTTACATGGTTTTCGTTATCTGTCGCAACACTGTGCATGTGGGTAATTTTACTTCAGGGTGCATTCTCCTCTCCTGAAGGAATAATGCAAGCAGACCTGTCGTTATGGTGCAAATAATAAGCCTCCTATTACTTGCTCGTCTCATGTGTCAGATACACGGTTTAACTCTTGGATGGAGAGAGTAAAGCAATTTGAATGGCATCGTATGACCGATGACCATGTGTCAGATACACGGTTGAACTCTTGGGTGGAGAGAGTAAAGCAATTTGAATGACATCCTGTGACCGATGACCTATTGGTTTGAAATCCATCTATCGCACTAGTCACCTCTCATTCACCTCTGTCATTTGACATGAACTATTCTCATACTTAGAGATTTGAAAAATAATTTATTTCCAAGTTAGACGTGAACTTTCAGTCAAATTACAACTTTAATCTAACAGAACAAAGACAGAATAGAAAATACCGAAGACATCAACGACTGGTTTTTTATCATATATCATACATCATAAAGTTATATAAAAAAGGTATATATGTGGAAAAATTTACATAAAGTATTTAGATACATGTGATATAAACAAGTAGTTCTTTGGGAAAGAAGCAAGGATATTTAAAAATCAATGAATTAAATGTAATGTGCACATGATTTCATTTTTTTTTTTTGACAAATCAACCAAAAATGTATTATCTCTACATAAATTAAATCAAACACATCACAAACAATAAGGCTATGACTTCAGCAAGCTTATTTCCCTTGTCATTGTTTTCTCATTACCTGGATGTTCAAAATATTCATAATCTTGTTTTTATGCGTATGTTTTGTATACTTGGTATCTACATCATAGGCAGCTCTGTCATCGTATCTGCTATCTGCTGTCCAGACATGGCAGAAACTTAAGCCAACAGACGACAAATGTCAACAGCTGAATTTCCAAGCAAACTGTGATTTTATAGCATCCGTCACCTGAAAAGGACAAAAGTAGGATGTATTGTACTGAATTTAAGATCTTGTTAATTCGGGTTTTTCTAGTCTTTGTCATCTAGCAATAGCTAACAACATGACAAAGGACAAAAACATGATCAACAGATCTTGTAGATCTAATTTCTTGTAATTGTCAGCTAGCAATAGTTACATAATGTTCAACGTCTTCAAATTCAATAGCATCATATAAGAACAGATAAATCTGCAGCATGGACCAGACATGCACGTTTCGGGAACTGCAAAACATACCGAAAGACGTAGAAGAATGGTGGGATATGATGCTACAAAACTCACTTATCAGAACACTACGAGAGCATTTTGCGAACAGTAATTTTCGAATGCGCTTGTAGAAACGATCAACCGAAGTTGGTCGGACTTGGCAACATGTGCCCTCGAGGACTCAAAGACAAATGATATATGTAGAATTTGAATTTAAGTATTTCTGTTCCTACATATATTTTTACCACTAGATTGGTGTCATTTTTTCAGAGTTGCCAGCAGTCTTGAAAAGTCAGGGAAATTGCCTTTCTCTTCAATGTCAGAGAATTGTCAGGGAATTTTTGAATTTGGTCGGTGAAAAATGAAAATCCATAAGAGTCATGGAAAAGTCAGGGAAGAATTATTTCAAAGCTGACAAAATATTATTGGTCGATTTCAAGAAATCGACCTTACTAGATTTGTAGACCGGATGCTGTCAATAGGAGAAAGTTCCTAATTGAGTCCGTCAGATTCAATAATGCATCATTGAATAATCCTTATGAAAGAAACGTTTTCATGACTAGTGAAAAACAAGTGACCAGAGACAGGCATTCCCATGACCTCCCACTTTCATGACTAGTGAAAAACACGTGACCAGAGATAGGCATTCCCATGACCTCCCACTTATTTATCCACAACACAAAAGTAGGACATGTCGTCATGACCAATTAGTGAGTGTTACAGTGAACCCTATGCCTTCAAAATTCCTATGGACGACATTTCTGGATCCTTGGATCCATTGCAACAAAGAAATACGCGATCACAACGTATCAGGGGTGCCAGTGGCTAAAAAGGTTCTAACCGTTCATCCGACTAAGCTTTTTCTCGTTAAGGATATACCACTTTGTTTGTTTGTTTATTTTCTTACCTAAGACAATTGATAAATGAAACAAAGAAATTAATGAGCGATAGAAAAGTCAACAAGACTGTACGAGTCACAAAATTTGAACTTTTTAGAAGTTTCCCCTTATTTCCCTCCAAATTCAGTGGCGGATCCAGCACCCCCTTTCGACGAAAAAAAAAATTGTGGTGGGATTAAAGAGATCGACCAAGCTTTTTTGGAAAGCTAATACTTGTTAAGATTTAAACTTCACTGAAGCTGATCACCAAACAGTAAGAAAACTATGTCTAGTATTGGCTTACATTGTATTTCATGTTGATTTACTTAAATATTGAAGAAAAAAACATAAAGCAATCAGAAAAAAAAGAATGGGCAGATTGGACGGCTAATGGGGAGGTGAGTAGGCCGTTTAAATTTTTGGTAGTTTTGGTCAGTGAAAACCATAAATTGGTCAGTGAAAAGTCAGGGAAAAGTCGGGGAATTTTGTTCTTGCTGACCATGAGTCTCCGAGGGTATCCTTAGTCTGGTTCCCGAGACATCAATAACATCAAGGCCTCTTTGATTTAAAAAGAGGTATCGGGAATTAGACTATGATACCGTTTGCCAGGTAAAAATGATGAATGTGGAAAGAAAAAACTACATCTTGCGTAATTTGAGCTTTGTGCTTGTAATGTTTGTAAACAAATACCGGTATTTACAAACACTACAAGCGCAAAGATGGACGTTACATAGACTTTATATTGTGTCAGTAAAATTTTCTTGATAAAGACCACGCGGTCGAAAATTTGAAGAAAGAGTTTGTTTTATTTCATAGATAGAAGAACCATCTATTTAAACCATAAACTTAATGTTTAGAGCATATGAATGAGAGTAAACAAAAAGGTATGATCTGTCGAATGGTCATATGGTGCACTAAATGGTAGATGGGATGCCAGTTTGGTCCTTTTTATTGTAGCTAACAAGTTAGTGTCGCTACTGATGGACAGTAAGTATTCGATAAATGATATCGTTAGTCTTGTTTTATCTGAAACTTGTGTCTGGTGTATTAAATTGGTGAAATTTTATTGAAGAAGGTAACGAGTGAGAACACTTCAGTTTCCTTGTTTAGTTTATATTGGCCTCTTTATAATATTCATGCTATTTCCTCTGGTACAGTCAATGGTCAAAGAGACATGAATTTTTGAAGTGTGTATATGATACATCCTCCTACTTACCCGGAGGCTTTAGTGTGGTACTATTTCCAGTCTTTCCCGTCTTTGTGTTGTTTAACGCTTGTGTACTGTTTCCAGAACCTAGGTAGAAAAGATCTTTCCTAAAAATTGCATTTATACAGGCATACCAACATTTTGAAAGGATTCAAGATCCGAAAACATGAGTCGATGAATAAATGTCTTGTACATCGTTTGCAGAAACTTTAATATGAAAACGATTTTTTTCCAAAATACTTCAACCCCGAGTTTCATTCTCGTTCATGCTCTAAACTAATGGTAGAAGATGAGAAAAAGTACAATGAGGCATGATATTTCAAAACGTTTGCCTGGTGCACTGTAATATTACCTATTGTATTGAATAGCACTTATATATTCCTGTTGCCATGAAAAATTGCTGGAGACCTTATCTTTTATATTCTATATTTAACCAAAACACAGTATTTTGAGAAACAATGGATGGCTGAAAACCTTTTAATATTTCCTTAGCCATTTGATCCTGTATTTCTTACATTACCTTTTGTTCCTACCGTTGGTGTAACACTTGATTTGCCCATGGCTGGTGTTGCTGTTATAGCCGATACTGTTATTCCTGTTTTTGAAGAATTTGTTGTTATTGTTGACGGATTTGGAGTACTAGGATTAAATGACGTCGCTGCATTTTTGGTTTTTGTTGTGTTGACTGGTTTTTGCTTTGTTGTTATGGTCTGATTTTTTGTTTTAAACAAAGATGCTGTTGTTGTTTTATTTGTTGCTCCTGTTATTGTTTTATTTGTTGTTCCTGTTGTTGTTAACCTTGGTGTTGTTGCTGTTGTTGTTGTATTTGTTGCTCCTGTTATTGTTTTATTTGTTGTTCCTGTTGTTGTTAACCTTGGTGTTGTTGCTGTTGTTGTTGTATTTGTTGCTCCTGTTATTGTTTTATTTGTTGTTCCTGTTGTTGTTAACCTTGGTGTTGTTGCTGTTGTTGTTGTATTTGTTGCTCCTGTTATTGTTTTATTTGTTGTTCCTGTTGTTGTTAACCTTGGTGTTGTTGCTGTTGTTGTTGTATTTGTTGCTCCTGTTATTGTTTTATTTGTTGTTCCTGTTGTTGTTAACCTTGGTGTTGTTGCTGTTGTTGTTGTATTTGTTGCTCCTGTTATTGTTTTATTTGTTGTTCCTGTTGTTGTTAACCTTGGTGTTGTTGCTGTTGTTGTTGTATTTGTTGCTCCTGTTGTTGGCATTGGTTTTGCTGTTGACGGTGACATTGTCGTTGGTGATGATATTGTACTGTTATCTAATTTCACTGTTGTCTTTTCTGATGTTGTTTTTGCTGTTATACTTGGAACCGTTGTTAATGACATATTCATTGTTGTAGGAAGGTGAGCTGTTGTGTTTGTTGTAGAACCTGTTGTAACGCCAACACCTGCTGATAAAACCATTGCAACTTCATCTTTTTATTTCCGACAAATTGAGATAAGTGTTCAATACATTTTTCATTACAAGTATTATTAATTCAAAGGATTAGCCGTGTAATATTTTAACAGAATGGTGGAAAACTGACTTGCTTCCACGCTAAGTTAATCGCAAAATACATTGATTTAACCCGAAATGAATGGAAGTTCAACCAGTGAATTATTTACAAAGCTCTACAGATTCATAGAAACGATGGTATTGACAGATTATGTGAGATCATGATTAATTCCTAATAAATCATGTCCACCAGTTCCTAGATAAAAAATAAACTTATTTAATTAATACACAAATATAAAGGTGTTAATGCATGTTTCAGATTATAAAGTCATCAGAACTGTCAAGTATATTCTAGAATCACACTGTCTGGCTCCGTTTGTCATGGCAACCTATATTTAACCAATGTATGGGTTTTTAGTACAAAGACATTCATGGTTACAGGGAACTGCTATTGCAAAGTTATCATTAATACGCTCGTTATGCTTATTTGACTTGGAATATTGTTTATTCCGGGGTTTACAACTGTTCCAATGGAAATTCTAATGATTTTGTCTTTCCTTCTCGACTTTGACACTGAATAAAACTGATGGGTACTTCTTTGATGTTTATTTCAATTGTGAAACTTTACACAAGATCGCTAAATCTCAATATCCTTGCAACTATCTTATCGCTGACGTACTCCATAAGAGAATTCAGAATGCAACATTGGAATAGGCTTGCTAACTTTAGAAATCTTGCGGCTACCGCCGAACTCCAATGATTTTAAGAAACTAGGTCCGAATATAGAAATTTTTTAAGTTTCTGAAGATAAGGGAGCAACCATTTGATTTTTATGGGGAGGGCAGGAAGATTTTGCAAAAAAAAAATTTCCGGATCGAAATTTTAGGGAAAAAAATTTTCCGGCCCATAGGGCCGGCGAAAAATTTTTTCCGGATCATGAAATTGCCCCTCACCCCTCTCTTCTTCCTTTCCACTGCCCAGTAAACACTTTTTTTGTGTATCATAAACAAAGTATAAAAAATGGAACAAACTTTACGCAATTTGGAGTGAATAAATAAAATTCAAAAATCATTAGCACCGTATAGCCTGTCTCCGTTGAGTATCATTTTAGTAAACAGATTATAGGCACCATATGCCATATAAGAAATTAAAATGAAGTGATCTGCTGGCATGTGTGTTTGATGTTTAATATCGCCGAAAAATCACGCTGAATTATTTAAACTTTAGGGTAATTTTCAACATTGGAAAATCACAAAAAAAAAAAATCCGGCCCAAAGGGCCGGCGAAAAAATTTTTCCGGCTCTTAAAATGGCCGAAAAAAAATTTCCGGCTGGCAAAAGTCTTCCTCCCCCCCCCCCCCCCCCCCATAAAAATAAAATGGTTGCTCCCTAAGAATTCCCATAATATACTACAACCGTGTATCGACATTTGTTGGATACAATCAATTTTCTCTTCGAACTTATCACTGTTAAATCCTATTTGAGTACAAATGTATCACAAAATGGTAAGACTTAACAAAGTGGTTTTGATACTAAATCATTTCTAGGAAACAAAAATGATAAAGATAGCGATTTTTGTAAAATCATTCGGGTACGCTCCTTGAACATGTTCAAGTATTCCTTTGATATCAGATGTCTTTGTTTGTACAGCATCTGATTATATAGGATTGAACGAAGGACCAAACCTTGTTCTTAGTATTTAACCCCGATACGAAATCCACAGGAGCTCGATGCCAACGATCCACAAGAATATCCGCCTCTACTTTCCTTATACTTTCCTTGTCATTGAGGGTTGGAATCGAGCTCCTGTGACGAAACATTTTTGCAAAACAGCCTATTCTATATCGCCTGGAAAATACTAATTTCATAACGATGGTGCCATATTTTTAATTTTCAAACCAGTCAAATTTTGAGTGATATCTTTAACTGTACACAATAAACAACTATTCCATCGAAATAGACTCTCATTCGTGGTGTACAAATTATTTACAAAGAAAATCAATGACAATGTCAACCTTAATGGTGTCATACTAGTATTTTGAATGAGTTAAAAAGAAGAGCCTGACGATAATCTCAACAGAACTCACAATAGAGCACCAAATTGAGCATCGACGGACCCCTAGCAAGAGGTGGAACCAAGTGCCCGGGAGGAGTAAGCATCCCCTGTTTGGCTAGCCGCAACCGCCGCTGCACGAAAATGAAAACAATATGTAAATACATATAGAAAGTGTTATGGCGACCATGTCAGGGAATTTTCAAACCAATCAAAATGTGAATTATCACTAGTACACCGCAATCTTAAATGTAGTCTCGGACTCTCGGTATACAGTAAAAGCAACTATTCTATCGAAGCAAATTCTCATTCTTCGAGGGGGGGGGTTGATTATTTGCAAAGAAAGTTATCAAAGACAATTTCAATTTCTTTTCCATAAGATTATTCTAATTACTCATCCAATCTGAGTATCTTACCAGAAATCAGGATATAGAGATGGAGTACGAGATGGAGTACTAGAGTCGCTGGTTCAAAATTCATCATCACCTGAAATTTAGTTGAAAACGTGACTGATTCATAATTTTTTCGAAATATTTTTGTTACTTAAACGTTCGTTTCGCCGCCAAATATTTCGTATCATAAAGGTATTGGAAATACTTAATTAGTGGCGACACCTACAATATGTCCCTTTTGTAAACTATTTGGAAAGTGGTGCCACCTTATTTTCCCCGAATCACAATGAAGCTGAAAGTTGATCAGACGTCAGTGTAACAAATATAAAGTTGGTAGCTATCAAAGATGTTGAGTTTTGTAAATCTGAAAAAAATCCTTCATTCTGTCTCCGTTTATCAATTCACTTTTGCCGCCTTACTTAAGTTTCCCAAGCATCTGATAACAAGATATATAAGTCTATCCATATAGAGTCAAGAATTCTCTCCACAAATTTCAATATATTGAAAAAATAACAAACGCCGAATTAAAATTGGTATCATCAGGAGATTTTCTGATGATACTCCTGATGATACCAATGAAACCGGTTGAGTTTTAATTCGGCGTGTGTTATTTTTTCAATAAATCTATCCATATAGAGTCAAGAATTCTCTCCACAAGTTTCGATATATTTATAGTACATGTACTTAAAAAATGAGAAACGCCAAATTTAATTTCACACGGTTTTATTGTCATAATCAAGAATTTTTCATCGTCATCACCAGCAAATTTCGGTGTTTCTTATCACTTTAGTAAATCTATCCATATATCTATATATTTTGAATTCTTTTTTCACAGTAATGCATAATGGGTAAAAGTTGAATAATACATACCTCAATTTGTTTCTCTTTATTCCGAATAAAAATCACCACTTATTTGTCCAGCGTCCGTGTTGCCTTGACTCCCTCTAACACGAATGATTCTTATCTTATCAATATGCCATAATCATCCATATCCGTTTTTTGTTTTAAGTGTTTTATGATAAGTAGGAAATCTTTGTATGAAAGAGGTGCAGTGCAAGATAAGAATATCAATCTAGTTTCTGCTTATTCACAGCACCACTTGTGACAAAATTCAGTTGATTTTGGTACTTATAAACTTTATATCTCATTGTTTCTCATGCATTTAAGGAGCTGATAAGATAAGGGCCCTTTTAGCCCTAAATCTCGTGCCTCCACATGCATGACGGTACATATGCAGACAAAAGATAATCATTATTGAAATAAAAAGTAAAAATATGAAGACTTTTTGAATGTTTTACTTTTCGATAAAATACTCCCAAGATTCTAAAATGAAGGTCCAAAGAGGTAGGGGGTACTCGGGTAATAAAACTGATAATATCGACCATAAACATAGAAATTTTAGAATATTTTGTCTGGAATGGATAAATATTAACTAAATGATATCAAATACTCAGAAATACATTTCGAAAGTTCTATTTCCTCTAATCGGTAAATAATGAAATCCGGAACTCAAAATACGGTCTTATTTTGTATGGAAGCTTTTAGCGCGAAATACTTCGCACATTAATTAGAGGAGAAATCCACATTGTTAGTCCCCTACCGGCAACGCCGAAGGGGACTCTTAGTTTCCTCTCGGTCTGTCTGTCTGTCCGTCCGTCCGTCCGTCTGTCCCATTTCAGTTTTCCGGACATTTTTTCGCTGTTGTTGCATATATTGAACTCATTTTTGGTATGTGGATATATCTCGATGTGATACAGATCAAGTTTGAGTTTGCTTTCGATTGACCTAATTTTACAAGAGTTATGGCCCTTGGACTTAGCAAATTTTATGAAAATTTCAGTTTTCCGGACTTTTCTTCGGTTCTATTGCAAATAATGCACTGATTTTTGGTAAATGAATACATCTCAGTGTGATACAGACCAAGTTTGAGTTTGGTTTCCATTGGCCTATTTTCACAAGAGCTATGGCCCTTTGACTTAGCAAATTTCATGAAATTTGCAGTTTTCCAGACTATTGCAGACAATGAACTGATTTTTTGTATGTGAATACATTGTGTGATGCAGATTTGAGTTTAATCAGATTGACTACTTTTCACAAGAGTTATGGCCCTTGGACTTAGCCAATTTCATGAATTCAGTTTCCCGGACTTTCCTTGGCTGTTGTTGCAGATGATGAACAGGTGCCAGTCATAAATTTATGCCGCCGGTAGGGGACTTATATCGCACAGCGATCATTGCATTTCTTTATTCCTGTTTATTTCGTTCCTAATTGTTGTACATTTCATTCGATCGTATTTAGAACACGTTTTTTGATGGATTTAGGAGGAAAAATAGTCACATTTTCCATATTTAAATATCTTAAAGATCGATTCTTTAACAAATACACCCCTTCCCTTTTGGTTTTTCGTCTCTGGGGTAGTGTTCCCCCGGAGATACTATACAAAAACAGAACAGAACGGATACAGAACCCCACTTTGTATATATGTATGTAATTTATGTAAATTTGTATCATGGATATACACCTCACTGGCGTAGGACAAGGGGGGGGGGGGGGGGGGGGCAGGGGGGGCACGTGCCCCCCCCCCCCACTTTTGAAAGTGGGGGGGGGGGGCATAAGTATGTTTGTGCCCCCCCCCCCCCCCCCCCACTTTTTGACGTAATTTTTGGTCATACAGATATAAAAAAACTGCAAAATACCTTTAACTCAAACTATATAGAATATCATTACATGTATATGTTAATGATAGAGGACACAGACAGTATTTTCTGATTAGTCAATATTTTGCTTAAAAAAATTCCTGGCTCGCTACCGCTCGCCAGCCATTTATTCATGTACTTAAAATTTAGAATTGCACCAGAAATGTTAAAATTTGTGCATACAGAACATGAAAACCCAATATTTATTTTTTAATCTCTTCCTCTTCTCTCCCCCCCCCCCCCCCCCCCCCCCCCCCTTTTTTTTTTTTTTTTTCTTTTTTTTTTTTCAATTGCTTGTTAGAAATTTTGGGATGTTGTGCCCCTCCACTTTTTCAAGCAGAGCTACGCCATTGCAAACGAACTGCAGCTTCTATTGAGTCATAGGCGGATCCAGATATTTTCAAGGAGGGATCACCCTATTTTCATTATTAGACATACACAGATCTAAATCCCTCGATTCTAGGGTTTAATCTATATCTTAACCGACAAGCGAAGAAATAAAGAAGCAAAGAAAAATGAGGCTTCGCCTCGGGAAATAGGTCTGGTCTCGGGGAACCAGAATCGTGCTAACTCCCTTAATGGTATACTTAAACTGTTTTATTATACCGAAACAAACATTAAACTGAAACAAACATATCTCTTAGGTATACAGAAACAAACATTATACTGAAACGAACATATCTCTTAGGTTCACAGGGTTCAAATGGAAATTCTAATGATTTTGCCTTGCCTTCTCGCATGAATGACCGAGTAACGGAAAATATTAATTTTTGATGAAAAGATAAACAGAAACATCATTAATCATACTCACACTGTTTAATTTTTGACTGTTTTATTTTATTGTGGATTAATTTATGTGCTAAGCAGATAGGAGGCGGATTACTCTGCTCGCGTATTGATAGCGTCATCCGATCAACCTTCACATCATCCGATCAACCTTCAACGGCGCTGATTGGCTGATACTGACACACCCCCAAACAAGCTCCGCCCCATTTTGAGACTAACTCCCTAGGGAAATAGTCTTCTCAACTAACGCATCCCTTTGCAGGGAAATAGTCTTATCAGGCGATTTTCAGGGATTTAGTTAAATCTAATGAGTCTCTTTTTATATAGGAAAAAATCAGTAGAGGTATAATAATAATATACAGTTAAAGTATACCATTGAGGGAGTTAGCACGATTCTGGTTCCCCGAGACCAGACCTATTTCCCGAGGTGAAGCCGAGGGAAATAGGTCTGGTCGAGGGGAACCAGAATCGTGCTAACTCCCTCAATGGTATACTTTAACTGTTTTATTATACCGAAACAAACATTATACTGAAACAAACATATCTCTTAGGTATACAGAAACAAACATTATACTGAAACAAACATATCTCTTAGGTTCACAGGGTTCAAATGGAAAATCTAATGATTTTGCCTTGCCTTCTCTGCTGAATGACTGAGTAAGGGAAAATATTGATTTTTGATGATAAGATAAACAGAAACATCATTTATCATACTCAAACATGTTTAATTTTTGATTGTTTTATTTTATTGCGGATTAATTTATGTGCTAAGCGGATAGGAGGCGCCCGCCCCATTTTGAAACTAACTCCCTAGGGAAATAGTCTTCTCAACTAACGCACCCCTTTGCAGGGAAAAAGTCTTATCAGGCGATTTTCAGGGATTTAGTTAAATTTAATGAGTCTCTTTTTATATAGGAAAAAATCAGTAGAGGTATAATAAAATAAGATATCACTGGCGTAGGACAAGGGGGGGGCAGTGGGGGGCATAAGTATGTTTGTGCCCCCCCCCCCCCCCCACTTTTTGACGTAATTTTTGGTCATACAGATATAAAAAAAAACTGCAAAATACCTTTAACTCAAACTATATAGAATATCATATATGTTAATGATAGAGGATACAGACAGTATTTTTTTGCTTAAAAAAATTCCTGGCTCGCTACCGCTCGCCAGCCATTTATTCATGTACTTAAAATTTAGAATTGCACCAGAAATGTTAAAATTTGTGCATACCGAACATGAAAACCCAATATTTATATTTTTTAATCTCTTCCTCTTCCTCCTCCCCCCCCCCCCCCCCCCCTTTTTTTTTTTTTTTTTTTTTTTTTTTTTTTTTTCAATTGCTTGTTAGAAATTTTGGGATGTTGTGCCCCTCCACTTTTTCAAGCAGAGCTACGCCATTGCACCTCCAGTATGTAAATTTGTATCATGGATATACACCTCCAGTATAAGTGTCGTTCTGTATCTCCGGGGGGGGGGGCAATGTTCAAAAGAACTTTTCCGTTTTCTATTGATTTATATGGGGAAAAGACAAGTTTTGACCAAAATATTAGCAATAATATTATGCATAATAGATCTGAAATAACTTCAGAATTTGATGGGATACTGTATTTGTATTATAATTCAACGAATGATTTTTCTTAAAATTTTCATTTTCAAAATTCAACTTTTTAGGGCAGATTTTATACGTCTTATCAGCTCCTTTCCGGTTTTGGATTAAAATTGGCTCGCAAAAAAAAAGAAATATAAGATTGATAACTATTATGCCATAGGTTTCAATCTGTGAAATGTCAATATTACTTATTATTATATAGTCTGTTTATACTCCCACGCTCATTGGCTGAGAACTGTCACGTGACGAGTCATTGTCTCATCATATTGACCTGCGAGGGGCGATTTCATTAAATATCACCACCGCGAAAACTCTTTCTTCCGGTTTACCATGAAATATCGAAAACGCGTCAAGGACCCTGAAGCTGAGCTCAAATTCTTGAATTTTGAGCCTATATCTACGGATTTTGACTCTGAAATATTCTTCATTTGACTCATTGAATGAATTCCATTACCTTCAGGATAATTCAGCGACAGAAAATGCTGATATTAACACGTCTTGAAACATATTAAAAGAAAAGTCGATGTCAGCCATTTCGAAATGGTACCTTAAAAAATACATATTTAGTCCACTATATAATAAAACAATTGTGGACTTTTCACTCGGTGAATATGGTGTGATATTTTCTGAATTTGAAAATATTGACCTCAGCTGTCGCCTCGGTCAATATTTTCAAATTCAGAAAATATCACACCATATTCACCTCGTAAAAAGTCCATAATTGTATATTATTATATAGTCTGTTTATATTCCCACTCTCATTGGCTGAGAACTGTCACATGACGAGTCATTGTCTCATTATATTGACCTGTGAGGGGCGATTTCATTAAATATCACTACTGCGAAAACTCTTGCTTCCGGTTTACCATGAAATATCGAAAACGCGCGAAATTTATAACTGTGACGCCATTAACGTCATTTCGTAAACAGCAGCAAGGACCCTGAAGCTGAGCTCAAATTCTTGAATTTTGAGCCTATCTATACGGATTTTGACTCTGAAATATTCTTCATTTGACTCTCATTGAATGAATTCCATTACGTTCAGGATAATTCAGCGACAGAAAATGCTGATATTAACACGTCTTGAAACATTTTCAAAGAAAAGTCGATGTCAGCCATTTCGAAAAGGTACCTTTATAAATATTGATTAAGTCCACTATATAATAAAACAATTGTGGACTTTTCACTCGGTGAATATGGTGTGATATTTTCTGAATTTGACAATATTGACCTCAGCTGTCGCCTCGGTCAATATTTTCAAATTCAGAAAATATCACACCATATTCACCTCGTAAAAAGTCCATAATTGTATGGATACAAAGACATCCCCCGCTAGACCAACGCACCAACATGATGTAACTTACCTCATACAAAACAACAACTTACCTCAGACAAAACAACAAGGATATAGAGACATTCCCAGCTAGACCAACCTGAACTGTTCACAGCGGTACACACCAACATGATGTAACTTACCTCATACAAAACAACAACTTACCTCAGACAAAACAACAAGGATATAGAGACATTCCCAGCTAGACCAACCTGAACTGTCCAAGGCGGTACACATCAACATGATGTAACTTACCTCATACAAAACAACAACTTACCTCAGACAAAACAACAAGGATATAGAGACATTCCCAGCTAGACCAACCTGAACTGTCCACAGCGGAACGCACCAACATGATGTAACTTACCTCAGACAAAACAACAAGGATATAGAGACATTCCCCGCTTGACCAACCTGAACTGTCCACAGCGGAACGCACAAACATGATGTTACTTACCTCATACAAAACAACAACTTATCTCAGACAAAACAACAAGGATATAGAGACATCCCCAGCTAGACCAACCTAAACTGTCCACAGCGGAACGTAGCAACATGATGTTACTTACCTCATACAAAACAACAACTTACCTCAGACAAAACAACAACTTGTGTCACACAAAACAACAACTTTCCTCAGACAAAACAACAACTTACCTCAGACAAAACAACAACTTACATCAGACAAAACAACAACTTACCTCGGACAAAACAACAACTTACCTCAGACAAAACAACAAGGATATAGAGACATTCCCAGCTAGACCAACCTGAACTGTCCACAGCGGAACGCACCAACATGATGTAACTTACCTCATACAAAACAACAACTTACCTCAGACAAAACAACAAGGATATAGAGACATTCCCAGCTAGACCAAACTGAACTGTCCACAGCGGAACGCACCAACATGATGTAACTTACCTCATACAAAACAACAACTTACCTCAGACAAAACAACAAGGATATAGAGACATTCCCAGCTAGACCAACCTGAACTGTCCACAGCGGAACGCACCAACATGATGTAACTTACCTCATAATAAACAACAACTTACCTCAGAAAAAACAACAAGGATATAGAGACATCCCCCGCTAGACCAACCTGAACTGTCCACAGCGTAACGCACCAATATGATGTAACTTACCTCATACAAAACAACAACTTACCTCAGACAAAACAACAAGGATATAGAGACATTCCCAGCTAGACCAACCTGAACTGTCCATAGCGGAACGCACCAACATGATGTAACTTACCTCATACAACACAACAATTTACCTCAGACAAAACAACAAGGATATAGAGACATTCCCAGCTAGACCAAACTGAACTGTCCACAGCGGAACGCACCAACATGATGTAACTTACCTCATACAAAACAACAACTTACCTCAGACAAAACAACAAGGATATAGAGACATTCCTAGCTAGACCAAACTGAACTGTCCACAGCGGAACGCACCAACATGATGTAACTTACCTCATACAAAACAACAAATTACCTCAGACAAAACAACAAGGATATAGAGACATTACCAGCTAGACCAACCTGAACTTTCCACAGCGGAACGCACCAACATGATGTAACTTACCTCATAATAAACAACAACTTACCTCAGACAAAACAACAAGGATATAGAGACATTCCCAGCTAGACCAACCTGAACTGTCCACAGCGGAACGCACCAACATGATGTAACTTACCTCATGCAACACAACAATTTACCTCGGACAAAAAAACAACTTACCTCAGACAAAACAACAACTTACCTCAGACAAAACAACAACTTAGCCTAGACAAAACAACAAGGATATAGAGACATCCCCAGCTAGACCAACCTGAAATGTCCACAGCGGAACGCACCAACATGATGTAACTTACCTCATACAAAACATCAATTTACCTCGGACAAAACAACAACTTACCTCAGACAAAACAACAACTTGTCTCAGACAAAACAACAACTTACCTCAGACAAAATAACAAGGATAGAGAGACATCCCCAGCTAGACCAACCTGAACTGTCCACAGCGAAACGCACCAACATGATGTAACTTGCCTCATACAAAACAACAACTAACCTCAGACAAAACAACAAGGATATAGAGACATTCCCAGCTAGACCAACATGAACTGTCCACAGCGGAATGCACCAACATGATTTTACTTACCTCATACAAATCAACAACTCACCTCAGACAAAACAACAAGGATATAGAGACATTCCCAGCTAGACCAACCTGAACTGTCCACAGCGGAATGCACCAACATGATGTAACTTACCTCATACAAATCAACAACTCACCTCAGACAAAACAACAAGGATATAGAGACATTCCCAGCTAGACCAACATGAACTGTCCATAGCGGAACGCACCAACATGATGTAACTTACCTCATACAAAACAACAACTTACCTCAGACAAAACAACAAAGATATAGAGACATCTCCAGCTAGACAAACCTGAACTGTCCATATCGGAACGCACCAACATGACGTATCTTATCTCATACAAAAGAACAATTTACCTCGGACAAAACAACTTACCTCAGACAAAACAACAACTTGTCTCAGACAAAACAACAACTTACCTCAGACAAAACAACAACTGAACTCGGACAAAACAACAACTAACCTCAGACAAAACATGATGTAACTTACCTCATACAAAACAACAACTTACCTCAGACAAAACAACAAGGATATAGAGAAATCCCCAAATAGACCAATCTGAACTGTCCACAGCAGAACGCACCAACATGATGTAACTTGTCTCATACAAAACAACAACTTACCTCAGACAAAACAACAAGGATATAGAGACATCTCCAGGTAGACCAACCTGAACTGTCCGCAGCGGAACGAACCAACATGATGTAACTTACCTCAGACAAAACAACAACTTACCTCAGACAAAACAACAACTTACCTCAGACAAAACAACAAGGATATAGAGACATCTCCAGCTAGACCAACCTGAACTGTCCACAGCAGAACGCACCAACATGATGTAACTTATCTCATACAAAACAACAACTTACCTCAAACAAAACAACAAGGATATAGAGACATCTCCAGCTAGACCAACCTGAACTGTCCACAGCGGTACACACCAACATGATGTAACTTACCTCATACAAAACAACAACTTACCTCAGACAAAACAACAAGGATATAGAGACATTTCCAGCTAGACCAACCTGAACTGTCTACAGTAGAACGCACCAACATGATGTAACTAACCTCATACAAAATAACAACTTACCACAGACAAAACAAATACTTGCCTAATACAAAACAACAACTTACCTCAGCCAAAACAACAAGGATATAGAGACATCTCCAGCTAGACCAACCTGAACTGTCCACAGCGGAACGCACCAACATGATGTAACTTACCTCATTCAAAACAACTTACCTCAGACAAAACAAGGATATAGAAACAATCCCAGCTAGACCAACCTGAACTGTCCACAGCGGAACGCACAAACATGATGTAACTTACCTCGGACAAAAATACAACTTACCTCATACAAAACAAAAAATTGTCTCAGACAAAACAACAACTTACCTCAGACAAAACAACAACTTACCTCAGACAAAATAACAACTTACCTCAGACAAAACAACAAGGATATAGAGACATCCCCAGCTAAACCAACCTGAACTGTCCACAGCTGAACGCAACCAACATGATGTAACTTACCTCATACAAAACAACAATTTACCTCGGACAAAACAACAACTTGTGTCAGACAAAACAACAACTTGTGTCAGACAAAACAACAACTTACCTCAGACGAAAGAACAAGGATATAGAGACATTCCCAGCTAGACCAACCTGAACTGTCCACAGCGGAACGAACCAACATGATGTAATTTACCTCAGACAAAACAACAAGGATATAGAGACATCTCCAGCTAGACCAACCTGAACTGTCCACAGCAGAACGCACCAATATGATGTAACTTACATCATACAAAACAACAACTTACCTCAGACAAAACAACAAGGATATAGAGACATCCCCAGCGAGACCAACCTGAACTGTCCACAGCGGAACGCACCAACATGATTTAACTTACCTCATACAAAACAACAAGGATATAGAGACATTACCAGCTAGACCAACCTGAACTGTCCACAGTGGAACGCACCAACATGATGTAACTTACCTCATACAAAACAACAACTTACCTCAGACAAAACAACAAGGATATAGAGACATCTCCAGCTAGACCAACCAGAACTGTCCATAGCGGAACGCACCAACATGATGTAACTTACCTCATACAAAACAACAACTTACCTCAGACAAATTAACAAGGATATAGAGAAATCCCCAGCTAGACCAATCTGAACTGTCCACAGCAGAACGCACCAACATGATGTAACTTGCCTCATACAAAAGAACAACTTACCTTAGACAAAAGAACAAGGATATAGAGACATCTCCAGGTAGACCAACCTGAACTGTCCACAGCGGAAAGAACCAACATGATGTAACTTACCTCAGACAAAACAACATCTTACCTCAGACAAAACAACAAGGATATAGAGACATCTCCAGCTAGACCAACCTGAACTGTCCACAGCAGAACGCACCAACATGATGTAACTTATCTCATACAAAACAACAACTTACCTCAGACAAAACAACAAGGATATAGAGACATCTCCAGCTAGACCAACCTGAACTCTCCACATCGGTACACACCAACATGATGTTACTTACCTCACTCAAAACAACAACTTACCTCAGACAAAACAACAAGGATATAGAGACATTCCCAGCTAGACCAACCTGAACTGTCCACAGCAGAACGCACCAACATGATGTAACTTACTTCATACAAAATAACAACTTACCACAGACAAAACAAATACTTGCCTCATACAAAACAACAACTTACCTTAGCCAAAACAACAAGGATATAGAGACATCTCCAGCTAGACCAACCTGAACTGTCCACAGCGGAAAGCACCAACATGATGTAACTTACCTCATTCAAAACAACTTACCTCAGACAAAACAACAAGGATATAGAAACAATCCCAGCTAGACCAACCTGAACTGTCCACAGCGGAACGCACAAACCTGATGTAACTTACCTCATACAAAACAAGAATTAACCACGGACAAAACAATAACTTACCTCATCCAAAACAAAAAATTGTCTCAGACAAAACAACCTACCTTAGACAAAACAACAACTTACCTCAGACAAAACAACAAATATATAGAGACATCCCCAGCTAGACCAACCTGAACTGTCCACAGCGGAACGCAACCAACATGATGTAACTTACCTCATACAAAACAACAACTTACCTCAGACAAAAGAACAAGGATATAAAGACAATCCCAGCTAGACAAAGCTGAACTGTCCACAGCGGAACGCACCAACATGATGTAACTTACCTCATACAAAACAACAATTTACCTCGGACAAAACAACAACTTGTGTTAGACAAAACAACAACTTGTGTCAGACAAAACAACAACTTACCTCAGACAAAACAACAAGGATATAGACACTTCCCAAGCTTGACCAACCTGAACTGTCCAAGGCAGTATACATCAACATGTTGTAACTTACCTCATACAAAACAACAATTTACCTCGGACAAAACAACAACTTGTGTCAGACAAAACAACAACTTGTGTCAGACAAAACAACAACTTACCTCAGACAAAACAACAAGGATATAGAGACATTACAAACTAGACCAACCTGAACTGTCCACAGCGGAACGCACCAACATGATGTAACTTACCTCATACAAAACAACAACTTACCTCATACAAAACAACAACTTACCTCAGACAAAACAACAAGGATATAGAGACATCCCCCGCTAGACAAACCTAAACTCTCCACAGCGGAACGCACCAACATGATGTAACTGACCTCATACAAAACAACAACTTACCTCAGACAAAACAGCAACTTGTCTCAGACAAAACAACTACTTACCTCATACAAAACAACAATTTACCTCGGACAAAACAACAACTTGTGTCAGACAAAACAACAACTTGTGCCAGACAAAACAACAACTCACCTCAGACAAAACAACAACTTACCTCAGAAAAATAACAAGGATATAGAGACATTCCCAACTAGACCAACCTGATCTGTCCACAGCGGAACGCACCAACATGATGTAACTTACCTCATACAAAACAACAACTTACCTCAGACAAAACAACAAGGATATAGAGACATTCCCAGCTAGACCAACCTGAACTGTCCACAGCGGAACGCACCAACATGATGTAACTTACCTCATACAAAACAACAACTTACCTCATACAAAACAACAACTTACCTCAGACAAAACAACAAGGATATAGAGACATTCCCAGCTAGACCAACCTGAACTGTCCACAGCGGAACACACCAACATGATGTAACTTACCTCATACAAAACAACAAATTACCTCAGACAAAACAACAAGGATATAGAGACATTCCCAGCTAGACCAACCAGAACTGTCCACAGCGGAACGCACCAACATGATGTAACTTACCTCATACAAAACAACAACTTACCTCAGACAAAACAACAAGGATATACAGACACTCCCAGCTAGACCAACCTGAACTGTTCACAGCGGAACGCACCAACATGATGTATCTTACCTCATACAAAACAACAATTTACCTCGGACAAAACAACAACTTGTCTCCTACAAAACAACAATTTACCTCGGACTAAACAACAACTTGTGTCAGACAAAACAACAACTTACCTCAGACAAAACAAGAACTTACATCAGACAAAACAAAAAGGCTATAGAGACATTCCCAGCTAGACCAACCTGAACTTTCCACAGCGGAACTCACCAACATGATGTAACTTACCTTATACAAAACAACAACTTACCTCAGAAAAAACAACAAGGATATAGAGACATCCCCCGCTAGACAAACCTGAACTGTCCACAGCGGAACGCACCAACATGATGTAAATTACCTCAGACAAAACAACAACTTACCTCGGACAAAACAACAAGGATATAGAGACATCCCCAGCTAGACCAACCTGAACTCTCCACATCGTAACGCACAAAAATGATGTAACTTTCCTTATACATGTACAAAACAACAACTTACCTCAGACAAATCAACAACTTGTCTCATACAAAACAACAACTTACCTCAGACAAAACAACAACTTACCTCAGACAAAAACAACAACTTGTCTCGGACAAAACAACAACTTACCTCAGACAAAACTATAACTTACCTCGGACAAAACAACAACTTACCTCAGACAAATCAACAAGGATATAGAGACATTCCCAGCTAGACCAACCTGAACTGTCCACAGCGGAACGCACCAACATAATGTAACTTACCTCATACAAAACAACAACTTACCTCAGATAAAACAACAACTTGTCTCAGACAAAACAACAACTTACCTCAGACAAAACAACAAGGATATAGAGACATCCCCAGCTAGACCAACCTGAACTGTCCACAGCGGAACACACCAACATGATGTAACTTACCTCATACAAAAGAACAACTTACCTCATACAAAACAACAACTTACCTCAGACAAAACAACAAGGATATAGAGACATTCCCAGCTAGACCAACCTGAACTGTCCACAGCGGAACACACCAACATGATGTAACTTACCTCATACAAAACAACAAATTACCTCAGACAAAACAACAAGGATATAGAGACATTCCCAGCTAGACCAACCAGAACTGTCCACAGCGGAACGCACCAACATGATGTAACTTACCTCATACAAAACAACAACTTACCTCAGACAAAACAACAAGGATATACAGACACTCCCAGCTAGACCAACCTGAACTGTTCACAGCGGAACGCACCAACATGATGTATCTTACCTCATACAAAACAACAATTTACCTCGGACAAAACAACAACTTGTCTCCTACAAAACAACAATTTACCTCGGACTAAACAACAACTTGTGTCAGACAAAACAACAACTTACCTCAGACAAAACAAGAACTTACATCAGACAAAACAAAAAGGCTATAGAGACATTCCCAGCTAGACCAACCTGAACTTTCCACAGCGGAACTCACCAACATGATGTAACTTACCTTATACAAAACAACAACTTACCTCAGAAAAAACAACAAGGATATAGAGACATCCCCCGCTAGACAAACCTGAACTGTCCACAGCGGAACGCACCAACATGATGTAAATTACCTCAGACAAAACAACAACTTACCTCGGACAAAACAACAAGGATATAGAGACATCCCCAGCTAGACCAACCTGAACTCTCCACATCGTAACGCACAAAAATGATGTAACTTACCTTATACATGTACAAAACAACAACTTACCTCAGACAAATCAACAACTTGTCTCATACAAAACAACAACTTACCTCAGACAAAACAACAACTTACCTCAGACAAAAACAACAACTTGTCTCGGACAAAACAACAACTTACCTCAGACAAAACTATAACTTACCTCGGACAAAACAACAACTTACCTCAGACAAATCAACAAGGATATAGAGACATTCCCAGCTAGACCAACCTGAACTGTCCACAGCGGAACGCACCAACATAATGTAACTTACCTCATACAAAACAACAACTTACCTCAGATAAAACAACAACTTGTCTCAGACAAAACAACAACTTACCTCAGACAAAACAACAAGGATATAGAGACATTTCCAGCTAGACCAACCTGAACTGTCTACAGTAGAACGCACCAACATGATGTAACTAACCTCATACAAAATAACAACTTACCACAGACAAAACAAATACTTGCCTAATACAAAACAACAACTTACCTCAGCCAAAACAACAAGGATATAGAGACATCTCCAGCTAGACCAACCTGAACTGTCCACAGCGGAACGCACCAACATGATGTAACTTACCTCATTCAAAACAACTTACCTCAGACAAAACAAGGATATAGAAACAATCCCAGCTAGACCAACCTGAACTGTCCACAGCGGAACGCACAAACATGATGTAACTTACCTCGGACAAAAATACAACTTACCTCATACAAAACAAAAAATTGTCTCAGACAAAACAACAACTTACCTCAGACAAAACAACAACTTACCTCAGACAAAATAACAACTTACCTCAGACAAAACAACAAGGATATAGAGACATCCCCAGCTAAACCAACCTGAACTGTCCACAGCTGAACGCAACCAACATGATGTAACTTACCTCATACAAAACAACAATTTACCTCGGACAAAACAACAACTTGTGTCAGACAAAACAACAACTTGTGTCAGACAAAACAACAACTTACCTCAGACGAAAGAACAAGGATATAGAGACATTCCCGGCTAGACCAACCTGAACTGTCCACAGCGGAACGAACCAACATGATGTAATTTACCTCAGACAAAACAACAAGGATATAGAGACATCTCCAGCTAGACCAACCTGAACTGTCCACAGCAGAACGCACCAATATGATGTAACTTACATCATACAAACAACAACTTACCTCAGACAAAACAACAAGGATATAGAGACATCCCCAGCGAGACCAACCTGAACTATCCACAGCGGAACGCACCAACATGATTTAACTTACCTCATACAAAACAACAAGGATATAGAGACATTACCAGCTAGACCAACCTGAACTGTCCACAGTGGAACGCACCAACATGATGTAACTTACCTCATACAAAACAACAACTTACCTCAGACAAAACAACAAGGATATAGAGACATCTCCAGCTAGACCAACCAGAACTGTCCATAGCGGAACGCACCAACATGATGTAACTTACCTCATACAAAACAACAACTTACCTCAGACAAATTAACAAGGATATAGAGAAATCCCCAGCTAGACCAATCTGAACTGTCCACAGCAGAACGCACCAACATGATGTAACTTGCCTCATACAAAAGAACAACTTACCTTAGACAAAAGAACAAGGATATAGAGACATCTCCAGGTAGACCAACCTGAACTGTCCACAGCGGAAAGAACCAACATGATGTAACTTACCTCAGACAAAACAACATCTTACCTCAGACAAAACAACAAGGATATAGAGACATCTCCAGCTAGACCAACCTGAACTGTCCACAGCAGAACGCACCAACATGATGTAACTTATCTCATACAAAACAACAACTTACCTCAGACAAAACAACAAGGATATAGAGACATCTCCAGCTAGACCAACCTGAACTCTCCACATCGGTACACACCAACATGATGTTACTTACCTCACTCAAAACAACAACTTACCTCAGACAAAACAACAAGGATATAGAGACATTCCCAGCTAGACCAACCTGAACTGTCCACAGCAGAACGCACCAACATGATGTAACTTACTTCATACAAAATAACAACTTACCACAGACAAAACAAATACTTGCCTCATACAAAACAACAACTTACCTTAGCCAAAACAACAAGGATATAGAGACATCTCCAGCTAGACCAACCTGAACTGTCCACAGCGGAAAGCACCAACATGATGTAACTTACCTCATTCAAAACAACTTACCTCAGACAAAACAACAAGGATATAGAAACAATCCCAGCTAGACCAACCTGAACTGTCCACAGCGGAACGCACAAACCTGATGTAACTTACCTCATACAAAACAACAATTAACCACGGACAAAACAATAACTTACCTCATCCAAAACAAAAAATTGTCTCAGACAAAACAACCTACCTTAGACAAAACAACAACTTACCTCAGACAAAACAACAAATATATAGAGACATCCCCAGCTAGACCAACCTGAACTGTCCACAGCGGAACGCAACCAACATGATGTAACTTACCTCATACAAAACAACAACTTACCTCAGACAAAAGAACAAGGATATAAAGACAATCCCAGCTAGACAAAGCTGAACTGTCCACAGCGGAACGCACCAACATAATGTAACTTACCTCATACAAAACAACAATTTACCTCGGACAAAACAACAACTTGTGTCAGACAAAACAACAACTTGTGTCAGACAAAACAACAACTTACCTCAGACAAAACAACAAGGATATAGACACACCCCAAGCTTGACCAACCTGAACTGTCCAAGGCAGTATACATCAACATGTTGTAACTTACCTCATACAAAACAACAATTTACCTCGGACAAAACAACAACTTGTGTCAGACAAAACAACAACTTGTGTCAGACAAAACAACAACTTACCTCAGACAAAACAACAAGGATATAGAGACATTACAAACTAGACCAACCTGAACTGTCCACAGCGGAACGCACCAACATGATGTAACTTACCTCATACAAAACAACAACTTACCTCATACAAAACAACAACTTACCTCAGACAAAACAACAAGGATATAGAGACATTACAAACTAGACAAACCTAAACTCTCCACAGCGGAACGCACCAACATGATGTAACTGACCTCATACAAAACAACAACTTACCTCAGACAAAACAGCAACTTGTCTCAGACAAAACAACTACTTACCTCATACAAAACAACAATTTACCTCGGACAAAACAACAACTTGTGTCAGACAAAACAACAACTTGTGCCAGACAAAACAACAACTCACCTCAGACAAAACAACAACTTACCTCAGAAAAATAACAAGGATATAGAGACATTCCCAGCTAGACCAACCTGATCTGTCCACAGCGGAACGCACCAACATGATGTAACTTACCTCATACAAAACAACAACTTACCTCAGACAAAACAACAAGGATATAGAGACATTCCCAGCTAGACCAACCTGAACTGTCCACAGCGGAACGCACCAACATGATGTAACTTACCTCATACAAAACAACAACTTACCTCATACAAAACAACAACTTACCTCAGACAAAACAACAAGGATATAGAGACATTCCCAGCTAGACCAACCTGAACTGTCCACAGCGGAACACACCAACATGATGTAACTTACCTCATACAAAACAACAAATTACCTCAGACAAAACAACAAGGATATAGAGACATTCCCAGCTAGACCAACCAGAACTGTCCACAGCGGAACGCACCAACATGATGTAACTTACCTCATACAAAACAACAACTTACCTCAGACAAAACAACAAGGATATACAGACACTCCCAGCTAGACCAACCTGAACTGTTCACAGCGGAACGCACCAACATGATGTATCTTACCTCATACAAAACAACAATTTACCTCGGACAAAACAACAACTTGTCTCCTACAAAACAACAATTTACCTCGGACTAAACAACAACTTGTGTCAGACAAAACAACAACTTACCTCAGACAAAACAAGAACTTACATCAGACAAAACAAAAAGGCTATAGAGACATTCCCAGCTAGACCAACCTGAACTTTCCACAGCGGAACTCACCAACATGATGTAACTTACCTTATACAAAACAACAACTTACCTCAGAAAAAACAACAAGGATATAGAGACATCCCCCGCTAGACAAACCTGAACTGTCCACAGCGGAACGCACCAACATGATGTAAATTACCTCAGACAAAACAACAACTTACCTCGGACAAAACAACAAGGATATAGAGACATCCCCAGCTAGACCAACCTGAACTCTCCACATCGTAACGCACAAAAATGATGTAACTTACCTTATACATGTACAAAACAACAACTTACCTCAGACAAATCAACAACTTGTCTCATACAAAACAACAACTTACCTCAGACAAAACAACAACTTACCTCAGACAAAAACAACAACTTGTCTCGGACAAAACAACAACTTACCTCAGACAAAACTATAACTTACCTCGGACAAAACAACAACTTACCTCAGACAAATCAACAAGGATATAGAGACATTCCCAGCTAGACCAACCTGAACTGTCCACAGCGGAACGCACCAACATAATGTAACTTACCTCATACAAAACAACAACTTACCTCAGATAAAACAACAACTTGTCTCAGACAAAACAACAACTTACCTCAGACAAAACAACAAGGATATAGAGACATCCCCAGCTAGACCAACCTGAACTGTCCACAGCGGAACACACCAACATGATGTAACTTACCTCATACAAAACAACAACTTACATCAGACAAAACAAAAAGGCTATAGAGACATTCCCAGCTAGACCAACCTGAACTGTCCACAGCGGAACACACCAACATGATGTAACTTACCTCATACAAAACAACAAATTACCTCAGACAAAACAACAAGGATATAGAGACATTCCCAGCTAGACCAACCAGAACTGTCCACAGCGGAACGCACCAACATGATGTAACTTACCTCATACAAAACAACAACTTACCTCAGACAAAACAACAAGGATATACAGACACTCCCAGCTAGACCAACCTGAACTGTTCACAGCGGAACGCACCAACATGATGTATCTTACCTCATACAAAACAACAATTTACCTCGGACAAAACAACAACTTGTCTCCTACAAAACAACAATTTACCTCGGACTAAACAACAACTTGTGTCAGACAAAACAACAACTTACCTCAGACAAAACAAGAACTTACATCAGACAAAACAAAAAGGCTATAGAGACATTCCCAGCTAGACCAACCTGAACTTTCCACAGCGGAACTCACCAACATGATGTAACTTACCTTATACAAAACAACAACTTACCTCAGAAAAAACAACAAGGATATAGAGACATCCCCCGCTAGACAAACCTGAACTGTCCACAGCGGAACGCACCAACATGATGTAAATTACCTCAGACAAAACAACAACTTACCTCGGACAAAACAACAAGGATATAGAGACATCCCCAGCTAGACCAACCTGAACTCTCCACATCGTAACGCACAAAAATGATGTAACTTACCTTATACATGTACAAAACAACAACTTACCTCAGACAAATCAACAACTTGTCTCATACAAAACAACAACTTACCTCAGACAAAACAACAACTTACCTCAGACAAAAACAACAACTTGTCTCGGACAAAACAACAACTTACCTCAGACAAAACTATAACTTACCTCGGACAAAACAACAACTTACCTCAGACAAATCAACAAGGAAATAGAGACATTCCCAGCTAGACCAACCTGAACTGTCCACAGCGGAACGCACCAACATAATGTAACTTACCTCATACAAAACAACAACTTACCTCAGATAAAACAACAACTTGTCTCAGACAAAACAACAACTTACCTCAGACAAAACAACAAGGATATAGAGACATCCCCAGCTAGACCAACCTGAACTGTCCACAGCGGAACACACCAACATGATGTAACTTACCTCATACAAAACAACAACTTACATCAGACAAAACAAAAAGGCTATAGAGACATTCCCAGCTAGACCAACCTGAACTGTCCACAGCGGAACGCACCAACATGATGTAACTTACCTCATTCAAAACAACAACTTTCCTCAGAAAAAACAACAAGGATATAGAGACATCCCCCGCTAGACCAACCTGAACTGTCCACAGCGTAACGCACCAACATGATGTAACTTACCTCATACAAAACAACAACTTACCTCATACAAAACAACAACTTACCTCAGAAAAAAACAACAAGGATATAGAGGCATATAGAGGCATTCCCAGCTAGACCAACCTGAACTGTCCACAGCGGAACGCACCAACATGATGTTACTTACCTCATACAAAACAACAAATTACCTCAGACAAATCAACAACTTGTCTAAGACAAAACAACAACTTACCTCAGACAAAACAACAAGGATATAGAGATACCCCGTGCTAGACCAACCTGAACTGTCTGCAGCGGAACGCACCAACATGATTTAACTTACCTCATACAAAACAACAACTTACCTCAGACAAAACAACAAGGATATAGAGACAATCCCAGCTAGACCAACCTGAACTCTCCACAGCGGAACGCACCAACATGATTCTACTTACCTCATACAAAACAACAATTTACCTCGGACAAAACAACAACTTACCTCAACAAATTACCTCAGACAAATCAACAACTTGTCTAAGACAAAACAACAACTTACCTCAGACAAAACAACAAGGATATAGAGACATCTCCAACTAGACCAACCTGAACTGTCCACAGCGGAACGCACCAACATGATTTAACTTACCTCATACAAAACAACAACTTACCTCAGACAAAACAACAAGGATATAGAGACAATCCCAGCTAGACCAACCTGAACTCTCCACAGCGGAACGCACCAACATGATTCTACTTACCTCATACAAAACAACAATTTACCTCGGACAAAACAACAACTTACCTCAAACAAAACAACAACTTACCTTATACAAAACAACAACTTACCTCAGACAAAACAACAACTTACCTCGGACAAAACAACAAGGGTATAGAGACGTTCCCAGCTAGACCAACCTGAACTGTCCTCAGCGGAACGCACCAAAAAGATGTAACTTTCCTCATACAAAACAAGAACTTACCTCAGACAAAACAACAACTTACCTTATACTAAACAACAATTACCTCGGACAAAACAACAACTTACCTCAGACAAAACAACAATTTACCTTATACAAAACAACAATTACCTCGTACAAAACAACAACTTACCTCAGACAAAACAACAACTTACCTTATACAAAACAACAATTACCTCGGACAAAACAACAACTTACCTCAGACAAAACAACAACTTACCTTATACAAAACAACAATTACCTCGGACGAAACAACAACTTACCTCATACAAAACAACAACTTACCTTATACAAAACAACAATTACCTCGGACAAATAACAACTTACCTCAGACAAAACAACAACTTACCTCAGACAAAACAACAACTTACCTCAGACAAAACAACAACTTACCTCAGACAAAACAATTTAATTCAAAATACATGGATGGGGGACCAAACGTTCAAAAGAGGCACGCCGTAACATAAATGACAATACATATATGTGCGTTCGGCGCCTACTTTTTGAGGGGTGTGAAAAATTGTAATGGATTACATGGCACAAACATCCTCTCATCTGGATACACCGATGTTTTAGCATAGCATTGTTTAGCATGTCCTACTATGGCATTGTACTGTGCATCTTGTTAGGAGCCTTACAATATCGATACGTCTTGTACAATATTTTTATCACGAAGATAACTTGGATGCCGGATTCAATGTACCTTATTTATACCTTTTTTGGTGATTTTGATATAGATGTAATGTAATCCCCGAGATGAAGCTATTGAAAGGAACGTGTAGAACTTCACATGTAAATGCTAGTTTCGTCACTATGTATATAATAAGATCTAAAGAAACATACCATGACGGCTGTTCTAACCTGCAAAGTTACCTGAATTTTTTCGTCACCTTTTACCTATAGAAAAGCGCTATCCCAGAAAACAAGAATGAAACCGACAACTGTGGTGCATATATATAGAATATATGTCATATTTTGTGTTTTGTTACAGGTTTGCAGCACACAAGTGTGTTTATCGCATGAAATGCGCTAACACACATTACATGTACGATGAATGCACTAGCTGTGTGTTGCATACCCGTAACACAATACATGTACAAATATAGAATACATTTATTTTCTATATAAATGCAGTGCCATTGGCCCTTTTAATAGGCATGCAACAGATTACGACATGTATTGGTCGTTTTGGAAGCTTCTTCAAGAGGCATTCTGAACACAAATGAACTCTGATTAAAAAGTACAACACAAGGATTTGCATCATAGAAACCAACATATTGGACACTACCTGTACACATGTACATGATTTTGACCTTTGACTTAGATCTTTTCCAAAGGGGACGAACCCCTTTAGGTCGATTGATAGGAACAATTGTGAAATATAAAATCCACGCACAGAGGGATAAAATAATAGCATGGACAAGGTTTAACCAGTGTCTATTGTGACCTTGACCTTTGACCTATGACTTTGTTTCAAGGTCAAGACACACCCTTAGGGTCTAGGGAACATTCGTAGGAAACATTAATGAAATCTATGAACAGGGGAAGTTATGCCCTGGACAAGGTTTTACTAATGGTGTCTATTGTAACCTGACACTGCTTCAAGCACCCTTTAATAGGTACTAGGGAAAATTTAAATTCATGCACAGGAGGGAGGAGTTATGCCCAGGACCATGTGTGATGGACAGACAGACAGGTTTATTCCGATATACCCCCCCCCCCCCTCAAAAAAAAAAAAACTTTGGGATGGGGAGTATAATTAGATTTAATGAATTTTCACTATTGAACAATAAATTGACCTTGAAAATGAATATGCTCGGCATGAAAGGTTTGGTGATTCTATTGTAATCATATATTCTAGGCAATCCAACACATGGATGAACAGAAGCCAGGCAATATCCACTTCAAAACTGAGGAAACCAAGTTATACTTTGATTGTATTCATCATACTCTACAGTTTCCTTCTATCTACTTTACAATATGTCACAATGTAGGCCGTGTGTATAACCATGAGTGAGACAAAGTGACCAACGACTTGTCAGTCATTAATGGACAAAATTGTCGTAAAAAATGCATGAAACTCTGTAAACTGTATCTAATTTTATTGATTGTCACAATGAACAATCAGAAAGAAATTAAAACACGCACTATAATTAACAACATTAAACAATTCAATTTGAGGCAAAAGCCTAGGAAGCGAATCAGGGTGTGATTAAAGCTTTAGTATGGGTGATCAAATTCATTTGAATGTTTATTATATACAATGAAGGGAATTACAACATGTTACATGAAAGCACATTTCATAAAATAATCACAATAAAATGGAATTAAAACAAGTGTTTTCTAAAATAAATGATAATACATGTATACTTTTCCTTTAAAATATAATAAAACTTCAAGTAAAATAGTTCTTATCTATGTAATATAGTATACACAGCTAATTGTATCTCGCATAAAATTAATGCGAAATTTACATAAAATTAATGTATAAAAATTCACATGAAATTTATTTGAAACGAGCATGAACATGATTTTTCCCCCCTAAATTCATGCAAACTTTTTGCCATGAAATTCATGTAAATTCAATTTTAGATAAAACTCACATAGCAAAATTCATCATGTGAATTTAACAAAAATATTTTTCACATAAATCTTATGTTAATTACACAAAACTTGTTTTTTTCATATGGATTTCATTCGAGGCATAATTAGCCGTGTATAGTATTTTTTCCACCAAACAATAAAAGAATCTCGTATTCCAGCTTTATACATGTATTTTTCCAATATTTGTTAAAGTGAAAAATAAATATGAAGGTAAACTTTGTGCTGCTTTAAGGAAGGGGGATTAGTTGAGGAATAAAGATTTTTGCCAGATTGTTCTAATATAGGAAGCTGTGATTCCTTTATAGAGTGACCTACCCAATAAAGGAGTGTAACAAAATTTACCCTCAAGATCTTTGGTAAAACTTTGAGCGATTTTAAAAATAATAATAATAATTGTGACTAAGGTGCTTATCAAAAGAATGAATCATTAAGGTAAACAGTTTAAGAGGGGGGAAAAGTGTGTCAATAGATCATAGTGGACACAAAAAGTCACCACTCTCTCAGATTTGTTAGAGCTTCAACATATTCTGAAAATAATAACTAAAATGGAAATATAGAATAAAGGATTTTTTTAGATAAAGAATGGAAGGTCATATACTTACCATATGCAAGAAATTCAAAGGGAGATGATGATTCTTCTCTATGACCTTAACTACACAATCAGCAATGAAGTTTACTCCTATTGGCATTTTCATTCTTTATCCCTGATAAGATAGAGCACTCCAGCTTAGGAGATAGATTCTATTTTTTGTACATTTGTACAAGTATTTTAAGACCTATCTATGAGTGACCTTGACATTTCAGAGATGACCTTGACCAAAGTCTGAAAACTTACATCCTGAAGAACGATTGTGTGCAGTACGATCAAAATATGGTGGAAGGTTTCAAAGATCTAACACTATGAGCACTGTGAACGGACAGATTTGTGATATAAATAGATATCTATGGCACGGTGATACAGTTATGGCTAATGTGTAAAACAAAACATGTCAAGAAGTACAGCTAAAATATTCATCCTTAAAAATCTGAATAGAATGAAAATGTAATGTAAGAGTTAAGAATTAGATTCAGAAAATCAAATAAATAAGGAAAAAAGTATTGTGCTTTCATAGTTTGAAATGCAAGTATTGTACCAATCTGTAGCAATAACCAACAAATTCAGAAATTTCATTTTAAAGACATAACATATATTAATGCAATTTTCAATAAAATACAGGAGCATCAACCTTAAAAGTCAACATACCAGGGAGTGTGACATCCTTAATTAAACATTTTATCACTTTGACCTAACTGAATCATGATTTACTAACTAACTTGTAATCTTGACTTGTTCTCAGTCAAAATGGCTTAAATTTCAGTAAACTTCATTATTCTACCTTACTAATTCTACAAAATAATAATTTCTAAAAGTTCCATATACAATCATTATCGATTAACTATTTGATAAAGCAAAGATACCTATAATTTGTGGACATTGAGTGTTTATTATTTATCTAGCCTCTCATTTCTATGAGGAGAAAGATTTATGAACAGATTCACTACACAATACATGTGTTAATGTCCCAGAGGAACATTGCCTGCAAATATGAAGCTTAACCTAATTTTAAATTATAACTGAAATTGGCATCTAGTAATGCATAAATAATGAATATTTAAAAGTCATTAACGAACCGTCCAATAAATGACACATAATGATAAATGACTTTCATACTATAAATGTAACTCTTAGTATTCATAACATCAAAGAAAGACAACTCTATTTCTTAAAACAATAGTCAGATTATGTATTGATTGTCATTGAATTTGGCAATTTTTAATTACACAAAAAGCAATAAATCAAAGCTATATATTTCCATGGCAACCTTTTACGAAGACCAATGACCTTTTATATATTTTTTCGAAATTTCTTGATCTTCCCTTGTTAATTTGCAGATATAATTATATGTAATGTAAAATGAAATAGATCGAGTAGAAGTCAATGATAAGAAATTGAAATTCCTTCAGTTGTCTTGAAATAACAAACAATGAAAAGCTACATATTAATTTTCAGATTTTTTCATGAAAAATGCATGTTGTTAAATGCTAATGTCTATATAAAAAAAATCTAAAATTGTGGCTGCATTCCATTAATAATAGATTTGTCTTGTTAAGTACACACTTTCATTTGAATATTTTAATTTTACAGACTGAGATCAATATGAAAAATGTTCAATCATCGAAATTTCTGTTGCCATGGAAATATGTACATTAACAATATGCACCATAACAAATAGGAACTGAACAACTATATCCAATAACAACTACACTATATATTACTATCATCATGTACAAAATTTACAATATAATAATTGCTCCCAAACAATAAAAACATATAGTATATAACAACATTATCTATAAGGATTTCTCATTTTTGGTATAATCTATGTATGCATATAAATGTTCCTCATCTACAATCATCTTGACCAGTCAAGGCTCGGGCGCGACTCTCTCATTTATACCTAAGTGGCAAAGTTAGCGAACATTTCAAATTCAAGTTGAAACTGTGTTTGGATGTTATCAGTTTTCACAAAAACCTTTTCAACCACTAGCCTGAAGACAATTTCTACTAGATATTTGTATAGTTTTTTAGTCAATTACTATATGCCCTGCAAAATTTCTTATAACCTCAGGCATCCTGCTAGTTCAGGCATCCTGCTAGTTAATTTTTGTGAACATTAAATACAGACAGAAGATGGGATGGCATCAGAGCAGTGTGGTTTCAATGTAGGCTTTATGTGCCCCTAAATTGCAATCCCCCTCCTCTTCTTTTTCATTCTACAACAGCTCAACATAGTTTGTTTGTTAAGCTACTATGGACCATACATGCAAAATATTCTCGTTCAATTAGACAGTGACTTATTCATTCTATTAAAAGGATCAATTACAGAGAGAGGGAACCCGAGTCGTGACAAGCTTAGATAATCTAGGATATAAAGCTATCTAGATTTTCTTGCTAAACAAATGTTTGGCAATTAATGCTGATACTGTGTAGAAATAAAGACTTCATTATTTATATCTCCATTAAATTCTCAATCAAAAACAAATTCATGAACAAAATGCAAATGTTAAAAAATTGAACATTCAATTTCAATTTTTCTTTTCGTTATTTCCATCAATTTGCAAAAAAATACAAAAATTTATGCAACACAACCATTTCTACTCATGACTGCTGGGAGCCGGTCTGTAACATGTTCTGTAAGACAGGACAGTTTTTATTAGTTTCCCCGCCTGGTGCCTCACTGCTGCTTTTACTATTGGGCGTATGATCTCCTTCTAAGGTGTTGCCAAGAGCGACTGGGTCTGAATTGGGATTCTTATCTTTATTAGCACCTGAATCCGAATTCTCAGTGTCATTATCTACAGAGTCAGTACCATTCAATCTTGGGACTTTCAATGGTGAGGATTCACTAGAGTCACCTTGACCTTCTGATAACCTTTTGACCTGCATGCGTGGTGAAACAGAAGGAGAGGAGCTACAACTAGCACTATTTAGACAATTTTCTGTATGATTTTTCTTTATCAGCTCTCCCGAAGCAATTTGACAAAGTTCATCTTCATTTCTGACGATCCATTTATTATTTCCGACGGAAATAATTTCTACCGCTTTTTCACCAAAAATGAGAATGTTTCTGTCATAATGAGCAACAGGCGAAGCCACCTCCTTATCTGAACTCGAAGCTTTCAAAGAAGTTTCTGTCGTAATATTTTCTGGATTGTCCGACACTGTTTTAGACGGAGGCACTTTTGCTGGATGATTTTGTGTATTCTTTTTGCCGTTCTTTGGTAAAGCTTCCGGTTGTTTAGACACTTCCTTAGACGGCTGTGCAGAGAGATCAAGTGGTGATGTCCTATTCTTTTCTGACAAAGTTGGACTTGGAACAGGAAGTTGTATAGGGGATTGTGGGTAAGACCAGCCAGGTGTTATCGGCATGGCAACATTTTTTGGTGACTGTTGTGGGGGCGATACTCTAGCTGGTACAGCAGCCGATCCCAAACCACGATCAGGTAAGGAATAATCATAAAACATACCACTAAACTTATCATAGGCTACTTGCTGTTGTCCATAAACAACGTTACCGTTAGCAACATGCTTTGTTCCCGACCTTGACCTCCCTGAAGGTGAAGGACTTCCGGATGAAGATCCACTTTCACTTTTACTCGACACTCTGTTCCGTCCTTTCGTCATTTTGGGGCTAGTGGGAAGTGAGCTGCTGGGGGAGTTCCGTGTTGTTGGCGAACTATGAGACAAGTTCCCCAAAATAGATGTCGGTACGTTTGGAATGGTCGCTGCCATTTTGGACTGTGAATTTCCCTTTACGTTACCATCCTTCCTCCCTTTGGGCGATGTTTTGGGTTTTTCTGGGACAACCTCATCATCTTTAAGCATTGAGGATGAATGAGTTGAAATTAAGTGCGAGATGACGGCCTGAAGATTGCCTTGTCGAGCTACTTCCATTGTTGTTGATATTGGGACGTCATTTTTATCCTCTTTCATAGCATTTGAGCCCTTCATTGTAACATCAGACATATGTCCTGCATTCTCTGAACCATAGTCTAGTTGTACTACTTTGATATCCGAGACACTTTCGTTATCCAATTTTTTCATTCCCGATGCTGTAATATCCTGGTTTTTATGTTTGTCACCTGGATGTACAGTGGTTGGCAATGCCATTGTTAGTATCGGTACATTCTGTGTCAGGTCAGCGTTCAGGCTTGGCTGAGCACTGGACACTACCGTCTGAGGCGTGACCATGGATGGAGAACTCGTCATGCCGACAGTGACCACACCCTGTGACGTATCTATGGCAACAGCAGCGTTAGCCAATGCCTGAATTGGAATGATAGAACATGGATTTTCATTGGCGTTTGGGCTTGTCTGTTGCCCAGCAACCATCCCTGGGACTGTAATCATAAAGTGTTTCAGATTTTCTGGATCCATGGAGATTTCATCACCTTCCCCTGCCTGTAAAATCATAAGTTTAAGTCTTTAAGTTCTTTTTTGCTCTTTGTTTTTTTTTTTTTTTAATTTTTGAATGGTAAAACAGGGTTTTTAGTCTCCCCAAGATTTTTGTAGAAGTAAAATTTCTACATTATAATCTGATTGTCAAAACTGTAAGTTATATTAACCAAAGAGCAAATCAGTATTGAATGTTTAAAATTCATAAATATTTAAAGTTTTAAAATCAACTGATTATTTGGGTGATATGCTCTCTTTCTCTTTTGTGCACCACAAATGAGATATTTTTCATTCAATTTTGTTGTCTTGTTTATCACTTTTGTCGTTGAAATTATTTTATCTGCAATTGTTGATGTTTTTTTTTATTTGTATGGATTTTTTTCTGTAGACAAAGCGAGATAACTCTCACATACATCGTCTGAATCCACTACAGGAATCCCCTCCACACAGCGGCGTTGTAGAATGGCTTTGTCCCTGATAATTCTGTTGATAGAGCTGATGGACGGGATGTTCTTCTCGTTACATATGCCGTCTGCTAACAATCTGTCATAGAAAAGTCAAAAATCTTTAAATATAAAGTAGACAGACAACTTTTAAACGCTTTCATAATTTGGCTTCAGTGAATTTCAAGCAACACTATCATCTCTCCGTCTATCTCTCTCTAAGTGTGAATGATATAGACTAGTGAAGCAAAAATATTTATGGACTCGAGATTGCAGAATTCAAATTTCCAATATTTCTATGTACGATTAATTGAAAACACTACGTCTACATTTCTATTTGACAAAATACTAATTATTGACGTTTTTATTTGTCAAATCCGATGTCAGTCTGTGTTTTCATGCTTACAGTGTTATTAAGATGTTTTGTTACGCCCTGTTTCACCTATATAATTTCTTTGAAAGAAAGTTTGCATAATCAATACGCAGGGTCTGCAAAATCAATATCAATATAGGCAGAATGAAGCACGTCAGTCTGAGTGCATCGGCACGTAACGCCCGCGTAAAGCATTCTACAAAATCATGGCATTACAACCGGAAATGTGTGATATTTCAAAATAAAGATCGTACTGACATCCTTATTAATAAACATTCGATTACTAATAGTAAAGGCTGAGAGGCAAAGATTTGTTGTTTAAATCAGTCACTGTATTTGAACTTTTTTTCAATACCGACTATCATGACTATAGCACATGTAATAAAGATCGCCAAAACCGTGCAAAAATAATTCTATTATTATCATTTTTTTTAATCTACTTTAATTTTGTATTCAATTTCTATTACTTCCCCTCCTTCCAAACCCACATTCTTTATACAACTGATTTTTTTTCGAATTTTGTCAATTTTATGGATTTCGAAATGTCAGAATTACATTACGAGTAATAGGCGGTATAATGAAAACGCAATCTACATGTAAATCAATACAGCAAATTAAGAAAAGTTTCGAGTCATGAAGACAAATAAGTCATCATAATACAAACGGTTCAGCTCTATTTCAAGCCTGTCTATCTTCCTTATTTACAGAGGTTTTTTCCACCAAAAATTGAAATTCCCTATAAACAATATCTTATCTTTGCTAAGTAGAAAAAAATCTTCAGCATAAACAATGATGGACGAGTCGGCTTTTGTTAGAATATTCCACATCAATAAGTCGTGTTACCTTTTATATTATACTTGTTCACATATGGTCCAGAACTGAAATCAATGATCCAACACGGCTGGCCGAGTTTAGACCAAGAAAATCAGTAGAGTCAGTGCAAAAAGATGATGTGAAAAAGCAAGATGAGAAGGACCCCTCGGTGTGGAGGATGAGGTTCAAGAGGATGCTTTCTTGGTAAAAAAAAAAATTGGACATTTATTTTGATTTGTCTATCAAAGAATGCATATGGTCCCTGTAAACGTGGAAATTTCCGTAATTTTCGCGTTTGGAAATACCTTCGCTTCGTGAAAATTCCCCCCGCGCGAAAAGTCGCCCATGTCTTTTCGACAACTTTTCCCCCAGTTAAAATACAGCATGTTTTCAAAAGGTAGGAAGTTTTAGATGTCTCTGTTATCATCCGGAGATCAGACGGAGCGACAGAATAAGCAAAAGTTTTTTTTAACCCTCACTGTCCCGAATTAAAGCGTGGGCGTGAAGATTACGGGAATCAAAAATTAAGGAACTTTTTACAGGTTCTGTGAAGAGTGTGAATCAGCATATTACAATCAATGCTTTCATTTCTGATATTTGATATCAAATACGACTTTTTTCATGTTTCTGCACTAGTGAATGTCTTATTCCATTGCACAACGCCCATAATACTTAGACCAAATTACGAAATCTTACGTTCTTCTTTTGTATCTAATTCTTCATCCGAAACAAGAAAATCAAAGAACCATAAGATTTGAAATCTTTACAAGCAGTAGCTCTCTTTCAGATATTCTTGTATATATATACACGAAGTGCATATTTTTACAGTGTGCACACAAAAGCTAATGTCTGCGATGTCTTTGAACTACAGCAATAATTGTGTAGGGATACATTTATAGGTTTTTGTTAGTAAACACGGTAAATCACGGCTTAGTGTTGTCTATCTGATTAATCTACCTATATAAGAGAAAGGGATCGATGTTAGAATGGAGAAATAACGACATCTATTGGGAATCATGACAGAGAGAAAGAAAAAGATTTTCTACGCTAGAATTAGAAGATATTTTAATGACTCTTCAAAGAACCGAATGCGGTACTATGTACGATCTTAATTTTTTTTCTACTTGAGGAACAACAACAGCTTTGACATTGGATCTGACCTCAACCTTGATCTACATGTACTTTTTTTTTGGGGGGGGGGGGGGGGGGGAGGGGGGCTGTTTCAATCAAAGAATAGGTCAAACTCTATGTCATAAAATAAAAGGGCATGCCAAGCTGTATTAAACGGTTCAAAGGAAGCGGCAAACGTTTCAGTTTCGGACAGACAATCAGAAAGACAGGACAAAAACAGTATGCTCCGATCTTCGATACGCTGGCATAAAAAAATAATATACTAGAGGTACAAACAAACGGAAATATGTCAATACCGTCATTGTTCATTCATCTATTAAGTACAGGGAACATAAAGTTACCACTGGAACATTCATTCCATATACTGTAGGCAAGCTACCTCTCTTCACAGACACTGGTCTTGATTAATTACGGATCGTTACTTACTTCTAAGCCCTCCAATTATTTGTCTTGACTTTGTGAATAATTAGATAATTAGATTTTAGGCAAGTAATCACATGGTACTTTGACCTAGTCAACGACCTCTATCGGAGGAATATACCAGTCCGTCCATGTTATTTCTGTCCCTACCCCTCCCCTCCTCCATTGTTCATATATTTGCCAATCCCGGGGATTCGCTATACGGATCAGCGCGGTGGATTACTACCGAACTTGTGGAAAGTGGGTTCAAATCTCATCGCCGCCGGAGAGTGCGATCGTAGGCAAGTTGTTCATTTCTTCATTAAATACCAACCACAAGATACGTGTATATGACGTATTACATGAACTACGTCGCGCTTAGCCGCAGAAACGTCCAACGACACTTGGCTAACCAACCAACAACGACACTTGGCTAACCAACCAAATAGCCAAGTGTCGTTGGTCGTTTCTGCGGTTACGTCGCGCTGAGTACGGCAAAACAGCGTTTATTCTATGCATTATCACTTTGGAACATTGATATACGTAGCGGTCACGTGAGACCCTGGAAATACGAGTCTTTAATGGTGAATGCAGTCCCTCTCCTGTCTCTTGCCTCCTAAGATTACTTGGACCAGTAGTAACTGCAAGCTTGATCAACGAATGTCTCTACTAATACATGTAATTAAGCTAATGCCATTAAAGCAACTGCATGTAGATAACCAACAGACGGACAGTTGTACTATGATGCTTACTTTTGTCTTATTTCCCATGCAAACATCTGAGGATTTTCCAGTTTGTAGTGGCGGACCCTGTTGACTACATCAGGGGTGGTCACTTTAGGTTTACTACCCCCAATCTGCCCTGGATTAATGCTGCCTGTCTTTCTGTATCTGAAAAATAAAATAGTTCAGGTATTACAAGAAGGCAATTACACCGTCACGTTGGTGATGCTTACTCCTCGTGGGAACTTCATCTTAATTATTGTGTGAGTGAGTGTATGTGTGTGTGTGTGTGGGGGGGGGGGGGGGGGGGGCTTTAACCTTGTCATCGGTTTTGCATGAACATTTTCAAGTTTTCAAGTATTGTTAGCTATGAATATACCAATGTACTTGCCGTTACTGAGTATTCTAAGAGTCGCACATTAATGTATCTTCAACAATAACTGTTATCTTTGTTAGAAGATACCCATTACTATTCATTATATCAACGTTCTATCTTACTTTAAATTATCACAAAATCTTATCTATTAATCTTATCAAACACGTCAAAAATCTTATACGAAGTAAAAGCATTTCCAGTCCAAAGTACCGTAACGTGCCTCTCTTTCTATGTAGTTTTTTTTTTTTTCATCACAAAAAAAAAAGGAGAAAAATAGTTAATTCAATGAATAAATAATAAGTTGCTATATTCGTGTAGCAGTTTGCGGCTTATTTGGATCATTTCTGGTTAAGATTTAGTCGATATTTGGAATGTCTTAATCAAAGGGAATTCAATTCTGAATATGAAATATGACAGACGGGTAAAATTTAATCTGTAACGGATGATTTAACATTAAATGGAGCTCGGCGTAGAGAAAGGGGGAATCTTCAAATAAAAGAGCTGTTCAAACGATATGAAGTTGAAATTTAATAATTCGTGCGCGTATATCATTTCAAATACGTTTTGAAGTGGAAAGTTGAAAACAAGACTAACCTGGTAAGGTATGGACTTTAAGTAGTGGACTGAATAATTCCACATGCAATTGGAAACCCGTGCACCGACATAGACGTGCACAAAATAAAACGATTTAACTGAGTGTGACCGAACTTCGATATCGGTCTATGACGCGATTGTACCCAGTACACCAAGCAAGAGTGGCTCCAAACAATCATTCCCCGATAAAGGTGTCTGAATTTTAACTTTTTAAATCTTAAACTCGATGGTTTATTTAAATGACAATAGATATTCATTAAATCTTGGTGTTAGTACAGAAGTGAGAACCCCGGAAAGATACATTTTAAACATAATATGGATGGCAATAGAAATATATATGAATCCTGCATGGTCAAGATATATAACGTGATTATTCAGGATATTTTTTGTATGTTTAGGAAAGTACTTTGCATACCTGACAGGTTTGTTCTGACGAGAAATACGTGCCTCTCGTTCTTTTTTCCCCGTCTTTTTTTTTGGGGGGGGGGGGGGGGTGTGGTTGTACGTTTAACTTTCAGCTTGATCTCTGAAGTTCTTAAGAACCGTGCAATACACCTTTTCGAACCTGATTAGATTGTTAAATTCGCAACGGACCAAATAGCACGTTTTCTTTTTAAACTGATTAAGATTGCGTCCTTTATTCGAGAATGGGTGTACCAGAAGCCGGGGCAGCGGAGCGCGGCATCCTTGGCACCTATTGAGCGCTAGAAGTTTACTTTAGAGTACCTTTTGAATTAAAACATTCTAATCACCGGGTTTTTGTGTCGGCTGATTGGAGAGCATTGGACCAGGACATCGTAGTTCAAAAAGCGCCAACAATACCTCAGACGGCACTGCCCGCATGGCTGCCCCAGGAGAATGGGTCTGTATTTAGGACCCTCGATCCAGAAGGATGTTGCCTTTGCGAAATGACAAATAGGTAGAAGATTGTGGGTAATAGCGCGAAAAATTGCCAACAATGTCAGTCTGTTATGTTTCCACAATTTGTTCCGTTTCCAGCGACTGAGCCGATACAAATAAAAAAAAATGTCTTTTAACAAAATAATTGAAAATTCAGTCACGGTTTAAGATATGACAATACATGCAATCTCTTCATCCAGATGAATTTATATAACGGACACACTGTTACAGATCAATTACTGGAGAGAGACACTAATAGTTTAGATAGGAGAATTTACTCATTTCACATAACATTTGTCAATTTCGCCTGTTGAATGATTTATCAATTCGTTTATTTTTCAAATATTCATAACTATTACAATATCAAGGACAAAACTGAAATTTTAGTGTTAGGCACCCTCCTCTAAACTTAGAGAACCATTGAAACAGGCATAAAGCGAAAGATACAGCGCAAGGTTAAATCGGGCCGAAGTACCTCCTATTGTGTATTGCTACTTTGACCTTCAATTTTGACCTCCTGTGTCGATAGACTGCCGGTTTGCAGCATATTATGCTATATAAAGCAATTTTGTTTATGCAAGTTCATAAACAATAGTATATCAAGAAATTACATATTTAGCATCCTTTGAACGTTTCAACAATTTCAAATCATCTCATCATATACATTGAAAGACTTTAAATACCTTGACTTTGACCTCAGACCATGGCGAGTCTTTGTTGTACATGTAAATATGAAGACGGACGGAGCCATGTCATAAATTATTCTGAAGATGACATTTGAGCCCTTTTGCTGATTACAAAATTTTGATAGATGACCTAGTATCTTAAGTTCTTCATCACAAGACAATCTACAGAATCAAACAGGCTTTTCAGAACTCAATAGTTCAATCTCGACTCATATTTTAAGACGTACATACAGATCTATATAGATGGAAAATTTGTCAAAAATGCAAAATTTCTCAGTTTTCCCTATCATATTCAGTAACCATTACCGCCCCCCTTTTTTTTTTAAGTCGAAACATCCCCGTCCCTTACAAAATATCTACACACATCCTGAATTCCTGGCAGAAGGCAATCTCCAACCCTAGAACAATCCCGACATTACTCTTTTAAAAATATAAATAATACGAAAATTATAGGATTTTGAAATAGCGGACTGTCATCCTAAAACTCAACTTTAAATCTACCTTTATATCTCACCTATTTAATATTTTGCTAACACAACCGTGTGAAACTTGGAGCTGCCGGCTAATCTCACAAGGACGAATTCCCTGCAGGGCAAGTTGGAGAATCTGTACACGCAGATGGTCCGGTAGGGGGCGTCCATTCGTAAACTCCCGCCCATATTGATTAATGTTTCTTCCTCCCACTGCAACAAAAGGACAGAAAAAATACATTACAGGGATTTTTCAAGTCCGTTTTTGGGTCCGATTATCGGACCCATTCCCAACGCCAAAATGGCCTATATTTTCCCAATTTATGGTTGAAATTTCCCAATTTTGAACCTCATAAATTTTTTGAAGTTTTCTTTAAAGAGCAAAATAATGACGACTGAAATACATTGCAGCAATACGACATTGACGATCTATGTGTAAACTGGTCAGAAATCTTATATCCGGTATAGGTTTACGCTTTAATCATCAAATCGTATCTCCAGTATTGGGAACCCATGACCATGTCGTCTTACAACAGCAAATTTGATACCAAAAAATGACAAAAGGGAGTACATCTTCTTTGTAGAGGATAGATACATGTACGTTCTTCAAAATAAAATTTTGGATAGTGACTATAAAAAAAAACAACAGAAAGTAGTTCACATTCAGTAACAGAATAGGGCGACTCGGACAGTGGGAATGTCCCCCATCAAACACAGAGTTTGAATCTGAATCCTGATTGATCATGATCATTAAAGTAGCCCCTATGACTCTGAACAGATGCCTGTTCCTGATCCTAGAAGATTATCATTATGTCCTTTGAAGTACAATCTAAAGTATAGATGGTTTTACTAGTCTTTTGTTTATTTTATTGAAGACACTTTGAATAAGAAGGAGTTATATCTCTGTGTAAGGATTTATTCCATTAAGAATCAAATTAAACTGTTGAAAATTCCCAATTTCATTAAAACGCCGTGATTCTTCCCAATTTTACCGGACCCTGGACCCAAAGTAAAATACCCTGAAAAATCCCTGCATTAAAACTCATTAGCTGTCTTAATTATAACAATATCTTATTTATAAGCCGTCATAGCAATAAAAGAGGTTATATCGAAAGGATTTGTTCAAGAACAAGACTAAGAAGTAACGAAAGAAGGGATTTCATTCTAGCAATGAATTTTTATGAAATATTTTCGAATTTCATACAAAGTTCCAGATTTTATTTTCCGATCTTTATAGATATAATATCAGTTTTCTGTTTTGAATGAAATCGAGGGTATGAACTCACCAGAATGCCTTATCCTCCCGTCCTTTGTCTTCCCTCCCTCCTCTAATCCTTCTCCTGTAAATATACCCTCAGTGAAATCAACACTGTCCGTGTCCGACCCAAAATCACCAATACTCTCTAAGCTGCCCCTTCCCGCCTTTTTCTCTTTAACACTGCCCTCTGTCGGCGAATCAGCGCCTTCTAATGAAGTGTTGCCCTCTTGCGTCTTTCCAGCGAAATCAAGAGCAGTTAAGAAATTTTGGTGGTGTTGTTGTAATGCTGCTTGCGTTTGCGCGGCTTGTCCAGACTTATAGTAAATAGAGAAAAGAAAACATGAAGGTCGACTCAAGGTCACAATAATCTCATAAACCATGTTAACGTTTCAATCGTTCATAAACTTATCATTTAATTATACTAGGGAGTACCAACGTTTTACGTCTATGAAATTACTTACAATTTCAGGAAATCATGGTCAATTATGTAGATAGAATTCATCATAGCAAGTGTTTCACGTAGTCATGTCCACAGTCAGTCGGTATACAACGTGTCAGAATAAGACATTATAAGACAAAATTCATATATTTCGGATAATAAGGACAACGACTCAGATGATCTAAATTCAAAATCATACACAATAATTTTTAAATTTTAAATTTTTAAATTTTGCATTGTTTTTCGACACAGATTTTATTTGTATATTTATATATATTGGCATTGTTTTACCGAATCAATATCTATCTATCTATCTTTAATTAAAAAATACGCATTTTCCCCAAGAAAGGTGTTATCGTCACATGCTATAGGCTATGGATCCCCCGTATGACTGAGCATGTTAAGCAGGCATGTCAAGCCAAAACGAACGACAACGTCATATGCAACTGAAGTTTAATTCATTTTCTCTAAATAGAAATATAAATCATGTTTTCTTATTCATTTATTAACATGTCTGCATATCTATCCATGTATCTCATTACTCATTTATCTATCTATTTTTAAATAATTTTACTTTTTATGACATATATTTATCTATTCATTCCTTGATTTATTATACACATATCACTACCTGTAACATTGACTGCTGAAATTGTATCAAGTTAACGAGGTACTGTTGTTGTTACCTGTAACATTGACTGCTGAAATTGTATCAAGTTAACGAGGTACTGTTGTTGTTACCTGTAACATTGACTGCTGAAATTGTATCAAGTTAACAAAGTACTGTTGTTGTTACCTGTAACATTGACTGCTGAAATTGTATCAAGTTAACGAGGTACTGTTGTTGTTACCTGTAACATTGACTGCTGAAATTGTATCAAGTTAACAAAGTACTGTTGTTGTTACCTGTAACATTGACTGCTGAAATTGTATCAAGTTAACGAGGTACTGTTGTTGTTACCTGTAACATTGACAGCTGAAATTGTATCAAGTTAACGAGGTACTGTTGTTGTTACCTGTAACATTGACTGCTGAAATTGTATCAAGTTAACAAAGTACTGTTGTTGTTACCTGTAACATTGACTGCTGAAATTGTATCAAGTTAACGAGGTACTGTTGTTGTTACCTGTAACATTGACTGCTGAAATTGTATCAAGTTAACGAGGTACTGTTGTTGTTACCTGTAACATTGACTGCTGAAATTGTATCAAGTTAACGAGGTACTGTTGTTGTTACCTGTAACATTGACTGCTGAAATTGTATCAAGTTAACGAGGTACTGTTGTTGTTACCTGTAACATTGACTGCTGAAATTGTATCAAGTTAACGAGGTACTGTTGTTGTTACCTGTAACATTGACTGCTGAAATTGTATCAAGTTAACGAGGTACTGTTGTTGTTACCTGTAACATTGACTGCTGAAATTGTATCAAGTTAACGAGGTACTGCTGTTGAATCATCCTTTGTAACTGTTCGCTGGCGTTAGCGCCCTCTATCGTACTTCCCGCCATCATGTAAACACCCGCCGGTGACGTTAACTTCTCGCCTTCTGACGTCACTTCTTTTTCTCCTAACCTCTCATCTACTTCCGGGTCGTCTGTAATGTCCATGCTATTTTCCTGACTGCCGACCATGTCCGGCTTCGAGACCAATTTCTCGATATCTTCCTCCGATCCTTTCTTGGCGCCATTTTCGGATATTTCCTGTTTAATGTGAATATTTAGGACTTCTGCTGTCATTTCCGGTTTACCACGCCCTACTGACTTGTCCCCTGACTAGAGTTGTGAATTCTGCGATTCGTCACATTGGTACCTGAAAGGAACAAAGAAAATTATTAGTGTTGTTTTATCTGTATCCTGCTAATAGAGTTTTACTTGTGTATATGGTCATCATAATGACATTATAAGTCATACTATCATCATCCTCATAAGGTAGTTAATCGGACAAGTAGGAGGGTCGTGCCACCTGTGTGGGTGTAATCCGGATAACTACACTCTTTGCTGCTAGCATGGCAGATGGTCGTCATAAGCTGGTACCGGTTTCCCATTGGTCTCGTTAATCTGTATGTGGTTTTGTGTTTTATGTTTTGATGTCGACTTTTGTGTTTGGTATTACTTGTCCTTTTGCTGAGGTTGTTACAACCAACTCCTATATATTGTTGATCCGCTCTTTTCTTTTATCATGATCGTCTTTTATGGTTAAACGAATACCCTTCATGACGAACTGCATAAGGTATACATACGAACTATTAGACGGACAGAGTCATATTACGTCCGTCCATACATCATAAAAACGAAAATTCAACGTTCATATTCTTTCTCTGTATCTAAAAGAGAGAATATATGAATGTTTAAAACTAAAACATAAACGTAATTGGGTGCAAATATCCGGCTATTTTTCAAAGACAGATTTTTTTTTTAACATGATAATGTTGTTCACATTTTTTTTTTTACATGAAAATGGGTTTTTTTTTAATGTTTCACATGAAGATGTTTTCTACATGAAAAGTTTTTTTTTTCCACATGAAAATGATTTAATCCTCCCAAATTAGGCTAAAGTATACAAATTTCAAGTAGAAATAACTATTGCTCAATTTACTCGCATGTCAGACTTCAAGGCCGAGTTACTGTCATCAGATACATTATACATAGGTAAATCTGCTATCAAGTGATATTATACAAATGAAACATACGAATGGGGAAAAATGATATAGAGATGCTGAGATTCAACGATCCGAAAAATCGATGAGGAGTGAGTTAAGGGGCGTGTAAAGGAATGAAAGAATTATGAGAACTAGGAATAAAGCTAAATGAAGATATCATCAACGTTTAAAAGCGAATGGATGATTGAATGAATGAACAATTCAATTCCAAGAAAAAAAGTCAAATTAAACAATGTTTTTCGCACTAATGCTACTAATTTAGAGGAGGACTACTGAGAGAGGGCCGTTAACATCAGTCCCCTGTTGCGACCATATAAAATCCATTTAATCAATCCATTGTCTCACCTTATTTCTCATGACATCGTTTATTTCCCGTACAAAAAAAGTTTGCAGAGCGAAAAGTCATTAGTCCGACATTGTCCTCATTAGTTAAACAACGGGGAGTATTGTCATTCCCTCGAGTTGTCTTCACAGTAAAAATAAATGGAAATACTTTTTTAAGCCGGAAAATCGCATCCGAATTAGACTGCGATACACGTGCGAAAGTGTCACCCAATCTACGACATCGGCGTTTTCATTTCTATTATTGAATCAGAATTGCCGTCTATCCTCGCGTTACACTGCGATTCGCTTGAGAAATTCTTAATGTGGCGTGCATAATCCTTTGTGGCAAATAACGGCTTTTTTAAGGGTACCCTCGACATTTTACAATCCATATAATTGTACGAGCAAACAAAGGTGTAGTCAAACCCAATGCACCGGGTGAAATGTATTGGAAAGACGAGCAATGGACCGAGAAACTTGTGCCTGTTAAGGACCATTAGCTATGCATTTAAATGCCCTTTTATTGATCAGTAATGATCCAGATATAACGAAGATGTAACGGCGGATCCAACAATCCTATCGCTGCAGACGATCTAAACAATTTTCCACTTTATCTACTGGTATCGCTTACTGCACCACAAAACTATAAACATATCAAGTGACAGAGAATGTAATTTTTCTTAATTGCAAAAAAAGGTTGTTTGGTGTGTTTCATCTTTATCAGAAACAAGTTCAAAATCTATATTGCTAAGGCAAAATCTAAAATTCTCATTCAAAAACACCAAAAAGAAGGAATTGTTCATACTTTCTGATCGTCAAAGGTATGCCGATTATCCGATGGACTATCATTTTACTACATGATGGTGCACGAGTTTGCTTCGGTAAGCAGAGGCTCTCCCTAGTACTAACTATATGTTACGTTCACCACTTGCTTCAGCCATGTACATGATCAAAGTTTCGGAAACAATAGAACGCATGTGTACTTTTTATGTGTCAAGTGGAATGCTACGCTTTACATTACCCTTGCTTCGCTTTTGTCTGGTGATCTTAACTGTAAATAAAGCGCAAATGAATTCCCAAATGAATGATCCATCGAATTTGGTGATTATATGTTTTTATTATCCCATGACCCTGTGTTACAGGCGAAATCACGGTCTAATAATAAGTGGTTCTTTATTCTCTAAAGATTAGTAGCTCTACCCTCTAAATACAAGGTGTTCTACGCTCTATGTCCTAAAGATTAGTGGTTCTACGCTCTAAATACAAGGTGTTCTACTCTCTATGTCCTAAAGATTAGTAGCTCTACCTTCTAAATACAAGGTGTTCTACGCTCTATGTCCTAAAGATTAGTGGTTCTACGCTCTAAATACAAGGTGTTCTACGCTCTATGTCCTAAAGATTAGTAGCTCTACCCTCTAAATACAAGGTGTTCTACGCTCTATGTCCTAAAGATTAGTAGCTCTACCCTCTAAATACAAGGTGTTCTACGCTCTTAAGATCAGTCGCTCTATGTCCTAAAAATCAGTGGTTCTCAGTGGTTCTACGCTCTAAAGATCAGTTGATCTATGCTCTAAAGATCAGTGGTTCTACGCTCTAAAGATCAGTTGATCTATGCTCTAAAGATCAGTGGTTCTACGCTCTAAAGATCAGTTGATCTATGCTCTAAAGATCAGTGGTTCTACGCTCTAAAGATCAGTTGATCTATGCTCTAAAGATCAGTGGTTCTACGCTCTAAAGATCAGTTGATCTATGCTCTAAAGATCAGTGGTTCTACGCTCTTAAGATCAGTTGATCTATGCTCTAAAGATCAGTGGTTCTACGCTCTTAAGATCAGTTGATCTATGCTCTAAAGATCAGTGGTTCTACGCTCTTAAGATCAGTTGATCTATGCTCTAAAGATCAGTGGTTCCACGCTCTTAAGATCAGTTGATCTATGCTCTAAAGATCAGTGGTTCTACGCTCTTAAGATCAGATGATCTATGCTCTAAAGATCAGTGGTTTTCAGTGGTTCTACGCTTTTAAGATCAGCTGATCTATGCTCTAAAGACACCAGTGGTTCTACGCTTTTAAGATAAGCTGATCTATGCTCTAAAGACCAGTGGTTCTACGCTCTAATACGTTCTTAAGATCAGTTGTTCTGTGTTCTAAAGATCAGTTGTTCTGTGTTCTAAAGATCAGTTGTTCTACGTTCTAAAGATCAGTTGTTCTACGCTCTTAGATCAGTTGATTAACGCTTTAAAGACGAGTTGTTATATGCTCTAAAGATAGTTGTTCTACGCACTAAAATTAGTGGTTCTATGCTCTAAAGAGTACATGTAGTTATTTTATGCTCTAAATATCAGTTGTTATACGCTCTAAAGATCAGTTGTTCTACGCTCTAAAATCAGTTGATCTTTATACTCTAAAGATAAGTTGTTCTACGCTCTTAAGATCAGTTGTTCTACGCTCTAAAACTCAGTGGTTCTACGCTCTAAGATAAGTTGTTCTACGCTCTAAAAATCAGTTGTTCTATCAGTTATTTTATGCTCTAAAGATCAGTTGTTCTACGCTCTAAAATAAGTTATTTTTATACCCTAAATATCAGTTGTTCTACGCTTTAAAGATCAGTTGTTCTACGCTCTAAGATAAGTTGTTCTACGCTCTAACAATCAGTTTTTCTATGTTCTAAAAAATAAGTTGTTCTATCACTTATTTTATGCTCTAAAGATCAGTTGCTCTACACTCCAAAGATCAGTTGTTCTATGCTCTGAAGATCAGCTGTTCTACGCTCTAAAAATAAGTTGTTCTACGTTCTAAAAATAAGTTGTTCGATCAGTTATTTTATGCTCTAAAGATAAGTTGTTCTATGCTCTGAAGATCAACTGTTCTACGCTCTAAAATAAGTTGTTCTACGTTCTAAAAATAAGTTGTTCTATCACTTATTTTATGCTCTAAAGATAAGTTGTTCTACGCTCTGAAGATCAGTTGTCCTACGCTCTGAAGATCAGTTGTTCTACGCTCTAAAAATAAGTTGTTCTTTATACTCTAAAGATCAGTTGGTCTTAGTTTACTATATGCTCTAGAGACTATTGATATTAAAGTAGGATGCAAGAGCAATCACTGAATCACCGTCTGAGAGAAACGGTTACATAAACAGGAATTAATTTAATGATTTTCAAGTTGTACATATTTTATTTGACTTTTGCGGTACATGATCACTGATGCATGACCTTCGTCTCAGCAGTTTAGCTATGCATATTTTATCATTATGACACCAATAAGGCCTGCAATCTATCGATTCGGACGAACTGAACGACCGCTGTCTAGTATTCATCACCCAATAGGATGATTTTTGAAATTGCTAAACACAATCAGAACAACTGCTGCAATAATGTTCTATACAAAATTAGCCAAGTATCAAACTCACGCCATCAGATCCTCGTAAGATCTTCATTGGCCACGCATACCTCGTCATAGCTAAAAGTACAGAAAATGAATTTTACCCGAGACAACCCTTCATACTACTAGTATTTCACGTACAGAATGGACGCACTCCATGCTACAAAATTGATTTGGTCCGTTTGTTAATTAAACTGAATGGCTGATTAAGGATTATGGTACATTTGTACGGATGGTCATTTTCACTCCCGTACCACTCAGTTCTACACAACTAATCATGTACTGGAATTAACCATGTATAATATATATAGATTAACAATAAATGAGTAAGCTGATTTCCTATATTTCATCCGTACTTTTTTCAACATGACACCAATTCTTATAATCCATATCTCCTATTTACCACTAATCAACGTACAAACAATCTAAAATAAGTCTAATCCTTTGTTTAATAACAGAGTAAGATGAGATTGTGTTGGTCAGGTAAGGGAGTTAACTCACAATGAGAGGATTATAAGGGAGGGAAACTCCACTTTATATACAAATCCTGATTGACTACAGAGTGTAAGGGGATGATACTACAATTTGTAGACTTCTTAATTAATGGTAAATATTCCAATTCCAAAGAGCTTTCATGGTACTACGATATTCTGAGAGGGAAAACAGACTGACATGTTCAGTACGTATAGTGTCGGACGGACTTTTAGAATGCTGGACGAACAAAATGAGAGACATACAAACAGATATTTTAATCTCTTGAATGATATTACTTTATCTGGACCGATCTTTAAAGAGAAATTGCCGGACAGACGGACAGCTCATACAGGGTACATTTGTAATAGACAAAAGTTAATCTATAACTATAACGCGGACGAACGGCAAGTTTTTCTGCACACTTGTTGTTCGGAGACTTCCATAAATTCTACCATTCACCGCCGCGCTGACCCCCACTTCCTTATCAAGTCAGTGAATATAGCTATTTTAGGAAAGGGGAGTAGAAAAAGAAGTCCTAACAATAGTAGTTGTCTTGCTAACTACATGTGGTACAAATTCATATATGGAAATAAAGATGAAGATATTTTGTCTTATGTTGTCGGTTTACTTGTAGCGTTCAAACCAAATCAAGTAAAATTCTCGATTTCTTCCCGTCGAAATAATGTCATTAGAAAGAAATTGAGAATTTCAAATTCCTATATAAAGGAAGTCCTCAAAATTATGAATTTTCGTTTATCTAAAAAAACCCAACTACAAAACAGGGAATTCTTCCTGCTTCATTCCAAATGTATAATGTACCAATCAACCACATGTACACAGAAGTCCTATCACTACTTACCCTACCGTTCAAACTGATTTATTCTCCAACTAATAGAGATCCGGAACACTAATTTGGTCTAAAATATCAAAATTCGATCCGTAAATTGGCATTGTTTTCAATGTAATTCAGTCAAGGGCGACAACCGACATTTAGGGCACGACGGTGACTCCTCGATGCGTGACCCGAACTGATAACACGCCAACCAAGTGCTGATAACGCGAGTTCATACGCAGGGACATGTTCCGTAAAAATCACTCTCAGGTGCGCGTTATCTACCTGGCCGTAAAAAATTATAACAAAGTTATCAGAGTATGTTACGGTGTCACGTATGGACAATCTACCCCGGTTACCGCAAAAATATTTAGTCCGAAATAAGGAGTCGATAGACTGCACGGATTTAAAGTTGTCTTTCATATTATTTTAGTTTTTATCCATCACACAGAGGTTGCTATGCTGAAACCCGGAGGGTAGCATAGCGCCCCTATCGGTTGAATTTTGTTGCATTACCGATACCGATACCGATACTCTATACCTCATTTTAACGAAAATCGGTGCTTTAATATCGCGATTTTTTTTTTTTTTTTTTTGGTGAAAAGGAAGTATATTTTCAGTGATTCATCTGCACATATACATTTCAAGCAGCCTGACTTTCAGAAAATTTGGTTCGGCCTTTTTCCTGTCCGTCGTCGTCCCGATTGAATATCTTTAAAATGTTTTGAATTCAATTGAGAGCTTTTAATAAAAATTTGTATACAAGATTGTGTTTCGATATATGGTTGTCTTGTTTTTTGTGCATGATGTTTGCTTGTGATCTAAATTTCGAATAAGAGAACTATTCGCCTCCCTAGTAGATAGAAATTTCCGACTTCTTTTTTGTACCAAGTATATTTGTGTGTTGTTTTGTTTTTGTTTTTTGTTTTGCCTAACGGGACGAGTACCTTTTTGAAAAATGATCATATTACTTTGGCCTAAATAGAATTCGGAAATTTCGTAATTTTAGGAAAATATAAAATGTGGAGTATACATTTCACGATACCATAACATTTTTTTCACAAAAAATATGAAAATGCACACATTCCCGTAAAAAGCGTGTCTTGCGTTGTTACGAAAAGCTTAAATTAGTATATGTATATAAGGTATTTTGACATTTAGTACACAAAGATGTGATCTCCAATGCTTTAGAATGTCGATAAACTGAAGATATCTATTTATTTCATAGTTTCAGCTACATATCTTATGATCTCTCTTTAGCTTCAACGCGACGTTCTTTTAGATTTTCTTTTAAAGGAAAGCGCAATAGTTGATCTATCCATTCTTATAAAAAAATATATCCACAGCATTTGACAATACTGAATGCCGCAGCACGACTGTTTTACTTGAAGCCTGACAGCAAATACTAATTCACTTGTTAAATTACACGAATTTTCACGCTTGTATGAAAAGCTATTTTCACTCAAGCGATTCAGTTTATATTGGCACTTTGCTAAAACTGGGATAAACTTTTAGGTTTTTCTGTGATCATTTTTTTCTTCGGAATTTAAGATTAAAGTTTTGGTATATTTATCATGAGTACATTTTTTATTCACCTAGAATTTGCCTCTTTCCTCAAAAGAAACGAGAGTAACCTCCCTTATGATATATGTCGCAAGATATATGTCATTTATAATACATACCTCAATGTTTATTACATGTATAATTCCAAAACGAATCAAAAATAGTTTTTGTTAAAGATGAGGAAAGGAGTGAACACTATATACAATCGATGTAAGAACATTTAGACGAAACATTACAAACGGAAAATCCTATATGCGATTTATATTTTATTCAATAAAATGCAATTTCTCTTTTTCTTTTCTTTATTATTTCAGTCTAGCACAAAATTCGCAATATATTTTTCCACATGAAAACGTTTTAGTCTGCACTATATATAAACCAGAAGGAATAGGGCCTGTTCTGCATCAATGCTCGCGGCAATAACAGCTTGCCAACGAAAATCGCTGTAGCGCACAGCCTAATCACGGGAACCGACGGAGTGGAAATACTCCGCCGTAATTTGATTCCCGCACTCAGTCATGCTCCGTGGATTGTAACTGACAGAGGAGGAAAATTTGTACAGTAAAGTGCACTCTATCCTTCCCTCCAGCTTCATCATCAACGAGAGAGAGAGAGAGAGAGAGAGAGAGAGAGAGAGAGAGAGAGAGAGAGAGAAATTTGTAGTATGGTGCACTCTATCATTAACAGAGAGAGAGAGAGAGGGGCGGGGGGGGGGGCTACATCATATACATACATCACAAGGTGCTTATGAAAAATAGAAGTTTTATCTTTTCCACTTCAATTTAACTACATCTCATAGAAGGTCATATATATAAAACAGTAATGCATGTATATGTCACTTTTCAAAATAGTACATTTCAGTACATCCTGTGCTAATTTACAATTTCTCTTCATTCCCACCCAACCTTTTGAACAAAGTAGGAGACACATATAAGTATTCCCTTTCAGCTATTGAACCTTGAAGCGTGGACCCTATAGTACATGTAGTATTAATACTACTAATGAAATAAAAGCCACAGTCACAGCCGTTTCAGTATCGTTCCAGTATACATTTACAAACTAATGAGGACAGAAATCATGTTGTGTGTTATATGCTACATCCTGCCTAATAAGAGAAAAATAAAGAGATGAAGGTTGCCATCATAGTAAATGAAACAAGAGCAACGCAAAACTTTAACACCCCCTTGAAAGCGTAAACTTGACACAACATTGACCTTGACCATTAACTTTCAACCTACCCCCCCCCCCCCCTCCCCGCTAAAAAAACGTTTGACTGTTTTACGCTTCTTTTTTTTTTTTTTTTTTTTTGTCTGCTGTTGAGTTCCCAATACTTTTTTCTATACTTTTTTGTATAACAATCATAATTATAAAAGGGTTCAAGAGTCTACATTGTTCTGTTTGTCTTCAATATTGTATTCACGAGAGTTCATCCTATGTTTGACCACAATGACCTCCACCTTTGACCCTGAATATCAAAAATGTTTATCATCTCTTATAGCAAATATTTATGAAATATGACCTTTAAAAGCAGCAAATTCATCCCATCTCCAAGACTAACATTTGTGAAAGGGTTTTGGATGCCATCCCATTTAGACACACGCATCGCACCCTCTCTCTATTTCTCTCTCTCAAATCTAAAAAGAACGTGTTTGTAAATCAAAGGGGTGCCACTGTACGACATCAAACTGTTAATTTACATACACAATATATGTCTTTCTTTCTTTTTTAGTTTTGAAATCAAGAGAAAGATGCTACCAAAATAGTGTTTTCACTTTAATATGTCACTTTTTTCTGACCTAGTCAAGCCAACTTTTCACCTTCTATTTAAAGTGTCTTTTAAAATCAAATAACAATGAAATGTTAATATTCCCATTTTTAAACAACAGTTAGTCAGTTCAAAGTACCCTGTGATTCACCTATAAAAGTTCGATCTTCATGATGATAAAATTGTTATCAACAAGTATATAATAATTTTTCTCCCTATCTCATTTCGCCTTATCTCTGTGTCGTAGTTAATGGTGCTTTAAATTTTTCACTCCATATAAATCCTTGGAAATTCACTAAACCATAGCTCGGGACAAAGGCAGATTATTGAAGGCGATAAAAAATCAATGGAAACCTTAACAAATAAATACCGGACTTACACGGTACAGAAGGAATGCAACAGCTTTCTATGTAGACATACAACAGGGCGTTCTCATAGATCATGCAAGCGAGGATCTAAAGGGGGAAGGAGTCAGGAGTTGCCCAAAATGCCGATTTCCCCATTTTTAGTTCAAGTTTTATCAAACCATATCCTTGAACACCCCACCCCCACTCCGATGGATTGCATCCCCTTTTAAAAATTATAGATCCGCGCCCATGCCATGGCATAGGAGAAAGAAAAGAATACATCTGTCCTCTGTTCTTACGTCAAAGCGCAAGGGTCACTCACTTTATAACGACAACCACACATTTTATTCCCTGAAATATCAGAATATCGAAGAATAACTTAATCTGTGGATCACTATATCAAAGTATGGTCAAAGATCAATGTTTTACATATATTTATTTCATTTATAATCTTTTGCAATTGCTTTATGAATAGCAAATCTACTTTCAAAAGACAATAGGTGTGAACGGTGGTTGGTGAGTTGCAGTTAGTTACATGTACTTCATTTTATTGTATAATACTGATAGGTAAATTCACTAAATTGATAAGAATTTCAAGCTTTGTTTAATTGAGTGTTATCAAATTTGACATAACAGTTCATCAGGTTCGGACTACGTCTTATCTAAAAGTTCCAATATTCAATTTCGTCAGTCTTAGTGTGAGGATATTACATAATCAAATAACAGAAGCATGATGATACTCAGACTTTGGCAAATCAGAAGAACTTTATTCCAGTAAAGATAACATCAATGACATCGTTGAAGATTTTCACTGAATAATGTCGTTCACATTTGTTGTCTTTTCAAAGTAAAAATATGCAAAATCAAGTTTCACCAAAGATGATCATGATAACCCATGTGAACTTAGGATTTTATTAACATAACTCGTGTGAACTTTGGGTTTGTTTGCCATGATAACCCATGTGATTCAACATAGGATATGTTTGATATGATAACCCATGTGAACTTTGGATTTGTGTGACATATTAATCCATGTGAATTTTGGATTTGTTTGACATGATAACCCACGTGAACTTAGAACTTGTTTTCAATGATAACTAAACTCAACTTAGGATACGTTTGACATGATAATCCACGTGAGTTTTGGACTTGTTTGACATGATAATCCGTGTGAACTTTGGATTTGTTTGACACGGTAAGCCATGTGAACTTTGGATATGTTTGACATGATATCCAATGTGAACTTTGGATATGTTTGACATGATGACCATTGTGAACTTTAGATTTGTTTGACATGGCAATCCAGCTGAACTTTGGATTTGTTTGACATGAAAACACATGTGAACTTTGGATTTGTTTGACATGATGACCGGTTTGAACATTGAATTTGTTTGACATGATGACCGGTGTGAACTTTGGATTTGTTTGACATGATGACCGGTGTGAACTTTGGATTTGTTTGACATGATGACCGGTATGAACTTTGGATTTGTTTGACATGATGACTGGTATGAACTTTGGATTTGTTTGACATGATGACCGGTGTGAACTTTGGATTTGTTTGACAAGATGACCGGTGTGAACTTTGGATTTGGTTGACATGATGACTGGTATGAACTTTGGATTTGTTTGACATGATGACCTGTGTGAACTTTGGATTTGTTTGACATGATGACCTGTGTGAACTTTGGATTTGTTTGACATGGCAATCCAGGTGAACTTTCGATTTGTTTGAAATGATAACCTGTGAACTTTTGATTTGCTTGACATGATAACACATAAGAACTTTGGATTTGTTTGACATGATAACCCGTGTGAACTTTGGATTTGTTTGACATGGTAATCCATGTGAACTTTGGATTTGTTTGACATGGTAATCCATGTGAACTTTGGATTTGTTTGACATGATGACCGATGTGAACTTTGGATTTATTTGACATGATTACCCATGTGAACTTTGGATTTGTTTGACATGGTAATCCAAGTGAACTTTGGATTTGTTTGACATGGCAATCCATCTTAACTTTGGATTTGTTTGACATGGCAATCCATGTGAAATTTGGATTTGTTTGACATGTTGACAGGTGTGAACTTTGGATTTGTTTGACATGATTACCCATCTGAACTTTGGATTTATTTGACATGATTACCCATGTGAACTTTGGATTTGTTTGACATGATATGAACTTTGGCATTATAAGTTATTATTATAACCCATGTTAACTTTGGATTTGTTTGACAATGCAATCCAGGTGAACTTTTGATGTTTGACATAGTAATCAATTAACTCTGGATGTTTGACATGGTAAGCCAGGTGAACTTTGGATTTGTTTGACATGATATGAACTTTGAATTTCTTTGACATAAGAACCCATGTGAACTTTGGATTTGTTTTACAATGCAATCCAGGTGAACTTTTGATGTTTGGCATGGTAATCAATGTGAACTTTGGATTTGTTTGACATGATGACAGGTGTGAACTTTGGATTTGTTTGACATGATGACCGGTCTGAACTTTGGATTTGTTTGACATGATAATCCATGTGAACTTTGGATTTGTTTGACATGATGACCCATACGAACTTTGGATTTGACATGATAACTATGTGAACTTTGGATTTGTTTGACATAATGACCGGTGTGAACTTTGGATTTGTTTGACATGATGACAGGTGTGAACTTTGGATTTGTTTGACATGGTAATCCAGGTGAAGTTTGGATTTGTTTTACATAATAACCCATGTGAACTTTGGATTTGTTTGACATGATAATCCAGGTGAACTTTGGATTTGTTTTAAATGATAATCCATGTTAACTTTGGATTTGTATGACGTGATTACCCATGAGAACTTTGGATTTGTTTGACATGGCAATCCAGGTGAACTTTGGATTTGTTTGACATGATAATCCAGGTGAACTTTGGATTTGTTTTACATGATAATCCAGGTGAACTTTGGATTTGTTTTAAATGATAATCCATGTTAACTTTGGATTTGTTTGACGTGATTACCCATGAGAACTTTGGATTTGTTTGACATGGCAATCCAAGTGAACTTTAGATTTGTTGGACATGATAATCCAGGTGAACTTTGGATTTGTTTTAAATGATAATCCATGTTAACTTTGGATTTGTTTGACGTGATTACCCATGAGAACTTTGGATTTGTTTGACATGGCAATCCAAGTGAACTTTAGATTTGTTGGACATGATAATCCAGGTGAACTTTGGATTTGTTTTACATGATAATCCATGTGATATTTGGATTTGTTGGACATGATAACCCATGTGAACTTAGTATTTGATTGACATAATTACCCATGTGAACTTAGGATTTGATTGACATAATTACCCATGTGAACTTAGGATTTGATTGACATGATTACCCATGTGAACTTTGAATTTGGTTGACATGGTAATCCATGTGAACTTTGGATTTGGTTGACATGATAACCGATGTGATTCGATTAAGGATTTGTTTGACAGGATAATCCATGTGAACTTTTGATTTGTTTGACAGAATAATTCATGTGAACTTTGGATTTACTTTACATGATAAGCGATGTTAACTTTGGATATGTGTTACTTTATTGCCCATGTGAACTTTGGATGATTCACGCTAACTTGCTTGACATTATTAAAGTTAGGATTCTATGAAATTATTATTTCCTACAGGATTATCATCAATTTGTTGACATAATATTGTCTATCATTGTATACAATACTGTGGGGTTTTTTTTTCCTTGTTTTGAATTATCCATTGCTCCCATTTTGTCTTACTCCAGTAAAATTGTGAAAACTGTCATGACAACTTTTATACCACTTGAACTTGATTATATTTTCGCGGAACACCACGAAGCTAAGGTTGTTCAGAGTTATTTTGATTGACAGAAAACGTACAGGATAATCTGATTTTCATCAAATCTACATTTGAATTTGTTGGGGAATGTATTTTCCGGAATATCAGCATTTATCAAGCACATTTTCATGCGATACATCAAAGGACCTATAGCCTATAGCCTACGTAATATAGAAGAATCCAATGAAGATGTAATTTAAATTACAGAGCTAAGAAACAATCAATCTCACTCACGCGTGCAAAAGTTCCGCTTGACAAGCATCACATAAACAAAATTCAAACGCAATCTCTTTGAGAGATTAATTCAACGGCTCATCGAACACTCCTCGGCGTAACGAGCACATCGGTCTTCACTGACGCGTGAAATAAGCAGGGGACGTTTGTGAAGTCAGAATCATTTATATCTGGCAGGTTTCAGGTTGACTGCGGCGCTCAAAGTACAACTTCTGCACAAAATTAATTCCCTTCTTTATAGAAACTTAATTAAAGAGTTGATGAGTAATTTCGACACGTTCCTAGTTTTAATTAGATTTCTACAAGCTCTTTTTGTCTGGAGGAGAGAATATACATGCGTACCTACAGAAGACATAAGATAAATGTTTACACATTGATTTACTACTTAAGTATGGGAACATCTCAACTTCCCCACAAGCGCCAGTAAGCTTGAAGAGACAAGATGTGCTTGTGAAACAAGAATGCCCCGCCGGCGTGTTAGTCTGTATGAAAATATGTAAAAGCATGGGTCAATGTCAAAATGTTAAAATTTTGCCTCTAATGCAAAGGTTATAATTTTACGCATGGAAATCCTATAACTTACAGCCAAGGTTAAAGCTTCGTTCAACCTACCTATTGGGAATGGAAACGTCAATATGGTAGAAAATGGGCAAATTAAAACAGTAAACTTTCGATCTTTTATTTCATTGTTCCCGTTTGACAACATTTCCCATACAGGTCAAATGTTGCGTCATTTACATTTCAGAATGTGCGCAATATCTCCCAAAATGCAGTCAACTATATCTATGATAGTCAATAATCTACCCATCTCAAAACCTGTACAAATGAACAGACCATATCATATGGATTCTTTTTTAAATTATTGCACGGAAAACAGGGAATAGAAAATTTCTATGCGAAAAAAAAATTAATTAAGAAAATACGGTTGTGTAAAATTCAGATACGGTTTCTGCTTGACTTCATATTTGCATTTTTATTCATGCAAGCGTAAACTACCGTAATGATGAAGTTGCTGATTTTACGCAAGACTAATCATTCTTCTTTTCAACCATCTCCATGATCAATCATGTGTTCCGTTTGCGCCTTTGGGATTTCACGCTCTGATGAACAAAGCCTCTATAATCTCTTTCTTCAGCGGACCGTGAAACAAACGGTCGTGTCAGAATTTGATTATTTTTTTACTTTACCAGCTGACACCATGCATTTCCTTACGTGATATTTGTGGGGTCTGGGGATACAGATCATCTTCGTACTCTCACACTGTTATTTTCAATCATTGTGCTGTTTAGATACTGGACTTTTTTCTGTTGGCAAAACACAGGGTTTCCCAATTTCAAGCCCAAATATGAACCAAAAAAATAATAATAGTAATAAAATAAATAAATAAATAAAATAAATAAATAAGAATATCAAAATGTCAAACCATGCGTTTAAAAAAAACATGGTAAAAATTGCTGCAAAATGCAAACGACAACAAAATTTGAAATAAATAACACAGGGTTCTCATGATTATAATAGCATCACTTTCACAACAAGCAAATTGTTACACATCTCACTGTCCTGAACAGAAAAGTTCCAGTTTCTGGGCAAACCGGTCTGGAACTCTAGATGGGGTGCCATGAGTAATATTCCCATAAGAAATAGAAATGGCCCTAATGATAATATTGGTCAAAGGAAATCACAAAGGCCATGTTCACAAGAAAGAATAAATGCCCTGAGAATAACATTGGTCAGTGGCAATCAAAAGGCCATGTTCACAGAAACGAGAAAGAGCTCTGTGGATATCATTCGTCTAGGCAATCACATGGTCATGTTCATAAGAGAGAGAAAGAGCCCTGTTGATATCATTGGTCAAAACAAAATCAAAAGGCCATGTTCACAAGAAATAGCTCTGTGGATATTGTTGGTCATAGGCAATCACAAGGTCATGTTCCCAAGAAAGAGCTCTGTGGATATCGTTGGTCATAGGCAATCACAAGGCCATGTTCCCAAGAAAGAGAAAGAGCACAATGGATATCATTGGTCAGGGGCAATCACAAGGCCATGTTCACAAGAAAAATCCCTGTGGATATCATTGGACAGAGGAAATCAAAAGGTCATGTTCCCAAGAAAGAGAAAGAGCACAATGGATATCATTGGTCAGGGGCAATCACAAGGCCATGTTCACAAGAAAAATCCCTGTGGATATCATTGGACAGAGGCAATCAAAAGGTCATGTTCCCAAGAAAGAGAAAGAGCACAATGGATATCATTGTTCAGGGGCAATCACAATTAAAGGCCATGTTCACAAGAAAAATCCCTGTGGATATCATTGGACAGAGGCAATCAAAAGGTCATGTTCCCAAGAAAGAGAAAGAGCACAATGGATATCATTGGTCAGAGGCAATCACAAGGCCATTTTCCCAAGAAAGAGAAAGAGCTCTGTGGTACCGGTAAGAGGAAATCACAAGTTCATGTTCACACAAAAGAGCCCTGTTTAGTATATCATTGGTCAAAGGCAATCACAACGTCATATTCACAAGAAAGAGAGCTCCTTAGATAACATAGGTCAGAGGAAATCACAAGGCCATGTTACCATGAAAGATAGTATCATTGGTCAGAGGAAATCACAAGATCATGTTCCAAAGAAAGATCCCTGTGGATATCATTGGACAGAGGCAACCACAAGGCCATGTTCACGAGAGAGAAAGAGTGATGTGGTATCATTGGTCAGTGGCGATCACACGGTCATGTTCACAAGACAGAGAAAGAGCCCTGTAATAAGCAATCACAAGGCCATGTTTACAAGAAAGAGAAAGAACACATTGGATATCATTGGTCAGAGGCAATCACAAGGCTATGTTCCCAAGAAAGAGCTCTGTGGATATCATTGGTCAGAGGCAACCACAAGGCCATGTTCCCAAGAAAGAGAAAGAGCACATTGATCAAAGGCAATCACAAGGTCATGTTCCCAAGAAACAGAAAGAGCTCTGTGGATATAATTGGTCAGAGACAATCGCAGGGCCATGTTCAAAAGAAATAGAAAGAGCCCTGTGGATATCATTGGTCAGAGGCAATCACAGGACCACATCCCCCCCCCCCCCCCCAAATTGGGGGGGGGGGGGGGGTGGCCCTGTGAGGCAATCACAGGGCCATGTTCACAAGAAAGAGAAAGAGTGATGTGGACATTATTGGTCAGAGGCAATCACAGGGCTATGTTGAACAGTTCCCAAGAAAAAGCCCTGTAGATATTATTGGTCAGAGACAATAACATGAATGGACAGTGGAGAATTAATATGAAAATAGTAGGGCTTTTTTATTTTGTTAGATATATCGCGTTGTAAATTGCTGCACTCTTTCAGTTCATACCTGTCAACTTGGAAATCTTAAAAAGAGGGAGATCTCCCTCCTTGCCACTTGAAAAAGAGGGAGGCTGTGCGTGAACCTATTCTGCTGCATTTTTAATGAATCGCGACATTTTGTGCAAAACCAATTTTCAAATAATTTCATTGAACTGACATTTCAATGCAAAAACTGTTACAAACTATGAATCATGTATCAATAATTTATTGTATTCTTTACATCTTTTCTGATATTTTGTCTTGCAATTTTTCATGAAATGCTCTGAATGTTGCTATTTAGAGTTATATTCTTCTTTGGTAAATGCAATTTGCCAAAAGAGGGAGAAAGAGGGTGACTGGACCAAAAAGAGAGAGATTTTAGTCTCCCTCGAGGGAGGAAAGCGAAGGAGGGAGATGAGATCAGAAAGAGGGAGTCTCCCTCCAAAAGAGGCAGAGTTGACAGGTATACTAAAGTGTGCCAATGCGACTTTTTTTTTCAATTTTCAGTCTCTCGATCGGCAGAAAAAATCCTTAATGCAACAAATCTTGAGTGGTATCGCTATGTATTGATCTTTACGGTTTGTAAGGAGTCAGTTAAAACGAGACCTTCAACCCACCATAAATCAGCGTAACGGTGGTTAATAACACAGACAAGGCGGTAGTAGTTTCAGGTAACGTAAAACTGATCAGAAGCTCTGCGTGTTGTCGCTGACTTGCCGTCTCACAGAGCGTGAATCTTCCTGTCACACGAACCGATACCAAGTAGACGCGCGACAACCTCACTCAGTAGTAAGAGAGAAAATCATTATTTTCAATTTATTCTCAGTTTCTGCATGAAAGCCGTGAATTTCTGTGATAAAACTGCCATGACAGCTTTATCTGTTACCATGGTAACGGTAGGAACTGAAGCTGAAAGCTATTGAAGTTGTTTACGCTTCATTGACGTCTGTTTGATTCTGATCGTCTTCCAGGGGAGTGAGTTTTGGCAGCGTGCGGAGAAAGAAATTTACACAGATACCAAACCTGCACTAAATAATACTTAAAATCTCTCTCTCTCTCTCTCTCTCTCTCTCTCTCTCTCTCTCTCTCTCTCTCTCATCAATGCTTGTTTAAACGCAGCATAATATACTTTTAACTTTCTATTAGAAGAGATTCTTCATCTCTCTCCCTCTCTCATAAAATTCTTGTCTAAACGCAACATAATACTTTAAAAAAAACCATCAAACTTTATATTAATAGAATAGATGGCTCAACTAATATAGCGATATAGCTTAAAAATTAAATTAAGAATTTTTCAGATAATTTTCTGTACGTACGGATGGAAATAACGTTGGTGACTGGGCGAAGTACTAAAGCTACCATAAAACCAAAAGTGATCTAAGTAAGTTTACATCATTTTCAAGGTTAGGTCTCTTAAATTGCACATATTTCTTTATGATGTATAAATCTGAAGTAAGTTAAGTACATGCAAGTCCCTTTAGTTGGCAGGATTTAACTTCCTTGTTAAGAATGATTTTTGAAATATACAAGCACGTGCGGATCATCTATCATCTAGAATGGGGGCTGGGTTGTCAGGACCTCCCCTCAACTTACATATGCCAAAAATGTTTAATTTTCTTGATTTATTTACATAAAGATTTTCAAAATTATAAGCTATCAACCCCCCCCCCCCCCTCCAATTTTCTAGATATGTCCATGACATTATCATAAATCATAAAATAGGTTACTTACACTTGTATTCTAATGTCAATATAAGTGGTGGATTTTTTTTCTTAGGTGATCAATGTAATTAGACAGTAATAAAATTTAGTGTCATTAAGTTTCCACAATCATCCAGTCCACCTAATAAGTGAGTGCCAGGTTTTCTAGATTAAGTCTTATCAAAAAGGTTCTTATGCTCTTGAAATATGTACTTTGTAATTTTCCTGAAGAAACTGAGATTTCTGGAGACTGACCATTAGTGTGTTTATTCTAATTTGCAACCTCACTAAATTAGGTTGAAAAATTATTTTAGATGGAAAAGACTTGAAAAACTTGAAAAGGGGGTAAAGAGGGGGTTCATTAAACCTTGACTTAGTAAAAATTCAGGTTTTCCCTAATATTGTAGATTGAAATCTTCCCTCACCTTTCCTAATTTATATTTCTGATTACCAATATAATGTAATAAATGTATTATTAAATAAATAAGTAATAAAGGCAACACAAGCGTAGCATCCCCTCGCAATTGCACGTTCTATATCACTGAGCAAAATGATTTTAAGCCAAAGTCAAAAGTGACCTTGACCCTTGACCTTGAAAATCAAATTAGGCTTCATCCTCTCCCTATAGGGAACTTTTGTGAAAGGTTTGATGTTTCTATGATGATTTCTCTGTCTTCTGTGCTGTTCAAAAGAATTTTAAACCTTCGTCCACAGTTACCTTGACCCAATTTAAATTAACCCTTGACATTGAAAATCAATAGGGTTTATCCTCTCCCCACGGGGAACATTTGTGGAAGGTTGATGTTTTTATGATCATTGCTTTGTCTTCAATGCTGTTCACAAGAATCCAGTCACAACCAACACACCCTCCCTCAAACAAACACACACACGGATGCATGGCAGTGATGCTACATGAATATCACTCCGCAACAGAGTTGCAAGGGGAATAAAAGATTCTCTAAGTCGGCATGATGTCACACAAAGGTTCAATTAGAGATAAGCACAGAGAAGTTCCGAAAATAGTTTGGGGATAAACTCGGTGTTTATCATAGGGCATAGTGTATGGAAATTGCTTTATATCTAGAATCTAACGTTTATATCAAGGAAAAATCTACTAGAATTCATTGAAGGAACCATTGATGAATTAGCTCTTAGCTCCTCAAACCCAAATATAAAACGAGATTTGAAGGAGCAAACAAATTTACTGATTTTTCATATGGCACAGTGAAAAATCTAGAGGCACATCCCCCTGTAAACATGGCGGAAATTTGGTCATGTGACCAGTGCAACCTCAAGAATGGGGGGGGGGGGGTTAAAAAATTTACGTTGCCTTTCACGGTAGTTCTATTCAGGGGATAACTCCAACCCTTTCAACTTTTTTTTTCTTTTTTTTCTTTTTTTTGAGAAATAATTATGAAAAACACATTTTCCATAATATTTGCTGAAAACACCCCCTCCCACCCACCTCTATTTGTTTGACTTATGACTGGGCATCACTGCATGACATGTAGGTGCTGCAGTCTTTTTTATAAGTTTAAAATCAACAATACCAACAACACATGTAGAAAAGGATCAAAGGAAATAATGCAACATATCTATCGTTGTACCTGAGAGTGTGCAAAGAATGTTCTCATGACACAGTATAAAAAGTGTTTTATGGTTTATGAATGAAGATATATATTACAACTGTGCATGGACACCGCAACTTTGCAAATTCTAGGAAATACCGAGAAAAATTATGAAATTATCATGCGTCTTTATAAAAATTCAAAGTAAAGAAATCTCTTCTACCAGACATTTATTTTACATGATAACAATGTTACTTCCTACTTTATCGAGTAACATTGTTGAGGAAATAACCTAAAATCAAAGACAATTCAGGCTACATGCTCTTACCGTAAAGAAATTCCTTGAAGCATGACGATCAAAACAATGTGGTACACCAACGCGAAATGAAAGTAGACATAAACAGCAGAAAATAAAATGTGAAGGAAAAATGATTCTAAAATTTTACCTTACTTGTGTCGCTTAACTGCTCCTAAATCATTTCTTATCAGCCTACAAGCTTGGCTGACTAAAATGCACACAATAAAAGTGGGTCACTCATTGATTTAACGCTCCAGCAGTCGAGGTAACGGCTAACATAATCGGTTGTTATCAATATAAGGGGCCATATTGATTTTTCACTCAACCTTAGCAGCATGCGCGAAACGGCACGTGACGAAGTGCTGATGACACGCCCACCCGCGGAGCCAGTAGACCTACCTATAGTGTACATCATTGGCGGATCTAAGTTTTTACAGGGGGGGGGGGTTCTTTATTTTATGTAGATTCATTACATACTTTAAGTGCATTTAAACAAAAATTGTCCAGGGAAAAAATGAAATTACAATCCATCATCAAAGGTGAACATGAATGTAAATGAATAGATAAATAAATAAACAAATAAATAAATAAATAAATAAATAAATAAATAAATAAATAAATAAATAAATAAATAAATAAATAAATAAATTAACAAAAGAAAAAAAATATGAATAGCTAATACTAATTTATTTAGTTCATGGAGCTTATTATGTAAATAGTGAATAGAGCGGAAGCCGTAGGGATTAATGAAGAGAGATCAGCTAGAAGTCTCCTGGATTCATACGAAGGGCTTTAAATTTCTAACGATTAAAATTTTTCAACATCAATTTCATAGACTAAAACCCCTCCCTTCATTCCTAAAGATAATTTTCTAATTCCGCTCAGGTGTTTCTATTTTTTTTTTTTTTATTTTAATATAAATCACCCCCCCCCCCCCTTTTTAGTCCCCTATCGGTCCACCCCGTTTGTCTGTCCGTCACACTTTAGTTTTCCAGACTTTTTTCGCTGTTGTTGCATATATTGAACTGATTTTTGGTATGAATATATATCTCAATGTATTACAGATCAAGTTCGAGTTTGGGTTTGATTGACCTATTTTTACAAGAGTTATGGCCCTTGGACTTAGCAACTTTCATGAATTTTCAGTTTTCCGGACTTTTCTTTAGTTCTATCGCAGATATTGAATTGATTATTGGTATATGAATACATCTTAGTGTGATACAGACCAAGTTCGAGTTTTGGTTTGATTGACCTATTTTTACAAGATTTATGGACCTTGGACTTAGCAAATTTCATGAAATTGTCAGTTTTCCGGACTTTTTTTCAGTTCTATTGCAGATATTAAATTGATTTTTGATATATCAATACATCTTAGTGTGATACAGATCAAGTTTGAGTTTGGATTTGATTGAAATTGAAATTTTCAGTTTTCCAAATCTATTCCGTTACTGCAGATGATTATCTTATTTTAGTGTGGGCCATAATCTTTTGATGCACGTACAGGTCAAGTATAATGAAGCGTTCTTAGCAAAGTTGTGGGACATAGAATTATGCCAGTAGGGGACTTATATCGCTCAGCGATCAAAGGATTTTTTAAAAATTAATAATCGATGGTAAAGTTCATTGAAATGTATAGAAACAAGTACAAACGTAAGGATAACCACAGAAGAAAACTGGACAAAGTTTCACCAATCAATCGTCCAAAATTGGATCAATATGGATGATGAGATGGTCAGATGAAGCTTGGGTAGGGATGAGCAAGAATTGTTATGATTGAAAACAATATCACGGTCCCTACCGACAGTAAAGTGATCAAGCAGAATGTGATCCATGTATAGTTATCAAAGGTAAAGTCATGTATCAGGGATTTTTCAAGTCCGTTTTTGGGTCCGATTATCGGACCCATTCCCAACGCCAAAATGGCCTATATTTTCCCAATTTATGGTTGAAATTTCCCAATTTTGAACCTCATAAATTTTTTGAAGTTTTCCTTAAAGAGCAAAATAATGACGACTGAAATACATTGCAGCAATACGACATTGACGATCTATGTGTAAACTGGTCAGAAATCTTATATCCGGTATAGGTTTACGCTTTAATCATCAAATCGTATCTCCAGTATTGGGAACCCATGACCATGTCGTCTTACAACAGCAAATTTGATACCAAAAAATGACAAAAGGGAGTACATCTTCTTTGTAGAGGATAGATACATGTACGTTCTTCAAAATAAAATTTTGGATAGTGACTATAAAAAAAAAACAACAGAAAGTAGTTCACATTCAGTAACAGAATAGGGCGACTCGGACAGTGGGAATGTCCCCCATCAAACACAGAGTTTGAATCTGAATCCTGATTGATCATGATCATTAAAGTAGCCCCTATGACTCTGAACAGATGCCTGTTCCTGATCCTAGAAGATTATCATTATGTCCTTTGAAGTACAATCTAAAGTATAGATGGTTTTACTAGTCTTTTGTTTATTTTATTGAAGACACTTTGAATAAGAAGGAGTTATATCTCTGTGTAAGGATTTATTCCATTAAGAATCAAATTAAACTGTTGAAAATTCCCAATTTCATTAAAACGCCGTGATTCTTCCCAATTTTACCGGACCCTGGACCCAAAGTAAAATACCCTGAAAAATCCCTGTGTATGACATTTCGGGTTAATTTTTCAATTTGTTAAATCTTGTCATCATAAAACCTTATAACCTTATATCCCTTGGCGAAAAAAGAGGAAAAGATCACCAACATTGACCTTTGCGGAACACATTGCCCCCCCCCCCCCCCCAAAAAAAAATAAAGACAAAATCAGTAAAACTGATGGATTCTCCCCAAACATAATAATTTTGATACCAAAAGATTGAGATTCTGAGTGTCTTTGAATTTTCAGAAATGATCATAATAACCTTGACCTTTAACCCGCCTTATTAACGAGGCTGGGTTTAATTAGAAACTGATGAACTTCTACCCAAGGTATTTTGACTAAATTCGGATCATATAATTGCAGTATTATAAAATTCATTTTATGGTAAAGAAAATAGAGGTTGACCGTTCAGTATTATGTAGGGGTCATCTCAAAGATAATGGCATCTTACAATGAGACCTTATGGCGTTTCACTGCAAAATAATGATTTTCCTCAAATTTTTCATGTTTCTGCGCAAGAGATTTTAATTAAATTCGTGTTATTTATTTGTTGTACTTCAAATATCATTTTAAGAAAAAGAAATTGAAATTTCACCGTCATCAAATTTTTCTAATTGTACACAGCCTCGTTAATATGACCTTGAAGACCTTTGTCTGAAAGCCCACATCCTGCAAAACAGTTTGTAAATTTGTAACAAATTATCCCCCACAAGTTATGTCTTAAGCCCCCCCCCCCCCCCCCATTTTTTGGTATACACAATTTCTCATCAATGCATTTTTCCTTTGATAACCAAATTTCAGACTATTTGCATCCCAAAATGACTTTTTCCTAAAGGTGCGATCCTATCGTAAGAAATAAGTATAGGATAACCTGATATATATGTACATTGTATTTACATTCACCTGAAGTTATGTGTAACAGCCCCCCCCCCCCCCCCCCCCCCCCCCCCCCCCCCCCGCACAATTTCTCACCAATTCAGGGAAAAAAATCCAAAACCCGTAACATATATTAAAAATTATGCATTTTTCTATCATTATTCAAAATTTCAGACCATTTGGACAAAACACTGATTTTTAGTTAATTTAATATAATATTATTTCTTGCAAAAAAGCTATTTTCAGAATGGAAATAACCTTGACCTTTGACGACTGCCCTTAAGTTACCTTTGTCCCTGAAATATGATCAAATTCTAATGTAGGGTTTAGGGGATATGACCTCGGACGGACGGACAGACAACGACGACTATATGTTCCCCCCAAAACAAACGACGTAAAGATGGATGACAGAACATAAAAGGAGTGTGACCAATGTGCATCCGAGACACTTTTGGATGGGCATTTGGTACATTCATAGCAAATGCATGCAGACCAAGAGGTGAATGTGTTATGAAAACTGTATCCCCATCGACGGTCACATTTTTGTGTGGACTAACTTCAAGGTCATAAAGGCAAAAAACGAAAGGTTTTTACAAGTAAAATATCGATTTCCGTCTAAGAGTTATAACTACATGTATTTTTCAGGAGAGATCTTGCTCGGAGTTTGCCTCAGTCGAAAGCGTGAATCGCCGAAATATTAACAGACTGATATGCAAATGGTCAAACAGACAACTGTGGAAAAGCAATGTTGGTCACAGTAAAATGTAGACTAAACATACACACAGTCAGCCAGACAAACAGAAACATAGCCAGACTAACAGACCCACAGTCAGCCAGAATAACAGACACACAGACAGCCAGACTAACAGACACACAGCCAGACTAACAGACACACAATCAGCTAGACTAACAGACACACAGTCAGCCAGACAAACAGGTACACAGTCAGCCATACTAACAGTCACAGTCAGCCAGACTAACAGACCCACAGTCAGCCAGAATAACAGACACACAGACAGCCAGACTAACAGACACACAGTCAGCCAGACTAACAGACACACAGTCAGCCAGACAAACAGACACAGTCAGCCAGACTAACAGACACACAATCAGCCAGAATAACAGACACACAGTCAGCCAGACTAACAGATACATAGTCAGCCAGACTAACAGACACGCAATCAGCCAGACTAACAGATACACAGTCAGCCAGACTAACAGACACATAGTCAGCCAGACCAACAGACGCACAGTCAGCCAGACTAACTGACACACAGCCAGACTAACAGACACACAGTCAGCCAGATTACAGACACACTGTCAGCCAGACTAACAAACACACAGTCAGCCAGAATAACAGACACACAGCCAGACTAACAGACACACTGTCAGCCAGACTAACAGACACACAGCCAGACTAGCAGACACACAACCAGCCAGACTAACAGATACACAGTCAGCCAGACTAACAGGCACAGTCAGCCAGACTAACAAACACACAGTCAACCAGACCAACAGACAGCCAGACTAACAAACACACAGTCAGCCAGACTAACAGACACGCTATCAGCCAGACTAACAGCTACACAGTCAGCCAGACAAACAGACACAGTCAGCCAGCCTAACAGACATACGGTCGGCCAGACCAACAGACTTACAGTCAGCCATACTAACAGTCACAGTCTGCCAGACTAACAGACACACAGACAGCCAGACTAACAGGCACAGTCAGCCAGACTAACAGATACACAGTCAGCCAGACTAACAGGTACACAGTCAACCAGACTAACAGGCACAGTCAGCCACCCTAACAGACACACGGTCAGCGAGACCAACAGACATACAGTCAGCCAGACTAACAGCATGCAGTAAGCCAGACTAACAGACACGCAATCAGCCAGACTAACAGCTACACAGTCAGCCAGACTAACAGGCACAGTCAGCCAGCCTAACAGACACACGGTCAGCCAGACTAACAGACACACAGTCAGCCATACTAACAGGTACAATCAGCCAGACTAACAGACACAGTCAGCCAGACTAACAGACACACAGTCAGCCAGACTAACAGGTACACAGTCAACCAGACTAACAGGTACAGTCAGCCACCCTAACAGACACACGGTCAGCCAGACCAACAGACACACAGTCAGCCAGACTAACAGACACGCAGTCAGCCAGACTAACAAACACACAGTCAGCCAGACTAACAGACACACAGTCGGCCAGACTTACAGCTACATAGTCAGCCAGACTAACAGGCACAGTCAGCCAGCCTAACAGACACACGGTCAGCCAGACCAACAGACACACAGTCAACCAGACTAACAGACACACAGTCAGCCAGACTAACAGACACACAGTCAGCCAGACTAACAAACACACTGTCAGCCAGACCAACAGTCAGCCAGACTAACAAAGACACAGTCAGCCAGACTAACAAAGACACAGTCAGCCAGACTAACAAACACACAGTCAGCCAGACTAACAGACACACAACCAGCCAGACTAACAGCTACAGTCAGCCAGACTAACAGGCACAGTCAGCCAGACTAACACACACAAACAGCCAGACTAACATGCACAGTCAGCCAGACATACTGTCAGCCAGACACACTGTCAGCCAGACATCTGTGGGACGGTTATTTTGTCAATAGTATAATGTTGACTAACAGACAGATAACTATGAGATCGCCAATTTAAATTAAAATAAAGTGGTGGGACATCAGCATTATTCAATTAAATAAAAGCAAGTTGGCGTAGCATCCCCTCACAACTGCATGTTCCATGCTATCAACAAAATGACTTAAAATCAAGTCCATATAGCGACCTTGGACTTTTGATCTTGAAACTAAATACGTTTCATCCTTTCCGAGAACATCTGAGGAATGTGTGGTGATCCTATGACGATTGCTCTGTCATCTATTCTGTTCATAAAGATTTTCAATCCAAGTCCATAGTGACCTTGACCTTTAAAATCAATAGGGTTCATCCTCCCCATAAGAACATTAATTTTGTGGAAGGTTTGATGTTTCGATGATGATTGCTTTGTCCTCTATTCTGTTCATTAAGATTTTCAATCAAAGTCCATTGTGACCTTGACCTCTAAAATCAATATGGTTCATTCTCCCCATGGAGAAAATTTGTGGAAGGTTTGATGTTTCTTTGATGATTGCTTTGTCTTCTTGTCGTTCATTAAGATGTTCAACCCAAGTCCATAGCGACCTTGACCTTGACAAGGGTTCATCCTCTCCCCGTGAGGAACATTTGTGGAAGGTTTGATGTTTCAATGATGATTGTTTTGTCTTCTATGCTGTTTATAAGGATTTTAAGCCTATGGCCAATGTGACCCTGACCTTTGAGCTTGAAAATCAATAATCCTCTCTCCATGAGGAACATTTAAGGCAGGTTTGATGTTTCTATGATGATTGCTTTGTCTTTTATGCTGTTCACAAGAATTTGAACAAAAAACAAACAAATACATAATCAAACGTGGATGCAAGGCAGTGATGTTATACTTCACTCCACAACAGTCGTGAGGGGATAATAACAGATAAACTGAGAAGAAAGCAGTCTTCTATTCTTTTTTTCCTTTCTTAGGGGAATAACAAAATACAAGTTAATGGCATCTATTTAGCAGGATTTTAATAACTTGTACTATAGCATATACATATCTCCCACTGATTCATATCTAAGGTTTATTTTGTAATAAATATAATAGTGCATGTTTACTATGATAAAACAAATTACAACAGAATGGTAGATGATTCATAATAATAATACAATTATTTACATAATTTACATCATACAACCATAGCTATAGAAACCTTAAATCAATATTATTTTGTACAAATTTGAGAAAATAAAATCTGAAAAATATTATGTACTACAAGTTCATTGAACTCACAATGATCAAAATCATTCAAGGTATGAAATTCTTAACTTGTCCATAAAAAACGAAAAACAGAACACTAGAGTGCTCGAGGAATATGTGTCATCTATCATGTATATGACGTACTTGACCTTGACCTTCACTGAATGTTGTAACCATGGTAACATTGTTTTTCTCCTAAATGTAAATTTTTAATAGCTAAAGATTTTTTTCTGAAACTGCTTATTGTCTCTATAGAACATGTAGATCAAGGCTTTGAGGTCCAAAATTTGGTTTTAGGGGACAGGTCTTGTTCCCATGAATATAGTTAATATAAAAACCTTATCTTTTATAGTTCAAAAGATGTAGTGTGACAGAATACTTTAGACAGGTCAAAAATCTAGGTCAAAGGTCATGATGTAAAAAAATCTCTAAAGGTGCTCAAAAGGAAAAGAAAACAGATGTGAAATATCAAAATTCCTTCATGCTTCCAATGCTATGGCCTTATAAAGGGTAAACATGGACAGATGTCAGACAAAGTGATACCAAAGCATTGATATACTTCACAGGTGACAGTAGTGTCCTGCTGACTATGGCCTATAAATATAGACTCTGCTAACAAGACCTTTAAGGTATGTTGAGGTCACTATGATATCTAGAACTCCCATGGAAATGTACTTTATTGTCTATGACATTTGTAAAAGTACAAACTATACATAAAGTGTGAATATAAGGCCACCTTGTGAGGGAGACCTGTGAAATCTATCATGGTGTTGATTAAGATATATTTGTTTTAAAGTTAAAAGAAACTTGTGAAATATTTGAATGTTTTCATCATGCAAATTAAAACAAGAGAATTTTAAACAGAACATAAAGATACTTCTTTGAAATTAAAACAATAGACTGTCGTTAAACATACAGATATTTCCTATTAATATCGTGATAATAATGCCTTGAAACCAAATTTACATGGCAATCAAAAATGAGCCTTCAAAGATATGAGTTCCTGCTGATTTTTATGGTCAATAAAAGGAGGTATGACCTTGACCTTTGACCCAAAAATCAACAGGAAAACTGAATGCTGTACACAGCCAATTGTGCCTCACATGAAATGAGCATCATGTAAATTTCACATGAAAGTTCATGTAAATTCATATGAATTTCACTTAAGATTCATGTGAAAAATCTTTAACATGAATTTCACATAAATTTCCTTCACATGAATTTTTCTAAGTCACCTTCACAGGAAACTGAATTAACATTACATCCATGTAAAAATCTTCACATGAATTTCATGTGAAAAATTTCATGTAAATTTCATTTTTGTGAATAAATTTCATGTGAACTTTCATGTAAAGTTCATGCATGTAAATTTCACATGAATTTCATATGAGGCTGTGTATACAGTACTTCAAGACACACAGTCTAGCTTTTATGCAAGTATTTATAGCATAACAAGGGAATATGAAAGATTACATATAGCATTATAAATGATCATGAAAAAAATATATATCAACTTTTGGTTCCATGCATAATTACAGAAAGACTATGACATGAGTAACAAATTCTCCTATTATCAAAAGACAACAAATGTGAACAATGGTAGTGAGTTTCTATTTCATAAGCTACTCCATTGTACTCCCAACAAACAATGGTTGGGGAGTGTACTGGAACAGCCTGTCAATCAGTGGTGTTCAGGATTTTACTTTTTAACCCCTGCATAGATTTGGATCTAAGCTGTTTCATGACCTTGGAACAAGTTTTTATCTGCAAGGTCAATGTTACAGTAAAAAGGAATCATAAAAGATTGTCCTTGTCAGGGCTTTTTATCCTCTAAAAATGATGTTTTAAAAGAATTGTATGATGTCACATCTGCAAGAACAAGGTCACAGTGAATTTTTTTAGGTATTTTTTTAGCCAAACTACATGTATCTAACCTCTTTATCGATTTTATAAATAATTAATTCCCATGACTGAATACTGAGTACTTTGAAGACTATTATCGGAAGTGAAATGCTGTTTAAGAATATGCAATTAAATAATATATCAATAATTCTAATATGACTTTCAAGAAGAGGCACATTTCAGAAAGCATTCACTTTGATAATTCATAAGAGATTCACATACTTTGGTAAATCTAACAGAAGTAGTACAAGAGTACCAGAATGTTAGTACATGTATCTTCAGTTTCATGACATAGGTAAGTGAGACTATATAAGACCTCCTGGCCATATCTGTCCTATATATGATAACATTTCACTAAGTTTATTTCACATGTACTGCTAACTCTAAGATGAGAGGACTACATGTACTATCACATAATGGAAGTGTGAAATGTTAGCAATAGACCATTTGCTGAAATTCATGATGGCTGATAAAATGATAGGCAATTTTTGCACACTTTTTTCATTATTACGTTGCAATGGAATTGCATCTTTAAACAGTGATGTCATAATCATGATAATATAAAAAAAAAAAACAAAAACAAAAACAAAAACAAAAACAAAAAAAACCCACCAAAATATGTTGACTTGGACATTTTGAATTTCCATCAAGATCGGAAAATTGTCTATTGAATATCAGTGAAAAAAGTCATATAAAATGAAATGACAAACTGCTGAAACAACTCACTAAAAACCAAAGTCCACACTTGCTGTTTTTTCAGTATAAGATCTTATCAATGCTGATGAACATGTACAAACAAATGGGAGATACACCATAATGAAATGAAAGACTGATTTTCTATCACATACATAAAGTAACAAAGTAAAGAAGAGACAATACAATTCATATGACATTTGGTTTCATCTATGTTGTAACAAAGAGAAATACATACATGTACATGGATATGACATTTTTTTTTCATTTGGCTTTTTGTCTATGAGTATAAGAGGAGAGGTAGGACCTTGGATTAAGATTTCCATCAACTTCAAAATGCTAGGAAAGTAAAGCTCTTACAATGGTTACATCTAGTAAAGAGTTTGTTCTATATCCAATAAAAATCATTTATATTGATGAAAATTTAAGGGCAAATAGAATAGTCAGGAAAGAATAATCACAAGAATTTACATTAAAATGCCTCATTTTTTCAGTAGCTGAATAGGATTAGTGATGCCATAAAAAGCCTTTTAAAGTTTTAATTTATACATGTACATAGATAAGTGTGCAAATGTCTTGATAAATTTCTGAACAAGTGCATTTTATTTCTACAGGCCTTGATATCAAAGTAATATCTGTCCCCTTTAAGTGGTTAGGCTTTTTGTGTATTTGAATTTTTTGTATTATAACACACAATAAGACCAATTATACACAGAAAGATGGGAACAGAAAATTTCTAATACTTGTGACAATTTAGGAAAAAAAACTTTCTTGCACAACACTGGAGGAAATCAATTCAATTTAACTTTAAGATGAGCTTGAACTCCAATAGGTGCTGACTTTTAATTTGACTTACTTGTTTATATGACATACATTGTATTATACCGAAGTTTATGCCTTGAATATAAATATACAAGTGTGACTATCAGACAGACAGACAGACAGACAGATGCTGGGTGTGCCACTATGCTATGCAGGCAACATGAAAAGTACAAACAAGTACATGTAGTTCATTACAATATGCAATACATTCTCTAATAAATAACAAGAAAACATCAAAGTACAATAAACTAGCATAAAACAGGCATAGTTTTACATTTGCTACAACCAAAGCTCAATTAAGGTGTGAAAATTTTGGTTTTATTGAATATGATGGAAGAATATAAAATATGACGGCACCACAAAAACCCATTTCCTTGACAAAATACTGAGTGCAATAGTTCATCACAGCAAACAAAAACATCTACTGCATACATAGTGCAATACTGTATAGCCAGAAAACATTCACAAAGACATGCTTATTTTTCCTGATTTTAGGGAATTCTTATGTCCTAATTTTTATAATATTGCAGCCTCAACAAAAATCAAGATAATGCTGGATATTTAGTTCTATACATGTATCTACATGTATTAAGTAATACATGTTATAAAGTTCTTCTATCCCTAGTTCTTTGACTGAACTTCTGATTCATAAGTGAGCTACATGTAAATAAGACCAAAAAACACATCGGAGTGCTTTTTATTCACTTGTGAAAAAGGTAACAAATTTATACTTGTTCCATCTGATCAACAAAATATATACAAAGTATATCAAGTTCTCTGTGAAATGCCGCAATGAAATATAAGAATTTCTTCTGCTCGAAACTTTGAATAGACTTGTTCTATTGAACACAAACAAATAACGAAATCAAAAATATAAATTCATTCTGTGAATAAACACCGAAAAAATGCACTTAAAGACTGCAAAACTAAGACAAATTGTCTCATAATAGACATGATGAATAATACAATGGATAAATATGATCTGTGAAAAATATCAAAGATAAACAGGAATTTTCTTCGAGATTGGTTGTCTACACATATGACAGATTTTTAATGATTCTCCGCACACCGAACAAACAGTGTGTCCGCACAAGAAAGCTGTGTCCTTCTTCCTCTCCATACAAATTGTACACAGTGTATTTTCTTCAATCTCCTGCAGACGTCTTTCTAAGAATGACGGAGTGCTTGATGACTCCTCACTTAAGTTGTTTTGACCTGCTTTTGTAGAATCTGAAAGAGTAAATCCAGATACATGTAATAATTAACGCTGACCTATAGAAATAATGAAAACAACATGAGCTACACCTTATGATGACAGGGAAATCAATTAATTTCCATTGTTATTTCTCAGAAACGAAGATTCTGATCCAAGAAATTTTGTTGATACCTCTATCAACAGGAACCGCGCAACACAATTTCAAAGCTGCAAATAAACGTTGAAAGTGACGAAATGAAATGATAAGTAATCAATGTTAATTAAATATTTATTTGGTTAATCGAAGTATCAACATCAAAAATTGAGGGAAAACTTATGCATACCTGGATCAATCAAAACATATAACTTAAGTGAACTTAGACGCTATCCATGTACTAGCTTTAGTGTGAGTCAAATAGCCAGTATTTTCAGGTCAAATGAAATGACCTCATTATCTTGTCTTCGACAGCTGGAAGGTGATTTTATTAAGAGATCAAATAAATGTCCAGGGAGAGCTCTGTATACGTGAAGTAGTGATGTAATGAATAACAAATTATCCAGGGGTGTCTTTCACTATGCAGAATATTCCAGAACATACAATCTCAATCTGATAATTAAAATGAAAAAGGTCCCAGAATAGTTTCAACTTAGCAACACTAGACGTAGTCAAATTTTGATATTTAATTCGAAATTATTATCATAACTGATATTGAAGTTGTTCAATTTTTACACAGTTTATCATAAGTTTATCCTTTCTTGTGGAATCCAAACCAAAATTTCTAATTAAAAGTAAAAAATTTCCAGCAATACGAGAAGATAGTAATTATTGGATCAGCCTGGAAAGTCAGTCTCAGATGTGCCAGACAATCTGATTCATTTCTATGAAACAGTAGTTCCAATTACAGAAACAGCTGTAACAACCAGAATAGTATGTATCCAAAATGACCACACTGGAGACATCCTCCTTATTGACTTCTTGGTCAATAAATGTGGTAACTTTCAGTGAAAAAATAACAAACAAAATTTACATGAACATACCTGGTAAGATTTTGTTTTCAATAATTTCTCTGCAGATGATGCACCTCTTCATTTTAATGACACATTCTCTACAGGCAGCGTAGTGTCCGCACGGCTCTACTTTGACGGTGGCCATGTTGTCTGAGCACACCAGACACTCTGTCAGCTCATGCTCTACCTTCAGGCTACTGGATCGCAGACTCGGAACATTACCATGTGCTCTGTTAAAAGTGAAATAAATACACATGTACCTAAACTTGTTCTACATGTACATTGTATATGTACTAAAATCTAACACTGAGAGTGGTCATTGACAAGGAAATCCAATCTAAGTATCTAAGTTTTCTTGTACACGTTCTGCATGGGAGATCAAACTTTTTGAATGTTTAATTTTCCCTGTTTAAGGACTAAAGTCTATATCTTACAAAAATTTTCAAGGCCACTTTTAGGGCAAATCATCTGACTCATATTTGGTATTTTCTAATTTTCAAAGAAATATCCCAATTTGAAATGCTAAAATAAAAATTTCATAGTTCATTTAAATGAGTGAAAAGATCAATGAATTTATTGTGCCTCTTACCCATGTGTAACGTTCAGACCATAGGACCTATCAAGTGTTAAATGTTTTGTGCATTGTAAGTAAGATTTATACAAATCATACAGTTCCCAATTCCATTACAAATTGCATGTATATTGGACCCTGGGCCCAGCTTGAAATTACATGAAAAATTCTTATCATATCATAGCATATCACCTTGGAATTTCATTTATTTACACAGCAAGCTATAGAAATCTCAGATCTCATAAATTCAATCTTATTTACTCAAACTCGGTATAAATGGAAATTCTGCATAACTGGAATTGTTTTGTTTAAGTCCCTATTCTCTTCATCTGGTTTCTAATAACTCAAATTCCAATAACTCCAACTTTTCGGCAAACTAATTTTTGGATCCAATAATTCATTTTACCCTGAAAAATACCCCGATAAGTTGAACCATGATCGAGAAAGGGGAATAAGTTTTATGAAAATTGGTTGTTGGTCATGTACTCCGTCAGTCAAACTCCTGATAAGTTGAACTATTTTTGATGGCCCCTAGAAGTTCTGACTTATCGAGAGTAGACTGTACGTGTATAAACTCATACTGTGTTAGATACTGTAAGATTACATACTGAGTTGTAGCAAACTGTCTGACTTTGTCTTCTATTTTAGGGTCGGTGATGACATCTAGCGGAGTTTTCCCCTGGTGATTCTTATGGTTCAGACTGGCCCCTTGTTGAGCTAGATAGCACGCGAGGGCCGCAGACATCTGGTCATCATCGTCTAACAAACCTAGCTGGTCCCGAATCTGGAAATCGTAGGAAAATAAATGATTTTGTTAGTCTGAAATAATCCTCGTCTCTACCATTATTCCTCCTGATACAAACATGTATTTCATGAGTCTTCCTCATTTTGCAAAAAATGTCAATTTTTTTGTATTAAAAGAATTCCATTTCTCCCACGGTGGACTGGGATATCCATGGAAACGCTGGGAAAAGATATCCTTGTCTTACCCCTATGGGGTAAGATAACATTTTCACGTGCCTTTTGACTGTAACGTCAATTGTGACGTCATACATGATTGCTTTGTTAGCCGATCAAAATATGAAAATCAAAGCTCTGAAGGAACTGATGGCGAGTTTCGTTTATTCATTTTAGAATGATATCAAACTATTTTATGGGATTTTTAAATATTGTATTAGCAGATAGAACAAATCCATTTTCCAATGTTCGGAAATAAAACATTTATGAACCCAGGGACGGAAATTAATAGGCGGTAGCCCAGTCGCCCATGGCGACCAAATTTTTAGCTGGGCCCCCAAAACATCATGTCCTACTCGCCCATTTGGCGAATGAAAATAAAAATACATAGTCCATATTTAATTATAAAAAAAAAGGAATTTCTTTCGCTTCTATGTTAGACCCCATACTTCGTCAATGAAGCTCTTTTAAAATCAGGGGCTTATATTAATACATGTATTAATACATGTACGTACCTGTTTACATACGCGAAATTTACGTTTTCTCACGTGTCGCTGTGCGAAGCCCTCGTTCAAAGTTGCTATTAAGATAATTGGAATTTGGATTACCGCATGTTCTTCGCACGACACAGCCTTACTGCATTGTACATGTTTTCGAAAGCATTCGTGTACACGTTTACCGATTCATTGAAAGGTAGTGGTAACTTTGCACGGCCGAAATCAATTCTAATTTTCTTAATTCATTTATCGAAAATCTTAAGTCGTTTGCCAAATTTACGCCCAAAATCTCATTTCAACTGATTCAATCCATGCCATAGGGGACGGCATTACGGCGCAAATATATGTAATGAATGTGCCGACCAGAAACTCACTTTTTACATCTCTCTCTCTGTTGAAGTTTTAAAAATATCTATGCGAACCGTGTATTGTTCTAGCCCCCCCCCCCCCCCTCTCTCTCTCATTTTGTCGTTGATAACATACATCAATAAGCGTGAAACGTGAGACTGTACAATACTAAAGTGACGTTTTATTCAGTAGAAACCTGTCAGATTAAAAAGACCCCCCCCCCCCCAAAAAAAATAAAACAAAAACAATAGGCAAGCGTTTGGAAGGGGTGTCACGACCCACAGAAAGATACTAGCCTTAAATAATATATACACAGGTCGTACACATACCAGGCACTTTTACGGCCTGTGGAACAGATATGCAGATCTGTACACCACAGGGGTGAGGTATCATCGCTTGGTCACAAACCATTTCCTCAATACAAACCCCTCTGTCTATATATATAAAACTTTTTTAATATACCTGTAGACATATAGAAGAAAGGGTACGTTAAAAGGAAAGGGTTTGTGAGCAAGCGATGATACCTCACCCCTGTGCTATACATGAAGAAAAAATAAACGTCTGTACTATCAGTGCGGATCCACCTTATTATTTAGGGAGGGGGGACGTAAATAATTGGCAAGGGGTCTGGGAAGCCCTGGACCCGCTGGGGATCTAGGAAGTCCCCAGACCCCTTGCCAATCATTTACTCGAATTTAGCTGTTCAGCGTGTCCGTTCCAGGGCATTCTATTTGCGAGATGCGACAGACCAATGCGCTATGAACGCTTGATCGTCTGTGAATTCTAAATTGATTTCTATACCTAGAAGTGTAATGTATGACCGTAACTCCTCGTTAATCGCTTAAACATTCGAACTGCTACGACTTGAACATCAGCGCCTTCCATTTTATTTACATAGTGTCACGTGGTACAGTATAGAGGGTAGTAGGAATTACCGAAAAGACAGCATTTACCGAAAAGACAGTGGTATTTTCCGAAAAGACCCCAAAGTGCACCGAAAAGACACTTAAATTTCAAAACTAAACACATTTTATGATTGGAAATGTGTTTATAAAATCACCAAAACCAAAAATAAATATATCTGTCTATTCGGTAAATATCACTGTCGTTTCTGTAAATGCTGTCTTTTCGGTAATTCCAAGTATAGCCGATAAACTTATAAGCAATTTCAACATACGTGCACACGAGACAGTTGATGTTAAGGTAGCACCCCTGTATTGATTTTTACTATGTATTTCATTGTACGTTTTCTCAATATATCTTGTTTTACGAAGAAGTACGGGGTGAAAGACACCATTCATTTTGTAGACTAATATTCCATCTCCCATCTATAAAAAAAACAGCATAGGTTATGTACCTGTTAAGAGATTTCTTTTCTGCAGAACAACACAGGGGTATGTTTACATCATGATTACAAGAATGACCAGCGTGTTTCGCACTCTGTGTATAAATTTCGTACATCGATTAACCGGGACATATAGGTTATCAAATATGCTCTTAATTTAAAATGTATATATTTATTTTTTCCGTGCATGCATGTTTCAAAACAATTTTTGTGTATAAATTACACTTTTCTTTGTTTTAATTGTGTATCTATGGTAAACAAAGACGCCATGTTTCTTGTGTTACAAATTTGATTGGTTCAATACCTCCATGACCCCTTAAGTGGATGTACTTTTTGGCTTCTCGATCAAAATCACAATGCCGTTACATACATCAATATCTCCTCATGTCATATTCCAAGTTTCAGGAAAAAATATTCATCCGTCTGGTTTTTATACGGTGATCTCGGAGGTAACCCCAGGCCGTAAAAGTAAGCAAAATACACCATTTTCGCTCTTTTCAATGTGCCCATCTACTCTTACTTAATATACCTGTATTTGCATAAAACAAGTTTCAGAACATTTCCTTAGCTTTGTTTCTACTATATTTTTAAATTTGAAAGCTGATGATTTCCATTTGGAAATACTGTGAGTATTATTCAGGAGTCAATCAAAAGAGCGATAAAAGTAAGAAAAAAACGAATTAAAATTCGTGAAAAAAAAAATTTGAAATTTATTTCATAAATTTGGGATGGATTTACATAATAAATATATATACTAACTTCACAGCTCATAAAATGAAGTTTTCGTCCAGAGAAAGTCTTTTAGTGTACAAAACATAAGCCCAACCCCCATAAATCGGTAAGCTCATTTTCTTGTACTAGTGCGTAATATCTTCATAGAATGTAGCCTATAGCTCAACTTTTTTCTTCATCTCGTACAGAATTCGATGCTTCAACAATCACTTTGGAAACTGGAATCATTACATGAATAAGAGACATTGATTTCCATGTTAAATCGAAGAAAAAAAAAGGTGGGTAGGGTGTCATGGAACGCACCCCCCCCCCCCCTTCCTTCCTCCCGTCTTCATATTCTATACAGCAGGATGTCGACTACGTTGTGTGTAACGTCTCGATTTTGATGGAAATTAATCATGAAAATACAATCTTTCAACTTAGAGTCGATCTTTGATACGTACATAGTCCGTCGTGTACATTTTCACATGCATACACATGTTCGTTCTTAAGGTAGCACCCCTGTATTGATTTTTACTATGTATTTCATTGTACGTTTTCTCAATATATCTTGTTTTACGAAGAAGTACGGGGTGAAAGACACCATTCATTTTGTAGACTAATATTCCATCTCCCATCTATAAAAAAAACAGCATAGGTTATGTACCTGTTAAGAGATTTCTTTTCTGCAGAACAACACAGGGGTATGTTTACATCATGATTACAAGAATGACAAGCGTGTTTCGCACTCTGTGTATAAATTTCGTACATCGATTAACCGGGACATATAGGTTATCAAATATGCTCTTAATTTAAAATGTATATATTTATTTTTTCCGTGCATGCATGTTTCAAAACAATTTTTGTGTATAAATTACACTTTTCTTTGTTTTAATTGTGTATCTATGGTAAACAAAGACGCCATGTTTCTTGTGTTACAAATTTGATTGGTTCAATACCTCCATGACCCCTTTTACTGCATCCAGTATCCTTTTTAACATAATCTCTAACTTTTTTTAAACATTATGAAACAACTGTTAAAGCGCGGAATGTAATGTATGCTGTCTTAAATAAATATGGTGAATAATGAGGTCCAGGGTCATCGGGCCACACGATCGGAGTTGAGAAAAACTGTGAATATACAATTTATACATTTTACGGGCGTGGGGATGTCACGGAAGTGATGTGACGTCATGAAAATCCTGCGATCACTATAGCCGAGATCGCTACGCGAAACTCGCCTAAAAAGAATAAATAAAAATCTCATTTTTGAGCGCTTTTAGACAGAGGGAGAAAAATAATCAATCCCCAGATGTGATCAGGGACACGGAATTCCAACCCTCGTGTCCAGGATTTGCTTTTGTCCACGACTCGGCAAGCCTCGTCGTGGTACAAGCAAATCATGGACACTTGGGTTGGATTTCCTTGTCCCTGATCACATCTGGGGATAGATTCTATTAATCTTTATCAACAATAACAATATTGAGTACATTTTATGTATTTTCAAAATATTTGGATGAACTTTTTAGGAATTTTAAACAATTTTCCTATAAGTATCGTAACTTTAATTTCCATTTATTTTTGCCATTTTCATTCTAACTGAACATGTATTTAGGAATTTTTAATAATTTTCCTATAAGTATCGTAACTTTAATTTCCATTTATTTTTGCCATTTTCATTCTAATTGAACATGATAATACAGTCTACATGTTTTCTATTCAGTAGCTTCATGGTGAGTAGTGTGCTTGTCATTAGGATTCAACACCATACAACTGTAAGTAAAATGTAGACAAAGAAGTTGTTTTACTGATAAATGGAAATCTGCCTTTCTCCCCTCTACCCAAAGGATAATTTTGAAAAAAGAAATATGGCTTAGAATTATCATAGTCAAATATTGGAATATTATAGTCAAATACTATAGTCAATATTGGAAAATAACTTTAATTTCAATTAATGTTTGCCATTTTCATTCTCACTGGGGGTATATTCTCTCTCTGCTGTTACAGACTATATGTACATGTACATGTATATACATGTATGTTTTATCCACAACTGTAATACACAGCTTTGAATTCGCCCAGTCTTATTTTCGCCCAATTTACATGTATGTCTGCCCCGCTACCCACTAACAATTCAAATATTCTACCTATAAGTACTTACAGCTTCTAGCATGGGGGTATGTTCTCTCTCTGTGGTAACAGATTGTCTCATGAGAGAGAGATGTAATGCTGTGTCACCATCCTCCTCGTCTTCATTTATGTCTGCCCCGCTACCCACTAACAATTCAAATATTCTACCTATAAGTACTTACAGCTTCTAGCATGGGGGTATGTTCTCTCTCTGTGGTAACAGATTGTCTCATGAGAGCGAGATGTAATGCTGTGTCATCATCCTCCTCGTCTACATTTATGTCTGCCCCGCTACCCACTAACAATTCAAATATTCTACCTATAAGTACTTACAGCTTCTAGCATGGGGGTATGTTCTCTCTCTGTGGTAACAGATTGTCTCATGAGAGCGAGATGTAATGCTGTGTCACCATCCTCCTCGTCTACATTTATGTCTGCCCCGCTACCCACTAACAATTCAAATATTCTACCTATAAGTACTTACAGCTTCTAGCATGGGGGTATGTTCTCTCTCTGTGGTAACAGATTTTCTCTCATACCCGCGTATGTGTTACAGGGTAGGCCCATGAAATACAGCTTCGTGAGCTACTTCTGTATCACATATCACGTGACAGCTGTATCACATATCACGTGACGCTATTGTTTCGATTGTTTACGCTATTGTGACGTCATGATTTCACCCCGCAAAACAAACAAGCTAGCGGCGACGTCGCAATAAAACATCGATTTTAAGATCGTTTTTCAATGTACTCTTGCGTTTAATTTTGAAAAGCTTAAAATTCGTAGTTTATTCTTATAGAATAAACCATTTTCGGGGGCGCTCAATTCGAATATCGCAAAATTTTCGCAAATAAATCAACTTGACATTTTAAAAATTTCGTCCCTTTTCTTTCAGTTTTGTTTTTGACCCTTAGATATGAGAGAAAAATACTCTTTCATGTTCTTCTATGAAAGATACATCGTTTCCACCCTCGGGGTCTCAAAATGTTGCAAAACCCTCGGCAAGCCTCGGGTTTTACATGATTTTGAGACCCCTCGGGTGGAACCGATGTATCTTTCATAGAAGACCATGAAAGAGTCTTATAGTCTCACAAGAGTGAGATGTAATACCGTGTCACCATCCTCCTCTTCTACATTTATGTCTGCCCCGCTCCCCACTAATAATTCAAATATTCTACCTATAAGTTCTTACAGCTTCTAGCATCGGGGTATGTTCTCTCTCTGTGGTAACAGATTGTCTCATGAGAGCGAGATGTAATGCTGTGTCACCATCCTCCTCGTCTACATTTATGTCTGCCCCGCTACCCACTAATAATTCAAATATTCTACCTATAAGTACTTACAGCTTCTAGCATCGGGGTATGTTCTCTCTCTGTGGTAACAGATTGTCTCATGAGCGCAAGATGTAATGCTGTGTCACCATCCTCGTCTTCTACATTTATGTCCGCTCCGCGACTCACTAATAATTCGATGATAGGAATATGTCCTTGGGAAACGGCTAGTAGGAGCGGCGTCTGTTGTCTGTTGTTACGTATCTCCAGAGATGCATGCCCCTGTGGATGGTAGAGGAAAATAATGATATTAAATACACAAATATAAAACAATATCTGCTCACTTGCCATCAGAAATTATCCTACATGTATATGGACATATCAATTTTGATTTTGACATCAATTTTTTTTCCAAATCTAATCATCATACAAATGTACATGTATAGCTTAGTCTGATCTTTTACACTTAGAGAGAAATTTAGCAAAAAGTCAATATGAACTCAAAGGCCGTATCAATATACATGTATCCTTGCATTCAGAAGTCAATTTTTCTTATGCAGAATTATCAAGGGAAATTTCATTGTCAAGACAATGGAAACATTCCGACGGCATCATGAAGCTGTTTACGTTTCCAAATATTGAACGATTTTTCCCGAAAAAACAACGTCTTCCTATTTTAAGTGTGAAATTGATGATCAGATTTTAATTTAATTTGCTAAAATAACAATTTTGATGTACATGTATAACTAAAGAAAAGGTGTGCAAATAACGAAGTAAGACGCCAAATTTGCATAGCAACCAGCAAAGCCGAATAACAAAGACAGATAAGGATGACATCTTGCGATGCGAAAAGAGTTTGGCCTTGTGATAAAAGTTGTAGATGGTATTTGCCATGGTTTTGATGGTAACTCTTCATATTTTAGTTATCAGTATTTCCATAAGACTTTTTTTAATGTTGTCCCTTTATGTAATCCGTTTATTACCAAGCAACAAGAATCTTGTTGTGCTAGTGCATGGTTGACGTACAGGGTTGGTCCTCGTAGGGGAGTAGTTCTAGATGGCCAAAAGTCAAAGTTCCACACATATGGGCTTGCAAACTTGAGGGTTTAAAAATGAATTTATTGTATGTCATGACCAAGGTTGTTTTATAGGAAACGTAGTCTGTATCTGTTCTTACCTGTGTAAGTAAAACATTTGTCACGTCTTTATGACCGTTAAGTGCCGCTAGGTGAAGAGACGAAAATCCATCATCTTTCTTTATATCAACTATCTGACGACACTTAGCCAGGATTTTCTCTGTTGCACTACAAAAATATTAAATTTTAGAATACATACATTTCTTATTTCTAAAATCTTTTGCATGAAATCAAATAGACAGGTCTTGAATGTAAATGTGTTAGAAAAGTTTCCTTAAAATCTGAATTTTTTTTTCTCAGACAAAAATAGGATTTGACTTGGATGAATTGAGGTAGTCAGAAATCAGTTATCTCAATTATGGGAAATTGACAGAAGTGAGACCTAATATATTTAATAAGACTCATTCAAAATCTACCATTCCTTTCCTATAACTTAAACCAGTTTAACCAAATAGTGTTCTTAAAAGACAACTAATTGATTCAATCACATATAGTTATTCTTTAAGTGCCACATCTGAAAATGTAGGAAAATTTCTACAAGATGGAAGGACAGAAAACTTTTTTTTTCCTACAAGATGGGAGAACAGAAAACCTTTTCCATCTGCAAAATCTTTTTTTTTTATTTCTAAACTTACTAGCTGTTCCCTTTCAAAGCAGCATGGTGTAGTACGTTAAATCCCCTCTTATTTTTCAGTGTAAAGTCAATATTGGGGAAGCTTATAAGTCCGTCTATAATTTCTCTGCTCTCCTTACCGATGGCATCATGTAATGCTGTATCACCATAGGAATCCTACAGTAAATATATGTTAAAGATACATGATATATGATACGCATTTAGAAATTTTTAAAGATATATGATACATACGTTTGTATTTAGAAATTTAAGATACATAATATCTATATATGAAATGTATACTGTAAATTGGTTTATTCGTCAGGTACCAATTTTCGTCATTTTCGTCAGTGCCTCCCTTGACGAAATTATGTATGGACGAATATCAATACTCCAGACAAAATGTATTGTAGAAAGGAAAAAAAGTTGAATCTTAAGAGTTAATACAACAGGCAAATGATAAATCATTGAAAACTGAATACGCACACAAAGTCGCATATAATATACTTCTAATTACCAAATGATATGTTTTCATCACAAGCTAGGTGGTATACATGTCTCTAATTGTTTGTTTACCAATAATTGTTAAACAAACAATGAAAACAAATGCATTTGAACAGACGAATTTATATTTTAGGGACCCTTGGACGACGAATTTACATACTGACGAAATGGTCATTTTCATTGAACGAATTGACAAAAATTGGTACTGATGAAAATAAAGCAATTTATACTATATAAATTTCTGTCCAGAAGATATGAACACTTCATTTTCTTCATCATTATATAAACCTGATAAATATTGATCTATTTTTGAATCTAAAAATGAATTATTTCATACATGCTTATCATGTATGAAGAATTATTTCCTTTTTTTAAGGAAATGCAGTGTATCAACAAAAAACATTGTATAAGTACATGTATCTACTCTACTTGAATCAAAATGTATATGCTTGAAAAAGCTTATAAGGTAATGTCAGATAGTCTACATGTAGACTGAACCTCTAGCACTAGGATCTACTTGAAAAGTTTTGCCACAAAGGATTATCATGCCAATAAAAAGAACCATACCTATAATCAAAGTTTGAGGTCAAGGTCAGAGCTCTAGTAAATGATTGCTATTTATAGCATTGTTTGCAACTGTAAATTACCTGTATATTAACGTTACATCTAGATCTTAGTAATATTTTAACACATTCTGTATGTTGTTTATTTACAGCTACATGTAATGTACCACAGCCCCCCTGGTTTATGGCGTCGATGTTGGCACCATTCATCAATAATAATGTATATGTTAGTTACCTGTATATTAATGTTACATCTAGACCTCAGTAATATTTTAACACATTCTGTATGTTGTTTATTTACAGCCACGTGTAATGTACTACATCCCCCCTGGTTTAAGGTGTCGGTGTTGGCACCATTCACCAATACTTATGTACATGTATATGTTAGTTACCTGTATATTAACGTTACATCTAGATCTCAGTAAGATTTTAACACATTCTGTATGTTGTTTATTTACAGCCACGTGTAATGTACTACATCCCCCCTGGTTTAAGGCGTCGATATTGGCACCATTCCTAAGTAGGATTTCCATAACCTCTGCTTGGTTCCTAAAATATAAAATCAAATTGGAAACAAAATCTGAAACAATTTTGCGTTTTGAAAAACAAAGATAAGGAAATCTATTCCAGACCTGCCTTCCTGTTTCTTAGCTTAAGTGTAATATTTTTTTCATAAAATAACAAATATTTCATCATTCAATGCACTCATTTTTCTTGAAATCCTTTATCATGTAGCATGGCTCGAAGTTAACTTTTTGGAACGTTAGTCTGGCAGATAAACTGTATTCAAAATGCATAAGTCTGAAAGGAAAATCTAAAAGTCCACAGAGAAAACAAACCCTGGTACTGGAACTTCTTTTGACCAGATTTTGGATTCAACATTTTTGTTCAAGAAATGAAAATTCTCATTGGTCTGTCCGACTTAACATGTACATGTATGTGAAGGACACTAAAAGACTAAATAATTTGAGCCCTGTGTAGGAATTACATGTTAGAATTCTTAACAGCTAGGTACATGTATGAATCTGACATTCCTTTATCAATATCAAACTAAATTCTACCTAGGCAACCACCAAACTCTACCCTAGATAAGTATGTAAATTCTCTTTAGTGTCAAAGGTTGTAATTTTTATACTTTTCTACGAATTTCCAAAATTTGTTCCAACTGATAATTGTTATAAATATAGCCATCTAACAATGTAGGATCCCTACACGCACCCAAAAGCCGAGTAATGTAATGCCGTGTCTCCGTCTTCATCTTGCACCTCTAGATCCGCCCCAGCTGCCAGTAGGATCTGGACAATGTCCTTGTGACCTTGGTGGCTAGCCACTTGTAATGCCGTCTTGCCAGCGCTCTTCATGTCAACCTGGAAAACAACATACATGTACTAGTATTTCAAATATTCATTCTGTTATGAGATTTCTGAATCCATCTGAACAATGTTAAATAACACTGGAAAAACCTTTCATTCTGATGTTATCATGCAACACGCATCTCGGATATATCGTAAGTAATTAGCATCTACTAGCCTGTTTAATAATGTCTAATGTTTAAGTAATACATAAATCTTAAATTAGATGGCTAGCCTCTAATGCCTCTAATGTTATTAAGCCACCTCTAATATTATTCCAATGTTATACATTGAAAGTCATCTTCCAAGATGAATATAATTTTGACAATATAGTGCAACAGCCATGTAGGATATTCAGTAACTGAACAGTACTGTCTAGTCTAAACAAGAAATACAATACATGTACATGTATATGTGAAATCTTAAATTGAATGACTACCCATTTTGCCACCTTTTCTGAGATAAATGACCTGACAATAAAATAGAATTTTGATTAAAGCTCTGCAATGACCCATATAAAATATGATACAACTTTACCTGATCAGCGAATTTACTGACGATGTCTTGTACGACGTCCGAGTGACCTTGAGCCGCCTCTCTGACCAGACGATCAGGTCCGGTAGGCTGTACCTTCATCTCCATCAGCTGTTCTAAAATCTCCGTTAACGTAGCTGAAATCATACACAACTTCATCAACATCACATCCATATAGGTGGATTATACTATGACATGTAACAAAAGTATCAGAATTCTGAATGAATTTCACGTAATTTTTTTTGTAAAAGTACAAGTTAGTATCAGTAATGAATTCAAGAAGATTTTCATTGGTATTTCATTCTTGAGCCCACAAAGAAAAGATTGTTTACAGTAAAGTGCACGAGAAAAAACACATTAAAGTACAGAGTTGTAAAACATACTAGTGTGTTCCTCTCTCTCATGACCTCTATTTGTGTTATTGATGTCAGGGCCCTGTGATGGCACTAATACGCAGCAAGCTGGGTTAAACGTCCATGTCTGATTAGCTACAGCCACGCGTAAGTCTCCGTCAGCATAAACTTTCAGTACCCTTCCTACACGACCCAACGTCTGTAAAATAATGATTCACATTGAAATACAGGGTACGATTCACATTGAAATATGGTGTATGATTCACATTGAAATATGGTGTATGATTCACATTGAAATATGGTGTATGTTTCAAATTGAAATATGGTGTATGATTCACATTGAAATATGGTGTATGATTCACATTGAAATATGGTGTATATGGTGTATGATTCACATTGAAATATGGTGTATGATTCACATTGAAATATGGTGTATGATTCACATTGAAATATGGTGTATGATTCACATTGAAATATGGTGTATGATTCACATTGAAATACAGTGTATGATTCACATTGAAATACAGTGTATGATTCACATGAAGAACAGTGTATGATTCACATGAAATACAGTGTATGAATCACATGAAGAACAGTGTATGATTCACATGAAATACAGTGTATGATTCACATGAAGAACAGTGTATGATTCACATGAAATACAGTGTATGATTCACATGAAGAACAGTGTATGATTCACATGAAGAACAGTGTATGATTCACATGAAATACAGTGTATGATTACCATACCTGTCAACTGACCCGATTTCGGCGGGTCAGTCCCGCTTTTTTACCCTTTGACCCGATTATTTTTTATCGACCGCGCGGGTCATGCCTTTCACCCGATTTTTCCTTGCTGACCCGGGAATCACCCGATTCCGATTTGGTTCCGTCTATTACTTGGAACTTTAAATTTCCAGCTGTGACTTTTTCATTAAAACACCTGCAGTTACAGGTAAATTGGGTTGTTTGTTTAGTGATATGGGAAGTAATTAGCCACTTTCATGTTGTTTTAACAATCTGTGCTTGGATTATTATGGAAATGTCAATGGGAAGACGATCGTAAACACGGAGATTTATGCAGACGAAAAGGAACGAATGTTTTTATAGTGTTTAAAACAATTGAAGCAGTGAAATTGTAGAGTTCATTTCACATAAAATCTTCATCATGGTATAGCAATACATGTAACTGAATAAAAATATATTATCTAGCCTAACAAATTCAACTATGAACCTTCAGGCCTTGATTAATGAAGTCCTAAAATTTTACACATGCACTGCAATATCATGATTATGCAGTATTACTTTAAATAAATGCTTTAGATGTCTTACAGTAAAATGAACTTTAGTGACCTGACATGTATTCTTTTTTTGGGGGGGGGGGGGGGTAAATTTTATTCATAATGACACAAGCAAAAGGTCGCGATTTTGGTTCGCGCGCTATGACCCTCTTTTTCATTTCCCAAAGAGGGTCATTGACCCTCTTTGGTCTGAAAAAAGTTGACAGGTATGATGATTACACATTTATCAAATTCAAAGAAATTGCTTCCAAGATTTTATGTGCTTTATATTTTGCCTCACTAGTATTAGCCAAGTATCTGTACCTACATGACAAATTCTGCACTGCAAATCAAAGTGTGTCTGGTCTAATAATACATACATGTATGTGTAAAGCCCAACTAAATGTATTTGAATAACTTCAGCAGATCACGATTCTATTACAAAGTTTAAATATCTACTGCTTCAGAAAAACAATCCAATTTCTCCTGTACAACAAAGAAGATTTACCATTTTCATGTTATCTGTCCATTCTCCATGCCCTTTCTGTAATTCTTTGACTAGGTGTATACTCTCTGATATTTTAACGATGTCATTAATGGCAAACAAATGCACCTGTAATATAGGTAGAAATAAAAATTTCCGAAAATTGATATCAAAATGTCAAACATCATGACCTTGAATTCTTTTCGATAATCAAAAGGTCAAGGTCAAGTTTGAGGATTCAAATGAAAGGTCTCATCACAAGGATTACACATGTATAAAATTCATATTGAATCTGATCTAGTTTGAAACTTTAAAAAACATTTCAGACAAACTCAGACAGGACAAATAAATATGTATTGATTTTCTCATTTTACACAGCAAGAGCAGGTATGCAAATATACACTACCCACCATAAATAAGTATCCAGGTAGTATAAACATTAGAATTTTCATGAAAAGCTCATCCCATAATTTTCTCTTCTGAGCTCTTAAATGCATGAAAATTTCCAATATATTGTTTGCATCATTTATCTTTATTAAAAAAAAAAGAAATTTTTCAAGAATATTTTAGGAGTTTTCCATGTGAAAAATTGACAATTTTGGGGAAAAATTTAAAAAAATAACAAAACAAAGATTTAGCCGAAAATTTTACATCAATTGACAGCAGAATGATTAATCTTCAGATTTTCAAAACAATGGAACAAAAATCTTCACTTTTTTGAAAACAAGAGAAATGTATTAGGTGGGTACTACATGTATATCAAAGTTAAATAGAGTGGTAGTGTCAAAGTTTGTTCCTATCGAAGCTTCTGATAAATGTACACTACCCACCTTTATCAGAAGCTTCGACAGGAACAAACTTTGACACTACCACTCTATTTACCTTAATAAATGAATAGGAGTACATACATGTATAGTTCAAAAGTTGATAGATTAGATTCTGTATTGACTGTACGACACACATGTACCTTGGTTAAAGCACCTGGATGGAAGGTCCATCTGTTACTACAACCTTCGTACGAGACACGTACGTCACCTCTCTCTGTGATCCTGTGTACGGTACCTATACGTCCTATATACTGAAATAGAATAAAACAACGATTCAGAATAATGGAAAACTCAAACATCAGCTATAACGTATAAATGTTAAACCCTTACTTAGCCTGATTATGTAAATTTGACATAAAGTACATGCAGTTTCTGAAGCACACTATAATTTTAGGGCTTATAAATGTACAATGAGTGATATTCATTCTGAGCAAGTCCTTATTGATTCCTCATAAAAACAATACAACATTTTCATATTACCTTTTCACTTGCATTATAAATGCCAAGACCCGACATAACAACTTTTGATGTTTTTCTAACTGTATCATCAGAGATCTTTAACGACCTCACAGCAAGAAAAAACATCAAATATTTTAATGTCAGATCTGGTGTACATAAAATACTAGTCTACTGTAGTAATGTGAAAAGAGTATACTAGTATTGAATAATTTTCAAAACTAATACATAATAATAATGCCGTAACAAACAAATGTACTAAAATTAAGACTTCAAATAAACCATACCTCTGACATACGTGGATTCCATCCTCCGTGACCCTCCTGCATCGCTTTTAGTATCTCTGCCTCTAGATCTACTCTCACTTTATCGCCGACTCTAAACTGATTCTGTATCGTGCCGGCATTCACACTGTCTGTGAACTCACCTATAAACATATTACATATACCATTTACAAGTTCATTCATTTATGTATGTTACATTAATCAAGAAAACTCTTTTCCTAATACAGTAAATTTTAAACTTGTGTTCTTGTTTCAGTGATTTTTTTAAAAGGAATTATTTATATTAGTATTATATTATTAATTCAGACATGATGAATTTATTCTCCAAAATTTTGCATATGCCCTGACATGAACAAGGGAGCACAGCTTAGTATTTCAATCTTTAGGAGTGGTACTTCTGTTCAATTGACAAAAAATCAAGCTCAAATTTTTATCTCAAATCCAGAATGTTCTTCCAGACGCACATGCACAGACATACGTAAAAACAATAACTTCCTTTCCAAGACAAAATTTACATATCATAGTGTGCATAGATGAGTGAACGTAAAGGAGGGTAAATAAGTTTTCATCTTTTTTTTTTCTTTTTGGAGACATTTCTATCTACAAATTTGCTTCGCTCTCTATTAAAATCATGTACACATGAACAACGAAAAATTAGACTGTCATTCCCATATTGGATTCCACAATGAACTTTAATAATGTGTACAATGCATGTTGAATTCAATGTTGGATAATCTTTCCATATATTCAAAACTACATGTAAAATACAATGTTGGAACACATATATTTCAAATACAAACCCAAAACAGGTAGATGTTCCTTATAGTACTCTGGTCCTTTTGCCGGCATAATGTACTTGAGGTCTACTTTCCCTTTATGCCCCACTCTGTACACGTTAGTAGAGGACGTCTGCCAAGTGACGTGAGCCACGCTACGACCAGATTCCGCATCCCAACCCCTGATATCTGTCACACGCCCAACTTTACCTTCTCCTCCTACAAAGAAATGAGAAAGAATTCAGATACATGTATTGGTCCTTAATGTAGAAAAAAATCTTTAAGAGAAAGAATTTTTTTTTTAATTTTCCATCCATTAAGATTATTTTCCATTTAAGGTTTTTATATCATCATCAAAGTAAAAGTTGTTTGTGAGTATATAATAAACATTACATAATGAGTATCAAACCTCCTAAAATCATTCCTAACTTGAATTATGATGTATCTTTACCAATCTTTAAACTCTAAATGAATCATTCTTTCTGTGCTCCTTTTTAATTTTGTTTAATCTCATATAAAAGTATCATTACTTTTGGTTTAGGTCTGGATCCCTTAGAATTTGGAAAACAAGCATGAATATTGGGTACAGAAAATTTATTTATAAGCAATTTTGCCTTTTAGGTGACAAAAAGATTGTGTAGCATAGAATAATAGCAGAATATTGACGTACCATCCTGATTACCCCAGTCCCAGTCCGGTCCCCTCACAACACGAGCTCCGGTAAATATACCGTACGATGACAACTTATTGCTGTTAACTACGTCCTGTCTCTTGGGAACTTTTACTCTGAAACAATAGATGTACATCATTTATTAGATAGAAGGTTAAAATAATTCATTTTAAATTATGGCTACTTAGAAGAGCATGGCATTGAACATACATGTATGTTTTGATAAATACACAATTAAAAAATGTAAAATACATACTATAAACTACATATTATTATTTCAATCATACGTGCCAAGACAGATATGCATACAGTACAATTAGTATTTAACATACAAATTCTAAATGCATTTTCATGATAATGTTAATTCACTTAAAACCTCAACAAAACTCTGTGTTGAGATTGTCTATGCTACAATTTTTCAAATATCTAATCCTTCAAGGTCAGTGCTTCACAGTCAGTCACAAAGAAAATGAATATCCATAAAATGCGGCTAGTGAGGTAAATTGCCATGCTTCACAACAAAAATTAGCTTCAATATTTTACCCGTCCCACATGTTATTTCTATTCAGTTATTGTTGTGTGTGGGAGGGCTTCAATTCCTTCCCATAGACTGCTGTGGTGCAAGCTGATTGTGTAACACAACTGCATGTTACCACATGATGACAAGGTAAACCAAGAAGAATAATTAACATGTGTCAAAACCTTCCTTAATAGCAAATATTTCTGCTATCATGACGGTAAAATTTCTCATCTAATCTACATTCTACAACAATGATCATTTTAAAACTCTTGCCAGAAAAAGCGTCCTGTAAGGATTTTACACATAATTCAAAAATCTATCGACGAGTAACGGTATCTAGACAGGAATTTTTTTCATTATGAAAGCAGAAAGTCATAATGTAAGTTTAAATAAAATATATAGACGGGCGAAATAAAGAAGCTAAGCATCAATGTAATCACCAAGACCCTTTGGAGATCAATGGTAACTACATATACATGCAGCAACAACGTGGGTACTTACCCTTTTGAAGATGACGACTCAAATCTTAGGAAAGCATGGGCCAGATTATGTTTGTCTGACATATAACATGACGTACAGAGGTCAAAGTCGTGACATTTGGTACATTTCCATCTCATTCCTTGTATCCCCTGACGTTTACAGGCATCACAGATAATGTTAGGATGTTTCACACCTACAATAAAGACCATTTATAATAGTTATAATTATGACAATAAAATTTTAGACTTATTTCTTCATACCGTGCATGCAAGTTCCTTCCCTTAACCATGTTAACCTGACTTGGATATTGATCAATACATGCTTTTCACCATTATGTCCTCTGGTTGGGTAGGTGGGTAGGTAGGTCGGTTGGTCGGTAGATAGGTAGGTAGGTAGGTCGGTTGGTCGGTTGGTCGGTAGGTAGGTAGGCAAATTTTCTATTTTTCAACAATTTTTTTTTCTTTCGACTTAAGAATTGTATTCAAATTGACATTGTTTCTGTTTTGTTTCAGTGGCCCTTTGTAATGATCAAGTTAGGAAACCATGAATAAGGAATAGAACCATTATAAATGATTAGGTGCCTATAAAATGTAGTCATGGTATAAAAAAAATACACTTTTAAAAGATATACTTTGAAATGGCCAAAAAAAGGTTAAGGGCTGGCAGCTCAAAATAGGGTAGGTAGGGTGAGCAGAAACAGAGATACATGTATTCTTATTTTTGGCCTAATGTATTCAGAAATAGTAAATGCAATTTTCCCCCCTCTTTTCTGCATTATTTGTTTTATTTGTGTTTTTACATGCAGAAGTTGTCACATGTAAATATAAAATAGACAACATCATCACCATATTCATCCATACCTATTGGAGCGTTGTCAAGGATACGGAGGTCATAGGCTCCTTGGTAACCAACTCTGTAATTTGTCCGTGACCCTGAGTCCCATTGAACGACTACTGTTTTATCAGGGGAGGTAGAGCTCCCTGGCTTGCCAATTTCTACAACAGTTCCCACATGCCCCTCTCCGTCGTCTTGGTTACCCCATTTCCAATCTGGCCCTCGAACAACCCGCAGCCCAACTTCCATCTAACCTTTCTCTGGAAATAGCAGAGATATTTTGAATATTAAGACATTAAATTGGTGCCAGAACAATCATTTACATGTAAGACATGCAGAATATGTTATTGGTAGGATCATTTAGTCAAGAAGACTTATTTTGAAGAAGGTGGTGGCTTCAAATACGAAAATTTGGTATACATAAGAACTTGTATGTAACAGCAAGGACTTATAAACATGAATTTGAGAGGTACATATAGAAGGTGATTGAAAACCCTCATTTCTTTGTTTTTAAGAGGGATTCTAAGCAATGAATGTCATAGAATGAAGAAAATACATGTATGTCAGGAAGCAGGGAATGACCAAATTTCTACCCATGCAATGGTATTTATGTCACAATCATGCCTGCAAAGCAGGTCGATCAGGGCCTACTTCCCAAATATACTTATAAATTGCTAACAAGGGATTCGGATAAGGGTATCAGTCAACGACAGCAAAATATCAGATCCAGGAAACTCCAGAAATGGCTATTATAGCTAAATATGGCTATATAGTAATATACTTTTAGCACAAAAATTAAATTTTGAATTTTTTGTCTAAAACTCAAAATCGCACATCTACATGTATATGACGTCATCTGAACAAATGTTTACAAAAGAAGTTGGCATATTTGATTTAAAATTTTCAAATTTGATGCACAGAAATTGTCAAAATTTGACACATTCAAACTCAAAGGTTGTAAGATATTCATGTCAACTTCTTTTGAAAACATTGTTCAGATGGTCCTATAGATGCGCAATTTTGATTTTTAGATAAAAATTCCAAAATTTTCATTTTTAGTACTTTTAACGGCCCATGTCCAAATTGCAAAAGGGATTAAGGGTTTACTAAACATTAAATTGATGCGTGAGGAAAATCTCGATTATTACAAAAAGTGGGAAATGTTTAGACAAGACAACCATAATAATGGGTGAAATAATACTTCATCATATCTTTTTGAACAATGGCAGTGTGTTCAATCATAGTAGTTTTAGATGGGGAGATTTCTATGTTAATTTCAGCGTGACGTCGTTGACGTTCTCCATAGACTTAATCTTAAACATAGGCAAAGTCGCGCTAAAATTAACATAGATTAACATAGAAAACTCCCTACACTAAATTATTTTCTTTCACTGTGAGCGTAGTATTGGTCGTACAGACACATATCATACACTGTTAGTTATGAGAGTTCGAAATCAATCCCCCTATATAAACTTTAATCGCAAAAATAGCCAACAAAGTAAAGAAAACTTTAATTTAAACTGTTGGGGACATGGAAGTCAGACACAGAGTTAATTATTGATCATGTATGATAGAAGATATACAGCCAGGTTTCCTATTCTGTAAAATAAAAAGTAATTAAAATCAACGCATCACAGGAGTTTGGTATCGAGTGACTCAGTGAGTAAACACACTGCGGTGTCGCATACACCCCCTTCACACATTCGTGTAGAAAAAACGTATTGCCGCAGTGACCAGTGTGTTTACTCTTGTAGTGGTTCCGGTAGTAGCAGGTACCAATAGTTCAGTACAAGTTCTAAGACTGAATTATTGGGATGTCCCTTTAGCTCACTCGGCAACGAGTCTGACTGTCACCCGGACGGCCGGGGTTCGACTCCCGGACCGAGCACCTGCGAACTACTTCATTGGCGACGAGGATGGGATTGGCGTGTGTGGGCCAGCTTGATCTGCAGGAGAGGAGGCAGAACCCTGCCAGGGGTTGGAGAGTGGCCACACAGCGGGGTACACCCACGGCCCTCAACGGAAAAGGGGGAAGGGTGTAGTGGTTCCGGTAGTAGCAGGTACCAATAGTTCAGTACAAGTTCTAAGACTGAGCTATTGGGATGTTCCTTTAGCTCACTCGGCAACGAGTCTGACTGTCACCCGGACGGCCGGGGTTCGACTCCCGGACCGGGCACCTGCGAACTACTTCACTCTCTTGATATCGAACTCCTGTGATGCATAGACTTCAAAACAAGGTCAAACTTTTATCATAAATCAAAAAATAATTCAATTCACAAAGGAAAACTAAACAAATATCGACTTTAATACTTTTTGTACCGATATTTCCTCTTGATCCAGTAGTAGAGAAGTTCAGATCGATGAAGAAAAGAGAAGTATGTGAAATGGAATTCGTCTTTCTTTGGACCGGAAGTGTATCAACACTGACTTCCATTCGGAGTGAATAAAATTGAGACAAATATTTTACAAATGCATACATTACCTAAGTACCTGTACCTATACGTATAATTGAGAAATTCACAACCATAAATATATACCTGTTACTTATTTATGTATTTTTATTGTAAACATCGGAGTGAATGGTTGTATAATATATGGATTTCGGATAGACCGGTTTGACGTGACGTATCCACTAAGATTAGCGTTGAGACAAGAAACAAAAATTCCCATATATTTAAGTCCTTTGTTGAGATAATAAACAAAAAAATAAACCATAATTTAAGAAGTTTTTTTTTTTAATTTCACAGTTCATTTCTTATTCTCTGTGAAGAAACCTTGAGGTGTACGCGACACTCGCGTCAAAAATCAACAGACATACGAAACAATTCTATTGAAATTTGCTTTGGGCTGCTGAAAATTTTCGTCTTTTTCTTAATCAGATGTAAATTCAATCATTTCTGGTAAGCTCACTAAGTTATAAAAATTATCGCAATGCCTACTCATGATAATTTGATTTTCCTCATGCTCCGGCCTCATTCATTTCCCGCTCCTACGATCTGCTCCTGTTCCTCATGTTCCTATTCTTCCTGCTCTCCCTTCTGAGCATGCTCATCCTCCTGTTCTTGTTCTTTTTTTCTCTAGATCCCCCTCTTGTCCCTCATAGCCTCCTCCTGTTACTTTTGCTCATGTTTCTTTTACTGCTGTCTCCTGTTCCTTATATGTTCCTGTTCCTTCATCCTCGGTTCCCTCAGGCTATTTGTGCTTTGGCTGAATATTCAGCCAAAGCGTATATAGCCTGGGAACCGAGGATGCTGTTCCTTATGCTCCTGGCTCCTGTTCCTTTGCTCCAGTTCCTTTTGCTCCAGGTTCCCGTTCCTTTTGCTCCTGTTCCTTTTGCTCATTTTCCTTTTGCTCTTGTTCCTGTTCCTAATGCTCCTGACTCCTGTTCATTTTTCTCCTGGCTTCTGTTCCTATTCCTTATGCTCCTGTTCTTCAGTGGCGGATTCAGGGGGCGGGGGTGCGGAGGGGGCGCCCGCCCCCCGGCACTGACCCAAATTTTTCCAAAAACAGGTATATTTTGGCCCATTTTCAGTCAAAATCGGCAAAATTCGCCCCCCTTGACCCCCCCCCCCCGGCAAAGGGGGCACTGGATCCGCCACTGTTCTTTTAGCTCTTAAAATGGCCCCTGTTCCTTTGCTCCTGTTCTTTATATTCCTGGCCCTTGTTCCTTATGTTCCTAATCTTTTTGCTCCTGTTCTTTTTGCTCTTGGCTCCTGCTCCTTTTAATAACTCCTATTCCTTTTACTTCTGGCTCATGTTCCTTATGATCCTATTCCATTTGCTCCTGTTCTTTTAACTCTTGGCTCCTGTTCCTTTTGCTCCTGGCTCCTGTTCATTTTGCCCCTGGCTCCTGTTCCTTTTGCTCCTGGCTTCGGTTCCCTTTTTTCCAGTTCCTTTTCCTCTTGCACCTCATCATATCTCCTGTCCCTCCTATTCCCCCTGTTCCTCCTCTTATCCGTCCTGTTTCTCCTATGCTTCTTGTTGCTCGTCTTTTAATCTCTCCTATTAATCCTACTCTTCATTCTGCTCCTCATCTGATCTTCCCCTTGTCCCCCTGCCCTCTAACTCCTCATCTGATCCTTCTGTTCCATCCTGTTCCTCCTCCAACTCAAAATCCCCTTTCCTCCTGCTCATTCTCTTATTCCTCTTGCTTTTTCTCCTATCCATCCTACTCCTCCTCTTTTCTTGTTTCTCCTGGTCCTTATGTTCCTCATCTAATCTCTCCGATGTTCATTCTGTTTCTCCTCTCATCCCTCCTGCTCCTTCTATGTTCTACAGATTCTCCTGTTCCTCTTACTCCTCCTCTGATTCTCCTTTGTCGGTCAAAAGCTCTCCTCCTCCTCCTCCTCTAATCACCCTTTTCCTCTCAGTTGCTCCACACACTCCTCCTTTGCTCTCTCCTGCTCTCGGGTTCCTCATGCTCCCTCATCTTCCCCCTCTTATCCCTCCAGGTTACTATGACTCCTCCTTCTGTTACTCCTTTTCCTCATATTATCCCTTCTGTTCCTCATACTCCTCCTCTTGTATCCTCCTGATCCTCTTTTTAGCTCACCTGAGCCAAAGGCTCTAGTGAGCTATTGTCATAGCGATCCGTCCGTCGTCCGTCGTCCGTCGTGTGTCGTGTGTCGTGTGTCTGTCGTAAACTTTTCACATTTTCGACTTCTTCTCAAGAATGGCTAAAGGGATTTTGATGAAACTTGGTAGGTATAAAGTACTAATGGTCCCCTACAAGTGTTGTTGTTTTTCGTCCGGATCCCTCAACAGGTGGCGCCACCACAGGCAAAAGTAGGTCACGGGGGGTACCCTCCTTTGACAAACTTCTTCTTCAGAACGGAAGCACGTATCGACAAACCGAAAGCATCAGGATGATCTAGAGAGATGTCTTAAGAAGTGTTGTTATTTTTGGTTCCACTCCGAACTCAAATTTTTGACGCTTTTTTGACGTCTCTTCGGACTTAGTCAGAAATGCAAATTTTTGCACTATTTCTTTAAATAACTCAATAAGTGTATGATCTTACACACTCATTTACTGCATATTTATCATATCTAACTTACTTTTTTTCTTAGATTGTCATGAAACTTGGTAGGTATGAGGTACTCATGGTTCCCTACAAGTGAAAGAATTTTGTCAAGATATCCTCTTTTGGATTTTTACGGAAAAACATTCATAGGTACAATGTAGGTTTTCCATGCCCAATGAACCCAAGAGTAGTGGTTCAAACCCTGGCAGGACCCCACTTTTGCAGTTTTTTTTCTCCTTTTTTTTTATATTTATCGTTAGAACAGAAAGTATGAAAGAATTCTGTCAAAATATCAACTTTTAGATTTTTCATGATTTTTTAAACAGACAAGCTAGTTTGGCTTTGTGTACTTATTTTCGTACGTCGAAATAACTCAGGCACATATGCAATCAAATATATACTCTGAATTTATTTTTGAGATGTTGACTTTTTCCATACATGCATATTATATAACAATTTCCCTATATAATGATTATTTTCTCCGCTTTATTTTTGTATCTATGGTAAACAAAGTCGCCATATATCTTGTGTTACAGATTTGATTGGTTAATTCCTCCACGCCCATTTAATAGTCACGGTGGGTAATCTCGCAACGCAGAACACTACAAATGTAGGTTTATCTAAACTTTCGTGTATTACAAATTATTTTTCACAAAAAGGGGAATGTGATGCAGTGTAAGGATGCCTTAGATACAAGTTTTATCGAAAGTAAGAGAGGTAATTTGCTTTTATAAAGCCGAAAATCTATCGGCATGATTGGTGTAGATGAAAGTGAAAGTAGAACGCCGATCGTGTTTGTGCATTATAAAAAGCTATAATATCCACCTTATTTTGGATACAACTCATAGTTAGGGCGTTGTTACACTGCATCACATTTTCCTTTTTGTAATAAATTATCTATTTTGCGCAAAAATATAGAAAAATAAATTGTTCTGCGTTGCGAGATTACCCACCGTGTTAGTACTGTACACGTGCACATGCAGATTAATTTCAGGAGATTAATAGATGATCTATCGTGCAAACAAAATAGTACTGCCGGTATTTAATAGATTTTATTTAATGTGCATATACTGGGAACACTTTCATGCTTGTTATTATTCATGTACTTGGAACAATTCCATACTTGTCATCATTTATAAACTTAGCTCGAATTTCCTTTGTCTTAGACTCTCTTAGATGAATTGTATACGGACTGATTTCTTGAAGAAACATCTAATGAGTAATCCCTTCCCGAGGATTTTGAGAATGTATAGGACATTTGATATATCTGAAATTCTTGAAAACAAATGAGTAATTAATTTCTTCCCGAGGATTTTGAGAATGTATAGGACATTTGATATATCTGAAATTCTTGAAAACAAATAGTTCAGTTCAGAGCTCTTGAAATCTTTCAATGAAATGTTGGACCACAGGAAGCTGTTGTTTTAAAAGAGGAAATAAATTATGATTCACAACCTTAAGCCACTGTGTTCGACATCTTGTATGTATACAACATTTCTAAAGATGAACACAAGAGCTAGGCTTTGAAGGTCGTGAATAATAAAACATTTTCTCTCATAAAACGACAGGTTCCTGTGGTCAGACATTTGGGAATTTTTATCTGTCCAAATAATAGATAGAACATGAGTTTTTATCGGACCAAATGATTTTTTATCAGCAAATCCGATGCAGCTGATACTTTTCATGAACTCTGTCAGCTAATAATTTGTCCATGTAACAGTCCTATCACGAGGCGAAACATAGTTAACAGTAAATAACGATGTGGTATGTCTGCTAGTTGGACAAGCTTTGGGCCTATTAATTTGTTTCCCTAAAAGCAGCATACACCAGAGTATTAAGTTTATTTCATTGTTTTATTCTTTTTGTCTGTTTCTTCATCACTTGCTGCACATTAATGTGGAATTTTACAAAATGATTTTTTTGATGTTGAATAATTGAACTATACACTAGCTGGGCATATGACTTTGGATCACATTATCCGTCTATTCAAATCAGTAAAAAAGATAATGTTTTGAAATGTTACTATTTCTTCTTGTTTGTACTTTTAAAGGCTGTAAAAAAAATCTTGTCTGCATCCGGCAAAAATCTTTTTAGAAAGAATGTAGGCTCAAATTGTGATACTGGCACTATCAATTTTACGTCTTATTCAATATCAGTATGTCAATTAGAGCATCCATGGGTATCAGGTGAGCGTTGTGCCCTTCTGGGGCTCTTGTTTTCCCTCTTGCTCCTGCTCCACCTTTTCTCCCCACCACCACCACCACCACTTTCTTCTTCTTCTTGTATTTAATTCGTGGAATCTTGAAAGCGCTTATCATGTATGCCTACTAACCACGACTAATGATAGAAGAGGGGGGTTGGACAGGGTGAAAGGGAGGGGAAGAAGGGGGTGAGCGGGAGGGGGAGGTGAAAGGGAGGGAGGGAAAAGTGAAAGGGATGAGGGAGAAAGGATGGGAGGGGGAGGAAGGGCGGGATAAGACGTACCCCTCCCTACCCAAATAGAAAAGAGAGGAGGTGAAAAGAGGGGGGGGGGGTCTTTAAATTGAACCGTAAGGGTGAAAAGTTCCAAGAATGAACCATGCTTAAAGCAAAGAAATCCGTCTAAAATTATACATTTCTTGGGAGTTCATTTGATTAGGAGACAACAATTAAAACATTTTAAAAATGAATCGTACGAATGTTAGTCGTTCAAAACAAAGCACATTCACTTCCGTTCGGAACTAGAATCATTATTTTTATCCCTTACGGTTCTACATTTTGGAACACAAATCGGACGCCATTTTACATCAGAAAGTAAACAGTGTCATTGTAATTAAACCTAATTTCTTCCCTCCGGAATGGAGGAGACGAAAATTATCTATTATATCGACGATGAAGATACCCCATATTTAATAAAATTGCCAATAGGGGCAGATCGTGTCACGTTAGGGGATTTTAAAAACGCTCTAAATCGTCCAAATTATAAATTCTTTTTCAAGAGTGTGGATGATGATTTTGGGTAAGTTGCACTACTGTAGCATAATCATAGTAAATGAAAATACTATATATGTGCTTATCGCGAGGTTCAGTTCAGCGATAAACATGTAAAAGAACAAGGTAACGAAAGAAGCCAAAAGTTTCTAGCAGTAGCTGGAGTTTACTCTGCAGTTATGGTTATGGAAGACGAGTGGTATTTCACTATTTGTATGAAGTACAGTGTCCAGTGTTCTCACTAATGCACCTAGACATGTCCCGAATGCATTAAAATTGGTTCAGGACGCAGTATTTTGAAAAGTGCCGTGTCCACATATGTGTCCCGGGACTCGTTAACTTTTCCTGTCATCTCTTAGATTTCAGTCTTCAGTCTTATTTTTCACACCTGTGCCTATACCTGCGTTGAGTGAGTGGAGGAAAGGGGTTAAATCGAATACACATTTGCATTCCTTTGTTATTGTTGTGTCCTTATTTACACTCAGCTTAGTCCTTTGACACATCTTAAAAGATATCATTTGTTATTTTACACATATTTATACTACATACTTACTGATATCGTCATATTTGATATATATTGGGTTCTTCAGTCCGTGCGGCTCACTTCAGAAACTGGATCAACGCAATTTTGATATTTTTTTCATGCGAAAATTAAAATGTAAACCATATCATTGAATAGATCTCGCTTGGTCGTAAATTTTGGTATATGTGACATTGTCGAGGGTTTATGCAATCATATTATACAGGCAAAATAAATTTTAGATGGGGCATTTTCAATGTTAAATTTCAGCGTGACGTCGCTGAGTTTAACATTGAGCCTATGGAGAGCGTCACGACGTCATGGAAAAAATTAGCATGGGAAATGGCCCATCTAAAACTTGTTTTGTCTGTAAAGTTTTATTGCGTACACTGACTATCCTATAAATTATACCAAAATTTACGACTAAGCGAGATCTATTGGATGGTATCAGTTTCATTAAAATTTTTGCATGAGAAAGTAAACAAAATCGCGTTTATCCAGTTTCCGAAGTGAGCCGCGCGGACAGTAAATTATACATTCCGATGGATCTAGTTTGTTTACCTTGTATCTAGCACCATTTTACTAGTTATTTCTACTTGTTTTGTAATCTTGTCCGTGATGGATATTGGAGTACATACAACAAGTCGGTTTGACTTTTATTTCTCAAAGTTGAGAATTTTCTATAAGAGAGATAAATTTCAGCAGTGTTAAGCTATAGTAAGAATTACAACGTCACGCATACAGAATTATGTCTGTTTAATTTTCCAAAAGACATATGACATTTGAAAAAGCAGGGTTTTAAAAAAAAAGGCGAAAAGGAGAAAGGAGAGGAGAAAGATGTTCAATTATGCTACAAAATGATGTTATATATTTTGACCCAGAAGATTTAGTTGATGTACCGTATTCATGAAGTTTTTAGCTCACCTCTCCAAAGTTGAATGAACTTTTTCTATACCCCCGCGCATCCGCATCCATGTCCGCAAGGCTTCCGGTTAAGTTTAGGGTAGCTCAGTATTTTGGTTAATGTAGCATCAGTACTTTGCCAACCCTAACCCAAAATACGGAGGACAATAAGGTGCACAGCCTCTAGTCGATAGAACTAATTTGCCGACTTCCCTTACCTACATTGCACAAGTGATTCATCTTGGGATGCTGAGATTGACGCATCAGATGCAGCATCTGACCCACTATACTTTTTCCACTTCAGTGATTTTGCTTTTTAAAGCCAGTATTGAGCAAAGTATAAGTGCTATATGTACCAAACTTGCATATTGGATGTATATTTGATCAAACTTTCATGAAATGACCTTGACCTACTTTTTCTGCTTGAGTGATTTTGCCTTTATATGAGATGGGTACTACATGTACCAAACTTTCATATTGGATGTATCTTTGATCAAACTTTCATAAAATGACTGGTAGTGTTATATATGTTTAAATTGAATTTTGCTGTCGCCAGTCGAGCTTCATTATCTGTGATTACAGTACCTATGTTTAAACAATCCAGTGCCCGGAATCTTGCTGAGGAAGTACTGTTTGACAGAAATTAAAAGCTTTATGTCTTACAACATGTAAGCTTGTTCTGATATTTTGAATTTGACACTGTTATTTTTTGTTTTCAGTGTTGTTAAAGAAGAAATAATAGAAGATGAAACAAGACTTCCATGTTTTAATGGGAGAGTTGTATCATGGGTGAGTAGTACATATTTTAAAAGATTTAGTGGAGAAGAGTTTTGCTTTTATACAATGCACTTACACATAGTACATTTGTATTTCAAAGCATTATTTTTTAACTGCATAAACAGATAAAGATTTTATGCTCGCTTAATCAGTGATGAGGATGCATATAAGGTTTTGGCATATCTGTTTGTTTGTCAATGATGTGTTAGATTTTTTTAGCTCACCTTGACGAAGTATAGTGAGCTTATGCTATAATATTATTTATGCTATACCCCCGCGCGTCTGTGTCCATGTCCGTGTCCGCGTCCGGTTAAGAAGTTTGGGGTAGCTCAGTATTTGGCAAAGTACTGATGCTACAGTAACCAAACTTGCACAAGTGATTCATCTTTTGATGCTGAGGTGAACCCATGCATCGGATGCTGCATCTGACCTACATTTTCCGCTTGAGTGACTTGGTTAAGAAGTTTGGGGTAGCTCAGAGTGGCTTGGTTAAGAAGTTTGGGGTAGCTCAGTATTTGGCAAAGTACTGATGCTACAGTAACCAAACTTGCACAAGTGATTCATCTTTTGATGCTGAGGTGAACCCATGCATCGGATGCTGCATCTGACCTACATTTTCCGCTTGAGTGACTTGGTTAAGAAGTTTGGGGTAGCTCAGAGTGGCTTGGGCCATAATTAAAAAATTGTTTGTTTCCCCTCGCCCCGACCGGGTCAGGTAGACGCCGCCGAGTCAGATTTTTTTATAGCCAAAAAATCCAATTTTTTTTTTTTTCATAAATCGAATCACGGCCATGTCCATTTTCAATTTCAACGTTACAATATTCTATCCAAATAGAATTGTAAATCAACTAAGTAGCTTTCTCATTCCTACATTATTATAAGAAATCTTGCCGTAACCCCCCACCCCCCACCCGTCTTCCCATTCCCGTTGGCTTTGAACCGTCAGTCATAAATTGCATATTATTGGTACATTGATAAGGGTACCTGTAAAATGCGAAACGAAAAGAAACAAAATGAAATGGAAACAAAACGAAACAAAATGGAAACAAAACGAAACGAAATGGAAACGAAACGAAATGAAATGGAAACGAAACGAAATTGAACAAAACAAAATGAAATCAAACGAAACGAAATGAAACAAAACGAAACCAAATGAAATGAAACGAAATGGGAACCAAATGAAACGAAATACATGTAAGAAGAAACGACATTTATTTATTGGTTAGTTTTTTTAGGGGGGGGGAGGGTTTGGGGTGGGGTGGGGTGTGTGTGGGTGGATTCGGGGGGGGGGGGGGCTTGAAATATCTGTTTTGAAAGTGAGAATGAAATTAAGATCCAGAGGGGATCGGATGGTCAGGATACCCTTTTTATATAAATAATTAAAAATGAAAAGGAAATTAGAGTATTAGTGAATAATTTATTTTCAAATCTTTTCAAAGAAAAGGGGTAAATTTTAAAGGGATGAAAGGGTGAGGTTTATATATATGAGGCGAAAAATTGTACGTTCAAGCACAAATACCACAGAGAAGAAAGGAAAAAGAATATCTAGCTATATTGAATATTGAACCAGTTCGACACTTTTTACAATTATTGTGCATTTTTATTTCATCATTATTTCTGAGGTAACTGAGGATTTGAAAATAAAATAAGATATTCACCAATGATCTAATTCATTTTTAGCTCGCCGGGACGAATGTCCGGAGAGCTATTGTCATACCCCCGGCGTCGGCGTCTGCGTGCGCGTGCACAAAAACTTTAACCTTGCTTATAACTTTTAAACCAATACAGATTGGGCTTTCATATTTCACATGTGCATTCCTTGTGACAAGACCTTTCCATGGATACCAAAATTTTTGACCTTGTGACCTCGACCTTGGAGATTGACCTACTTTTGAAAAACTTTAACCTTGGCCATATTTTTGGAATGGTAAGTGATAGGGCTTTGATATTTCACATGTGTATTCCTTGTGACAAGACCTTTCCATGGATACCAAAATTTTTGACCTTGTGACCTCGACCTTGGAGATTGACCTACTTTTGAAAAACTTTAACCTTGGCCATATTTTTGGAATGGTAAGTGATAGGGCTTTGATATTTCACATGTGTATTCCTTGTGACAAGACCTTTCCATGGATACCAAAATTTTTGACCTTGTGACCTCGACCTTGGAGATTGACCTACTTTTGAAAAACTTTAACCTTGGCCATATTTTTGGGATGGTAAGTGATAGGGCTTTGATATTTCACATGTGTATTCCTTGTGACAAGACCTTTCCATGGATACCAAAATTTTTGACCTTGTGACCTCGACCTTGGAGATTGACCTACTTTTGAAAAACTTTAACCTTGGCCATATTTTTGGAATGGTAAGTGATAGGGCTTTGATATTTCACATGTGTATTCCTTGTGACAAGACCTTTCCATGGATACCAAAATTTTTGACCTTGTGACCTTGACCTTGGAGATGATTGACCTACTTTTGAAAAACTTTAACCTTGGCCATATTTTTGGAATGGTAAGTGATAGGGCTTTGATATTTCACATGTGCATTCCTTGTGATAAGACCTTTTTTATTGTTGTTGTTGCAATTTACATATGGTTGCCACCGGCGAGCTATGTTGTCATTCTGACAAGTCTGGTCATATTTAATTATTTACATTGAAAGGGTACCCTGACCATCCAATTACCTATGGATCTTTCATTCTCACTTTTAAAACATATATTTCAACACCCCCCCCCCCCCCCCCCAACACACACCTCTCACCCCTCCTCCATTTAAAAAATAACCAGTATATAAATTTCGATTCTTGTTACATGTATGTGTATTTCGTTTCATTTTGTTTCCATTTCGTTTTGTTTCATTTCATTTCGTTTTCTTTCAATTTCGTTTCGTTTCCGTTTCGTTTCGTTTTCATTTCGTTTCTTTTCGTTTCCATTTCGTTTCGTTTCTTTTCGTTTCGCATTTTACAGGTACCCCATTGATAATTATGTCTCTCTCTTGTAAATATCCTCCCCAAAGTTTGTGATAACATGATAGACGAGCGCTCGGTCTACGGATGTAAAATTTTAAACAATAATGTGCCTTTCAAATTCTGCGAGTGCGGCAGGTATTGTGGGCTCCCATCTTTACATGACTACGCATGTGCCCAATCTAGTTCCTCAGTTTATGAAATCTCGTTTCACGGATAGGCGTTTGAACGCTATAAAGACCCATCGCTTATGTGGAAGGGTCCGCTGAGTGATCCAAAATTCAGGCATATTATCTAAATGGATAAAATCGAGTGAAAAAGAAAACTACTACCTGATCACAGTACTGTATGTACTCGGTTATTATGATTAACCTACGTTTCTCTAGAGGTTGTCGGCGGTCCGTGCTAGCTTCTTGCATCGTGAACGTCATTATCAATAGACTCAATATTACAATTAATTCTTGATGTTATTTGTATAATTATTTTTCACTTTCGCTGTTCGAAAAGAAAAGTATACAAACTTATTTCATCTTTATAATGCACTGGAAAACGCCGGCCATTTATAGTCCGTGACTCGTTGTTGCGCATGGTCAGTCTATACAAATTCAATATTTACATAACAAGTCGTAAAAAAAGTTGAGATGTAATCGTTCTGTAGTGCATCTCATTCTTGCAGATTTGACGTTGCCGTAAAATGACCCGTTACGCTGCACTGAAACCCTTGATGCACTTGTTGCGGAAATATTTATCGGGTATCTTGGGACAATTTTGTTTGTACAAGACAACGTAATTTTCTTTTGAAAATGTTCATTAAAATAAATAGACATTTCATACTTAAGCAGCGAAAGAAATTGAAACACAACAGACATTTTGTACGGAAAGAAGGCGGCGATTTTCCAGAAGTACATGTAAAAGACGAGAAATCGCTGGCTGTCAGCTCTTGGTCTTTATCATATCAATTAGAAAAACAGAGTGTGACTGCGCAGTAGTAAGGAGTCCAGTAATGTGCAATATGGATTCAAACGACTTTAAACATATTTGGTACATGTGGTTCTGGCAGCAAAAAAAAAAAAAAAAAAAAAAAAAGTACCTGCCTGCCGGGTCACTTGGAAAAAACAGACCCGTGGTGAGGGGAAACAAACAATTTTTTAATTGTGGCCTTGGTTAAGAAGTTTGGGGTAGCTCAGTATCTGACAAAGTACTGATGCTACATTAACCAAACTTGTACAAGTGATTCATCTTTGGATGCTTAGGTGAACCCATGCATTGGATGCAGCATCTGACCTACATTTTCCGCTTGAGTGACTTGGTTAAGAAGTTTGGGGAAGCTCAGTATCTGACAAAGTACTAATGCTACAGTAACCAAACTTGCACAAGTGATTCATCTTTGGATGCCGAGATGGACCCATGCATCGGATGCAGCATCTGACCTACTTTTTCCACTTGAGTGATTTTGCCTTTTAAAGCCAATATTGAGCAAAGCATAAGTGCTACATGTTCCAAACTTGCATATTAGATGTGTCTTTGATCAAACTTTCATAAAATGACCTTGACCTACTTTTTCCGCTTGAATGATTTTGCCTGTAAAAGCCAATATTGAGCAAAGTATAAGTGCTACATGTACCAAACTTGCATATAGGATGTGTCTTTGATCAAACTTTCATAAAATGACCTTGACCTACTTTTCCCACTTGAATGATTTTGCCTTTAAAGGCCAATATTGAGCAAACTATAAGGGCTACATGTTAAGTGCTACATGTTCCAAACTTGCATATTAGATGTGTCTTTTATCAAACTTTCATAAAATGACCTTGACCTACTTTTTCCGCTTGAATGATTTTGCCTGTAAAAGCCAATATTGAGCAAAGTATAAGTGCTACATGTACCAAACTTGCATATAGGATGTGTCTTTGATCAAACTTTCATAAAATGACCTTGACCTACTTTTCCCACTTGAATGATTTTGCCTTTAAAGGCCAATATTGAGCAAACTATAAGGGCTACATGTACCAAACTTGCATATTGGATGTATCTTTGATCAGACTTTCATAAAATGACCTTGATCTACTTTTTCCGCTTGAGTGATTTTGCCTTCAAAAGCAAATATTTAGCAAAGTATAAGTGCTTCATGTACCAAACTTGCTTATTGGATGTATCTTTGATCAAACTTTCATAAAATGACTTTTTCCACTTGAATGATTTTTGCCTTTAAAAGACAATATACATGTACTAAGAAATATGATTGAATTGAATTTGCCACGAGGTGAGCTTCGTAATCTGTGATTACCTATGTTTTGTTCTCTTGTCCATATTTAGTATATAATTTTGAAGTAAGCGCTGCAAACATGGTCGTTTTCATGGGGAAAAACTTTGCGATTATAACATCAAGGCATTACACTTAGGGGAAATACCGTATAACCAGAAATTTTCGCGAGTATCAAATTTCGCAATTTCATGGTAAAATAGGGTGTCTTTATTTTCGTGAGTACAATTTTTGCGATTCCGAAATTACAAAAAAAATATGTACATATAACTTCATTGTTTTGTACCTTCCATTATTAAAGTTTCAGTTATTATTATTTGTTAGAGAAACAATTCATACATCGTGCTGATAATTTAAGTCAACTGATATATCTTTGACTTTACTCGTATGAAGCATTTTGCCGAGTTTCCATAAAATTTGCTGTCAATAAAAAGTAAATTAATCATGAAATGTTTTGCAGTGTATTATGAAAATCCGATTATAATCGATAATTAATCAAAAGGCTTATCTGATTAATCGATTTTGATTACTCCATCCATACTTTTGACGTAATCATGCTAATGAACTTTATGTTTGACCCACTTTGAAAAAAAACTTTAACCTGGGTGACAGTGGGTCATATGTCCTGAACAATAAGGGGTACATGTACAACTTTGATATTTCATAAGTAGACTCCTCCAGCTCTTTGATTTAATACCATGACTTTTTAGCTCACCTCGACGAAGTTGAGATGAGCTTATGCTATAACCCCGGCGTCCGCGTCCCCGTCCCCGTCCCGGTCCGCGTCCGCGTCCGGTTAAAGTTTTTGGGGTAACTCAGTATCTGACAAAGTACCGATGCTACAGAAACCAAACTTGCACAAGTGATTCATCTTGGGATGCTGAGGTGAACCCATGCATCGGATGCAGCATCTGACCTACATTTTCCGGTTGAATGACTTTGTCAGTGTCTGGTTAAAGTTTTTGGGGTAGTTCAGTATCTGACAAAGTACTGATGCTACAGTAACCAAACTTGCACAAGTGATTCATCTTGGGATGCTGAGGTGAACCCATGCATCAGATGCAACATCTGACCTACATTTTCCGGTTGAATGACTTTGTCAATGTCTGGTTAAAGTTTTTGGGGTAGTTCAGTATATGACAAAGTACTTATGCTACAGTAACCAAACTTGAACAAGGGATTCATCTTGGGATGCTGAGGTGAACCCATGCATCGGATGCAGCATCTGACCTACATTTTCCGGTTGAATGACTTGTCAATGTCTGGTTAAAGTTTTTGGGGTGGTTCAGTATCTGACAAAGTACTCATGCTACAGTAACCAAACTTGAACAAGGGATTCATCTTGGGAGGCTGAGGTGAACCCATGCATCGGATGCAGCATCTGACCTACTTTTTCCGCTTGAGCGATTTTGCCTTATAAGGCCAATATTGAGCAAAGTATAAGTGCTACATGTACCAAACTTGCATATTGGATGTATCTTTGATCAAACTTTCATAAAGTGACCTTGACCTACTTTTTCCACTTGAGTGATTTTGCCTTTAAAGGCCAATATTGAGCAAAGTTTAAGTGCTACATGTACCAAACTTGCATATTGGATGTATCTTTGATCAAACTTTCATAAAATGACCTTGACCTACTTTTTCCGCTTGAGTGATTTTGCCTTTAAAGGCTAATTTTGAGCAAAGTAAAAGTGCTACATGTACCAAACTTGCATATTGGATGTATCTTTTATCAAACTTTCGTAAAATGACCTTGACCTACTTTTTCCACTTGAGTGATTTTGCCTTTAAAGGCCGATATTGAGCAAAGTATAATTGCTACATGTACCAAACTTGCATATTGGATGTATCTTTGATCAAATTTTCATAAAATGACCTTGACCTACTTTTTCCACTTGAGTGATTTTGCCTGTAAAGGCCAATATTGAGCAAAGTATAAGTGCTACATGTACCAAACTTGCATATTGGATGTATCTTTGATCATCAAACTTTCATAAAATGACCTTGACCTACTTTTTCCACTTGAGTGATTTTGCCTTTAAAGGCCAATATTGAGCAAAGTATAAGTGCTACATGTACCAAACTTGCATATTAGATGTATCTTTGATCAAACTTTCAGGAAATGACCTTGACCTACTTTTTTCCACTTGAGTGATTTTCTTAATATACATGTACATAGAGATATGTTTAAATTGAACTTTGCTGCCACGAGGTGAGCTTCGTAATCTTTGATTACACTATGTTTACCTTGTGACTTTGGCCTACTTAAAAACAAAAAACTTTTAACTTTAATTTGGGCTGTATCTCATGGCATTAATAGTGTTAGGGCTTTGATGTTTCATTTGTAGATTCCTCATGACCAGAACTTGTCTAGGCCATTATTTTTCTATCCTTGCATAAATTTGAATAAATTTTCTCAGAACTACTTGCTGGTTTGCCCAGAAGCCAAGGATGTGTCTTGACAGTGAACTAAGGTCATATTTCATGGAAAATTTTGAAGGACTTGTGAGTACATCATGTACATCAGGGCATTGAACAAAGGTCAAAGTCAAAGTAAAAAGAAATTGCAAAGTCTTGTTCTGGCCAATCTGTATGGATTTATCAAAATGATATTTCACAGATTTCTGGTTCAGGACCGGAGGTTGTGTAATGACTTTTAACATGTTTAAGCAAGATCAAAGGTAAGGTTCACATCTACATGACCAAGGTTAAGTTCACATCACCATGACCAAGATCAAAGGTTAAGTTCACATGTTTGTGACCAAGGTCAAGGTGAAAAGAAATAGAAAAGTCTTGTCCACCTGACACTTTTGTAAGTAAATCATAGATTTGAATAATTATACCCCCCGCAAACAAAGTTTGGGGAGGGGGTATATAGGAATCACCCTGTCTGTCTGTCTGTCACACCTTGTCCGGGGCATAGTTCCCCCTGTGGATGGATTTCAATAATATTTCACAGAAATGTTCCGTAGGACCTAAGGGTGTGTCATGACCTTGAACCAGGGTCAAAGGTCAAGGTCACAATAGACATAATTAGTAAATTCTTGTCCAGAGCATAACTCCTCCCCCCTGTGGATGGATTTTTATAATATTTCACAGAAATGTTCCTTATGACCTAAAGGTATGTCATGACCTTGAACCAAGGTCATAGTTCAAAGATCAAGGTCACAATAGGCATCATTAGTAAAACCTTGTCCGGGGCATAACTCCTCCCCCTATGGATGTATTTTAAGGTATCCGTTGTACAATTGAGTCATTTTATGTAGCGTTTTAATCATGTCCATTGTAAAGTATGGTAAATTTTATGCCTGGTAAGGTACTATAAACTATATATTTTCTGAAAGGTAATGATGCCCTGAGTTCAGATATAAGACTCCCATGTCTTAAAAGTCAAAGGGGAAAAACTCTTGTACAACTTTCTTATTTTGCATGTTATATAGAGAAAATAGACAATTTAAATGCCTCATCAGTTATTCCCCTTTGTTTTTCTGGCCCGAAAATTATTATTTCTGAGCAGTGGGCTTTATAACCTTTCTGAAAATATATAGTTTGTAGTACAAAAATGTACCTAACCAGGCATGGAAAAATGCCCTATTGTACATCGGATACCTTAATGATATTTCACAAAAATGTTCATTAGAACCTAAGGGTGTGTCATCACCTTGAACTAAGGTCAAAGGTCAAGGTCACAATTGAGGCTTGGCCTTGATCCCAAGATAACTTTTCAAACAAATATTGCTGTGGGGGGCATATTTTCATTTTCACAGATTTGTGTCATAACCTTGAACAAATGTCAATGTCACAGTGAACTGATATGGTAATTTTTTTCAGCCCATGACTTTCAAGTGCATGGATTTGAATGGGACTTTTACTGAATTGTTGCCTTGGACCCAAGAATCTGTCAGGACAGGTCATACATACATGTATATGTATATTCAAAGTAAAGGTCACAGTGAAATAAAATGGTAAAGAGGTCATGTCTTAAAAGTCAAGGTCACAGTGAAAAGAAATGGCAAAATATTGTCAGGGCCTGTATTTCCTAATACCTTATGGTCAATATGGATATGAAATTTTGAATAATACCATTTCACATCATTCTTAACCAAGACCTAAGGATTTTTTTCTGAAATATACATTGGAATATTCTTTGCACGTAAATGTATTGGATCCACAAAAAGGGGGGACATAAGAAACCTTTCTAGTTCCTGTTGTCAATATATTTGCATCTGTAAAGTGTTAAATTCCATAGGGTAATATCAAGAGTATTTCCAACAATACCCATGGGGCTTGGATGAAAGGCCTAGTTATACAGCTGTGATGATCGAACAAAGTTTCTATTTATATTGAATTACCATGGGAAGTGAACAGTACAAGATAGTAGATGGCTTCCACCTTCCTTAATCAACTTCCCTTTGATGTGCTGACATTCACAAACCGAGCTTTAAATCATTGGTATTTTAGGTGTTATTAGTAGCATATGGCTTTGATATTTGTAACAAATCAGTGATTTAGTAGAGTGGTAAATGGTAATGATTTATGACTCTTATTGAGTTGTTCCCCCTGTGATTAAGAGTTCAAATTCAGGTAAGGATCCAGAAGGAATTGCAATGGGATGCAGGGTGGGGGGTGTAACATCAGGCTTGAAAGGACTTTACACTGATAATAAATCCTTAATACAAGTTAGTCATGCTTGTAGGGGCTTCCTATATACCTTGTGGTACTTAAACATTTTTTTGATTACCTTATAAAGCATAGAGAATAAGATAATGGCCAGTTGGCCACACAGAATAAGGATGAAAGGGTAGAGAATGGACGGGAGGGGTTGTCACATATTATACATTGTTGTCCACTACCCACCATTAAATAAGTATCCAGGTAGTATAAACCTAAGAAATTTCACGAAAAGCTCATCCCAACATTTTCTCTTATAGCTTAGCTATAAAATGCATTAAAATTTTCAATATACATGTATTGTTTGCATTTTTTTCATACAAAAATTGAAAAAAAAATTGTAATAAGTTTAGATTTTTTCTGTCAACATGGTCAAAAATTGACATTTTTTACATGTTTTATGGGAAAATTGCAAAAAAGTCAAAGAACAGAAATTTAGCCAGGAAATTTACCTGAACTGATAGCATTATGATTAATCTTCACAGATTTTCAAAACATTCATTGAATGGAACGAAAAATTTTCATTTTTTGAAAACAAGGGAAAGTATGAGCTGGGTACTTATTAAAGATGGGTGGAGTAGGCCTGCTTCTGTAATCAACTACGGATGGGATTGTAATAATACATGTAATTCAAAAGAAGTATTTTCTGCTTGAAAAAGTTGTTAATGAATGTCAAATCTAGATTTTATATGACGTGAGGGAGGATGCAGTGGGGATAGACTAAGACAGTCCTGGAAGGTTGAGTTGGGAGCATCTGCTTGTCTCATGCCAGGGCTCTTTCTAAAATTTCAAGTGAAAAGGAATCCAAATCTATATATATTTTTTCACAGTTTTTGAGAAAAGGCGGCTATTTTTCCCAATTTCAAAGGCCACGGTCCAAGTCCATAAAATTGGTTGTGAGAGCCCCACATGTAATTCAGCCTTGGTCAGGCTTGCTGATGTATGTACCAGTCACTAAAAGTCCCATGATGTAATATAAGCTAATGTATCGGAGAAAAGAATGTACAAACGTACTGTATACTCTTAGTGCAGAAAATACTTGAACCAACAAGCTGATGGGGGTTTTGTTTCTCTAGAAATTCCGGCATCTTGTATAAAAAAAGTTAAGTCGTAGACATGCATGCAGTTTGAGTCTAAAATGATGTTTAGAACGTCTGGTTCGTCTTTGACATCTTAAGTTTTTTTTAACAGAAGGGAAATTTGAGATGTTGGTAGTGTGGCTTAGGGGAGTGGATAGATGAGCACAGCTGTGTTTTACATTCAGTAATCACTACCATTTACATGGCATGCGTTTGTGTTGATACACTAATACACCGCAGTGCCTTGTGTGGGGGATGGGGAGAGCTCGTAATTATTAAAACTATTAGGGATTAGGCTGTAGTATTTATTCTTAAGGACTTCCTGTAGTAAAGAATGCCACACTTGTATTACATGTGTATGTTTGAATTCTGTGTATGAAATGTGCACAAATTTTGAGAAATAAAAATTGGAGGGGGGGGGTGGATGGGTTACACATTAAAAAGGCTTTGCTGTATAATCAACTAGAAGCACTTAATGGAAAAAATCTGGAATAAATTATTCAGACATATGTGCATTAAGAACACTTCATGAAGTGTACAGCATACTTGTAATATTTCTGTTGGACAGTGGCATGGTGGAGGGTTTTTTGTCTGTTCATATCTGTACATTTGGCTGGTGTTTCATTTTCATATTTATCATTTTATAATTTAACATCATCATAAAACTTGGTAGAGACAGTCACCTGTAAGGTCAAGGTCTTACTCAAGGTCACTCTCAGACAGAGGACACTTGTCCCATACATTATCTAGTGGACATTTTATCTTCCTTTCTATATTTGATCTTCTTTTGACTCTTCCCATCCCTGAAGTAGACTCCTATTATACAATATGATAACAGATACATGTACTAGTATACACAAAGGTAGACTGTACCTATATACAATATGATAACAGATTCTAGTATACACAAAGGTAGACTGTACCTATATACAATATGATAACAGATACATGTACTAGTATACACAAAGGTAGACTGTACCTATATACAATATGATAACAGATACTAGTATACACAAAGGTAGACTGTACCTATATACAATATGATAACAGATACTAGTATACACAAAGGTAGACTGTACCTATATACAATATGATAATAGATACTAGTATACACAAAGGTAGACTGTACCTATATACAATATGATAACAGATACTAGTATACATAAAGGTAGACTGTACCTATATACAATATGATAACAGATACTAGTATACACAAAGGTAGACTGTACCTATACACAATATGATAACAGATACTATTGTACACAAAGGTAGACTGTACCTATATACAAAATGATAACAGATACAAAATGTACTAGTATACACAAAGGTAGACTGTACCTATATACAATATGATAACTGATACTAGTATGCACAAAGGTAGACTGTACCTATATACAATATAATAACTGATACTAGTGTACACAAAGGTAGACTGTACCTATATACAAAATGATAACAGATACAAAATGTACTAGTATACACAAAGGTAGACTGTACCTATATACAATATGATAACAGATACTAGTATACACAAAGGTAGACTGTACCTATATACAATATGATAACAGATACTAGTATACACAAAGGTAGACTGTACCTATATACAATATGATAACAGATACTGGTATACACAAAGGTAGACTGTACCTATATACAATATGATAACAGATACTAGTATACACAAAGGTAGACTGTACCTATATACAAAATGATAACAGATACAAAATGTACTAGTATACACAAAGGTAGACTGTACCTATATACAATATGATAACTGATACTAGTATGCACAAAGGTAGACTGTACCTATATACAATATGATAACTGATACTAGTATGCACAAAGGTAGACTGTACCTATATACAATATGATAACAGATACTAGTGTACACAAAGGTAGACTGTACCTATATACATCTTAATGAGTGTAATGATAGAGCTAGCCAGTGATAAATGAACAAAGAGGAAACCAGGAGAAAAACATATCACATATATCAATTATTCACCAATGTATCCTTATCAAACAGTTATTGACTGTCCCGGGTGTGCTGTTCCTGTATAAAGGAGACAGAACTAGGAAATCTTAACTCTACATTACCTAATACAAAATCAATACTGTCTGGTTCAATGAGTCATGTCTGTTATAGCTAGGCACCAGAATCATCAACAGTATCTAAATACCTACACAATCATCAACATTATCTTACTACACCATCATCTATATAATCTATCTATATACCTACACAAACTACAAGCTGCTGCTTCTAAAGTAGCAATGTATGCTACCTAAGCCATGAAATTTTTTTTTTTGTATTTACATGCTTACGTGTAATTAGAATAGCTCTTGTTATAAAAGTTTCCTTTGCTTATTTCTATTTTTTGAATAGGAAGTCTAAGTTTTTTTTAACAGAAAGTCTCACCCCACCCTTATATGATATATATACACTCATTTTCTGCATCTCTACTAATCCCCCCCCCCCCCCCCCCCCCCCCCCCCCGCCCGCCTTTAGGAAAGTGAAAATGTTAAAAACTTTCATGACAGACGGTGTGCTATAACAATAAAAAGCTAAAAAGGCCACAGCATGATGATGAAAGGTATTTCACTTGTTTTGAACATCTGTTTTAAAATTTACATAGTTCTTATAATTTATGATTATCACTAATATGGCTCTGATCATGATGATAGAGACTTAATAATCAATAGTCAATTTTGTCTAATTGCTTATCACTAGTTAGTTCATGTATACAGACCTACAGATTATTTAGAACATGTTTACCATTCTATGATTGTAGTTAGTGCCAGCAGAGAGCAGTGCTTCAGACTCCCAGTCACAATGTACCGACTCGCAGGCCGGGGATGTTCATGTACCACCAGAGAGGCTGGGTGGGATAGGGGATAGCAGACCACCGTCATTTCAGTAAGTATATAACATGTATATAGAATCTGGTTATACCAATGTACCGAATCACAGGCCGGGGACGTTCATGTACCACCAGAGAGGCTGGGTGGGATAGGGGATAGCAGACCACCATCATTTCAGTAAGTATATTACATGTATATAGAATATGGTTATACCAGTGTACGGACTCGCAGGCCGGGGACGTTCATGTACCACCAGAGAGGCTGGGTGGGATAGGGGATAGCAGACCACAGTCATGTCAGTAAGTTTATAACATGTATATAGAATCTGGTTATACCAGTGTACTGACTCGCAGGCTGGGGACGTTCATGTACCATCAGAGAGGCTGGGTGGGATAGGAAATAGCAGACCACCGTCATTTCACTAGGTATATAATTTGTATATAGAATCTGGTTATACCAGTGTACTGACTCGCAGGCTGGGGACGTTCATGTACCATCAGGGAGGCTGGGTGGGATAGGGGATAGCAGACCACCATCATTTCAGTAAGTATATAACATGTATATAGAATCTGGTTATACCAGTGTACAATGATTTATATGAAATCTAACGCAAATATTTACTTTTGTGCTTTAATAGATGTAAATTTAACATGCGAAATTTTCAAAATGTTTAAAGTCGGAACACTCCAGGAATATGATGAAGTTACTTCTCCTAACATGTAAAGTAGGCTTAAGGGTTGTCACCGTGGTGTTACATGAGCGACCTGTATGCTAGAGGAAGCCATTGTACATAGTGGTCCAAGTTTGTATATAACATTGGCACCTAAATAGGGGTCTGCTTGTCGATAAAGGACAGGGTCACTGCCACGGATTGACCAAAGTGCAATTAAATTCAAATAACAATAAATAGGGGTCTGCTTGTCGATAAAGGACAGGGTCACTGCCACGGATTGACCAAAGTGCAATTAAATTCAAATAACAACGATTCTTTCACTTCTGGTGTGTGTTAAACTGGTCGTATACATATGCACATCATAGCAACAACTCTTTTAAGGGGTGTCACCGTGGAATTCAGATATGCATGCTAGGCAAAGTGGCTGTACAGAGTGGTCAAATTTTGTATTGACACACAAATTGGCGGCCGCTGGTTAATAAAGGACAGGATCCACTGCCTGGACTGATACTATTGTGTAAGGGTAAACAGGACTGTGGTTATCTTTGTTCCGGTTTTAAATGTTTGAAAAGTGGAGGTGGCTGTATGTTTCTTGCCTTTAGATCAAGAAAGATAACTCTAACTCTCTTGTACACCATAAAGAACACCAGAATGTATTATCTGTCTTTGCAAAGTAAATTAATGTCTGTGAGGCAATAATTATACCCTTGCAACAGCTTGGCTGTCCGTCCGTCTGTCCTTGTATATACGTGTACTTTAAACTTTATTTTTGTCAGTAAAATGAAGGGAGTAGTATTGAGAAATGATAAAAGATTCTTTTGCTATTTATTGAATTAAATGAAAAATAAAAATCCTTTTTTATATGCCCGTCATTTGACGGGTCGTATTATGGTATGGCGAAGTCCGTCCGTCCGCCCGTCCGTCCGTCCGTCTGTCTGTCCGTCCGTCCGCCCGCCTATGGAACGCAATAACTTGATTATGCGTCAACAGATTTCCACGGCATTCATACATTATGATTGGACTGTGGAGAGGAAGCCGCCTTTCGATTTTCAGGTTCATCCGATTTGTCGTTACAGAGTTATGGGACTTAGATTTTTAAAATACAGTGAAAATATACTAAAATAGTTAAAAATTATTTAAAAATCTATTTCTGGTCGAAATGTTTTGAAATTTTGTATACTTCAAGTAGAAAGGATGTTCTTTGACATATGTAATGGGTTTTTAATTTTTTTGTCGCATAATCGAGATATTGTGTGTAATGGGAAGGGGGGGGGGGGGTGGGTTATATGCACATACATGTTAAGCAAAGGGCAAAATATAGGTGCATGGAACGCAATAACTTGAATATGCGTCAACAGATTTTCATGATATTCATACATCATGTTTGGACTGTGGAGAGGAAGCCGCCTTTAGATTTTCAGGTTCATTCGATTTATTGTTACAGAGTTATGGGACTTAGATATTTTAAAATACAGTGAAAATATACTAAAATAGTTAAAAATTATTTAAAAATCTATTTTTGATCGAAATGTTTTGAAATTTTGTATACTTCAAGTAGAAAGGATGTTGTTTGACATATGTAACGGGTTTTTAATTTTTTGATCGCAAAACCGAGATATTTGTAATGAGAAGGGGAGTGGGTGATATGCACATACATGTTAAGCTAAGGGCAAAATATAGGCGCATGGAACGCAATAACTTGAATATGCGTCAACAGATTTTCATGATATTCATACATTATGTTTGGATTGTTGAGAGGAAGCCGCCTTTCGATTTTCAGGTTCATTCGATTTGTCGTTACAGAGTTATGGGACTTAGATGTTTTAAAATACAGTGAAAATATACTAAAATAGTAAAAAATTATTTAAAAATCTATTTTTTTTTATTTTTTTTTTTTTTCTATTAATTCTATTGATCGAAATGTTTTGAAATTTTGTATTCTTAAGGTAGAAAGGATGCTCTTTGACATATGTAACGGGTTTTTAATTTTTTGGTCGCATAACTGAGATATTTGTAATGGGAGGGGGGGGGGGGGTGTTATATGCACAAACATGTTAAGCTAAGGGCAAAATATAGGCGCATGGAACGCAATAACTTGAATATGCGTCAACTGATTTACATGATATTTCTACATTGTAATCAGACTTTGAAGAAGAAGCCCCCTTTCAATTTTCAGGTTCATCCGATTTGTCCTTATGGAGTTATGGGACTTAGATCTTTTGGTGTTGTGAAAAAAGTCCCAACGGGCGTATCTTGCTGCGTGAGCGTAGGCTTTATTTCTTGGTAAAATGCACATACATATACATTTGACAACAAATATAATTGCTTTCCCTTATTTATGAATATTATGCCACTCTCTTGTTTTCTCCGAATTTTTTTGTCATTTTATCTCTTTATTGCCTATTAACTAATTAGATATTTGTGTCTTTTCATCTTCTTGTCTTCTTGTCTCCTCAGTATTACATATATTTCTCTGACTTATTTCAGTGCCAATGCGTCTGTAGTGAGTAGAGATCAGAGCTGTGATACGTGTACAGAGACAGACTCAGTACTTAGTTCTCGCAGAGGTGAGAAAATATCACACATTAATGTAGCTTAGCAAAGCACTTAAATCAAGCTTTAATTCAAACGCTTAAACACTAGGGATATAGAGTTAGAAAGCTATGCAGAGTGAACTGTAGATTATAGTCACTTTTGGGTCCTTTTTTTATAACAGAGTTTCCTCCCATTAAGCTAATTGTGACATTTCTATCGATGTTCTATGGAAACAGGTATAAAAATCAGCTGAAATACAGTAGCTTTAGATAAATTTTTCTATAGGAATTTCATAACATCATAAATGTGATGCATTTACGTCAGATACCGTCCTAAATGGGAAGTAACTCTGTATATCAAAAAGACCGAACACCTCACGCTTTGATTTTCACATTTTGGAACACAATAACTGGTACTGGGCCAACAGCACTGGAGAAAATTAATAATGCTTCATAGCTGACATGAAGATTTAGCGTTATAATTGGAATTTCGTTTTGCCTTACTTTAATGCCAATATTAGCTGAATGAAGTGCAAATGCTTTGCTAATTGTAAAGAATGCACTTTAATAAAGAAGAATTTCATGTTACTTTACTTTCAAGATTATTATGCACAGCTTTGCTTAAGTAATGCTGCAGTCCAGAATAAGTACAGGTATTGGCAACATGTTATATATAGAAAGATTATGAAGAAGGATAAAATTTGTGGATAAAAAAAGGTGTGGTACTAGTAGTCTACAAATGTACTAAATTGGATTTCATAGTCCTCATCATTGTGATCTGGAAAAAGTACACAGTCCTGTAGTTACATTTTGTAGTAGAAAGACACGAAGTGTGCACAGGCTTAGCTTAGAATGTCTGGAGTCTTATGTAGTCATACCTGACTAGCATTTCACTTGGCAGATACATGTATACCTAAGAAAAAGCTCAGTTCAATGAATTTACAATGAAGAAATTAAAACTAATGAAGCGAGCAATCAAGTAAATTGACTCGGTAATTACTGCCATTTATACTTAATGTCTTTTGACTGTAAAAAGATGATGACTTTACATAAACATGATAAATTATAATCTAATTAAAATTCAGCTATCGAAATAAAGAGAGATGAATTTTGATTAGATGGCATAAATTACAAACTTGCACTTTACACTTTATGTTAGATTAGATAATAAGTATTTAAGTTATAAAGGTTAAAATAAAAAAAGGGAGGAAGATAGGAAAGTACGGAGTGTTGTAACAATTGAGTTTTTCAGGCTGTATTGATACCTTTGTAAATAGGGCATTATTCAATGCTTAGCTGCTGCAGTGTGCCCGAGGTGCAGATTTATCGATTTTCTGTATACATAGCTCAGCTAATGGTTGTTTGGCTTCATGATAAGAGATAATGCTTTACATAATAGAATTTACCCTGATAACTTATCATTCTGAGATTTAGAATAGGCATTGCTGTCACAATGGAACTGACTTTCTACTCTCATGCGTAGAATTATGTCTCCCCCCCAACGGGGAGGAGACATATTGGTTTTGCCTTCGTCGTCCGTCTGTCTGTCCGTCTGTATGTCTGTCCGTCTGTCCGTCTGTCACACATCGTGTCCGGGCTATATCTCCTGAACCGTTTGCCCGATCACTTTCATATTTTAGTATGTTGTTGCTTATGACCCGAAGGTTTCACATCACCTTGACCCAAGGTCATGTGACCAAGGTCAAGGTCACTTAGTGCATTTTTAATGAAATTATGCATACATTCCTGTCCGGGCTATATCTCTTGAACCGTTTGCCGGATCACTTTCATATTTTAGTATGTTGTTGCTTATGACCCGAAGGTTTCACATCACCTTGACCCAAGGTCATGTGACCAAGGTCAAGGTCACTTAGTGCATTTTTAATGAAATTATGCATACATTCCTGTCCGGGCTATATCTCTTGAACCGTTTGCCGGATCACTTTCATATTTTAGTATGTTGTTGCTTATGACCCGAAGGTTTCACATCACCTTGACCCAAGGTCATGTGACCAAGGTCAAGGTCACTTAGTGCATTTTTAATGAAATTATGCATACATTCCTGTCCGGGCTATATCTCTTGAACCGTTTGCCGGATCACTTTCATATTTTAGTATGTTGTTGCTTATGACCCGAAGGTTTCACATCACCTTGACCCAAGGTCATGTGACCAAGGTCAAGGTCACTTAGTGCATTTTTAAAGAAATTATGAATACATTCCTGTCAGGGCTATATCTTATGAACCGTTTGCCGGATCACTTTCATATTTTAGTATGTTGTTGCTTACAACCCAAAGATTTCACATCACCTTGACCCAAGGTCATGTGACCAAGGTCAAGGTCACTTAGTGCATTTTTAAAGAAATTATGAATACATTCCTGTCCGGGCTATATCTCTTGAACCGTTTACCGGATCATTTCATATTTTAGTATGTTATTGCTTATGACCCAAAGATTTCACATCACCTTGACCAAAGGTCATGTGACCAAGGTCAAGGTCACTTACTGCATTTTTAATGAAATTATGCATACATTCCTGTCCGGGCTATATCTCTTGAACCGTTTGCCCGATCACTTTCATATTTTAGTATGTTGTTGCTTATGACCCGAAGGTTTTGCATCACATTGACCCAAGGTCATGTGACCATGGTCAAGGTCATGTAGTACAATTTTAATGAAATTGTACATGCATTCCTGTTCGGGCTATATCTATTGAACCGTTTGCACGATCGCTTTATATTTTAGTATGTTGTTGCTTATGACCGGAAGGTACACATCACGTTGACTCAAGATCATGTGACCAAGGTCAAGGTCAATTAGTATACATGTATTTTAAATGAAATTGTATTTGTTATGTGTATTATGTCCAGGCTTAATCTTTTGAACTGTAATTGGATCATTTGTTATTTTAGTATGATGGTGCTGATGACCCAAAGGTTTCACACCACCTTGATCCAAGGTCATATTACTAAGGTCAAGGTCAAATATTACATTTCTTAATGAAATTGTAAATACTATTGAGTCTGGACTATATCTGTGGAATCGTATACTGGATCGCTCTGACACTTTAGAATGCTGTTGCTCAGGATTGGAAGGTTTCTTATCATCTTGACCCAAGGTCATGTGCCCAAGGTCAAGATCATTTAGTTCTTTTTAATGAAATTGTACGTACTAATCTTGTCTGGGCTATATCTGCTGAACCCTTCTTACAATTGTTTTCATATTTTAATACGTTGTTTCTCAGGACTAAATGTTTCTTATCACATTGTCCCAAGGTCACATGATTAAGGTCACTTCTTACTTTGGTAATGAAATTGTATATGCTAATTATGTCCAGACTGAAATTGTTATGCTTATCATGTTTAGGCTTTATATTTTGAATCGTGTATCCAATCACTGATTCAGTTTTTTGTTGCGCATGATCCATACAATGTATTTTTCAGATCACCTATATCCAAGGTCATGTGACCAAAGTCAATTTCACTAAATATGAAATTGTATATGCTAATCATGTTTGGGCTTTACCTCAAACAATACAATGAATCACTTTCATGTTTGAGTATGATGTTGCCCATGACTCAAAGGTTTCACATCATCTTGGCCCAAGGTCAAAGTAACTTAGAGGGAGGGGGGAGACATCTGTTTTTTTTTCTGAAAAACATTTGATTTAATTAGAATATGTGAACTCTTCCCAATTTATGAAAGTACTCGTACATGTACCTGGATATTTACAAAAAATCTTGTTTAACTTGAAATTTTGAAACAGATGTGGCAAAAATGTGAAGTTGAAGTTTAAAGATAAAAAAAAGATGAAATTGTTGAAATTCAATATTTGAAATCTCTAAGCTTATCATTTATAAAAACACGCTAAATTGCCTTGTCAGCAAAGAAAAAATAAATTTATATAGCGCTTTGTAACCAATTCATGTATCAGTATCAGAAAAATTCATGGTTCTCAAAATTTTTCTGAAATATTGTTACAGGCACTGTCTTTATTGACAGTATCTTAAATCATAGTCTTAATGAAGTTTGTACATATCTCCATTGACAGTATGTTAAATCATAGTATTAATGAAGTTTGTATCTATCTCCATTGACAGTATGTTAAATCATAGTCTTAATGAAGTATGTACCTATCTCCATTGACAGTATGTTCAATCATAGTCTTAATGAAGTTTGTACCTATCTCCATTGACAGTATGTTAAATCATAGTCTTAATGAAGTTTGTACCTATCTCCATTGACAGTATGTTCAATCATAGTCTTAATGAAGTTTGTACCTATCTTCATAGACAGTTTGTTCAATCATAGTCTTAATGAAGTTTGTACCTATCTCCATTGACAGTAGGTTTTAATCAGAGTCTTAATGAAGTTTGTACCTATCTCCATTGACAGTATGTTAAATCATAGTCTTGATGAAGTTTGTACCTATCTCCATTGACAGTATGTTAAATCATAGTCTTAAAGAAGTTTGTACCTATCTCCATTGACAGTATGTTAAATCATAGTCTTAATGAAGTTTGTACCTATCTTCATAGACAGCATGTTAAATCATAGTCTTAATGAAGTTTGTACCTATCTCCATTGACAGTATGTTAAATCATAGTCTTAATGAAGTTTGTACCTATCTCCATTGACAGTATGTTAAATCATAGTCTTAATGAAGTTTGTACCTATCTTCATAGACAGTATGTTAGATCATAGTCTTAATGAAGTTTGTACCTATCTCCATTGACAGTATGTTAAATCATAGTCTTAATGAAGTTTGTACCTATCTCCATTGACAGTATGTTAAATCATAGTCTTAATGAAGTTTGTACCTATCTCCATTGACAGTATGTTTTAATCAGAGTCTTAATGAAGTTTGTACCTATCTTCATAGACAGTATGTTCAATCATAGTCTTAATGAAGTTTGTACCTATCTTCATAGACAGTATGTTAGATCATAGTCTTAATGAAGTTTGTACCTATCACATGTATCATGTGTATAAGGAGGCTTCACTCAGAAACAGATGATTTCACATGAACAATGTTTGATGTCTAGAAAATTGAGCTCATTGTTTTGCTCCTCTCTATTTCAATTTGTGACTTTTGAAGATAATTTGAAAACTAGATGCAATGAAAAAATAATTTGACTACTAGTAGGTGAAACTGTAAAGGACATTGTTAATTAAAAAAAAATCAGTTTGCTTAAGAGGAAAAACTAAAATATACATACAGGGGTCAAGGTCAATGTAGTACTTTAGTCAATTAAGTTGGTTTACTCATCAAAGTTTTCTTTTGTCAAACTTTGTAAAGCTCATGCATTCATGATCATTGAAACTAGTGACTAGTACTGACTGATACTAAATCTTCATTTTTCTGACAGCTTCATTAGATCATATATACAAGGCCATATTGTAAAGGAAATCTCAACTCAGCAGGATTATATATTAATGTAATATTCCATAACTTAAGTCATATTTTATTTCACGGACTACAAAATTATTGATTTTAAACACTTTTATGCCAAAATGAAAGACTGATGTAAGGAATAAATTAAAGCATTTAGTCTGTAATTGAAGGGCTTTCTGTTTGAAATTTTGAGCATAAATGTGATTTAACATGTTTAATGCAATATTTGACGTTGAAATGTGCAAAAAAAGTTACATCACTTTAATCAGAGCAAATTCAAGGACTAAAAACCTTTTTTGTCACATTTGATATCAGATTATTTACTTACTGTCAATTAAAGAGCTTTGTTTACATTTTGGATACTTGATGAGTAAAAAAGCTGATTTATAATTGAGAATAAATCACTGTATTATGATGGGGAAACATTATTAAAGACTACAATGACCCTATGAAAGGTGAATAATATTTCTATTCAAAACACAGAGAAAAGATTATTTTATCAATATGGCGAGCGTGTAGCTTAATAACTGATCCAGAGGGTTCCGATTCTAGATAGAGTGTGAAGGAAATGCTAGTTGATCCCCTTTAATTGACAGATTTATCAATACTCATGGATTTTCAAATATTTGAGTGACAGGAGGTTTGTATGAAAAGTATCGTTTTATAAACGTTGGACTTACTTTGAAACGTAAACTGAAAATCTCAATGCTACTTCAATATTTAATATTGAAGTACAAAAGTTTATTGTACCTGTCATGCGGCTATGTTAAGAATACTAGACTTTATACGAGCGTAGGTTTTGTAATTAAAAATTAGCCGCTTGCTGGTCAGAGAGAGGGAGAGAATGCCTTTTGAGCAGTAAAGGGATTGGATTTCTTTATAAGATATCCTCTGTTACCAATAAGGCATCTTCATAAATCATGGGTCCGATACGTCCGTCGTCATACTCTCCCGAGTAGGACTCTCCCGAGTAGGACGACGGACGTATCGGACCCGCGATTTATGAAGATGCCAATAAGGATGATCAGAGATTGTTTCCCATAAGACCAGAGAGACTGTATAAAAATGTAAGACGGATCTAACAGAATAAAGTATAACGGACGGATCTATGGGATCCAGCCAATAAGAAGGGGGAGGGCGAGCCAATGGCTTTGAAAAAAAATTTAATTCTGCAATCTGCAACAAATCCTGACTTCCCCCAATTTATCATAAAGCTTCTGAAATCAGGATTTATGGCAGATTAGAGAAGAGTGGTTTTGACTGCCCTAACAACGCTTGAAAGATGCGTCTGAAAAAAAATGAAAGGCAGACTAATTAAGTTACCGACAGATGCAAACGAAGATTTGATATACATGGTAACATCGTGTACATGTACCCTTTTTGAAATGCACAAGCATGACAAGAGAACGATTTTAATACAGTTTGCGTGGAAGTGATTGCGGGCGGTCCCATGTACTGATATACAATCCCAGAATGGTACAATAATGAATTCATTAACAGTTACCACCCTGTTACCCCCACACAATATACGGGTCACCTGTCAGTGTAATGTATTACTATACAGGTATTCCAGGCTCAGGTACTCAGCTATTTGTCATATAACTGAGAAAGGTAATCAACATTTGGTAACGTTTTGCAGTGAGACACGCACTGTATATAGATTTATAACTGGTCATATTGATAAGAGTACACAAATCAAAATCTCATTCTAATTTAAAACAAACAAACTATTATAAAAGGGACCTTTACACGACATTACACAGATTTAACCATTTCCGAGTGCCCTTACGTCTTTACCTGCCTTTTGTTGGTTTGGCATTAACACTTTTGTTGGGTACTAACTGCAGTTTTACGATCTTATAATAGGCTAACATCAAATAGTGAACGAGTTTATTGAAGTATAAAAGTAAAATGTGTTTTAGAGTTATCAGGTGTTTTACCCCTATGTATATACAGGGCGATTTTCCATTTAACCGATTTATACCAAAGAGGACAGATGAGAGAATTTCTTTTTCCAAGTCGCGACCAATAATATAAATCAGGATCGGAGTAACCATGTGATGGACGAGCGTCTAAACTATTTGTCAGATCGGTATCGGATTTGGAAATAAAACAACAGAGCTATTCATATGTCAAGTCATATTTTCTTAAGAAAGAATATTTTTGATGTCTCAATGATCGAGATAGCTGACAAAAGAAACCTTTGCCTGGATCTTTCACCCGTATGCCATTGTTTGAATAGTTCTGATCAATTTATATTCAAGCAATTTACCGATCGTTCAAGAGCTGCATTGTTTTAGCGACATTGATTTTGTTGCTTTTTCTGCTATCTCGAATTAATGGAACACTACTTGAGATGAAACCTAGCTTTACGTACCAGTAAAATTGGGACTTTTGTTACGAAATTGTAGGCTAAATGTTCTAGCCTGATCCCTCTCCATTTCTGACTCTGCGTTATATCGTAATGGATGCCCGGTTTATTTTTGCTAAATACGAAGTACATTTACGGATCTTCAAACAAGGGAATCGGAAGCTTCAATGAATAATTGAAAAGTGCAGCGAGAAAACTAAACGCAGACTACGCAATAATTTCCTCTAAAGACACAGTGAGAACGGGACATCTTCACTGATCTATGATGGTTTTACTTTAGATCATTTTTACTGTGGATTATATATATGAAATATGGTGACAGAGGGATACAGGATCGTGGACCAGTATTTTAGTATTTAATGTGATGTTTGAATTTGTTGTGATATTTTGGTGTCCCATGTAGATTATTTTGTCAACAAGATATATTTTTCTGACATATCGATATTACGCCATTGATAGTACTGCCTAAAGTGTTCACTGACCGAGGCAATTTGTATTCCTCGGTATTTATTTTTCAAGTCCATTTTAGTGTCCCAGGAAATTTACAGTTGTTGGAAGTCTATATACCGAGGGAGTCCTATTTGTCATCAGTCAGACCGAGGCTTTTCCTCGGTGCTTTGGACGACAGGCTGTAGTACTAGGCAACTGATAAGTGATCGAATTAAGTTGTTTCCCGAGGCCCGAAGTGTTCGGCCTTTACAGTTCGGCGAAAAGTATACTGTAACATATGTAAAGGGAAGTGTTCGATGCAGACGAGGCAGATTATTGACCGAGGCAGTCGATAAGCTGTGGGTATTTATTGACCGAGGCAATCAGTGTGATCCTGAGGCAGACTGTTGAATAATAGAATTTGGATTATGAAAATGAAATGCCATTTTCTGTGATTATGGCGTGGTTTGTAGTATCTTGTACGAGGAATGACACCTCCTACTCCAGGCTGGATCCGCCCCCTGCTGATCCAGGTATAACCAAGTTGGATCCTTATGTATCATTTTGGAAAATCAAATTTTCAATTAACGGGGTACTCTGTGTGAAAAAGTCATAATGATAAAAGCTTTATTGAGGAAATTGGCCATAAACATAACGACAACATCGATTTGATTTCACGAAAATGGAATTTAGATCGGGTTTTGTGGGGAATGTATGATTTGACATCAATATAAGACGTTTTTTGGTATAATGAATACATACAAGCCGCTATCACTGACGTCAGCTTATCTTTTCAATGCATTTTGATGGATAGAGAAATATGCAATTTAGCAAATTATCTATTTCAAAGCCAAGTGTATACTTTTTAAATTTGTAATTTTTATGCACTTTTGCACATCTTTACCTTACCGAAGAAGAAAATTCATTTGAATTTAAGCATCACAAGTACAAAATTTGTTAATGATCTTACCAGATCAGCAATCAACGCACGCGATATTGGAAGTTGTTGTATTAGTTTTGAATAACTTTAAATATTTTCCTTTTGTGGTCCGATGTAAAAAAAAAAAGTCATAATTTTTGTAGACCTTCCAAATCGATCCAGTCTCATTCTGCGATAAATGACATTTATGGAAATGTCCTGGTATTTTGTCGTTATGAATTATGATTCAAACGTCACTGATAAATCGAGATAAAAATCATAATTATTATAGTCATGTTTAAAAAAGAAAGAACGATAGCATAAAATTGAAAAGAAATGTACTCAAGTTGCACTTTGTAATCCGAAAAGTAAATACGAGATCTAGAAATCTTATTGCCATCTTGACGTTCTGAAAACGAGACTGTGGCAATATCGTTGTCTTTTACTGAATGAAAATTGAATGGGAAAGGAGTAATTTTTTTTTTTTTTGAAAGGGGGGGGGGGGGGTCCTTGAAATTTTTGGATAGCAATTCGGCAAGTTCAGTTGTAAGGGGGTGGGGGGGGGGGTGGAATGTTCATTGAAAGCTAGTAGCGGCATGTATCGCTTGATCAAGATGTTGAACTTCGTCTACAGTACATGTATCAGTTAGGCACGAAATAAGTTAAGTAACGGCAATTTTTTTCTACTTGATAAAGATCTGCAAAATAGTGCTAATGAAATATTTCTGTTGATTTCTTGTATTGGTTAAATAGCCCATGTAACTAAACGCTTTATTGAAATCGGGGCTAATGAATTTTTACCTTAATTCACTAAAGACGGGTGAATGTCGAATTTAATTTAAACGAAATAATTATACCCAGCGTCTAATACTTCTAACTTAACCTATGTGTCCAGAAATTTGATACTTCACTACCTTTTGCCCTCACAGAAATTGAATCCAGATCGTCAGATAATAAAGTTTTTACTTTTGATATAGAGAGATAATGAAATTCTTTCTTATTGTCACGCAAGGGAAATATTTATAGCTACTTTACAGCGGTCAGCAAAACTTTATTTCAAAACATGCAAATATTTTTTGCTTACGAATAATTTTCAAGAAGAAATAATGAAGATGGAAAGTCAAGCATCACACAAAGAAGAGAAAAATTCTAACCAATAGAGAGAGAGATTCTGAACAGAGAGAGAGAGATTCTTAGCTATTAGAGACAGAGAGAGATTCTTAACTAGTAAAGGGGGTAGTATTATAGTGGACAGATTTCAGATTGAGACCGCTTCTGAATACATTTATGCTTTGGCGTTTACAAGAGCCTGCTGTGTTTATTATTCATATAGGGTAAAATATAAAGTAGGCTTTTCTAATATACGCAAAATATGAATATATCATATAACTAATAATGTAAGTGTGATATTTACGTATTGACCTTTGTCAATATGAGTTGAATATTACATATTTACATATTGACCCCCAAATTGAAATTTTAAACCTCCTTCATTTGTTAACCGAACGAATTTGCGACATCCAGGGTTCACTTCGTCTAGTGTTCTTCTGTCCGTCTGTACGTACTTCATTTGACAGTCTGTCATTTATTAATCAGTGTGACAGGTTATCAATATATCGACCTTGAAATTAAATTCAAGGGTTTCAAAGGTCAAGGTCACAGCGTTAACAAGGTCATACCGAAACAGGCAGCATGCGCTTTTTATTGCGCTCACTACATCTTGCTTATGTCATCGAAATACCGGTATTAACATGATTAATGAAAGATTAATAATTAGCACCGCAAAACTTACATATATTTTCTGTTCGCAATTTAGTAGTATTTTTATTTTGAGTTTTGCTTTTGATTACCATTATTAACATGTTTAGTACAGCACTGACTCTTTATTTCACCACTAGATGGCCATAGGGGTATGCGACAAAGCTACAGTAACTATGGTTACGTAAGAAATCATCGCCTTAACAATGATTCGAATGGTAAGGCCAACTCAATTTATGTCAGGCCATAGTAATTGAATGTTTTGTTTTACGTTCGCGTTCAGGTAACTTTCAGGAAAATTGCACAGAAAAACACACAAACACCCGTTTTTCAAGTCAAAAATATTCAGAAGTTCACTTTAAATCACTCTATATCTCGGGATTTTCTAAAAATGAAGTCAGAATTATCCATTTCAATTCAAAAAGATTTTTTGCTGTCTCCTTTCCCAGTTCAGAAGTATTAATCATGTGTTTGTGTGTTTTCATGCCTCGCGGGAGGGTACCTTTCAGAAAAAAGTTTCAGACGTAAAACGAAATATAGTTATGGCCTCAATTTGTACTTTCATATTTTCGTATTTTGCTTGAATTTTGTATAGCCATACCTGTATATGTTGTATTTGTAAATAAGGATGTACATTGAATATCTAGCTCTTATTATGTTATAAAATACAGAGTATAATGTGTACCAGGAACGTTAGAAAATTTGAGAAAAGAACAGTTTTAATTAAAGTCACATATTTAACCCACAGCTATTGATAAATAGGACAAAAGTACATGGAAATTATGAATTTGTTGTATGCTACGCAATATGTAGCATGTTACATTGCTAACTCATTTCTACTTCAATTTCTTATTCATTATATCGTCGCTTTGATACCAAACTTTCATCATTTATATCCTTTAATCTACCTAAATTGTCGGTGTTTCTTGCACATCTTTATTTCTGATAATCGTCATTGTAAACTAAATATGTTACGTAATGTCTAGGCATCATTTATATCATGTTTATCTACTAGCATTTAGATTTTGCAAATTCAAGTTTTCATACCTGCTACTATCGGGAACTATGTGAACATGTACTTTTCAACTTTTCAGTAGAATAAATATGGAATATAGCTTTTGTTACTGTAGGAATATATATATTTAGCATATTTTTGAAAGAAAATATGTATTTTGGTCGACAATACACATTTTGGAAAAAACAAATTTTGGAAAAACAATTCATATTTTTGTAAAACAATCAAGATATATGGTCATATTAAAATAAACATCAGTTTTAGTGGTACAATCGAGAGCTTGGTCCACTACTGCCATCTTAAAGGATAGGTCACGATGTTTGAGTCTTATACATGCTAAGAAGACTAATTTTTTTTTCCATGAATGATATGTATATTGATATCATTGCAGCTCCACGAATTAATGGTCATAGTAAACATGAGCGACACAGAGTACATAATTACGGGGATTCATCCACCATGCTCAGCAGTGACCTGGAAACTACCAGCTTCTTTGACTCGGAGGACGATAGCCGGTTCTCTACCGTTACCGACACCACAAACCGCACATCATCACGGTATGGACGTCATCGGCGACGGCGACGGAAACACAAAATGCCTCCTATTAGCAGGGTAAGACGATGAGGTGGATTTGTGTAGTCATAATTCTATATTTGTTGTAGATGGAGACAATTTTTGAAATAGATGTCTAATCAATCTGTCTTTTGAGTCCTCAGATTCAGATGTTAGTATTGGAAGTAGGGTATCGTGCACATGTCCTCTGTTTGTATTGATTTAATATCTGATTGCTTATATAATCCAACTATTTGGGAAAGGATGTTATAGAACAGGGTTCTATTCTAATCTGAGGTTGAATTTGATTTTTCCAAAGAGAGGGTGAAGGGGTGCTCCAAGAATTTAAACTTAAACATTGGGCAATAGTCCATTTTCCAGAAAATATTTATGCCTGTTTTAAACTTTGATTTTATATGCACAGACACCAGACATCACATCATTTGGCAAAATTTTTAATTGTGACGTCAAATTTGATCACACTTTATGTGTTGTCATGTTTTCTATTGTGACGTCAAAATGAAAATATCGCCAAATATTGTGATGTCTGGTGTCAGACCGCTTTATGAATCTACTGGAAAATCAGCTATTGGAGGAGAGAGCACAAGTGATTTTTAGCTAACCTCGAACAAGTTGAGTGAGCTAATGCTATAACCCTCCGCGTCCGTGTCCAGTTAAGAAGTTTGGGGTAGCTCAGTATTTGGCAAAGCACTGATGCTACAGTTACCAAACTTGCACAAGTGATTCATCTTGGGATGCTGAGGTGAATCCATGCATTGGATGCTGCATCTGACCTACATTTTCCGCTTGATTGACTTGATTAAGAAGTTTGGGGTAGCTCAGAGTGGCTTGGTTAAGAAGTTTGGGGTAGCTCAGTATCTGACAAAGTACTGATGCTACAGTAACCAAACTTGCACAAGTGATTTATCTTGGGATGCTGAGAGGAACCCATGCACCGGATGCTGCATCTGACCTACATTTTCCACTTGAATGACTTGGTTAAGAAGTTTGGGGTAGCTCAGAGTGGCTTGGTTAAGAAGTTTGGGGTAGCTCAGTATCTGACAAAGTACTGGTGCTTCAGTAACCAAACTTGCACAAATGATTCATGTTGGGATGCCAAGAGGAACTCATGCATCGGATGCAGCATCTGACCTACTTTTTCGCTTGAGTGATTTTGCCTTTAAAAGCCAATATTGAGCAAAGTATAAGTGCTACATGTACCAAACTTGCATATTGGATGTATCTTTGATCAAACTTTCATAAAATGACCTTGACCTACTTTTTCCGCTTGAGTGATTTTTGCCTTTAAAAACCAATATTGAGCAAAGTAAAAGTGCCACAATGTACAAAAAAATTGCATATAGGATGTATCTTTGATCAAACTTTCGTAAAATGACCTTGACCTACTTTTTCCGCTTTAGTGATTTTGCTCTATAAAGCCAATATTGAGCAAAGTATAACTGCTACATGTACCAAACTTGCTTATTGGATGTATCTTTGATCAAACTTTCATAAAATGACCTTGACCTACTTTTCCCGCTTGAATGATTTTACCTTTAATAGCCAATATACATGTTCTTAGAAATATGTTTGAATTGAATTTTGCTGCCACGAGGTGAGCTTCGTAATCTGTGATTACCTATGTTTTCCTTCTTTGTGTGCACACAGTGCTACATGTCAGTGTAGTTGTTAGAAAAATAGTGAGGAGACATAAAGGTAGTTGTCTAAACTCAAAAAGGAGGAGGAGGAGGGTGTATGGGAATGTTTGTTGGGCCATAAATCTATGATTTAAAACCACCTAGTCAATTCCTTGCGTATCTTTTTAACTTTAATCTTTTATCATAACTCAGATATTTCAATTGACAGAAATGTTTTTACTTTAAAAGTAAAAGGGGTGATAGATGATAAATTAAGCAATGTCATTTTCAAGGTCTCACTAAATTAGTGTGAAAAAGTAGTTGTGTGATTAATTACTTAAAACATGCTTCTTATCATTTCACATCTCATAACGATATTACATGTTCCAGTCTCTAAATATGTTACCAAGTTTGATCTATTCCATGGTAGTATAAGATATACGATCCAATCATCCAGATCAGATAGTTACGGTACCACAGGGTAATACCTTACACTGTATGGGTGTTTATCTTTTGTATCAGTATCAGAGCTCTGATCTGTAGGTCAGGAAGCATGTCAACTTTCTTTGGAAATCAAAATGAGACTAATGATTGTAACTGAAGAAAGTGAAGGATTAGAGATTTAAATTTAAGGTTGCTGAATTTATTAGTCTCAAAGAATTTAAAGATTGTCAACATTTCACTTGTACTGGGTGTAAGAATTTTTACATGGAGAAGTAGAATTTCTGTCCATGTAAATTTTTTTTAAAGCATCGAATATGTGCGAATCTACATTGGACATTTGATAACAAATGATGTAAATTGGACCAGTCTTGAATTTGCTGGACAGGTCTGGCGGCATTAGGCATACACTGGAATTTGAATTTGATTTCTTTATTTAGGCTTTGTCATTTAATAGTATAAGGTTTATATAAGTGTAAGAATTTTTACATGGTGAAGAAGATTTTAAGTTTTCTTTCTTTATTTTAGGCTTCGTCATTCAGTAGTATAACAGATTCAACAATGTCTCTTAACATCATCACAGTCACACTAAATATGGGTAAGTCATATAGTACCTGTTTGATAGTATAACAGATTCAACAATGTCTCTTAACATCATCACAGTCACACTAAATATGGGTAAGTCATATAGTACCTGTTTGACTATTATACTAAAAGGGAGGTAAATCATATTGTACATGTACAACATGTACAAAATGTAGCAGAAACAGTAAAAATGATGCAGAGTGACATAATAGTGTAATTATGAATTAGTGCTCATGTCATTTTCCCTTTATTAAGTATTTGGTAGCTTTGTACTTTCTATAATAATTGCTTATTCCGTATTTTCGAAAACCAGAGTTACTTCCGGTTTGGGACGGTATCTGACGTAGACTAATTGTGACGTCATCAATTCTATGGAAACGGTTCTAAAACTCTGGGAAATGACGGTATAAAAACGGCGTTACCATACCATTTTCATGATGTCATAATGGTTTTACCTCAGATGCCGTCATAAATGGGAAGTAACTCTGTATTCTGCAAAGACTGAATATTGATCAGTAGACCTTTTATACAATAAAGTTCAATCAGATCACTCATATGATATTTTACCCTCTCAAAACAATGATACGAAGTAATCACGCAGCAGTATATACCATGGCTTGGAGCGGTATGACGTCATTTCATTGTTTTGAGTGGGTAAAATGTCAAATGGAAAGACATAGTGATCTGAGTTAACCTTGTCATGGTCTATGTTACAAATCTATCTTGTATGTCATTTATTTGAAGATGTACTTGAATTTATGATGTATGAAGGTTGGTTATAATGACTTTCATTTATGATAAGCATGGCAAAATTTATAAATTTTGACTTAAAGATGCCTCCTTCAGTAATACTACTTACTTAATGAATTATTTCTATATTTCAGACACAGTCAATTTTCTAGGCATCAGTATTGTAGGTCAGAGTAACAAAGGAGGAGACGGGGGAATTTATGTCGGCTCTATCATGAAAGGGTACATACAGTTATAAGTTTATTTCTGGAAGCCAATAACAATCTCCTGAGTTTCATGTTGAATAGAAATAAAGCAGCATTCATACATCTTGTTTCTCACTTGAGACATTAGATAAAATGGAAGTATGATAGTTTTAGCATCTCGGACATCTCAACGGGGAGTTTGAGATGAGATATTTTGAATCATGATAAAAACCAAAAATTAATCTTCTGCGTCCAGGGGCATTAGTGTTTTACAAACACATCTTGTCATGATCAAGATGCTCTTTGGATTTTCAGAATAATACTTTGTAAATGCTTGTTTCTGTAGTTTGAATCTAAACATTTTGTTTTGAATACATCATTCTATTTTAAATACAACGCTGATTTTAACCAGGAAAAGTTAACTCAGTATTCCATCTTTTTGATATACAGAGTTACTTCCCTCTTGGGACGGTATCTGACGTAAACACATTATGACATAATGAAATTCCTATAGAAATGTTGTATTTGAAGCATGTTTCCCTGAATTTTATGCTTGTTCACATAGAATTTGATGGCGTCATAATTCCTTTGTGTCAGATACCTTTAAGTTTCTAAATCAGAATGGAACAAAAAGACCAAATTGTACATGTGTATTGTGATTTACAGTGGAGCAGTAGCCCAGGATGGTAGAATAGAGCCAGGTGATATGATTTTGGAAGTTAACGGTGTCAGCTTCGAAAATATGAGTAACGATGACGCCGTGCGGGCGTTAAGGGAAGCTGTACAAAAACCTGGGTAAGATTGTATTAAAAAAGAAAAACTTACAGTATTACCATGATGTGTACATTTCATATTTGTGTTATGTTGGTTTTTCTGTAGGAAAAGAAAGTTGGAAATATATTGCAAGGAAAAAGGTTTGGACGTTAGATGTGAAAATGCAAGAATCAATACAAACAGAAAGAGGAAAGGAAATCTGAATATTGTAGATAATATATTGTTTAAGTTAAAACTTATTGTGTTAGATGAAAAGTTATGAGTCTATTTTGATGTAAAAGTTCAACTATCACTGATTACTTTTTGAAATGATTTGAACTGTAATCATGCTAATATTGTTGTCTTACAGTCCAATTACACTAGTCGTTGCCAAGTGCTGGGACCCTAACCCAACCAAAGGTTATTTCACCGTACCCCGACAGGAACCTGTACGACCAATCGACCCCTCGGCCTGGGTAGCACACACCACCGCTCTACAGCAGAACTTTATGAACCGTGTCGGGGGACCCGCTCCGTCTATAAGCAATATGACGTCTACAAGCTCCTCTCTCACCAGCTCTATACCAGAATCTGAAAGTAAGTATCCTAAGTAAAAATGGTCATATGCTTTTCTGGTCTCTAACTATTTTCATGGGAATTCCAGGGATAGACAAAGGGTATCCTTTTCTGAAATCCCATACTTTGATCTTCTTCTCATTTCAATGTAAATAAAGCTGCAATTGGTCATATTCATTGAAATTGAGATGGGCATATTTTCTCAATAGCATATCAAAAATAGCTTGATTTGGTAAATTGTCAAATCATGAAGACAAGTATAACTTTAAGCACTGAGTTTTTCATAAATTTTAGATTCTGAGTACTGATTATTTTATACTATTGAAGAATTCTGATATTGTTGAAAGAATGGGAAGTAAAAAAGAATTTAAGAGAGAGAGCTTTGAACCTTGTACTGTGTATTGTCTAGAAGTTTATGTCATAGTTAATTCGCATTGAAGATTCTATTGAAGACTTTCTAAACATTTTTAAGGATTGACAGATTTTTAGCTCACCTCGACGAAGTTGAGTGAGCTTATGCTATAACCCCACGCGTCCGCGTCCGCGTCCGGTTAAGAAGTTTGGGGTAGCTCAGTATCTGACAAAGTACTAATGCTACAGTAACCAAACTTGCACAAGTGATTCATCTTTGGATGCTGAGGTGAACCCATGCATCAGATGCAGCATCTGACCTACATTTTCCGCTTGAGTGACTTGGTTAAGAAGTTTGGGGTAGCTCAGTATCTGACAAAGTACTAATGCTACAGTAACCAAACTGGCACAAGTGATTCATCTTTGGATGCTGAGGTGAACCCATGCATCAGATGCAGCATCTGACCTACATTTTCCGCTTGAGTGACTTGGTTAAGAAGTTTGGGGTAGCTCAGTATCTGACAAAGTACTAATGCTACAGTAACCAAACTGGCACAAGTGATTCATCTTTGGATGCTGAGGTGAACCCATGCATCGTATGCAGTATCTGACCTACATTTTCCGCTTGAGTGACTTGGTTAAGAAGTTTGGGGTAGCTCAGTATCTGACAAAGTACTGATGCTACAGTAACCAAACTGGCACAAGTGATTCATCTTTGGATGCTGAGGTGAACCCATGCATCGGATGCAGCATCTGACCTACATTTTCCGCTTGAGTGACTTGGTTAAGAAGTTTGGGGTAGCTCAGTATCTGACAAAGTACTGATGCTACAGTAACCAAACTTGCACAAGTGATTCATCTTTGGATGCCGAGATGGACCTATGCATCGGATGCAGCATCTGACCTACTTTTCCCACTTGAGTAATTTCGCTTTTAAAAGCCAATATTGAGCAAAGTATAAGTGCTACATGTACCAAACTTGCATATTGGATGTATCTTTGATAAAACTTTCATAAAATGACCTTGACCTACTTTTTCCGCTTGAGTGATTTTGCCTTTAAAAGCCAATATTGAGCAAAGTATAAGTGATACATGTACCAAACTTGCATATTGGATGTATCTTTGATCAATCTTTCATAAAATGACCTCGACCTACTTTTTCCGCTTGAGTGATTTTGCCTTTAAAAGCCAATATTGAGCAAAGTATAACTGCTACATGTACCAAACTTGCATATTGGATGTATCTTTGATCAAACTTTCATAAAATGACCTTGACCCACTTTTTCTGCTTGAGTGGTTTTGCCTTTAAAAGCCAATATACATGTACTAAGAAATATGTTTGAATCGAATTTTGCTGTCACGAGGTGAGCTTCGTAATCTGTGATTACCTATGTTTAAAAATCCGGGCAAAGAGCATGTTGTGAAATAGGAATTTTTTTTTTCATGAAAAATAAGATAAGAAAAAACAGAGTTCACTTTTTATACAATAAAATTATACTTTAATTTACCTATTGCAGGATTTGATGATCTGAATTTAACAATCAACACTGACATGGCCACTGTAGTCAAAGCCATGGCCCAGCCGGACTCCGGGCTTGAGATACGAGATAGAATGTGGCTCAAAATCACCATACCAAACGCTTTTATAGGTAAGTACTGTAAATGTAGTCAAAGCCATGGCCCAGCCGGACTCCGGGCTTGAGATACGAGATAGAATGTGGCTCAAAATCACCATACCAAACGCTTTTATAGGTAAGTACTGTATATGTAGTCAAAGCCATGGCCCAGCCGGACTCCGGGCTCAAGATACAAGATAGAATGTGGCTCAAAATCACCATACCAAACGCTTTTATAGGTAAGTACTGTAAATGTAGTCAAAGCCATGGCCCAGCCGGACTCTAGACTCGAAGCATGGGACAGAATGTGGCCTAAAATCAACATACCTAACGCATTTATAGAAAGTTATCCATCAGTTAGAAAAATATTTAACTTCATTCCTTAAATCTCTGAAGACACAAAATTAAAGTCTAAGTCTGTTTTGTGAAAAAAAATGATAATTTTACTGTTTGAAAAAATTTATAATGTTTACACAACAATTATCTTCACATGTTATTATATTTCTGTATGACAGGATCTGATTTACATTAACTACAACAATAATCATATTCACATGTAATTATATTTCTGTATGACAGGATCTGATTTACATTAACTACAACAATAATCATATTCACATGTGATTATATTTCTGTATGACAGGATCTGATTTAGTGGATTGGTTATTTACACATGTAGAAGGCTTCGCTGATAGACGGGACAGCAGAAAGTATGCATGTAATTTACTGAAAGCTGGATATATACGGCATACCGTCAATAAAATCACGTTCTCAGAGCAGTGCTATTACGTTTTTGGAGACCTTTATGGAAGTAAGTAATACACGGCAAACTTTGGTTATGTACGTGTATCTTGATCTATTTTTACATATGGGAAATTTCATTTTCTTTTAAGTAAATATGGAGCTTGAAGATTTACGCAGCTTATGAATGAGAAATCACTGAAAGGAAGCATAAGATTTTTATATATCGGAGCTTTAATATGTAAACAGTTAACTCTGTGCATTATTCAGCATGTTAAGCAGATGAACAATATGTCTTGGCGAGCAAATTGCCTTCATCATCGACATGATTTGTAGAACATATGAATGTCATCTCTCATGTTATCATGTAATTCCTACATACGTGTATGTTTATCTATTTGATCATTATATCTTCGTCAGTATATCATGTATTTGATGTATTCATTCAGATTATTAGCTTATTTCCTGTCATATTCCTTATTTATTTTATTGCTCAGTTCTACCGTTTTGCTACATACCCATATTTTGACTTTCGACCTTCATCATTCTCTTTTAGATGGACCTCTATACCCAGGTTTGTGGCACCATTATATCTACATGTGTATATATATACTGTATTTATTTCTCAAGTTTGTCCTCTTCTCACTCTGAAAGTTAATTTTTACAATGCTTGAAATTGGAAAATCGTAAATTTCGAACATGTATTGCAAAATAGGCCTAGAAAAATCATGCTAGTCAGTAGGAATTTTTGCATGCTTCCACTATATCATGTGCATTATTTCAAAAAAGTTTCAAACTTATTTTGAACAAAACAATTGAAAGGATAAATGAATGACAACCTTATCAATGTTTTGGTACACTCTTAAATTGTACTTGCAATTATATTCAGTTTGATTAAAAGTCTTTTAAGGCATTCAGTGGGTAATGAGAAGTAATTGGGGCACCCATTTATGGTATCCTAACTACTAAAATTACAGCATAGTTATAATGTAAGAATTAATTAAACATTTTTTACCAATTTGGATATTGAATAATTAGGTTATTTAAAGAGTTATGGGCCCTTATGGTTAACATTGAACTCTATGGGAAAAAGTTATTAGTCCCCTATACCGGCAACGCCGCAGGGCACTCTTAGTTTTCTCTCTCTTATTTTTCTTAAAGTTTTCAACAGAATGATGGGGCAGTAAAAATCAATTGGTCAAAATTTTCCAAAAAACATTTTTCTTTAATTTTTGTTGAAAAATCAAAGAGTTCATCAATTAGTTTTTCTGAATTTTTTTTTTTAAATTCTTTTTTTTTCGATATTTTTCATCAAGGGAAGATAACTCCTTAATGTGGCTCTATTCAAAATATTTCTTATTACAATATCTAGGCTAGTATAAAAGTTTTTAAAATACTATATGACACAAAAAAGAAGTTTAAGGGGTAACGAGTGTCTGCTTGTATAAATGACAGAAAAAAATAAAAATCTGAATTTTTTTTTTTCAGTTATTTTTTATTATTTACTGAAAATATGAGTGATTTGGAAGCATATGACATTAATTTTGATAACCTTTCCAACATTAATTTTGATACACCTTTCCATCAATACTTCATCACAAACTGATATTGAAGATGATGACAGTCTCATGAGACAATGCACAAAATTTGTACACCTAATTGGAATCTCAAAAAATTACTGTTGCAGAATATTTTTGGGGGGATGCAACTTATGTAATATTCATGTACTGTGACATAAAAAGTAGAAAAAAGCATGAAACACTGAGGTATCCATCAATTCTTTTATGTTACAGCTCGGCAAATCTGATCAGCTTCAAAGTTTCAAATACAAAAGTTGCTAGAGTTATCTTCCCTGTAAAATATATTTCTGTGAAGTAAAGGCAATCAGACGACATCTCATTTTCGAATAAAAACCTGATCATTTTAAGAATTATTTAGATTTCTAAATGAACGTAATTAGATTTTTTCCAAGGCGGGGTGGGGGGGGGGTCCAAGCAAATGAGGGGGGGGGGATGTTTCTAACCTATTGTTGTTATAAAGTTTATACGTTAAGACGAGAAAAATCAGACGAATAAAATTAAATTTAAGGTAAGGGGAATTATACAATTTTGAGAAAATAATCGGGAAAAAGAATAAGTCCTGATGATTTCCACTGATCCAGAGCACCAGACCTGATAAAAACTATCAAAGAATAGATGCCCTAGTCTTTTCGTTTAACTCTTTTGAGTGAACATTCCCATTATTTAGTGATCAAGTCATTTGGATCTCATCCTCAATGTTTTAAAAAGTTGTGCGAGGATTTCCCGCGTTGAACTGGTAAAGGGTTGTCAAATGTGAATATTTCCAGTGCGAAAACGTTTTGGTGCGAGTCAAATCGCAACCTTTTCATGTATCTCTTTGTTAAAGAGTTCCGATAATTTGTAAAATTTGACTCTGACTTTAACGGGAAAACAGTTAAACACGGATTGAAACGAAGTAATTGACTGTGCGAGTTAGCTCGCTTACCAGCCACTCGTTACCCCTTGAATGAGGAATACATCTAATTTCACTGTTTTTGGTATAATTTCTTTCATTACTTCTAACATTGAATACCTTGAATAAAATTATCAAAAATTTTCCTTAAACTTTCTCAAACTGTTAATTTACAATAAATGATTCAATTTTGATAACAGGTGGAATTTTTTGCCTTTATTTTCCTTTATCACACATTAGGCTAGATTACACTCATATTTTTCACAAAAGAGGTGAAGGTTGTTCTTGATTGCAAGGCATCTATACATCCGATTCTTCCAAATAACTCATTATACATACTGACCATGCCTAGGTTTATTAAAGGAACCTCTATATGTCCCAGCTGTTTAAATTTTGCAGTGATTTTTGTCATAAGTCATGATACAGATACAATTTATCGTGACATCACAATAAAAATGTGTTCCCTGCTGGTACATTTAGAGGTCATGTTTTCAAACCATGAGTTCAGTCTTTTTTCTCTGGCATGTCTTCTATATACTTCACTCTATCACACATAAATCATCCTCTGCCCTATTTTATACATTATAACATGTTCATTCCATCAAATAATTCAGTTTTGTCAAAGTTCGATTGTTTGTTATTTTCATTTTATCAGTATATTCCATTTACATGCAGATTTTGAACTTCTTTGATCAGTACAACAAGTAAATGGGATATTTCAAGCAATTAAATGTAAAAGTCTTGTCAAAGTTACATTTGACTTTTGTATTGCTTGAAAGTGTGAATTGTAGAAAACCACAGGTGCACATTTTCTAATGGAGATTTGACTTTGACTTTAAATAAAGGTCAAGTTCATATCAAGACTAGAGTTTCTGGCATGATTTAGCTCAGCTTTAAATTAAGCTGATTTTAGTCTTTCACAAACTAAATAAAATTTTGAATTAGGTTGGACTTTGTATGAATTTAAAAAAAGTTTATTTTCAGACCCAAACTCCCATTAAGCATTTCACGAACTTCATTTTCATTAGAATGCATAATCATGTCTGGATTTTATTGCACATATAAGTACATGTAATATACTGTTAACATGGTTATTTTCACACGGTGAAAATTTCATGATTATAACATCAAGACTTTTCGTGTGGGAGAAATGTTCATGATAAAAATGTCATTCCCATTGTAAGAATGCAACGGGGATATTTTCACATGGGGGAAATTTTTGCGAAATCTTCCACGTTTACATTATGTCTTGAAACTGCAATTCTGAATCAGTCATATTCTGCTTCATGGATATACATGTATCATGCATTATGTCATGAAATGTCAGTTTAAATATAACGATTGTGACATAGATTTCATTGACCATGTTGTACATGGTAGTAAGGAGTAGAAGGGTTCTAGTTTATATAAGTATAGAGATTTGTATGTTACAAGGTGATAATGCTATGGTTAGGGCTGCAACTATTCACCACGGTTCTCGATTAACTGCCGTTTACGATGACCATTCGATTCACGGTATGACACTGTCCTTGTATTGATCTTTTTCGATTCATTTGAAAAACAACATTAAGACATAAGCAGACAAAGTTTCAACATAGCTTATGTCTAATGTTCTTTATACAAATTCATTAAAGATCATTTGAGGTGACTGACTCTTCATAGTATTGCTCTCTTATTTAAAGTTTTCTTTTATACCAGTGGAAAATACAATTTAAGACTGCCCAAATCCCTATCTTAAGCTTGATTTCATCTGTCCTGCGAAAAATATCAAAGAATTGTGATTCAAATCGCACTGAAAGCAAATATTGTGATATGTATTGTATAGATGCAGCCCTACTTATGGTGAGCCAAGTTCATATGTATATTGAAGATGATCACTTCCGTTTGATGGAATCACTGTCAAGATTTATTTTTCTGAAAAGTTCAGAAATAAGACAACGTTCATAGTTTACTTCAATCAAATTTATTTTGATTGCTTCCTTTGTCCTAATTGACTTACCAAAAAGTTTTGTATTCATTGTCTATGTTCATTCATTTCTTACGAAAAATTTTGTATTAAACAAGACATCAACTTGCACATCTTACTATCCTGTACCGACAATTTTCTATAACCTAGTGATATGATAACCTAGAAATCTGACATCATATAAGTCAGTTGAGAAACTTCTATTTTCAAGGAATCTAGATTATATTTGTTCGTTTGTTTTGTATTGTTACAGATTTATCTGCCCTTAGTTTAGAGGACGTGGACTCAGTATCAGAGGCAGATCGGGACACGTTAGCCCCATTACCCCCACCACAGTGGAACAATCAATACCCGTACAGTAATCAGAGTTATCTCCCTCAGAACCTTAGTTATATACCCCCGTATAGTTACACCAGCAACGACTCACAGAGCTACATGGGAAGTCTGGTGGACGGCGGAGATAAAAGTGTCATTAGTGGGTTGTCCGTGGCGACGGGAGGCGCTGGACCAGGCGGAAATGGAAGTGCCGGAAGTGTTCACAGTACGTCAGGTGAGTGCGCTATAAATAAAAAAAGAGTTATATTTAATTATTCCCTTATACTCAGTAGATTTGTATCAGTTGCTATGCAGCACATGTATGGTTGCTTGGCAACATAAATCCTAGTCTATGGCTGCTTTGCGACAGAAGCCAGAAGCAAATTATACTGCAAATTGCCAAATCTGGTTGCTATGCAGCTTTGATATTGTTGCCTAGCAACATATCAACATGCAAGATCAGCTTAGTAACTGTTGCTGCTGGCAACAGAAAAATAAAATCATATTTTATGTATTGCTGAAACAGAAATATTTTGTCATAAACGTATTTTTATGTCAAAAACCTTGGTCACAACCTAGATGTGCAATCTGCATGCACTAGAGCTGATTCTAATATGCCTTTAGATAAACATGTAACAGTTCTGTCTTATTTTATATGTTATGTAGACATTTATTTTATACTAGATTATAGCTTAATTAGTAGCATTTCTGACTCAAGGGTGACTTGATTCTAATCAAAGTGGTAAAATTTTCAACTGCTCAAAGGCATGAATATTTTCGAAAAGCATGTGCAATGTGTGTTTTATTAAGTTTTTCACCCGTTTGGTTTTTAATCCAAATGCTTGATTGATTTGAAGTAATTTTGTACAGTTTTGGACTAAAATGTGAACTGCTTTTGTTTTCACCCCGTTTTGATTGAAATAGAATTTTGGTAATGTCGCAAAACCATTTGTTATGTTTTTGTTCTGCTTGCTTTTTTTCCAGTCGTCCAAAAAGACTGCACTTGTATATTAAGTACATACAATCACCTCCGTAAACTATGGACAGATAAAGACAAGCAGCTATATAATCAACAAGGGCCCAATGTAAATAGCACAGGAACAGATACATGTGGGGTTCACGCGAGGCTCGATCGCGTACCCTCAAAACACTCCATAGCTAGCTCTACTGGTTTGTAACCTTCTAAGTCACACTCTCTATTCTCGTCTCACACACTCTAGTACTCTCTTACACTACTTAGCCGTAGATTGAAGTATACACAGCTACACAAACTAACAATTTCTTATTTTACGGCAGCATAGAATGAAGGAACTTTGAAATGGCTGAACGGGATTTGTACTTGATTGAGAAAAAGATAGGGGAAAAAAATTACTGACAATGCAACTCACTTTGGAAATCTAAAATTTGAAGTTTTGTCTAGTTTGTCTGCAAATTTTCAGATTGAAATTCATATAGGGGAATAGATCTTGAACTCTCGCAAGCTAGCGGTGTAATCTATATTTTTATACAGTCAATACTACACTCACAGTGACAGAAAGTAATTTTCAGATGTTTTATATGTTGATTTTAGCGTGACATCTATGGAGAATGTCAACAACGTCACGCCAAAATTAAAACGTAAAAATCACTATCTAAAACTATTTTCTTTTGCTGTTGGCATAGTATTGATTGTAGGGACATATTACTTGCACCATTAGTTAGGAGAGTTCGAGATCTATCCCCAAATATGAATTTTGATTGGAATATATAACTTTTAGAACTTTTCCAATTTCCAAAGTGAACCACACGGACAGTAATTTCTTCTTAACCATGTGGATATGATTGTCATTTTGGTTACTTTCCCTTCTGTAGTTCTTTCTATTGGTCTTTGTATATTTGAAAGATTGAATTTCTCTACCAATTATCTTAGATCAATACATTCATGAGTTCTTAATTATTTTATTTGAATCACTGCAACTTCACACATTTTTAAGTTCGTCAATGTTATATATAGATCCCAGTTTCCATTGCTTAGCATATAGATGTTGTAATTTTTCATTGATTTACTTTTTAAAATATTTAAACTTTTTATGATATTACATGTACATTTGTACTAAGAGAAAACCAGTGTATTATGACTGTTGTACATTTACTTTTAAGGTTTGGTTCAGAATTATTTTACATTGACTTCCTTAGGACATTGTCATTATGTAGATACGTATTTGTTATTGTCCATTTTACATACTGGAGGTATATCTGATTTTATTAGATGCAATACATATTGTTGAAGTACTATTGTTTATGAAGTTGTTAAAAATAAGATAAAGGTCAAAGGTCAGTAATAGTTATAACACATTGTAATGACAACGAATATGATGTCAGACCTTTATCCAGTCTTTGAAGAAAAATGAAAATTGTTTAGAATGTTACTTGTAAATTATGAAAAATGGGTATAAGTATCCCCTATAGTGCAGTATTTTTTTTTCCTCTTTATACTGTAAACACGGTTAATTTCACTCGGGAAAATTTCACAATTATAACATCAAGACTTATCACTTGGGGGAAATATTCGTGATATAAATATATCTTCCATTATAAGAATGCAGCAGGGTTATTTTCGCGTGGGGGAAATTTTCGGGAAGTCCATTGATTTGCAAAATACTGGAAAATTACCCCCACATGAAAATTTCCAAGTTTACAGTGTGTTATTGTGAATTACCATAAGGAATGTATAATCTGGTAATGCATGTTACAAGATTCCTGTAACTCTAAACAGTACTGACTCTGCTGAATCCTCTACAATAGGCTCTCACTATTATAATACTTTAACATTCTTATAGAGATGTTTGATCAAACTTTTATTTGGATTTCCTCAGAATTTTCCATCACTGAGTTTTCAAATTTTCGACAATACACCTGTTAGAAGATAGTATGATGTCATAATCAAATAGCCAATCAAATGATTGTTTTGCATACAATGTGTGTGCCTAAATATTAGATTTAGTGATCAGTTTATGTTACATACCATCCCATAAAAGCAGGTCACTTTGTATACGACAAAAGATGCAGATTTTCACACTTTTTTCTATGTCACTTGCAATGCAGGGGGCAACAAGAAAGGGATTCCTAAAGCCGACCTTTGTCTGTCTGTCTGTCTGTCTGTCTAGTAATCACACTTTCAAGCTGTAACTTTTTTGGTATACATTATACTCCATTAAGCTTGCAGGGATGGATGATAGACCATGGTTATGGTCAAGGTCACCTTCAAGGTCAATGGTCAAGGTCACCTTCAAGGTCAATAGGCCAATTATTTACATGTAGGTTCAAACTTACAACAGGCAATATACCTGTTCTTGAATAGTCGGGTAATTCTTAAATACAATGTAAATTCTTTATTGACTTATTAGAGAGGTTGAGATTTCGTACGTATAACTTGTACGGGTACGTCTAATGTACAAGTTGAACTACACATCACTTTTGTTGAGGTTTCATTTCAAAGACAAATTAGCGTATGTGTAAAAACTTAGTGAACATGATTTGACTTTTGGACAGGTAAAATTCAAAAGAAAAGCTTTGTTTGGTAGAATCTATATTGAGATAGAAACTTGAAAGCATTCTGAATTGATTTTCAAACTTGTTACACTATTCTATAAAATAAAGCGAATGAAATCTCTTGAAATAGCATTCTACATGTACCTCTCTTATTTATACGTTTACTGGTGACATGTAGCTTATAAAGTAAATGACGTCAAACGCAAGAAATGATTACGTCACAATAGCGGATCTGAACACAAGTACACAGACAAGTTACATGTAGAAAATCTCAACCTCTCGATTGTATGATGCACAACAATTCACAAATGTAATTTTTAATTTCTACATGTATTATACGGAAAACATGTCACATTGTTTATCATGCTGATGTTTTACAAGGTTTTTCTATTTATGTATATGACTAGTATATATATAGTATGATAAAAAAATTATGGTTGTAATTTTGTAAAAAAAAAAAAAGTCATCCTGTAAGGGAAAAAATCTAAGCAAGAAGCTTGGCATGTTTTCAGATATTCACTTTTGAGGGTTTTATTGCATGCTGGTAAAATGAATTGCTTGCAAGTATAATTTATATCACATATCTTGGTTAGTATTGATTCATCATCTCTCCCACATTATATACAGGAAAATGTTTGCTTTTCATTGCTTACAGAATATTTCATACCCAGCATGTCAAATTCAGATTACCAAATGGAAGGAGCTACACTTGCACGAATTAAGTTTCAGGTTCTTTGTATTTGCAGTGATTCGCAATTGGTTTGGAAAAAAAGATGCATGTTTACATTAAAGTCGTTGGGGCTTTTGATTATTATTCAATTTTTTGACAGAGCAGACGATGTGAGATATTTTTAAAACGTTGATTTCATTCCTTTTGGCAGTTCACAATGCCTGTTGTGTGCCGATGAATCTTCCTCCCTCTGCAAAGAAACTTTTGTCCAATACCATTTGTGTTGGCACAGAGCCAAACAATAATGTACGGGGTAAAAAATCAAACACGGAAAAGGACAAAAACACTAAAAAGGACAACACTGACTCTAATAAGAAAGACTCCGCTGAAACTCCTAAAAAGTCAGACAGTCCCGAAAATACAGCTAAGGAGAAACCTAAAAAAACTGTCACTATTAAAGACGAGAGACCAACTGTTGTTGCTAGGGATAGTGTCACCTCCATAGAAACAGTTGCTAAGCAACCGGAGAATGATCCCACCATTGGTGACAAAGAATTTGGTGATAGTATTATTATATAGTGAGGAAAGTAGCGCTCCATTTTAGGCATGTCCACATGTATTCGGTTGCTGTTTCGCCATTATAAACCCGTACATGTAAACCAGAGCGACTAAATATAACAATGAACATTTCCAATATGCTTGGAGAATGACTCATTACTAATTCACTAATGCTAGGTTGTACTAAGCTTTTCTATTTCAGCACTACATTTATCTTTGATATCCGGTCTGGGATTTAGGCTAGAGTGTACCCATATTTGGTCAGAGTGGAAACATAGTGCATTGTCTGCCATACTTGGACCATGCTTATATAGCTTCTTAATCTGCTTTTCAGACGGTCATTTTGTTATATTTCTGTGTATTATGATTTGGAGAGTGTTGCCTCTAGATTACAAACGCTTATATCAAGATTTCACTAGAAAAATAATGTACAGCGAGACTTTGCTTTGCTTCATTATGAAAAAAGAAGAGAAATACACACATTTTGTACTTTGCACAATCTAATCCCTTTTGCTTCAGTTGGCTGTGAAATCATACAAGAATAGGAGAAACTGGCTTGAATAGAAATTTGATGGCTTCTGCTTTAGGTGTCCCATTTACCCTTTATCATTTGATGTGAAGTTGCAGTGTTTCAGTAAAATTATGTTTCTTCAAACAGTTTAAAATCATTTTGCAATATTTAATTCTCTTTTGTATCAAAAGGGAAATATTTTTGTAGTAAAATTCTTTTTTGATATTGATTTGAGTTGTTTTGATTTTAATTTTTCCAAGCAGCAATACATGATCTTAGTCTTGTATGTTTACAGGAAGTAGTGCCTCCGGGGGGAGCCGTAAGGACAAAGAGAAGTCTGGGAAATCGGGAAGTCCCGCAGGAAGCGGTGGTTCTGATTCAGAAACAGCAAGCATGGTCAGTGCTCGACGTGTCAACTTACAACCTGCCCCTCGTGACCTCAACGCAGTACCGCAAGACCTTAGCGGTAGTCGACAGTCATTTAAAATGGCTATGGGAAACCCCTGTGAGTTCTTTGTTGATGTCATGTGATCAATGTCATGTGGCCCCTCTACAGCCAATCGGATTTCATCCTTTTGTTAACTGCATGCCTGCCCTCTGTGACTGCCTGACCTACTATTGGTTGTTGTCCGTAATCATTTTTGTTCAACCTTATGAAAAAAAAAATGGAGACGAAAATTTAATCCATTTGTACGATTTTAGACATCTACAGCTTATTATTATTATTATTTGTTCTATCTTATGTCAGATTTTACAGCCAAAGTACAGCTGTGTTTTAATGCCAAATATGCAATTTTAGAATTTTGTCTATTGTAAATTTGTATTATGTAATTATAGCGGAATCTGTACAGATAAATCTGATATGCATGGTTGTCATATATTACATGTATTTCAGTTTATATCATATTGTATAATTCATTGGTTTGTCTTTATTTGATAGAGTGATTTTTTTCACATGAATTTACAAGTTTTTGTTGTAAATGTGTGTTTTAAGTTAGTGACAAGTATTATTTATTAGGAGAAAGTAGAATGCTGATTGGAAGAGTGTATGTGAGTGTTTGTGAGAGTTTGTGAGTGAGTGTGAGAGAGATAAGAGATGTGTGAATGCTTCACTGCATATAATCTGCACATACAGTGTCCAGTGCAATGAATTATGTCACGACATCTACTATTATAACTCTAGCTTTCTGTTGGGATGTAAAACATGAGAAATCTTTAAATAAATCATCATTTATCTACCATTTACATTTGAGCCTTTCCCCCCGACTTCATTTTTGAAAAAGTAAAGAACAGAAGATAAGTAAATTGCATTATGGACATACAGAATTAAGAAGAGTTTATCTTTTAATGACACCTTTCACATGGTAAATCACGAAAGTCTTGCGAGATTGTTTGCTCACAGCCAGTATAATGCATTTTAAATATAATTCAATATGCTGTGATATCTCTTAAAGGACAAAATCTAAAATCTAAATTTCTCTGTAATCTGAGTAATATAGAGGGATTCTGCTTGACAAAGATTTAGAATTTGTTATTTGACAAATGCTAAGGAAACAGCAATGAGACCCAAGTTTTATCATAGTTAGTGTTTTTCACCCATGTGTAGACTAAATGAATGGACAAAAAACATTTACTTCTTGAATTTTATTATATGCCCTTTTTCAAAAGATCTTCATAGCTAACAGTATTATGGTTCCTTGCTTTTAGTACTTGCAGTACAATGTTAAACAATTTTGCTTTTGTCATCTGAGTCTAAAGAAATGAATACGTATGAGTTTAAGGAAAAAGGATTAAAGGAAGATAATTGTATTCATCAAAAACTGAAGTATATTCTTCTTGTTCCCAGTATAAGTTATTTTATACAAGAGATTATATTTTTTTTACGTTGTCATTCAATGTAACATCACGATGAAAGAGACAATTCCTTTCTGATATAATGTTGCCAGTTCTTCATAGTCTCTCAAACCCAGAATGATGGTACAAACTCAATAGAAAAAAGAAATGAGAAAGTTGTCCATAGTAGGTCTAACAGAAAATCCATTCATTTAAGTTTCCCCTGTTCAGTATCTCTTCCTGACAATACATATATGATGGTGAATTTTCTTTCTTTTAATCATTTGACATGAAATAATACATGTATAGATACATAAGCTGGCATTATATTAACGTTAGGTTGTACATCTACAAAATTCTCCGTTTCATTTCGTTGAAGGACACATTATTCTTAGAATTATTTATGGTGCTAATATAGAAAAGGAATCATGTCTGCAAATTCTTTGTTAGAAAGATGACTGAATTTATATGTCAAGATAAATAATGAGATTTCCTCATTCAGTGTCACACATATTTATTATTTCATGGATTGATGAATGAATCATGAGTAGCTACTATAATAAATTGTTTACAGAAAAAAAAATCTTAATTCTCTCTTACGTCATAACTTTTGTACATGTACATGTAAGGCGTGGATCAAATTGATCGTGTAGTTTTGGAAAATAAACGTTGACAGGCAGTTGTGACTACGATTACTGTATGTGTACTTAGATAAGCATGACCAAATTTTAGTGGAAATAAGGCTAAATAAAAGGTAAATTGAAATTCATGTTTGTATAAGCATAATCATGAATAGACCATTTTCCGATCTTGTTAGAAAGCACAAAATGTCCGAGTCAACATCTTTTGGCGTTGTTTTACATTATAACGTCACTGTTAAAAGACGCAATTCCATTGTGACGTAACAATGAAAAGGTGCTCAAAAATTGCCTACCTCGGACATTTCTCATCATTTTCTCAGCCATTATGCAGCCTATTGGCACGCCTGAATTTTTTCCATTATAAATAATCAGTTTTAGTCTTGAATTAACAGTTTTAACAGCACTTGCTCCATTAAAATATGAATCCAGCTGAAATAAGTACACATACAGTATTCACATAATTCATATGAATCGCGCTTTGGACAATAAGCGCATGTTTAAGGTGAACTGAAATCAAAACGAGAGGCACAAGTAAATAGTAGAGAACTGTGGAAATTTACTGTTCTTGGAAAAAGGAGACAATGAAATTGCTTGTTTCCAGGTTTGACATGAAAGTTTTATGTTGTGCAACTTTATTTTACATTGAATTTTTCTAAGTTTCTATTATTTGTTTACAAGATTCAAGAGTTAATAAAAAAATATGACTTAATGTCTTAAAGGAAGGAAGAAACTCCGATAACATGTGTAAGAATTCTTCACTTGTAGAGGAAATTTGTATATTGATTAGTAATTTCAATCATTGTATTTTGGAGAAAGTGTTAATTTTATACATTTTAAACAATATCACCATAATGCTTTGTGAAGAAATATTTGGTCAATAGAATTTTTTTTATACCCACCTTTTATTGAAAATAAGTACATGTAGCATTTTTCAAAGAATTTTGTCTTTATTAATTTGTAACTGTGATATTGTGAAAGGCATTTTGAGTGATTTTTATAGCTTTGTAAAGTTAAACAAGTAATAGAAATCTGTATTCTTTTCTTTCATAGGCGACTCTGTTATGGATTCTTGACCTTTCTTTGGAGGTCAATATTTGACCTCTTGACCCCATGGTTGCCAGTTTCATATAAGGACGCACAGACATGTGACCTCTATCCTTGCGCATGATTGGTTGAAGCAGTTTGACTGTGTGGCTAAACTAACTGCTGCCATGGAAACGTGCTATATATTCGCTTGGTGCTGCAAGTCCTTGAGTCAATATTTAGCCATATTGACCAGTTTGAAAATACACTGTAGATCAATATAGTTAAAACACAGTTTGATTGTAGATCAAAATATCACGTAAAAGATTTGATTATTGTTTTTCATATCACACCTTGATTTTCGTATTGTTGGCATTTTTAGCCCCCGTCTATCCAAGCATGAAGCCACACCTAACAAACCATATCTGCTTATCGTTGTAGACAGCATTCTGTCGTTAACGTCTTTTTACTGTAGCTCTCCCCTTGTGCTCTAATATTTTCCGTTTCCACATCTTTGTATCAAGTTCTGCTTTATTCAGTCTGCCTGCTGAGATTACTGTTGCTTTTTATTTGTGTCTGAATGTTCTGCGAAACTTCGGTACTGCTGATACACAAAATTATCTTTGAAAGCTTTATTAAACTAACCAACCTGTCCCAAGCATTATCTATAACTGACTGATACTAACATACAAAGTCATGTATATTGACTTGAAGCAGCTGCATTTATGTGTTTATTCCTTCATGTACAAACACCACTTTTATATCGTTATTTTCGTCAGCCTTGATCCTCACTCCAGGCAACAATAAACGACTCCAGGCAACAATAATCGATTATTTTATAAAAGTAGCAATTATCCATTTGTCCAGCGTCTGTATTATAGCCACAGCTTACATACATGATTATAGCTTCCTTAGATGTACATTATAGTACCATCAAACTTGCAGGGATGGTACAGTAAAATAAGGTAAGAATCAACACCCGATAAAGGTTGAGGTCACCTTTAGGACAGTCTTCTCAAAAACTTTTTCTCCTACTAACCCGCAGACCACTAGTAAGTTTTACTTCATTAAAGAATTTCTACTAGCCATGCAAAATTTATCCTAGCGTTAGGTTTCAGTGAGATGTTTTTAAGACTATTGGGAGAACAAGGTCACTTTCGGGGTCAAGGTAATCTGCAGGGTCCAGAATACATATTTATTGACAAATTTTATGAATGGTTGGTATAACAATTACTTTGAGGCTGATATTAAATATGAAGTGTCAAGACTTATACAGTATAGATGCTGCATGTTTGTAAATAATTCTCTTGAACCAATATGCACAAGATAAATTTACTGTACCAAGCAACACACTAAGGGCACACCGATTATTTATAGTATTCTCTAGATGTTGTTACTATCCTTAGTGGAATGCAATCAAGTAACATCCATATCTGATCTCTCTTTGTATGGTGCTTCCTGCTTTTGTTTATTTATTTGTCGATTCTTACCTCAGACTTGTTTATTTACAAGTGTTTATTCATAAAGCACAGATGTTTTGCTGAAATCTGCCCTCTCAGGAGTGTAAAATTCATTTTGAACTTGAAATAGAAACTTTAAGTTGTATGAAAAAAATGAGAAGAATGAAATTGTTTGTTTTCATTTCTGTAAAAATATGCAAGTACGTAGAATTTAAAAATGAATTTCACACACATTTAAAGGACCTAAGGCACATTTACCTAACAGTTAATGTTTGTCATGTGTGAAAAATGATGATCTTAATGTACTTGGATCTTTTTAAGGTAATTCTAAATACATTTGTACATTCAGTCTTAGTTCTACCAGAGTGTTAAAATCAGTTATTGCTTCTGTACAAATTATATTTTTTTTGGAAACGGCACTTCTCATATGTGTTCATGACAACATACTAAAGTTCATCACAACATTTTGGAATTTTCACCTTATTAAGTACCAGGTTGTATTGTATTTTAAATTGTTTTAGAATTAATTTTTGGGGAAACCTCAACAAATTGTGCAGGGAGGGGGGGGGTACCTATGCGCAGGGATCACTTTATTAAGCATCAGTCACGCATTCATATAAAAGGTCACAATTAAACTATCATCAAACTTGTTCCTGGTCAAGCATGATGAAACTTAACACCCAATGAGGGTCAGTGTCACCTTCATGGTCACATATTTAAGGTCAAATGCATGACAGGCGACATTTCTATCATGGAACAGTAAAGGTTGTTCATTCAGTCTGAAAAAAAACCATAGAATTTGAATTCAGGTGCTTAATCAGGATTTGTATCTTTCTATATTTTCACATATCTTTTTACAAAGCAGAATTTTAATTCTTGTTCCGTCTTCTCAAAATATAGAGTTCCTTCCCTTTTTGGACGGTTTCTGGCCTAAATACACTGTGTCATAATAAAATTCCTATAGAAAAGTCATATTTGAAGCATTTTTTCCCAGAATTTTGCCCAGGTTTACTTATTATTTAATGACATCTCACTTGTTTTTACGTCAGATACCATCCAAATGGGAAATAACTCTGCAAAGCACAAAGAGTGAATAGAGGAAGTTGTGAACTATTTTTTAACCTGGTGATATTGCCTTACCTGTTGATTGTAGAATTAAGATTTTGTCTGCACATTACTTTTCAAAAGAGTCTGCAAAGCGTATGTTATTAAGTAATGTTTCATAACTATTGCAAAGGAAACATTTTGCATACAATATGTGTTTGTAAAACCACTCATGATTTACCACTTCGCTGAAGCTTGAACCATGTTTATCATTTTGTAGTGAGATGTGAGAGGTTATCTCATTTTAGCACTTGCATGTGTGACAGGCTGAGTCTGTGTCAGTTATATACCATGACTCCTTATAGATCAATGTTTACTGGAGACCCCAACAAGGGTCAAAATAAAATATACAAAATTTATACAAGTCTGTGTTTTAATACCCTGGCCAAAGAATTATAGAGGTATAAACAGGTCACAGCATTCTTCTATATGTCTACAACTTCAGGACTTGGTAAGTACTTTTTCCTACAATGATATTTCATATATAGACTGCCCTTGACCCATATTGAAAATAGGTCATGGTCAAACATGGCATTTACTGTATGAGAAAATGTAACTAAACACAATAACACCAGGATTGTGTCAGTCCCATAATGATGATACCCTATGGCCTAGGGAGATCTTGATGGATTTTGAGGGTTTGAAGGTCAATGTCAAACTGTAAATACATGTATGGGAAACTGTTTTTCCAGGCATTTATTAATTAAGGTACATAACGCATGTGCTTCATCTGACCAGAGCTGGGCGCCTGTTGATTATACACAAATGTCAAAGTCAGATTAAGCATATATGGACAAATAAATTTCCACACTCAATAATACTGTAATTTCATAATCGAACTCACCTTGACTAACAAGAGGCCCAGCGGGGGGGGGGGGGGGGGGGGGGGGGCATCGCTAACCTGAGTTGAGACAATAGAATGGTAGTGGACAATTAGGTGGAGGCTCTTGAGTACTTACTTCCTGTAAGATTTTGAGAAATTCTTTGCATCAGTTTTGGAGACGTCAAAAATGCCTCAGCCAATCAGAGCCCCCGGCGGCCAAAGGACCTGTTAAGATAAGGGCCCTATTTAGCCCTACATCTCGTGAATTCTTTTTCATGACGAATCGTATACCGAAAAGCATTAATCATTATTGAAATATAATGTATTTGCAGACCTTTTACATGTTTTACATTTCGTTAAAGAAACCTTAAGATTCTAAAATTAAGGTCGAAAGAGGTAGGGATGCACGGATTGAAAAACCGATAATATCGACAAAAAACGTAAAAATTTTAGAATATTGTACCAAAAATGGATAAATATGAATAAAAAGACATCAAATATGTCTAAATTGTGTATCAGAAATAGATTTCGAACGTTCCATCTCCTTTAATCGGTAAATAATGCAATCAAGAACTTAAAATACGGTCTCATTTTGTATTCAATGGCTACAATGGAAGCCTATTAGCGCGAAATACACATTGGCGGAGAAATGAACATCGTTCTTGCTTATTTCATTCCTAATTCTTGTATATTTCATTCAGTCATATTTAGGTTACATTTTTTGATGGATTAAAGAGAAAAATAGTCAAATCTGCTATATTTTATGGTCGAAAAGGTCGATTCTTAAAAAATGCACCCCCTTTCCATTTTTGGTTTTTCGTCTATGGGGTTGTGTTCCCCCCGGAGATACAGAACCCCACTTTGCCGAAAAAATTGTATCATTGATATACATCTCCAGTAAAAGTGGCTTTCTGAATATCCGGGGGGAACAGTGTTCAAAAAAAGCTTTTCCGTTTTCTATTGATTTCTATGAGAAAAACAGAAGTTTTGACCCCAAAATTAGCAGTAATATGCAAAACAGATAAAAATTTACTTCATATTCTGATGGTATGCAGTATAGGTATATATTTTACATAAAAAAGTTCTTGAAATTTCAATTTTCAAAATTCCACTTTTCTTGGCTGATTTTACGCCTTATCTTAACAGCTCCTTTGTTGACCGATCAGAACAAAAAACAAAACTTGGTAGTTGACCTTGAGTACTTGCTTCCTGTGGGGTTTTATGAAATTCTGTACGGCGGTTGCAGAGAAGATGTATCAGCCAATCAGAGCCCTCGGCGGCCATATTTGTTGACCGATCGTCACAGAAAAACACAAACTTGGTAGATGACCTTGAGTACTTGTTTTCTGTAAGGTTTCGTGAAATTCAGTGCAGTGATTACAGGGGGGAGTCGAAAATTTGTCAGCCAATTATTGCCCTCGATGGCCATATTTGTTTACCGATCGACACGAAAAAAAAACGCATGTCAAACTTACAAGAGGACCTTGAGTACTCTGTATAGTTTCATGAAATTCTGTGCAGTGAATGCAGAGGAAAAGCAAAAAAATGTATCGGCCAATCAGAGCCATATTTGTCGATGGATCGGCACGAAAAACACAAACTTTGTAGAGGACCTTAAGTACTTTCTTCCTGTAAGGTTTCGTGAAATTCTGTGTAGCTCGGGTGAGCTAAAAAGGAGGGCGTTTGATATTGATAAGCGTCCACACTTGGGTTAAGGAAAATGGGACACCTACATTCCTGCGAGTCCTACATTGCATCAACCAAATTTGCGTGAGTATGTATGGTCCGAATGCTACATCTGACTCTTAATTCACGCTTGAGCGAGCAGGTGTATAATGGGTATAATGGGACACCTCCATTTCCAGCACAAGACCTAGATCAACCAAACTTGTGTGGATGATGCATCTGTGCTGATGCATCTGCACTGTAATGCATGGTACGGATGCAGCATCTGACCTCCTTTTTCGCACACATGAGGGACCTGGAAAGGTAAAATGGGATACCTCCTTTTTCAGCTTGCTATCAGTCCAAGGTCGACCAAACGTGTGGATAATGCATTTACAGAAGCTGTATTTGACCCATATTTCATGCTTGAGAGACAAAGTAAGGCAAATTCGGAGACGTGCGTGAAAGATGCATCTGAGGATACTTACTGCAATGCGGGGTACGGATGCTTCATCTAATCCTTATTTCAGGCATGAGTGAATCATAAATTGGACACCACCACATCCAGCTTACCATAAGTCCTAGGTCAACCAAACGTGTGAAGGTTGTTTACTGTAGATGTCAAAGTACATTTACCCATGTCTGTCCAATATTAAATGTAGGTCGCGTATATTTTTTCGAATAAGTAACGGGTGTATCATATATGATAAACTAGATATATGTTGTGAGCCTCGTATTGATGGATTTGAATTTTATCAGACATTTTGTATTATTTTTCTACATGATCCCCTTCAGTATCTATACACTTTTGTCATCGGTGTTTAAGGGCCTCAATACCACTTATAAATAACCCCTTTATCTTGACTGGTCCGAAAGCCATCAAGTATGACGTCATCGTATGACTGGTGTCAGAAATAGCTGCTTTCAGTTTTGGAAATTTTGGGAATAGATGAAAGTCTGATGGATCAAGATCAGATGGATAAGGCGAATGCTCAATCATATTAAATCCACAATCATGATTGACAGCCATATGGCAGTGACAGGAGCAGTGTCCTGATGGAACAACACACATTTCACTTGTGAGCTTTCCGCGACGCTTAAGTTTGATATTTTCCCGTAACTGTGCCAAAAATGAAGCATAGTATGTGTCAGTGATTGCTCTTTTTGGAGATAATCTATCAGCAGATTACCTTCTGCATCCCAGAAAACCGAGGCTCACAACATATCAATCAGCCCTCGTATCAATCTTACTTGAACTTCCGTACCAAGTACGAGTATCGTAAAGGAACGGCAGTTCAAGTCGCATTTTGATAAGATTGCCCTAGTATATATAATGATCTTCGTCTCTCTATCTAAATAGATCGAGTAAACGTCCATTTGGTTCCATTTCATTTAGATATCCGAAAAGCCATTGGCCGTCACTACCCTCGTGCCCCCAACCCCTCCATGTAGGACTTATTCACCCAACCTGGCAGCATGACACAAATTGATTGTTCTAATTGAACCCGGTTCCAAGATCGAGCTTCAGTACTGATAAGACAAAAAGCCATTGGCAGTAGAGTCTGAAAATAAGCCATACTGAGTTCATCCCCCTTGCAGTCAAGTGTCTCGTCACCAGCTAGCAGACTCAATAACTGGTGTAAAACAAAGTACCACAAAGTCCATACAAAACATCATACAGCAATTCGGTGGAGAATCCGGGTACAACAAAAGACAGAATAAAGCCTCCAAGTAGCCCATAAATGTTTGCATGTGCTTTAACATAATTATGTGTCAAATGTTGTCATGGTTACCTATTTTGACATTAAATTCAATGAAAACCAATAAGTCCCCCCTCCCTCCAGATTGTCTCATTTTCAGAGGTCCACATTAAGATATTTAGAAAATATACAGACCTTTATTACTTTAAAACCATTGCCCTTACAACAGTAGTTTCCTTGTAAAAACTGGCAAAATGATCGGGCTTAGAAAGGTTTAAAAATGTACTTACAATTAAATGCTTGAATTTTCCTTACGTTTAATCTCAAATAACAGTAATATAAGAATAAATGGTTTAGATTTTTTAATTCAGTATTGTTATGGAAGGATGAAAGAATGCTGAAATTGCTCGGTTCTTGCAGAGAATTGGTATTAAACCGTTAGTAACGAGCGTTCGTGACCCCCCCCCCCCCCCCCCCCCCCCCCCCCCCCCCTAGTAATCGGACAAATAAAACATGACTTCAATCTTCCGATTTCCTAAATTCGGAGAGGAACTTGTAAGTTGGAAAACTTGTTTCCGATCCATTTGCCTTTAATGCAATTAAATATGTCTAAACTTAACAAAATTCCTCAGACAGTAACGCACAAGCTTGGCCTTCGAAAAGGCTTAGGGTGCGAACCCATAGCAGTTGTATTTTTTCATGCCCATGAGTTTTTGGTTAATTAGAGATTAAAATCTGCAGTGTATTAAAATTTCACACATTACTCTTATACATTTCTTGGAGAATATTTTTTTCTTTAAAACGTATTCAACATTATCATGCAACTCGGTCCTACCGCAAACCATTTCTTTTGAAGATAAAATTCTTCTAACATACAGCGCTTAATATAGAACAGGTGTTTTCCTTTTAGCGCACTGTGTAGCGTACATGTACACATGCAAAGTATAGCGCCGATAACTCGCCGCTTCACACATATTGTGAATTTCATATTCTTTCACTTGAAATCATTGTTTTTCTTGAACATCTCATATTATTTAATCAGTAAAGCATCTAAGCAAACATTTTTTGATTTCATTTTATCTATTTATTATGGGTTGAAAGAGAAATCGAACTTGAAACACAGTCGCCGCGTTACGCACGGCAAATAAAGAATATAAAACCCTCGTCAGTGTTCGCTTCTTATTCCTTTCACCATTCACACACGTGACACACGTGAATGGTAAAAGGAATAAGAAGCGAACACTGACAAGGGTTCTAATTATTCTTTATTTGCGTAACGCGGCGACTGTGCTTGAAACATTTGACTAAGCATTTCGGCGGTTGAAGTCACGTGAACTGAAGTCATTACATTGGGAGGGACGGTTAGTTTTGATTGTGAGACCTTAGGGATAGTATTCTTAGTGGAGCATTACAACAATCTAGGTGCTCAATAAATTGAATTATCTATAGGAGGAATAAAGGAAGTAAATATTTCATACGATCAGTCTGCGCATGGGCTTTACAGCCACGATTAAGGACTGGAATAAACTTCCGCCAAGTATTATAAACAGCAAAATAACTGATCAGTTTAAGGCCGCTATATCGCCGCCGATATTGACTAACTATTTTCGGGACTTCTCTGTGCTTATCTCTAATTGACCTCTCCGCGAGAAATGAGTAGCATGTGTTATTGACCAATGAAGTAATCGCTCCTATCGGACTTCTGGGATGCTTATCTTAGATATGGTGCGGTAGCCATTACCTCGGTCAAACTTTCCATAGAAACCCATTTGTCCGACTATACAGACGTGCAGAAATAGTTATACGAGATAGTTTTAAACTCGATTTAAAGTCGTTTATAATTACTGCAGAAAAAAATATAATATAATAACTACATGAAGCAGTATTATGAATATATGTATTTTGGGCACATAGAGTATTTGGAATCGACCCGATTCAATTGTAAATACCTATATAATATTAATATTCAATAGATGAAATTTAGCAAAAAATTGCCTAAACTTTTTTAAATTTTTATGATGTAAATATTCAAGACTTAAATTTTAGCTTGATCTGTTTGTTTGTTATTTTAATCATCCTCTTTTCTTTTTCGTCATTAATTTATTACGATTCCTTTCCATCGGGGAAAATGCCTGTCTCTCATACATTTATTGTACGTTGATAAAAATACATGTTCTGGCAGAGGAATACATTTAATTAAAAGTTGTCGATTTCCTTGTACCAAATACATAGTATTACTTACAATTCTATAAATACTTCGGTAAGACGTTTTAAAGAACAAAAAAAAAAAAAAAAAAAAAAAAACTAAACAAAACAACAGAAAAAGACACCCCCCCCCCCCCCCCCCCCAAAAAAAAAAAACATTTGCAAACGCACATGTAAAGCAAATAGAACTAGCTCAAACATGTGCAAAATAATAATATAAATGCAAACGTTACAGACATTCGGGGTTAGAGTTTCACGTTTCTATTTCATAGTTAAACATTTAATGGCGAGAAGGGAGGTTGGATTTATCCCCCCCCCCCCGTTTTTTGTAGAAGTAAAAGCATTTTCTATCTTATAGCGGCATACATTTTTCTCGAGATTCTCGGGCTTGACCCTGTGATAAGTCTCTATTTCATCCCCAACCCTACCCTCTGAAAAGTGAATCCATCGTCTATTTTTTTACGAGGCTAGGAATACAAAATTTTCATATATGAGATGACTTTGATGATAGATTCTGTATATTTTCCTTATTACATACATCTAGCGATTTTTAAGAATAGGTTATTTCGAGTCTAATTCAAATATAAAACTATTTTAGTATTATATCACTTTTAGTTTAGAATATGTAGAAATAAAAATCATATTTATTAGATGTTTGAAAGTTGTACAAGTCGAAATGAATTTCTGTGGAAATATGTATTAGAGTAGCAAGCATGAATTTAAACAAAGTTCAATATTTGAGTATAAATTATTGAAATAAATAAGGATTTATCGTCAATCCCCTGAAGATAATTAAGTTTCCATCAAGATAAATGTGAAATTTGTACTAAATTATAGACTCAAAATTGTACCCATCGTCTTCCTGTCACCTCTTTGTTTATGCACATATACATACAAACATACAAAACATGTATCGTTAGTATACTAGTATTCCAAGCCTCTCAGGACTTCATTATGACTTTCAAGACATTGTGAATTTATTCATTAACAAATGAATAACATACAATTTGCCAACTTTTCATGAAACAACCGTTTCTTCTATATTTTTTTGATTTATTACATTATGTATTTTCCGCCTATTCGCCCTTTGTTTAGCTTGACCGCCGCCATTTTCTAAGAAAGCTTGACCTAGGTAGCAACAGTCGAGTTATCTATCGTGCGTGGGAGGAGTTACACCATTCATTCTGATAGGTGAATTGAACCTTTGTGTGACATCACGCCGACTTAGAGAATACATGTGTTAATTTTTTCGCGCACTCATCCTCCTGGAAAGACTTTGCTCAGAAGTAAGCTGATTTTCCAGATTTCCATAATCAAAGTAAGAAAATTACTGAACGAATAATAAAACATCGTCGGAACCCACGGTCGGTCACGCTAAACTCACCGTGGGTTCCGACGATGATAATAAAAGAGAAAAAGAGAATTTGTGCGTGTTTTCATTGTTATTACTATGACCGGCTTTATCTATAACTTGGAGACAGTCGTGAGAAAAAAAAAACAAACAACAACAAAAAATTACAAAACAAAACTAAGAAAATTAGTACTCTTTATTTCATTAAACGTTGTCTGTGAGTTGAATTAATTTGTTTTTCCGTTTTACATTTTCAAACAGTTCGACATTAATTTTGGTCAAACTATTTCCCTCTTTCCATCCCGTTCAAATGCTCCGCCTTAATTAAATCACAACTACATGTAATATGCATGTTTGAGGGATAGGTGTGTACTTGTCAAAACAACTGGTAATTAGTCGGGTATGTTACATGAGCATATGGGACACTATGAATTACATCGGCTTCTTTGAAAAGCAAAATTTGAAGAAAAAAATATCGTAGGTCGGCAAGTCGGACTACCCCCCCCCCCCCCCCATCGAACGGCAGTCTGGTATACTAATAAACTCAGCGAAATTTCTTTATTGTTGTGATTAGAATGGTCAATGTCACAGCAGGACATATCAATGAAATAATAATAGGAAGAGCATCAATTGTCGATTTATCCCCGGGTATCACGTGTATTTCCCTTCACTGCCAACCGTTTTTTGCCAACCAGCTTCGTTTTCGCGAGACCCGTGACGTCACGGCGAACATCCAGATACAGATACAGCAATTCAGTACAATCCAATCCCCCCCCCCCCCCGAGAGGGGTTTCGCAAAAAGGGAAAAGGATTAAAAAAAAAAATAAAAATGAAACTACAAAACCGGAAAAAGAAACGAATACGTTTTCGTCCGACTTGTTTTCTTCCATCTTTTGATCACGTGACATTAGAATTAGAATACGAAATTGCGAAAATGGCAACTGCAATGTATTTAGAACATTATTTGGACAGTAAGTTCTGTTTGTGTTTCAAGTTAAAAGAAAAAGGTCTTGTCAGTCCATATAAATCAATTGAGTCCTATTTTTGTACAAATGAAACCACAGACACGATAAAGATACCTTGTTGAGTGGTTGACAAACGTGACCTACTTTCCCTCGAGGAAAAGTGCGCCAGAAATTTGTTTTAGAATGATATTTGAGACATACTATGTGATGTGGTGTTCATGCGAGAAGGACCTTATTTTGATATATAGTAGTAAATCGTCTCTAGTTCAGATCAAAGCTCATATTCATAGAAAAACAAAATCCGAAAGGTGATCTTGTTTATGAATGAAAAAGGGATGCAACTCTTACACTACATTTTGATTTTACAGGAAATTTGACAGCACTTGCAAACGGCAGAGATGTTGAAATTTTTTCAAGTCAACCGGTCATTCGGACCAGTAACTCCACTAAATTAACCGGTCCGAATACATTTTCACCAGACCGACACATTCTTTTTGAATTTTCAGATAAAACAACTTTTCATATGTATTCGGACCGGTTAATTTAGTGGAGTTACTGGTCCGAATGACCGGTTGACTTGAAAAAATTTCAACATCTCTGCTAACAGAAAAATTCCTATCTAAAACTACTTCTTTTACTTTATTGAAGCTTAAATATTGATCAAACATACATGTAACTTGCACCATTTAATACTTAGAGTTTGAGATCTATCCCCAAATGTGAATTTTAATCGGAAAATTTTCTGACAAATGAGACAAAACTTGAATTTTCCAATTTCTTAAGTGAGCTGCACAGCCAGTAGCTAATATGCTTTTAAAAAACTTAGATTATATTACTCTCAATGACATTAATGATAACTAGAAATAGAACTTTGTTTATATACTGTACTTGCTTTAGAACCCTGCAGTCAATTAAATTCTTGAAATTACAATGAATTATGACAATTATATGACTTGTTTTAAGTTTGATTTTTGTTCACTTAAGGTCTGGAGACTTTACCTACAGAGCTACAGAGAAACTTTAACTTGATGAGAGATTTAGATCAGAGAACACAAGGTTTGACATCTCCTTAAGAGACTCTTGACTTGTCATAAAGTGATTTGGTACATATGTATACATGTACATGTACATTAACATTTGTACAATGTAGCAGTGTATCGGTATATTTTTGATAAACATTACAGAGTATTGATTTAAAAGTACATGTACATGTATAGAAATTTTTTACACGATTGTGATAAACATGATTAAAAATTCCATACATATTAAATTTAAATTCAAATTTCATAGGTCTATAAATCTGTATGCAACTTTAATTGTTCACGTACATTTCAGATCTGTTAAAACAAATAGATGGAATGGCAGAGGAATATCTGTCATCAGTACGCAGCCTCTCTCCAGAAAAACGAACCCAAAAACTCGACTCCATTCAAACAATGTTCTCCAAGAGTAAAGAATTCGGTGATGATAAAGTCCAGTTAGCAATGCAGACTTATGAAATGGTAAACAGAATTGAAAGAAATAATTTAGTTTAAGAGATTTGATTAATTTTAGAAGTTGAATTGTTTAAAAGTGATATTCAGATTTAGGGCTGCAACGATTCATCGCGGTTCTTGATTAACCGCGGTTCTTGTTGACGGTTCGATCCATAGTTTGGCACTGTCTACGTATCGAGCTTTTCCGATTCATTTAAAAAACAACTGAAGACATTTGCAGACAAAGTTCCAGCATACACATGTAGATTATGTATTAATGAACTTGTATAAAGACATTCAAGATATCTGAAGGTGACTGATACTTCATAGTATTGCTCTCATATCAAAATTGGTATTCTTCTTTTATACCATAAGAAAATACAATTTAAGAGTGCCCTAAGCCTAATATTAAGTCTGATTTCATCTTTTGTGTGAAAAATCATAGAATTGTGATACGAATCGTACCGAACGTAAATACATGTATGATACATATCGTATCGGGAGCACAGTTGCAGCCTTATGCAGAATATTTAATCAAGAATATGTGAAATTTCTCTTATAATTTCAATTTTCAATATGTGTATCTTCTATGTGCATTTACAATTGTTATAAATGCACATGCACATTAAGAAAAAATTGTTAAGATGTAAATACATGTAAGAATATTTGATTGTGATTATGTTTGTAGACTTTTATGAATAAGTTTGCTTATAGGAAAAAAAAATATTCAATGATGGATATGTGAAAATAATTAAAAGAGACAATCCTATACATAATTTTATACAATGTAGATGTGAAGTTAAACTTTGCTCCTACTTTATACTTCATGATTTACAGGTAGACAAGCATATACGAAAGTTAGATGCAGACTTAGCGAGATTTGAGGCAGACTTGAAGGAGAAAAGTTCAGCTATACATCAGAAGTCAGACTCCGACTCAGGCAAGAAAAGTGAGAAACATAAAAATTTTAGACATTTCAAGTACTAAATCTAAAACACAATTTTTTTTTGTCCTTAGCTTTCTCAAAAGTAAGAGTGCAATAAATACTTTCTGTCCCTCTGTCTTTCACAAAAACTTTAAGCTAAACCTTTGAATGGGTAGTGTTTCAAATGTACTCTTGTGTGGTAAGACCTATTTTGACGTCATAACCTTGGAGTCTTATCTTGTTATCAAGTCACCAATAAAAAGGGGGCCTGTTTAATTTTTACGAAATTTTAAAAGTGTTAGAACATGACAATGAATTCATGTTTTATAATCATCAGTCAAGTCATATTAATTCAAGTACTAATATTGTGCATAGGAAGAGATTTGAGAACCAATTATTAGATACTTTATCAAACAGTTTTTGATTGGAGTTTTGCAGGCTAATATAGTATAGGGAATGGGATGGGAAAATATAAATCGATTAATCGAATAAGCCTTTTGATTGAATGTTATAGAAACTGAGCAAAATGTTTCATTTGAGTATGCATACTGACCCAATATAATGATATCCGACTAAAGTTATCAGGCCTTGAAACTCATGAAAATCTTTGGTTGTCATTCGGGCAACCTGCTTTGAATATCAGGTTGCCTGAAACCATTTTTACTTGCCCGAAATCATTGAACTGAAAAACTAAGCTATCATTCTTTATTTCCGCTAATTTGAACATTTTACAAAAATTCCATTTCTTTTTCAACAAAGTCCTCATTTAACTCATGATTCATCATGCTTGTGTGCCTCAGCTAGAGGACTCATGAATTGTTACAGATTCCAATCTCAATGATTTACATCGTTTGACAAACTTTGCTTTTAGTTTTACTTTGCCACTCTCTGTGCATCATTTACAAATCATTGAGGGAGCATCACCTTCATTCTCCCTAAATTCCAGGCAAGGCCGATTCGTTTCCAGGTCTCTTTGAGCGACCATGGTTTCATTCCTATGACTTTCATAGTCCCTTTTTGTTTTCTTTTTAGGTTGTTCAACACCTTGTATAAATATCCACTTCACTGTTAAAAAACGATTTAACATGCAGGAAATCTACAACCGTATTAGAAAATTTGGGCTGATAACGGACCGTCGTACGGAAACTTTAAACCGATCATGAAGTCTGCTATCTGAAAACTCCTATTTTTTCTGATTCTGACCTAAAGCAAAGATGATTTAAACTTTTTATTCATTATTTCATCGAGTCAAGCATACATTGAATGTTTGAAAATAGGTCGTCAGTCGGACGAATTGGTCTCAATTCTAGGTCGTCCCACGGGTAAGTAGGTTGTTTTTGACGATCGGACGACCGCGAATTTCGAGCCCTGAGTTATTAGTACATATACAACTTATTGCTTCTCTAGCAAATAACCTAGTTTTTTTTTTTTCTGGTACATATATAATGTAACATTCTTAAAATGTTCTAAAAGGGTAGGGCCATGAAACCCCTAAATCAGCCCTGTTTCTTAACATTTGATACTTTGTAAAGTTCTTTACTAAATTATGTGTTGAGATTTTGTAAATAATGCATTTATCAGCAGCTTTAAGCCCTTTGAAAACCCCCAAAATGGCAATTTTCCTTAAAATTGCTACAAATCCTATATGTTCCTTTGAAATTAGCATTGGCCACATGCATCGAGAAACATGAAAAATTTACAAATGAAAGATAACCATTACATGTATATCTTCTTGTCATAAAAGTTTTATGTTTCTCGACGCATGTGGCCACATCCAAATTCTTCACTAAAGATACATTTTCAAGCATTTTTGACCATGCTTTATCAATAACGTGAAAATGACGTCACATTATGACGTAATAAGACTCTCTATGTTGCTCCGGTTGGTGATATGTTCCTTTCATTAAAAGCAGGAAACATTCATTTTATTTTACGTGGTATATCAAGTATTTCTCATTCAGTTTAATTTTAAGGAAAATTGCAGGGCCGTTTTAGGGGCTTCATGAGATAATTGCTGACATCCTGTCCATTTTAACATTTCCATATATTGCACGTATCAAACTTGGTCAATGTCTACATTGTCTTATTCAGATAAAGACAAAGACAAAAAGAAGAGGAAGAAAGAAGATTTTGATGATGAAATCCCAAAGAAAAAGAAGAAAAAAGGACAACAAAGGTATAGAGAGGAATGACATCTTAAAGAGGAATTAAAGGATGAAACTTACTGGAAAAATTCCTTTAGGGTAGAATATAAGATCGGGCATGGAATAATTCTCTTTTTCTTATTCAACTGTAAGGCAGCATGGTTTTCATGAGGGGGCTTTATTATTTATACTGTAACTCCATTCTTTGAGGGAAATCATGGCCTTTATTCCCTGAATTTATATCTTTTAGTTCTTTATGTACTTTTTTTCTACATATTTTTACATGTACATGTACATGTATTTACTATTATTTGAACTTCGAAAGTTGTAGATAAATCTGTTAATGTTTTTAAAGAATAATTTAGGGATTTCAATAGGAGCCAGCATCCAGCACCCCCCCCCCCCCCCCCCCCCCCCCATAAACGACAGAAATTGCAAGTTTATATTTTATCCGATCCAGTATTTGCTTAAATACGCTTAAGTGTTCCATTTGCCTCAAATTTCCAAATCACTGCTTCTAATAAATCTTATTGAAAATCCTGAAATTGTCATTCTATGTTACATTTACTATGACTATAGTGATGAGTTTTTCAGGTACATGTTTATTATATAATTAATGTATTAATACACCTTTGTTTTCAGTCCTATACCAGAGGTTGTACCCACAATTCCCATTATTTCCACATTGTCGATAACGCATCCGTCAGACGTACTAGACATGCCGGTAGATCCTAATGAACCCACGTACTGTCTATGTCATCAAGTGTCTTACGGAGAAATGATAGGCTGTGATAATCCTGATGTGAGTACATGTATATAGTGTTATTTACATTATAGAAGTATTCTATCGCTTATACATGTAAGATTAAAAAAAAAGCTAAGTGTACTTCAGAATCACATGAATTATTCCGATTGTCGTTTACCTTCAGTTTTAGTTATTCAAATTAGGTCCAAATTATAGTGTGAATTTTTATCGGACCAAACAAATTTTTATCGTCAATTCCTATAAAATCCAATTGTTTATGTATTTGTCAAGGGATTGTTCCCATTGACAGTGTGATGATGATGGAAGATAGACACAAAAAATCTTTTATGTCTTAAAAGAAAGAAATATTTTTATACAGTACTTTAAAATTTTCATATTATCTATTTCTGTACAGTGTCCCATAGAATGGTTCCACTTTGCCTGTGTCGGACTGAAAATGAAACCCAAAGGTAAATGGTTCTGTCCACGGTGTACGGAAGAAAGAAAGAAGAAATGAACGCATATCCAACTTAACAAGGGACGAAAAGAAATCAAGACGACCACCATCATATCTGTGTTTCTATCATGTCTCAAAATGGGCACATACAGAAATAGACGAACAAACCAGATTTTAGCCGTTGTCAGTAACATCATTTGAAATTTACATCATATGTGACTAGTACGCTTTCATGTTGAACCGTCACCTTTGACGTCCATACATTAGTCCACTTTCATGCTTTGTTGCAATATATATTCTCATACAACATCGGTGCATTTTATATTTACATGTATTACCGGTATATTGATGACCAAAACATACATGTATGTTCTCTACTGGTTTCATCCAGGCATTTGAGCTGGTTAGGGATTTTTTAATCCCTGGTAAAAATCTATCAAAATCTTGTGTAATTTTCATAGCATATTTATACATTCACCACAATAGTATGTCTTACATGTATATCACTGACAAACAAATCACAGACTACATGTTTATTCCATATTTTTCAAAAATTACAGATCCTTTTGATAAAGAGCAGTCCTGACTATGGTGTCCTTGTCTATCTCATAATACTGGAACATGATATTTTTGCACTAATCCTTCAGGTTATGAAAGATACTTCTAAAAATCATTTTCATATGAAATTTTGTTGGAATTTTGATAAAGAACCCTGCCGTATCAGTAGTTGAAACTGCATATGCTAGTAGTATTTTGAAATTTCTATGGCCTAACATTACTTTCTGTATACATGTTAACTTCATATAGCATTTTCCCTAAAACAAGCAATCATTAGTGTCCATTAATATGTATGCTTTTGTATTTTGCTCACAAATCGGTTTATACATGTTTGAGTAACCATGATCTCTAAGTATTAGCACAGAAAGTGTAACATACATGTAATGTAAAAGATCTACGATATTACAGTGCTAGATACATGTTGCCGTATGTAGAATGTAAATTTTGTGATAGGAAATAGATCTGCAAGTTACTCGTATGAATATCCACAAAAATATTTGTTTGTCTAGATTGTTAAATTTTCTGATATTTTCATGTTTTTGTTAATTCAGAGTTGACTGATAGTCGACTGATTACTGAAAGTTGTTGAATTTTTCAATTTCAAAAACCAATTATGTTTTCAATCTTAGCTTGTTTGTTATCCATTTCACATGACTTTTTATCCCACCTCTGGCAAATTTCTTGCAATCTGATTGGTCGAGAAGAACCGAATATTATGTTGTATTATTTTACTGACATGATATTATTTTAATATCCTGCTTCCATTAAGACGCTTTACGATATTGACGTCACCGAAAAGCTTTAAAATATGTTGACGTTACATACACAAGCCAAAAGCCATCGGTGGGATAAATTCGTTATACAGTGTTTTACAGGGGGGATACAAAAATATATTGGGTCGATGAAAAAAGTTGTATTGGGCTCGGCTTCGCCTCGCCCAATACAACTTTTTTCATCGACCCAATATATTTCTGTATCCCCCCTGTAAAACACTGTATAACTAATAGTAGCTTGTAAATTCAATTGACATACATGTATATTATTTTTGTAAAATTTTATAAATTCCCTACTTGTACGTACATAGAATAATGTACATGTATTCACACAGTAAGCATGGTACGTTAAATTCAATGAATGCTTTCAAAATGACATTTGCATACTATGAAAGAAGATGGCTAAACAGAAAAAAATTGCCCTTACTCAAGGTTCGTTAAATCTATGTGATGCTAGGAAACTTGTAAATCTTTGGCTGACGATTCCCCTCTCTTGGTATATGGCCCGAATCTTGTGGTATAATTACTTGTGGGAGTCAGGAAATTGTATATGATTTAGACATGGATCAGAAACCATACTTGTATGAGTATTTACATGTATTTGAATTTAACTACATTTGGTTCAATCCGAGGCAGCGGACCCTGTCCTTTATCGACCAGCAGGCTGCTCATACTGACTTTGTACCAGTATTGTTTATACTGGATAGTACAAATGTTATGATGAACAATAATATGGTACATGGATAATTGATCAGTTTTCTGAATGATGACTGATATGAACTAGATTTGCAATCAAATTGTGGAAAGTTCTTCGCTAGTAGTAGTATTTATTTCAGACTATATTAAACATTGTGAATGTGATATATACATGTATAAAGATTGAATTTAGCAGGTAAATTTATAAGTTTTTTGTACCAGATGTACAGAAGTTTCCATAAATTTGAAATTTCAAGATTTTATACTGTAAGGGAATATCTTTTTTTTTCCATATCATAAAGTATTGCACGAAGTTATTTTTGCCAAGAAATATTCCATTTCGAGAAAAGTTTTGTTATGTGAGAGGAAATTTTTTGTACTCAAATCACTTCCTGATTGTCAAAAACCTACATGTATTTATTTACTCTTAATTGGAATACATAGGCTATGCTAATTGCAATCTTTGTTGACATTCATTTAGATACATGTATCTTGTAGGTAAAGTCAAATTTAAAATTTGCATAAAAACACAATTTTTCTACTACAATGACGCTATGCTCACTTACTATACTTCATTACAAAATCAAATTAAAAGAAAGTGTAATTTTGACTTCAAATCATTGATTGCATGAAAGTTAAGTAAAATAATTGAATTAAAAGGGAACTTCAGGAATTTAAAATGACTTGCGATTTCTCTAGTAGATGCTACATCTGAAAAATAAATGTACAGCATAGATGCAGATGTATGTTTTATGATAAGCTGGGGTAAAATCTCCAAGGTACTTAAAGTTATTTTAATGTAAATATCAGTTGTTTTGGAACAGTATTCCTCTTTGTTTTATTGTTATTGTACATTAAAGATCATGATCTTACTACATGCACGTCAATCTTATTACTTTATGAAGTTGTTCCCCCTAAATGTCCTTGATGGTATCTGGTCAAGAAGTTGAGGTACCTCAGTGTTTGATACAGTATTTATGCTACAGTAACCATTCATAGGATGCTGTATCTGACCTACTCTATTCTGCATGGATGATTTTGTTATTATTTAAAAAAAAATAAAAAAAAATAAAAAAATTGGAAAAAGTATAAGCGATTCCCATCTTAGTGAAAATGAAGTGAGCCATTGTGCTTTCCATTCTCAACTTTATTCTGCAGAATTTCACCAAACTTAAAGGAAAATTCCTTCATCAAAAGAAAAGATTGCTCATCAAAGGAATGAAGCAATCAAATGACTAAAGCTTTTGTTTCATACCATGACTTTTGACCTAGTGACCTTGAACCTACTTTTAAAACAAGAGGCCATATGGCTCACCCGAGTTGCAGACAAAGGGCTGATAGTGGCCAATCCTCGGGCACTTGCTTCCTGCAAGGTTTTGTGAAATTCTGTACTGCAGTTACGGAGAAGTGAGATTCTGTGCAGCGGTTATGGAGGAGTGACATTCTTTGCAGCAGTTACTGGAAAGTCAAAAATGTGTCCAATAATCAGAGCTCTTGGTGGCTATGATCGTCTCGAAAAACACCAACTAGGTAGAGGAGCTCGAGTACTTGTTTCCTGCATGTTGTAGTTGCATAGATGTCCATAATGTTAAGTTTACAATGGACGGACGGTATGCTATGACAATATCTCACTTTACCTTTGACATTACCCTGCACTACTGTAAAAATTTCAACAAGTTCCAGCCTCGAGGCATGTATCATTTGGAATTTCTTTGCATTCAATCCTTGATCAATGTTGATAGTTTGGAATTTCTAGATGTGCTTCTATCACAATTCTGAATTGGGATATGAAATATCAAAGAACTACCCAAAATATTTCAGCATCTAAACCAAATATTGATATTTTATAAAGATTTACCCAAGTTTGACCTAGCTTGACCATACGATAAAACTAATGGGATATATATTCCTCCGATTCTCTATTTTGTATGAAGCATGAAAGCTGACCTCGAAAACTACTCAAGTTACTTTGTCAGAACCAAAGTACTGATTTTGAATTTTGCCCAAGTTTGACATTGACCTTTGATCTTGAAGGCTAAAAAATTATAGGCATGCAAATTGGATGGACAGACGGAATAAGGCTCCTGCATGGCCCTCATTGGAACTATTCAAGAAACTGTTCACGACACTTGCCACATTTGACCCTAAATATGTAACCATGACCTTGACCTGAAATGGGTGTTGAGTCTCATTCTTGACCACCTGTGAAGTTTGATTAATGTATATGTTAGTCAAGTAATAGTCAAAGTGTGACTACTGGACAGACAGACACAATATATGGATCAAGCTTTTAGAAGCAGTCATATCGATGACCTTGTGAAAATCAATCAATGTAGGTCATGGTCTAATTGTTTGCAATGCATGCATCAAAGTAGCTATAGGGACAAATTCTGCACAAGTGTGTCAAAAAGAAAAATGAAAATTCCAAACAATCAACAATTTAATAATATTACAAAATTATAAGCGTGTATTATTAAATAAGTACCTGTAATAATAATTTAAAGTTCATTAACAAGATTCCATTCTGTAGACTTAATATGATTTTTTCTATTTTGATACCTTGATATCCAAATCATAAATGTTCACAATGATTAAACATTTACACATACATGAAAGTATCAATGTCTCAAAAGAATATTACCTTAAATTGAGCAATTTTAAACCACAAATTATTGTGACAATGAAACCAAATGCATCTATTTAAATCTTCATTGAATTCTTAAATAATTTTTCATCATTAGTTTTGATTAAACATCTGATATACAATAGTATGCAACATTATTCTCTTGAATATATTCATAACTTAAAGAATTAACATTTTCTATTTCATACTTTTTCTAACATGAAGTACCTGTATTTTTTGACTACATGTAAGTATAAATAAGATAACTGATCAACAATATAATTACATAAAATTGTTTGCATATCAGCACATAAGAAGTCGTTATGTTGGCTCCTCTACTCCTCAATCATTTCAAAAGGATCAGAATCGTCATCATCATCCTGGATTCCTACAGCGATCATCTCATTGTGTATATCCATCCCGCCTTGGGAGTCGTGTTTATGTAGCGGGTTGACGTCTATATCCAAGCTTACATCATCATCGTGGGGTAAGTTCTCAACGAGATCTTCATCGGGAACTCTTTGTTCTGATCCAGGTACCAGACTCGCACCCTGAACGTCCGGGTTTGTCATCCCCAGAACCTCTGCTGTGTCGGCCATCTTTGGTGATTTTGGCAGACTTGTGTTACCTTGAGGTGCATCCTTGTCTTCATCAGAGGGTTTTTGAGTGTCAGAAGAAGCTTTTGCCAGATTCATGTTGTCTTGAGGTACTTCCTTTTCTTCATAAAGAGGTTTCTGAACATCAGAAGAATCTTTTGTCTCAGGTGCCTTAAAGGTCTTTTTACCAGATTTCTTATCCTTTTTGGTGGCCTTTCCATTACTTGCACTCACTTCATCTTCAGAAATAGGTTTAGGTACTACATGATCAATACTGTCTATAACTTTATCTGGTGTATTTACATCCTCCTGTTTACATTCTTTCTTCTTCTTACTCTTCTTTTTATGTTCTTTTTTCTTCTTAATATCCTCTTTAGCCTCATCTGATTCCACTATTCCAGATGCTTTTTCTTTACTAATTAATAAATCATTGCCTGAATTGTTCGTCAAATCATCTTTCCCTTTTTCTCCTATGCTGTCATTATTTTCAGGGTCCCCAATCTCATCTCTGACATTTGAAATCAAGGCATCACAAATGATTTCCTCAGCTTGATTTAGCATGTGATTTAACATTTCATTCTGTACCTCTACTACATCCTCTACTTTTATATTTTCTATCACCTTCTCAATATTACCGTTTTGAAGCTCGATTAAATCCTCAGGTAGATTTGTATTTGTCGCCTTTTCTTCCTCAGAGTCAATTTCCATGGTGAATATCGCAGGGTCAAACTTCATCTCTTCTGCTTCTTCAAATTCTTCATCAGATGAAGAATCTTCATTGGATTTACTTTGCTGCTCTTCACGAGGTGTGATCTTCTTATTCTTCTTTCTTCCTTTCTTTGATCTCTTTACAGATGACTTGGTTTCTGCTTCCTCTCCATCTTCGTCCTCCGATGAGGATGAATCACTGCTAGATTCGGCAGAAGAAATACTTTTCCTTTTGTTGTTCCTATTTTTCATGCGTTCTCCTCTTGAAATGCCTGGAAAAAGCATGCTAATGTTTTTCACTAGTAATAAATCAAGATAAATACTACATACATGTAAATGTTTGAGTAACTGTTACTACTTTTAATAAGAACTTTTTGATTCCATCATCTAAAACTAAATAAATTTGCTACGTCATGTAAACATTCAGTTTTCCTAATGGATATCAAAATATAGAGGAAACAGATCTGAATGTTTTTTTAAAGGTTCGGCATATATATCTATTTTACTTCATGCAACAAGAGGCCCAAGGGGTCCACATCGCTCATCTGAGTTGCAGACACAAGAATGATAGTGGACAATTTGTAAGAGGCCCTTGAGTATCCCCTTTCTTGAAATTTCATGAAATTCTATGATGTGATTGCAGAGAAGTTAAAAATGCATCAGCCAATCAGAGCCCTTGGCAGCCATATTTGTTGACCAATTGTCACATTGAACACATACATGTACATGTATTTGGTAGAGGACCTCGTGTACTTGCTTCTTGTAAGGTTTTGTGAAATTCTGTGCAGTTGTTGCAGAGGAGAAGTCAAAAATGTAAAAAGTTTACGCCGGACGGACGGACGATATACATATACAAATAATGATGTGAAGTACTTACTGACAGGTTTAGATACTACAGGAGATAGTTGTATACTAAGATCTTTATTCTCTGTCATGCCCCAGTCATCATCCATGTCATCATTTAACTCCCATTTGTCAGATTCTGTAATACATGTATAAGGAGCATGAATCATCAGGTGCCTGTTTTAAAATAGGACTTGCTAAAAATTTAAGGAATTTTTGTAATTATGGATAGCCTAGTTCTTCCTATAACTTGTTTTGTTTTTGAATTTATATTAAGTATATAGAAATGCTATTAGAAGGGATAGCATAATCTAAAGTGAAAAAGATTTTAACCTTTTATCTGGTGATGAAAGTTACGAAAATTCCTAAAAATTTTCGCAAATATTTTTGTAAAACAGGCTCCAGGTCCATAATACAGTTACCTGTGTTAATTTCTATTTATAAATGTACATACATGTAGTAAGCTTTCAATATCAAGGGGAATTTTTTTTCTGTGTTGTTATCACTTCACTAAGGATGGGCATTCTGAGTGTACTGCTTACAGCAAATGTAAATATTGAAATGAGTGTTAGCTCTTGTTATGGTGAAAATATGTTTGAAGTTTGAAGGTGATAAGCTCATGAAGTCAGTAAGCTAGGTAAATTAGGGTAAAAATAAACTTAAAATCTTATAAAAATGCTGCTTGAAATAAATGGCCAAGAAAAATTGATAAAAAATGCAAATCATAGGAAAATTATGATTGCTTTTGAAAAGAATCTTTCTACTAAAAAATAATCTTATTGGTTCAATAAAGTGATTTTAATTTCCTTGCTTAAAACATTGGGTATCATTCCCCGAATGTTTAGAACAGAGGGCAGTATTCCCTAGAAAAGAACAGGCATGAGGATGTCTAGTAACAGTTAAGTCCATATTACTTGAATAACAAGTTTGTGATAGTATGATTATGTAATGTAAATGTGGAAATTTTCACGCAAGGTTATTTTCGCACATTTCCAGATTCTATTATTATCGCGAAAATAACCCCAGTGTGAAAATTACAACCAGTATCAAAGACTTAAGGGAATACTCCCATTTTTGCCAAGATTACCCCAGTGTGTACTGTTGCAATGGTCATTTCGCAAAATATTTTCCCCAGCAAATATAACCACATTTACAGTATAGCAATGGATAGCTTTACCTTCTGTTAGTAGATCACTGTCCATACTGTCTAGAGCATCCTCTAGTTTCCTCAGTACAGAGCAGTCAGGGTTGTTTAGTAGATCGTCCACTGTGGTGTCGTTCAGCACCTCTACTCTCGGAGCTTTACCAACATTACAGTACTTCTTCTTGGCTGGCTTCTTCAACTTCTTTTTCTTTTCTAATAGAAATGTTATACAAATTTTAGTACTGAAGAGGTTACTATCACATGATACACTCTATGTTTTTTTACATGACTCTGTCTCATTATTCTTTTGACAGGACAGGGTATTCTTCTTGATTATAAAGCTTGGAATCCAATAAAGATTGCTGCACTACAAGTTCTTATGTATTTGCATGAAAACCTAAGAAGTTTTACATTTTGAAGTAATTTTTATCTATAGATAAGCAAAGATTCTCTATTTATGGTACTCCAGAAAAGAGAACTATGATAAAATGCTGAATTCACACTTACTTAATTGACCACAAAAGAAAGTATGGCCAGATTACAAACAAGTCAAAGTGTAAGTTAAGACCTCAAGGTCAAAAGCATTGGTACCAAATGGCCACACTGACTAAAGTTACAAATAGCTTGTTTTTAGATTAAACATACTTTATTGATAATAACATCAAAGGGATTGAAAACAAGTTATCCAACTTAGTTGTATACCTCTCCGAAAAATAGCTAAACAAAGCATTTGACCTTAAACAGAGAAAAGCAAGGTCAATGTGACGTGTAAACATCTAAAGTACTGGTCAAGGTCTATATACATGCAAGTAAAAAGTCTATACCTATCAATATTATAGAAAAGGAATGCAAAGCCTAACCAAAATAAGTAAACTTAGCACTTGAACAAGGAAGAGCAAGGTCAAGGTACATGTATCATATAACCATAGCAATTTTTGCATTGGTACTTACCTTCCTTCTGTGACTTTGTAGATGTACTTCCCCATTTTCCTTTATAACGCACACTAAAACTGTACTGCTGTATACGTTCCTAAAATTTTACACTATGCATGAGAGGTACATTCCAAGAGGCTAAAATACATGTAAATTGTAAATATGTGTCATTATTGTTTTAGCAAATCAATGTTCATAAAGTCAAGGAAAATCCTGTTTTTATAATCTAAAAATTCTAATTTAAGATTTTTCATGTTGTTTTTCAGATCTGATTGTAAAATTTCCATGTATACTCTTCTATTTAAAAACACTAGTTAATGCTTATTGAAATGAAAAAAAAACATTAAAACAATATTCAAGGACCTGAAAAGACATTCTTTTATCCGTCCATCCTTGTTAAAATATCTAAAATTAAGATTAATACTTTGTGAAAGGTAAATTTCATATTCCAATGATAATACATTTTATTCTCAAGCTTAAATAATTTATTTCATTTGAGAAACAAACATAATCTTAAGAATCTCATGATGTATAAATATGATCTTATACAACCTTTGGAGTAAGCTCTAATGCTTGTAAAGCTTTCTGTTTTGCAGCCTCCACTTCCTTTTTGAAAGACGGTCCCTTGTCATGTTTTTGAAAATTCTAAAAGTTAGAATTATACAGAAAAATAAACCTTTAAAATTACACACAGAATGTTTAATAATATGTTGCCTGTCAGGTGTTTCATGAAATTCATGTACAAGGTGGTGTGAAACCTTTGGGTCATTAACATCATCATACTAAAACAAGAAAGTGACCTGGTAAACGGTTCAAAAGATAAAGCCTGCACATGATAGCATGTACAATTTCATTAAAAATGTACCAAGTGTCTTTGACCTTGGTCACATGACATTGGTTCAAGGTGATGTGAAACCTTTAGATCACAAGCGACAACATACTAAAATATGAAAGTGATCCAGAGAACAGTTCCAGAGATATAGTGCAGACAGGATAGCTTGAACAATTTCATTACAAATGTACTAAGTGACCTTGACCTTGGTCACATGACCTCAGATCAAGGTGATGATAATCCTTAGGGTCATAAGCAAAAACTTACTAATATATGAGTTATCCAGTGAACAGTTCAAGAGATAAAGCCTGGACAGGATAGCTTGAACAATTTCATAAATAATGTACCAAGTGACCTTGACCTTGATTCAAGGTGATGTGAAACCTTTGGGTCATAAGCAACAAGATACTAAAATATGAAAGTGATCCAGTAAACAGTTCAAGAGATATAGTGCAGACAATAGCTTGTACAATTTCATTTAAAATGTACTAAGTGGCCTTGGTCACATGACCTTAGGTCAAGGTGATGTGAAACCTTTGGTTCATAAGCAAAAACTTACTAAAATATGAAAGTTATCCAGTTAACAAATAAAGAGATATAGAATAGCAGAATAGCATGTAAAATTTCATTAAAAATGTACTAAGTGACTTTGACCTTGGTCACATGATCTTGGGTCAAGGTGAACATGGTGAAGTGAAACCTTTGGGTAGACATAACAGGGCCTACTCACCTTGTTTAACATTGATCCTAGATTCTCCTTGCCTATAAATGGTTCTATACAAGAGGTTCTAACCCAAGCTCTGGATACTCTATCATCAAAGAATACTACATGATAATGGCTCTGAAAGGTAAGGCTACTGAATTAAACTTTGTTACTCATGCATGTTTTTTGTGTAGTTGTATGAACACATCTCTTTTTGTTCAAAAATGCATGTAAATTGACATTTTATTGTAGTAAGGAAAATAAGACATATGCAAAAATTTTCAGATACACGGTAAAACCTGAAGAATATTTCGAAACCATTCTGAATGAAAAAAACTTTTTGACAGTAAACAACAATAAATGCAAGCACAAATACAAACTAACTGCATATCATGTTATCAAACAAGGGTAATTGTGGCTGTTGCCATGTATTACAGAACTGAATGAGAGAATTTGTCAATAAACCAGAGATTTTCCCTCTGCTGCACAACTTGAATAAAACTTGAAAACCAACTTCAAACATTTTTTTAATGTAAGGACTGACACACATAAATGTGAATTCATCATAGAAAGAGAGGAGATTTGACAGCTCAATTCTTATGAACAAAATATTTAAACAAGAACTTAACATTTCAACAAAATATCAAATTTGTAAGCAAACACTTCTAAAACTTTCAAATTTACAGGATGCATGCTTTCTGATGATTCCATGATGAAGAAATACTCAGAATCTGGGTCCATTTCTATCATTGCAGGCCACCTGATGGATTTAAAGGTATATATTATTCAAATTCAAAGTATGCAGACAGAGGTTTGATGTGAGAACCACATTTAGAGAATACTGGTAAATGAAATGTCCTGCTTAATTCATGACATTACCCAGCAGGCATTTCAACGTTGAATCAACGTTGATTCAACGTCGATCTTCAACGTTGAAACAACGTTGAATTTTGGTTGAAAATGAAAGTTGAGTCAACGTTGAAATTTTCGACGTTGAAGTTTCAACGTTGATATGACGTTGATCAATGTCATTTAAACGTTGTTTCAACGTTGAAATAACGTCGATCAACGTCTATTCAACATTGAAGTTTGGTTGAATTTTTGTTGAAATCTACAGGTGATGATGCAAAGCACTTATCGTTAAGTATGTTTTATTTATTAAAAATCAAAGAATACAAAAGACAGCTGCATGTTGACCGGGTCAAGACAACGTCCCCTTCCATCAACCCGACATCTTTGTTGCTTTTTTTGGTTGCTGCTCAGCCTAGGACTTGAAATGGAATCTACAATTTAGACAAAAGAATCAATGGAAACAAAATTTTATTAAAAACTGTTTTCCCGACGGGTTTCTTTCTCTCCAATTTTCTTATCATCTTATCTGACTTTTGATGGAAAAGGAAACTTGTATTTGAATAACTTTAACTTGTGGAATATACTTATGAAACGTTAAAATCCATTTACAACCCCCCCCCCCCCCCCTCCCTCTTGATGGGTTGAAAAACGTATATGACTTTTCTCGAGTTTCAGATTTAAAAATTAATCAAAAATGAGGCGTATTAGGAAGTGAAAGGGATGGGGAGGGGCACGTCTCACCCTTGAGTTTAAATAAGTGCCTTGTTTACCCTCATATATCAATTATATTTTTAAAAATGCAAGCAGGATGCCGAGTTCCTAAACCCCATACTACATTCCTTATTTCGATAACTGTACAGGGATTTTTCCGAGTGGGGAAGGGGGGAGCTGGTCAGGACCCTCCGGTAAATTGCTAAAAAGGATGCTTTTTCCTTTTTTTAATGAGTAATAACCGCCGCTATTCAAAAATATCCCGGTGACGACTTATTTATTATCAAATTCGGCAATGATCTTTGTAACATTGTGCAATAATATGGTACGCTTCGCAGTCGTCCACATTTGTTTTACATGTAAGATGTAAATTAAGTTCATCGGCCAGTTACACATTTCTAAGTGAGAATAAAAAAAATAATTAGATGCATAACATGCAGACAATAAGTATCATACGAAATAAAGATAGAAGTTTGAATTATGGAGATTCAATCGATCGAATACATGATCGTATAAAATACTGAACGAGAGAAAGAGAGAGAGAAAAAAATTATCGGATTCTAAAGATTGATAGCAAACAAGTTCACTTGAAGATTTCAGTCCATCGTACCTATAAAATTAAAACCATATCAAAATAGATTTATCAAACTTTATCCCTTTTCTGAGTAAAAAAATCGTAAATATAAGAAAATTATATTCAAAATACTAATATACTTACAGCGAGTGCCTTCCTCTCTCATGTCTCTGCTCCACTTTATTTGAAATTCTAACAGGAGCGGTCAATTTGACCTGCTGGCATCTGTTTCTCATGCACGCCCGTCCAGAATTGCATAACAAGATTGCGAGATAGTGACCGCGCTGTCAGTGATCACAAAAAGACAACAAACTCTTAACAGCGTCAGATCCCGGTCAGACATATATTTCAGTTAGAATGCATATGTTCTGATTTTATAATGATAGATATTTATATAATGCAATAAGTAGTAAATTTTTAAATCGAAATTCCAGAGAGTTATTTTTTTGTTTAATTTTAACATTCAAATACAGTACAGATAAATTAAATCAGCACATAATGGATTGTGAAGATGCAGGTTCTTCAAAATGATTGAAATGGGAGGGGGTTCACATTCCCACTGGGGTTTTTTTCCCTGATCGTATTATTTGATTTATTTTTTTTTAAATGATTTTATACTATCATTAGTTTTATTTCCCTCCTCGATAGAAGAAATGCACACGACATGTTTCTGGGATTCGTTGTTCTTGTTTTAATTTAAATATAGTATTTTTTGTAATTTTTCAATGTATGTCATTGACGAAAGAAAGGTTTTGTCTTAAACATCGAATATTGGTCGAAGACGCAACGTTGTTTCAACGTTGAAATAAGGTTAAATTTTCGACGTTGAATATTGGTCAGAAACACAACGTTGTTTCAACGTTGAAATAAGGTCATGTCTTCGACGTCGAAATCCTCAACGTTGTTTCAACGTTGTAATCATGTCATTTCCTCGACGTCGAAATCTTCAACGTTGTTTCAACGTTGAAATCACGTCATTTCCTCGACGTCAAAATCTTCAACGTTGATTCAACGTTGAATTTTGGTTGTTCGACGTCGTCGACCTAGATCAACCAAATTTCAACGTTGAATGTCTGCTGGGTATCTCATATTTCTGAAAATAAAATAGCAAAGGCTTAATTCTTATTTACAATGGTCAAAGTCCAAGGTAACGATGTTAAGATTACTAAGTCAAATGAAAATGTACGTACGTGGTCATAATGAATCTAAATGTGAAACATCCAAGACCGATCTTTGGTTGGATTTTTTGAGAGTAGGTCAAGGTCCATGGTAAAGGTTATGATACTAATTGAAAGTTCAGGTCACAAGGGATTTTCAAGCGAAATATAGAAGTTTTATTTCTTATGGTTCCAATGTCAAAGTTTGTAAGAAGTCAAAATCCAAAATCAAGATCACAGACAGTAGTCCAAAAACATAGGTAATCACAGATTACGAAGCTCACCTCGTGGCAGCCAAATTCAATTCAATCATATTTCTTAGTACATGTATATTGGCTTTTAAAGGCAAAATCATTCAAGTGGAAAAAGTCGTTTCATGAAAGTTTGATCAAAGATATATCAAATATGCAAGTTTGGTACATGTAGCACTTATACTTTGCTTAATATTTGCTTTTAAAGGCAAAATCACTCAAGCGGAAAAAGTAGGTCAAGGTCATTTTATGAAAGTTTGATCAAAGATACAATGTACATCCAATATGCAAGTTTGGTACATGTAGCACTTATACTTTGCTCAATATTGGCTTTTAAAAGCAAAATCACTCAAGCAGAAAATGTAGGTCAGATGCTGCATCCGATGCATGGGTCCATCTCGGCATCCAAAGATGAATCACTTGTGCAAGTTTGGTTACTGTAGCATTAGTACTTTGTCAGATACTGAGCTACCCCAAACTTCTTAACCAAGTCACTCAAGCGGAAAATGTATGTCAGATGCTGCATCCGATGCATGGGTCCATCTCGGCATCCAAAGATAAATCACTTGTGCAAGTTTGGTTACTGTAGCATTAGTACTTTGTCAGATACTGAGCTACCCCAAACTTCTTAACCAAGTCACTCAAGCGGAAAATGTAGGTCAGATGCAGCATCTGATGCATGGGTTCACCTCAGCATCCATACCAAAGATAAATCACTTGTGCAAGTTTGGTTACTGTAGCATCAGTACTTTGCCAAATACTGAGCTACCCCAAACTTCTTAACCGGACGCGGACACGGACGTGCAGGGGTATAGCATAAGCTCACTCAACTTCGTCGAGGTGAGCTAATAAAGCTCTAGTCATAGAAAATCTTATGAACCAATTCTGTTATGGCTGAAATACAAATGTACATGTATATAGCCCAGGATAGTCCAGGAGAGCAAATGAAGGATTCAAATTGCCTGTGCATTTATCCAGTGCATATAATTAATCATGCTTCGTGATAGCTAATCAAAGGATTACTAATGCAGTCTTCGAGAAATTTTCAGACAAGGGGGATGATGGTAGAGGAAGCGAAGAATGGTAGAATTGAAATCTAACATATAGCCCAGCTTCTGTGATAGAACTTAATCCCTTACCATGGGAATCCTGCCATCTTAGCCCAGACGATAGAACCCTCAGCGAAAGTTGTAAAGATATGCTCCGACTCATCATACTCCTCTTCTGGTATCTCACAGCTGTTGTGGTCCACATCTTAAACAGAAAAATATCAATTTGTATTATAGTGAGTTTACATATTTTTAACATACTGTAAATCCGAAAATTTTCGCGTGGGGGTAATTTTTGAGTATTTCACAAATAAAGATACTTCTTGTAAATTTCCCCCACGCGAAAATAACCTTTTTGCATTCTTGCAAAGGCAGAGACATTTTATGTCACAAATATTTCCCCCTAGTGTAACGTCTTGACGGTATAATCACGAAATTTTCCCCCTGCAAAAATAACCACGTTTACAGTATATTTCTTTTTAACATTCTTGATATGAGTACTTGCTTGTTTATAGCATGTACACCATACTGAAAATCAATCATACTGAATATTGCTGATGCAATACACATCCCTGATCATTCACCGTCTTAGAAAACGACCGTAAGTTTCATCCAAATAATGGAGATAGAGAACAGTCCATAAAGCCCAAAGCGGCAAGTCAACAACAACAATAGCCATGTTACTTACCATTACTCATATAACAGTACCAGACCTCTGGTAATACAGATGGATCATCTATGTCAGCCAGGTATCTCCATTTACTGCATGTCTTATCACAACACTGCACCCAGGTCCCTTAAAACAGAGAAAACCAAACATAGGGTAATCAAAGATTACATAGCTTGCCTATGCAGGTTTTTGTCAGAAACCAGGTTAAAGTTTTTGAAAAGTAGGTCAAAGTCTAAGTTCAAGGTCACTAGGTCAAAGGTCATGGTCTCAAATGAAAGTTCTCGTCACAAGGTATCTACATGTGAAATATCAAAGCCCTACCCCTTATAGTTCAAGAGATATAGCCCAGGTTAAAGTTTTGTCTACGCACGATGACAACACCGCCGCCGAGGGTACGGCATTAGCTCTCCGGACTTTTTCATCCCGGTCAGCTAAAAATTGAAAGATGCAAAAGCAGATTCCAATCTACATCATCACCTTTTATAAATCAGGTACAATGCAAGTGTTCTTCTTTTCTGCAGTTTTTTTACATCATTACATCAGAGTAGAGAATTCACACATTATAAATACATGTAGTGTCTGCTATCTTGCTACATGAACATATAAAGTATCAAACAAATATTACATACCGTATGATATGATATCCCTATTTAACATAATATTCTTCTTGCTTTGTTTTTTGGATCCCACAGGACTTTTAACACTATCTGTATGTGGTGCTGAAAATAAAGACTTTTATTATTTAAATCTAAAGGTACATGCATGTATCTTACTGAAGGTGCATGCATATAAAATATAATCATAACTAAGTCATGCAGAATAGTGATGCTCATTAATATAATTAATCAAAATGCAAAAAGCAATTTCCTTGAGCATTTTACATGTAACATATCTTGATGATCGTAAGGTTATCTAATTGTAACAATGTGTGTAAATGTATATACATGTACAGCTCACACTCGTTATCTCAAACTCGGTTATCTCGAAATTCCGTTTATCTCGAAGTCGAGCGGCGGTCCCATCTTTTTTCCTTCATATTCTAACCAATTTGACTTCGGATAACTCGAAATCGGTTATCTCGAAATTTCGCTTATCTCGAAGTCCAAAGTAATGTTATTCGTGTATTTTATACTTGTTAAGTCGAAGTCCTAATGTTTGTATAAACAAACCAATTAACGTACCAAATAAAAGTGAACTTGCATGCTAAACAAACAATTATAGGTACCGGTAACGCAGGTTGACTGATTCGCCGTTGTTTGATTGATCGTGACATCAAAATTAATTAAGGGGGATAACAGTTAATTAGATAATATCATAGGGAAACAATGATATGTGCATGTTTCATTCATTAAAATTGCATTATTTGTTATGTTAAAATTCTTATGAGAAACGACGGTTAAAAAAAAAACAAACCAATACAACCCCCCCCCCCCAATAAAATTCGCAAGATTTATCGTAACTGAAATAAAGCAATTTGAGCAACAATGATTATACTGCTGATCTACAATATAATCCATACATAAAATTTCGTACACTAAGAGGAAGATGATTAAACTAGATTGCATGCGAGTACATTTAAGTGAAGAATGAAGACATGTATACGATATTGAAATCTAAAGCAGACGAAAAAATTAAATAGCGTACGAACAAATGGCTTCATTGTACTTTGATGACACAATGATCTAAAACTCTTGAAGATAAACGGCTTATGACAGATTGATAAGACAACCAAACTGGTATTATATCAGGGCCGAAGCGATCGGTGCGGAAAAGGGGGTGGGGGGTCACACAACGAATAAGAATACCTGACGTTCTCAATGCGCCTCTTCATAAATTTCAGTATTAAGAATACGTTTATGGCACTTCTAGAATCATTTCTACGTTGTGAAGTTAACATTACATTGTCAGTACGAGTAGCCTTTTAAACTCAAATATCTATTGTATAAAATACAATAGCAAAACGATTCTTACAGCCTTATAGGTGGTACAATACATTCCAAAATATACCGTAAATTCGACCGACGTTTATCTCGAACTCCGCTTATGTCGAGGTATTTTCAGTGGGCCCATCGACTTCGAGATAACGAGTGTCAGCTGTATATAATCACTAGTAAGAAATTTCACAATTACTTATTTGAAATACAAAACTTATAGTACATACAAGCAAGTGTACATGCAGGCATATCCTTCTGTACTCTTTTCCCTTTTTGTCTTGATTTTTGGACATCTACAAAAAAATTAAAAAAAAAAAAACTACAATGAGGTTCTGAAACATTATGAAAATCATTATCATTTGTTATACTTACATGTATATATCATATACATGTATTTCAAAGTCAACTTTGGGTACAGAGTAAAATCTCATTATTACAAATTCATACATGTATATATCAAATGTTCATAGGAAGAATTTATAGAACATTAAGTATGAAAAACATGAGGAAAATTCTAGTCATGAAAATATGATGCAAAGATAATTCTGACTGTTTCCTTTAATGAAAGAATTTTGTTTTTAACCCTTTTCTATGAGAATCTGTCAAAATCAAGAATTTTTATGAGAGATTGTAAAAAGTATATCTAGAGATTCTCTCAGTTTCGCAGCCCAAAAATATCCCTGATGATGAATGTGCATGTACTTTTGTTAAAATCCTGTGTAAACACGAAAAGTTGACATAATTTCCTTCACTCTATTGTTCTGTAAGATAAGTACCTTTTTTACCCTTAAGTTTGACAGAAAACGGCAACTTCTTGGGTTCTAATTTCTGTTCTTTTTTCTTAGGCGGACATAAAGATTTTTTCTTCTTTTTAGGAGGAGGAGACATTTGCTTTATTTTGGTATCAGATGACACATTATCATGCTCACTTCCTTCAGGCGTTATCTCATTCATCTGTTGTATGGCAAATTGAGTCCTGAAATATTTGTTTCATATATCATACTTGTATTTCATATATTATAAGTAAATGTGAGATAAAACCACTACAATAACTTCACTTGGATTATTATCACACTTTACCTTAATAAACTGGAATGATCTGTATATTCAAACACATACATGTACAACTGTACCTGTCAACTTTCCCTCTTTTAGAAGGGACTCCCTTTTTTTGACCTCATCTCCCTCCTTGGCATTCCTCCCTCGAGGGATATCAAAATCTCCCTCTTTTTGGCCCAATCACCCTCCCTCTCTCTCTTTTGGCATATTTATCAAAGAAGAATAGCTCTAAATAGTGACATTTAGAGCATTTTATGAGAAATTGCATAACAAAACGCAAGAAAAGATATAAAGATATATGAAACATGTTTCATAGTTTATAAATGCTTTTGCATTAAAATGTCAGCACAATAACCTTATTTGAAAATCAGTTTTGCACAAAATGTTGCTATTCATTAAAAATGTAGCAAAATGGGTTCACGTACAATCTTTAATTCTCTTTTTCATGTGCCAAGGAGGGAGATCTCCCTCTTTTTAAGATTTCAAAGTTTACAGGTATTCAAACAAACTAAAACTTGATCAAATATCGACAGTCATTTTTTATCTGAATTTTGAACAAAACACTTTTACCTCTTGTGGTTTTTTTTTTCTAAAACTGACCTTTCCTCCTCCATCAAGTTTTGTTTGTTTGCCTCCTCAGAGGTTGATTCTGTCTCCATTTCTGTATTATCTTTATTTTCAGATTTTGTCAGGTTGACCTCTGTACTGACAACACTGTCTGATATATTTGTTTCCTTCTGTGCAAAATCCTCCTTAGTTTCTGTTTTATCAATATCAGATCTATCAAATTCACTGCCTTTGGAAACTTTTGCCTTTTTTGGTTTCAGTTTTTGTAAACATCCTTCGTTTTCTGGTATCTTGTGTTTCTTTTTATCAGCCACAGCATCCACTGACAATGTTGGCTTGGCCTTTTTCGATTTCTGTAATTGTAGATTGCCTTCTTTTTCCGTTATCTTGTGTTTCTTTGATTTCTTTGCTTCAGCCAAAGCATCTACAGACAATGCTGGCTTTGCCTTTAATTTGGAAGCCTTGACTGGTTTTGGTTCCTTCTGTAATTCTCTAAATACTGAAAGAAAATATATTCAGATTGAAATGCTATATATATCTCACATACATACACGTAGACCCTCTCTTGTCAATCTATTCTATAATACAGTAACAAAAGATAAATCAAACTACAATAGAATGTCCTTGAGGAATCATTACTTCACTAAAGTTCTAGTCAAAATGAATTAATACAATCATATTTTACAACATTTCGATACCATGCTATTAAGTAATGAATATTGGAAATATAAACATGTTGTGGCATGGTATCAAAATCAATTTATACAACAGAAAGTCTTACTATCATCAAGTGGAGTGTACAGAAAGTCTTACTATCATCAAGTGGAGTGTACAGAAAGTCTTACTATCATCAAGTGGAGTGTACAGAAAGTCTAAGTATCATCAAGTGGAGTGTACAGAAAGTCTTACTATCATCAAGTGGAGTGTTAACAGAAAGTCTTACTATCATCAAGTGGAGTGTTAACAGAAAGTCTTACTATCATCAAGTGGAGTGTACAGAAAGTCTTACTATCATCAAGTGGAGTGTACAGAAAGTCTTACTATCATCAAGTGGAGTGTTAACAGAAAGTCTTACTATCATCAAGTGGAGTGTTAACAGAAAGTCTTACTATCATCAAGTGGAGTGTACAGAAAGTCTTACTATCATCAAGTGGAGTGTACAGAAAGTCTTACTATCATCAAGTGGAGTGTACAGAAAGTCTTACTATCATCAAGTGGAGTGTTAACAGAAAGTCTTACTATCATCAAGTGGAGTGTACAGAAAGTCTTACTATCATCAAGTGGAGGTTACATAAAGTCTTACTATCATCAAGTGGAGTGTTAACAGAAAGTCTTACTATCATCAAGTGGAGTGTTCAGTGCTCTGTTGATGGCACCCTGAAAGATTTCATCATATTCTCCCTCTGTCAAAGTCCTCACAGGCAATGTGCTTTTCTTTATGGCTCCCTAAAATGAGAATAAGTTTAAATACATGTTTTTAAGGTTTTTAAGAAATATGTCCCATTTGTGATGGTATCTGACTTTAAGGTAGAGCATTCCGATTTGGTTCCGTCTATAACTTGGGACTTTAAATTTCCAGCTGTGACTTTTCAATTAAAACACCTGCATTTACAGGTAAATTGGGACGTTTGTTTAGTGATATGGGAAGTAATTAGCCACTTTCATGTTGTTTTAACAACCTGGGCTTGGATTATTAAGGGAATGTCTATGGAAAGACGATCGTAAACACGGAGATTTATGCAGATGAAAAGGGACAAATGTTTTTATAGTGTTTAAAACAATTGAAGCAGTGAAATGTAGAGTTTATTTCACACAAAATCTTCATCATGGTATAGCAATGACTAAATAAAAATATATCTAGCGTAGCAAATTCAACTATGAACCTTCAGGCATTGATTAATAAGTCCTATATTTTACACGTGCTACATTATCATGATTATGCTTTACATGTCTTAAACAATGAACTTTATTGACCTGTATTTTGGGGGGGGGGGTAAATTTTATTCATAATGACACAAGCAAAAGGTCGCGATTTTGTTTCGCGCGCTATGACCCTCTTTTTCATTTTCCAAAGAGGGTCATTGACCCTCTTTGGTCTGAAAAAAGTTGACAGGTATGCTCAGGTCTCAGATGCTCATATTTCCTGAATAACAACTTTTACAATATTTTCATTTCCATTCATTCAAAGCTTATTTTAAACCTGATAACAAACAAATTATAACTCGTGATTTCATGATAATACCGAGAGTGTAGCCGTTTGAACTTTAACATTGGACCCTATGGGAAAAGTAAGAAAAATCCTTTTTAAGGGGTGATGAAATGTAACTATAAAAGTTTCTTTTCTCAAAACCATATTAGTTTGATAATCTGAACAATATTCTGAAGAGAAAAAAAAGGGTATCCAGGCGTAAATTTTCCAGAATTTTGACCTGAGGGATGCTCTACCTTAAAGCAAATTATATAGAAAAACCTCAATTTCTTAGAGTTTTACACTATTAGTTTACATCAAATGCTAGCAAAAAATGTGAAATCCCCCAATCGGAATAAGATTTTTATCACTAAAATAACTGTTGAACATGTACGCAATCATAAAGAGTATATACATGTACATGTACAAGCAGTACTTACAGTACTTACAGATGCTGCTTCCTTAACCTCCTTTTCTCCTGTAATATTATGTTCCATACCTGGGTCATCTGTATTTAGCTCTTCTTCCTGTATCAATTAAAACATGTAAAATTCACAGACTAACATAATAGTCAGGTCTCAGCATATGCATATGTTTAGCCTAATTATCTCTATTACACAGATAATTCAGAAGGGTTTTATTTCACACTGTATTTAAGAAATAAGTTGTGCAATTCTAGATTCATGAGCCTTTGAGGCAGATTAAGTTCACATGACAACTCAGTTTCATAAAAGCTGAATGAAATAGAAACATCATTTAAGATTCCTATATGAAACTTTTTAAAAATCTACTCTCTTAAATTTGTCATTATTCTGTAAATGTACTCAAATGATAAATCAAATTTCACCAAAAATTATTAAGTTCTCAAGTTTTATACATGTACATGTGCTTTGACTTTCATGTATTAATACATGTATGTACAATACTATATACCAAATTATGATCTGATTCTACAGCTGAAGGTTCAGCTGTCTCTGTAGACTCAACTTCCATTTCAGCATCACCTGTGGACTCAGTTACCACATTGTCATATGTCGATCCTGGGTCTTGCTCCTTATCATTGGTATCAGTTGTTTTCCTTTCTACATCTTCTGTCTGAATTTCCTGCAATAATAAGTCTATACTGAAAATCATACAGAATAGCAAGGGACTGTTGTCTCGCAAGTGACTATTTATAGGCCACTCTGTGACCACTTGACAATGAAGTAAACAGTGATATTCCCAATTACAAGACACATTTTTTGGCCATTTAGAAATTTTAATCAGCAAATGAATGACAGCAATCTGAAGCCCTCAGGTTACTTCCAAAGATTTTACAGGTGGTTCAACATACATGTAGCAGAGGTCATTCTAATTGTGCAGACTGTATTTAACATGGCAGGTCATTCTAATTGTGCAGTGTATGTCAAATGCATCAGACCATTCTGGCAAAATTAATACTGGTCCAATATATATCCTCAACTATATCTAACCAAATGTTTGATCAGGGTTTTTTCTAGCCCCTGATGACAGGGGCCTGGGTCGATGAAATTGGGAATTTTGCAACATTTCAGCCAAAATTTGGAAATAAATTTCAAACAGCAGAAAGATATATTCATGCAAATCATCCCTTATCATATCAATTGTCTTTACTTTTGTATTTTGAATTCCTCCTAGAGTTCAACTAACACGGCATGTTTGTTTTTCTTCCGCTTTCCTTTCAGTTAATAATACATAAATTGGAAATCAATTTCTCGTTTTGGATAAAAGATTGGATTGGGAATTTTTGGGTCTAAAATTGGGAAAAGTACCATTTTTTTGGGGTTGGGAATGGGGCTGAATTTCGACCCCCTACAGACCCTAAAAAAATCCCTGTTGATGTAGGTTGGTATGTTCGATGCATTGAAAAAAGCTTTTCAAAAACGGAACTTGTTCCTTCATTATAAATATATAACTCTGCAGGTAAGGTTAAATTCATATAATAACTTAAAATTCATATGAAAGTCATACATAAATGTGTGCATGTACCTGATTTGACACTGAACAACTGTCTCCTATGGAATCCTGATGCTCTATAGAAGTGATTGGTTTGGTCAGTGTTTCATTTGTTGAATTTTTACTCTCTGTGTCATTATTCTGTAAATAAATTGAAATACCATACAATGCATGGAAAATGTACAATAAACACGAATAAATAAATAATAATATAAATTGAAGCTATTCTTAATTCGTAAAATTTTTCATCACAGATCTTTTACTCTTAAAATCCTTTATCAAATAGCTTTGTAAAATTAATATGTACGTACATCGTGGTTTGATCTTTTAAACACATATAAGTTATGAAAAAACTATACCTTTACAGTTTTCTTCTTTTTCTTTGTTTCCTTCTTGTCACTGGTACTGACCATATTAACAGCATTTTTCTATGAATCCATAGATAAATTCATTGATTAAATAAATGATAATTAAACTTTGAAAAGACATGAAAAACGACAATTGTGCAACATATATTGTAATTTTCAAAATGTACTTTTCTTTCAAAGTAATTAAATTTTCCTATTCCATGTTGTATAAATGTTGGGAGCTGCAATGTTTTCAGTGGTTAAATAAATACTAAACCAATGTTCCAAAACAAGACTTTTCTTATCCTTAAGAAATTTTTATGTAATGAGCAGTAAGCTAATTTCCTGTAAAATTATTTGAGGTACTTTTGAAAATCAAGTTATAATAATTACTTAGTAAAATAGCATAAACGTGCAGAATGTTTTGTATCATGTTTATTGTTTTTTTCTTCCTAGCTGGCCAGTCATTAGAAAAGAATTAATTTTTAAGTTATTGAGTAGCTTACAGACTGTTCATGAGTTTCTGTCTTCTTTGACTTCTTTTTCACAGAACTTGCTGTCCTTGTGACATCACCATCACATCCACCTTTTTCTATCTTGGAATCTTTACTGGGTTTCTTTGCCTTTGGCTGAAAGCCATTTGAAAACTGAATTATACATTTCTACGCTAAATGCAAATCATAAATACCTTTGAGATAATCTGTGAAAAAAAATGCCTTGCATGAACATGCATGACTGTAACAGACGAAACATTTGGAGGATATATTCGCTATTTTCGAAAACCAGAGTTACTTCCCATTTGAGACGGTATCTGACGTAGACTGATTATGACGTCATCAAATTCTATGGAAACAGTCCTAAAAGTCTGGGAAATGACGGTATAAAATCGACGTTACCATACCATTTTCATGACGTCATAATGATTTTATGTCAGATACCGTCTATAAGGGGAAAGAACTCTGTATTCCGCAAAGACTCAATATAATTTCATTTGATGAATATTTCCATCTACCTTTTAGTGAACTGCTTGAATTATCACAATTAGGAGATTGGTCAGTGCATATAATGATAATTGAGGGACAAAAAATTATGAGATGGTTTGATTGAATACCTTGATATTGTCACCATGGGGACCAGGACCATTGTTAGGGTCAGTCTTTACAGGAGCTGCAATAAATTTTGTGTATATGAATTAATATTTATATATTTCATGAGTTCAATATATATTTTTAGATCATGAATTACAAAGTCAATTTTAGAAATGTAAATCAGTCATTTTAGTATATATATAATATAATGCATGTGCAGTGCTGCATGTATCTAATTTTCTGTGAGTCTTACTTTTAATTTATTCCATCTTATTTCCGTAAGTTGCATGTATTATTTCCAAAAATATGTGCATAATGAAACAGTGAAGCACAATGAACATAGGGCACAATGAATATCACAGACGTCATATGTTACAGAATGATCATGAAGCAATACCTGTAAATGGATTCTTAAATGTAGATTTCTTTGGTTGTGTACTCTGCATATTAAAATTCACAATCTGTAAGTCTTTGAGAACTCAGCTGAACCTAAATGACCCTGTACAAGTGAGAAAATGGAAATATTATTAAATACCGGTATACATATTCATAAGTATGTAAAAATTTAAGAAACAATCTAGACCTCATGTTGGCAAGAAGAATGAGAACTTTTTGCGTCACTTTAGATTTTTTGAGACATAGAAAATCTAATACATGTAATTATCGATATATTAAGAACAAAATTAATACTACTCAACGTTCTGTTCTTTCAAATGAAGGCATTAATAATTGCCATGCATGATGGTAACATGATGGTGGCATGCAATCATAATACAGACAAAATACTTAATCTTTAGATTGGGTGTTTTCAAATTGTTGAAACATCAGACGTCACCAAGTTTAACATTGAGCCTTATATAGGAAAATTTTACGATGTGACATGTCACTGGAAAAACGACACATCTATACCTGGTGTCAAATCAAATCAGTAACGTACCGAACAATTTTGAAGAATATATTGACGATAACTTCGTTGTTTTGTTAAATTGAGACATGAAATTTCGAACAAATAATGCTTAATTGGCATATGTCTCAAATATCCATTGAATAACTATCTAAAAATTTCAGACTTTCATTATCTTTTATTCCTTATTTCACACCTTTGCTAAAGCAGGAACTTCATGAACGATCGAGCATTCAGATGTGTTTCGTTGATCAATTTTCAATTCTATGTCGATAAATCTGAAGTAACATCTTTTCTAAAGACCCTCATCGTCGGAAACCCACAGCATCTTCATTATTATACTACGCAAGATGCTGTGGGACAGTCTTAGTCGGGAAACCCTCGTATTCCAAAAGGATCTAAGCAGGGAATTATATTTAAGCCAATCAGAACGAGCTTTACAAAATACCTGCAACACAGAAGAGTTAAATCTATTCAAACCAACTATTTCATTGGTTAATATAAATAACCATATGACGCATTAAAACGAGAATTCCCTAATAATTGCACCCAGGGCCTATAATTGTAGGGCAATAGGCTGTGGGTTTCCGACGATGAAAGCTTAGACCCTACTGTCCGCGCAGCTCACTTCAGAAATCGGAAAAATAAAGTTTTCTCTAATTTGTTGGCATATTTTCCGATTTAAATTTACATAGGGGGATATAGATCTCGAACTCTCATAACTAACGGTGTATGATATATGTCTGTACGACCAATACTATGCTCACAGTGAAAGAAAATAATTTTAGATAGGGAGTTTTCTATGTTAATTTTAGCATGACGTCGTCGACATTCTTCATTGACTCAGTGTTAAACATCGGCGACGTCGCGCTAAAATTAACATAGAAAACTCCCCATCTAAAACTATTTTCTTTCACTGTGAGCGTAATATTTGTGGTACAGACATATATCATACACCGTTAGTTATGAGACTTCGAGATCTATCCCCCCATATGCATTTTAATCTCAAAAATAGCCAACAAAGTAGAAAAACTTCAATTTTCCAATTTCTGAAGTGAGCTGCGCGGACAGTAGACTGTAGAAAATTAAGGTTTGATTGCATCGCCAAAGATCGTACAAATTTATGCTGATATTTACAATAAAGCAATATCTATTGAACTTTATCGATTTCATGATAAGTTTTGCATGAATAGTTGGTCAAAACTGTGTTCGCCCAGTTTACGAAGTCACTGTTGTGTGGACAGTAGACACTGCTCTTGCAACAAAGTGCATCCTAATCCACTGTGCCTTAGCCATTGTCACTATAAGAATGCTACTGAATAGCTCTGCAGATAAAAATGCCACTTTATTATGTCTATTCATTTCATGGCTTGAAGATATAGAACAATCCAAATCATCATGATCAGGACAAGGACTCCTATATAAGTCCTTGATCAGCCTCAGGGCAAATGAACCCCCCCCCCTCCTCCTTCCCAAACGCAACAGATTTTGGACGTTGAAATATGGATGCTCAATAAATAAAAATGATGCAAATACTTTTAATACAGACTTAGCAATTCAAAATTGAGTTGAAGGTTGAACAAAAACACTGTATTTTTCAGCAGGGACGTTCAGAGTCAGCGCCAAAATCAGACGACATTACTACGTCCGGTGTTCTTGTGGCGATTCCTTCAGATCGAAGAAAAGTACAGAGGATCTCGAACGTCTTCACTCTGCCCACAATTTTTCACGCGCAAGCGCACATCGCGTTTTGGCGAAATCTGGTGGCCGACAGAGAGAAGTTCAGAAAGCTTATTTTGCCGTACATAAAGCGGTAAAGGGACCATATTTATTGCCAATTACTTCATTTTTCTGTTAAATCTAGACTGAATGAGTTCATTTTCAATAAATCAGCCGTCAAATGTGTAGATGACAGGATTTTACCTCGAAAATTAGATTTGTTGCAAAAGGCCACCGCTAGGAGGCGCTCCAGCTACTACGTTTATAGGTCGTACACGTGCTTCATGTAAACAAATACGTTGTGTTGAGTCCGGGGGCGAAATGAGTGTGGAGGTAAAGACTCCGACACGGACTCAGTTTGAACATTCTGAGTTTCAGTGTGGTGAAAAGAGTTCAAATTTTGAGGAAGTAGGAACACAAAAGAGTGTGAAATTCAATGAAAAATCTGACAGTTTCCATAGATTTGAAAGTAGTGCAAAATTCCAGTACAGAAAGAGGAAACCAAGCTATAGAAATGAGCACAGTCAGCAAATTGGAGGGTTTCGTAGGAAAAGGGCGAAGTCAATGCCCGCAGCAGAGAGCAACATTGTATTGCCAACAAAATTTTTACTTGGTGGAAATATCAACGACCCTCTAAATTTGAACAGTTTGAACAATGAGGAGGTGAATAAACTTCTTAATCAAACTCCACAGTCGTCGCCGATCGTTACTCCACCCACTTTTCAGAGTTTCAGTGTTCCAGTGCCATTTAATATCACGGACCCATTAAATTTAGAATCTGGAGATGATTCAATTAGTAAAAAGAAAAAACGCAACAAGCATCACCACAAAAGGAAAAGCGACGATAGTCACAATAGTAGTGCAAATACACATCCAAATAAAGAAACAGAAAGGCGGAAAAGTGTTTTGGAGGCATTAAAGATTGAAGTTGATGATGATGAACTTCCCCCACCATCTTCAATTATTTCATCTTCTGATCAAAAACCTCTCGAGATCCACTTTTCTTCAAAACCAGTTGTTGACAAAATTGTTTCACCAGTTATTCCACAAATTTCTCCCTCGAGTAGAGCCAAAAAGAGAAAGCGTGCCATGAGTATGAGTGATGCCAGACCAGAAAAGTCCCACATCGCACGTTCTATTTTAAGAACATCTCTTAGTCCACCAAGAAATAGTGCTCTTCACATTGACCTTGAAAAGACCACTTCACCAGTTAAACGTTTCAAAAAACAAGGTTCACAGAAACATGTGCTTCCAAAATATCAGAAAAACCCAAAATTCAGCCATGGAAATTACAATAGGTATTATGGGTATCGAAATCCTGATGCAGAACATGATCAAAGGTTAATCTGTTTCAAAAAGGATTGGTTCGAAGGAAAGGATGTTTTAGATATTGGATGCAATGTTGGCCACATCACGCTGGCCATAGGCAAAGATTTTCAACCTCGGAAAATTGTAGGATTGGATATTGACAAAAAACTCATCAAAGCAGCAAGGAAAAATGTTCGATATTATATGTCTGACCAATCAAACCAGACAGAGAAGTTTCCTGTATCCAGCTCCCTGAACTTTGGTCCAATAGAGGCGCCACCTGTTTGTGATCAAAATCAGCGTTATTTTCCAAAGAATGTTATGTTCATTCAAGTAAGATTTACAAAAAAAAAGTGAAGAATAAAGAAGTATGAAAAAATAATGTGCCAAAAATAGACTCAGAAAAAAAACCCATGTTAAGGCCACATGAGGATGAGGAAACAAAAAAAGAAAAAAAAAATTTTCACAAGATCATTGACTTTTCTGATAATGCACAATTATTGTACACATTTCTACACTTAAGTTGCTATAACTCAAATATTTTATCATCATTCAATACAGAAATTATAATGTTAATTTAAAACGGCTACTTCATAGTGCATCATTACTCACCAATTTAAAGAATAAAATGATACTGGATAAAATATGATCTTTAAACTATAATGTGTATTTTAGGGAAACTACGTGTTGGAAGATGACGAGTTACTGGAGCTTCAGAAGGAGGAGTATGACGTCATTTTGGCGCTGAGTTTGACGAAATGGATCCACCTCAATTCCGGAGACGTGGGACTGAAGAGATTCTTCAAGAGGATATATCGGCATCTTAGGCCGGGAGGGAAACTAGTGTTAGAACCTCAGCCATGGTCATCGTACAAGAAGAAAAAGAATCTAACAGTTTGTATAAATATTTGCTTTTTTAGCTCGCCGGGACGAAGAAGTCCGGAGACCTAATGCCATACCCTCGGCATCGTCATCATTGTCCGTTGACAAAACTTTAACCTGGGCTATATCTCTTGAACTATGAGGGGTAGGGCTTTGATATTTCACATGTAGATACCTTGTGACGAGACCTTTCATTTGAGACCTTGACCTTTGACCTAGTGACCTTGGACTTTGACCTACTTTTCAAAAATTTTAACCTGGTTTCTGACAAAAACCTGTAAAGGCGAGCTATGTAATCTTTGATTACCCTATGTTTAAATTTTACATATACATGTATTAAGGGCAACTGCTGAAAGCAATTCACCAACCTTCACTGTTCACACTTACCTAATTGTATTTTGACAGTAAAGCAGTGATTTGGGAGAACATTAAAAAAATTTTCCAATTATTACACAGGCTTTCAAATCATTAGAACGAAGGCACATCGTCCCTGTCCTTCCAATCACAGAGTGAAGGAGATAACTCTTTGCTTGAAAAGTGTCTCCATTGGAATACAAACATACTTATGGCTGAATTTCTCTATTACCAGTTTGAACCAAGCAAAAAAAAAAAAAAATTTAGAAATGCTCATATACCCCAATTGATATGTTTGTATAATCTATAATATGAAAAAAATGAAAAAAGAATAGTCTATTTTCATTACTGTAATCATGGTAATAGACTTGCATTTTATGCACTCAAAGACCTGCTGACATCACAATATTTGATGTTATGTCTTACTGTGACATTGTATCAGATCCAGTCTTCACAAAATCTCAATAGCCTGACGCCTGGGTATACCAGAAATTTTCCCAAGCTAGTAGAAATTGTCCAACAAATTTGGTAAAAATTGTGTAAAAAACTTGTACAATCATCCTCCTTGTGGTAAAATTTGTCTTTACACTAGTGGTTCAAAAAAGTTATTGCGAAGACTGCAGACCTGTGATGTCACAATAAAAAATAACTTCAAAAGTAGCGATGTTTTGTCTTGGCGAGTCTATAATGCAATTCTAGCAGTAATATGAAAAAGGTCTATCGGACTGTGTAACCATCGGACTGTGTTACCAGAGTTGAATTTCTTTATCTTTTTTGTCAGGAGGATATCCACAAGCATTTTCAGAGTATTCAGCTAAAGCCGGCCCAGTTCTCAGACTATCTCCTCAGAGAAGTTGGCTTCTCAACGTGTGAAGTAGTGGATGTACCGTTACATAAAGCTAAAGGTGAGAGGGTAAACTAGCTGTACCTGTACTTAGTTTTTAGCTCTACTGGTCTCAGACCAGTCGAGCTTATGCGATCACCCTTCGTCCGGCGTCCGTCCGTCTGTCCGTCTGTCCGTCTGTCCGTCTGTCTGTCTGTCTGTCTGTCCGTAAACAATTCTTGTCCGGACAACTCCTCTGAAACTGTCAGGGATAGAAACTTATTTCTTTTTGTATTTTACTTGGTCCATGGTCTAGTTGTGCACCTGACATTTAGTTTCAGTCCCTGACTCCCAGGGTCTTAGAAAATGGGCGTGGTCATTAAATTCTATGTAATTTTGTCCGGACAGCTCTTCTATCACTATAAATGATAGAGACATAATTCTTTTTGCAATATGATGGGTCTGTAGTCTAGTTGTGCACCTGATATTTTGTTTGAGCCAATGACCCCCAGGGTCTTAGAAAAGGGTGTGGCCATTTCCATATAATCTTATGCTTACAGCGCTGACACTATGAATAATGGAGACTAAATTCTTTATGGAATATGATCGGTCTGTAATCTTGTTGTTCACCTGATATTTTGTTTGAGTCTCTGACCCAAAGGGTCTTAGAAAATGGGTGTGGTTGTTTTCTCTCTATTAAACTACATGTGATCTCATGATAGCTAATTTCCCAGAATTTATGGATAATAATTAATTGATTTATTCCAAAATATTATCGGTTTGCAGTTTAGATGTCATTACAGTATTTTACTTGAGTCCCTGTTCCATAGGATTCTGGAAAATGGGTATATGGCTATTTTCTCTTACCCTATCTACATGCATTTAGAGTATATAAGTGACAGAAACTATAAATAAACAAAGATATTGCCATTTTACAATATTATCATAGATGAGTCTGTAATTTAGTTTTTCTCATATTTCATTTGGGACCTGACCCAGGATTTTATCTTCAATTCTATAGAAACGCTAGGGGATAGTTTCGGAATTTCCTCTGATCAATCAATCAACATGAAAATCTTTTCTATAGTGTTTATACAGTGCAAGAAAGATATCAAATAGTCAAAATGCATGTATTTCTCACTTATTTTTTTATTTGTTTAACATGTTTAAGGTGTAAGATTTTTGGGGAGAGTAGTGAGAATTTTTGTTGCAAGAGTAGAATGTCCTAAGTGATCACAGACTTGAGCTGTGCTTTCTGTTAAATGGGAACACCAGAATCACAAAGATTGGTCATTTTGTCAAATAAAATAGCAATAATGCATCCTTCACATTGCCAAATGAAAGGAATATTGTGCTTGTGTAAGTTTTTTTTTTGGGGGGGGGGGGGGAGAGGGGGGAGGTAACTAGAATGTCCTAAGTGATCACAGACTGTTAAATGGGAACACCAGAATCACAAAGATTGATCATTTTATCAAATAAAATAACAATAATGCATTCTTCACATTGCCAAATGAAAGGAATATTGTGCTTGTGTAAGTTTTTTTTTTTTTTTTGGGGGGGGGGGGGGGGGGGAAGAGGAGGAGAGGGGGGGAGGTAACTCTTACATCTTTCTTTCTTCTTATAAATTCCTCCACTGCTTGGAGTACCACCCCCAATGGGATGTAAAACTGTGTGGTTTGATAAAATTTTCATAATGTTTACATTAAAGCAAGTGACACATGTTTTAATAGAAGATAATATAACAAGAGATGCCTTATAGGCATATCCACTATGTGTTAATCAAATTAAAAAAAAATAAACTAAAATACTAAAAAAATTCATTTGTAAAAGCCAACACATACAAAAATATTTCAACCCAGGAAAACTTCTACCAAAATCTTCCTTTATTGCCATTTTACAATATTATCATATTTTATTTGGGACATGACCCAGGATTTTATCTTCAATTCTATAGAAACATTAGGGGATAGTTTCGGAATTTCCTCTGATCAATCAATCAACTTGAAAATCTTTTCTATTTTGTTTATACAGTGCAAGAAAGATAAAAAACAATCAAAATGCATGTATTTCTTACTTATTTTTTAATTGTTTAAGGTGTAAGATTTTTGGAGAGAGTAGTGAGACTTTTTGTTGCAAGAGTAGAATGTCCTAAGTGATCACGGACTTGAGCTGTGCTTTCTGATACATGGAAACACCAGAATCACAAAGATTGATCATTTTATCAAATAAAATAGCAATAATGCCTCCTTCACATTGCCAAATGAAAGGTGCTTGTGTAAGTTTTATTTTGCAAAATTCCAAATTTAGTATTAATTATAGAAGTTAAATTTGTAACAGGAGAGGGAGAGATGTGACTGGACCAGGAATCGAACCCGAGATCTTCTGCTATCAGGGCAGACGCTCTTACCAACTGAGCTATCTGGGCACGATGCCTGTTCCTGCCACACTCCTCTCCACCAATTTTTTAGGTTTCCATGCACTGGAAACCTCACACAAAACTCCACTTCACCTTGAGTCATTTAGTTTGGCGCCAATTCTGTAACAGGAGAGGAAAAGATGTGACCGGACCGTGAATCGAACCCGAGACCTTCTGCTATCTGGGCAGACGCTCTTACCAACTGAGCTATCTGGGTACGATACCTGTTCCTGCCATAAATTACTGGTAATAAACTTATGTTTCAGGCCTTTTTGTCAATTGGACCTCGAGTCATTTTGTCCTTTTAAAATTTGACCAATCAAAAACATCATTTCAACCGCATGCAGATTTAAAAAAAATATGGCACACCCTTATTCTGAACTGGGATATATGGTAAAAATGTTTTCTATAGAGGATCAAATATTTCATACCGGTATGTAAAAATATTTTGTATTATATTTTAATAATTAGCCTTTTAATACCACATTCACCCTAAAAGTTCATGTTCTTTGTTCAATATTCTATTTTCATTGTTTTACATTTACTAAAAAAATAGCCTAAAACCTTTTTAGGTTTTAGAACAAAATGGCCGATACTTTTTTCACTCGGTAGGCCACATGTCCTATTATATTTAATTTCAATCTGAAACTGTCTGATTACTTGATCTAAGTATTTTGACTGGTCAGTATAAGAAAGAAGGAAATATCTCTATAGAGTATCCTATGCAATACTATTTCAGCTCCAATGAGAGGTTATTTATGCCTTTAGTCTTAATTTTATCAAAAGGCATATAGTGGTAGGTCTGTCTGTTCATCTGTTTGTCTATCCATCCGACTGTCAGTATATCATTCCATTCAACTATATTCTGATGAAAGGGTATAAGATACCCTTCATATATTGCATGTCTATGTACCTTGAGAAGGCTTATCTTTTGGAGCCAAATTTTAACCTTTGACCCCATCACTGACCTTTGACCCACATTTTTTGAAAAATAAAAACATCTGTTATTTTAGTTTTGATACATATGGTATGTTATATATACACGTTTTTAGTAATTCTCTCACATTCTAGAGAAATCTAAAATCTAAGGCACGGTCCATTTGATATTCTTGGGGGGGGGGGGGGAGACTCCGTTTTTTGTTTTTTTTTCGAAAAAAAAAAAATTTTGCTCTGAATTTTGATGAAAAAAATTAATTAGAAATTGATGGATATGCATTGGCATATGGTTGTTGGTTCTCATAAAAAAAAACTTGATATACATTTATCCCGCCTCTGGCAAATTTCTTGCAATCTGATTGGTCGAGAAGAACCAAATATTATGTTGTATTATTTTACTAACAGGATATTATTTTGATATCCTGCTTCTACTAAGACGCTTTATGCTCTTGACGTCACCAAAATGCTTTAGAATATGTTGACATAACATACACAAACCAAAAGCGATTCAGCGGGATAAATTCGTTATACAGTGTTTTACAGGGGGGATACAGAAATATATTGGGTCGATGAAAAAAGTACTTGTATTAGGCAAGGTGAAGCCGAGCATTCATTCTCTTGAGTGTATATGTGCAAATCAACCAGGAGAGCTTCAGTCTCATCAGAGACTTCTGGTTTAATGTCATAAGCACTGTTAAGATGGGCTAAAAATGCTAAATTCTGTATCTGTGATTTATAATGGAAAGTGAGTCAAGTTACTTATGGTTAAGATATTATTTCATTTATCCCAATTTTGTTCTATTTTCAACTAAAATTTGGTTGAGCTAAATAAGAACATGTACAGTACTCTTATGTCCTGTGTAAATTGAGGATTTGGGGGTGTATAATTTTTGTCCTGTCCATTTGTTCGCAAAAACTGTAACCTTTTCTTGAATGATGATCATGTTGATATGTCCCTATATTTTACATTTGCATTCCTTGTGGCATGGCCTTTCCATTGGTCATGTTGGTACAAAAATTGACCTGTTTTTAAGATGCTCCTTCCTCAAGGAGTATCTTACTGTTTTTGCAATTAAATGTATGCTCACTGTGTCGACTTCCGGTGGAAAATAGATCCACATTGTTTCAACAATTTCTCGATATCAAAACTTGCATGTGGAAAAAATTCTGTCAGCATCGATTGTTATGATATATCATAGAATAAATATCAGATTAGTTGAGATTTGTTAAATGAAATTTGATCTTTTTAAATTGTTATTGACTTGGGACTACTTTATATCAGGGCTTTATCGAGGGAACATGCTCCACCCACCGTTTAAAATTAATGCGCGCACGTTATGTGATAGCTTGCAAGGTAAATATCTATTCTGGCTATTTCAATGCGTATTATAACTTCATGGTTGATTTATACAGACAAAGCACTGCTGTTGCTGACTCGACAACTAATGTTCAAGGTAGTTCGAATACACATTGTAGTACTAAACTTTACCTTTGTATAGACACATATTGTCACAATATATCCAAATATTACAACATCAACACTTACAGTGAAATTATGTTACAGAAAGTCGTGAGTGGAGTATCTTTAAGGGCCCTCAGCCTTTAATAACTTTGACCTTGGACATATTGGAGTATGACAAATTTTTGAAAAACTTGCAAATTGTGAAAATTAGGTATTTATGATTCCAGCTGGCATTTTACTTTAATACTATATCTAAACTTTTAAAGGCCTCTCAGCTGATATATGGCCAATGTTAAAGTTTTACAAAATTAGGTCATGCTCCTTGTGAAAATTTATTAAAAAAAACCTGGGGAGGAGGGTTTGATAATCTATTTTCCAGATAAAAGATTTAGTAACCGTTCCTAACCTTGATTTTATACACACAAACACCAGACATCACATCATTTGGCAAAATTTTCCATTGTTACGTCACATCTGATCGCACCATCTTGAAGCACCTTGATGTGTTTTCATGCTTTTTATTTTGAAGTCACAATGAAAATATTGCGAAATTTTGTCATGTCTGGCGTTTGACTGTCGCACTAGTTTACTGTAAAATCAGCTATTGATAATAAACTTATTTGTATGGCTACAACTCAATTGATATGCATCATATATCTTTTGAACAAGGTCAAGGTAACTTTCAAGGTCATCTTTCAGTGTTTTCTTTCCAAAAAAATTCGGCGATATTCGGCCCCATTCCCCCCTCTCTGGAATATATATTTTCCCCTCCTGTCAGAGAAATTTAAAATTTAAATCTAAAACAGTTTTTGCAATAATTTCAATTTATTAAAAATTCCCCTTTTGAGTAGTTTACGTGCATATTTTTCCTCACGTATCGGCCCTGACCCCCTTCCCTCAAAAGTGAGAATAAACACTGTCTTTTCCTCTTCATTGTTTAACATTACTTTATATAACCCATATCAAGGTTTCAATAAACAGTTTCGTATAATCTCTAACCCGATTTGGCCCCGGTCAATTTTTTTATGCCCCCGGAATCACAGATTCGGGGGCATATAGTTTTTGGCCTGTCCGTCTGTTTGTCTGTCTGTCTGTTTGTCTGTTTGTCCGAACTAAAAACTTTAACATTGGGCATAACTTTTGAATGGTAAGTGATAGGGCTTTCATATTTCACATGTGTATTCCTTGTGACAAGACCTTTCCATTGATACCAAAATTTTTGACCTCGTGACCTTGACCTTGACCTTTGACCTACTTTTCAAAAACTTTAACATTGGGCATAACTTTTGAATGGTAAGTGATAGGGCTTTCATATTTCACATGTGTATTCCTTGGGACAAGACCTTTCCATTGATACCAAAATTTTTGACCTCGTGACCTTGACCTAATTTTCAAAATTTTAACATTGGGCATAACTTTTGAATGGTAAGTGATAGGGCTTTCATATTTCACATGTGTATTCCTTGTGACAAGACCTTTCCATTGATACCAAAATTTTTGACCTCGTGACCTTGACCTTTGACATACTTTTCAAAAACTTTAACATTGGGCATAACTTTTGAATGGTAAGTGATAGGGCTGTCATATTTCACATGTGTATTCCTTGGGACAAGACCTTTCCATTGATACCAAAATTTTTGACCTCGTGACCTTGACCTTGACCATTGACCTACTTTTCAAAAACTTTAACATTGGGCATATCTTTTGAATGGTTAGTGATAGGGCTTTCATATTTCACATGTGTATTCCTTGGGACAAGACCTTTCCATTGATACCAAAATTTTTGACCTCGTGACCTTGACCTTTGACATACTTTTCAAAAACTTTAACATTGGGCATAACTTTTGAATGGTAAGTGATAGGGCTGTCATATTTCACATGTGTATTCCTTGGGACAAGACCTTTCCATTGATACCAAAATTTTTGACCTCGTGACCTTGACCTTGACCATTGACCTACTTTTCAAAAACTTTAACATTGGGCATATCTTTTGAATGGTTAGTGATAGGGCTTTCATATTTCACATGTGTATTCCTTGGGACAAGACCTTTCCATTGATACCAACATTTTTGACCTCGTGACCTTGACCTTGACCATTGACTTACTTTTCAAAAACTTTAACATTGGGCATAATGTTTGAATGGTAAGTGATAGGGCTTTTATATTTCACATGTGTATTCCTTGTGACAAGACCTTTCCATTGATACCAAAAGTTTTGTCCTCGTGACCTTGACCTTTGACCTACTTTTCAAAAACTTTAACATTGGGCATAACTTTTGAATAGTAAGTGATAGGGCTCTCATATTTCACATGTGTATTCCTTGTGAGAAGACCATTTCATTGATAGCAAAAAGTTTTGACTTCGTCACCTTGACCTTGACCTTTCACGTACTCAACAGAAAATGGCGTTTATACTAACAAAGATGCCACCGGGGGCATTCGTGTTTCACAAACACAGGCTTTATTTAATAATAAGAGCTGAGCCTTGATCTTCATACTGTATGCATGAAAATTAAAATAATGGCATATTATGAGGTATCATTAAAATCTATAAGATATTTGCAAGATTATGGGAAATTTTCATTTTCTGAAACACGTGTTCATAGGCATTGAGCTGGGGCTCATTAAAGGAGTCTACCACAGTAAGGGGCGCCAAAAGGGACATCATGATTTTCAGTGTTTTTGGTGGTCATATTGATTTCTCCTTAACTACACGGTCAATCCCTAATTCACTTTTATATTTTATTGATATAGATACACTCTTTCTTTGATATGAATTTTAATCCCCAAATATTTACGGAACAATGTCGTTTCCGCTATAGAAGTTGCCCCGCGGTACCGTCAAATTTATACCATTTTCCCCTTTGTCGAGCACATTTCTACATCTTATTATAAGTTATAGGTATAATCTTGTGTAAGCATGATAAAGTGTAAGATTTATTCTTTTTAACCATATATATACTTTGATAGGTATGTATTTTATGATAGTATTATATGACGCTGGGTTAAGGGTGCGCGTCAAGGGATGACGTCATGAAAAAAACTGTTTACTGTAACCCAAGTCTACAGCAATGGTCAGGCATGTTAAGATAAGACAAGCTTGACAGGAGTAATCATTGTAGGTCAAGGTCATTGTCATTTATTCATATATTTATGCGACAGGATTCATGCCTATTGATGAACAGATCTATTTTTAGTAAGTCATGTGAATTCAACAAATTTTTATTCAGAAAGACATTAATTTTCACACCTTTTTGTGTCGCCTGCGAAGCATAGCAACACTTAGGGATCACTTTGCCGGTTGTACGTCTGTCTGTCTGTCTGTCCGTCCGTCCGTCCATCTGTCTGTCTGTCTGTCACACTTATAAAAGTGATTCCTGAGTGTCACTTTGTTTCACAGGCGACACATGCATTCCTTGGAATGATTTTTAAATGTACATGTTATTATGTATCCTACAAATGATAGGAGAATAATAGTGACAGATATTTTAACATGTTGGAATTATTTCAGGTACAGTTTTACAGTTTATTATCATCTCATTACCTCAGTAAATACAATAGTATTGAGAAAAATGTTTTACATTGATATAATATTGAAAAGAAATAGTGTATAAATCATGTTGACAATTACATTTAACAATACAATGCATCAGGTATCAAAGGTATCAATTGTCATTTTGTAACTTTCAGGATTTCGACGACCAATCCAGTTGTACACTAAAGCCGACACTGCTGTATGCAGTCCCAAGGAGGAGTCCGCTAGCTGCAGTCCAAATGCTGTAACCATGGAAACAAGTGCTAATGTTGCTAAGGACCAATCAGAGAAAGTTGATTCAACAGCTGACAAGAAGACTGAGGAAAACCAGGGGACGAAGGATGTCAACGTATAGTCCGATTCTGCTGAACATTATTATATTTGGTGCAATTTTTACTTTATTCAAGGACAATACAAACTCTCTTCAGAGATCTCTTATCCTGCATTTAGAACATTTTTCTGCATTTGAAACAAATTGAATGGAATGGAGAAATGGCTTGTTCTTTAATCCATGTGAATGCCATTGACAGATCATCAGGAAATTATGAAATTCATTAATTAAATCATGTCCTATACATGTACTTGCTTGTTCAAAGTTATGATATTTCTTGTTTATAAGGTTAGGAATTAAATGAAAATGAAAATTTTCAATCAATGTCAATCTTTTCTTGAATCTTGTATATGTATGTTTAAAATTAGGGAACCTCAAATAAAAATTGCCTTCAGTTGTCAGCCATATTGTCAGTCAAAACATTAAGGAATAAGTTCAGAGAATTCATTTATTTTTTCCTACCAAAACTTTCTATTTTATACATGTGAGTATACTTAAATATTTGTTATAGTATAAGAAAATTTCATTGGAAGTTCCACATTAAAAGAATATTCTTCAAAAAAAGACAAAAGGGTCTAATTATAAAGGGGATATGTTAGTTTGACCTACAATATAGCTACCAATGGAAAAAAGTTGTGGGAAAATTATCTCTACCTCATATTCAGGTACATCAATATTTATGCCAACAGTGATGTAAAGTGCACTTGGTGGCATTTAGTGATCACCGAGTCTGATGTCTGTGTGGTATTGGCATTCTGCCTGGCAATCATACTGTAACTACTATGGTATTAGTCTGTCATAAAGAGTGATGTAAAGTGACATTTAGTGATCACTGAGTCTGGTGTCTGTGTGGTATTGGCATTCTGTCTGGCAATCATACTGTAACAACTATGGTATTAGTCTATGATAAACAGTGATGTAAAGTGACATTTAGTGATCAGTGAGTCTGGTGTCTGTGTGGTACTGGCACTCTGTCTGGCAATCATACTGTAACAACTATGGTATTAGTCTATAATAAAGAGTGATGTAAATTGGCACTTGATGGCATTTAGTGATCACTGAGTCTGGTGTCTGTGTGGTATCGGCACTCTGTCTGGCAATAATACTGTAACAACTATGGTATTAGTCTATCATAAAGAGTGATGTAAAGTGACATTTAGTGATCACTGAGTCTGGTGTCTGTGTGGTATTGGCACTCTGTCTGGCAATCATACTGTAACAACTATGGTATTAATCTATCATAAACAGTGATGTAAAGTGACATTTAGTGATCACTGAGTCTGATGTCTGTGTGGTATTGGCACTCTGTCTGGCAATCATACTGTAACAACTATGGTATTAGTCTATGATAAAGAGTGATGTAAAGTGACATTAAGTGATCACTGAGTCTGGTATCTGTGTGGTATTGGCACTCTGTCTGGCAATCATACTGTAACAACTATGGTTTAAGTCTATCATAAAGAGTGATGTTAAGTGACATTTAGTGATCACTGAGTCTGGTGTCTGTGTGGTATTGGCATTCTGTCTGGCAATCATACTGTAACAACTATGGTATTAGTCTATCATAAAGAGTGATGTTAAGTGACATTTAGTGATCACTGAGTCTGGTGTCTGTGTGGTATTGGCACTCTGTCTGGCAATCATACTGTAACAACTATGGTTTAAGTCTATCATAAAGAGTGATGTAAAGTGACATTTAGTGATCACTGAGTCTGGTGTCTGTGTGGTATTGGCATTCTGTCTGGCAATCATACTGTAACAACTATGGTTTATGTCTATCATAAAGAGTGATGTTAAGTGACATTTAGTGATCACTGAGTCTGGTATCTGTGTGGTATTGGCATTCTGTCTGGCAATCATACTGTAACAACTATGGTTTAAGTCTATCATAAAGAGTGATGTTAAGTGACATTTAGTGATCACTGAGTCTGGTGTCTGTGTGGTATTGGCATTCTGTCTGGTAATCATACTGTAACAACTATGGTATTAGTCTATCATAAAGAGTGATGTAAAGTGACATTTAGTGATCACTGAGTCTTGTGTCTGTGTGGTATTGGCATTCTGTCTGGCAATCATACTGTAACAACTATGATTTTAGTCTATCATAAAGAGTGATGTAAAGTGACATTTAGTGATCACTGAGTCTGGTGTCTGTGTGGTATTGGCGCTCTGTCTGGCAATCATACTGTAACAACTATTGTATTAGTCTATAATAAAGAGTGATGTAAAGTGACATTTAGTGATCACTGAGTCTGGTGTCTGTGTGGTATTGGCACTCTGTCTGGCAATCATACTGTAACAACTATGGTATTAGTCTATCATAAAGAGTGATGTAAAATGGCATTTAATGATCCCTGAGTCTGGTGTCTGTGTGGTATTGGCACTCTGTCTGGCAATCATACTGTAACAACTATGGTATTAGTCTATCATAAAGAGTGATGTAAAGTGGCATTTAATGATCCCTGAGTCTGGTGTCTGTGTGGTATTGGCACTCTGTCTGGCAATCATACTGTAACAACTATGGTATTAGTCTATCATAAAGAGTGATGTAAAGTGGCATTTAATGATCCCTGAGTCTGGTGTCTGTGTGGTATTGGCACTCTGTCTGGCAATCATATTGTAAGAACTATGGTTTTAGTCTATCAAATAAAGAGCGAACACCTGGGAAGATCAAGGTTATCATCAAGGTCAAAGTTTTCTTTGGTCATAAATTACAACAGGCAAATTAAGCTGTATTGATCAAAGATGTGATCTTGAAAAGGCTAGTGATCTACTTGCGCACCTCATATATTGTTTGAGCCTCTGACTCCAGGGTCTTGGGTAATGGGTGTGACCATATTTAATCTTGTGATCACCATTTCTAGGAAGCTATAAATGATAGACAGTTACTTAAATTTAAGATATGTGGTCTACCTGTAGTCATGCATCTGATAATTTATTCTTGGTGTTTTGGACTATGGATGTGGTAATTTTGACCTACTGTCATGTTCACTAATTCCAGAGCACCCTGTTTTCCCGGTTTTCTCTAAAATATGATAATGTCATCTTCCAAAAAGATATCAATTTTATAGTACTCCTTTAGTCGTAACATAAAATACCATTGTTTTGGCTTTGTGTCAGTTCAGTTAGAAATAGGACGGAAAATAAAAAAGTCTACGGGGATTTTCTAGTGAAAGTATGTGGTCATTTTGTTCATCAAAACTCTACTATGTTGTGATCAACATTTTCCAGAAATCGAGAAGCTATCATTGATTCTATTTTGGATAATGGTATATATGGTCTGTGGTCTGTCTAATCCCTAACACCAGAGGCCGGGTTAGCGCAGTGGTAGCGCGCTCGCTTCTCACCTCTAAGGTCCCGGGGTCGAATCTCAGATTCGGCAGAGGGTCTTATGTGGGAGGGTAGGTGGTCCCCCACCCAGGCCTTTGCAGGGGTTTTTTTCCGGGTACTCCGGTTTCCTCCTGCTCCTTGGACCCCCTCACGCCAACATCTGAGCCAACGTGAGACATTTATATAAGTTGTGTAACTTGTTTGTTAAACGTTGTAAAATAAACAAAGTTTAAATTTTTTTAACACCTGGGGTCATGGAAAATGGTTTGGGTATTCTTCTACATACTGTAAACGTGGAAATTTTGGCGTGGTTGTAATTTTTGAGCTTTTTGCAATTGCTGTATTATCACGAAAATAACCCCCGCGTGAAAACTATGTACAACCAGTATAAAAGACTAACGGGGATACGCCCGATTTCGCAAAAAAAACAAAAAAACAAAAAAACAAAAAAAAAAAACCCATGCACGTGTAATGTTTTAATGCCGGGTCAATTTGTAAAATCCCTCCTCCCCCCCCCCCCCCCCCCCCCCCCCCTGCGAAAATAACCACATTTACAGTAACTCTTGATAATATTGTGATTATCATTTCTAAGATGGTAGAAATGATTGAAAGTTAATTCTTTGTTTCTATATGATAGGTCTGTGGTCTAGCTGTTTACCTGATATTTTGTTTGTGCCTCAGTGTCGGTTACATTATATATATATTTAGGTAAATCAGTCGTCATTTATTTTGAGCACCCAGGGACAGTTGAATTAGCATTAGCAATTACAGGTGTCTACATCCAAGAAGTATGGGATAAAACTTACATAGGCGGTTCACATTGAAGTATTTATTTTTCGGAGATTAAGTAGAGTTATCCATCTTTGATCATGTACTGAGTCGGCTAAGTTCTGAAGTTGATAACTAGAAAGGGTATGGGAATTCATGTCACACGCGCGGATCTAGGAGGTAAGGGACAATTTGTTGTGGAATTCGTATAGACTGGAACACCCCTTAGTACCTTCTGCTTTGATGGACTGGACCCTCCCACTGGTCCACCTATGACTCCAGGAGAGACGGCCATGGGCTCACTAACGCAGCCAATTGTGCCTCATATGAAATTCATGTGAAATTTACATGAAAGGAGTAGGTTCGGTAACCATGGAATTCGGCCCTGTCGTACTTTTCAATGAAATTTTGTATGTCAAATAACTGATGTCTGCAGTTTCTAAAACTGTTTTCTCTTTTCAAATATCTTCAAAATTGACGAAAATATTTTGAATCGTTTAAGGCATGGTAGAGCGTATTGAGCGACATCAAAGTGAAGAAAAGCGGAACTGAAATCGGACGCATGCGTAGGAGATTGATGACGTCCTCACAACGCTGTGTCGCCATAAGAAATTTATGAACACTAGTTATAACGGAAACAATAAATGAAAAATAAACCAAGGAGAAAAGAGAGGATTTACATTTACGATTTGAAGAGATAGTCACCCACGCAGTTTTTCCCGATAACATCGGTCCGCCAGTCCTGACAGGCAAAATTACGTTCGGACCGGTACGTTCCTCTCCGTAGTCGGTCCGAATGACCGATGCCTTCTGGCGAGTCTTTTCGTTATGTAATCAAATGTTTATAATTTTCGGTCCCTCTTGAGAAATTGATCACGCTCTTGTAAACATTTCATGATTGTAATTTTAATTTCTTTGTTTTGAAGCTTACGAGAACGGGATTGACAATTAGTCAGAGGTTGTTCGGGCCGGTGCTGTGCTACCGTATTGCCGATGTTGGCTAAACTTAGACCAGATTTTTTTTTGCGGTTTTTTTAATAGGTTCGAATGACCTATGTGAGCTGAAAGTTTTGGGAAAGATACAGGCAGGTAGCCTTAAGGTAGAGCAGATGCGTCGCGTATTTTGATCGGACATCCTTTGAAGTACTCATGCACACGCAGACGGGACCGTATTTTTCACATAATGGATTTTTCTGCAGAAGTTAATTCCGTTACATAATAGTTATTACGTCGAAAGATCCTACCATTATAAAACGAAGTCGTATAAAATTGTTTTGGCATATCCCATTTGATTCTGTTCTTGTTATTATTTCTTTTCCTCTCATATTTTTTCTTACTCTGTGGGTAATTTATACTTGTGCATTCAAGGTATCCATAAAAGATTTTTTTTATTTATAACATGACCTTCGAATTGTGTCCAAACGTACCTTACATGTAGGTTGTGCATGTATTATGCGGGATTAAGAGAGTGGGGGAGGCCGGGAGGGGGTGTCGACCGCTATGATTGAAGTGACATGCGAAATAAATTTTCTTGTCATCTTTCAGTCTTCTTAAATTGCAACTTACATTAATGATTATTTACCGATGTAGATGTAGTGATAGCTTCAATATTCCAAACATCATTCACGTTTTTTTTTCTAATCTTAAAATGCCCAAGACACATAAACAGTGTGTGGGTCAGGTGACATACGGAAGCTATTTCACCATGTACACGCAGAGGCCGTTGCCAGATTTTTTTTTATAAGAGGGAAGGGGGTGTGGAATTTTGATATATGCGGAACAATTTTATGGAAATAAGAAAAAAATCTGGCTACGGCCCCTGAGGATGTGCACGAATGAAATATATCATATTAAAATCTCTGGATAGATAACGTATAAAACATTTGCTTTATAGACAGTTTCTGTACTTAATAACAATCCATTTTTGCACCTGGTAAATGTATCTTTTATATTCTACAGAACTAAGATTGTGTTCCATTTCCAGTTATTGTGTATTTAATTACTAGATTTGAAAGTCAACAGATTATATCATTCACATTATAGCACCGTCCATTCATGTAATCGTTTTTGAACTCTAAACATCCGATGCGGTGATATTTCATTCTCACTTTGATTTAAGGTATTCAACCCCCAATGCATTTTCAATAATAAATACCAGAAATAAGAATTTTCAGTCTCTTCAAAAAGAATGCTATACATACTATTCAAGCTAAAATTCGGGATTGCACTTCTCATACCATGATCTACTCTGTCACCCCGAATATTCCCGATTACGAAATCATCGACATTTGTCGGGAAATTATGAAAATGTGCATAAATTTTAACCGGAAGTAGTCTATTAGGGTGCGGGATCCTTAATCTCTTTTATTAATATCATAATTTATTCATGCATTTAGCATATACTAGTATAAATATAGATATGTGCGCAAATTTGATAAAGATCGAATTTCAAACCGGAAGCTGCGTATTACGTATAAAATTGATTGAAAAAATAAAACAGATAAAAACACAAAAACAAAGAATAGTGTGTTATTCCTACTACCGGTCAAAATTTTGGGGCTATTGAGCGATGAACATGTACGTCCATCAAACTTCCTAGTCGCGCTTCCTTCTCAGCGGAAACAAATAGGTTATTAATTTCTGAAAGAAGTAGGTCCGTCCGTGTGAGGGTGTGTGTGTGTGTGTGTGTGTGTGTGTGTGTGTCCGTCCGTCCGCCCCACGCATGGTTCTGAACATTTTAAATAAACCCTTACAGCGAATCGATTTACTTCCTTTATATAGCCTTTACAAAAAAGGTCATGTTCGAGTATGACCCATGTCGCTCAGTTATGTTCAGATTTACTCCTTGAAACTTGGAAAAACTCGAAATTATGTGGTCTTCGGAGATTTCAACAAAACCCGTCGTAGACCAAAAGATACTGAATTTGAAATAAAAATGTTTTAGGATTTATATAGATAGGCGGTAGTACTTATCTCTCGATCAACATCTCTAGTTTTGGTTTGACCGTATCCTATTCTTGTACTTTGTTAATTCAGTTTGATAACGGGGGAGGGGGGGGGGTCTCCTGACGTGTGATGAATAAATCGACTGTCGATCACTAAGTCTTTCGATTCCGATTACCGATTTCAATTTTTCTCGATCAATTTCGCCGAAAGAAATAATTTTCAGCTTGAGTTTATTTCCCTCAAATTCAATATATCACCTTATACAGATAACTTAAATAGTTTTGCTGGCAAAGATGGTAAGACACACAGGCACTTTTATATTAAATGATATCTATTTTCTTTTTTGTTTGTTTTTTTTTTTAATTTCACAAATTTTCTCAACATTTTGCAGAAAAAATGCCAACTTTTCGGTAAATCTCATGCCGCATTTTTCTTGAAATATTTTTTCCCGAATTTAATCGATTTTGATTATTTACAAAAATATTTCGAAATTCCGATTTTCGATTCCTAAATGTCTTCAAGACTCGTCCTTGTCCAGCCCATGATCTGTCTTTAGATCAGTGTTTAAAGATTGATGTTGGATTCATGAAAACACAAAAAAGGACAGTTTTATTTCCTTCCTCTTGATGTATTACGAACTCAGATCCCGCGTACATTTTGTATCAAAAATGACAACGACCTAAGTAATAAGCTGGAGTATCCTACATCATACATGTATTTGCATAGTTTAAATTGGAGTATATAAGTCATACCAATAGTAATAAATTTTTCCGATACTCTAGCTCTCTCTCATTTTCTGAATAGAAATTTCGTCCTTCTTTTTGTCGTTTTGAATTTGAGAATATATGTTATATTCATAGCGATATCAACTGAATCTGGAATACTATTTCTGTTTAGAGATTTGGAAAAAAATTAAAATAAATGCCAATATTTCTTCATTTTATTCAATACATGTTAATTAACCTTCTATTACACTTGCAGTATGTAATAATGCTTAAATGCATTCTTTATTCAACTTACTTTTTTTTTCAAATTCACATAGATCTATATACCTATCGTCTATCTTCTTTTTCTTTCCTTTTTTTTTTTTTGCTACTGTCCGCGCAGCACACTTCAGGAATCGGAAAGTCAAGATTTTGTCATCTTCAACTTTTTAAACTTTTGATAGGATAAAGACCATTTGATAGCTCTAGTTTTAATATAAATTCAATACAGATATGTACATTGATATTTATATTCAGAAACTCATACACGACGTGCTGAGCCTTTACATTTTTTTATCTTATAAAAACGCCCTATCAAACTTAATCTGGTCCTGGTAAATATTTTTTAGTTTCACTTATGATCGCTGAACTTATGTTACGAGTTACGAGACATCAAGAACGATCAAACTGTATTTATAAGAATTATTCTCAAAATCTGTAGACATTGAAAAAGGATCTCGATTTTCTTATTTCTAAAGAGAGCTGCACACGCAAAATCTCTCTCAGGTTGGTAGAAGTACAACACAGAAAACTTAAGAATAAATGCACAGCACAGTGCGTCACAGAAACGAAATTCCCTGTAGAGCAAGATTTGAGAATGATCTTCAATTTGATATCAAATCAATTTCTGTGACAACGTGTGCTACGGGTTAAATTTCAGGATAAAGACTCTTAAAACATGTTAAAAACACGGAAATCGGCATACCGTCATGGATTAACAACGTCATAGATGACGTCACAGCACGTGTAGATTCCCGAACGTCGCATTTTTGGGAACTTTCAAAGTTTGTCATTGCTTTCATGAAAAAATAACATAAAATGAAACGATTTTGAAATCTAGGTAATAACAGGGCCAAAATCGGTAGTTTCCGAACCTACTCCTTTACATAAACGTTCACATGAAATTTATGTGAAACAAGCACGAACATGAAATGTACATGAAATGTTTTACATGAAATTCATGTGAAGTTTCTGACATTAATTTTTTGCTGATTCAATTTCGCATGGAGTTTACAAAGAAAAATCCATGTGAAATTAATGTGAAGTAAATTTATGTGAAATTCATGTGAAATATTTTTCACATAAAGCTCACGTGAAATTTATATGAATTTCACATCAGCTTTCATGCAAGATTTACATGATGCTCATTTCTGAGGCACAATTGGCTGTGTACGTCAGAATCGGTAAACGCAATTTATAATAGCTATATAGTCAGCCTGTGCATGAAGGTATCTGCGACTTGATGCTAGAAGTTCAAGTATGAACGATTCCGTTTTTCGATGACAGGGATATAAATGAGAGACGAAGAAGTCACAGCGATTACATCAGTAAAAATATGTTACTTAAATTAAGTATGTTAGTTAAAAAGAGAACATTTGACACAATTTTAAAAATGGCTAATAGATACAAATTAAGACTCCCAACACCCCTTAAGCTATCCAACCCCCCCCCCCCCCCCCCAACCCCAAAGAATAAACGTGAATATTTATTCAAGTCTCGGAACGATATAACTATTTCTATGTCAATGTACAGTATATGAACACGGAAAAAAGTTTAAAATGATAAAGAAGAAAACCAATGGGGAAATCCGGGTTACACGACTGTCACGATCATTTGAAGTTTCGGTTCGCGAATGGGGAATCCCAAATGTTGACGATGAAAAGATATTGTAGAAAATAGAAGCAAAGAAGGGATGATAATTTATCATAGACTCTGAAAATGATTCAATACTTGTGAGCGGAAAACTATTTAAAATGCGGAAACTTATTGCATGATAGATAGGGAATCCCAAATAATCAAGTAATGCACTTTATCAGACCAGGAAGTAAATGTCTGTAATGTTGTAGAAGTTATGATTGTTTATAGTTACATATGTACTAGTTAAAGTGCTGAGTGGATTATATTTCTTCAAAGCGGAAGAAAAGTCCAAACTTGGCACCGTAGAAACCATGGCAACTGTGGAAACTGAACTACCGGTGTCAACGTTTCTTTATACAACAGACTCAACTAACGTTACGTCAGTGCCATCATGGATAATTCCAAATACACTGCCGACTTCTGTTCTGATCTGTACCGGGGTAGCTTCCTCACTATCCATTCTCGGAGCGGTGTTAATTTTTGTGACGTACTGTACCGTTGAAAGCGCAAGAAATCAGACGCGTCGTCTCCTTATTTACCTGACGATATCAGATTTTCTGATAAGTGCTGGGAACTTGTTAGGAACCATACGGTATGCTTTAAGATTCAATAAAGAAATCACCGACCGGGACATTGTTCGTAACTGTAGGCATTCCGATGAGATCTGCGTCATTCAGAGCTGCGTCACCACCTTTGCGTCACTTGCGTCATTCGGATGGACAGTTGTGATTGGTGTACACCTTCTGACATCATTAGTTTACCAGAGGTCCATGGGTAAAAAACCGAGGATTATCTCTCATCTGATCTGCTGGGGAGTTCCAAGTAAGATTATAATTAGACCTTAGTTTTGTTTATCTCATTCGACCACCTCGACCCCTAGCTCTCAATCCGCACAAGGGTAGGACTGATCCGAGTTTACAGCCCCTTTATCCAACTTTTAACATCGGATAGACCTAGGATCGGAAAGGGTACCCACAATCATCCGATATTAAAACTGGGATAAAGGCCTAGGGTCAGTGAACACGGATAAGGATAAGACGAAGGGGTTGAAGATCTCGGTACAACGATTTTCAGAGATTCTTATATATAGTTTCAAGACGGGCATGGGTCTGTGACTCAAAGAGGGAGGGGCAGGAATTCTTCCATTTAATACAATTGAGGTTAGATTCTCTAATTTAACATCAATCACCGAGAAGGCTAGAGCTGGAAGGGAAAAAACAAAAACAAATAAAGACAAAATCAGTAAAAATGAAGGATGCTCCCCGAACATAATAATTTTGATACCATAAGTTTGATTTTCTCAGTGTCTTTAATCTTTCAGAAATGATCATACTGACTTTGACCTTTAACCCTAATATGACCTTGAAGACCTTTGTCTGAAAGCCCACACCCTGCAAAACAGTTTGTGAACTTTTAACAAATTACATATCCCCCAGAAGTTATATTTTAGCAAGCCCCCCCCCCTTTTTTGGTACACAAGTTCTCATCAATGCAATAAAAATCTTAAAACCTGCTACATGTCAATAAATGTACATGTTTCCTTTGATAAACGAAATTTCAGACCATTTTGAATTGAAATAGATTTTACATGAATTTCTATACCTGTTCCTAAGTTATTTTTGGCCTATAAATGACCTTGACCCATATGAATGACATTTGTCTTGAAGGTGCTATTGTTGAATATATGATGAAATTCTCATAAAGCAGCCTACAAGGACATTTTATATACATTCACCTGAAGTTATGTGTAACACCCCCTCTTCCCTTTTGACACACGACGGCGACTCTATGCTCCCCCGGATTTTTTCGGGGAACATGAAAACAAACAAACACAAAGTTATAGATACCTAAATGTAAGAAGTATACAATCCTGTTTAAGAAATGGCATTGATAACCAGCCAATTTAAAGATGTGTCGTCTTGAGCACCCATTGTCGAAATAGTGAGATCGTAATCAAATCAGGTAAAAAAATTAAAAAAAAAACTATAAATGAAGTAAAAAACTCATTGGAACGGCTACAATCAGACAATTTTTAAAAACATTAAAACATGGAAACACGGCTTCTCACAAAATATGGAAACGTCCAAATCATCAGATCATCTATAAAACACAAAACAAGGACGTACACCACACCAAAACATGTTACAAAAACATCAAAATAGGGAGACGTCCAAAACTTTGATACATTTATAGAATACACAAAAGAAAGACCGACGCACACCACAGCAAAACACGTGACAAAAAAACACTAAAATATGGAAACGTCCAAAACACAAAAATATGGAGACATCCAAAACACCAAATTATGGAGACATCCAAGACACCAAAATATGGAGACATCCAAGACACCAAAATATGGAGACATCCAAGACACCAAAATATGGAGACATCCAAGACACCAACATATGGAGACATCCAAGACACCAAAATATGGAGACATCCAAGACACCAACATATGGAGACATCCAAGACACCAACATATGGAGACATCCAAGACACCAACATATGGAGACATCCAAGACACCAACATATGGAGACATCCAAGACACCAAAATATGGAGACATCCAAGACACCAAAATATGGAGACATCCAAGACACCAACATATGGAGACATCCAAGACACCAAAATATGGAGACATCCAAGACACCAACATATGGAGACATCCAAGACACCAACATATGGAGACATCCAAGACACCAACATATGGAGACATCCAAGACACCAACATATGGAGACATCCAAGACACCAAAATATGGAGACATCCAAGACACCAAAATATGGAGACATCCAAGACACCAACATATGGAGACATCCAAGACACCAACATATGGAGACATCCAAGACACCAACATATGGAGACATCCAAGACACCAACATATGGAGACATCCAAGACACCAAAATATGGAGACATCCAAGACACCAAAATATGGAGACATCCAAGACACCAAAATATGGAGACATCCAAGACATCAACATATGGAGACATCCAAGACACCAACATATGGAGACATCCAAGACACCAAAATATGGAGACATCCAAGACACCAAAATATGGAAACGTCCAACAAACGAGACACCAAAACCCAAAAACATGGAGACATCTCTACAACAAAATTTTCATTCATGCACTATACAAAAATATTGAAACACTTTTAACGCAAAAATATGAAGACGTCCTAGACACCATATCATTCAGACAAGAAAAGCCCAAAGATATAAAGACATCTGAAACATTAAACACACACACAGAAATGGAAACTCTAAAAACAACAAAATATCAAAACACACAAAACATCGAAACAGAGATACATGTACACCAAACACAAAAAACAGTAAGACACCAAAAAGTCAGGAAACATGGATACACAAAAAACTCCAAAACATCAATTTATGTTTGCGACAATTTATTAAACAAACAAAACATGGATACAACGAAAACACGGATACACCAAAAACATGGATACACCAAAAACACGGATACACCAAAAACATGGAGATATCCAAAACAACGAGACTCAGAATTTAGTGACAACGAAACCTTGAAAAACCTAAAATACTAAAACAAGACGATGCCCAAATGCCAAAACTTGAAGACATTCAGTACCGAACATGAAGACACCCAAACACAAAAACATGAAGACAACTAAAACATCAAAATATGGAGATATCCAAAACAGCAAAACCTGAGGATGCCAAAACATCGAGCACATAAGTAACAGAACATAGCAATACCCAAAATACAAAAAAACATGGTGGAAATACCATGAAACAAAGGGCCATCCAAAACAACATATAAATCAAGGAGACCACTGGGCAACACTAGCCGGCCAAAGTGAAATTATTATTTACCCAATGGGTGACAGATGGTGTGATCATCCGGAATACCTGGATATAATTACTTACACTTAAGCGGGTTTCTGTGTAGAAACATCACGCTGTTAATTAATAGCCTCGATATTTACTCTAAAGAAAATGGCTAGTGTGATTTCTGAATTTTTTTATACTTTGAGCGTGGCTTCAAATTTACTGTAGGGTCGATGTAGTAGCAAAGCTTTGACCAAAGAACATTGGAAAGATGGTGCTAGAATGTTAACCTCCTTTAATTTCGATGATATTTTTGGATAAAATGACAATTTTCTAAAATAGAAAGTAATATTTGATGTCAAATTGATAAATCGCTAATCGGAGCCAGAAAAAAGTAATTAAAACACTTGAAACACTCGATCGCGGGGAACGTATTTAATTGAGAGAACAAGTGTAGTAAATAAGAAATATGTCAAAACAATTTTTATTTAATACAGTTACCATAACAACGATTGCTGCATTTTGGAACGTGTTAGGTGAGGATTATGCCCTGAGTAGTGGACCGTGGTGTTGGATACGTGGCTGTTTGAGGTCAGACAATGACACCATTATATGGATGACTGTCACCGGCAAAGGATGGGAAATCCTTACCTACGTATTAGCTGCCAATTTCTATATCTATCTCAAATTGTTCATGTGCAAACAGGTATAGAGTTATCAATTACTCTGTAATCATAAATATTTATACATGTAGTTTAATTATAAGCATTTAGAGACTCTATTATGATTATTTTCCCAAGCATCACTACAGGTAAGATCTGTAAATCAGTGAATGACAGTCAAACACAAAACCAAGCATCACTACAGGTAAGATCTGTAAATCAGTGAATGACAGTCAAACACAAAACCAAACATCACTACAGGTAAGATTTGTAAATCAGTGAATGACAGTCAAACACAACACCAAACATCACTACAGGTAAGATCTGTAAATCAGTGAATGACAGTCAAACACAAAACCAAACATCACTACAGGTAAGATCTGTAAATCAGTGAATGACAGTCAAACACAAAACCAAACATCACTACAGGTAAGATCTGTAAATCAGGGAATGACAGTCAAACACAAAACCAAGAATCACTACAGGTAAGATCTGTAAATCAGGGAATGACAGTCAAACACAAAACCAAGCATCACTACAGGTAAGATCTGTAAATCAGTGAATGACAGTCAAACACAACACCAAACATCACTACAGGTAAGATCTGAAAATCAGTGAATGACGGTCAAACAAAAAACCAAACATCACTACAGGTAAGATCTGTAAATCAGTGAATGACAGTCAAACACAAAACCAAGCATCACTACAGGTAAGATCTGTAAATCAGGGAATGACAGTCAAACACAAAACCAAACATCACTACAGGTAAGATCTGTAAATCAGTGAATGACAGTCAAACACAAAACCAAACATCACTACAGGTAAGATCTGTAAATCAGTGAATGACAGTCAAACACAAAACCAAACATCACTACAGGTAAGATCTGTAAATCAGGGAATGACAGTCAAACACAAAACCAAGCATCACTACAGGTAAGATCTGTAAATCAGTGAATGACAGTCAAACACAAAACCAAACATCACTACAGGAAAGATATGTAAATCAGTGAATGACAGTCAAACACAAAACCAAACATCACTACAGGTAAGATCTGTAAATCAGGGAATGACAGTCAAACACAAAACCAAACATCACTACAGGTAAGATCTGTAAATCAGTGAATGACAGTCAAACACAAAACCAAACATCACTACAGGTAAGATCTGTAAATCAGTGAATGACAGTCAAACACAAAACCAAACATCACTACAGGTAAGATCTGTAAATCAGTGAATGACAGTCAAACACAAAACCAAACATCACTACAGGTAAGATCTGTAAATCAGTGAATGACAGTCAAACACAAAACCAAACATCACTACAGGTAAGATCTGTAAATCAGTGAATGACAGTCAAACACAAAACCAAACATCACTACAGGTAAGATCTGTAAATCAGTGAATGACAGTCAAACACAAAACCAAACATCACTACAGGTAAGATCTGTAAATCAGTGAATGACAGTCAAACACAAAACCAAACATCACTACAGGTAAGATCTGTAAATCAGTGAATGACAGTCAAACACAAAACCAAACATCACTACAGGTAAGATCTGTAAATCAGTGAATGACAGTCAAACACAAAACCAAACATCACTACAGGTAAGATCTGTAAATCAGTGAATGACAGTCAAACACAAAACCAAGAATCAGAATAAAAAGTTGTCAAATTCCGTAAAAAGAACTTTCTCACGAGAAAATGGAAAGTGGACAAACTGACAGAGACAATATCACAGCACCACAGAAACACGATGGACAATATTATCTAATAAGCAATCTTCAGAGTCTTTTCTTTTTACAAAATTCGTTTTAAAAATCCCAAGCAAACAAAACAAACAAAAAAAGACCATCATAGGCTAGCATTGCCTGAAACTTCGCAATAGACTCGAGCAAGCTATTGTCATACCGCATATTTCAATTTTATCAGAAAAATAAAAATACACGACACAGAGATGATTTTCAATAGGAGAACATGTAAAGTGTAAGAAAGGTTTTTTTGATTATTATTTCCTCATTATCACGGATCATACATGTACCTTTTCCGTAAAACTTTATTTTGATTGATCACGTTCTGTTCTGTTCTGGGCTTGTCTCTTGTTTCCTCAAACTGAAACCCCCCACAGTATTACTTTAATTAGTATCTCAATAAGAGTATTTAGTTATTGATGATTCGGCTAAAAAGACTCCAAATCTTTGTGACCACAGATATGTGATGTTAGGTATTGTATTTATTGAAAATATCACAGTTACCACTCTAGTTTGTAGAAATCAATTACAATGTACTATGAGAGTCTGAAGCAAGCTATGTAGGAAAATTTCTAATATTTTTTCATGAAGCTACACAGCTAGTTGTGCCTCACATGAAATTCATATGAAATGAGCATCTTGTAAATTTTAAATGAAAGTACATGTAAAATTCATATAAATTTCACATAAGAACTATGTAAAAAATATTTCACATGAATTTCACATGAATTTTTCTAAGTGACCTTCAGAGGAAACTGAATTCACACAACATCCATGTAAAAATCTTCATATGAATTTCATGTGAAAAATTTCATGTAAATTTCATGTTCGTGCTCGTTTCACATAAAATTCATATGAACTTTCATGTAAAGTTCATGTTTTCACATGAATTTCATATGAGGCACAATTGGCTGTGTAGAGAACAAACCATTTGCAATATTCTTAATGAAACGAATGATTAGTAGGGTATTTATTGTTCATGTTTACACATTAAAGCTGTTTCAAACTTTAACCTTGCGAAAATAATCCATCACTTGCATGTTCTTCCTTTTCTCCGCAAAAGATATCATGGCCTTAATCTTAATCAGCATTTTACATATAAAGCCTAAACACAACGGATAGGTACATACTTTTAATCAATCACAATTTGTCTTATTTTGTAGCGCAGGTCAGCCAATCGGAGAATCGGTTATTATGAACAGTCCGGAAGTTCCTATCTGCGCATGCGCCTTAGAGATGAAGATGAGATCTATGTCTTGCAGTGGTTACTGTTGTACGTCCTTAGGATCTGGGGCACGGTGAGATACGGCTTGGCCATGAATAAAATAGGAGGACACCATCTGATACCCTCTCATGATAAAGTGGACTTTGTCTTGCTCCACATGCAAAGCGTTGGCGACAGCAGCCATGCTTTCTTCAATTGTATTTTGTTTTGTTTTTGTGATAAAACTGTGAGGACATCCATTTTAAGAAGACTGAAGGCTTGTTGCAGACGACAGGGCGAGTATCAAGAGCTGATTGATCCAGCATTGAATTGAGTTATTGCCAAGAGTACAAGACGTACGGCATTTTGGGTAAATTTTGTTAGACGATATTGTGTTATCGCTGTTTACAAGTATTTCGGAGACAAACAATGATGTAATGTAAAATCCTCTTTGTTGTCTACCAGAATATTTGAAGGAATTTTGGGATAAAACAAATTTAAATCGTTGTCCCGTATGTTGGTTAATATTCTGTAATACATGTAGTATTCCAAATTTATAAACAACTTTCAGCTTTCTTGAATCGTAAAAGACAATCTCAATGTTTTATGTTTCCGGATTCGACTTCTCCTACAGATCTGATGCGATAGGTGTCACAGGCACATATCTGCTCTAAAATGATGCTAATGAACTTGACGACGTTAAACATTTATCGTCATACCCCGATTTGCCCTTCAAATGCAAAAATTGCAGATGCTATTTCTAGCTGAAAAATTCGTTGGAAGCCTTGTCATTCTACTCTCTTATGACCTGTTAATGGGCATCATAGAGGATATTGACCCTCTTTCTACATAAATTTACAGCATGATGCAGACATGCACGTTTCGGGTATTTAACCCTCGTCAGTGATCCTCAATCTGAACGATGTAATATGGCCAAAATCTGTGAAAATGATGTCCTAAATATACCGAAAGACGTAGCAGGATGGCTGGGATATGATGCAACAGGACCCAGGTTTTTAGAAATTTGAGAAACTTTGTAAGCAGAAATTTTCAAATGCGTTTGAAGAAACGATCAACCGAAATTGATCGAACTTGGCTACATTTGCCCTTGGGAACTAAGATTGATTCATGTACTTCCTGAAAGCATCAATAACTCACCCCAAAATATCTCATAACATAGCCTAATAGTCTACCAAAGTTGGGCTATTATCTACTTTCTGTCTTGAACCTCCATTGCCAGATTAGCTAGTCCGAATCATCCAGGTTTTTTACTCTGCTTACAGTTAAAAGAGTAAAGTCTCTGAATGAATCAGTATTTGTCCAATCTGGCAACGGAGATTCAAGACAGAGAGTAGAAAATAGTTCAACTTTGGTAGACGATTAGGCTATGTTATGCGATCTTTTGGGGTGAATTATTGATGTTTTTAGGAAGAATTTGGATTGATCTTGATACTTATCTGCCGGTTTATGCTCAAAATTGCATTAAAAAAAATTAGAAAAATCCGTCGGACACCTTGTGTAGATATGTATTTACCAGTTTTATCGATGGCATACAGGCTTTTTCATACCCATTTGCTACATGTGCCTGTGATAGGTGTTTTCTACAAGCGAGCGATGTTTAATCTTCCGGATACCTGACATTACTGTAACTTTAAATTACATTCCTAAGTTTTTTTTTGAAGAAAAGTTTGTATGGTTTGTAAGGGCTCTGAATGTTGATGCACTATCCGTATTCATAATGGTTTTCATTCACTTGTTTAACATGTCAACTACATAATGTTGAAGTGTTTGTATGAATAAGTCATATTTGTGTGCCATATTTAAATGTGGAAATGATGTGTACATAATTATGTCCACGATCGTAACATTGTAATTCCAATGTAGTAGTATTCAACATGTACTTGCCATTTTTAATTAAATTTTTATAAATGATCATGTTGCAATGTTTAACAATATATGTATCAACTTCACCATAACGTGTTTGAGTTTGAAAATCATTTGAATATTGAAAATCGAACGCTAGGATAGGAGTAACATGTATGTCAATAGATGAAATATCTTTTGAAAGGGCGACTTTGTGATTCTGAAATTTGAAAACTCCGCGTTGCGGTAAACTGATGTAATCATTTGCTCGGAAATTGTATTATATCTACGTTTTAAGCGAATATTCATATAGACAGGTGGTGCTAATTAAGGTAGTCTACACAAAAATGTCTTGCACAAACAGCTAAGCAATCTTCGTCCCCCCCCCCCCCCCCCAGTTGTCGTCTTGACTTGAGACTTGGCACAGAATAAGAGACTTGGCACAGAATAAGAGACTTGGCACAGAATAAGAGACTTGGCACAGAATAAGAGACTTGGCACAGAATAAGAGACTTGGCACAGAATAAGAGACTTGGCACAGAATAAGAGACTTGGCACAGAATAAGCCAGATTTAAAATCAGTGAATGAAAGTCAAACACAAAACCAGAAATCAGATTAAAAAAAACACAATCAAAAGGCTTACAAATTCTTGAAAAAATATAAAGCAGAACTTTCTCATGAAGAAAGAAAAATCTCACAAACAGACGGAGACAATAACACTGTGACAGTTTCAAAGAAACATAAAGGACAACATTTTCTCCCACTGTGGACTGGGATATCCATGGAAACGCTGGGAAAAGATATCCTTGTCTTACCCCTATGGGGTAAGATAACATTTTCACGTGCCTTTTGACTGTAACGTCAACTGTGACGTCATACATGATTGCTGCGTTAGCCGATCAAAACATGAAGAAAGAATACATAAAATCTCATTTTTGAGCGCTTTTTAGACAGTGGGAGATAAATAATCAATCCTCAGATGTGATCAGGGACACGGAAATCCAACCCTCGTGTCCAGAATTTGCTTTTGTCCACGACTCGGCAAGCCTCGTCGTGGTACAAGCAAATCCTGGACACTCGGGTTGGATTTCCGTGTCCCTGATCACATCTGGGGATATATTCTATTAATCTAATTGATTAATGAACCATCTCCTGAGTCCAGTGCACGTAAGGAATGTATTGTTGGCGGCGATATTAAAAATATACTTAAACTCTGTGGGATACACTCGGGTTCTAAACATACGGGATATAGACAATGCAATTGTTCAGCTCTAAATTTTGCAAACGCCAAAGCACATCCTCCGAATAAAAGAAACACACTATCCGTAGTTTACATCATTCAAATTTTTACATTGAATATCAATCACATATTGGGAAGATAGTTATTCGCAACCTTTACTTTATCCGTGAAGAAAGGTCAAAACAGGTGAATGTTTCAAACTCGATGTTTTTGGATGATTCTAACCTTATTATCGTACAATCTTGAGGACACCGAGATATGGCGGTGTTTTTTATTTTCATAATTTTACAGTGACAAAGTCAGTCGCACATAAATATAAGACTGATTCAGTAGTTTCTCGGTTTGTTGCCTTGTCCTTAGGTCGAAAATGTAACATTATTTTGAGCTTGCTCTTGAGCAATATGTATAACTAGGGGTGACGGGAATGTTACGATCAGGAAAGGAAGAAGAATGTTATTGAAGTTGAAGTCGTCAGAAGAACGCGAGATCTAATTATGAAGCAGAGCTAAATCCTCTAGTGGTTTCTCTCATCTCTAGATGGTTTGGGAGAAGGTAATTCATGCAATTACAAAACAGTACATCATACATACAAAAATGCAAAACAAATTTTGATTTCAGAGAAAAATTAAGTGGACCATTTTCAACAGATAGAATTTCGTTTGATATTTTATCCGCAGGGTCAAAATCAGTCGCTCACAAAATATCACCATGGTTCTCGGTAAGTGAAGAAGATGGTATTAAAAGAAGATGGTATTAAAAGAAGATGGTATTTTATTTTAGATAATTCTTTTGAATATATTGTGGACCCGCAACTTTAAGCAATTTTTACACTTTGATAGAGACTGTACAAGGGTTGAAAAGGAAAAACATTTTAGAAATTTATCATTCAATGTTTTTATCTGTGTAATTTCTTTAAAACTATATATTTCTCTTTTTCTTTTCATTTAAGTATTAGAAGCACAATAGATAGAAATATAGGTGATAATTCTAAAAGAAATGAACTTCTATAGTTTAATATTTCGATATTTTGAATAATGAATGAGAGAGATGAAAGCTGAAGCATCCACCCGACTATTTATTGAACAACTTCTTTAACTCCTATGTATAAGCTATAAGATAGGTCTATCTGTTATATTTCCTCTGACAATGATTGTATATCCGGATTTATTTTAATTTTGATGTCCTTTTGATATTGTATTACTGGTACTTTTGATCGGTTTACACTTCAAACACAATAAAGCCTACGCTCACGCAGCAAGATACGCCCGTTGGTATTTTTTTCACAACACCAAAATATCTAAGTCCCATAACTCCATAAGGACAAATTGGATGAACCTTAAAATCGAAAGGCGGCTTCCTCTTCAAAGTCTGATCAAAATGTACAAATATCATGAAAATCTGTAGACACATATTCAAGTTATTGCATTCCATGCACCTATATTTTGCCCTTAGCTTAACATGTATGTGCATATAACCCCCCCCCCCCCCCATTACACATAATTTCTGGATTATGTGACAAAAAATTCAAGAACCCGTTATATATGTGAAAGAACATCCTTTCTACTTGAAGTATACAAAATTTCAAAACATTTCAACCAGAAATAGATTTTTAAATAATTTTTAACTATTTTAGTATATTTTCACTGTATTTTAAAATATCTAAGTCCCATAACTCTGTAACGACATATCGAATGAATCTGAAAATCGAAAGGCGGCTTCCTCTCCACAGTCCAATCAAAATGTATGAATATCATGAAAATCCGTTGACGCATATTCAAGTTATTGCGTTCCATGCGCCTATATTTTGCCCTTAGCTTAACATGTATGTGCATATAACCCCCCCCCTTCCTATTACACACAATATCTGGCTTATGCGACCAAAAAATTAAAAACCCGTTATATATGTCAAAGAGCATCCTTTCTACCTTAAGTATACAAAATTTCAAAACATTTCGACCAGAAATAGATTTTTAAATAATTTTTAACTATTTTAGTATATTTTCACTGTATTTTAAAATGTCTAAGTCCCATAACTCTGTAACGACATATCGAATGAACCTGAAAATCGAAAGGCGGCTTCCTCTCCACAGTCCAATCAAAATGTATGAATATCATGAAAATCCGTTGACGCATATTCAAGTTATTGCGTTCCATGCGCCTATATTTTGCCCTTAGCTTAACATGTATGTGCATATAACCCACCCCTCCCCCCTTCCTATTACACGCAATATCTCGGTTATGCGACCAAAAAATTAAAAATCCGTTATATATGTCAAAGAACATCCTTTCTACTTGAAGTATACAAAATTTCAAAACATTTCGACCAGAAATAGATTTTTAAATAATTTTTAAATATTTTAGTATATTTTCACTGTATTTTAAAAATCTAAGTCCCATAACTCTGTAACGACATATCGAATAAACCTGAAAATCGAAAGGCGGCTTCCTCTCCACAGTCCAATCATAATGTATGAATATCATGAAAATCCGTTGACGCATATTCAAGTTATCGCGTTCCATGCGCCTATATTTAGCCCTTAGCTTAAAATGTATGTGCATATAACCCACCCCCCTTCCTATTACACACAATATCTCGGTTATGCGACAAAAAAATTAAAAACCCGTTACATATGTCAAAGAACATCCTTTCTACTTGAAGTATACCAAATTTCAAAACATTTCGACCAAAAATAGATTTTTAAATAATTTTTAAATATTTTAGTATATTTTCACTGTATTTTAAAAATCTAAGTCCCATAACTCTGTAACGACAAATCGGATGAACCTGAAAATCGAAAGGCGGCTTCCTCTCCACAGTCTGATCACTATGTATAAATTTCATAAAAATCCGTTGACGCGTATTCAAGTTATTGCGTTCCATAGGCGGACGGACAGACGGACAGACGGACGGACTTCGCCATACCATAATACGTCCCGTCAAATGACGGGCGTATAATAAAAATACAGAATACATAGTGGGGCATTAATAAATATAGAAATGTCGAAATTCAGCAATGTTCAGAAATGCGTAAGCATTTCGGCTGGATTTTACAAAGAACACTTATCAATTTGGTTAAAGGTTGCTTGTTTTATTTTATGAAGGATTATCGATTACCTTATCATAATCTTGAGGTGAAATAAACCACTGAAAGCAAAACTCTGCTTCATATTTATATCTCATGTTATCTTTTGACGAAAATGGTCACTTTGATACTTTAATATATGACAAACGTCACGGCTCCCAATGTTATTGTCATTTAAATTTTTTTGAACTTTGCTATTTAAATATTCAAGCCATGGATAATTCGTTACTGCACTGAAGAATCACGAATTTCACTTTTTATAGTTCGTTTCAAAGTTTATCGTTGCGGTTCGTTTACCCCGCTTCGATTGAATACTGAGCGATTCTATACATTATCAATTTTGCATACATTTGTACCCATAAGAATTTAATTTATATTTCTCGATAACAGCAGGAAAACACTGATAATGTCTAATGAATTAGCCCCCATCCGATTCAATAGCGCGGGGATAGGGGGGGGGGGGGGTGCACACGGCGGCACCTCTAACAAGTTTACTCTTTCTATCCTGATTTTTCCCTACCAATCCATTGGCACGCCCCCCCCCCCTCCCCTAAAGTCGTCAAAATATGGAATTACTTGGGCTCAAACAAGTATGTGTAGACATAATTTCTGGTAGTTTGAAGTCGAATTTCAGAAGTTTTCGCTGGCTCCCTGTTTCTTTATTTAGAATATTAACCGATATATGGTTTGAAATAAAATTACGAAGGTATAAGTATGATATTATTAGTTATACAGTGTTTTACAGGGGGGGGGGGGGGGGGGATACAGAAATATATCCATTCCATGCTCAACAGCCAATGAAGCAATGTTTCCCCTTCCACGACTCAACCTTTATTTTCATTTTTTACCGGTCTGTTTCTGATACATGTATATACTATAAGTAATTGATAATTGAAAATTCGCTGGCTCGCTATGAACATTACATATCATGTGAGATAATTTTTCGCTGGGGAGTGGGGTTCCCCCAAGAACCTGCTTTGCAGGGCTTTGAGGTATTCCACGCCCCCTCTAACTAAAATCCTGTAAATTTCCCCAAAATTTTGATAAATTTCAATATATTAAATGAATCCCCCAACTACAGAAAACTAACATTTTTTTCCATCTCATAGAATCACAATACTACATGTATATATACATAAATGTAATTTCTTTAGATTCTGGCCGTTTTAACAGATACATGCATGTACAATAAACGGGAATCTTTTACCCTCTCACTCGTACGAAGTGTATACATTATGATTTTATGTATATGCATTCATCTTCAGGCGCTTGGCCAGCGTTCGGTCCAGGTAGAAGCCCTTGTGGATATTCAAGGGGCACAGTCTCAGAATCTAATCAATTTTGCTCATTTACAGGACAGTTTTCTACGTTAATGTTTCTTTCATTTTTTTTTTGTTTTTGCAAAACGACGTGAGAGCAACTGCGTTCTAACGGTACGCCTGGTTATGCGCATGATTTTCTCTCTCTTGTCCATATGCCAATAAGGCTTTGAATAAGCATATGTAAACATGTACAACCATTTGTTTTTTAGGGAGGGGGGGGGGCTTTTGTAAATCCAGCTCGGAATATTTTGCAAAAATATTTTTCCGCATGACTGGCGGAAAAATCAAGCATTCACCGAGGAATCAAAGGAAAAACATCTTTCTCCAGCATCTTAAGCATAAGACATGCTCATAGACTATCTCAGACATTTCACAACTGCCAATGATTCAGTTTGGTCAGGATTCTCTGATACTTCTGATTCATGTTTCACATTCTTCAATATATACATCACTCGCCAAGTTCAGATTCTTTAATTCCAAGAAAAGAAGGTCAAACGTGTATGTAAGGTCACATATTGAATCTAAATCTATCTCAAGTAATTTCTGGACACATTGCATACATATACCATATTATCTATCGTTTGCCAGGCCAGTGTTGTAGCAAATCCTAAATATTAGGAAAGTAGGTCAAATGTATATATGTAGGTCAAGGCTACTAGATATTCTTACACAAATGTATACTGTGTAAAACAGTAATGAACTTAAAATATCAATGTTTTTATTCATGATTACCAGTAAGGAAGGATGATCAACCAAGTTTGCTATGCCTCATGATAGGGGACTCAAGAGAAAATACATACATGACATAATGTTCTCACTAGATTTCTTCATCACAGTGTTCTAAGAATCTTTGTGTTCTAGTCTCAAGAATATAAGTATCAGTTATAAGATTTATTAAGTTTAATTGTAAATTTTATTCAAAACTCTGAAAATCACTAAAGAAGAGTCATTATAACTGCAATATATATACATGTATATGTAATAGTATCATCAATTTACAACATAATATTTTTGTACTTGCGAAAGGATATTTTTCTTACTCTATAATTTATCATATGCTTATTTCTTTTTAAAAAATAATATTTTATATGAATTTACATGTCTAGTCTATATGTACCTAGAATTTAAAGTCATAAATTGTTTCTATGAAAATAATGAAATAAATAAATCTTTTCAGTGCATTTATAGGCAATTTAACCTAGTACATACATGTACGTGTACCCGTAAGCACATGAAAGTAAACACAAAACATGTTCAATATTCAAATACAGTGATTTCTCCAGTGTCTATAGTAAAACTTAAGGACGAGGTACATGTAGATGTTCAATCTGATACCCAGAAATGAGGAATTTATTGTCCAGCCATCATGCACGTACAGAAGATGCTGTCAGTCTCACTCTGAAAGTAAAAGATGTAATGAATTAATATCTTCATTTTAATACTATTAAATAAGCTCTAAAATGAATGAATTTTGCATACATTTACCAGAACATGCAGCAGTAGTATATATCATAATGATGTACATGTAATTGTGAAGTTTCAGTAGTAGTACTAACATACAAATATAATTACAGGGCTTACGATCGGCATTCTCAAATTATGCAAAATAGTATCATTTTCCCTATTAATTGACCAATTTTCCCCAATCTGATACATATCGTACATGTATCGTACATGTACCTCATAGAAAATTCAAAAAAAAAAGAAAGTAAAAAATCCTAAATTTAAAATGAAAAGGCATCCATTGACCAAATCTATGATATTCAATTTTGAAGAAAATACATGTATTGCCAATTTTCCCAATTTGAAAGGCCCAATCCAATCCCAACCAGAAGTCTCTGACGCGACTGTAGCTCTCCCGGTTGTTTTTTAATTCACTTAATGACAAGTCAAAATTCTAATATGACCACATCCATTTTCTTAGTCACTGGGGGCCAGGAACTCAAACAAAATATCAGGTGCACTACTTGAACACAGACTCATCGTATTGCAAGTAGGATAAAGTATCCATCATTTATAGTGTTAGAGAAGATTACATAGAGTCATACAGGAGAAAATGACCACACCCATTTTCTAAGACCCTGGGAGTCAGGGGCTCAAACAAGATGTCATGTGCACAACTAGACCACAGACCAAGTCTTATGCAATAAGATTTACATTTCTGTCTCTCATACTTTCAGAGGAGTTGCGAGCACAAGAATTGTTTACGGACGGACGCAGGACAAGGGGGTACCGCATAAGCTCGACTACGACCAGTAGAGCTAAAAATGGGTGTCATGTGTTAGAGCCCTACTTTATGTCAAGGCTTAGGACTAAGAAAAATTAAACCCATGTTTTTTTTTGTGAAACATGAATGCCCTTGTTGTCAGGTATAATGTAGGAAAGTATTTCATACTCCAAGGTCAAGGACTCAATGTAAAAATTCAGGAATTAATGTGAAGGCCTTACCACAAGGGATACACATGTAAAATATGATAGCCCAATCACTTGCAATTCATGTTATGACCAAGGGCAAGGTTAACATGGTTAAAGTTATTCAAAAATTGATCAATATTCAAGGTCAAGGTCACCGGTCACAAGGTCAAAATTTTGGTATTAATAGGAAGACCTTATCACAAGGAATACATATAAGAAATATGAAAGCCCTATCACTTAAAAGCATAATATTACTTTAGAAAAATAATAGCAAAGTAGGTCAATCTCCAAGTTCAAGGACTCAAAGACAACAATTTGGTATCCATGGAAATTGTCACAAGGAAAGCACTTGTATGTCTATATATCACTCACCATTCAAAAGTAATGGCCATATATGTAAGATTTTAAAAAGTTGGTCATTTTCCGAGGTCAAGGTAACAAATTTTGGTCTGCACGAGAAGGTCTTGTTTCAAACAATACATGTACACATGAAATATGAAAGCATGTAACCATGGTAACTTACCGTTTAAGGTGAATCACAAGGGATACACATGTAAAATATGAAATAAATACAATGTTATTTGTACTTGTATTATTAGATTTACAAAATTATTATAACATGTATATTACATGTAGTATACATGTATATGCACAACTTACCCTTCAGTGCTATATCAGCATGTTTACTGCAAGAGGCTGTGATACAGTTTCATCTGTCGATCTCACTATTCTTCTATTGATGATGAATTCCTCTACATTATAACACATATTCTCATTTCATACTGGATCACAGTTTCACAAGAAATATGTTGTCGATGTACACATTGAATATGTTTTTCGTGTAGAAATATGCACTTGAACAATTTTCTTCATTCTCCTTTCACAAGTGAATTATTTTCACACCATGGTGGCCAACATCATATACGGTAGTACAATTGTAATATTATATTCCACAGTATTTCTTAAACTTTACAAGTACGGCACTAGTAGCACTATAAGAATTCCACTATTCTGATGCACTTTCTTTCATTGGACCTGATGCACACATGCGCATGAAGACTTTTCTCAGAGTATATTCCTTCTTTTGTCTGGCAGTGATGGTTGTTACTGTAAAGAATAAATAAAACATTCAATTGATTTGAAATTCATCCCTTTTAAATAAGTTCAAAACCATTCAAATACTTTTTCCACCAACACTACAGCACTAGGCTACACGCCTACAGAACTGATATTTGATACTGATTATAACTAACACTGACATCAAACTTATTCAAATTCATGGTGTTTACTTAAATTTAGAAGTTCATGAAGATGTAATGAAAGACAGGAATGGCTTTAAAGAACAAATATTTGTGAGATATTTGCTTACACCGATAAATAATCATGAAACTCACTCACACGAAAACATGGAGCACTCCCTGGTCGAGTACATTTGGGGGTTCCGGGTCGGCTTGGGTATTCAGAATCAAACCTAAATTTTCACTTAACTAAGATGGAAAATGACATTTGGTATTTTTCTACAAAGAGAACTATCAATATGGAATAATAAAATATTAACTAATTACGAAAATCAGTTCTCATTTCAAAATAACAAACAGTTATGTGCGACCCGGAACCCCCAAAACAGGCGACCCAGAACCCCCAAATGTACTGATAAGAAGAATAATTTAAAATCCCATCATATGTGTTCCACGTGATACATAAATCAATTTAAAAACATACCTTAAGATGAGCCATGTGTCTGTATTCTTTAACAGTTGGTTTACTTGCATGAAAGAAGCATTTCTACGTGTTCAAATTTCGAACGGAAGTCCACGAGAGCATATTTTAGACGAGACTACTATAAAATTAGAATAGGAACGGACTTTCTTTTCCGTCGTTTGTAAGGTAAAATCTTCCGATTCTATGCATATAATTTGCATAATAAGGTTCGGAGCCGTGAACGTGACGATTTAAACTTCAATTTGTTTTGGCCGATACAATGAAAATATTAAACTTTATAACATCTCGTTGTCTTCTATATTGGACGAATTTTTTAGGTTAGAATCATTCAACAACAATTTACTGGATAGGACTTTTTCTGCACGGCCCAAGTAGTGGGTGTTGCTAGCAAACAGGAGATGTTACCCCTCCCCGGGCAGCTGATATCATCTCCATCGGGGATTCACGTTTGCTTCTTTGCAGATCATCAAAGTTAATTGTACAGTATTATTTTTGTATCTCTATAGAAGTTTTTTAAACGGAAATTTATTGTAGATGGTGCTGGTAAAATGAATCAGTGCTCCGCCGCATATATAATTAAACTCCGAACTCCCTTCTGATTAGTCTGAAATGTTTATATTCAGGTTAAAAATATTTGAAGAAACATGTTTAAATTGACTGTATTATTTGTTGTGGAAATATTTTGTAATAACATATGTACATATGTATGATTTTGTGTGCTCATGATTATAAATTTTGGATCCTAGAGAAATTTTGATAAATTATAATATTATTAATTATGTCAAATATATTTTTTCTTTAAATCTGCGAAGACACAAATAAAACCTATTATACTTCATATTATTGATTTAACGAATAAAGAAATCTGATTGGTCTAGAGACGTCACGTGGGTGGACCAATCCAGGGACGTCAGATTACCCTCAAGAGAAACGTCATGTCTCACGGCATCTTGTACAAGCGCGGATCCAGAGGGGGGGGGGGGGGGGTCGGGGGTCCGGACCCCCCCGGGAATTTTCGAAGCATAGTTTGATAAATCTTTTAAATATACATATTTCATAAGAATAAGTCCCGATTTTCCTTTTGTTGTCATAATATTTGAAAAATAACATGAGTTTGTATTGAAAACCTTGCATTTTAATCAATTTTTTCGGCCACATTTCAAAAATTTCCCCTGGCTCGCTAACGCTAGCCATATTTTATTACATATATGTCAATTTTAAATTATGCTAACCTTTGCAATCCCTAAACAATAAAAAGGCAATTAACTGAAAAATACAGGAATAGATGATGCAAATGGTATTATTGTCTGACCTTTTTATTCACACTTTAAAAAAATTTCGCTGGCTCGCTACCGCTCGCCACACTATTTTACATATAACTTGATCAATAATCATGATAATCGAAACATAATGGAAATTCAATAATGTTTTATTTATTTATTTATTTACTTATTTATTTATTATTATTATTATTATTATTATTTTTTTTTGCTTTTCAAAAAATTTAGAACTAATGAATTTTAAGACCCCTCCTGGAAAAAAATCCTGTATCCGCCCATGTTGTAAACTCATATACGTTGGTTTAAACAATATTTATTCAAGATATGAAATCAGATTGGAGGAAACATACAGAAAATGTAAGGATTAATGCATGAATGACCTTTCACATATTAAGTTTTCGGTTTAATGCCTAGTTGGGAGGGAGAAATAACGATTTGTTCAAATCAGAATAATCATGTCAGTGACACCCTCGGGTGACATGATTTTAAATCGTCATGTCTTCCTTCCAAATGGGCAATGAATATATAGTATATACATTCAGCATTCAATGCTCTAAATTGCAGAAGTAGACGTTGACACCTGAGTCATCTTACATTGCAGCTATATGACGAATTCCATGATAAGCCATTTCTTTTTTACAAACCATCCAAAACACCGAATTCGACTCTGGTTTTGACATTTTCTGCATGGCTCAAGTGACAAATTTCTGAAGCAATCGGCAGATGCTTACTCTCCTCGTCACTTGATCTTATTTCCATCGGCGATTCACCTTTGCTACTTAAAGATATTTCGTTTTGTTAAAAAAAAATCATGATAAAGATTGCTTGTGATTATTTTTTTTTTGATTCTACATTAATTTTAGGTGTTGTGTTTCGCTTTCATTAACTAATGTAAGAACAATGTTTATCTACCTTTGCAAACTATGATTTGATTGAGGATCACTAAGGAGGGTTAAATAATGCTATGAATTTGAAGTAACATTTGTACCACTTGGTGCGTGTCACTGCTGGTGGACCAGGAGTCCCCATGGGCCCATGCAGCCAAGTTCGATTTGAATTCGATTGATCTTTTCTACAACGCATTGTGTTGCTAGGGGTCCGTCGATGCCATTAAGATTGTCGTCAGGATCTTCTCTATCTCATTCGAATTAGAATTATAGTAAGTGCTTAATATGAACTTTCAGGATATAATTGCCTTTTTATCCCACTTTTTAATCATGATCAAAGCACATATGTTGTTAAATACCCGAAACGTGCATGTCTGGTTCATGCTGCAAATTTATCTGTTCTAAAATGATGATATTGAATTCGAAGACGTTTAAAATTTTCATCACTTGGTGAGTGTCACTGCTGGTGGACAACGAGTCCCCGAGGGCATAAATAGCCAAGTTCGATCGACTTCGATTGATCGTTTCTTCTACGCATTCGAAAATTTCCATTTTCAAATTTTCTTGTAATTTCTGAAACATAGGTGCTGTGGCATCATATCTCATCCATCCTGCTACGTCTTTTGGTACATTTTATGGACATTATAACTTTTAAACTCATTAGCCATATTACTTTCTACTCTTTTGCAATGTTGAGGATCGCTGACGAGGGTTAAGTATCTGAAACGGGCATGTCTGGTCCTTGCTGCAAATTTTTCTATTCTAAAATGATGCTATTGAATTTGAAGACGTTTAACATTTGAATAAACCTGGGGAAATTAACATTGAAATGAAAATTTCAAAACTGAAAGGAAAGGAAATAAAAAGTTAAAAACATAAAAAATGAAGTATCTATTCAGAAGAAAAAAATAAACAGAATAAAAAGAAAAGAGAAAAAAAGTAAAGGAAATTGAAGTCAAAATGGTAACTGAAAGTAAAGGTTATATTAAAATCAGACAAAAAGAATTAGTCATTAATTATAGGTAATAGATAAGCATTGTAAATTACGCAATTGAAGCAAAGATTACATGAAAATTAAGTTAAAACAGAAAAGGAAGTATAAATTGAAATGCAAATCCAAGGAAAAGCTTGCATTAAAACACAATATTCGGAGCTTTCAATTCCATAATATTATAAGATTAAATACAATATCTACACATGTATTGGTATACCCGAAGACTTGATGTGTCCTCTGATGTCGGTTGTTTTGTTTATTTGATTTCTGGTATAAGTGTTTAGCTTTTTAAAGATGTGTCAGTGAATGAAAGTCAAACTTAATACCCCCAAAAATAATATCGGTAGACATTTAAATTATTAAAAAAATAGAAAACAGAACCTTTATAGGGGGGGGGGGGGTTCCCAAACAGTGAAAACAGTTCTGATCTGCCTCTTGTAACCGCTCTTAAATTTCTTTGATTTGACCCCTAAAAGTTTGAAGTAGAAAATACGCGGTTCGTCATCTTGAAAATCATCCAATATTCGCACCCGATTTTTCAAATTTAGAACTACTAGTGAATGACGTTTTCTCGATATAATTGTTTCCAAGTCTGAAAGAAGAATGTAACAGTACGCTGTTCACGTGAAAGATTAATATATGGAATTATCTGCTACTAAAATAACATCTTTCTTACATGATCATTTGACAGAATTCATTTCCACGTAATTTCCTCTTTTATACGCTTAGCTTTTGTCAACATTGAACTGAATATGATCAATGAAAGGAAAATGTTAATATTCTCGTGACAACGTTCGACGGCGTCAGTGAACTACTTCTTCTGATGACCTTTTCTAACCTTGAAACGAAATCTTTACGCACCAATGTTTAAAATCGTAAAAATGAAATGTTAAGTTATATGAAAATATGCAGTACTAGATGTAGTTTTGTTATTGTTGTAAGAAAACATCATTTATTTTTTGGGTTGGGTTATTCCATCCTTACTTAATTGATTTTTCTCATAGTCTTTTAGTCTGTTTCTTTATGTGGTGATTTGCGTGCATATTTCCCCTTTTCTCATCTCGATCATGAGTGTGTATTTCATTGTAAAGTCATCATGTTGGGGGTCCTCATGTTTCTGACAAAAAATATAAAAAATAATCCATAATGTTTCATGTTTTATGTAAGACATTTTGGTAGAGTATATTTTCCTCTATTATTCATGTTGTCGAAGGGCTTATTTTGAGTAGCTGATGATCTCATTAGTACATGAACTACTTTGTTTAGAAGCCGCGAATGACGTTAGAGCTACAACTTCAGTTTGTGTAGCATATGCTGATGATTCAGTCGCTTTTATCGTAGCAACTGAAACTTGTCTACGACTTTTCCAGCACAAAAGGCAGAATTTCTGCTTAAATAAAAGTCCAATATCCAATGTTTTAAAAGCGTATAACAAAGGATTGATCATGTTGTTTACATATCCAGGCGTCGTTATACACGCAAGCCACACTCCTTTGTCGATGATACTCCAGCTGTCCAAAACTCCCGAAGCAGACACCATGAGGAATACACCTATACGGAATGATTAAAAGAAGAGACGTATTAAGCTAGACTTCGTTATAAGGTCACTTGTAATTCATTAATTGAAATGTTACAACTCTTCACCTTCTTGAATAAAATTTCAAATGAATTTTAATGCACCATACACGTGGTTTGGACAGTAAATCATCATATAGTACATACACTCAACAATGAACAAGAGAGACTGACCATAAAAATATTGCATCAAACGGGCGAGCAAAATGCACCGACATTAGTAATAAAAAAGAATGATAAACATAGGCAACACAGACAGTAAGACAGGAAAAGGCCTTCATGTGTTTATGTTGTTGACCTTAGTATCTTTACTAACCTATAACCCAAACTCTTCGTACAGAATTATTTTGCTTTCTATCATATTTGTAAGCGAATACATGTTACTACTTCTTTCTCATAATGAAATCTTAACTTCTAATATAGTAAAGTTGTACTCTCTCTCTCTCTCTCTCTCTCTCTCTCTCTCTCTCTCTCTCTCTCTCTCTCTCTCTCACTTTGAATCTTAATTTCCATCTTGCTAAACTGGATACAAAAATAAATGGCAAACAGTATCTGATTTTTATTTTTCTGAATAATTTATGGTTGCGTGACATTTCCTCTCTTTATTCCGCTTTCTACGACAAGTACCCGAGTACCCATGACTGCGCATTCGTGACATCAAAATATTTCGTTCATTTCTTTCATGTTTTAATGAGATGAAATGAATGACTTACGGATGCTTAATTAATTCGAGATCTTCATATTAGAGGAAGTAATTACAAGATTGACTTTAGCTTCCGTAATAAAGTCCGAAAGCATTTTAAAATTTTCTGATGCCTTTCGCCCTAAAGCACGAAAGCATGTAATTTTCTGATGCAATTTTCGGATATGATCAAAGTGTCATTTTTGTTTAAGTCATGTTATTTTGTTGAATATTTATGAAAGCAATGCCTTTCCTTTGTTTTGTCGTATATGTAAGTTTCCTTCTCATTTATATATATAAAGTATATTCATTATTATTTTTTCTATTGAGTCAGAGTTCGTGAGCGATATCGAATTCTTTGTTAGGTATCATTCGATGTGTTTATCCGTATCCAAGATAATCATCCTCTTTATATGTATCGATAATTGTAAATGGTAATTTTCAGTTGACAAGGGTGCACATTGATTTTCTCTGCTTTTTTGCGTTATTTGTTTTCATCTACAATCAATCTGTATTTAGAATGGACCATTCTTCAGTAATTGTCTTTATCTTTTTTGTGCATGAATGTTAATTTTATTTTGTTTTATATCCTTTCTCTGATTTTGGTTTGTCATGTTCTGCTGCCTTTATGCATTGATGTGAACTACTATCCTCTCCTTTCTTTTTTTCTGTAATTAGTACAGCCTTAATTTTTAAACTATGAAGACGTCTTAACTTTTAAAGATATATACAAATGTATGTTACAGGGAATAAGTGTAATTAAGGATTGCATGTAATTCCTGAATTTAGGGATTTCGTGTAATCCCTTTTTCGATTAGTTATTTCATGTAATTCCTGAATTTTTAGTGCATTTTTACACATATTTCATAACCCTAATTTCTCCTTATTTTCATGTTTAAAATCGATTATTTTAGGCTCAGTTGATGCTGAATACCCTCTCTGATAAGTACCTAGAAAAGATTGTGCCAAACAAGTGAAAATAGTCAAACTAGAACAGGTAATTTTTATCAAAATATTCCCAAAATTTCGAAATTCATTAATCATGTTTATCTTTATATATGCAAAATGGACATAAACAAACCCATGAGCGCAAAGAAAAAAAAATTACAGATCATAATTGATGGTCAAAGTACTCTAAAACATATATCGAAAATTTCAGTCGGAAACATTAGTATTTAATTAGCGTATCTTGATAATGGGCAAAAATAAGAAGAAATGATAAAAATGTTCTGATTTTCAACTATTTATTATGTGATGTCTTAATAAGTTTAAGATATAAGCAAAATTACATTTTGGCTAGGCAACGGATGTCCCCACCCGACACAAGTATAAAACACCAGTATGAAGGTCCATAAAACAAATGTATGTGAATGATTCCTATTTCCCAGTAAAAGATTTGGATATCCCCTTCCTTCGTGTATGTCTAAATATTTTAAGATTTTTAATTGCAACAAGTTTCATTGAAAAAGAAAAGATGCCAAAAAAAAAAAAAAAAAAAAAAAAAAATTTGGGACGAAACGATAACCATGGTACTTCATTATAGCTGTATTGAGTTACATAGTTCATGAGTCAATGCATACAATTTTACATGTATTACAGTCATATCAGTGGGCCATAATCTATCTCTGCAACCGAATTGTCCACTCAAGAGTTATTCTAAAATATCATTTTCCTATCAATTTTGTATTACCATAATCAGCCTTAAAAGCATCTCAGATTATATACGTAACCATTTTTTCTCTATCAGTAATAGGATTTTGTTTTATGAACATGTAAAATATCTATCATATCGCAATTTCATCATTTTTATATGCTTTTTGGCCGTCAGGAAATAAGTGTAAAAATGCAAAAGGAATAACATATAAACCCTAAAATCTTAGGGATTTCATTTAATCCCTAAAATGACCAGGAATTACACGTAATCACTGAACCTTTCAGGAATTACATGAAATCCCTGATTACACTAACTGTATTCTCCGTAATATATATATATATATATATATATATATATATATATATATATATATATATATATATATATATATATATATATATATATATATATATATATATATATATAGACAGCACAAAAGAGGTGAAAACAACCACGTTCACTATTCAGACAATGTCGGATCAGCCCAACAAAGGGCGAATGCACGTCGCTTGGAAAAAAAGATATAAAAGCACAAAAAAAAGGTACAAGCGACCACGACACTAAACGTGTTTAAACCCAGCGGAAGGGACAGTACACCCCTTGAGCCCTCTGGATACACGAATATGTACTTGTATCCAGACGGAACAAGTCCCTTCCGCTGGGTTTAAACACGTTTAGTGTCGTGGTCGCTTGTACCTTTTTTGTGCTTTTATATCTTTTTTTTCCAAGCGACGTGCATTCGCCCTTTGTTGGGCTGATCCGACATTGTCTGAATAGTGAACGTGGTTGTTTTCACCTCTTTTGTGCTGTCTATATATATATATATATATCCATTCCCGGTATAGTCAATATAATCAAAATCAAAGTGACATAATGACGATTAAATTTGTTTATTGCACTAAACGTTTTCGCCTGTTGGCTCTTCAGAGTTGCAATGAATATGAATATGAATATCATATTCATTGCAACTCTGAAGAGCCAACAGGCGAAAACGTTTAGTGCAATAAACAAATTTAATCGTCATTATGTCACTTTGATTTTGATTATATATATATATATATATACATAGCACAAGAAAATCATGTATATAACAAGGTACCCTATTTACCTATTCTTCCCTGCCAGGGATTCGAACCCACTACCTACGGCACCTTCCGCCTGGCAATCATGAGTCCGGCACGCTATCCACTACACCATCTCGACTTCACAAAAATGAAGTTTTGATGGCAAGGGTCTATCGTATCGGACTCGTGATCACTCGGTAGTCGACGGCTTTCGAGATTTACCTATGTACTAATGGGTGGATCGCCCTAGGGTAATGCAGTACCGAAATACATATAAACAGAAAGCACAAACGAAACAGTACATTAACACCCAATTAGTACGATTGACCTTGGATAGTCAGACGACTATACATACATGAGAAATAAACATATACATAGCACAAGAAAATCATGTATATAACAAGGTACCCTATTTACCTATTCTTCCCTGCCAGGGATTCGAACCTTGATATATAAAATATATATATATAATATATATATTATACATATAAGGATATCCATTTTAAGAATTAGGAAGAATTAATATTTCAGATGTTTTCAAATGAGTTAAAGAAGATCCTGACGATAATCTTTGTTACGTATCATTCGATGTTTCGTTGGTACTTTGTATCATGGAGATATTGAATATTTGATAACACTCTATTAGACTTACATGAGACATGTTTCTAACAGCATTTACTATAAGCAATAATTATTAAACCTATATACTTCAAGATTGAGAACGGGGAATTTCAGATAACCGATTATTTTGGATTTTCCCAAACAGTTTTAGAAACGCTATTTCAAAAGTTATGTCGATGTGCTATTCTTAATTCTTCTCTGGAGAATACAGGTGTTCCTTTCCCATGTATAAAGTATTTGCCTACAATTTTCTCAAAATAGTATTCAACAATTTGATATAAACATCAAAGAAATACCTATCAGTTAAAAAAAATTACTTGTCTTTACAAAATCCACTGTGGAGCAATGGCTACAAGATACCTTCCCCTCGCCCGAAATTTTGTACCTTTGATTCATGATTGAAAAAATAATCCCCTCGCTCGAATTTTTTGTGTGCATTCTCGTATGGGATTCAAAGAGATCCCCAACATGGCGGCATTTCTGTGATCACAGCGAACAAAAACCTATGAGACGAGAAAAAAGCAAACTGTTTACAAAATTTTCTCGAATGTCTAAAACCTGGGTTCTGTAGCATCATATCCCCGCCATCTTGCTACGTCTTTTGGTATTTTTAGGACATAATTTTCACAGATTTTGGCCATATTACATTGCTAAGATTGAGGATCACTGACGAGGGTTAAATGTTTAACGTCTTCAAATTCATTAGCATCATTTTAGAGCAGATAAATTTACAGCATGGAGCAGACATGCTAGCCTCGGGAAATAAACCCCCGTCAGTGATCCTCAATATAAACAATGTTATATGACCAAAATCTGTGAAAATAATGTCCTAAATATACCGAAGGACGTAGCAAGATGGCTGGGATATGATGTTACAGGACCCGAAACGTGCATGTCTGGTCCAAGCTGTAAATTTATCTGCTCTAAAATGATGCTAATGAATTTGAAGACGTTAAACATACAGAAGTAGACAACAGGAGCAATAACCTCGTATCATTGAAACAAGAACTTACAAGGGTGCAGCTTCAGGATAAGAGTACTTACCCAAAGGACCGAGCGTGATCAGGTTGGAACCAATGATCACCAGAATAGTTTTAGTTGGCCTCCACCAAAGTACTAGTGAACTAAAGACACGGGTGGTGTTCCTTTGATCTTCAAGACAAGCTTTTCTGGCTATAATAAGGATATGGCAATATATGAAGCATTGTATAAGAAAGGCGACCATCATGGTGGCACAAGTGAACCAAATGTAAATGGGTTTTAGGACTGAAAAGTATTGACAAAAGTCCACTTTCGGCCAGTCCTGAATCCACGTGATGAAAGGTCCGACAGCGAAAAGAAGACCGAGCATCCATATTGCTTTGATGAATATCTTTCTGTTGTTTTCTTTTAAAATGTTCCAATAGTGTAACGGCCAGACTATTCGGATGTAACGTTCAACAGATATTCCGAGTAGCAGGAGAATAGAAGAAACTTTCACGCCGTGCATGCAGCCATATCGAAGTAAACATTCACAGAAGTTCTGGAAGTATGCTAGGTTGTAAAATATGTTGTAAAATAGAAGAATTCCGTTTACTGTGTCTACTAATGCCAGATTCCATATAAGACACAAGGGCGTATCCCACACTCGCTGCTTTCTTGATATAGCATACAACACAAAACCATTCAAAAGTACAATGAAAATTGCAAGGACGAGGCCTAAACCATTAGATAAAATATAAAAAGGCGTTCGGAAAGAAACGCTCTCGTACAAATTACTTGATGTATTAAAATGATTTAACGAAGTGTTTGTATCCATTATTGATACCTCGCATCATTCGAATAGTTTAATATAACACGAGTTTCGTCGATCAGTTTGACTTCTTCATTAATTATCGGTAATATGTTATCCCTAATCTGCAGACCGAAAAAAAAATCTTATATATATAGTGTACCAGACTTCACGTAAATAATGGTTATACCTTCCTCCTGTAGTAGTAAAGATTGATTTTAATATAGCAGGCTTTTGTGTAAAAGCTTTTCACTTGATTTTGTTCTGCTTTTTTTTCTTTGAAATAATTTACTTTTCCTTGAATACTTTTATCTATTTTCATATATTAATCTTCCCTTTGAGGGCAAAGAGGCTCACCAGTAAGCTTCTTGCTCAAGCTTATTTAGGGGAACGGCTTAAGGTGTCACTGAGGAAGTTCTACAGTCCGTACAACCCACACAAGCTTATTTAGGGGAACGGCTGAAGATGTTACTGAGGAAGTTCTACAGTCCGTACAACCCACACAAATCTCCGGATTCACAGAAGTCCGCACTTGAAGATCTCTTTTGAATGTTGAATTCCAATGATTGTTCTTTAGCAGGCTTACATAAGGATATAAACAAGAAATTCATATTTATATCAAAATAGATAAAAGTATTAAAAAACAATGAATTCTTTAAGATTAAAACTTTAATCACCGGAAAATTGTGGAAATTCCATTTTAGATAGTCAGACATATGGTTTCATTGATATATAACTATGAACTGCCTAGAACTCTTTTTAAAATTATGATTTTAAATGTGATCATCTAAGATTATAATTTTAAATTACAGTCTTTATATATCTATAAAGTAAGTAAGTTAAGTTCTTGATACAAATCAAAGAGTAATTTAATTCCGTCATAGAAGACCGTTAAATTAGATGAAACATGAGATAACGATGACAGGTAAAAAGACACGAGGAAATTATTATGATACATTTTGTGCGAATTCGTTAACTTTTGGAGAACGAAAGATTTCAATGTCAGAGATGGAATTCTTTAAGAGATTTCGTAATATTTATGACAAGTTAAGAATGCTTAATTGAAATCAATTTGACATAGTATCTTACTTTGCTATTTCGAAAACTTGTCATGTCATCCCAAAATAACATATAAAATTAAAGGAGGTTAACATCTTAGCACCATTCCTCAATGCTATTTTGAACATTGATTTTATTTGGATATGCTACTGAATCGACCCTACAGGAAATTTGGAGATGCGCACTCTGTAAAGTAAATGCAAAAAATTAAATCAAAAATAAAAACCAGAGTGCGCTACCGAAATGAATTTTGGCAGCATTTGAAAATCGCTTTTGCTGGAAGCATCACTGATGAGGATTTTATGTTCGAAAAACATACTGGTGCATAATAATTGGTTGGTTTGAAATTTTCTTCATAAAGGTATAGAGTTTGAACACTTCAGTATTATTATACACAAAAAGATAGATTTTATTTGATTTTATCCTTTTTATTCATCATAAAAGGTTAAAACGACAACGAATCTGAAGGATAAAACAGTGATTAAACAAGGGGCAAATGTGAATAGAGAACAAAAATGCCAACTGCAAAGGAATATATACGACCGAGAAAGTGGTCCTACTGTGTGCCTGTGTGTCTGTCCGTCAGTCTTTAAAACTAGGGAAAAGCTCTTGAATGTCTTACAAAACTAGTATTTCACATGTGACAATTTGTGACAAGAACTTTTGATTGATACGAAAGTTTTTTTTTAACTTTTGATCAGACTTTGTTGTTAGACCTACATAACATCATAAAGTGTTATACAAAAAAAAAAAAAAAAAAAAAAAAAAACCCACTGAAATTCCTTGTTAAAGTTCTTACGAATCTCTGTTGAACATGAAGATGAAAATTCATATTAAGCGTAATATGAATTTTCTCTCTCCAAGCAGACTCGGCTGCAGTATGTACAGTAAAGCACCACATACCACTTGATGCAAAAACATAAAGTAGACTAGAAAGGTTTCTTGTTGCGGTTGCAACAACAGTGTCTTCCTCCTATACAATTTTTGGTTTGGAAATATGAAGGACGTCACATTTCATGTATTTATATTATATATTTAAGTTTTCAAATAGCAGTAACATTAAATTTTCAAACCGATAATTGTTGGTGAGCAACCATTTGATTTTGGGGGGGGGGGGGGGGGGGGTTAGGAATTCTATTGCCAGCCGGTAAAATTTTTTCAGCAATTTTCTGAGCAGGCCATTTTTTTCAGCCATTACCAGAGTCGGAGAAAAATTTTCGCCGGTTCTTCGGGCCGGATTTAAACAAATTGTCAAATGTTGTGAATGTCTGTGTAAGTTAAACTCCCCGCTGTTACAGAGTATGAGTTAATAACCGTTCCTTCAGATGTCTCTTTGCAATTAGCGAATTTCAGACAGATTGTATGATGTTTAAATAGAACCTTTTCTAGATTTTTGTGCCTATGCGTATTAGGTCTCTGGTAGATACAGCTATGTGAACAGTTTGTATTTATATTAATTAATTTTTTGACTTTAAATTGTCTGGCACAAAGGGCCAGCAAAAATTTCCATATCATGCAATGTATCCTTACTTTTGCATGGTCCGGGAAAAAAAAATTGCCGGCCCTTTGGGCCGGAATATTTTTTTCAGCATTTTTCAGAGCCGGGATTTTTTTTTTTGCAAATTCTTCCTGCCCCCTTCCCCCATAAAAAAGGCGAGCTCGTAGCTGTAGAACCAATTTTCTTGAGAAGAGAAATGGTAATAACAAGTTACGTTCAATATATATATATAAATACCATGAGGTTCTCGCTGTGCAGGTTCAAATTTGGACCCCCCACCTTCCCTTTTTTCAAAGTTTATTTTGAATTTCCATCATGGCGACATCGTTCAATATAAACAGAACTGTTTTCGAAAAACGAGGAGAGGGAAGAATGTTGGAGAAATTGTTCATCAATTTGTAAATAAACTAACCGAAAATTATGTTCGAACGTTTGCTAGAATTAGAAATTAAACTTGATGTTCAAAATATAGTTATTGAAGTTTAGAAACAGGTTTGTAGGTTAGAAATCGGAATCAAACTACCACTTTTTGTGTGTAAATTCTGGTTTGTAGCTGATCTCTTCTAAATTAATCAACTGTTTTAAAATCAAATTGTGTATATCGAAATGTATATTCATCATTGCCGTGAAATGCATATTCATCATTGCCGTGAAATCGGAATTTGAAAATCTCAACACTGCTTTTCTCGAGTCGGACTCGGACTACCAATTTTAGTGTGCGCCCGATCTGTTGGAGTGAAGGTGTATCGAAATACCCAACTCAAAATTTCGATGCTCATATCTTTTCAACAGTAAGAGATAGGAAAAATCAGAAAGACTAAATAAGACAGATATATGGATAAAAAATAATAATATTGAAATTTTTAGGAAACTTCATAAGCTTAATTTTTGTTTACTATTATAAGCAAAAACGTGTCTTCCTCCTATGAACTTCTGAATTTGGAATATGAAGGACGGTGAAGGACGTCATCGTAATAAATCGTTACAGTGTGCATCTAGCATTTCATATCTTGCATGGCTGTCGACTTTCAAAAAGAATGGAAATTGTAGATAGCAAAATACGAGATATTTAAGCTTACAAATAGCAAAACATGACATTTTCGGTCCTTTTGAGTAATTCGACGCTCCCGTCAAATATTTGAATCTACTAAAAAACATTATAAAAAAAATAACAGAGACCAAAAATAAAAAAGACCAATCTAGCTTTTACTCCAAACGTAACGTTGGAGAACTTTCATTGTCCTAGCTTACAGGGTTCTTGAGAAATCGCTGATCCAATTTTCCACGGTTACGAAAACAATAGGTCTTCCGACGGAAGTCGGAAGACCTAATAAGCACCGTGTTCATAAAGTATGTCTGTCTCACTTCTCAAGACATAACAACTACGTATCTGTCGATTATTGACAAGTAATTCTCATCTCACCTCTGGACGGCTTGACGATCCATTAAATTCCTTTGACGAGAGGAATGACTAGAAAATAAGTTACAGCAGGGATAACCAGAAAATGAGTTACAGCAACAATGAATTTTCGTTTTCGTCTTAATATTCTCTGATTTTTTCTAAAAGTTACAGTAGTTTTCAGAAAATGACTTGTTTTCATAAAATCAATTGCATAATATTCGCTTGAGTAGGTGTGGCCTATATGAGAGGGAATGAGTTACACATTTAGGGAGGAAATCTTAAGGCATATTAGTATTTGATATGGTCAAACCTTTGTGACATATCATAATTAAAATCAACTTGTTAAATCGTAAGTAATGAACCTCTATTACTCATGCTTTTGCTTGTAGTGGATTCAAAATGACTCATATTAATGCCTACTATTACATGTACAGGGTCAACCGAAAGTTTGACTTCCCTTAACGTTTACGTTGGTAACATGCTCATTCCACCCTCCACTAGTATTGACCATCTCTACAAAGTTTTTGAAATGTTAAAATGTTCTAAAGACGTTTTAATTTTCCCTAAGAAAACATTAGGAGAAACATTAGAGGATAAAGCAATTTTTGAAAGGATTTCATGGTACAATGTATCAATTATGTAATAAAACAAAGGGAGCGATACCAAATGATTTCAAATTCTGATTACTTTGATATGTAAATGAATAGAAGTTAACGGAAAAATGAAAAACATAAATAAGAAAATATAACACAAAGGATTGAGTCTGAAAAGTATTTAATTTCCTGTTTGGCTGTGATGAAAAGAAATTGACAGGTAAGGACATAATTGATTATTCAAATTTCAAGAAATTTCATTTCTTCCCATCTGAGAAAAAAATCTATAAGAAATGACGATAGTGTAGGTAGACTAAGCGTATCCAGAGCTTTTTAAATGCGAGTAAGTGTCTCTAATCTATGGTTTTTACAAATGAAAAAAGACTCCCACTTTTTTACGATTACCTGATTAAGATATTTTTTTTTCGAAATATTTGTGTGAATATAGGGACTTGCATTTTGAATCCCTATTCACATTTCCCCATAAATTTACAGGGAAATATGAATGTCGATAAACCAATCTAAAGGATGTTCTTTATAGTTTGGGAGATCGAATTAAAAAAAAAACAACCTTGTTTCATAACGTTTTAAAAACAACTGACAAACTATTAATGTCTCACGTTGATATTGGCGTAAGGGATCCTTGGATTTTTGAAAAATAAAACTACTTGTTATCCAAGGAATGCATTATAAGTGGTGACACTTATTCGTAGAATGTCGTTATCCTCGTGCAATTACACTAAAATAACGAGTAGATATATTTTTAACTAGCAAATTGCAGACTGCATGCAGAGTGTATACAAAATTCACAGTAACACCACAAATTCTTTCCTCTGCTCGAACGCTTTCATTTAAAAGTCTAAAATAAAAGTCCAATAGTGGACACTTCTCTATACTTCTCTTTTATACGTTTGGATTTGGTTTTTATTTTATCTAAACATCATAAGACAGCCAACTAAAAATAATATATATCATCTGGGCCATGGGATAAGCCTGCATGAAGGAAAGTTAGAAAGCCACGATTTTATACACACAAAGAAATTGTCCATCCTGGATTTTCCGTATTATAGAGTTGTAGAGGAAGAATGGAAAAGGATATGTGATTAAGTTACGATACAACGCTCCTGTGAGCAATACACATGGAATTCTTCAAACATGTTACATTGAGAATTTCATAGATTTCGCTGAACACTTCTACTAAATTACCCAGCTGGAAATTTACAAAGTAAATGCACAAATTTTAATTACAAAAATAAACCAGAGGGCGCTAGTGAAATACATTTGACTGTACCAAAAAGGTAAACACGTTTTTCAGTGTTATAAACTAAGTACAAATAAGAATTAATTAAACTTTATTCAAAGTAAAAAAAAATTCAAACGTCATTAGCACCACAGAGCCCGTCTGGCAGTACATTGAGTATCATTTAAGTGTAATTATTATAGGTTTCATATGCTATTCCAAAAATTTAAAAGAAGAGATCTGCTAGCAAGTGATGCCTTGATATTATTTACTCTTCCTTGGCACCTGATCTCGCTCCGTGTATGATATTTAAAATGGCCAAATATTTAAATTACTTGAGTAATTTTCAATATTGGAATATTAAAAAAAAAGAAAAAATTTCCGGCTCTTAAAATGGCTGAAAAAATTTCCGGCTGGCAAAAGTCTTCCTGCCCTCCCCATTAAAATCAAATGGTTGCTCCCTTAGAAGCATGCGCTACTCGAAGGAAACGTAAGATTCAAATTAAAATGAAAATTGGTTATTTTTTTTAATAGAGCATAGATACCATTTCCCGTCTTTGTTTATATTTTCAAGTTCGATATTTTTAATGTAAACATGATTAAATGTGAGTTGACTGTCACATATAATACGTGAACTTAGGGTAAGCATTTAATCTACACTTCCCGATTCCCCGGTCCACCACTTATCCCATGGCTTATTACATAATGTATACTACTTTATGTTTCCAGATGCAGTCAATCCCAGTAAGTTTTTACAAATTCAATGAAATATGAAGTTTATCGTCTTTTCATATACCAACATCATGTATTTTCTCAGTAATACTAGGATCCAGATCCCAGTTATTTATCAAGTACTTTCTTACCAAAAATAGGAGAAAAATTCTCAAATCGCACCAGCTCAAACACATTGACACTACTTTCAAATGATTAGAAATTTTATTTGAATCACATAGAAAAAATGCCGTAAAGATTCAAAGTACACAACTTTTTTAATATTTTTTCAAAGTCGTGCACCTGGTTCCGGGCCGGAATTATTCGAATTTTACTTTTCTGAGACCTATTTTCACACGTATTCTTCCACACATGTAGATGTCTCACACACTTTAAACTATATTCAGAAATTTATTTCATCTATCTAGTAAACTTTGACGGGGAGACAGCTCAAGATAAACATTATGTGTATTTTCCACAAATTGTTGAAAAAAATAAGAAAATAATGGGAACTATTTGACAGGACAATGACCTAGATATGCATTAATTGGGATCTGTATCCTATAACTCTCCCCCTCTTTTACCTTCTACAAAATCATGATACTGGCATATATATCAATGTATTCGTATGTTATGTACAAAGTTTCATCAAAATATGTTCATTCGTTTTGAAATAATTTAGCCAAAATGAAGCCCGATTGGCGCTATTTTTCAGCACGAAATTTTTGGCAAAATTCATTACATTTTCATGTCCGCTCTTTTCAAAACTGTCCTGTTCTCTTCCAAATAAAGATATTTACACAAAATAAATTGTGTTGTCTTCTTTCAACTTTGATATAATGATATTTTAGATGCAAAAACTTCAAACTGTATTTTTAGAATTTATACGAATTTTTTCCAGGAAGCCCGAGAGGCCTAATTCAAACTGTAAAAATTGCGTAAAATCAACCAGAAAAAAATAATTCTAGGCTAGTATTGTAATTTTTGTTGTTGTTCTGTATCAGTGATCATTAAGCAACTCTATCATGTAAAAAAAAAAAACATGCATATATCGATATAACGACTCGTAGTAAGGCAAAAACGCACCCTATCCCCTAATTTTACAATTCTACGTTTTTCTGTTTATGTTCGGTTAAGGCTCAGAATAAAGCTTAACACTGTATATTATACTCGGAATTTGCTAGTTTTCCACTTGTAAATACATTATACATCAAACGAAAATCATGTTCTAACGAAATGATTCGTTTTTATACAATGAATACCAAAAAAAAAAAGAAAAAAAAAAAAAGCGGGGGGGGGGGGGGAGCGCAAATTCCAGAGTTTCGATATATATGCTTAACTTCATCATCAATTCATATATTTCTTATTATATATGGTCAAAACACAAAACTTTGTATAATCTGAGAGAAATAAAAGGAAATGGATAGTGCGGGGGGGGGGGGGGCGCTCAGCGTCTTTAAGGAAAATGTTGGGGGGAAGGGGGGGGGGGTCCTTGGCGCCTTAAATCGAATGAGAGTGTAAGTAATATGTACATCAAATCACATTCTGAGCCAGTATCTGCCTTCTTTCATGAAATAATAACAACACTACATCGTTTCTGTATGTAATATTATGATACAAAGTATGTTTATTAGTGAACACTAACTCTTGAATGCTAAATTCGACGTCAGGCTGGAATAACAATGAGATGTACATGCATAGCGCCTGTGATACGTTTTATTTCAAGAATATGTCTCAGAATGTACACTAAAATACCGGAATTTCTAAAATATTTACAGTTTCTTATGATATAGATAAAATCTGTCATCCTTAGAACAGTTTGACTTACATATCAAACCGTGCTTCTAGGATCCAGATCCCAGTTATTTATCAAGTACTTTCTTACCAAAAATAGGAGAAAAATTCTCAAATCGCACCAGCTCAAACACATTGACACTACTTTCAAATGATTAGAAATTTTATTTGAATCACATAGAAAAAATGCCGTAAAGATTCAAAGTACACAACTTTTTTAATATTTTTTCAAAGTCGTGCACCTGGTTCCGGGCCGGAATTATTCGAATTTTACTTTTCTGAGACCTATTTTCACACGTATTCTTCCACACATGTAGATGTCTCACACACTTTAAACTATATTCAGAAATTTATTTCATCTATCTAGTAAACTTTGACGGGGAGACAGCTCAAGATAAACATTATGTGTATTTTCCACAAATTGTTGAAAAAAATAAGAAAATAATGGGAACTATTTGACAGGACAATGACCTAGATATGCATTAATTGGGATCTGTATCCTATAACTCTCCCCCTCTTTTACCTTCTACAAAATCATGATACTGGCATATATATCAATGTATTCGTATGTTATGTACAAAGTTTCATCAAAATATGTTCATTCGTTTTGAAATAATTTAGCCAAAATGAAGCCCGATTGGCGCTATTTTTCAGCACGAAATTTTTGGCAAAATTCATTACATTTTCATGTCCGCTCTTTTCAAAACTGTCCTGTTCTCTTCCAAATAAAGATATTTACACAAAATAAATTGTGTTGTCTTCTTTCAACTTTGATATAATGATATTTTAGATGCAAAAACTTCAAACTGTATTTTTAGAATTTATACGAATTTTTTCCAGGAAGCCCGAGAGGCCTAATTCAAACTGTAAAAATTGCGTAAAATCAACCAGAAAAAAATAATTCTAGGCTAGTATTGTAATTTTTGTTGTTGTTCTGTATCAGTGATCATTAAGCAACTCTATCATGTAAAAAAAAAAAACATGCATATATCGATATAACGACTCGTAGTAAGGCAAAAACGCACCCTATCCCCTAATTTTACAATTCTACGTTTTTCTGTTTATGTTCGGTTAAGGCTCAGAATAAAGCTTAACACTGTATATTATACTCGGAATTTGCTAGTTTTCCACTTGTAAATACATTATACATCAAACGAAAATCATGTTCTAACGAAATGATTCGTTTTTATACAATGAATACCAAAAAAAAAAGAAAAAAAAAAAAGCGGGGGGGGGGGGGGAGCGCAAATTCCAGAGTTTCGATATATATGCTTAACTTCATCATCAATTCATATATTTCTTATTATATATGGTCAAAACACAAAACTTTGTATAATCTGAGAGAAATAAAAGGAAATGGATAGTGCGGGGGGGGGGGGGGGGGGCGCTCAGCGTCTTTAAGGAAAATGTTGGGGGGAAGGGGGGGGGGTCCTTGGCGCCTTAAATCGAATGAGAGTGTAAGTAATATGTACATCAAATCACATTCTGAGCCAGTATCTGCCTTCTTTCATGAAATAATAACAACACTACATCGTTTCTGTATGTAATATTATGATACAAAGTATGTTTATTAGTGAACACTAACTCTTGAATGCTAAATTCGACGTCAGGCTGGAATAACAATGAGATGTACATGCATAGCGCCTGTGATACGTTTTATTTCAAGAATATGTCTCAGAATGTACACTAAAATACCGGAATTTCTAAAATATTTACAGTTTCTTATGATATAGATAAAATCTGTCATCCTTAGAACAGTTTGACTTACATATCAAACCGTGCTTCTATAACTCTCCCCCTCTTTTACCTTCTACAAAATCATGATACTGGCATATATATCAATGTATTCGTATGTTATGTACAAAGTTTCATCAAAATATGTTCATTCGTTTTGAAATAATTTAGCCAAAATGAAGCCCGATTGGCGCTATTTTTCAGCACGAAATTTTTGGCAAAATTCATTACATTTTCATGTCCGCTCTTTTCAAAACTGTCCTGTTCTCTTCCAAATAAAGATATTTACACAAAATAAATTGTGTTGTCTTCTTTCAACTTTGATATAATGATATTTTAGATGCAAAAACTTCAAACTGTATTTTTAGAATTTATACGAATTTTTTCCAGGAAGCCCGAGAGGCCTAATTCAAACTGTAAAAATTGCGTAAAATCAACCAGAAAAAAATAATTCTAGGCTAGTATTGTAATTTTTGTTGTTGTTCTGTATCAGTGATCATTAAGCAACTCTATCATGTAAAAAAAAAAAACATGCATATATCGATATAACGACTCGTAGTAAGGCAAAAACGCACCCTATCCCCTAATTTTACAATTCTACGTTTTTCTGTTTATGTTCGGTTAAGGCTCAGAATAAAGCTTAACACTGTATATTATACTCGGAATTTGCTAGTTTTCCACTTGTAAATACATTATACATCAAACGAAAATCATGTTCTAACGAAATGATTCGTTTTTATACAATGAATACCAAAAAAAAAAGAAAAAAAAAAAAAGCGGGGGGGGGGGGGGAGCGCAAATTCCAGAGTTTCGATATATATGCTTAACTTCATCATCAATTCATATATTTCTTATTATATATGGTCAAAACACAAAACTTTGTATAATCTGAGAGAAATAAAAGGAAATGGATAGTGCGGGGGGGGGGGGCGCTCAGCGTCTTTAAGGAAAATGTTGGGGGGAAGGGGGGGGGGGGGTCCTTGGCGCCTTAAATCGAATGAGAGTGTAAGTAATATGTACATCAAATCACATTCTGTGCCAGTATCTGCCTTCTGTCATGAAATAATAACAACACTACATCGTTTCTGTATGTAATATTATGATACAAAGTATGTTTATTAGTGAACACTAACTCTTGAATGCTAAATTCGACGTCAGGCTGGAATAACAATGAGATGTACATGCATAGCGCCTGTGATACGTTTTATTTCAAGAATATGTCTCAGAATGTACACTAAAATACCGGAATTTCTAAAATATTTACAGTTTCTTATGATATAGATAAAATCTGTCATCCTTAGAACAGTTTGACTTACATATCAAACCGTGCTTCTAGGATCCAGATCCCAGTTATTTATCAAGTACTTTCTTACCAAAAATAGGAGAAAAATTCTCAAATCGCACCAGCTCAAACACATTGACACTACTTTCAAATGATTAGAAATTTTATTTGAATCACATAGAAAAAATGCCGTAAAGATTCAAAGTACACAACTTTTTTAATATTTTTTCAAAGTCGTGCACCTGGTTCCGGGCCGGAATTATTCGAATTTTACTTTTCTGAGACCTATTTTCACACGTATTCTTCCACACATGTAGATGTCTCACACACTTTAAACTATATTCAGAAATTTATTTCATCTATCTAGTAAACTTTGACGGGGAGACAGCTCAAGATAAACATTATGTGTATTTTCCACAAATTGTTGAAAAAAATAAGAAAATAATGGGAACTATTTGACAGGACAATGACCTAGATATGCATTAATTGGGATCTGTATCCAATACTGCTGTTACCTTTCTAGTTTCGTTTCTATATACTCAGGTAAGTAACGCGAAAATGCATTTTACATAGCTATAAAAATATTGTTTGTGTTCATCTTACTTTCGTTTTGATGTATCAATATTTGCGTCAATGAGTAAATAATCGGTCTTTTTCACAGGGTAATATGAATGAATTTAAAGGATTCTAAGTTTGCGTCCTTAGAAAATCGACATGTCATCGTTCCAGTCTTCAGAAATAATTTAGTTACGTCAAACGTCATCTATGAATTTCGATAGATTAATTCATATTGCTTCTTCATACCAAATATTTTTACATTACTAGTAGAATTTTCATGTTAAACACCCATTAGGCAACTACAATTATATTTCAATAACTTGGGTTGCTATTGTGACGTCATGCTCAAGTTTTGTATGTAGGGAGAATTTACCAACGTTAAAATACATTTGACGTTGTTACAGGCAAACTCTGCGATGTGAATGCAGATACAAATGACCGATAATAGAATAAATGTAAATATAAGTAATGACTGTCTTACTTTTGGTTTCATGGGTGTATAATTCTTCTCGATTCACGGAATTTGCACGTGACAAACCAGAATTATACACCCATGAACACCAAAGATAAGACTAAAAGTTCTATCATGATCTACTGAGTGACAGAAATTTCATCTTTTCCCGTGTGGTGCGTAGCGAAATTTCCGTCACGTGGGTACATTTTTATGTCTCACTCAGTAGAAAGTGAAAGAATCTATTTCTTCTTCCACGAAACATATGTAAAAAGTAAATTAAAACGTTTCATGTCATCTAACGCCATGTTTTCTGACGACGTTACTGTGACGTTACAATAATAAGATCCTTTCTTATCATTGGTCAATTTGAGCCTTTGAGACAACTAAATTATGTGTTTCACATATATAGGCTGTCTCACATGGTACGAGTAAAACTGGAGAAGAGGGTCATTTCTTAATTGGACTCAATATCAAATGGTTCTTACATGCAATTCTAATGCGGTTCTCGTTAAAGACAAAATAGTTGATATATCTCGACTTGTTGGAGAGATGCTGATATGAAATTTGGTATCAAGATACACTATGAGTTAATCCATGATGATGACTTTTTCGATAGAACCGAATTAAGAAGCCTTTACATAAGCCATCATACCACCAAGCAACTTGGAAGTGCGATGAACCCCTTGTTGTCTGGTTATAATTTTGACGGGTTCGGGGGTTCTTGAAACAATTTGGATTGTTTTCAAACTATCATATCGACAAAGCTGTCTCTCAGGGTGCCTACATGACCATTTATAACGAAACCCTGAAGTATTAGTACAATAGGGTATAGAAATTAAATATTACTTTCATGTCCCGAACTTTATTTCCAAAGGTACCCTCCCGCAAGGCATAAAACATACAAATTTATTATCAATATGAAGAAATTTGGAAAGAAAGACTGAAATCATAAAAGAAAAAAATATCTTTCTTCAATTGAGGTGGATAATTTTGACTTCGTTTTAGAAAAAAAGTAACTGTTATTTCCTGATATTAATGGTGGTAAAGGCATTCTATGGTCAAAGTCATTAACTGATATTAATCAACATATAAATGCATGTTTGTGTTTTTTTTTTTACTGAGCATTTCTTTTAAAAGGAACCTTCCGCGAATGCAAAACAAAATATTTACTTAATTTGCCTTATTCTAAAATGCAACTATACTAGAACATGTTTACAATTTGTCCACTCTTTGTACTATCCAAGAAAACAAGAAGCAAGTCAATCTCCAAGACAAGATCCCAAACACCGCTGATGCAGCAAAACGCATCACTATACACAAACATGTGACTACAAAGCACACCAATATACACAAAATGTGACTACAAAGCACATCAATATACACAGACATGTGACTACAAAGCACACCAATATACACAAAATGTGACTACAAAGCACACAAATATACACAAAATATGACTACAAAGCACACCAATATACACAAACATGTGACTACAAAGCACACCAATATACACAAAATGTGACTACAAAGCACATCAATATACACAGACATGTGACTACAAAGCACATCAATATACACAAAATGTGACTACAAAGCACACAAATATACACAAAATATGACTACAAAGCACACCAATATACACAAACATGTGACTACAAAGCACACCAATATACACAAACGTGTGACTACAAAGCACATCACTATACACAAACATGTGACTACAAAGCACACCAATATACACAAACGTGTGACTACAAAAGAAAGGAGGGGATCTCCAACATCACCTAGTTGCAGCATCAACAGCAACCTCCCAAAACACCCACTGTAAAACGAGGATAGAAAGCACATCAATATACACAAACATGTGACTACAAAGCACACCAATATACACAAACGTGTGACTACAAAGCACACCAATATACACAAACATGTGACTACAAAGCACATCAAAATACACAAACATGTGACAACAAAACACATCACTTTACACAAACATGTGACAACAAAGCACATGAATATACACAAATATGTGACTACAAAGCACATCATTATACACAGACATGTGACAACAAAACACATCACTTTACACAAACATGTGACAACAAAGCACATGAATATACACAAATATGTGACTACAAAGCACATCATTATACAAAAAAATGTGACTACAAACATGTAACTACAAAGAACATCACTATACACAAACATGTGACTACAAAGCACACCAATATACACAGACATGTGACTACAAAGCACATCAATATACAAAAACATGTGACTACAAACATGTGACTACAAAGCACATCAATATACACAATCATGTGACTACATAGCACACCAATAAACACAACCTTGTTAATGACTACAAAGCACATCAATATACACAGACATGTGTCTACAAAGCACATCAATATACACAGACATGTGACTACAAAGAAATCAATAAACACAAACATAAGACTATGGAGCACATCAATAAACACTTAAATGTGACTAGAAATCACATCAATTTACACAGACACAAACGTGTGACTACAAAGCACATCAATATACACAAACATATGACTACATAGCACATCAATATACACAGACATGTGACTACAAATCACATCAATATACACAAAAATGTGACTACAATACACATCAATAGACACAAAATCTGACAATAAAAGGCACCATCTTCAAATATAAAAACACAAAATATGACGTCATATATTGTAAATGTTGTAAAATTAAACTTCATGTTAATTGAAAAATATACAGATATATCAATATGAAAATATCCATTTTTATATTTTAGATAAGCCTGGTTTCTTGCTTTAATGTAAAGGCGATGACTATGTACTGGTTAAGCCCTACCTGACTTGTAAGAAAATATACAACTGTCGTCCAGGTCAGTGATGTTATTGAATGGACATAACAGTCACAAACTGATGTCAGATTATAAAAAACTTGAATCTGCTACTCTTGTCATTCATAAAAAAAATTCAAAGAGAATGAACTTCAATTATATGCTTTAAGAATAGATTGCTTCGTGAACTTCCATGTTGCTTATAAATATTCGAGTCCTTTATCAAGAATATGAGGGGTTAAATTATTGTAATAATTACCATCACTGATTATTCTTTCAATATGATTTTCTTGTTACCTATTCATATTGAAATTGTTGCTATTTTCGAAATCATTTCGCATTTGTGAAGATACAAGAGCTGATTGATATGTTGTGAGCCTCAGTTTTCTTCATATTTATTAGTTTAATGCAAATTACAAATAAACATGTAAAGGATCATTCCCGTTATTGGTAAATTGTTTAGAGGAGCACGTTTTAGGTATATTATAACACAATACTAAGAATATTCGAACGTGTCTTTGACAGAGCAAATAATCTACCAACTGCGATAAAAGATATCAATCGAAGTTATCAATCGCAGAAAGCAACTACAAACTAGCTTTACTATTGTGTTCTTTCAACAGAGAGATTTAGTTAAAATACTTTCTATGTGTACGTATGACGTACTAGTATACGTCATCGTTTGACGTCACAATTCGCAGACGTGGCATAGTAACAGGTACGATGGATGTATAGGTATAGTTATGTAGTAAGGTGAACGTCTAGCTCGCTTCTTTTCATGCGAGAAATGTAAAGCAAACTCACGTGGGTCCTGTAGCATCATATCCCACCAATTCTGCTATGTCTTTTGGTACATTTTTGGACATAATAATTTTCACACCTTTTGGCCATATTACATTATTTAGACTGAGGATCACTGACGAGGGTTAAGTACCCGAAACGTGCATGTCTGGTCCATGCTGTAAATTTATCAGGTTTTAAATGATGCTATTGGATTTAAAGACGTTTAACATCATAAAACATTGATGTAAGGAAAGTAAGAATCCTAAATGTGTTTAACCACAGCGAAAACTATGAGTTCGATCATTGATTAGTGTAGAAATATTCAAAGAAGTTATCCGTCCTATACGCGTAGAGCGCCGTTAACTATAAGCTGTACGTCACGTCATGACGTAATTTGATCAAAGATCGCAGGAAGTGATGATAACATACGTACAACTTGCTAAAAACTTGTAATTAAACCTCTTTAATGTATATAAACAGATGTTTGACAAAACCAGAAATGTTCTAAATAGAAGTTATTTAAATGAAATGAACGGAATGTGTTCATTTCAGGTTATGGAATTTTGGACTGTGACCGACAGTGTGAACTGCTAAAGTGTGTCAAGTGTACAGATGGATATGTGCAGCCTGACTTGATACACTGGAACTCTACACACAAAACATGCTTCAAGAAGACTGAGCAACATATGTGTACAGAAGGTAGTACGTGTCTGGTCCATGCAAATTTATCTGTTCTTAAATGATGTTATTGAATTTGAAGATGTTTAACATTTGCACCACTTGGTTAGTGTCACTGCTGGTAGACCAGGAGTCCCTAAGGGCACATGTTGCCAAGTTCGATCAACTTCGGTTGATCGTTTCTTCAATGCATTGGAAAATTTCTGTTATGAAAATTCCTTGCATCATACCCAAACCATCCTGCTACGTCTTCTGGTTCATTTTCGGACAGATAGATTTCATACTCTTTCGCCATATAACATTCTTTAGATTGAGGATCACTGACGAGGGTTAAGTAGCCGAAACGTGAATGTCTGGTCCATGCTGCAAATCTGTTCTTAAATGATGCTTTTGAATTTGAAGAGGTTTTACATGTTTGCTTAGTGATTTATTGAGAATTTAGGACAAAAGGATAAGGAAATTCATAAATAAAAAACAAATAAGTATGGAAGTTACCCAATTCAATTACCATTTTTTACGCATCATACCTTTTTGATAAGTAAGGTCCACAACAATATTCTATGATATCGTTTCTACAATAAGACTTAACACATGCACAGATCTACACCTTTTTTTCCCGGAGAATGGGGTTCAAGTCAATGATTTTCGCCAATTATATATGCAAATGAAAAGTATTCAAAGGAATACATAGGGACATGTCCTTGACCCGTAAATGATATAAAAAATATCCTTTTTCAAATCAAAGTCTTCTCTTCTGAAAACTATGTTAATCAGACCGATAAGCTTATATTCGGAACACGCTTACCTTACAGTCCAGAGGTATGCTTTCTGGTATCAGAGTTCTCTATTTCTCACTTTTCTTTTTCGAATTTATATATGGATTCCTCGGTTATACCTGCTCAGTCTGATACTAATGCTCCAAGCATACCACGTCCTCATAATATCCATGATATAAGATATAGTGCATTACAATATGAAGCAACTTACCGATGGTCACAAATTCGTACGTATACTGCTCAAAAGAAATATAGAAATACCCAATCATTTCACGCATAGTTTGAGGTTAGGGTGTACTGTTTGGATGATAATATGATGACGACAAAGAGAAAAATGCAAGAATAAATTCCCAAAATGCATAGTCAAAACATAAATAAAGGCAAATGAATGATCCATCTGATTTTAAAATTCGTACCTGGAAACTGCAAGGAAATTGAAAAATGTTGAAGATTCTAAAATTTGATTGAATTTCAAAAGCTAGATTTCTATCAGAAATTTTTCTTCATCAAAGAGGAAATCACGAGTGTCTGAGTATTTTAAAAAGTAAGGTGCCCTCTTCATGATGAAGATGTTTTTGAGTCAGTTTCACCCCCATAAAATATGATATAATTCAAAATAAGGGATTTTCGAAATACCATATTCTTGTAAATCTCTTGTACCTTAAACAAAAGATATTCGGATTCACACTGGCAAATATTTTCCCTAATTGATCGGATGAGTAAAATTCTAAATCAACCATTCATATTATAGTGAGTATGTTAATTTTGGCGTCTTATGAAAAGCACTTTGGCTGGAAGCATCACTGATGAGAATTTATTTAATATTTGAAACACGTGTCTGGTGCATGGAAATTGGTTTGAAATTGTCTTCAAGAAGGTATAGAGTTGGAATACTTCCGTATGATTATGTATTGGAAAGAACACAAATTGGCTAGAAGTAAAAGGAACATATTGGTGTTATTCTAAACTTTTAGACCAGAATATGACATATCTGTCTCTTGTCCCCTAGCGATACGAAGGTATGATAGGTAACAGCACTCCAGATTGCAAACTCTAAATTTTGCTATGCAGACGAAACACTTTGACTCAACTTACATCCGATTGTCCCTCTGTCTACTTTTGTTACCGTTTCCAACGTATGAAGAACCAGATATTTTTTTGGACATTTTATATACTCACCTATACATTATAATATGGACAGAGAATCAAGTATTATCTTATCTTTATAGGTATAACATATGCACATCCGGACGAGGTTATAAAGATAAGATCCTGCCCAACATCACTGCACTGTAAGTGTAATAATGACGAATGTTCCTATGGACCTGATCCGTGCCAATGTAGTCATTAAGATTCATGCCAAGAAAATGAAACTCTGGATGGAAAATCCGGAGGTAAATGTACATATATTCTGATCTACATTAATTCACAGATTATGTCTAAAAGCACGAAACGTGCATGTCTGGTCCATGCTGTAAAGATTTTAAATAAAGCTAATGAATTTGAAGACGTTTAACATTTGTACCACTTGGTGCATGTCACAGCTGGAATACCAGGAGTCCCGGAGGGTATATGTAACCAAGTTCGATCAATTTCGGTTGATCGTTTCTTGAAACGCATTCGAAAATTTCTGTTTACAAAATTTTCTCACAGAAGTAGGTGCGATAACCTGCCATATCGGCCCTATTTTCAAAGTTGTTCATATATCCTTAATATTCTAGTTTTAAAAATGTTTTTCAAATGTATGGTGAATCCATGTGAGAAAGCTTATTTTGATTCCACAGTCCTATATTGAATAATACGTCGCTAAAAACGGCTAAATACGTTGAAATCATTAAAAATATCAATAAATGAGCGAAATTTCGATAGAAATTTAAGAAATTAAGTATCGGTCCAGGCCTTGCCCATGGTAATTTTTGTACCAATCGATGGATTTCTTTTCGGCCCTTAAATTTCATAAAAATATCATGGGCGTGGCCTGGATCATAGATGAATTTTGAAAAGGGGTAGGGCCACGAGACCCCTAAATCGGCCCTCGATTTTTCTCTAGAAATAAATTTCATGTTGAATACTTGATATCTCTCATGAGAATACACGGATGTTTACCGCTTTTAATGAAAAGAAAAATATCACCAAACATAATGCCATTCAATTGTAATGACGTCATGAAGTGACGTCATTTTGACGTTTTTGACAAAATACGGCGAAAATTGCTTGGAATTTTGTCTTTTGTGGAGGAATTCAATGTGGCCGCATGCGTTAACTGAGATAAAACGTTTATGACAAAACGATATAATAATAATCTTTCACATATAATTTTTTCATCCTAGTTAATGCATGCGGCCATTGCTAATTTTATAGAAATGTGTAGTTTTTGCATCAGTTTCGCGGAATATGACCAATTTTGGTGTTTTCAATGGGCTTGAAGCTATTGATAAACGCAATATTTACGAAAAATAGATTCGTGATTCAGTAAAGAACGTTTCAAAATGTCAAATCACAGTTAAAAACTCAATGAAGTACAATGTTCCAAATTAGGGCCAATATCGGGCTTCGTGGCCCTACCCCTTTGTATATAAAATACAATGATTTTCCTTTTTTACGTCATTCAGGGCAAATGATGTCAGAACTCGACGTCATACATCACGTGCGTGACGTTACGAGGGCTAAAAAATATGACGCGGTATTTTCTCAAACATTCAATATTGCAGAAAGTGATAATTAATCTTTCGTTTATCAAAAGCATTTTTCGTCGAAATAATAGGGCCGATATAAGGGGTTGACGCACCTAGACGTCTATCGATATTTTCAGGGATTTAGGGCATATTTCATTCTTTGGAGTGAGGATCAATGACGAAGGTTAAATGCCCGAAAAGTTGCCTGCCACATACTGTAAATTTATCTGCTTTTAAATGATGCTAATGAAAACATAGGTTTTATTCTCTTTAACGTTAAAGAACGCGATCTTTCAGAGCAACAAACTGGCAACCTAGAACAAAATAAGACAGACAGATAAGAATGACGACATTGCAGTCATCACAGTGGAACACACGCGTAAAAGGGAACAAACGAGACGATGACAACGAGAACAATAACATGACATCAATGTAACATGAATGACAACACTGTATATATGTGGGAGGGTAGGTGGTCCCCCACCCAGGCCTCTGCAGGGGGTTTTTCTTCGAGTACTCCGGTTTCCTCCTGCTCCTTGGACCCCCTCACGCCAACATCTGAGCCAACGTTAGACTTTGATATAAGTTGTGAAACTTGTTTGTTAAACGTTGTAAAATAAATAAAGGTTGATTAAAAAAAACTGTATATATGATTAATCTCAACAGAGTCGCATTTCATATGGTTAAAATAAATGTTAAAGACCTAGGTACATGTATTCATATATACATTCAGATCCATATGTTTTTCACAGATTATTATCATATTTCCATATCTTTGCCAAGAGCTTTTTCACTATCTTTTAAAGCGATAAACTTGCAACCCTGATAGACTAGCAAAGCTTTTTAATTTCTTGTATCATTAGTCATTTATTTCATTGAATTATCTGATAATAATATTGAAATGAATATAAACATAAACTCTATAACATCAACAGGTTGCATACCCTGTCCCTCGGGGTACCTTAGTCCTCCTGGATGTGGAGCATGCTTCAAAGACACAAGAAAAAAGGTGGAAACTACAAATGTCCCAGTACACGTCATGTCAACGGAACTTACCGAGGCCGCAGCGAAAAGTTTGTTTTGATATCTTTATTTCATAGCTTATTAGACTTATTTTATTGGTCCTGCAAAGATGGAAAGCTTCTTGGCTCTTGGAAAATAAGCTATCCGAGATAATTTAGAAATTAAACGACGGATCTTGGTTATTTGACTTTGAAATCATTTTGGCCTCTGTTAATTATTTTCGCTTGAATAGTCTGATGAGGCATCATTATCCGAAACAAACAAGTCTGGTGTGAAAGAGACTGATCTTAGACAGCAGAATTGAATAACGTTTTTTCTTTCATTCTGTATTGAGGTACCTTTGATGAGCATTCACTTTCACAAACATCTTATCTAGATATGGCACATAATATTTGTATTTTATGCTTACAAGGTTGCTCTCTGGGGGGGGGGGGCAGAGTTGGAAAACTTAATTTCATCCTTAGCCCTAAATATAATCTTAATCTACTCGCAAAAGAAACCAGAAAAAGAGTACGTTCATTGTGTCTTTAGAACATATTATGCAAATGCCAAGTCGAATTGCTTATAATGGTTCAAAATTTCCGTTTACGTATCGGATGCAGTAAAATCGGTCGTTGAGACCAATGTTCACTAAATTTCGTATTGCACGCCTTTGATCCGAATTAAGTCATCCACATTTCATTTGTGTTTAAAAGTCCAAAATAAAAGGTACTTACGTTTGATCAGTTTCGGAATATAAATGGTAGAATTTGATACTTTTTATTTCAGGCAGATTCATACATAAACTAACAACGGAATCATCAAACAAAAGAAGTAACTTTAACATTGTGACATATTTGGTTGATGATGACGTCAATAATATGGAAATTGAGGAATCTTCACAAAATGCTGATGATAATTCAGCTTCTGATAGTAATGCAATGTAAGTGACTATTAGCTTAACAAGGTACTATTTTAGTTCAGACATACGTGATACATGGATTCACCTTTGTTGTAAGCAATTTTCCAAATTGCACATCACGTTTACGAAAAAGTCCAACCAAAATGGAAGTGATGGCGAGAAATGGTGTGAAAAGCCCATGACTTTGAAAAATATGAACCTTCACAAACAAGTTGGGAGGTTAGAGGATTGTAGTGGGTGTGGCAATAGGGGTTTCCTTCAGATTACAACCCTTGAGATAGATGCATCAAATGGAATAAAATCACCAACATTCGGTGAACTAGCCTCGAGGATGTAAGGTCTGGATTATGTGAAGAGAAAATTATCACTGCTGGAGGACCAAGAGTCCCCGAGGGCACATGTAGCCAAGTTAGATCAACTTCGGTTGATCGTCTGTCTCTTCAACGCATTTGAAATTTTCTGTTACAAAATCTCTTGAAATTTCTAAAACGTGGGTCCTGTAGCATTATATCCCACCCATTCTGCTACGTCTTTCGATACATTTTTGGACTGAATAATTGTCACACTTTTGGCCATATAACATTGTTTAGACTGAGGATCACTGACGAGGGTTAAGTACCCGAAATCTGCATGTCTGGTCCATGCTGTAAATTTATCTGATTTTAAATGATGCTATCGAATTTGAAGACGTTTAACATTATTTCTTATGTACTTCACAGGTTAATAGGAATCATTACAGGATTGGTTTTATTGGTTATATGTTTGGCAGCTGTAATGGTAATTAAATACCGTAAGTAGGTTTTTTTGTTGCTTACAGATTGTTATTTCCATGAGCACGAATTTTCTAAAAGTCAAATAAAAAGATGTATATATACGCGGTTTCATCAAATTAAGTTTGATTTAATCTAATACATATTACTAAGCGATTACAAGTTATCGATATGTAGTATTTACAAGCAACTAGATCCTTCGTGAAATAAGTTTATATAGAGTATGAAATGATGTGCTAATAGAGAGAGGCAACCGTCAACAAGCCATGATAAATGACGATGAGGAAGGCCATGAGATGGACATAGTTACCCGAGATCACCAAAACCTTCGAGCAGATGCATATTCACCTAATGGAAGACTTCCAAGAAATAATCCAGGATGTGTTGACCATGTAAAAGATCCTGAATCTGGGGCATTACTGAACGCAACTAATGACCACCGCAACAATAATGGAAATGGTGTACATCAGAACATTGAAGAAGGTGGACAACGACAAACTCATTCTGACCCAGCCATGAATGGTGCTAGGAGAAATGAATGGTATTTACAAGAGAACGGAGAGATAGATTGTAATAGCGGAAACGAAAGTAGTCTTCCAAGTGAAAAATATATTGATCCAGAGCATTTTCATTTACAAAAAATGCTACAAATCAAAGAGGGGTATGTAACTTTCGTAATTAGAAATTTCAAGTATTCGATTGTAGTAATTTTATCTGCATCAACATTGTTTTCTTTAGACAAGTTTTATCAAATTTATCTTCATTCACGAAACTGCATCGAGGTGCGGATTTGATAAGGGGTAAAAGCAGTTCACAATGACACAGCACAGAATGGCAAGAAAATGTTATATAGACTATAAGGAGATAATAATTGATTTCTGAAGAAACAGGACAGAAAAACATGCAGCATTCATTTTCTAAGAATTTCATTGAGGGAGCGCAGCGCGTACGCCAACATTTGATCCACCACTTACATCAAATGAATATCAACACTGCTAGCTGCCATGCGACATACAATTTTGTATTTTTTTCTTACTTTCCAGATCACACGGAGGTCACACTTCAGTAATTGTAGCAGTTCGATCCGACATCTCAGAGGCAGGATGTCCCGTGGCGTCACCTTCTTCTGCTATCAATCCATATGAAAGTGGCGCCTCTGGTACAAGTACACTGCTAGGGGGAGGCTCACTTGGAGTAGATATAAATCGCCAAACACATCGACAAGGTAAGAGACCTTTTGATATCAGCAATGAAAACCGTTATGACTTATATAGATATCGTAATCTTAATGAATTTATACGCCCATCTGAAGAAGGGACGTATTATGTTATGGTGCTGTCCTCGAGGTCATTCGTGTGTTCGTCTGTCCGTCCGAGGTTTTTCTGACTTGTTTTTAAAGCCTTTCAAGATATTCGATTTAAACTTGACACATGACTTTATATCAAGCAGCGTAAATCCAGTTTAAGTTTCGGCAAAATTGACCTATTTAAAGCAGAGTTATGGCCCTTGAATATAGACATATTCGGCAATTTAAATGTTTTCCGGACTTTTTTTCGCAACCTTTGCAGCTATTGAATTAAAACTTCATAGATGCCTGTGTAATAAATAATTACAGATCCAATTCGAGTTTCAGAAAAATTGACCTATGACTAGCAGAGTTCTGGTCCTTGAACATAGAAATTTTCAACAATTTTATAGTTTCCAGACTTTTTTTCGCAGCATTTGAAGCTATTGAATTGAAGCTGAGTATATACCTTTGAAATAAATAATTACAGATCTACTTTAAGTCTCTGAACAGTTGACTACTTTTAGCAGAGTAAATCGTTGTATTTCTTACACGTTTTTCTTATATTTTGGTCTCTTAATGGTGTTTATTGAGAAATTACGTGTAAAGGTCAAGTCATTATGACACTTAAAAAACTGACATAATTGCATTCATAAAATTATTTATGAAAAATTAATACCCCGAGGTGGTGGGTTATAAATGATGGCTTTATTTTGTGTCATTAATTGCTAAGCGATTTACAAACAAAATTGACCTACCTTGTTCTTCTGTACACGTCTTTCATGAATCCTGACAAATCCACCGTGACGACCATACCACCATAGATGACGCCATCCTATGTGGGAATTAAGTCATTTTTTATGTATTTTTGTCATAAGGAGATCGAAAGAGAAGGTCCATTTGTTCCTAAAGTTGGCCTTTAATTTTCATGAAAGATTTGATAAAATAATGATTTTCTATCTCATTTCATTAGAATATGAGCGAATATATTAGGTTCATATTTCAAGTAGTTGTAAATTCACGTGCGTAAGTTATGACGTAAATTGCTCTAGATAACGGAGAATGAAGGAAAATCATCGTATTCTATGTCAAATTCTTTTGAATTGAAAGTGGCGCGAACCCTCAACCAAAATAAATATTTTACAGATAGAAAGATAAATTGCATAGCTCGTATGTTTAGTGTAAGAATTCTTTTGGTTTAGGTTTAGTTGTCGTGCCCTACTTAATTTATTGATTGATGCCGAGCATTTTTAATCTTTTATAAATTTTGAGTGTTTTTGAAGCCGTATATATCAGTCTAATGCTTCAAATCATATGCTTATTGGATATTTCAAACAAACATACATTTGACATCTTTGATATTGAATATAATCTTCAACGCATTCGAACATTTCTGTTATCGAAAATTCTTGAAATTTCTAAAACTTGGGTCCTGTAGCATCATATCCCACCCATCGTGTTACGTCTGTCGGTACATTTTGGACATAACAACCTTCAAACTCTTTGACCATATTACATTGACTAGACTGAGGATCACTGAAGAGGAATTAGTAGCCGAAACGTGCATTTCTGACCCATCTTGCAAATTTATCCGTTCTTAAATGATGGTATTGAAATATGTTTTACATCTTAACCACTTGAAAAAGTCAGGCCGATTTTTAACTTTACCGGACCTTCTCCTTTTACATGGAAACGTTTTGCATTTTATTTTAGAATCAAGGTTCGATAACAACAAGCCTATCGCGTCCCCATCAGACACAGAACAACAGGATTCGTCTTCAAACTCAAATAATCCTCCGGTGAATCGTAAGTATTATTATTTAGCTGTGGATGCGAATGTCGAGGTGGGCAGAACCAGGCTGGTTTTGTATAAAAATACATATATACTTCTTCATAGTGATCCACTTGTCCCCACGGTCAGACTGAACTCTTCTCTAAAAAGATCTAGATACACGTTAAAGGAATCGCAATTTTAATCTAAGTTGATTTTAATTCTATTTTCTGAAGGCATTTGTAAAATTTTGTTGAATTTGGTTTTTTCCTTCACATCCCAATTTGGACGGTATCTAACAAAACATAGATATGACGTCATCAAAGTTGATACAAGCATAAAATGTAGAGCATGCATACTATACGTTTTAACGGTTCCAGGCAGGTAGTATGGTCTGATACACCTTGTCTGGAATTATTATATTTCTTATTTTTCATGAATGTTCTTCTTATGCAAAAAAGGAAGGGCGGGGGTATTTTCATACATATTAGAATTAAAAAAAATATGAAATATATAGAAACTTTATCAGTAGTTCAATAAAATTAGTGTTTTATGGTATGCGACTGTTTAGTTCAATATCTCAAGTTACCTGAACTAATGGCGCCTTCATTTTAAGAAAAATCAGGATTTTTCGTCAAATCTGGTCACTTAAAGTTTATGTAGTGGGTCATATTTATATTCAAACGTCTCTGATAGATGTATACGTACATGAACTTCTGTTTTATTATCATGTATGGATAGTTTGATAAAGATTGTGTGTAAATTCATCGTATCGAAACCTTTCAGCCTATTGTTGCCATAGCAACCAAATTTGAAGCTGATTTGCATATAAAAGGACAAATTTGTCCAATCAAATTCTTATTCATGTATAGTTTAAAGATGATACTCATTGGATAACTAAAATCTGGACTTTAAAAACAGAATGAAATGTTCAACGTAAAACAGTAAAAACAAAAAAGGTCTTTAAATGCCCACTATAGAGACGTTTGATACCCTGTTTTGGCCTAATTTTTCATTTTGTATACTAAAGGCATCCGAGATGTATAATAAAAAGGATTGAAAGAAAATAAAGTAATTTCATATAAAAAACTGTTTCCATGGCAACGAAGCCTCGTCCTATGAATTTTTCCGATTTTTGAATCTTCTAACATCGTTACCATGGCAACGACAACTTATAAATAAATGGGGTTGATTTACATACTAGTACTTCATATTGAACTCCCATACTAAAAATCTCTAAAATCAATGAAATACCGTGCAAACATGTCATTTCAATGCTTTTAAGTTTCCAGAGTCTTTGATATACATTAAATGCTATAATCTTTTCTTGTTTGGGAATTTATTTTTTTTATTGATTCATGAATAGATATGTTTGCACATGGACCAAAGGGTTGTGAGTTCAAGTCCCGGCACCGGCACGCAAAATATTTTTTTCTTCTTTTTTCATTTTGTCAGTTTTTTAGCACTTTGAATACCTTTGATTTCAGTTTTGACCCAAAAAACATTTTCTTCCTTTTTCATTTTTAGCTCACCTGAGTCGAAGGCTCAAAGTGAGCTATTGTCATACCAATTTGTCCAGCGTCCGTCGTCCGTCCGTTAACTTTTCACATTTTCAACGTCTCCGGAACCGCTTGGAAGATTTTGATGAAACTTGGTATGCATGAAGTGCTAAAGGTGCTCAACGAAGTTTATTCATTTCGGCCGGATCCCTTCAGGGGTGGATCCAGGGCGGGGTCAAATAAACCCCAGAGGTACCCCTCTTAAAAAATCTTCTTCTCCAGAACCACTGCATGGGTCGAAAAACTAAAAGATCAGGAAGGATGTGTTATTTAAGGTTATTCATTTCGTTAAAATCCGATAACTTATTTTTGACTCGTTTTGACGTCTTTTTCTACTTCTGTATCTTCTAGAAAATGGAGTATATTATCTAATTTTATCATTTTGGTTTTATTGGGGTTTTATTGGGTAAAGAAACATGCAAAACGTTCACTTGTCCCAGATATATAAACATAGCATCTTTTATTCATGTTTGTTAGCCATCGAATTTAAAATGTTTTCAAACAAAATATTTATGAATAAACTCATGTCGTAAAAGGTGAGCTTTACCTCTCGAAGCTTTCTAGATAGTCATCAATCTGGAAAGGTTTGAAAGTTTGGTCAAATCTACCAAATAATCTGTGAAAATCTACCCTTATTACCCTATATTAAATAGTAAAATATGTAAAATTTGTAATCATAGTAATGCGCATGCGTAACTTCGGGATTTGAATAGTTTAGATTTAGGATCACTGGCGAGGATTAAGCACCCGAAACGTGCATGTCTGGTCCATGCTGCAAATATATCTGTTCTTAAATGATGCTATTGAATTTGAAGACGATTAACACTTGGAATAAACAATATTCCGAAGTGAGACCAGGTGACCCGGAAGAGTCAGCGTCTCCTGTTTGCATGCAACATCCGTCGCAACAGCTCCGTTAATACTTGTCAATTTTGATGATTGCCTTGATGTACATATTGATATCTTGTTTGGAGACATTGACAGTCATTCGATCGCCATCCAGAATGTCACTGATCAGTCTCATATACTTCTATAAAATTTACTGAACGAGTACTTTACTTGCAAGTCTTAAATAAGACTATAGATGATTATTAATTTTTCTGTTTACTCAGCAAAAGGACTTATAAGCGGTGGAACAAAACCACATCTATGTGATGTAGAATACACTAACAAAGGGCAGCTGTCGCCAGATGAAAACGAAGAAGAAACAGAACAGAAACGGAGCTATAGAAGAAGCATGAACGACAGTGGTTTTGATACAAATAAATGAAAGAAGCGGATGAAGAGATGGAATCTTGATTCCGCTTTGATCTCAAATAAAAGTAAATTTTTGCGTATTATTTTCTGAATATAGGGATTTCATATCTGCTATTCCTGGCAGGAACTAGTTCCTCCTTCGCTAAAATCAAGCTCCATGGATTTCGCGATAGCGATTACGCAGTATATTTCCAGAAGTAAACGAAATTGTTCATTCCTAAGGAACAGTTTGAAAAGAATGACAGTTGCTGATTCTTATAGGGGGATCGATCCCGCATCGACGACTAAAAGCCAAATTTATTGAACATAGGAATTCTAAGCAACTACCATGACCGGAACATATTCCGTCCTCCTTTCTTTCAGCGTCGCCAATAAGAACTTCATTGACATTTTCGATGGACATTACTCAGTATCAATTCGATAGTGGTGAAATTCAACTACGAAGGAACTTAGTGAAAAGAATGACAATTTAAGGAGGTCCAGAACAGCCAGACTTAAATTTGATCCTATCATTTAATTCTTCTAAAAATTATGGATGTTAATAATTGAAACATACTTTTTCTACATGCAAAGTTTCATCAATTTTTTACCGTTAGTTTTGAAGCTACGAACGTACATATATACTCATTGAAAGCCCTAAAATGGGTCGTAAATGTGACGTTAATATTAATACATTTTAGGTAATGACAAACAGCTACAAATCTTCTGTAGAGGCAGAATATGAACAATTTCTGTATTTTTCATTTAGATATGATGTGGCCAAACGGATATGCATAGAATTATACATGATCATTAAGACTTTTAAATGAAATTGTCGAAAGGAGATAAATTTATGTCTATTTTCAAAACGTCTTTGAATTGCTAATTTTTAATAATATAGTCCGTTTATCTGAAACCCTATCATTTATTTTCCGTAAAAACTTGATATTATCTTCTTCATTTGTCAAGTGAAACACCGATAAATTCCTATTAAAATTTGACCGTCAGTTTTTAAGTTATAGTGATTTTGTTACCCCCTCCCCTTATTTCTACGTTACCTAATCCTGACGTTCTTGCGAAAAACGCGCCAATGTCGCTGTTTCTATTGTGACGTCAAAATTGATCCAGAGCTTTCCGATGGGGTTCTTTCGGATACTGTTCTGGACCCCCTTAAAGGCAAATAAATTTTGCATAAAATGTACTATAAAGATACGGAGCTGCTCCCGCTGAAAGAAACTAGCCCGTCCCTTTTCTAACCCTGGATAGACAGTTTGAACAGAAGTTCGTATAGTACATTACAACTGATGGGTAAACATGTGAAATGACAAATATGGATAATGACCATATCCCTGTATACAGCACAAAATCGATAATTCAGAAAATCAGAAACCGAAGGCATACAAAATCAGGATAAAACAGGAACCAAAGCAAACAAACAAAAACCTCCACCACATGAAAAGAAGCGAATTCCCGATATGGGATCGAGACTAGGTGCCCAGGAAGAGTAAGCATCTCCTGCTTGCATGCAACACCCGCTGCTTCAATTCGGTAGAACTGTCACATCCGGTTACTTCCATTTCGGAAGTTCAATGACATTAGAGACACGTATTGAATCATGTCAGGGTTTGAATTTTTACGAAGCTATGACGCTTCAGAATTATTATTTTGTTGGTTTTTATTTAGATGTTAGAGGATAATTTAATAAATAATGAACTTATCATACATTCTTACATGTGTGAAGTTCGATTTGTAGACAAAACTGATTTCTGTAACTGTTGTTTCTTTCAAATTAAAACGCAACAGCAGCGACAATCATTTTAGGTTGACCAGTGCGAATTACAATGTCTCCACATTGTGTTTGAAAGTGACATTGAACAAACACGAGATTTAGGTACTTCAACATAAAGTGTAACATGCAGTAGTCTCTTCGACGTATTTGTTTTAAATTCTTAACAACTCTAAAAGGATTTTTCTATTATATCCTTAACTTTTGAACCTTAAAAATGAAATTGTTTTCCGTTCATACATAATCCCATGAAGCTCCGAATGATTGTTTTTCTTCTTGAGTTTTCTCAAGGTTTTTCTATTCCTTTTGTGGTGACCTTGACCTTCTACCCTGACGTTAAAATCTATTGATCGAGGAACTCTAATGAACGTATGTTGTCCATCAAACTAATTAGGAGAAGATTGCCAAAAGACTATGTTTCAGTGATCAACAAACGCAGGATCAACCAGAAAATCGCACAAAAAATCCCACGCAATACACATTCTTTACATTACTGCTAGTATTGCAAGATAGGCACGCTAAGACCTGACATTACTACTTTTGACGTTATTTCTAACTGTGACGTCATATATTTGCTGTGACGGGTTTAGCGTGCCTATCTTGCAATACTAGCAAGATAGGCACGCTAATACTTGACATCACTACTTTTGACGTTATTTCTAACTGTGACGTCATAAATCTGCTATGTCGTCACTGTGAAAATTTACGTCAAATATTGTGAGTGATGTCTGGGTTTAGGATATGTAATATACAAGGCAACTGCGGTAATATGAAATCGTCTATTGACAAAACAGGAAACATTCCTGTTTAGTCCCCTTCCTTTTATGTGTTGTCATTAATGTTTGATGTTTCTGTTCGTCTGTTTCGATTGTTTTGTATGAGGTTCTAGTGCATATTGTTGTGTCTTTTTGCGGTTTATAGTTTTGCCTGATGTCATTTACTGGTCGAACAGATATTTTCGAACTGAAGATATTTCCGAACAAGTCGCTAGTTCGGTTACTTTGGTGATACAGACGACTAGTTATTCTGAAAAATAACCACATGCAAAAGGAAATCTCAAAATAACTTCAGTAAGTATATTTTTAGCGTTTGTATCTCCTGTTCTTTGTAACCTTCGTCTGTTTGGGAGCCGGGGAAAGTGACGTCATTGAGTTAAGAGAATATCTTGACCTCGTTTCGGAGTCACATATTTTCCAAAAATCTATTCTTGTCGACCGATCGATAAAAACCTGCGTTGAGAGGGGCCCAGAGCAGGATATTAACGAAAAAGTATATAAGTTACATGTGTTAGAATACCAAAATCATTGGAAATAAATAAGAAATAAACGCACCGCATCATGGTTCAGAAAGTCGCTTTAGAAATTAATTCTATAAAAAGTTTTATGATATAACTTGACATAGAATTCTTCAATAAGGATAAAAGGATAAAATAAAGTTTTGAAACATTTAATCCAGATTTCACCCTAGGAGAGACAAAAATCGTTCGAAAATACGGTACCTTTGGTAACCTGCGTAAAAAGGCTGTTTAATGGGGGTATTACCTTTTTTAAAACCCTCAAATCAGCATTTGTAGGTCTACTTTTAAAATTATTTATAGGGATTTGTATAAAAGGTGAAGCATTATTTGTTCCAAGTTTCATGGTGATTGGACGAAAGAATAGCGAATGTTTATCATAAGTAGACCAGCAAATATGAGAAATCGAGGAACAATCGAATTGAAACATAAAGCATAATATAGTATAACATAACTAGATAGCAAATCAGCATCCGGAGCCTACTTTCCACATAAATAGCATATGGTGTGTTTATCTGTATTACGTGCATGCAATCCTCCTACTGATCTAAATACTCACTTATCCCCCTAGACGCATTATTGTTGTATAATTAACAACAACAACAACAACAACAACAACAACAACAACAACAACAAAAACAACAACAACAACAAGACAAAACCACTGTAATTAAGGTGTTCTTTAACTCTATAAGTGGTCATAAAAACCATAGTATTTTCAAAAATAATCTGAACAGCTCAGATACACACCTATTATAATTAGTGGTTTTACTATACACCTTGTAAGTTGATACTATATATTCAAAAGGACTTATCAAAGAGAGATAGAGAGATACTTTTATAGATAAATGGAAATTGGATATTTCGTATGTGAGTGATGGGATGTACAGGAGCTCGAGATAATTCAATACTTGTCCTCCTGGGCACCTGGTTCCACCTCTAGCTTGCTAGGGGTCTCTCGGTGATCAATTTGGTGCTTTATTGTGAGTGCTGTTGAGATTGTCGTCAGGATCTTCTTTGACTCATGTGTGTATTTGAAAAAATATGTAAGATGTATTGAGGCATTAGATACTCAATACTTATCTATTTGAAAGATATGTGAGATGTTTTTAGGCATGAGATAGTCAATATTTCTGTATTTGAAAAATATGTGAGATGTATTGAGGCATTAGATACTCAATACTTTTCTATTTGAAAGTTATGTGAGATGTTTTTAGGCATGAGATAGTCAATATTTGTGTATTTGAAAGATATGTGAGATGTATTGAGGCATGAAATAGTCAATACTTGTGTATTTGAAAGATATGTGAGATGTATTGAGGCATTACATACTCAATACTTATCTATTTGAAAGATATGTGAGATGTTTTAGGCATTAGATAGTCAACATTTTCTATTTGAAGGATATGTTAGATGTATTGAGGCATTAGATAGTCAATACTTGTGTATTTGAAAGATATGTGAGATGTATTGAGGCATTAGAAAGTCAATACTTGTGTATTTGAAAGATATGTGAGATGTATTTAGGCATTAGATACTCAATGCTTATGTGAGATGTATTGAGGCATTAGATACTCAATACTTATCTATTTGAAAGATATGTGAGATGTTTTAGGCATTAGATAGTCAACATTTTCTATTTGAAGGATATGTTAGATGTATTGAGGCATTAGATAGTCAATACTTGTGTATTGGAAAGATATGTGAGATATATTGAGGCATGAGATAGTCAATACTTGTGTATTTGAAAGATATGTGAGATGTATTGAGGCATTAGATACTCAATACTTATCTATTTGAAAGATATGTGAGATGTTTTTAGGCATGAGATAGTCAATATTTGTGTATTTGAAAGATATGTGAGATGTATTTAGGCATTAGATACTCAATGCTTATGTGAGATGTATTGAGGCATTAGATACTCAATACTTATCTATTTGAAAGATATGTGAGATGTTTTAGGCATTAGATAGTCAACATTTTCTATTTGAAGGATATGTTAGATGTATTGAGGCATTAGATAGTCAATACTTGTGTATTGGAAAGATATGTGAGATATATTGAGGCATGAGATAGTCAATACTTGTGTATTTGAAAGATATGTGAGATGTATTTAGGCATTAGATCCTCAATACTTATCTATTTGAAAGTTATGTGAGATGTTTTTAGGCATGAGATATTCAACATTTTCTATTTGAAGGATATGTTAGATATATTGAGGCATGAGATAGTCAATACTTGTGTATTTGAAAGATATGTGAGATGTATTGAGGCATTAGATACTCAATATCTATCTATTTGAAAGATATGTGAGATGTATTGAGGCATTAGATATTCAATACTTGTGTATTTGAAAGATATGTGAGATGTATTGAGGCATTAGAAAGTCAATACTTGTGTATTTGAAAGATATGTGAGATGTATTTAGGCATTAGATACTCAATGCTTATGTGAGATGTATTGAGGCATTAGATAGTCAATGCTTATCTATTTGAAAGTTATGTGAGATGTTTTAGGCATGAGATAGTCAACATTTTCTATTTGAAGGATATGTTAGATGTATTGAGGCATTAGATAGTCAATACTTGTGTATTGGAAAGATATGTGAGATATATTGAGGCATGAGATAGTCAATACTTGTGTATTTGAAAGATATGTGAGATATATTGAGGCATGAGATAGTCAATACTTGTGTATTTGAAAGATATGTGAGATGTATTGAGGCATTAGATACTCAATACTTATCTATTTGAAAGATATGTGAGATGTTTTAGGCATGAGATAGTCAACATTTTCTATTTGAAGGATATGTTAGATATATTGAGGCATTAGATACTCAATACTTATCTATTTGAAAGATATGTGAGATGTTTATAGGCATGGGATAGTCAATATTTGTGTATTTGAAAGATATGTGGGATGTTTTGAGGCATGAGATAGTCAATACTTATCTATTTGAAAGATATGTGAGATGTTTGTAGGCATGAGATAGTCAACATTTTCTATTTGAAAGATATGTGAGATGTATTGAGGCATTAGATAGTCAATACTTGTGTATTTAAAAAATATGTGAGATGTATTGAGGCATTAGATACTCAATGCTTGTGTATTTGAAAGATATGTGAGATATATTGAGGCATGAAATAGTCAATACTTGTGTATTTGAAAGATATGTGAGATGTATTGAGGCATTAGATACTCAATACTTATCTATTTGAAAGATATGTGAGATGTTTTTAGGCATGAGATAGTCAATATTTGTGTATTTGAAAGATATGTGAGATGTATTGAGGCATTAGAAAGTCAATACTTGTGTATTTGAAAGATATGTGAGATGTATTGAGGCATTAGAAAGTCAATACTTGTGTATTTGAAAGATATGTGAGATGTATTTAGGCATTAGATACTCAATGCTTATGTGAGATGTATTGAGGCATTAGATACTCAATACTTATCTATTTGAAAGTTATGTGAGATGTTTATAGGCATGAGATAGTCAATACTTGTGTATTTGAAAGATATGTGAGATGTATTGAGGCATTAGAAAGTCAATACTTGTGTATTTGAAAGATATGTGAGATGTATTTAGGCATTAGATACTCAATGCTTATCTATTTGAAAGATATGTGAGATGTTTTTAGGCATGAGATAGTCAATATTTGTGTATTTGAAAGATATGTTGGATGTTTTGAGGCATGAGATAGTCAATACCTATCTATTTGAAAGATATGTGAGATGTTTTTAGGCATGAGATAGTCAACATTTTCTATTTGAAAGATATGTGAGATGTATTGAGGCATTAGATAGTCAATACTTGTGTATTTAAAAGATATGTGAGATGTATTGAGGCATTATATAGTCAATGTTTGTGTATTTGAAAGATATGTGAGATGTATGAGAGCCTATATTCTCCCTATGATAACTTGTTTTGGAATTTTCGTGCTTATCATCTTTGAAACTTTTATAAAAACATTTCAAGCAGACCCTAGATTGTAGGGATATCTTTATCGTCTATTTATTCCAATGACCCCATCTTTAACATTACACCCTATAGAAATATCCAACAATTCTTTTTTTACATAATGTATTTGAAACCTGTATAACCTTACCATGGTGCAATAATATGAAAAAGAAAATATGGGGTATCCATTCATAATTTCCCCCCGAGTTTGGACCAGAGGTACAATCTGCCGTAATGAGGGTGTGTGAATGTTTAACGTCTTCAAAATCATTAGCATCATTTTAGAGCAGATAAATTCACAGCATGGACCAGACATGCACGTTTCGGGTATTCAACCTTCGTCAGTGATCCTCAGTCTGAACGATGTAATATGGCCAAAATCTGTCAAAACTATGTCCTAAAAATACCGAAAGACGTAGCAAGATGGCTGGGATATGTTGCCACAGGACCCAGGTTTTAGAAATTTGAGGAAATTTCGTAAACAGAAATTTTCAAATGCGTTTGAAGAAACGACCAACCGAAATTGATCGAACTTGGCTACATGTGCCCTCGGGGACTTCTTGTCCACCAGCAGTGACACTCACCAAATGGTACAAATGTTTAACGTCTTCAAATTCATTAGCATCACTTTAGAGTGAATGCATGAGTAATGTTTTTTATCATCATAGAAGTAATGTTATCATAGTAGTAATGTTATCATTGAAGATTTTAAGCTCTGTTTCTTCTTTAAGAAGTTGAAATAGTGACAAAGTGGTATATTTGAGAAAAAATGTCTGTAATACGATAAAACATGGCTTTTCTCATTAATTTGTGTCATGTTATCGTCATCCGAAACCACCTTTCAATGTTTCCGACAAATGAGAATTTAAGAGAATACAGACATTTGCTCTAATCTTTTCTTTTCCCTTTTTCTTGTTTTGGAGAAGGTTTACCCTTTAAATTCATTGCATGTATCAATGCGGAACCTATGATTAGTATTTTTAAGTGGAAGTTACACCTACGATTTGTATTTTTTAAACGGAGGTAACAGGTAAACGCCTACGATTTGTATTTTAAGGGCGGGTGTCAAATATAAAATGTTCGTGTCATTAATTAACATAATTAACATAGTTTAAATATCATCTATATATGAGGTTCTTCTTCTTCTTGTTATACATGAATTTCTTAGACCGGTACTACTACATGAGATCAAGAAGATCCTGATGACAATCTCAACATCACTCATAATAGAGCACCAAAGCTAGAGGTGGAACCAGGTGCCCGGCAGGAGTATGCATCATTACATGTATTGCATGCAAGGATATAGAAAACTGATTTCGTGCGAATAGGGTTTCCAAGTTATACGTATAAATATTTCTAATCTGTGATTCCACTTGATAAAAAGGCCGAAAATGTGTCGACAAACTGAGTGCATGTTTAATTCTTGTAATTCATTGAATAAACTTCCCCACGGTGGGCTTTACTTCATTCTTTGAAAAAATGAATCGCTGTACCTGAATCTACATACACGTCGTCTTATTATCTTTACTTCCTTGTCACGTACATACATTGAAGTTTAATGTACTAGTATGAGTTAAGAATGTCTTAAGTAATAGCACTAATTGGCAAGGTGAATGGAAAAAGGATGTCATTATGATATACGCCTACGTTAAACATTAATAACAACAATTTGTATATATTTGATATTTCTTTAGAAATTATCAGTAAATCTATATTCTGAAATTGCAATAGTACTTCCAGTTAAAATATTTTGAAATAGAACGGCCTTGGCCGAGCGTTTTCGGAAAGCTATACATATAACTATTTCATGAATGACACTAATATTGGAATTTAATTATTGATATTCAAATAGTACAGCCCTTTATAATCCAACCAACTGACCTCATTTATATTTCGTAGCAACTAACCTGGCCCGGCGGAGCTTATTTTCATATATACCTGATATATAATCGAAAACGTTTAATTCTAACCAGATGATTAATATATACATGCAGTTCATAGTCTATGTAATCTCTGCTTTAATCGAATTGTCTTTGTTGCTTGATTGAATTAGCTAAACCCGGTAAAGACAATAGCCATCATTTTAATAACATGATGCATGCAAGCTTGTTTTAGAGATAAAACTTTTTTTCTCGCTTCCTTTCTACGTACAATTGCATTTCAATAAATAAAGACGGGGAAGTCTGATGGCATTCCTCTAAAATGACTTTGTTAAATTGCTTCCTTCATTGAGGTCCCATTATTATATATCCTGAAAAAAAAGAATGAGAGTGACATTTGTGGTGCATATAATGTAATAATTAAATATCATAATTTGTGTTTTGTTACGGGTATACAACACACAGCAAGTGCATTTAACGCATGACATGCGCTAACTCGCATTACATACATGTTCGATAAATGCACTTGTAGTGTGCTGCATACCCGTATCAAAACATAAATTAATTCTCTATATATCAAGCTTTGAACCCCCCCCCCCCCCCAAAAAAAAATGTTGGAATCATATTTCCTTACCCCAAATCAAAATCTAACAATCCAAGAAATAACTTTATAAAAATAGGCGATCGATACCTGTGGGAAAATGACGGATCTTACAATTTTAGACAAATAGTGGATGTAAAAGCTGTCTCATTTGATTATTCGGGTACATATGTAAATTCATAAAAGTTAATAAGAAAACACTCAAATAAGAAAATATTAAACAGAGGTTTGAAATTAAAAAGTATTTAATTTTCTGTTCGATATTTGATCACAGAAATTGACAAGGAAGGACATATTGATTATTCAAATTTGAAGAAACTTCTTTTCTTGAAAGAGATCTAAAGAAATCTATGAGAAATATAGCCACGATATCCTGAATAGGAAGAACAAGCGTATCTATAATTTCTTTTGAGGTGGAAGGGGTTGTCTAACATATGACTTTTGAGGTGGAAGGAGGTGTCTAACCTATGACTTTTGAGGTGGAAGGGGGTGTCTAACCTATGATTTTTTTTAGGTGAAAGGGGTGTCTAACCTATGACTTTTGAGGTGGAAGGGGTTGTCTAACATATGACTTTTGAGGTGGAAGGAGGTGTCTAACCTATGACTTTTGAGGTGGAAGGGGGTGTCTAACCTATGATTTTTTTTAGGTGAAAGGGGTGTCTAACCTATGACTTTTGAGGTGGAAGGGGTTGTCTAACATATGACTTTTGAGGTGGAAGGGGGTGTCTAACCTATGACTTTTGAGATGGAAGGGGGTGTCTAACCTATGATTTTTGAGGTGAAAGGGGTGTCTAACCTATGACTTTTGAGGTGGAAGGGGGTGTCTAACATATGACTTTTGAGGTGGAAGGGGGTGTCTAACATATGACTTTTGAGGTGGAAGGGGATGTCTAACCTATGACTTGAGAATTGTTACACGACTTGTCATACCCTACAAAAGTCCTTTGGTCGAGACGACGACAGAGGGGGAAAGCAGGACGTCCCCTTTTCCTTCATACATGTACAACGGGAACTTGATTCCCTCTTAAAGATTAAAGATAAATATTGTTTATCACATTTCCCTATAAATTTACAAGGAAATACGATTATTGATAAACTTATCTTAAGGTGGTTCCCTACTCGAACCGTTATAGGTTTTTCCTTATATGCAGCAGTCTGCGTATAACGTTTTAAAATGGCTTGTGAGGGACGAGCCAGCGCACTGAAAAACACAGACAAAAGATCTTAAATGCCAAAAGAAGCAAAACACTCAAAGTCAATAAAACCGTGCAAATGGTGTCCCCGGCCGTTCATTTTTCATAGACAACAGATACAAGGCATTTCTATATGTCGTGACTTAGGAGTACATAGGACCTCATTGGCCATATAAGAAAAAATATATTTGTCACTATAATCCTGTCTGCAGACCAGCTCAAACCCCCATTTTTGTAACATACGTGACTGTCGCCATTTAAGAATTTTACATTTAAGTCACTGAAATCAAAGTAAAACACTTTCAACCCAGAAAAACTTTATTTTCTCATTTTAGGGTGACGTGTTTTACATCTTTTCAGATTAATGAATTTTCTATTTAAACCTTATTAGTTTGATTTCCATCACATTGAAAAATGTCGCCAATTTTCGATTTTTCAACATAATGAATGTATAAAGTTATACTATGTTGGCTAAAAAGATGGTTATAAATGATTAAACGACTTTATGATAAAGAGAAAAGGTCTAATTTAACATGCATTGAACATTTTTTTGAGTAAACAGAAGTATGTTTGAAAAAAGTCAAGTTTTTCATCAAAAAATTGATTGGTCATTTAAGAATGTAACATACGATACCTATCATAATATTTCTCATGAACATGAAAGATGGTGCCTACACTCTTTTTATCCTTCTTTGCTAACGTAAGAAGAAATTCAATCCAGTGCGACGATAAAAGTATCATAAATTATGAAATAAACTGGAGACGAAAGTTGATTTTTAACATACGTGATGTAACATACGTTGTCTGCCACTACAATTCATTGGTATTAAATCGTTTTTCTGATGATCAGTGATCACATGGTAGGTCACATGGTTTGAAGAGATGTTGTTCCTTCATAATAAGCAAAAATAATACTGCTACGTAGGAGAAACAAATGTGAAATTACTTTATCCCAGATTTTACCCAATTTTAAATAGTGTCGGATATTTTATTTAACATTTTCAGATCATAAGCATGTAAGAAAATTTCATTCTATGCAAAATTTGGCAAAATATGAGCATTTTGCTTCAAAGAATGAAGTAAAATGTGAAAGAATACATCTAAAATGTAAGAAATTTCACTCTGAATTAACTTTTAGTGACTTTTCTATCATTACAGTTTGAACTGTTATGTTTGAATTCAAATTCTTTTATAATTGATGATACATCCATGATTGCACAGTATAATAAACGTAAAATTATGATTCTTCTTTTGGGAAACATACGTTACCATGTTTTTTCTCATTAATTTGGAGACTTCTTTGGTCCATCACCAACTTCAAGTTCAGTAAAACGGATAAGACTTATCCAAGTTCGTTAATAAACGAGGAAAATTGGGGTTTTGGTCCCATATGTTTTTATTGGATTAAAGTTAGAATGAATATCTTTCATAAATTAAATTTGTATTTACTAATGTTTAAATCACCCTGATGAAAAGTTCTTAAAATAAAGACTTACTTGAAAATATGGTGCTTGAATATTGAAAAGGATAAAATCTTAAGAAAAAGCTGATGAAATGTCAAAAAATATTCTAACTTCAAGCAACTCTAGAGTACTAAAGTCATCAGTAATTGATAATTTGAAACATACGTTACTTCTGATTAGCTTCAATAATATGCTTCAAAAATTAAAGAGAGCTGTTAAAATTTCTTAAATCAAGTGTATTTGCATACATATATATATGAAACAGATATATAAATGGCTTTCCGGATATTAAATTATCACAAATTAAAGATATTGATAGTGAAACCTGGTCATTATGTTTGCACATTTCGTTGATTTGGTCGGGTTTTTGTACCTGTAGCTCTTCTTCGTCAGAAAAGGGCAAAAATGAAGATAGATGAACACAAATTCATTAATTTTGCAGAATAAAACTATATTTTGAAGAATCAGTTATAATAATGGAGAAATAACAGAGTAGGAAACATTTTTTTACGAATTATAGCGACGCAATATGTAGGTAACACATGTTACATTGAGGTAAAATTTAAAAATACGGTCATCTTTTAAATTCATATTTTAGAAAAACGGAAAAAATAACGTTGAAAATATTTTGGGAATTAAACCCTCGGGTATATAGCTTTATTTCCCCAAGAGATTGAATTTTTATGAGGACACTCATGTCACCTCATTTTTCAGACCCTATTTGCACGGTTTTATTGACTTTGAGTGAAAAGATGGTGCACTCTATCAATGTCCACACCAATCATATACTAGTATGATTTCTTAGTTGAAAATGTGATGACATTATGAGGGGGTACCCTTATGTTTGTAGTCATATCTTGATCATTTATGAAATTGTATACCTGAATGCGATTTTTTCACCATCTATATATATTATCGAATAAAATGATCCAATTTGAAGAAATTCCATCTATTGTTTTTTGCACAAAAATGTGATATACTATATATTATTTGTCGAAAATATGATAACATTATAAGGGGGTACCCCTATGTTTGGAGCCATACCTTGATCATTTCAAAAACTGTGTACCTGTATGTGATTTTTTCTTCATCTACATACATAATTTTATGAAATATTACAAAATGAAAGAAATTCATCTGTTTTTTATGCAAAAAGTTGGAATTAGTACATATTCTTGGTCAAAAATGTTATGAAATTATAAGGGGGTACACTAATGTTTGGAGATATATCATACTAAGATTTATGTTACAATATCATTTTATGTGGTGTATTTCTTCTATATGATTTGTTATCATAAAACAAAACAAAATAAATAAACATATCCGTATCATCACTGAATTTGGAGGGTTCAAAAGCATATGCTGGATATTTGATATTTCTCAATTTTTAAGTGTTAGGGTTCCTTTCTTTAATGTACTGTATCTTTAATGAAAATAAAATTACCTATCTATGTCTGTGTTCATTATGTCATTTTGACTATTATGTATAGAAAATAACCTTAAAATACAAAATTCATCTGTTAAATTCACGAGTAGGGACCCACCTTAAGGATGAATTTAACCTATTTTTCTCTTCAGGTTGGAAACCGTTCTACCACTTACATTCAGATTAGCAATTTATGATACACATGTAGGTGGCAATGCTTCAGTACTTTATCATGTCTCGTACTAATTTCAGCCAATGACGTCGCAGTATTAGGGTCATGTGGTGTCCTACCATGACGCCGAGGTAGGTCACTAAACTTTCAAACGTCAAAAACTACAGAGAAAACGTTACGAAATGATTTTTGGCATGATAAATTCGTTATAGGGTTCGGCCTCACCACCCATCAATTTACACACCTACTTTGAGTAGGAAGAATGTCATTGACAGGAACACACCCCATAACTAATATTATGTACATGTATGTCTGGTGGCATATATGTCAGAAAGGTTGAACAAAAATATATATGCTTAGTACGACAAATGTTACAGTTTTCTTTCTATTTATTCCCGAAAAGGACGTTTCATGATCAGGGAACTCCACTTTATGCCGAAAAATTTGAAATACTTAACTTTCGTTGTAATATGAAAAAAAATACCCAAATTCCTTTCGTAAAGCAATTAAGTTTTATGTACTTTGATTATCCATATGCATGTACTGAATTACTCAAAAATTTCAGAAGCGAATGGATGGTTTCTTAGAACTCGAAAATGTAAAGAAAAAAATATGTCTTGCATCTAATTTGCTTAAAACATCCAAATCACCTGGACCCCTTTAAGCCCCATCCCCCACGCACACACATTCCTTAGGTTTTTATATGTATATGTCCCTATATCATGTATATTGGATGGGTTCTTATATCATGTAATTGATGGACGATACTATTGTTTTTATTTTGAGGTTAAACAAAAAATGACCTAAAATGTTTTATTAACCCCCTTACTGTACTTTCATCTCCATCATATGATATCATTATCGCATTTCCTGGAAGCAATTCCTAAAAATAGATGCTACCTATAGTTTTTTGTTTAGTGGATAGCAAAACGAAACTTGTCCTTGATTACCCTTGTTTCCAATCATTACAAAAAATATTATATATCTACTAGTATATATCGGAATTCTCAACCTAGGATTTTACTCAATCTTTATACAGTAAGCAGTACAATGGTACGTAAAAATAAATTTCAATTTTGAAATAAATTTCTATTTTCATTTCTACTGATTTATTCTAAATGAGCTGTAATTACCATTATTATCTTTACATAACAATGTAAAAATGAAAATAAGAAATATGATAAAACAAAAGATTGTTTTTTTTTTAACATTCATTCTGAATAAAAAAAAAATCCGAAATGAAATAGAAAATGCATAAATTGGAATAAAAAGATAACATGAAAAAAAAGTAATGAAACCCAATTTGTTTCCACGTTTTCCGAAAATTACGATTTTAAGTTTCTTCCGAACGCTTCTTCCGGAAATTACGATTCTAAATTTCTTCCAAACGTTTTGTGACTTCTTTGTACAAAGATGTATAAAGAATGGTACGTTAAGTGGTTGATCAATGTGAAACGTCTTCAAATTCGATATCATCATTTAAAGAGCAGATAAATTTGCAGCATGGACCAGACATGCACGTTTCGGGTACTTAACCTTCGTCAGTGACCCTCAATGTAAACAATGTAATGTGGCCAAAGAGTTTTAAAGGTATTATGTCCAAAAATGCACCGAATAGCGTACATGCGCGGATCCAGCATTTTTGGTCAGATGGGGTCCAAAATTTTAGGAATTCTACCTATCATGTAGGTACATATATATCGGTGAACATGATGGGGAGGGAGGCAATTCTGAGGGGGGGTAGCTTTCCTTTCACGTTTATTTTTATGAAGAATTGGCGAGCGTAGCGAGTCAGAAATTTTTTTAGATATGAAATATTAATTTGTCTTGATTCGATCGAGATGATTATTTATAACATTCAATATTTTACTCCTTATATGGCGAGCGGAGCGAGCCGCAATTTTTTTTTTTTATTAATTCACATTTTGTCTATATTTCATGAGAATAAATAGATAGGAGATGTGTCATTTTCCCAAACAATCAGACATCTTAAAATGACAAAACCTTGAAAAAGATGAAGGAAGTTACATCCTATGAAGTAAGAGACTGTTGAAAATATGAGTTCCTGAGACCCAAGACAATTATAGAAAATCACTAAGTATGAACAATTGAAAATAATGAAGGAATTTTGCAGAGAAAAAAGTTTGTATTTGTAAATGGCGAGCGAAGCGAAATTTAAGCTTTCATAGCCCTTTCTGAAAGTTTCATGCAATTTTAGACCCATTTCAATTAGAAATGGGCCAAAGCTTGATCCCCCTCCGAAAATCTCAGGGGGGGGGGGGGTCCAGACCCCCGGTCCCCCTCCCCTCTGGATCCGCACATGTCGTAGCAGGACGGGTGGGATGCCGCAGGACCCACGTTTTAGAAATTTCAAACGTTTGAAATTAATTTCTATTTTCATTCCTTATAATACATATGCACAACCAATGTAATTCCATGAGATGTTACTTTTGAAAGAAACGTGCTGACGTGACGTCACAATGCATAAGATCTAAAGAAACATGCTGCGACGGCTGTTCTAACCTGCAAACTGAGCCCGCGGTGTTCTGAATTTTAACGTCACCCTTTTAGGGAGCAACCATTTGATTTTTATGGGGGGGGGGGGGGGGGCAGGAAGACTTTGCAAAAAAAAAAAAAAAAAATTCCGATCGAAATTTTAGGGAAAAAATTTTCCGGCCCTTTGGGCCGGCGAAATTTTTTTTCCGGATCATGAAATTGCCCCTCCCCCCTCTCTTCCGACCTTTCCACTGCCCAGTAAACACTTTTTTGTGTATCATAAACAAAGTATAAAAAATGGAACAAACTTTACGCAATTTGGAGTGAATAAATCAAATTCAAAAGTCATTAGCACCATATAGCCTGTCTCTGTTGAGTATCATTTTAGTAAACAGATTATAGATTACAGATCACAATTAATTTTAAATGTTCGTTGACCACGCAAATAGTTCCTGATTATTTCAATCCCTCGTCTTCTTACATTTAATTTCTACGACTCTTTTTACACTAGATGAATCGTTTTTTACGTCAATGAGTCGCAGATGAGTTGAAAAAAAATATTCTAGCATGTTGAATGATACTGCATCATTCTAATCGCGGAATGACAGATGTGTTATGAGGCTCTAGAATTGATAGATTGTAGAACATTAGAGCCACAGATACCCCCTTTCGGGTTTAAAAAGATATTAAAAGTCTACTAAGCGACAGATTTTTGCATGAATCCATTTCTGAGCTTATTTTGATGCTATCTAGCAGATATAAAAGTTTCAAGCAAAAAAATGGTGGTGCGATTCGAGTATTTAATCGTCATATTAGTACGTTTTACAAAGGAATATATAGGAAAAAATAATTGGGGTCTGATACCTATAGGCACCATATGCCATTCAAGAAATTAAAATGAAGTGATCTGCGTGTGTTTGATGTTTAATATGACTGAAAAATCACGCTGAATTATTTAAACTTTCGAGTAATTTTCAACATTGGAAAATTACAAAAAAAAAAAAAAGAAAAATAATCCGGCCCGAAGGGCCGGCGGAAAAATTTTCCGGCTCTTAAAATGGCCGAAAAAAAAAAATTCCGGCTGGCAAAAGTCTTCCTGCCCCCCTCCCCCCTAAAAATAAAATGGTTGCTCCCTTACCTAGAAAACGCGATTTCAGAAAACAAGAATGAAATAGACGACTATGGTGCATATATACAGAATAGATGTCATAATTTGTGTTTTGTTACGGGTATAACACACAGCAAGTGCATTTATCGTATGAAATGCGCTAACGCGCATGTATATAACATGTACGATAAATGCATTTGCTGTGTGATGTATACCCGTAACAAAACACAAATTAAGACACTTGGTCTCTATGTATTTGCATATACTGTAAAAGGAAACTAAAAGATGAAAAATAAGAATTATAGAGGAAAAAAGAAATTAAAATAAAGATTGGAAGAAAACTTAAGTATTTATTTTCTTGTTCTCCATAAATTGCAATTTTAAATTTCTCCCAAACACTCATTTTTTTTTTGGTACAAAATGGTAAATAAAAATAGGGGTCAAAGTTTTCGGGGATGGGTGGGTGTCCAGCCTATGATTAAAAAAAAAACAACAAAGAATACCACTAACTGCGTTTTATCAGCACATATGATGGGGTGGGGTGCTGTACCTCTATTTTCCCGCTAGATCAGCGACTGGGTTTACCCTATCAAGAAATAGCGTTTTCTTATGAATGAAGGCGTAGGGTGTATGAGACGGGTGGCTGCCACGGGTGGATAACAACAAATATGTGGGCAACGTTTAGTAGTAAATCAAAATTCTGGCTGACATCGGCTTAGGGTCATGATCTTCGTTTAATTTGGTTGTTGGATCACTTGAGGTAAAATTCTATAGAATACAGATAAAGATGTAGCATTTGTAGACAGGTATTTAGGTCAAGAACGTATCGGATTAATTTATATATCGTGGGATATATCTTCAAAGATCAAGTATAAAATAAAAAAAGATATATATACATTTGTATATAGACCTTTAAAAAATTAATAATGAGTCATTTTACATGAATGTAAATTGGGAATTTTTATTGGGAAGCTTGAACTTGGAATTCCCAAAAGGGATTTTGGTTGTTGGGTTTCGGTTTGTTCACATGGAATAGGGTATACACGTGTGTTACTCGAATGTAAAACATAAAGGTAAGATACAGAATAAAAAGAAAATAAGGTTAAGAAAATATTTTAAAACATATGAATACTATTTTCCGTCTTTTTTTGTATATCCAAGGATTATACTTGTGATGATATTAACATGTCCCTTGTTTAAGTTTATTGTCCATTTAATACAGGAAGTTTAGGGAAGCATTACTAAAGTTTGCTAGTCCTGAGTACATTGTTAAAATATAGGTCATACAAGAGGGAAGTCAATACAGTAGAAATACACAATCTTTATAAGACGTACGCTTCTATTATGAACTCAGTTTTTCCTCCTAATGTTTGGTTAGTAATATTGGTAATCATTGAATCGGGGGGGGGGGGGGGGGGGGGGGGGGGCTGATATTCATATTGTGGCTTTATTTTGATTTTTCATTGACAAAAAGTTTCCGTTCATTGTTTAAAGTACGTAATATATTATGAATTTTATCAAATTACCCCAAAGATAAAGATTATTTTTCAGTTTTTGTTTTACTTTTTTAACGTCTACACCAAGGACTTATAAACAAATACATAAATCCTTGTCTACACCATCCTGTCCCCCGTCGGCCCTAAACTTATCCCGCGACTAACTACTTAATATTTTCATTTGTCGTACTTAACTTTTCAGATGATGTCAATTACTACAAGTTTACACAAAAACAACGGAGTATGAAGTTTATCATCTAACTGTATATCATGTATTTTCTCCGTAAAACCACAAGTTACTGTCTAGTAGTGTTATACATCCGGGTGAGTAATACATACAAAAATGTATTTTTTATCAAATCATAAAAAAGAATAAATTTTTGGCAGCTTCATCTTACTTTCACTTTGTTACACATAAGATGTTTCACTGACGTAATGATGGATTTTGATCTTAAAATGAAACATCGTAGGAGACTTTCGATCGAATGATTACATTGGTGAGAGGGGATCGTGAATTTCTGACAATTTGGATCTTTTTTTTCATCATTGAGGAAGTCATCATTGAAATCATCAATAAGGTAGTTATTCGGTCGCTACGGGGAAATAATAAAAGCATATCAGATCCCTTTTCCTGAATGATCAATGACATTCTCGATTGAATGGCTGTCACCATCACGAACAAGAAATATTTACATGATATGTACATCAATATATACATCGAGACAATTACCGAATTGACAAGTTCTCGTGGAGTTGTTGCAACGGGTGTTGCATGCAATCAGAAGACGTTGACTCTCCCCGGGCACCTGGTCTCACTTCGGAATGACATTCTTTCCGAGGTTCGCAACCGTTCCAATGAAAATTCTAATGATTTTCCCTTGTTCGACTTTGAGACTGAATAACTGATTGGTACTTCTTTTGATGTTTCTCTCTATCTAATGCCTTTGTTACTTGCATGCTGAAAATCAGCAGTGAGGTCTTCAGAAAGAGTTACGAACGTCTAAATCTCACTGAGCGAAAGACCACGTTAATTGTAATAAAAAATCTGACAACAGAGCTTGTCAAGAAAAGGGAGTAATCTCCAGCACGACCACCCTTCATTCACCAAGCGAAACAAACCCACAAGAAAGTGACACGTAAATGACAACATACAAACTCCAAATCGCAAAAAGACACAACAATATTCACTAGACTAGCACACAAAACAAATTGTGTGGTTATCCGGATTACGTGCGCACAACCCTCCCCTTTATAAATCCGGATACACAGAGGTCTCCATAGACACGCAATTGTTGCATAACCATAAATTAATTGTTGTATAACTATAAACAATAAACTCAAAAATCTTACCAGAATTCACTTCTCTGACTACAATACGCATGAATAAATAAAGACAAAAATCGGCTTCAATATAAAACAAGCAAATAAATACAAACATCTTACTACAATCAAGTATATTTACATTTATATCTGACTTAAACATATGGAAATCAGGCAACAAAACACGTAAATAAACACAAAAATACGAGTACAAAACAATTCAATAAACATAATTACTTTACAAAAATAAACACATAATATATATAATAAACACTGAATAAGTACACATTAGTTATTCAGTCTCAAAGGTCTAGAAGGTAAGGGCAATATCATAAGAATTTCCATTGGAACAGTTAGGCACGGTCCATTTGATATTCTGGGGGGGGGGGGGGGGGGGGGGGGTTTGTCGGAGCAAGATTATTTTTTTCGCCTCAGACCGGGGCAAAATTAATTTTTTCTTGCAAAGTCGGAGCAAGAAATTTTTTTTTTAACAATGTGATGTGCAAATAAATTAAGAATGTTTGTGTTTTATCAATAGAAATGATTTATATTTATTCACTCAAAACTCTAAATATTAATATATACTTAATTTTTATGCAAGTATTCAATTCAATTCTAAATAGAGATATAAAGCTAGATTTTCACAATACAATTCTAAATAAACAAAATTTATATAAGGTACATGAATATAAGAGGGTCTGTGGGGAAGGTCTTCTAGACAAATTTTTAAATGTTGAATTTGTAAATTGGTGAATAATTGAAGTTCTCCTTCCAAGCTTACAAGAACATAAAAGACTCTATGGGATACATGCAACAATAGTAATACATACATATTTGCTAAACACTTTTGATATCTTCAAATATATGAACTTTGACATTATTAAATAATGTTTGATAGAAAACTATGGCGAGCGAAGCGAGCCAAAATTTTTTTGATAGACTGAAAACTGCGGCGAGCGACGCGAGCCGGAAAAATTTCAAGAATTTTAGCAAAATTTTATGGTAATTCTTTAAATTCAGATTATTTGTAAGAGCAAGATCATTTTTTTTCTGTCACACCATAAGCAAATTAATTTTTTTCATCAAAATTCAGAGCAAAAATATTTTTTTCGAAAAAAAACCCAAGCCCCCCCCCCCCCCCCCCCCCCCCCCCCCCCCCCCCCACCCCCCCAGAATATCAAATGGACCGTGCCTTACGAACTAAAATTCTAATACTAAACTCTATTTACAATAGACAACGTCTTTTAAATATATAAACATAGCTTTACTTATGGTAAAAGCAATGATGGATATGTAAATTGCAAAATATACTTGACTTAACAACATAAGCATTTTCTCAAAGTCGACGTGTTTTTTTTTTTACTTTTTAGATAAAACCTTGTCACCTGCTTTGATTGTAAAGGGGACGACTATGTGCAAGTAAAGCCCTACCTGACTTGCCGGAAAATATATAATTGTCGTCCAGGTGAGGGTTCTTACTAGTATTTGGAAACTTCGTATAACAACTTTACATTCACCGTCTTAATTATATTTAATGTCAAGATATAACGATACGAAGCTTCCCTTATTGTCCGCTACTGATGTCATTCATAGGACGTTTATAATAGGTGAACTTCAAAAGTGAATATTCAATCGTATTCTCCGTATTACTTGTAAATTGTCAAGACAACATCTTGTACATATAATAATGAAAGTGTTCCAACTCTTTACCTTCTTCAATAAAATTTTAAACCAATTTTAAATGCACCAGACTTAGAGAATTATATGTAATTGTTTAAAAGATATCAATCGCAGAAAGCAACCAACACTAATTTATTTAACCTTATAATGGATTTTGAGACTATCAGCAGTTAGTACTCAAAAGAGAAGTTATTTCAAAGAATTTGTTTATTTCAGGTTTTGAGATTTTAGATTGTGACCAACAGTGTCAACCACAAAAGTGTGTCAAATGTGCAAATGGACATGTACAGCCTGACTTGATACACTGGGACTTCTACACACAAAACATGCTTCAAGAAGACTGAGCAACACACATGTACCGAGGACGGTATGGCCATTAATATAAATATTATCAAAGTGCACTAAGTGTGCATGAATAATATTGACCAATTCCCTATTCAGCTATTGATAACATCATCATTTGCCTTCTTCTTGGTTGTGTATTGATAGAAGAAAGAAACTGGAAGTGTTCCAACTCTTAATCTTCTTAAACAACATTTAAACTAATTTTAATGTACCAGACACGTGCTTCGGATGGGAAACTCTCATCGGTGGTTCTTTAATTATAGCCAGATTTATTTCATCAGCGCCCTTTGTGTATCAATTTTGTAAAGAGTGATGAGTTCAAAACTTTCTTGTAAGGCCGATTCAGTTACATAGATAGAATATATAACCAAATAGTAAATGATATTTTAGTATGAAATGACAAGCTTCCAAAAAAGCAAAGTAATAGGTCGTGTAAAATTGGTAAAGGGTCAATACAAAACTTCCTTTGGGCAACAGAGCTTGAAAGAAGGTATTTAAAACACTTGAAACACTCAATGGCAGGGAACTTGTTTAATTGTTCCACACTGCAAAAGAGAAGTAATGTAGATAATAAAAAAATATCAACATTATCTAGCTCTAATTAATTATCGTTGTCCATATACACTGCTAAAGAAATTAAAGGAGCGATTTTCCCATTGTGATATAATGGTATATAGCTTGTAAAATCTTTTGGGATAAGCAAGGCTACATGTACATAATCAAGTTTTATCATGTGTATATGGTTAATCTGGTCAATACAGACATTGGTAATAAAGAAATTACTATTAAATACGTCTTTACACATTTCTGTTCATCATATAGAATAAGCAGCTGCAAACGTGTATGATATGGAAGTAGAAACCTTGCTCCCTTAATTTTTTGAGCAGTCTATTTGGACGACTTTAAAAGGACTTCAGGAATTTTACTAGAATCAACTTATATAATCTGATTTCTTCTCACACAATCTTATTAATCAGTATAGTGACGTATTTCAACATTCTGATATACTGTTATCTATTATTAGGTAATCATATCATGTAACAGACTTACCAAATATATTTTTCAACCAACTATTATAATTCACATTCCCTGCATTATGACCATACAACCATTCCTGATGATTAGATGTATTTAATCATTTAAAAATACAATGTTAATTTGATGATTTATTGAGGTGACAGGACAAACAGTTCAGGAAAGCAAGGAATAAAACAACAAATAAGGATGAATATTTACATATACCAAGTACCATTTGCGTATTAAACGAGTATGAAGAGTTTTTGGGGAAAGGCATGTCAACGAATTTCCTTTCCGCTTCTTCAATAAAACTTTTAAACACGTGCGCAGATGTAGACTTCTTCCAGGAGGAGGGGTTAAAGCTATCAATTTTCGCCAAATTATATACATGTACAAGTAAATTCAGAGGGTCCCGTCATTCCGGACACCCTTCTGGACCCGTTCATGATCTGAGTAAAAATCACCATTTTTCAAATCTTTTCTCCTGAACGGTCTGTCAATTGGTCCGATATTACCTTATATTCGACCATACAGTATGTATTTCAAAATTCAAGGAGCTTGAGATCTATGAAGGATAAATAAACTTTCAAACGTGACAGAAAAGCTTTGCACTCGAGAGGAGAGATCTCTATCAAGTTTCCAACGCTTACTTATTCTACCTAAAGTAAGCGACTCAGTTTTCGTTCGTCGTGACAACAAAATCGAGGACATTTGTAAATGTGGTTCTTAATCAAACTGATACATATGAAGTAGGCAAATTAGGGAGATGAGATCAGTCCGGTCTGAAACGGGAGTACATCGGTGAAAGTTAAATATATATATATGCTGCAGTCGGAAAGATAATCATTTTTGACGAATCAAAATGCGTGCATGCAATGATCTGAGAACACGAATGATTGCAAGTGTATTCCTTTAATTCCTGTGAAATATTCAGTAATTCTATAATGTCGAAGGGTTCCAAATCTATAATCTATTTTACCCTCTTTTGATTAAATGCTGCAAACCCAAGCTTAAAAAAAGATTTCTATGAACACAAGAAACTACAAGAGATGCACTTTCCGCTGTTAACTTTGTTGAAATATAGTAAAAAATTCTAATAAATTTTTTGTGAACTTTTATGTACAATTCATGCATATTTCCCTTGAATGTCACGTGAGGCACAAATGGTTGTGTATAGGGAAGGGGGTATGTCTATTTCTGGAAGAGCCCAATATTTTGAGCACATCCTCAAACATGCATTTTGGACATGGAATCAACTGTACTATGTTCTTTTCAGATATAACATATGCACATTTAGGCGACTTAATAGAGATAAGATCCTGTCCAAAGTCACAGTTCTGTAAGTGTAACAACGACAAATGTTTCTACGGTCCTGATCCGTGTATATGTAATCGACAGTTCAATGCATGTAGAGAAAATGAAACATTGGATGGAAAATCTGGAAGTGAGTTTACATATATTTTGTATATTTTTTTTCTTTTACACAGGTTATTTTTGATTCTAACATGACTTGAGATTTTCTCCCTATATGTACTATATATAGAACTCGCCTGGTGTAAAATCTCCAACAAACTTCCAGTTCGCTAAGTTCCGCCCATGCACACGATAAAGAGCTCGTGCAGAACAATATTAGAATAGAAATAACAATTAACAAGCTAGCTATGATTTGTTGTCCAGTAATTCCCCTCGTCGCATGAACGACTCGGCTTCGCGGCTCGGTGATAATTTTATTGGATCATGCGACGAGGGGAATTTCTGGACAACAAACCACGGCTAGCTTGTTGTTATTTCTTAAATTTATATATGTATTATTATCAGGAACTTAAAAGTACGCAATCTTTCAATGCAACAAACTGGCAACCTAGAACAAAGTAAGAAATACCGGTAATATAAGTTTAACTTACGAAATACATGCCGAGTATGCACAGTTTTTTGTATGCGAGAGAATTTATGTTAGCACAAAACATTTAGTCACTTCTTACGTTAAATTAACATTGAATTTTCATTTTGAAATAATATTAAATTTATCATAAATGATGAATTATTATTTTAACAGGATGTATACCCTGTCCCTCGGGGTACGTTAGTCCTCCTGGTTGTGGTGCATGTTTCAAAGATACAAGAGAAAAGGCTGAACCTACAACGGTCCCAGTTCATGACACTTCGACGGAACCTACGGAGGCCGCAGCTAAAAGTTTGTATTGTTATCTCTGTACAAATTTTGTTAATCGTTTTGTTCTATGTTGCACATGAATCAATTTAGCTTGAATTATACTGAATATGATTCATTATACAATCAGTAAATGATAGTCAAACACAAAACACGAAACCAGATTCCAAAAATCACAATCAAAAGTAGAACCAAAGAATAATATGTTCTATCAAGATCTACTGAGTGAGACATAAACATTTACACGAATGATGGAAATTTCGTCTTTTCATGAGTGGAGCGTAGCGGAAATTTCCGTCACGAGTGTAATTTTTTATGTCTCACTCAGTAGAAAGTGGTGGAATTTATTTCTTCTTACATGAAACATAAGAAAAATGGGAATTTAACAATAAGATTCTCTTTTATCATTGGTCAATTGGAGCCTTTGAGACAACATTTGTGTCTCAGAAAGGCTGTCTCACAGGGTACGAGCAAAACTGGAGAAGAATAATAGAATCTATCACCCCTTTGTACAGGGACAGGGAAATCCCACCCGAGCATCAAAGATTTGCAGTCGAAGCCGAGTCGTGGACGTTGCAAATCTTTGATACGAGGGTTGAATTTCCCTGTCCCTGTACAAAGGGGTAATTGATTGTTTTTCTCTCACCAATATTTTTTCACATAATTCATGAATAAGCATTGCTTCTTTTGCGTAAAATGTTGCTCCATGTGATGTCAAATACTGCTAGACCTATGCAAACGTCTATGACGTCACAATAGGGGGTTCGAGACAAACATCCGGGGGTACGAGACAGAGTTGTCTCAGAACGGATAAATCTGTAGATATCTCTGTCCGGGTGAGAGAAAAGCTTTTCTTTGTATACAAATTATAATTCTACTGGAGAAATCCATTTATTCAAAGATAGATCATATATTGTGAGATGGACAGATTCGCACTATCCTACCATTCACACTTGCCATACATACCATTCGGTTATGTTCTAGATGACTTCCAGCGGGGAGGGTTAAATTATCTGAGCTCTTAATGGTATCCGATGTACATGTAATAAATTGTCAATTGGTCTGGTTGGTTTAATTATGTGTGGACTTTTGTGTTTCATGATTCTGAGGGTGTGAGTTGGTGTTCCTTGTTCATTTGTTTTGCATCTCTTTCTGTTGGTGTCTGCTCTGTGATTTTGCATTGGGTGTATTGTAGTTTTGCTGTGGCTGCAACAAAGCGTTGTTGGAGATCCCCTCCTTTGTTATATTGCATGTTTCGCGTACGTCTTTACACCTTTATAAGAAACAATTACATTTTGTAAACTTCGGAATGGAAGTGATAGAATGATGTCTTTCATGGAACGTACTGTATTAAAAAACTTAAATTTCATGCATTTGTTTGGTTGATGCTATCATCTAAAAATGCAGTATCATATTATACGTTCATCGCATAATGGGACAATATACAGTTAAAGTATACCATTGAGGGAGTTAGCACGATTCTGGTTCCCCGAGACCAGACCTATTTCCCGAGGCGAAGCCGAGGGAAATAGGCCTGGTCGAGGGGAACCAGAATCGTGCTAACTCCCTCAATGGTATACTTTAACTGTTTTATTATACCGAAACAAACATTATACTGAAACAAACATATGTCTTAGGTATACAGAAACAAACATTATACTGTAACGAACATATCTCTTAGGTTCACAGGGTTCAAATGGAAATTCTAATGATTTTGCCTTGCCTTCTCGACTGAATGACTGAGTAACGGAAAATATTAATTTTTGATGATAAGATAAACAGAAACATCATTTATCATACTCATACATGTTTAATTTTTGATTGTTTTATTTCATTGCGGATTAATTTATGTGCTAAGCGGATAGGAGGCGGATTACTCTGCTCGCGTATTGATAGCGTCATCCGATCAATCTTCACATCATCCGATCAACCTTCAACGGCGCTGATTGGCTGATACTGACACACCCCCAAAGAAGCTCCGCCCCATTTTGAAACTAACTCCCTAGGGAAATAGTCTTCTCAACTAACGCACCCCTTTGCAGGGAAATAGTCTTATCAGGCGATTTTCAGGGATTTAGTTAAAATTAATGAGTCTCTTTTTATATAGGAAAAAATCAGTAGAGGTATAATAACAGCTGTTATAACACATCGGTTAAAAAATCGATAAATCTAGCTAACTAACTAAATTGACTGACTGACTGGTTTGACTGACTTGACAGTCCAACCGATCGATCAACCATTCGTATATCTGACTGATAAATTAAGTAATAATTTGGTTAATAAGTAGAAAGCTGATAGAATTATTTATCAACATGAGTCTACTATTTCAATTCAGGCACGGGTAAAATGAAATTGACAACAGACTTCACAACAGAAAGAGACACCTTTAACATTGTTACATCATTGGTGGATGATGACAACAAAAATTTGGAAATTAAAGGATCTGCTCAAAACACTGATGAGAACTCAGCTTCTGGCAGTACTGTAATGTAAGTATCAATTACATGTTCTTGGTTAAAGTGTACAGCAAATTACGTAATTTATTCGTTACTTTTGGTACATGTACTTCATTATCCAATAGCTAGAGCAGATATATGAATAAAAGTCCAGCCAATCCAAAAGCACCGCTCGGGATCCAAACGTATGTTGTTATTCCTTACGGAGAGTTTCCTCATGATTTATGTAATACTGCACAAAATTGATGAGTAGTAGGTTAATGCATAGTAAGTGAGTCCATATCGTTTATATATCTGAAAAGTCTAAAGTTTTTGCAAACACTTCATGAGTTCTTCAGAAGGAATGATTTTCTGTTGTCGACAATCTATTGCAGTGTTTACATAAACTATGAACTTGTATACCTGGAAACACGATACCGTAAGGATTGATTTAATAGGCATTGCCCTGCTGCAACGGCTCATCAGTTTTGTAAAATTTAATTTAGAAAATGAAAAAAATACCAAAAGAAAAACTAGAAAAAAAAAGAATCACAACAACATACGTTTCGATCCCATGTGGTGAAAAGGAAGTGATGGCGGGAGCGGGACGAGTAAATCCATCATTTTGAAAATGGAAAAGTTATAAAGTTTCGCAAAAAACTTTGGTGATGAAAATGTGTTGATTGAAATATCTTTTTGTATTTCACAGATTAATAGGAATCATTTTAGGATTGGTTTTACTAGTCATATGCATAGCAGCTTTCATGTTTATGCGTTGTAAGTACACTTACTTTCTCACGGGTAATTACTTCCTCAATAACAATTTTTTTCTAGTTGAAGGTTCTGAAATGCATTTACCTAGATCCTTTTAAATATGAAATTATATGTTTATGTTAAAAGACAGACGAAACCGTCAACGAACCATTCTTAATGATGATGAGGAAGGTCAAGAAATGGACAGAGTTCCTCCAAATAACCAGCCTCAAAACTTAAGAGTAGACAAACCTAATGGTGGAATACCAAGAGACAATCAGGGTGGTGACAATGTAAACGAGCCTGAAAGGAGGCCGTTACTGAACGGAAATTGTCATCGTGATATTGGTGATCAAAATATTGGTGACGATGGTGAACACCGGAATGGTGATGTACACCTGAATGGTGATATACACCACAATGGTGATGGTGATGGAGGACACCAAATTGGAAATGGTCCAGCCCAGATCGGCGCTGGGAGAAATGTATCATATTTACAAGACAACAGAGAAATAGATTATGATGTTCGAAACGAGAGTAGTCTACCAAGTGAAAAAAATGTGGATCCAGAAGTTTTTCGTTTACAAAGAACACTAAATATCAAAGAGGGGTACGTAATTTTTGTCAAAGAATTGTCAAGTATGCGATTATACTCCGCGTAGCTCACTACAGAAATTGGAAAATTGAAGTTTTCTCTACTTTGTCGGCACACTTTCCGATTAACATTTATATAGGCGGATAGATCTCAAACTCTCATAACTAACAGTGTATGATATATGTCTGATATATGTCTATACGACCAATACAATGCTCACAGTGAATGAAAATAATTCAAGACGGGAAGATTTCTATATTAAATTTAGCCGTCGTCGACGTTCTCCATACACTCAGTGTTAAAAATCGGCGACGTCGCGCTCAAACTAACATAGATAACTATTTTCTTCTACTGTGAGCGTAGTATTAGTCGTATGAACACATATCATACACCGTTAGTTATGGGAGTTCTAGATTTATCCCCCTATATGAATTTTAATCACAAAATTTGCCGACATAGTAGAGAAAACTTCAATTTTTTTCTGAAGTGAGCTGCGCGAACAGTAGTTTCCTCCACACCCTCATTAACATTATTTTCTTTTTCTTATAAAATCAAAAGAGTTGATATAGAGCTTACTCAATTCTATTAATTCACATTCCAGATCACACGGAGGTCACACTTCAGTAACTGTAGCGCCTCGATCTGACACTTCCACTTCAGAAGCTGGCTGTCCGGTGGCGTCACCTTCTACTGATATAAATCCATTTGAAGGTGGCGCCTCTGGTACAAGCAGACCGCTAGAGGGCGACGCAAATGGTGCGAAATTGAGTTTATCCGTTGGTGTAGATATTAATCTCCAAACACATCGACAAGGTAAGGGGTAGATTACGTCAGCGATGCAGATTATTAATTAACTTTTCTATAGATATTGTGATTTTATTAATATTTTATGTCAAACCCATTGGTTCTTTGATAATCAATAGTCGAAATTGTAAGCAAAGCAATATTACATGTAGTTGGTTTTTTAAATGATTGTTTATTTGGTGCCATAAATCGGCAAGAAATATACATGTACAAACAGCAATTTTCTTTTGGTGGTTTTTTTATGTATTTTGTTGATCTCATTGATATTGTGGTCTTTATTAATTTTTGTTTCTACGGTGTGAGTTTGTGTTTCTTGTCCCTTTTGTATCTCTTTCTGTATTTTTGCATTGGGAGTTTTTGGATTTTGCTGAGGGTGCTTCAACCGAGTGTTTTTTGAGATCCCCTCCTTTCTTGTGATAAGGAGATGGAAGACCGTAAAACAATTTCCTTCTTCTTTTAGAGTCAAAATCGGAAAACAACAAACCTATAGCCTCTCCATCAGATTCGGAATCATCGGATTCTTCATTAAACTCCAATGATCCTCAGGTTAATCGTAAGTATTTTCATTGATTGTATACATGCGCGAATCTAGAGATGGAAAAATGGATTTGTTCAACTTCGGTTGATCGTTTCTTCAACACATTCGAAAATTTCTGTGGTCAAAATTTTTAAAATGTCTGAAACGTGCGTCCTGTAGCATTATATCCCACCTATCCTGCTACGTCTTTCGGTTCATTTTTGGACATAATAACTTTCATACTCTTTGGCCATATTACACTGTTTAGAATTGAGGATCACTGCCGAGGGTTGAGAACCCGAAACGTGCATGTCTGGTCCTGCTTGCGAATTTATCTGTTCTTAAATGATGCTATTGAATTTGAAGACGTTTACCCACCCTGTTAGAGCGCACGTAGGGGGTTTCGGCTATGTGTCAACAGGGGTTTCGGTTTCGAAGCGAGTGGTAGACGGACGTGGTGAGTTTAAGTTGTATTTATGACTACACAAATCAAGTTTTTCACAAATGGATATGCAGACGGAGTGGAGGCAATCATTTGTAACCTACCCATCACTTCAAATTGTATATATGCGGTCAGGTTCTGCCAAACACTTCGGTACAGTATTGCCGATTGGACAATTTTCAACGTCGCCTCAACATTTTGGCTAATTTTCTTCACTGCTAGAAAGTTCATGTTGCTTGATGAGGTTTTATTATGTCATATTTAAATTTTCAAGTCAAATCGCCGTAAATTTACTCACTAGGAAAGTATATTTCTTCATTAAATAATACTTTTGAGTGGATGAATGCATATGTCCACCGGGGTTTCAGTTCAGGTGTCCGACGGGGTTTCGACGCTTCATCTAGAACAATGCATATAAGGTTATCTCCATATAGGTTAGAAGGTATTGTGAAGTTTCTACGCGAATAAGAAGGGGCGGAGCGTCAGCGAAACCCCTTCTAATTCATATAAAAGCTTTTAAATACATTCAAATGGCATCTAGTTACCACGGTGGCTCAATTGGAAGGACATCCGCCTACCCTGCAGAAAGTCCCGAGTTTGATCCCCATCTCCAGTGAACATTTGTCCAGTTTTACAATATGCATGATCAATTTGAGAGCCTGTGATTGGCTTAGCTTACATTTTACCATCTTATTTAATTTAGATGGCTAAAGTTACCGTATACGTTGACCACGAAAGAGATACTTTTAACTATTTTGTAATGGTATTATAGTGGAAATCAACACTGGACGGGCATGTTAAACCTCACTGCAGCCTCCCCCCTCCTAGAGTGCCATTGTCATTAATTAGGAAATACATTTAATTAAGGCTGCGCACCTAGTTCAATATCATAATATTAGACAACACTAGCGACAGGGGCCTGTGACATGACCGTCTGGTTGGATAACAATATCTATAGGTACAGTTAAGGGAAATAAAAAAAAATCTTAATTTGATTTATATATCCTGATGGAAAGAGGGGGGGGGGGGGGGGGTTCTTGAATGATTTACTGGAAATAAAAGGTCCTTGCATCGATTCCCTGTGGTTCAATATGAAGTTTCTTAAAATTCTGTGCAGTACGTAGTGGCGAAGGAGAAGTTAGCCATGCAATCAGATTCTTCTGCTACTATTGACTGATCGCCTCGAACAACACACCCATAGAAGATAACCTTTTGGCTGGTACTTTTTCCTTTCAAGTTTCGTGACATTCTGTGTAGCAGTTGCAGGGAAGAAGGAGGGGCGGGGGACGTTTCATGAATACGATTTGTGTGCTAAATGTCATTGACGTAGTAATAGTTTACGTTCATGAGTTTGTTATTGTAAAAATGTTTGCCAAAACAACTTTTTTCCCCTCTGTTTCTTTTGTCAGTATTTTTGCCAAATTTCCATTTCAAAAGAAAATACTGATTTTCAATTATGTTTTTGTTGCATGAAAAAACTTTCATTAAATAATTAGCATCACTTACTATATTATGTGTTCATAATCAATAAACATTTTACGCAAGTAATTATTGGACATACTGACGAAGAAAAGATATATTCAACCAGGTTTGTCGATTTAACGGATATGACATACAAATTCTATCTAGAGTCACTTGGCAGGGCATTATGTTGCATTCGTCCTTGTGCCGACATTGCCGTACTGACGGTACCCCTCTTTGTGAACCCACAGTTGCTCTCTGTGCAGGACAGAACAGAGAGAAAGAAGTGTTCTTTCTCTCTGTTCACTCCAGCACAAATTCCTATCATCTTAGAGGCGAGATTGAGGTCCAAATACAGCACTACATTTATGTGTCATCGAGATTTAACTCAATTTATGATGCATTTTTATTTCGAACCGAAACCCCATGTCACACGTGATACCGAAACCCCATGTTACACATAGAGTTTCTTGGTAAAATTTCATTATTTAAAGCATTTAAGGAGAGTTTTTGAATCCATAATGTTTGAAATATGTTTATGGTCTTTGTAGTCCAAGAAACGTGTACAGAAATCCATTTTAATAAGAGATTTTTTTAAAGTCTTCTTTAACTCTTTTGTGTAGAGAGACGGCCAAATCTTACCAGTCGCCGATATTGTACCGGAGTGTTTGAAGTATCTAAAACTATTTGAACGGCTTCAACGTCATTAATAGGTCACTATATAATTCTCTCCTTCTGTGCGCTATACTTTATCACTGTAAAACGGATAGAAATGAAGAAAACTTAATTTTGACTTACAATTGTTGTCCGATCTCCGCTTCAAAACCGAAACCCCTGTTGACTCATAGCCGAAACCCCCTATGTGCGCTCTAACAGGGTGTTACCATACATGCGTTTCTGATTCTCCTGCTTGTCCCCTGTTCAGGTTGAATTGTTCAGCACTGATCCTCGAAAGCATTTCGAGAAACAGATTAATGTTTTGTCTGTGAACAAAAGAAACAATATATTTTAATTTCCTCTATTGGAGATATTTCACATTGTCCAGATCTGTTAAAGTAGTTAAAGTATTCTCTATATTTGTCAAATTTTCTGATATTAAAAATTAATGATGAATTCATGTACAATATAGAAACAGTGAAAAATTCTAACAAGATCATAATAAAGTACTGATTATGAATCAAGACACAATAAAGATTATTTGTTTTTCTCTACAAAATTCATAATAATATTCTCAATATGGAAAATAATCTACGTTTTGGCAAAACCTTATGTCAAACCAGATGTGGCATCGTGTTTCCAATAAAGTTAAGCAGTTTCTTTTGGTATGAATGCCACTGGTCTTCTATCTGTTAGTAACGCATTTATATAGCCAAAATCTCTTATTGATTTACTTTTTTTTCAATTAGCAAAAAGACTTGTAAGCGGTGGAACAGAGCCTCTACCAAGCTATACAGGAGAAGTTAATTATAAAAGTGGACAGATGACACCTGATGAAAATGAGGAAGACACAGAACAGAAAAGGAGCTACCGGAGGAGTATGGGCGACAGTGGATATGATACTAATAAATGACAGTAGCAGATACAGAGAGGGGACCTTGATTCCGCTCTGAATTCAACTAAAAGCCAAAAACAATTACTAAACATAGAAATTCCATAGGTGCTACCCGAACCAGGAACTAGCCCCGTCGCCCCTCACGCTTTTAGACTCGCTAAAATGAACCTCCGTGGATTTCGTGATAGAGATGCTCAGTTCTAATCCAGATGAAAAGAAGTTATTTCAACTCTGATGGAACAGTTTGAAAAGAATGATAGTTGCATATTCAGAAGAAAATGAATTATCTCATTTCGACTTTAACAAAAAGTCAAAGTACGCTTATAATTTGCTGGACATAGAAGATTTTTAGCTGCTATCCGTGGCAGAACTATCCTAGCCCAACTCCCCTTTAAACAAATTGAAACTCCATGGATTTCATAATAGATGTTGCTCAAGTTTTCTAATCCTGGGTGTACAGTTTGAACAGACTTTCGCGTAGTACGTTCTAATGGTTTGGTAGAAATGTGAAATTTTAACGGCATTAGAAATGTTAGGCTATTAGAATTTTGCAGAAGAAAGGTGCTTTATTTTTTCAGATTTTCATTTATTTGTGAAGAGGTAATTACGTGCAATAATTGAAAAGTGTTAGTCCATAGGTTGGAATTAAATTTGTAAATAAATGATGAACGTATCATATTTTCTTACATTTATGCAACGCACAATGTGTATAATTAGTTATATCATCTCGCGAAATGAACAACGGAGAGAACGTACAAATTACTATCTATCTCTTCCTGTACTGCCGACTCCTCAATATTTGAGTATTATGGCAGGAATTTAAAAGCGCAATGCATGTTTGAAAGGAGGGTGATAGTAAAAATGTGAATGAAATAAAAGAGTGAAGACGAGTTACAACAACAGATTAAGGCAGCATACAATGACTATGTAGGAGACATCCTGGGTATCTCCTTACCTTTCTTTCTGTGTTTTATGTATAATTTATCTTGTCGTCTTGTGGGTGTTTTGATGTCTCTATTCACCCATGGTAGGCCATATTTTTTTTCTTACTTAATGGGACGAACTTTGATGTCCCCTTGTCTAAGGTTTGGGTGAATTCAGACCATAGGTCATCAACATCATTGGTTCCTGGAATAAAACTTATCGCTGTACATACGGATGAACTCACGAAATCCGTTCTAGTCCGCTCTTTTATACAGCAGGATTTTTCTGGGATGTTGCCTGTTGATATCGGGCTTAATGGTCACTGATACCAGGGGTTATTGTTTCATCAGTCCAATTCATAGATGGTAAAGGAGCTATTAAGATAAGGGCTTGATTTAGCCTGAAATCCTTCGATTATTTCTCGTACGCTGTCCTTCCAATTTGGGTAAAAGTTGGTCAGGATAAAAATATAAAGTGTTATAAGATTCCTAGTAGGTATTTTATTTAAATAAATTTGTTAAAAGATGTTATGATTACATGTTGAAAAGGTAGGGATGAGATGAAGGAAATTGTCGAATATCGAACGAAAATGCACAAAAAAATGCATTATTTTACCAGGGATGGGGTAATTAAAAATGTAATTGTTATTAATTACAATTAATTACATTTTTTCAAGTAATTGAATGTAATGTGTAATTGAAGATTTTTTCAATTACATGTAATTGTAATTTAATTAATTACAAGGGAAAAACTGCATGTAATTCCAATTACTTTTCAATTACTTTTCAATTACATTTGCATCTTAAAAAAAATGAATACACAGATTGATCTGTGAAAAAATTAACTTGTTGTGTAATCAATTATCATTGAGGTTAGCCTTAGATAATCATAATGGTTAAATAAACAGTTTTACCTGAATGACCACAAGACCTAATGTGACTTATAGTTATCAAAACAAAGTCTGGTTATGTGTTTCTGTTCTAATTAACTTGTTTGTCACTTTTACAATTGGAATAAACCCTCCATTATATACATGAAAATCTTAGAGATAATGCGATTGTACCTGGTTGGTTTAAACAGTATTTATTTATTAATTTACAGTTTATTAAATACATTACAATATTAACAACATGAATATAGAGTAACAAAATGAGAATCTTATGTAAAACTCTCTCCCACAACCTGGTTGTCCACAGTAGAAAGAATTCATGAATAAAATTGTCAAAGGTCACTGTTTACAAATGTGATTTGATCCTAATTTAACAAATTCAGTTGGGAAGACTAACTTATCAAAGACAAGGACAAAATGGCTAGTATTTCTAAGTGCCATGAATTCTTGTGGAAATTTCAAGATGAAATGTGTGCATTGCACATTAATGGTTTCTCAAGAATCTTAAAAGACATTGGACTGTTGAGCGAATATTTTCTTGTTCTTTCTTGCATTTTGTTAGAGACTTGAAATTACCATTCGGGCATTGTTAAAAAATATGCTAAAAATAAATTCATTAAAAAATGAAATGTAATGTGTAATTTAATTAATTACATTTGCAATGTAATTGTAATTTAATTAATTACATTGCCAAAAAATGGCAAAGTAATGTGTAATTTAATTAATTACATTGCCAAAAATTGCAATGTAATGTGTAATTTAATTAATTACATTTCAATGTAATTGACCCCATCCCTGTATTTTACACATTTTTATGTTAAGTATGCTTTTGTGCCTTTTTGTGTCAAAATTGGATAAGAAATTGAATTTGAGGTTAATATATCAATAGATTTGGCAACCTCTAAAATCCGGAAACTGAAAAACGGTTTATTTTGTACATCTCAGTCACTTAGGTAGCTTTCTGGCGCGAGTTACACACGGTGTAGAAAAGGACAACTTTCTCGTTTATTTCCATCCAAACCGTTGAATATTGGATCGTAACACAGTCTGAGTAGATCGTTCCATGATATAAAAAGGAAAAAAAAAAAGGACAATTATAACCTACTTCATCGCTCTAGAGAAAAAATTAAAAATAGTCATCCACTCCCCCTTTTTCGTTTTTCGCTTGTGGGACATTGTTCTGCCCCTCGCTTCAGAACTCCATTTGGCCAGAAAGTATGTTTTATTGATATACACCTTTGGTGAAAGTGGCATTGTAAATCTAGTGGGGGGACGATGTTGTATAAAAACTTTTCCGTTCTCCATATTTATTTCTGTGTAAAAAAAACGCTTATTCTGACCCAAATATCGGTCTTATTTTGAATATATTATCCCATCTGACAGCAGATTCATATGTGGACCAAGTTATTTGTTATTTCTACCGAAAAAATTCTCAAATTTGGCATTTTGAAATTTCGACTCTTTGAAGTCACTTGATAGAAGGATGTTGTTGTAGTATGCTATCTATGGATGACTTCAGTTCATACATACTCTCATCATCTAGCTCTTTGGGCTCATAGTATGCTCCAATGAGCAGGGGCTTTGTGCCTCTTACATGTACTTTAACATCGACCCATAGATTTTCACAGTTGGTGTTGTGTTGTGGCTTAATATCCATTCTCTGTAAGGACCAAAATCGATCGGCACGGCATGTCATGGATTTTGATGATTTTCGGTATAATAGGTATATATTTAAAAGTAGTGACCATGAAAATAGCACTTTTCGGCCAATGTGACCTCTGGTTGTCATGATAACGATGTCATTCTATTTATAGCATTTTTGGGACCATGAAATAAGCCAGCTCCGGAGACTTAGTTGCCATGGATACCACTGGAACAGCTTGTTCATCTTCATATAATCTATTCTTCCTTACATCCATTCTTACTAAGTACACTTAGTTATGTGATATTTATTACAGGAAGCTTATTGTATTAAGCCAAAATAAGTCAAAGTGAAGCGAAAAATAGAGGTGAAAATAAGGGCCAATTTAGTGTGTTTTTGACCATTTTCAATCTTAGATATCACAAAAGGCACCAATAGGAGACCAGTGATTTTCATCAAAGGAAATATATGTTTATTGACAAATAAAATGAACGAAAAATTGGAGTGGGTATATTAAGAGTTTTACCTAAATTCTGTCGTCAAAGACCGTTGCCATGACAACATTAGACCATTTTGCTTGTTTCATATTATCTTTGAAATTGATTGAAATCCTTTTTATAGTTACCTAAGGTTGTCAAAATGTATGCATGTATAGATCTGACTGAAATCTTTTACATAAGCACAATCAAAATATTCAAGGTCATTGGCTTGATGTTCAATGTCATTTATACTTTGAGACTCACATTTTGCATAAAATATTGATTTTTTAAATTTTTTGTTACCAATTTTAATGATTTTTTTATTTGAATATTTTGATAGGTTATATTTATTATGAAAGTACATGAATATAAGAAAGAAACATCTTAGAATTTATTGAACTTGAGCAATTTAATAGGAAAATATTTTTTCGTCAAAAAACAAGAAAATACAGATTTCGTCCCTTTTTTATCAAAATACTCACGAAGAATTTAGATATTCGAAGATGTGAAGAAACGTTATCAATAGTTCTAAGGAAATAGTGATACATGTATCATTATATGGCAAATAACTGTTAAGTTCAATATTTCAAGGTCTCTAAAATATTGGCTCCTTCATTTTATGAAAAATCAGGATTTTTCTTCAAATTTGGTCACTTAAAGTTTAATGACCTTGGAAATGCGTAGGTGACCTTGAAATATTTTCAAGGTCATTTTTATATTAAAACGCTTCTGATAGATGTATACATGAACTTCTGTTTAAATATCATGCATAGATAGTTTGATAGAGGTTGTGTTTAAACTCATCGTATGTGAACCTTTCAGCCGATTGTTGCCATAGCAACTAAATTTGATGCTGCTTTGCATATAAAAGGACAAATTAGCCCAATTAATTTTTTATATTAATGTATAGTTCAAAGATGATACTAATTGGATAACTAGAACTTGGACTTCAAAAATTGGTGCTTTTATGAAATTTTCAACCTTGTTAAACAGTAAAAACATGCAAAAAAGGGTCTTTAAGAGCCCCAAACAGAGCCTTTTTTGCACCGTGTTTTTGCCCAATTTTTCATCTTGTATACAAAAGGCATCCGATATGAATGTAAAAAACTTTACAAATATGCATAATCATAAGGATTAAAAGAAAAAAATCAAAACAATTTCAGATTAAAAACGTACCTGTTTCCATGGTAACGAAGCCTACACTATGCCTCGTCCTATAGATTTTCCCGATTTTTGAAATTTCAGACACGGTAACCATATGGCAACGACAACCGTTTTGAAAAAACTGGGGTTGATTTACATACTAGTACTTCATATTGAATTCCATACCAAAAGTCTCAAAAATCCATGACATGCCGTGCCAACATGTCTTGAAATTCCTTGGTTCTCACAGAGATTGCTGTTAAGATTTGACTATGAGAGTGTTTCTAACCAGGATAAATATGCCACCGCCAGTTGTTTTGGGTTTGGCGATCTCTGATTCGGATTGGGTGGGAATATTTCACTGTCATAGATAGATGGAGAGAGCCAGGACTCAGTCGCGACTACTACATTGTATATCAATAACTGACTGAAGCTGATCTTTTTTGCTCACCACTGATTTGACAATTGATATTAAGTTTCTCGATACTATCCGAAGACTTATGCTTATGTTTTCCCGAATTTCTTTTCGGTGGATTCATGCAAAGGTTGCCCAATGGAAATGTCTGCCCGTGAGCTCCGAGTCATCTAGAAACTCGGGAATGATGCTATATTTATTTGACTAGGAGAGAAGAGACTGCTAGAAAAGTTTGGTAATCCGCAGTTCTGATATACCCATGAATAGCTGTTATTTTCCAGGATATTGTATTTATTTTGACAAATAACAAAAGAAAAATGAGACGTTTATGATTGTTATCATAACAATACATAGAGCAGATCCATGAGCATCCGGAGTAGACTCTGAACATCAATATGTATCCGGATATCCAATACCGACTGATCATTGTATAATTTAGCAAATATTGCATCTTCTCAAGACAAGTCTACGTATTACCTTACTGAGTTACTCCGCCTTGTCGAAACCGCGTCTCCGGTGATATTTCGTTTGGAGACTTTACAGCCAAAAACTCCGAATAAAGTACTAGCAAAGGCGTTTTTTATGTGTTTGAATAATTTTACTCTCATTGGATTGCTTGTATATTAAAGTATAATAGAATATAGACCCTTAACCTGTCGTATATACCCTCCGAGCAAAGCTCACCCGGGAGACGCAGTATTGTGTATGACATCCGACAAGGGGGAGTAAGGAATTACGTACTCTTGTCTCGAGAAGAGTGACGTTACATGCAAGGAATCTACTATACAGATATACAGAACATGGTCAACACAAGCTTATGGTAAAATAATGTGCTCAGCTGTACTAAAATTTATATTCATTCATTCATTCATTCATTCATTCATTCATTCATTCATTCTTTATTTCCTCTATGACATAGATATCAACACAATATAAACAAGAAATTAAAGGTGAAAATTAATTAGAGCATGTGTAGAGAAATGAAACAATACATATGTACATAGTCCTTGAAGCAATTTGACCACTGTCAAATGAATACAAACATCAATTCATATATAGTACTTTTAGAAGTTCATTAAGTAAGTCGCAGTTGCATATTATAATATGCGCACACCGTTCTTATAAACTTGAAATTACATATATTAAAGATCAAACATTAGTATTCGGACAAAAATGAATTGATTTTTCTACCTAACAAAGTATAGTACAAAGAGAGTTCATCAAGACTACAAAGTTCGGCACATACATCTAAATCAAAGTTTTCAATGATAAAATCCCACCATTTTTCTCTATAAAGAAAGGTCGATGCACAAGTGCATGTCACGTGACAGTAAATATTTGTGTATGACAAAGTACACAGACTACATACTTCTGGTATTTCATTTGAAATATAAGTACAAATTTTAGCAATAAACTTGCAAAGTGACATATCGTTAGAATTTAAAGAGATACTCCACAAACTTATAGGATCATGAAATTCAAAAATAGAGCGAAAATCTGTACAACCATAATCTCATTACGTGAATATTTAAATTCATCGTCAAGAGTATTCCTAACAATTCTTTTCCAGAAGATTTTCTCAGGAAAAACACCGTCTCTCAACCATGATTTTAGGTATTCTACCAAATTGTATTTTTGAAAGAGAACAAGTACATCTGGAATAAAACCAAGCTGACGACCTGAGCTAGTTAGGTTCTCTATAAATGAGAATAAACGAAGATGAAAAATTTGCTTAGGTAAAGAGCTGTCACTAAGCCTACATAGACGACCGAAAAATAGGAGTTTTCTTATATCGACCTCTGACATCATCGGTAGTAGTCCAATCATACTCTCTGCCATAGCTGATCGCGTATGCGCCGGTAAGCTTTGCGCATGCTTACTAATGTAATGTTGAAAGGTATTCAACCGTTGAATATCTTTACATGACAAGTTATTCCACAACTCGCATCCATACAGAACAGATGAACGAACAACCGTTCTGTACAGATGAACAACGGAGAGTGGATTTGCGAAGGTTAATAACATACTAGAAATTCCGAAATACGCCTTGCGACCTTTCTCGCATGCCAACATTATCCTTTCTGAGAGGATACATTTATTGTTAATAATGACCCCTAAATGATTGTAGGATTCATTTACGGAAATAATTTCACTACCAAGCTTCCATGTAAAGTTTAGGTTCAAATTGTTACCCATTGCTCGAATGCATATGATACACGATTTATCGGCGTTGAATTTGAATCGCCATCGTATTGAATAGTGATAAGCGATGTCCAACATTGATTGGAGGAGAAATGGCGACATCGCCATACACATGACATCGTCTGCTAAGGTCGGACAATTACTGACAGTATTTAGAATGCCAAAATTTGGATTAGAGACTTGCAAGTCGTTGATAAGGTCATCAATAAATACTAGGTATAGAAAAGTGGATAATACCCCACCTTGTCTGACGCCTTGACCAACCGGAAACCATCTGGATTGAGTGTGGTTCACAATTATTGCACTAGTAGTGTCGGTATGACAATCTAAAATAAGTGACCATAAATTGCCCTCTACGCCAATTTTGTAAAGTTTGACGAGGAGGCCATGTCTCCAGACAGAATCAAACGCCTGTGTTATGTCTAGGAAACAGACATACACATTGCTACCATTTTCAATGTTGTGCAGTATTGTTTCTTGGGCATTGAATGATGCAGTCAGGCAACCCAAGTTTCGTTGAAATCCTTGTTGTTGGAGATTTGGGAAGCTTCCCTTGTCCATTACAAATGTATTAATTCGATCGCTTAGAACATATTCAAATACTTTCAACAAAGAGGATAGAAGTGAGACCGGTCTGTAACTTTTACATGCACATTTATCTTTATTACCCCCCTTATAAATGGGTACAATGAGCCCCTTTTTCCAAGATGAGGGTATTTTACCAACACGTATCACCGAGTTAAAGAGTGTTCGCAGACATTCTATAACCTGGAGTCCACCAAATTTAAGGTGCTCATTAGTTATAAGGTCATGACCAGGCGCTTTTCGGTATTTCAACTTTCGAACGGCCTCGGAAATTTCGTCATTTGAAATATCACCACCTGGTAAGGTTTCAGTGTTAAAACAGAAACGATTCATCAAGTCTTCAAATTCAGCATCGATTGAAGCTTGAAAATCGCTGTCGAACGATTGAGAATCAGGAGTGTATATTTGCTCAAAGTGGTCGGCAAAGGCGTTTGCGACACTATCCGGATCATTATGAGTGTTCCCATTTACGTCTACTATTTCCGGGTAATGACGACATGAGCGTGGTTTTTGTTTCCTTATCAGTCGCCAAAACAGACGCAAATCGCATTCAGCAGATTCATTTATGTCACGGAGAACTTCTGTCATATAGTTTTCGTGAGCAATATCAAGGGCGTTCCGAAAGTCGCGTTTAGCCCTTTTGTACTCACGATAGGAGGTATTGTGCATACCCCTGGGACGTCCTTGACTTAACCATACTCGGCGTTTCGCCCTTTCAACATCATGTAGTGCTTTTACCTCGCGCGTCCAGTCTGGTCTTTTCCGAGGGTTAAATCTTGATTTTGGAATACATTCGTCTGCATGAGTGATTAGAATATTAGTAAAATCACAACAAAAATCATCAATATCCGACAAGGAAAGTAACTCACGTTTGGCTAAATTCTCTTGTAGTACTCTTGTCAATGACTCGCGATATAAATCTACAGCTTTCGGTGAAGCTTTATGCCAGACGGGAAGACAAGCGTTCGAATCGATCAGATTGTGTTGTATATGGTCAAACGAAAAATCAGCTAAGATTGGTAGATGGTCAGAGGTAGACGATCTGCTACCTTCCTCAAGAATTTTGTATGAGGTTAAATTCTTGAGGTCAGATTTATGAAACAGAACATAATCCAACATTGTCTGTTTAGATATGAACGAGTATTGTTCGCCTTCAATATCAAAATCTATCATTGGAATGCTTAGTTGGCACTTTTCAATAAATCGTTTAAAAATGTTCGATTTGGTGGTATTTATACCTAATGAGTCTAAACAACTTGCATTCCAATCTCCTGCAATGATTACGCTACCATATTCTGTGTAATGTAAATACAAACTTTCTAGGATGTTCATTTCATGTACGAAAAGATCAATATCATTATCAGAAGGTAGATAAACACCAAAGATGTATAAACATTTACCATCACAGCTTTTTAGTTGTATACCTACAATTTTATCTGAATGAAAATGAGAAATTTCTTTTACAGCAAATTGTAAATTGTTCTTTACCAACACCCCCTTTCCCACAAAACCTTGACTGAGTCTTTATAGCGCTTGAGTTTTGACATGGATCAAGCTTAATAAAGCTCTTATAGTTATGATGGATTGTATCCATATAAGTGTCTAACTCTTCTCTAAGCTTATGCTCCGAGATAACTGCAACATCACATTGTGTACTTTCTAATAAGTTTGAGAGAGACATCGTAGAGGAGATAACTCCCCGAACATTCCATGACATAATTAATACCATAACTAATGAAAATATTAACACAGTGTTCGACAGTTTCATGATTAGGTTAGAAAGAAAACACTGAAATAGAGTAAAATGTTTTCTGTTGGGCATATTATATTAATGTGCGTTCCAATCATCATCATCATCGTCGTCAAAGTCCTGGTTGTCATAGCGCGCATTATATCTGTCCCATTGACTCTTGCTCATCCACTGACGACATTTGACCCCTTTGGGCCAAAAACCTTCAGATTCGATCTTTCGAGCGTGTCCGAACGGAACGTTTATTTTTGCGGATAGCTGGTGCCAACCGGCTTTCGGTTTAAACATACGTATATGTGTGATTCTGATGCCTTTGCTGGCTGCGAAGTTCAGGATACCATCTTGTGTAGTTCTCCGATCTATTCTCGAGAGATAAAAACGTGCCTTCCGTGTATAAGATACCCCACGAAAGAAATTTTCGTTGTTGGATGTATCATCTTCGAGATTATCGCACACCGACAAATCAATATCAGGAACCGTGAATAGGTTCTCGTTCCTAGAGGTCACACCTGTATTCAAAGGAGTGTTTGATCGTTGAGCTTCGGTCGACTCATTATTTGACGCTTGAGCGGGCACACTTATCTGTACTCTACTAGTAACTTTAGGACATGGAGTATTCGTCGAACTAATTGGGGTACTCGACGGGGTACTATGACTCGACGGGGTACTGGTAATCGATGCATATGTTTGCGCTGGTGTATCCGATGACGGCTTTGTATAGTCTTCACATATTTTCGAGATGTGCGTAATTTCACACGTGACCGTCTTGACATTACTGGCTAGAGAACCGGAGAGAGAACTCAGATCTCCGACCCGATTTACGTGATCCTCCATCCCCTTTTTAAATTTCAGTTGATCGCACTGTCTCTCGTCCCCTTGAGACTTCATATGATTAATGTCCTCTTTAAGAGACTTAACTTCGTTTCTCAAAGATGAGATTGTATTCTCATAAGACACTTTATCCTTTTCTAAGGTATTAACCCTCTGAACTAATGCATGTATTGCGGATCTCATTTCGACTAGGTCACCGCGGGGTACATCTAGGGACATCGTGATTCTCTGTTTATCGAATACTTCTTCGATATTTCCCCTCTCACCCTGTAGAAACATGTACATAGTAAAACAGTCGTAAGCATATTTCTCAACACTTGTGCTGCGTTTTGTGGTTTTCCTCGAAACTAGCCTCCCTTGTGGGCACCTGCTCATAGATTTACACCTCGCACATAGGGTGTTCCTGTACCACATTATAAGTTGTTCATTACCCCTCAAAAGGTTCAAAAGTTTTTCAACATAGAGATCTTTGGGTAGATTTATCAGTTCATTATCAATACGATGAATATCATTTTGTTGAAGCATAACGTAAGCTTCCTGGCTACTCTGTGTTACAAAACATTGAGACATATCAAGTGACTGGTCAAGCACGGAATGTCCGTAATCGCCATGTTCACCGCCATGTTCACCACTGGTCAGGGCATTCACGATATCAGTATTGTGAGGCTCATAGTTACAACTAATGTTTTCATTGATCAAACCTGTGTCATTTATAGTAACAGGACAACTTGAATCAGCTATCAATTGGCTCCCAACTGGTTGCATTCCACTAGAATCACTGGTTGCACCTGGAGCCGAGGTGACTCCACCCGCACTGCTTGCCGCCATTTTTTTTCAGATATGAACTATGTAATCACTTTTCAAGTAGAGTTCCGAGGCGAAAGTCACTAGTTTCGGTACATGTATCAATGGGGTTCGAGGTGCAATGGTGTCGGAACACTTTCAGGACGATTTTGAGGGTTTTTGGGTGATAACTCCTCTGTCCTTTAATGGAAAACATTCAAATTCCTCTCAAACAATAATTTTCCCTTCTCACAGATCGATACTCATGTATAAAGAAAATAATAAATCACTAGCTATCAAGGAATAGGGTTTCTGTACCGATTTTATGACACTATATTTCGGCCAATTTTTGCAAATCACTGCAACCAGGGACGTATATTTTAATGTACGTCCCTGCTGCAACAGTTTCCGGACTTGATTTTAAAGCTGTCAATCTCAATCAATTTCGGGTCAAACTGAATGATTTTTATTTCATTTTCTTCAAATGACTGTGTAAAAATAAGCTTGAACATGGTACCGAAACTTCTAAAATCACATACATTAAAAAAGGATGGTTCTCGGCGACTTCCCAACGGGCGCGATATTCAACGGGTCAGAAAGGAGTGAAAAGGTGGGATAATAAAGCAACTAAGATGCAAAAATTTATTATGATGATTCATAATTTTAATTCTCCATTTAAAAATATACAAAATTGTCTTAAAATTATGAAAAAAAGTTCCTTAAATGACTGTCCGGAAACTGTTCTGATACCAGTGATCAATTAAAAGGAATGCACATACTCTTCTTAGCATTTTGGAAACAACTTCTTGGATTATGTCGGCAACTGGTCTAGTGGTAAGGGGGTTGGGCCAGTGACCGCAAGGTTGCTGGTTCAAACCTCACTAGGACCACGGGTCGGCCGACATATACTGCTGTATGTTCTGTGTCAATACTGAAATTCCTACATTTCTACTCAATATTTCGGAGCTTTCATTTGATATCAAACTTTGTCATCAACTTTTCCCAGAACTAAACTTGAACCATGCATTAAAGATATCTGCACACAGTGGTATCGTGTTTTACGTAATGTTGTAATTTCTGTATAGAATATTATAAACAATATCAATTTTTGATATTTAACTAGAATTATGAAAATGAATATGCAATGAGCATGTTGCATGCTTGACCATAATAATGTGACCTTGACCTTTATTGGGTGTCGAGTTATACTGTATAATTCCTGCAGGTTTATTTGTAGAATAAATATGCATATAAAATATGCTTCATACAATAGATGTACAAACAAACAGACGTACATGTATCAGCAGAAATCCTTACAAACGTGCATCACATGACCTCAATAGCATTTAAGATTTTCTACAAGGAAGTGTAGATATCTACTCTCTCCAAGCAACATAACTCTGTAGAGCAAAAAGGAATAGTACCAGTTTGCCGTGCACTTCTCTCTCATAGTCCTCGTATGCTCAACTAATGGAATTCCAAGGCCTTACCTTGTAATGCACTAATCTATTTGTAAAAGACAAACTAAAGAGAGAGTTTGGTCGTTGCTTTAATTTCAGCTAAACAAAATACTGTTTTTTGGTGTACAAATAATTAATCTTTGCACAAACGCACACATTTAACACTTACATAAACTAGAGACTTTGACACACTATTTCATATGTACATGTACAATGAGACATTTTAAGCATAGAAAAGCTGAAAGCACCTTAATTTTACTACCTATTATTTTTTTCTGGGGTATTATTAGGCTATGAACATCATGTATAAACGAAGTCAGACAATATTTTCCTTCTCAACCATATATACATGTATATTTCCAAAATATATGTAATATAATTTATTCATTTGTTTTTTTTTTTTTATGTACTTGTGTCCGAACGGAATGAGGGACGTACTGTCCCTTGTTCCGTCTGGATACAAGTACATATTCGTGTATCCAGAGGGCTCAAGGGGTGTACTGTCCCTTCCGCTGGGTTTAAACACGTTTAGTGTCGTGGTCGCTTGTACCTTTTTTTGTGCTTTTATATATATATATATATATATATATATAAAAAAATACTCAACAAAATCAATCATGTTAAAAAGGATCAAACTTAGTTTATTTCAAGACACCAACTTTCAAAATACACACACAAAATCAGTAAATATGACCAAAAAGATCAAATATGTACTATACATAATGTATTTAATTCATTCATTGTGCATAATAAAACTCTGACGGGTTGATTTATTAGTCATATATTTCTTATTAGTTCTTTTGAGTTTGACTTACATGTATGAACACAATGGTGATACTTTAACAATTGACCCTTCCAATTGCGGGAAAAAAATGCAAAATGTCGTGACGTCACAATGCTTTTACCTCGAGCAAACAAGCTTTGAACCTCGGTCAAACATCGAAATTGCATTGTGACATCATGGAATTTCTCAATTTTTTTCCCGAGTTCAGAGGGGTCTATTAATCATGTAACTTTCCAGTAGTTCCTCACGTGATTAGGTTATACATGTATATCACATCACTTTTGTCTTTCTCCGCTTCTTCTCACAATTTGATAACATATACTGAGCAAAACATTGCATAAGAATTAGCACAAGAGATTGTACTGGTTGGAAAAAATTTTTATTTTAAAAAAAATCTTGGAAACAGTTATCCAAATAAGCTCCATGAACCGATCTATATTCCAAAATTAGCCATGATCAATATGCGACATTCATTCTAATGGGCACTAAAGTCAGTTTAGTATCAACGTATGGAATGTCTTATACATGATTCAGATTGTCATGTTATTACAAAAGCTTTGATTTTATTTGAGCAAGATTCAATTACACCTAGAATACTGATACACATACTTTACATTCATGAGATTTCATATATAAATTTCAAACTCTGATCATTGATGCGAAAATCATATCAAATTTGAAATGTCTAATATCACACCTTGTAGGACTTATTAATTAGGACGTCACAATTAAATTATCTTATTACATCCAGTAGGTGTTGGTAAAACAAATTTCCCAATTCCATATTACTATTTGTGTTCATCAACTCATGATACATAGATATTTATACATAAACATAAAAGTAACAACATTGTAGCATTGACTCTCTTTAGTAAAAATTCCGATTTCTAGAGACCTAATTTCTAAAAATAATTCTTTACACGATTGCAATGAAAAAAAAAATGTTGCAAAGCTGAAGTAATAAACTGAGCTTTTGGTAGTTTTCAAAATTCAGAGCAAAACTTAATATGGAAAAGTACAAAATCCTTTTGGACAAGTACATAATCATTCATATAAAGATGTATCAAATTGGCACTGGTTTATCTCAATCCTCAATGATTTTAAACTCCATGGTAACATAGGCTAAGATCAGCATAATTCAGGTTTTGTGTCTATGGCAGAAATCGTATCCATGCTGTGACGGTAGTCGACACGGAGTACCTGCTCTCGTTATACCTTTACACAGGGAACTAACACGACTCAACACAGACGGTGTGGAACTTCTGCTGTTGGAAGAAAATAAAAGTCATAATAAGTGATTTTATATAAATTAAGAATGGATAATATACATTATATGTGGATTTGTAGTCAATTAAGAATAAAACCTGTGTTTGTGAAACACGAAATGCCCCTGGAGGCATCTTTGCCAGTATTAACAACATTTTCTCTTAAGTACATGTAGGTCAAAATTAAAGGGCGAGAGTTAATGATAAAAGTTTTTCAAAATTGGGTCAAAGATCAAGGCCATGAGGTTAACAATTTTGGTATTGATGGAAAGGATTCGTCACAAGAAATACACACTTGAAATATGAAAGCTGTATCACCTTCCATTCAACAGTTACGCTCAATGTTAAAGTTTTTCAGAAGTAGGTCAAAGGTCGAGGTTAGGAGGTAAAAAATTTTGATATCGATGGAAAGGTCTGGTCATAAGGAATAATCATGTGAAATATGAAAGCTCTATATCCCCTTTCCGTTCAAAAATTATGTCCAATGTTAAAGTTTTTCGGACAAGCAGACAAACAGATGGACAGGCCAAAAACTATATGCCCCCAAATTTTTGATTCCAGGCACATAAAAATATGCATGAAAGTATATCGATTGGAGGTATAAAACTAATCTTTTGAATTGTTGTAGTTAAGGTAAGACAGGACTTATTAGAGTGACTGAATTTCTGATACCTGCTTGGCTTTCAATTTAATATCTGAAGTGTCTGCATATCCAAGATTTTCCTTAAATTTTTACAGAATTTTTATTTTTGAAAATGTTTTCCAACCAATCCCAAAGTGAAGATTCTTCATGAATTTTCTTCATATTTTGTTGGTAAAAAGTTACTAGTGATGGGTTACAATTTGGTTGATATTTAGTTGGTATTTGGAGAATTCTTCTTGATATTTTTAGCTTCATAATCATGTATAACACGAGAAAAAGCATCGTTTGCCAATGTTTTGACATTTCCCTGTAAATCGAATTGCATGTATTAGTAGAATTTATTACGAAGGATCAAATCCTAGAACAATAGGATTGATGCTGTACCGATATAACTTACCTTGTTCTATTAAGTCGTGTAAAAGGAGATGAAGGACCTGGTACAGGTGTACTATGTCGGGAACTGTTGTTATCAAAATGTGCGTTTATATACCTCCGCACATGGTCATAGTCCTCAGGCTGAAATATAAATGCAAATAAAATTTCTATAAAAAAATAGTTAAAGATCAAATTTTATTTAAATGAATGGGCTAATAACAATATCAAAGAGTCTGTGTACAGCGTTTATTAAACAATATATATTTTCAGGTAATTTTTGCAAATTTGCTTGTAATGAATTTAGCTGAAGGTAAACATATTCTTGACAACTCTTGCCAATAGGGATACTGTACTCAATAAATCAGGATGTCTTACACAATGACTGCCTCTTCATATACATGTTTCAATACAGGTATGGGGTTTCTAGACCTCTGTAATTAATTTGAAGACCTTTATGATGATGATGATGCAGCAGAATAAAATCACTCATGTATTGTATCTTAGTGAACCCCACCTCCCCCTTAAATACCCCATCTACATTTTCTTGACTTACTGTTGAGGAATCAGGCCTTGGTGGGAGTAGCGATTCTGAGTCGACATCTCGTCTTTCTCGTATAGGTGACGGCAGGGAAGAATTAGAGGAATGTAGACTGGTACTTACTAAAAATATCAAGATTAGCAAAATATTAACTTTTTTGTTTTTAGAAAACAGCACAGACATGTATACATTACACGGAAAATGACATTTAGTGTGTAACACATAACATAGAGTAGTATATATTGACAGACCCACAATACTAGAGTGGCTTGAACCACAGACCTTTCTGTCACTGGTCTGGCACCTTAACCACTACACCAGATGCCGATGAAGCATTTACAGTAAATGTGGAAATTTATGAGTTTTACACAATTTTATTTTCATAAATGTAAATAACCCCTCGTGAAAATTACAACCAGTATAAACAAATAAAGGGAATACTCCCCATTTCCCCAAAATTACCCCTATGCGTACTGTTGTAAAAGCCATTTTGTGTAAATTTCCCCCAGTGAAAATAACCACGTTTACAGAACTTCTTTGTATACAAACATTGGTACGTGTATGTCTTTATGCATATATGTTAAATACAAAGAATTGATTAGCTTCTTTAACATTTCATCAAAGGGTCTAAAAGTAATAAGGGGTCTCAAAGTACAGAGGGTAATATATTTGAAAACTAGAAACAAATCAATTTTGGCAAATTCGCTCTTAAACCAGCATTTAAAAAATTTTGATGCTTTTAAAACTGATTTTAAAATCCTGTATTTGTCTGCAATTTTAGACGCATATTATTAATTCTGTTTGTTGAAAATAGTGGATCTATTTATCAACAATGCTAATATTTCCATTGTGCTAAAATTACTTGATATACATGTATGGTGAAACTTTCCCTGTGATGTTGACAATACTCAATATCAAACTTACATGTATTTTGTACATTTTCCAGTAGTGTATGAAGATTTTGTAGCTCTGCTGTGGTGTATCTGGCAGGAGTTGTCCCCCCTGTGGATTGAGGACCACACCCTTGTGTCAGGAATGCTGCATGGTTCCCATAATGCTTAGGTCTCCATATATGGTACATAATGTTGGCTGAAATAAGAAGTATACATATATAGAAATGTTTAAACATACCCCCCCCCCACCCACATCCTAATTTCTACCAGGGGTTAAAGGATACACCAAAAGTTATTCGCGATATATTGCGGTATTTCATTGGCTGTATTGCGATATATTGTACAGTTTCTTTTCATTTTTATCAATTTTTATGTAAAATCAGGTTCCTCTTTGTATGTTTGTCCATACTGTTTATATTTTCTGATTGAATTTCAAATTGTAAATGTTATTTGCTTGCAAAAATATATTAAGTCGATGAAAAAAGTTGTATTGGGCTTGGTTGCGCCTTGCCCAATACAACTTTTTTCATCGACTCAATATATTTTTCTGTATCCCCCTGTAAAACACTGTATAACTAATACTAACTATTCTCCAATGGATTCCATCTCAGATACACGACTCCTACTATGTAACTAAAGTACTGAAAACTTTGTCCAATTCATTAATATTTGTACCAAATCATCATCATTAAAACATCATTTGATTCCATAAAACAGAGAATATTTGAACAAATAATGTATCAGTAAGTTTGTGTCTGTTGTTTCCACGTGTCTTACCTAAGATAAGGCAGACTGTCAATTCCTGGAAGCTGAGCCCTTCATGGTGTCTTATCTAAGCTATCCCGTTAGCTAGGCATGTTACAAGGATAGCAAACCAAATACAAAGCATTGTGGTCCCCCGCTTTTGGGTGTTTGTCTTTAAACCCCCCCCCTTATTTTTAATTCTTCATAATATGTCTCATGTCTTATCAAAATTCTTAATATCAAAAGTTTAAACTCCAAGAAAAGGTCAAAAGGTCCAAGCTTTTGTTACCAAGAGAAGGTCTTATAAAAAGAAATGCACATGTGAAATATGAAAATCTCATCATTAATATCACAGCCCAATCACTAACCATTCAAATGTTATGGTCAAGGTTAAAGTTTTTTAGAGGTAGGTAAAACTCCTAGGTCAAGGCCACAAGGTCAAAATTGTTGTTATCCATGGAAAGGTCAAGTCACAAGGAATACACATGAGAAATATAAAAGCCCTATCACTTACCATTCAATAGTTATGGTCAAGGTTAAAGTTTTTGAAAAGTAGGTCAAACTCCAAGGTCAAGGTCACAAGGTCAAAATTTTTGGTATACATGGAAAGATCTTGTCACAAGGAATACACATGTGAAATATGAAAGCTCCATCACTTACCGTTCAAAAGCTATGGTCAAGGTTAAAGTTTTAGTGACTGATGGACAGACAGACGAACAAACCGGTTTTGATGTCCCCACACTTTTGTGAAAGCTGGGGACTGCAAAATGATACAAAGATTTTACCTAAGATAAGGCAGACTACAATGCCTGTCAGTTCCTGGAAGCTGAGCCCCTCCTGATGTCTTATCTAAGCTACTCCGTTAGCTAGGCATGCTACCAGGATACCTGGATAGCAAACCAAACAAAATGATACAAAGACTTTACCTAAGATAAGGCAGACTATAACGCCTGTCAGTTCCTGGAAGCTGAGCCCCTCCTGGTGTCTTATCTCCGCTACTCCGTTAGCTAGGCATGCTACCAGAATGGCAAACCGTGAGAATCGTGGGAGATTGAGGTACGCGGCCAATAACATGATGAGGAGGTAAAATCCCACATGTTTTCCTGTGTGAAGGATTAAAGCCAGCTTCTCCTCTGGAAAATAAAATATAACATTGTAATTGTTGTCCGAGGGGCTTTACAAAATGGATAAACTCAATTTTGCCAATTTCATTTTGAGAAATTTTATGTTAAATTGATAATGTTCAATATATAATATATCTTCCTTAGCCCTAAATTTTGGTTTAAGTTATGATAGTTGTTGGTGCACAAATCAAAAATCAGGACAAACTCTTTAAGGTTAGGCTCTTTCTATGTTAAAATAGTGAGAAGTTGCTATCATTTAACATTGAGCCTATGGAAAGCTAGGTGATGTCACATTTACAATGACCAATTTATTGAAAGTATTTCATAGTAATGTTGTCAAAATCGTGATTAACTAGTCTGCCAAGTGACTCCCAGCACGGACGTAGATATATCTAAGAAGTACAAATGCCACTCTAGGATATTGATATGAAACAGTTTCATTCTTTTTATACAACATGTACAACATGATATGACAGAATTTTTTCAGGGAGCATAACTAATAGAAATTAAACAAAATGTTTTTCATAAAAAAAACAGATGTCTCCCCCCTCCCTCTAAGTTACTTTGAGCTTAGGCCAAAATGCAAAATGATGTGAAACCTTTGAGTCATGGGCAACATCATACTAAAACATGAAAGTGATTCATTACATTGTTTGAGGTAAAGGCTAAACATGATTGGCATATACAATTTCATTATAAGCATATTTAAAGAAATTGACTTTGGTCACATGACCTTGGATATAGGTGATCTGAAACCTACACTCACTGACGAGGGTTAAGTACCCGAAACATGCATGTCTGGTCCATACAGCAAACTTATCTGCTTTTAAATGATGCTATTGAATTTGAAGACGTTTAACATTGTATGGATCATGAGCAACAAAAAACTGAATTAGTGATTGGATACACAGTTCAAAATATAAAGCCTAAACATTATTAGAATAGACAATTTCAGCCTGGACATGCTTAGCATATACAATTTCATTACCAAAGTAAGAAGCTACCTTAACCATGTGACGTTGGGACAATGTGATAAGAAACATTTAGTCCTTAGAAACAACATACTAAAATATGAAAACAATTGTAAGAAGGGTTCAGGAGATATAGCCCAGACAATATTAGTATGCACAATTTCATTAAAAAGAACTAAATGATCTTGACCTTGGGCACATGACCTTGGGTCAAGGTGATAAGAAACCCTCCAATCCTGAGCAACAGCATACTATAGTATAAGAGTGATCCAGTATACGATTCCACAATTATAGCACAGACTCAATAGCATTTACAATTTCATTAAAAAATGTAATACTTGACCTTAGTCATATGACCTTTGATCAAGAAGGTGTGAAACCTTTGGGTCATCAGCACCATCATACTAAAATATGACGTGATCCGATCACGGTTCAAAAGATTAAGCCTGGACATAATACATGTAACAAATACAATTTAATTTAGAATATACTAATTGACCTTGACTTTGGTCACATGACCTTGAGTCAATGTGATGTAAAACCTTTACGTGATAAGCAACAACATACTAAAATATGAAAGTGATCCGGCAAACGGTTCAAGAGATATAGCCCGGACAAGAATGTATGCACAATATCATTAAAAATGCACTAAGTGACCTTGACCTTGGTCACATGACCTTGGGTCAAGGTGATGTGAAACCTACGGGTCATAAGCAACAACATACTTAGATATGAAAGTGATCCAGCAAATGGTTCAAGAGGTATAGCTCGTACAGGAATGTATGCATAATTTCATTAAAAATGCACTAAGTGACCTTGGTCACATGACCTTGGGTCATGGTGATGTGAAACCTTTGGGTCATAAGCAACAACATACTAAAATATGAAAGTCTTCTGGCAAACGGTTCAAGGGATATAGCACGGACTGGAATGTATGTACAGTTTCATTAAAAATGCACTAAGTGACCTTGACCTTGGTCACATGACCTTGGGTCAAGGTGATGTGAAACCTACGGGTCATAAGCAACAACATAATAAAATATGAAAGTGATCCGGCAAAGGGTTCAAGAGATATAGCCCGGACAGGAATGTATGCATAATTTCATTAAAAATGCACTAAGTGACCTTGACCTTGGTCACATGACCTTGGGTCAAGGTGATGTGAAACCTTCGGGTCATAAGCAACAACATAATAAAATATGAAAGTGATCCGACAAACGGTTCAAGAGATATAGCCCGGACAGGAATGTATGCATAATTTCATTAAAAATGCACTAAGTGACCTTGACCTTGGTCACATGACCTTGGGTCAAGGTGATGTGAAACCTTCGGGTCATAAGCAACAACATACTAAAATATGAAAGTGATCCGGCAAATGGTTCAAGAGATATAGCCCGGACAGGAATGTATGCATAATTTCATTAAAAATGCACTAAGTGACCTTGACCTTGGTCACATGACCTTGGGTCAAGGTGATGTGAAACCTTCGGGTCATAAGCAACAACATACTAAAATATGAAAGTGATCGGGCAAAGGGTTCAGGAGATATAGCCCAGACAGGAATGTATGCATAATTTCATTAAAAATGCACTAAGTGACCTCGACCTTGGTCACATGACCTTGGGTCAAGGTGATGTGAAACCTACGGGTCATAAGCAACAACATACTAAAATATGAAAGTGATCTGGCGAAGGGTTCAAGAGATATAGCCCGGACAGGAATGTATGCACAATATCATTAAAAATGCACTAGTGACCTTGACCTTGGTCACATGACCTTGGGTCAAGGTGATGTGAAACCTTCTGGTAATAAGCAACAACATACTAAAATATGAAAGTGATCCGACAAACGGTTCAAGAGAAATAGCCCGGACAGGACCTTGGGTCAAGGAGATGTGAAACCTTCGGGTCATAAGCAACAACATACTAAAATATGAAAGTGATCCGGCGAAGGGTTCAAGAGATATAGCCCGGACAGGAATGTATGCATAATTTCATTAAAAATGCACTAAGTGACCTTGACCTTGGTCACATGACCTTGGGTCAAGGTGATGTGAAACCTTCAGGTCATAAGCAACAACATACTAAAATATGAAAGTGATCGGGCAAACGGTTCAGGAGATATAGCCCGGACACGATGTGTGACAGACGGACAGACGGACAGACAGACGGACGACGAAGGCAAAACCAATATGTCTCCTCCCCGTTGGGGGGAGACATAATAAAACCTGTGTTTGTGAAACATGAATGCCCCGTTGGCATCTTTGTCAGTAAAACAGATAAAAAGTAGTTTCAAATTTGAGGTCAAGGTCACAAAGTCAAATTTAGTATCCATTGAAAAGTCTTGCCACATGGAATTCATACGTGAAATATGAAAGCCCTATCACTTACCATTCAAAAGTTATGGCTAAAGATAAAATTCTCGAAATTAGGTCAAACTCCAAGGTCAAGGTCACAAAGTCAAAAATTTTGGTATCCATGGAAAGGTCTTGTCACAAGGAATACACATGTGAAATATGAAAGCCCTATCACTTACCATTCAAAAGTAATGCCCAAGGCTAAAGTTTTTCAAAAGTAGGTCAAACTCCAAGGTCAAGGTCACAAGGTCAAAAATCTTGGTATCCATGGAAAGGTCTTGTCACAAGGAATGTACATGTGAAATATGAAAGCCCTTTCACTTACCATTCAAAAGTTAAGCCCAAGGTTAAAGTTTTTCAAAAGTAGGTCAAACTCCAAGGTCAAGGTCACAAGGTCAAACATTTTGGTATCCATGGAAAGGTCTTGTCACAAGGAATGATCATGTGAAATATGAAAGCCCTTACCATTCAAAAGTTATGGCCAAGGTTAAAGTTTTTGCAGACAGACAGACAGACAGACAAACAGACGGACAGACCAAAAAGTTTATGCCCCCGAATCTTCGATTATGGGGGCATAAAAGTGTTCTCTTTTCTGAAAATTTCAAAACAGGAAAACATGGTGTGATCAAAGATTACATAGCTTGCCATAGCAGGTTTTTGTCAAAAATCAAGTAGAGCAAGTGACCATATTTTGCCGTATTTTTCATATATTTCTTTGAAAATCTCTAACTTGGAGGCCAATTCAATAATTGCTTTTGTTAGAATTTAATTTAACTCCATTCTTGATGGGAAAACTACAAAAAGAATTTATTTTACGCACTTCATTGTTTCCTTATAAAACGTCAAAATATTTCGTTTCCATGTTTTGGGGATGACCATATTTCAGTGTTTTTGTTGATATGTATCCTATTTACACACAAAAGGACAAAAATTGTGATTTCATTTTCAGGATATGTTTCGTCACCACTACTTCTATGAAATCATGCCAAATGAAATGTTTTCTTTTTTTTTGGTTTTTATGAAAATTTCGGATGTTTACGTCTAAAATTTGGTGTTTTCGTTAAATTTTCCCCATTTTGTGGTATTTTTAGTCAAAATTGAGTGCAGGATATATTACAATTTATCAAAACATGACTACTACAGTCATATATGAAAGGATATAGAAAAATAAACTTGATGAACATTTCCGATAACCAGTGAGAAGCAATTAACTATGAAACGGCGAAATATGGTCACCAGCAAAATATGGTTCCTCGCTCTAACTTCTAAAATCCAAAAAGAATTTTTATGACTCTATGCATCTTATACTTGTCCTATCCCTAATGAGCTAAAGATACAGCCAAAGTATGAGTAATTAAAAAGGAGGTTAAAGGTTAAAGTCACTACGTTAATGGTCATTGTTTTAAAGAAAATGAAATATAAATTTCTTTCCCTTATAAATAAAGGGATGAAGACCAAACTTATTTATCAAAAGTAGGTCAGAATTCAAGGTCAAGGTACTTTGGTTTTTAAAAGTCATGGTCTCAAATGAGTGGTCTCATCACAAGGTATCTACACGTGAAATATCATAACCATACTCATCATGGTAGAAAAGGTATAGCCCAGAGTAACAATTTTGAAAAGTGGGTCAAAGTCCAAGGTCAAGTTTATTAGGTCAAAGGTCATAGTCTCTTCACAATGTATCTACATGTGAAATATCAAAGTCCTCCGCTGAAACTTCGATATAGCCCATGTTAAAATTTTTGAAAATGACATCAAAGTCCAAGGTCAAGGTCACTAGATCATAGTCTCAAATGAAAGGTCTCTTCACAAGATATCTTCCCTTGAAATATCAAAGCCCTACCCCTTATTAGTTCATGAGATATAGCCCAGGTTGAAGTTTTGTCTATGGACGACAACCACAACGCCGAGGGTATGGCATTAGCACCAACTACAGTACATGGACTGCTTACCAGAGCTGCCAAGTATTTGTGAGAACCAGCTGATTTTCTGTTCCAGCTGTGCTTGCATGTTGTTTACTGTTGTCATAAGTGCCCATACAGAGGAGTTGATCTTATTGACATTATCGAACATCTGCTCATAATACTTTGTTATTTCTTGATGGTTCTGTAGCAACCGCTTAGCACTGTCGTCTGTAACACAGGATTAAAAAACTTTTTAAAGATTACCACTTATGGATAAATATATAATGTAGATCTTACAAATCATATATCTTGAAATTTGTAAACATTTCCTCCAACAAAGTAATTAAACTTGTAGTCTTTAAATCAAGTGTATGTGCACTTATTTTAGCGGGATTCATATTTTGGCGGAGTCAGCCCTGCTAAGACTGTGCTAATTCAAGAATACCCAAAATCATGAATCTCTTATAGATAACTGTGGAAAATAAGTCAAAGCACTAATTCATGATTATGCTAATCTGTCAATTTACCCAATTATGCTCTGTTTCCGTAAAATTTTGTTGCGCTAAAATAAGCACACATACTGTACATGTATATACCTAAAGAAACTGTGATCAAAACTGATTTGCAGAAAAGGAGAACAAAACTATTACTTCACAGAACTGTATAAATACATCTCAAGAGTGCCACAAAAGCAAAATGTCTGAAGTAAAAATGGCGGCAAACCAGTTCTGTTTCTTTAAAAGAAAGTAAACACGTTATTATTAAACTAAAAATGGTTATTTCACTTTGACATTTGTTTATTCATTTTACTACTACAACACCATCTATGTGTACCTAATTTGTTTATTCATTTTACTACTACAACACCATCTATGTGTACCTAATTTGTTTATTCATTTTACTACTACAACACCATCTATGTGTACCTAATTTGTTTATTCATTTTACTACTACAACACCATCTATGTGTACCTAATTTGTTTATTCATTTTACTACTACAACACCATCTATGTGTACCTAATTTGTTTAATCATTTTACTACTACAACACCATCTATGTGTACCTAATTTGTTTATTCATTTTACTACTACAACACCATCTATGTGTACCTAATTTGTTTATTCATTTTACTACTACAACACCATCTATGTGTACCTAATTTTTGCAGTGCGTCCTGTGCCTTATCATGAATTTTGTTAAGATCGTCTGTAATTTTGTCGTGATTTTCCTGCTGTGTTTTACTCTGCTCAAAAATTTTCTTTGAAGTAGAATCTACAAATAAAAAATAAACAAAAACAAATCAGTTCATATGTGTTTACATTAGAATTGCTATAAAGAAGATTTATCTTTCTTTGACCTTGTATTTCATCATCATAATCATAGGAAAGAATTCTTTCTTATAAACATAGGTAACTAACTGTCTTGTACATCTATATATGAATTCACAATAACAAATATGAGTTTACTCTTGGCCAAATATAAATTATGAAAGACTATTTTTCTTCATTTCAAAATCTATTTCTTCATCCATTTACATGTAAATGACTTCTTGTTTTGAAATGAAAATGTCAATACATGCTGCATTGTCATATTATCATTTCTTAAGCCTGTCCCATGTTTGACCAGGATATGTGACCCTGACCCTGACCTTTACCCTGACTCCTGAGTGTGTATTGTATTTCATCATACTTGAACACTTCTGTTAGTTTAATTGTAGTATTGTGTAAATAAAGAAAGGATCTGTCTGTTAGGATATGATTAGTTCATAAACAGACTGAAAGTCAGACATATGGCTGGATAGTCAAAGTATGGACAGAAAGACAGACAAATGGCTGGATAGAAATAGTACGGATGGAAAGACAGACATATATGGCTGGATAGACAAAGTATGGACAGAAAGACAGACATATGGCTGGATAGACATAGTATGGATGGAAAGACAGACATATGGCTGGATACACAAAGTATGGACAGAAAGACAGAGGTATGGCTGGATAGACATAGTACGGATGGAAAGACAGACATATGGCTGGATACACAAAGTATGGACGGAAAGACAGATATATGGCTGGATACACAAAGTATGGACGGAAAGACAGACATTTGGCTGGATAGACATAGTACGGATTGAAAGACAGACATATAGCTGGATACACAAAGTATGGACGGAAAGACAGACATATAGCTGGATGTACAAAGTATGGACGGAAAGACAGACATATGGCTGGATAGACAAAGTATGGACGGAAAGACAGACATATGGCTGGATGTACAAAGTATGGACGGAAAGACAAACATATGGCTGGATAGACAAAGTATGGACGGAAAGACAGACATATGGCTGGATAGACAAAGTATGGACGGAAAGACAGACAAATGGCTGGATGCACAAAGTATGGATGGAAAGACAAACATATGGCTGGATAGACAAAGTATGGACGCAAAGACAGACATATGGCTGGATGCACAAAGTATGGATGGGAAGACAGACATATGGCTGGATGCACAAAGTACGGATGGAAAGACAGACATAAGGCTGGATAGACAAAGTATGGACGGAAAGACAGACATATGGCTGGATAGACATAGTACGGGTGGAAAGACAGACATATGGCTGGATACACAAAGTATGGACGGAAAGACAGACATATAGCTGGATGTACAAAGTATGGACGGAAAGACAGACATATAGCTGGATGTACAAAGTATGGACGGAAAGACAGACATATGGCTGGATAGACAAAGTATGGACGGAAAGACAGACATATGGCTGGATGTAGAAAGTATGGACGGAAAGACAGACATATGGCTGGATAGACAAAGTATGGATGGAAAGACAGACATATTGCTGGATGTACAAAGTATGGACAGAAAGACAGACATATGGCTGGATGCACAAAGTATGGATGGAAAGACAAACATATGGCTGGATAGACAAAGTATGGATGGAAAGACAGACATATGGCTGGATAGACAAAGTATGGACGGAAAGACAGACATATGGCTGGATGCACAAAGTACGGATGGAAAGACAAACATATGGCTGGATAGACAAAGTATGGACGCAAAGACAGACATATGGCTGGATGCACAAAGTATGGATGGAAAGACAGACATATGGCTGGATGCACAAAGTACGGATGGAAAGACAGACATATGGCTGGATAGACAAAGTATGGACGGAAAGACAGACATATGGCTGGATAGACATAGTACGGGTGGAAAGACAGACATATGGCTGGATACACAAAGTATGGACGGAAAGACAGACATATAGCTGGATGTACAAAGTATGGACGGAAAGAAAGACATATAGCTGGATGTACAAAGTATGGACGGAAAGACAGACATATGGCTGGATAGACAAAGTATGGACGGAAAGACAGACATATGGCTGGATAGACAAAGTATGGAGAGAAAGACAGACATATGGCTGGATGCACAAAGTATGGATGGAAAGACAAACATATGGCTGGATAGACAAAGTATGGACAGAAAGACAGACATATGGCTGGATGCACAAAGTATGGATGGAAAGACAGACATATGGCTGGATAGACAAAGTATGGACGGAAAGACAAACATATGGCTGGATAGACAAAGTATGGACGGAAAGACAGACATATGGCTGGATAGACAAAGTATGGACGGAAAGACAGACATATGGCTGGATGCACAAAGTATGGATGGAAAGACAAACATATGGCTGGATAGACAAAGTATGGATGGAAAGACAGACATATGGCTGGATGTACAAAGTATGGACGGAAAGACAGACATATGGCTGGATAGACAAAGTATGGACGGAAAGACAGACATATGGCTGGATAGACAAAGTATGGACGGAAAGACAGACAAATGGCTGGATGCACAAAGTATGGATGGAAAGACAATATATGGCTGGATAGACAAAGTATGGACGCAAAGACAGACATATGGCTGGATGCACAAAGTATGGATGGGAAGACAGACATATGGCTGGATGCACAAAGTACGGATGGAAAGACAGACATAAGGCTGGATAGACAAAGTATGGACGGAAAGACAGACATATGGCTGGATAGACATAGTACGGGTGGAAAGACAGACATATGGCTGGATACACAAAGTATGGACGGAAAGACAGACATATAGCTGGATGTACAAAGTATGGACGGAAAGACAGACATATAGCTGGATGTACAAAGTATGGACGGAAAGACAGACATATGGCTGGATAGACAAAGTATGGACGGAAAGACAGACATATGGCTGGATGTAGAAAGTATGGACGGAAAGACAGACATATGGCTGGATAGACAAAGTATGGATGGAAAGACAGACATATTGCTGGATGAACAAAGTATGGACAGAAAGACAGACATATGGCTGGATGCACAAAGTATGGATGGAAAGACAAACATATGGCTGGATAGACAAAGTATGGATGGAAAGACAGACATATGGCTGGATAGACAAAGTATGGACGGAAAGACAGACATATGGCTGGATGCACAAAGTACGGATGGAAAGACAAACATATGGCTGGATAGACAAAGTATGGACGCAAAGACAGACATATGGCTGGATGCACAAAGTATGGATGGAAAGACAGACATATGGCTGGATGCACAAAGTACGGATGGAAAGACAGACATATGGCTGGATAGACAAAGTATGGACGGAAAGACAGACATATGGCTGGATAGACATAGTACGGGTGGAAAGACAGACATATGGCTGGATACACAAAGTATGGACGGAAAGACAGACATATAGCTGGATGTACAAAGTATGGACGGAAAGAAAGACATATAGCTGGATGTACAAAGTATGGACGGAAAGACAGACATATGGCTGGATAGACAAAGTATGGACGGAAAGACAGACATATGGCTGGATAGACAAAGTATGGACAGAAAGACAGACATATGGCTGGATGCACAAAGTATGGATGGAAAGACAAACATATGGCTGGATAGACAAAGTATGGACAGAAAGACAGACATATGGCTGGATGCACAAAGTATGGATGGAAAGACAGACATATGGCTGGATAGACAAAGTATGGACAGAAAGACAAACATATGGCTGGATAGACAAAGTATGGACGGAAAGACAGACATATGGCTGGATAGACAAAGTATGGACGGAAAGACAGACATATGGCTGGATGCACAAAGTATGGATGGAAAGACAAACATATGGCTGGATAGACAAAGTATGGACGCAAAGACAGACATATGGCTGGATGCACAAAGTATGGATGGAAAGACAGACATATGGCTGGAAGCACAAAGTACGGATGGAAAGACAGACATATGGCTGGATAGACAAAGTATGGACGGAAAGACAGACATATGGCTGGATAGACATAGTACGGGTGGAAAGACAGACATATGGCTGGATACACAAAGTGCGGATGGAAAGACAGACATATAGCTGGATAGACAAAGTACGGAAAGATAGATAGACATATGGCTGGATAGACAAAGTAATACCTCTCCTTGTTTTTTGTTTTTCAGGAGAAGTGAAAAGAACATAGCATTCATGGTTCTCACTAGGTTAAGGAGGGAAAAGTGGTCCTTCTTACTGAGCTTAACAATATATGAATACAGTTTAATTTTACTGGTATCAAGGATTTTGATTGGCCATTGGAAGCATTTGATTAAATTCCTTTGAATTTATTAAAAATTTATAATCTATTTTGCATGGATGTAGATTTTGTTTTGTTTTTTTGTTTTTTTTTTTTGGGGGGGGGGGGGGGGAGGGGGAGGGGAGGGGTCCCAGCCTATAATTAATTTTAAACAATAAAAGTAAAAACCTGAAAAATACAGATATGTTTCATACAGAGGATCCTTACCAACACACCAGCCCTCTATATCTGCGCTTGTTAAATTATTGAAAAATGTGTAAGATTTAAAAAAAAAAATTACTGATTACTAGTAGTAAATCAAAATACCCAACATATAATATTTCTACTTTCTTTAACAGAAGCTCTTCTCAATCATTAACATATGGTTAATGTTTCCTTATCACTTTAATCCTATTGTTAAGCCACTTGAGAGCTACTGACAGTCAGCCGCTCAAGCGAAACGGATTAAATCTACCTTGCGGTCATAACGTCAGACATGAAGTATAGAGGAAAGATGTGTTATGCAATTGATTTCAGCTTGTTTGAAAGGAAACTCAAAAGGTCTGGGACACGTCCATAGGTGAGTACAGGGAAGCACAACTTTTGGAAATGACGTGTCCCAAACCTATTTTAGAGCTTATGGGACGCGTCTAGACGCATTACCGAAAACACTTAACATAGCATAACAACAATAACCAAAACTATTATTTTAAAATAGCTTGTTTATTGAAATGGAATTTTCTGATGTATTTGTCTCATTTACATATACAATGTTTTTACAGAGGATAACACCTGCAGAGCTTAGACTCAGTATTTATATCATTTGAATATTCATAACACACTTAGGTAATTGTTACCTGTTGATAAATTCTATATGGTACATTAGCCTATGGCAACATATTCATAAGGATCTCTGCATATTAGGATATTCATCAATATGAAAAAGTTATCCCTTAGTGTAGCTATACTAAAAGTCATGTCATATACGGTATCTGTCATGAAGATACATGCGCTTCTCTATCTTGTACAAGTTCATGGTATTCTGTATAAATTACAAGGAACTAATAGATTTTGTTATACCCTTGTCAGTATCTCTATATAAAATCCCCATAGGAAAAATGCCTATAAATTCGAATATTTGACCAAGCGGTCAATATTTACATCAATATTGGCCCTAGGGCAATATGTCAAAAAATATTGACCGATAAACGGTACATCGTTTGTGACGTCACGTCATTGATGACGCTATTAGCTCTACCTATTTTTCCGCGCTTTTTCTCTTATAAAAGAAAATGAACGTATACATGCCGGGCTAATCGGTTCGTTGCTGCAGTATTGATGTAAGGTATAACAAAACAATTATTGACTGGGAATTCGGGCAATATATGATTTGTTGGACCCTCAGACAAAATATAGCCCTCGGCCTTCGGCCTCGGGCAATATTTTATCTTCAGGTCCAACAAATCATATATTGCCCTCATTCCCAGTCAATAATTGTATAGTATGATGATTTTTTTCATAGAAATGATTTAAAATGGGAACTAGATAAAGTTATGGTATAAAATGAAAGCTCTGAATGCAAAGAATCTACATTTGTCCTATAATTAAACATAGGGTCATCAGACATAATAGTGCTCACCTCGACGGCAACATTGTCACATGACCAGCATCTGTACCTACATTGCACAAAGTATTTCCAGATGCATCACCCAAACAAGTTTGGTTGATAAAGAATTTAAAGAAGGCTGGAAATGAAGATTCTGATTTTACCTTACCTAGTTAATCAAGTGTGAAATATAGGTCAGATGCAACACGTGAACAGTGCATTGCAGAAAGCATCCTCAGATTCATCACCCACACAAGTTTTTTTTTATTTTTCTAGGACTAAAATTGGCCAGAAATGGACCAGTCTCATTTTACTTAACCTTGTGGTTTAGGCATGAAATATAAGTCAGACGCAGCATTCATACCATGCATTGCAGTAAGCATCCTCAGATGCAGCATCAATGCAAGCTTGGTTGATGAAGGACTTATAGTTAGGCGGGAACGGAACTGTCCCATTTTACCTAACGTGATCCCTCAAGAGTGAATTGTGAGTCAGATGCAGCCTCTGTACCATGCATTGCAGTAAGCATCCTCAGATGCATCACCCACACAAGTTTTGTTGATGTTAGACTTATAGTAAGGCGGGAACGGACCTGTCCCCTTTTACCTAACCTGCTCATTCAAGCGTGAAATGTGAGTCAGATGCAGCATCCATACAATGCATTGCAGTAAGCATCCTCAGATGCAGCATCAATGCAAGCTTGGTTGATGTAGGACTTATAGTAAGGCGGGAACGGAACTGTCCCATTTTACCTAACCTGATCCCTCAAGGGTGAATTGTGACTCAGATGCAGCCTCTGTACCATGCATTGCAGTAAGCATCCTCAGATGCATCACCCACACAAGTTTTATTGACGTTAGACTTATAGTAAGGCGGGAATGGACCTGTCCCCTTTTACCTAACCTGCTCATTCAAGCGTGAAATGTGAGTCAGATGCAGCATCCATACAATGCATTGCAGTAAGCATCCTCAGATGCAGCATCAATGCAAGCTTGGTTGATGTAGGACTTATAGTAAGGCGGGAACGGAACTGTCCCATTTTACCTAACCTGATCCCTCAAGGGTGAATTGTGACTCAGATGCAGCCTCTGTACCATGCATTGCAGTAAGCATCCTCAGATGCATCACCCACACAAGTTTTGTTGACGTTAGACTTATAGTAAGGCGGGAATGGACCTGTCCCCTTTTACCTAACCTGCTCATTCAAGCGTGAAATGTGAGTCAGATGCAGCATCCATACCATGCATTGCAGTTAACATCCTCAGATGCAGCATCAATGCGAGTTTGATTGATGTAGGACTTTTAGTAAGGTGGGAATGGACCTGTCTCATTTTACCTAACCTGCTCACTCAAGCATGAAATGTGGGTAAGATGCAGCCTCCGTACCACACACTGTAGTAAGCATCCTCAGATGCATCATCAATGCAAGTTTGATTGATGTAGGACTTATAGTAAGGCAGAAATGGACCTGTCCCATATTTACTTCACCTGCTCACTCAAGAATGAGATGTGGGTCAGATGCAGCATCTGTACCATGCATTGTAGTGAGCGTCCTTTGATGTAGCATCCATGCAAGTTTGACTGATGTAGGACTAATAGTAAGGTGGGAATGGACCTGTCCCGTTTCCCTTAACCTATAGTAAAAATTATATGAAGTACAATCTTCAAAATTAGGGTCAATATCGGGCTCCGTGGCCCTTCCCATTTAACAAAACGTTAATATGACATAATTACAACTAAATTGAGGATTCATACATGTAGACTCTTAGACAGAGTTTTTTTTTCTGAATGTATGGTTAAGCTTAGCACATACCTAGTTTTTCTCTGATATTCTCCACCAGGTCAGCTAGCTGTTTATTTCCCGAAGCAATAAGGGATTTCTCCCTTACTAAGGCATCCACATTGTCTGTAACGTGAGTCATGACATTCTCATGAGCTATCCTAAGTTGCTGATGAGTTCCGAGTAGTTCTTTCTGACTTTCGTACAACTGCCTCACCGTCTCTGATGTCAGACTATGTAAAATTTCTTGACCATGCTGTGTAAAAAGTAGTTAACAAATTTGATTCTTATCTTAAATTTCACATATTTTTAAGCAGATAAAATCTCTACATTAACATGATTAAGGTGGGTCCCTACTCGTGAATTTAACAGATGAATTTTGTATTATAAGGTTATTTTCTATACATAATAGTCAAAATGACACAATGAACACAGACATAGATAGGTAATTTTGTTTTCATTAAAGATACAGTAAATTAAAGAAAGGTACCCTAACACTTAAAAATTGAGAAATATCAAATATCCATCATATGCTTTTGAACCCTCAAAATTCAGTGATGATACGAATATGTTTATTTGTTTTGTTTTATTTTATTATAACAAGTCACATAGAAGAAATACAACACATAAAATGATATTGTAACATAATTCTAAGTATGATATATCTCCAAACATTAGGGTACCCCCTTATAATTTCATAACATTTTTGACCAAGAATATGTACTAAATCCAACTTTTTGCATAAAAAAACAGATGAATTTTTTTTCATTTTGTAATATTTTATAAAATTATGTATGTAGATGAAGAAAAAATCACATACAGGTACACAGTTTTTGAAATGATCAAGGTATAGCTCCAAACATAGGGGTACCCCCTTATAATGTTATCATATTTTCGACAAATAATATATAGTATATCACATTTTTGTGCAAAAAGCAACAGATGCAATTTCTTCAAATTGGATCAATTTATACGATAATGTATAAAGATGGTGAAAAAATCGTATACAGGTATAAGATTTTATAAATGTTCAAGATATGGTCACAAACATAAGGGTGCCTCCTTATAATTTCATCACATTTTCAACTAAGAAATTATACTATATGATTGTGTGAACATTGATAGATTGCAATATCTTTTGCTTCTTTTGGCATTTAAGATCTTCTGTCTGTGTTTTTCAATGCGCTGGCTCGTTCCTCACCTGTCATTGTAAAACGTTATACGCAGACTGCTGCATATAAGGAAAAACCTATAACGGTTCGAGTAGGGAACCACCTTAAGTCTAAGATATATGTTCATACAGATTTACCAAGTACAGAAATTAAAAGCAAATCAATATACTGTACATGCACTAATTTCGGCCCAACATAATTTAGCGCAAACATGATGATACATGTACATGTATTTGGCAAATTGACATACTGTAAATTCGTTCAAAATTACCATTTCGTCAATACTTTCAAAATTACCCTTTCGCCAGTATGTAAATTCGTCATCTAAGGGTCCCTAAAATGTAAATCCATCTGTTCAAATGCCAACTCATCATTCAGATGGGCCGAATACGTTTATTTTCATTGTTTGTTTAACAATTATTGGTAAACAAACGATTAGAGACATGCATACCACCTAGCATGTTGTGAAAACATATCATTTGGTAATTAGAAGTACATTATATGCAACTTTGTGTTTTCATTGATTTATCATTTGCCTGTTGTTATAACACTTAAAACTTGGCACCTTCAGCTTTTTCATTCATCCTCTGTGCTCCCGATGCTATTTAAGTTAACAAAGATACTGACCCGTTGCTATACAAGTTTATCAAGATACTGATTCAATTTCAGCTTTTTACACAATATTTTGTCAGGAGTATTTGTATTCGTCGGTACATAATTTCGTCAGGGGAGGCACTGACAAAAATGATAAAATTGGTACCTGACGAATAAAAACCGATTTACAGTATCAGTGTTTTCCATATTTAATGCACTTGCCTCATTTTTCTTTCAAGTCCATTATAGATTGGATTATAGGAAACCATGATTGCTGTAGGGCTCTAGCATTATCATGAGAGACCTTAGCAGAGTTTTACATTATGATGTCACAGACATCATGCCTGTGATACAATGCTTTGATGGGCCATTTGATTATTACATCATAATGAATGCATCCACCAACAGGTGCAATGTTAGGACATTTTGCAATCCCTCACCTATGTATATCCTTGACAATTAGATTCTCTCTATTTGTGCTGAATTTTTATTTTGATTACAACAAATTTCAGAACAGAACATATCATTTCTGTACTACCTTGAGTTGGTCCAGGGACTGTAGTTGATCGTGGGCCGCCTGGGATAGATCGTTTACAGTCATCTCTGTCATCTTTCTGAACTGATCCTGTTGAGTAGCGTAACACATAGCACGGGCTCGATTACCGACAATCTGGTAGGCGTTCCACGTGGGACCATCCATGTTCTTTGTACACTCTGCTATTGTCTGAAACATATTTATGATAATGACTCTAAACAGACATTTAGATTTTTTTTACCACATACACATGTTGATTATGTTTGTAGCCTTTTGCCCACGTTACCCACCATTAATAAGTACGTACCCTATTTGTTCTTGTAGGTATCATTGTTTGTTGATACATCATCCATATTTTCTTATCTTTATTTCAAAAGAAATTACATTCAATATGGGTAAATGGTGTTGAGTTCATGCTGTCTAAAGGATCCCGGACCTTAAGGCCCCTTTTTGGATCATCTATATATCGACTGATTATAAAGATTTAGTGTCCCTTTTTACACCAGAAGAAAATGTGACATTTTATGAGTAAGAATAACTATGAAAATTTCGTTTGTAATCTCATCACAATTTATGTAATGTCTATACAGTTAAGAGGGGTAACCGAAATATCCGGATAAACCGCCCTCGCTCAGGTAAAAATGAATGCAGATATATAGATGGATATATGTAAAAGGTGTTTTACATGCTAATTTGTACTTTATCCAGTGTATTTTCTCTTTGATTTTCTCTAATTTCAACATGAGCGCAAAAAAGAATGGCTAATTCCTTTTCAAGGAAAATTTGTCGTATATCTATCTTTCACTAGTTTGTCTGAATTAGCCATTCTATTTTGCGCCCATACCAAATTAAAGTGAAATTTATCATAACAACCTGGGGTTTTTTGTGTACTGTTAAACCAAAGCTCACGAAGGGTGGGTGTGTTTTAGTTAATTTTGCAAGCGCTTAGGGTTATATCTTAGCAGAAAGGAATATGAAAGTTATTGTTCAGACATAGATCAAACAATTTATATAATTATCTCAGTAAATTTTGAAAATTCAAAAATCCGATTATTATAGCCTTTCCTTAAGGTCTGGGATCCTTTTTGTTGATAGGTCAGTAAATTACATTTGTACATGGCAATTTGCCTGTACGAGTAGTATAGTGGAAATGGCACATGCGTGGATCCAGAGGGGGGGGGGCGGGGGTCTGGACCCCCCCTGAGATTTTCGGAGATGGGGTCCAGCTTTGGCCCATTTCTAATTGAAAGGGGTCTAAAAATGCATAAAAAGGCTTTGAAACCTAAAATTTCGGCTTGCTTCGCTCGCCGTTTACAAATACACAATTATTTTTTTTCTGCAAAATTCCTTAATCATTTTCAATTTTTTATATTAAATGATTTTATGTAACTGTCTTGGGTCTCATGAACTGGTATTTTCAACAGTCCCTTACTTCATAGGATGTAACCTCCCTCATCTTTTTCAAGGATTTGTCATCTTAACTTTAAGATGTCAGATTATTTGGAAAATGACTTATATATTTCTTCTAATGAAATATAGACAAAATGTGAATTAATCAAAATTTTCACGGCTCGCTCCGCTCGCCGATATAAGGAGTAAAATATTCAATGTTATAAATCATTATCTCAATCGAATCTTGACAAATTGATATTTCATATCAAAATAAGCTTAAAATGCATCAAAGATGCAAAGTGCCGAGTTGCAAAACTTGAATATAAGTAAAATATACATGATCTGAATATGGTCTCGACAGATGGGAAACATTATTAGCATGTTTCAGGTTGATCCACATTCATATATAATTCAGAAACCATTTTCAATTAACGAGTCCTATGAATTTGACCTTTGATCTCTTGACCCCAAAATTAATAGGAACATTTCTGGCAAGTTACATGATAATAGGTGCAATACAGGCTCAAATTCAGTCGGGAAACCATTTTTAATCATCTTAGTCCTGTGACCTTGACCTTTGAACCCCAAAATTGAGTGGTCATCCTTGATCCATGGGAAACATTTCTGGCAAGCTTCATGATTATAATTGCAATACAGGCTGAAATATGGTCCAGAAACCACTTTCAATCATCGGAGTCTTGTGACCTTGACCTTTGACCTTTTGACCCCAAAATCAATAGGGGTCATTCTTGATTCATGGGAATCATTATTGGCAAGTTTCATGACTTTAGGTGCAATACAGGCTAAAATATGGCCAGGAAACCATTTTCAATCATCAGAGTCCTGTGACCTTGACCTTTGACCTTTTGACCCCAAAATCAAAAGTGGTCATTTTCTATTCACAGGAAACATTTCTGGCAAGTTACATGATTATAGGTGCAATACAGGCTGAAATATGGTCCGAAAACCAATTTCAATCAACAGAGTCCTGTGACCTTGACCTTTGACCTTTCGACCCCAAAATCAATAGGCCTCATCCTTGATTCAAGGGAAACATTTCTGGCAAGTTTCATGACTTTAGGTGCAATACAGGCTAAAATATGGCCAGGAAACCATTTTCAATCATCAGAGTCCTGTGACCTTGACCTTTAACCTTTTGACCCCAAAATCAAAAGTGGTCATTTTCTATTCACAGGAAACATTTCTGGCAAGTTACATGATTATAGGTGCAATACATGCTGAAATATGGTCCGAAAACCAATTTCAATCAACAGAGTCCTGTGACCTTGACCTTTGACCTTTTGACCCCAAAATCAATAGGCCTCATCCTTGATTCAAGGGAAACATTTCTGGCAAGTTTCATGATTATAGGTGCAATACAGGCTGAAATATGGTCCGGAAACCATTTTCAATCATCTGAGTCCTGTGACCTTGACCTTTGACCTTTTGACCCCAAAATCAATAGGGCTCATCCTTGACTTATGGTGAGTAAGTGTATGAAGTTTCATTGTTATAGCCTCTTTCGTAGTTGACTTATAGTCCGGAAACCAATTGTTGACGCCCTCCCGCCCGCCCGCCCAGACGCCCGCCCAACCGCCCGCCCGCCCGCCCGTCTCACATCAAATTAAGAGCCGAGTTTTGCAACTCGGCTAAAAAAATTCAGGTTAGCTTCGCTTGCCAATTCTTCATAAAAAGAAATGTGAAAGGAAAGCTAACAAAAAATCAATCCTTAGTGCAGACGTTGCCCCATCCCCATGATGTGCATAGAAATATACCTACATGATATATAGGTGGACTTCCTACAATTTTGGACCCCCTCTGACCAAAATTGCTGGATCCACGCATGTGGCAATTTTCTTAATATTATTACCTGTCGTCCTTAAGCTACTATGTACTTTCAAATGAAGCATGCATACACCATGTTTCTTGTCACATTAATAGTTTTTGAAAATGAAATCTACAATCAAATCGATATTGTCTGAATATTCTATGAATATCATCATGATCATTCATGTACATCATCAGTGTTCTCCCCAGGCAATTTTAGCGTGGTGACCCAGCCATGCTATCAAGATTTTGGGATGAGCACCACGCTATATATTACGGCCGCCATGCTATATTTTCACCCTAAAAATTCATGTATTAACTATTTTGTATACCCCTTTGCATTAATTGATTGATTAATTTAACCGCCACATTCTCCGTTAATTAGCCATGGCTCTTACAACTCGAGGTGTTAAACGTCCAGCTGAGAATGTGTGACGGTGTCTGGCTTTTACAGCGCATGTCAATCTATCATACTTTTAAAATAATTGCATTGTCAGTGTCATTCTATAACTAGTTCATGATTACATGTATATATAATCAATAGATGGTTACAGTGTGACGGTAAATTGGGAATAGAAATACACTGTATTAGATTTCATTGAAATGTGTTTTAATCTGTCTTATTATTCAATATATTATGCGACCTCGCTGTCTTTGTCATACTCATAGAAAATAATTCTCGCCACTTTTACAAGATAAGAAAGAGAGCTTTGCTTCATACATGTACAATGTATTGTAGACAAAGTAGAACAATATCAGCTTTCATTGCCAGAGATTGCCACAAACAATACTGCACTGTCAGATAAAGAGGCGGGGGTAGGTGAGGGGGGGGGGGGGGGCGGTAGGTCGAGGAGTAAATGTTCCATATTTGGACCCAATTTTTGATGTAGGAATTTGACTGTATAAAGATTATTAACCAAAATTTCAGAACTCAAAGTTGGACTCCCCTTCCATAACACACCTCAATTAACTAAAATGCTAAATTCTTACACTAATTCCATCTGCTACCAGGAGTCATGGTCATGAAATAGTCTCAAGAGAATTTTCTCAAAAGGCCTAAAACTAATTGCGTTTTAAAACTGTCATGATTCTCTCTTTAAAAATAGAACATCAATGTTTAGCATGTAGATAAGAATGTAGTATTATTAACACATTTATTTCATTATCACAATTAGTAATAAAGCAACTACACATGACACAACATGCAATGATGCAACATTAAATGACGCAACGCACAATGACGCATCGAAATGAAGGTGCACCATGAAGATTTAGCACCATGCTATCTGAAATTTCTGGGGAGAACACTGAGACATTGATAAGATACATGTATCTCTCAAAGACAAGGCTAAATTGTTATATATACAAGTTGTATGTGTACTTAGTTTAGCGCATACAGGATAAAATGGGACAAATTGACATATCAACAAAATATTTTAAGGTTTGTGCATCTGACTTATTTTTAAGATTAATCTATAAAAGTTCAATAATTTAGCAAATTCTTGAATTAGCACAGTCTTTATAGCGCTAACTCCGCTAAACTATGAATCCTGCTAAAATAAGTAAACTTAGGCCATATAAAAAAAATCCTGGTTCTCAGACACCGCCGCGCGCTCAAAATTCCTCCCGATGAGACGTTTTTATCGTGGGAAGGGAAAAAAATAGCCGCCGCCCGCCAGATTTCTCATGCTGATAAATATAATTTTCTATTAATAGAACAGGGATTTCTGTACAAACGAAAAGTAGAAATGTCTGTTTCAGTACAGCGCTTTACGTTTTAACGGCGCTTGTCGGTTTTGTTAAGACTTTACACGACCAAGACGCTTAGGTGCTTTGACTTCTGTGGAGGGAAATACTGCACTTTGTTATTGTACACAAGATGCAAAATGGCGACCGGGGGGGGGGGGGGGGGGGGGGAGGAACGAGTGATTGTCAGCTTTTGAAGGTGAATTTTAAAGGCAACACAGTCGTGCCGTGGATTATATTGCCATTGGAATCGAACTGGGCTGAAGCATTCTTGGCACTGTAAAAATGAGAAGAGTTGAGTATGGTGAACATTTACAACAAATATAGTCACTATAGATCACAGTCTCTATAATATCTGAATAAAAAATTGTGCTTAAGTAGTTTTCGGAAAATAAAAACAAAAAATAAAAACCCCACCTACCTACCCATATTTTTTAGATCAATTATCTGAGAACCAGAAAATTTTTTTTAGACCATGGCCTTACAGTACATCATATATACATGTATGTTATAGGGGTGCAACAATATACATTGCGCTACATTTGTATTTGATAAATTTGTATCGTTATCGCGATACAAAATGAGTATCGCAATATATTGCACACTTAAAGATTACATGAATAAATCATTGAATGACTTTGATTTTAATCAGTTTAATTGAAAACAAGTGACCCATGGTCCCCATTGCTATCAGTTGAAATGAATTATGATAAAAGCAATCAAAATTATTCAATGATTTTGTGTGTTCCTTTCAAGCAAATTACCTTGAAAATGTGGAATTCAATCAGAGAATATGAACAGTATGGAAAAACATACAAAAAGGGACCTGATTTTACATCAGAATTGATAAAAATAATAAGAACAATATATCGCAATACAGCTTACAAAATATCGCAATACTGTATATTGAAGTTCACATTTGGTATATCGTTTCACCCCTATCATGTTACAAATGTATCATCAAGTTACCATTTGTTGGCTGCATTTAAAAGTGGGCCGTCCTTCAGCCTGTGATTGACAGTTCAGTAGCTGTACAGCGAGCTTGCCCAAATCTTCCTCCGATAGTTCGCCACATTTTTTCTTCAAACTAAACACAACCTGCCAAAACATGTAAATTAATTGCATATGTTATAAAGATTTAAGAAATGAATCTTATATTTTTTCTGTTGATGCAGGTATCACCCGAAAAATTGGACAGAAAACTTTTGCATCAACGGGACTGGTGCATGCAGTTTTCTGTCAAGTTATTTTCCCGATAGGAAAATAACCGAATAAGAAAATAGCGTCTTTGTCGCATTGTAACTAGAGTTCAAGTAAATTAGATCTTTATAAAAACATAACATTTTTCTCTGCAACCAGTAATACATGTACAAATCTTGGTACGACATGGTATTGGTACTGTAGAAAACACGAGACTACTCCCACCTGAGATCGAACTCGCAACCTTCTGATGTTAAGACAGACGCTCTACCGAGTGAGCCAGAGACATCCCACTGGCCCAGTCTAGTACAAGCGCCAATTTACTACACTACTCTCCCCTTTCAAGTTTGGGCCTCCCTGCCCCTCCTCGACAACCCTCCTACCCACCACATCTCCGTGGGATTTACGTTGGGCGCCATTGTAGAAAACACGAGACTACCCCCACCTGGGATCGAACTCGCAACCTTCTGATGTTAAGACAGATGCTCTACCGAGTGAGCCAAAGAGACGTCCCACTGGCCCAGTCTAGTACAAGCGCCAATTTACTACAGTACGATCCCAGAACAAAGGAATTACAGTATACACTCTATAAAAATATGGCAATTAACTTACAATATGATAACAAGCATCTAGGGGAGATAATTCAGCAAGTGCTGTAGCATACTTCAGAAACTTTTCATCAGTAGAAAGAACTTCAAATTTAGTCCCCTGTGAAACTATTGCTGTTCCCCCAGTTCCGTCGCCAAACAGCCAGTCCTTGACTGATTCCAAGAGACATGATGAAGGTAAGAATAATGAGGAAAGAATAAGAAATAAACTAATGAATCTCATGTCATGTTGATCAAGACGTAAACATTGGTAAACGGGAAGTTTCTATTTTCAAATTCGGGCACCTTGCAATATTGAGTCTACTCGTTCGCATAATATTTCGCTCTCTGACAACAAATCCTCTAAGATGGAAAAAAATAAATAAGATAAAAGCCAACACATGCTGGAACACCCCTCCCCTTGATGAGTTGGAATCCCCCCCCCCCCCCCCGAAAAAAATCTAGATCGATCCGTCCGTGTGTCCACATTGAGGTAGTTAGTAGGTATTTATTTAAATGTCCGACACAATTATGCCCTGAACTTCAAGTGGGCGGGTCGAGCGGGGCAGAAATGCCATTGGCAGTACACTGAAGGTGATTAAATTGATCTAACTTGAATGGATGAATGGATTTTTTTGACAGGCAAACAGACTTTCTTCCTGTAAATGTTGGTGATACGGCCGCGGAAAGATCTCCTGGATATGCGCTTAAATTTAGGCGATCTTTCCGGCTGTCCATGCCAGTATCCAAGCGCGGATCCAGAGGGGCTTCGGAGGTCCGGACCCCCCCCCCCCCGGAATTTTGTTGTCATACTATTTGAAAAATATATCGTGAATTTGTATTGGAAATCTTTCATTTTGAAAATACCCAGGTTACTTAGCTAATTAGAGGACAAATAATGGACACTATGCTACAAGCAAGCATTTTTTTTTATTGGAAAATAACCCTTACCTATCTCAATATTGTGCCGTCAGCATTTCAAAAACTGTAGAGAATTAGAGAATTTAGAAAATCATAGAAAACCATATTTTGTACGTAGTCCTGAACACGTACTGAGAACGTGCCAACCCGTACTCGTACGTAAAAACATCGTAGCTTGACGCCAAGATACGTATTATTAGTACGTATCAGTACGATATTATGGTTCAAGTACGGATTTTTACGTATATTCATGGGGAATGCTGCACAAGTGTATTACAACGGGCTCATACGGTTCAGAGGGGATTCGTACGGATCCATTTGGTTAAGAACGGATCGCGAAGTATTGCTGCGGTTTTTCAAGGATCGCAACGGTTATGAAATTTCTATCTATAGGCACAGCAGTGACCACTAATAATTTTTAATCTCAATTGAAGATTTTGAGTCAGATATTCTGCTAAAGATACTTGTTACTGTGATACAAAAACAAGCTGAAAAAGATATTGCAATGCCATCCATGTGTTACCCCCCGTTTACACTGTGTTCCCGGCGGCCACGGCGGCCAAGTTTCAAGCCACCGTGGACGAAACGTGGTGACCGTGAGACAACGTAGGGGAACGGGATCTAGCAATCGTAACTAGCCGTGGTTGCCGGGGCTGACGGGGCAAATGTTTAAACTGTCAAAACATTTGTCACGGCAGCCCACGGTGCAGATGGCCTACTTTTAGTTTAGAAACCGTAGCAAAACGGGTCGAACGCAACGCAACGTGACAGAACGTTACAGACCGTGACAAAACTTGGGACAGTGTCCGTAGCGGAACGGGAAGCAAAAGTATGACTCAACAAATAACGATCCTAGCGAAGTTGAGTTACGGTCTGCCACGTTAAGCTGCGGCTGCTTTAGGGCAGATGCACGTTTTATCAAGGTGAGCTACGGTTTCATACGGCAAGCTAAGGAAGTGTTAGCCGTTTCGTCACGGTACGTCTCGGCTTGTTACCGTTTATTTCAAGTTCTACTACGGCCTGGCACGGCACGCACGGTCACACAAGAAGTATAACAAACCAAACACTTTTATGCAACTTTTTGAGTCTCCTGTTTCCGGTTAATCGTAGTGGGCCTTGACAGAACTTGGTAGTCGTGGCCAACTTGATTGGATCGTAACAAACCGTGACAGACCTTATCAGAACGTGACAGGTCGTGAGGAAACGTACAAACGTCCGTAACAAGCCGTAGGTTGAAACGTAGTGCGCCGTCAGGTCTCCGGGATTCAGGAGCCGCGGCGTGTCAAGGATACCTTGATAGACCGTGCGAAAACGTAACGAGACCTAACAGAACTTGAATACCAAGATAAAAACTGCCAAACATCATACGGTGTGCTACGTTTTTGGCCGCCGTGACTGCCGTGGTCGCCGGGAACATAGTGTAACATGTAATACATGTATGTATAAGTTAAGCAGCTCAGTCATTTTGCAATATTTATCCTCAAAAGTGCTAGCGTAATTTCAGAACAAGGTTCGACGTTCGACATTCAAATGTTGAACCTCGTTCTAGAACAAGATTTAGCGATGTCTCATTTGTATCTACCAATTAATCCAATATAATTCCTTTTGATTCCGAGAACGAAAGCGAATTTCATTCTTTATAGTAAAACTGTATCCCGCAGTTTTTGGTTTTGTTTTGTTTTTGTTTTGTTTTTGGCGGAGGAGGGGGAGAGACGGCAAGAAAGGAAGAATCAGCAAAATTAATGACAATGCCATTTTTTTTAAATTGGTAATAATCTTTTTAAATTATTCATAAATTGCCTCAATACTAGATGACTTAATATCAAAGGATAATACTATTTATTTGAGCAGCATTATGGAATAAGTTCATGATCGCGTTCGAATAATCGGGTGATCATAAATAATTTATCTTATATTTCAGTAGATTCGATAATTTGATAGAAATATTTCATGTTAGGTAAAAATTTAAATCGGAAGAGAAACTAGAAGTCTCTGACGAGACTGAATCTCTCCTGGTTGTTTAGTTAAATTCATCTAAGAAACAAAACCATTTTCTAAGACCCAAGGGTCAGGGGCTAAAAAATATACCGGATTCGCAAGCGTAACAAGATGTGAGTCTGAATATACTGTCAAAAAAAACCAAAAAAAAAACAAAAAAAAAAAAAAAAACAAAACAAAACAAAACAAAACAACAACAACAAAACAAAAAAAAAACCTCATTATCGATTATACTTTCTGAGAATTGGTGTTCACAAGATATATAGGAGAAAATGACCACACCCATTTACTAAGACCCTGGGGGTCTAAATCTCAAACAAGATATCAGTTTCACAACTAGACCATAGACCCATCATGTTGATAAAAGAATTTAACTTCTATCATTTATATTTTCTAAGGAAAGATAACCGAAAAACTACATTGAGTACATACATGTATTGGAGAAAATGACCACACCCATTTTCTAAGACCAGGGGGTTAGGGGCTCAAACAAAATATCAGGTGCACAACTGAAAAAAAAGAAGAAAAATCAACTTTCTATTATTTATACTTTCTGAGAAATTGTGACCACAAAATAACATTAGTTATATAGGAGAAAATGACCACACCCATTTTCTAAGACCCTGGGGGTCAGGGCCTCAAACAAAATATCAGGTGCGCATCTACATCATAGACTTTTGATGTTGCAAAATGAATTAACTTATTATTATTTATACTTTTTTAGAAATTGTGACCACAAGATTACATAGTAATACAAGAGAGAATGACCACACCCAAAATCTAAGCCCTTGCTTCAGGGGCTCAAACAAAATATCAGGTGCACAACTGGACCAATCCATAGACCCATCATATTGCAAAAAGAAATAACTTTCCATCTTTAATACTTTCTTAGAAATAGTTATCCTAAGATTACATAGAGTTATATAGGAAGAAATGACCATGCCCATTTTCTAAGACCCTGGGGGCCAGGGGCTCAGACAAAATATCAGGTGCACTACTAGACCATAGATCCATCATGTTGCAAAAGGAATGAAATTTCTATCACCAACAGTTTCAGAGGACTTGAAACCACAAGGAATGTTTAACGGACAGAAGGACCGACGGACGCCGGACACAGGGCGCTGGTCCTTGGCCACTAGGGCTAAAAAGAGAGGAATATGAACGAGAGAATTTATTTACATACAAGAATAAAAGTATCGCGGTCAATAGGATTAACTGGTGTTTTTGAATTGAGATCAAAAGAATCAGACATTCAGAGGTTCCAGGACCCAGTTGACAGACTTTGTCCAAAAATAGCGAGAAAAAGATACCTACTACAGAAAAAACTGAAACTTACTCATGTTACTACGTGCAAACCGGTACAATTCCGTAAAGAAACCGTTCTTATCCGTACTTTATCGCATGTAAAGGATCGTGCAAATCCGTTCTTTTCCCTGATCGTTGAAATTATTCTCCGTAAAGGAACCTTGCCAAACCTTTGTGGACCTTATCAATACCGTAGTGACGCACGGATGGCAGAAAATTAGACGCCATACGTAGCATTTTTGTCCGTACTGCATCCGGAATGTGTGACCTTTAACATGATAGATAATTCATGATGTCTTGAATCATTGAAGTACTTCGAAAATTTTACAAGAACTATAGAAAATTAAACAATAATTATATCTCTTTAATTTTGTAGAAAACACGTTTAATTTGAAAAAAATATATTTCATCATTTCAATGTTATTTTGTTTTATGACTATGGTCTCAATTCCTACCAGCATGAGGACGCAAAACAGAAAATAACAAAGAAATGAGCTAAACGACGTCTTCGGATTGTCACGTCAAAAGGTGCAGAAAGCGCCATCCCCCTCCTGCAAGCGTGGATCTAGGGGGTAGGGGGATCAGGAACCACCCCTAGAATTAACAAAAACTATGTTTTTCCTGATTTTACATATAATGTTTTCAAAATAATAGACAGGACACACCTACCCCGATGAGCTGGACATTCCCCGAACACGTCGTGTGAAAGTAACGACAAATCGGCATATTGTTTCCACAGTGAATTTTTTCCACTTTTTTCGGGTCAGATGGGATATGTTGATATATACGTATCTAATTAAAGTTAATTATTGGTGAATCTTGATTGTGTAAAAACAAGGTATATCAAGGCCGCCACACGTGGCATATGTTACAGTACAATATAGGTAAATCTTTATCTATAGGTATATTATTTTTAATTCGACGAGTACATGATATTCAATGAATCATTGTATTTCATACATGTTTTTGTTGATTATAACTAACCGATATTTGACCATATTTCTTTTTACGTTGACCGAATTTGAATAAAAAATACATGTACACAGATTTATGTTTTTGTGCTTAGTGACTCCATGTTTTAATGTTTGAGTGTACGTGTCCATACCTCTGGATAACCGGAAATGCGGGAGCGTTGTGCGCACGTGGCAGATTGCCGTCCTTATTCAGCACCGATTATCCACTGGTCTCGTTGGTTTTTGTGCAGTCTTTGCGTATTGATGTCGAATTTTGTGTTTCTCATCCATGTTGACTATGTCTACTCGGCTTGGGGTGTTTCGACGTTTTGCTGTTGGTGCTGCTACCGAGTCTTGTTGGAGATCCCCTCCTTTCTGGTTAAGTTCGTATTTTCATGTTTTGTTGTGTAATGATTTGTTGTTTAAAAGTGTCTTAATTTTGTTTTCAAGTTTAGATATAAAGTGTCTTGCATTTTTCATATTTTGATGTGTAGCACTCGCTGTATTAAAGCATTAGTGTTTTAAAGTTCTAAAATTTATATTTTCATGTCTAGGTACTAGTATTTAAAAGCAATTGCTGGGTGCATGTCAGTGTCGTACCGTTTATGTGTTTCGTCTAACATAACTTGCATTAACAAAGCTTAAGTGTTAAAAGTGTTCAGCTGTTACCATTTTTTGCTCTTTATTGTTTTGATATTTTTAGGTTTTTAAAGTCTTATTGTTATCGTATTTTGATGTTAAGATGTGTTGATGTATTTTAGTATTTGAAGTATCATTGTGTCCAGTTTTGGTGTGTAGTTTCTTGATGATATATGTGTCTGGCGCGTTTTTATGTTTTTGTGTTCAATGTCTTGACGTTTTCGTGTTTTGCTGTTTGCTGTTTTTCGGAAAAAATGTCTTTGTGTTTCATATTTTGGTGTTAAGTTTCTTGCTGTTTTCTTGTTTTGGTACGAGGGCTGATTGATATGTTGTGAGCCTCGTATTGAAGGAGATACGCAGGGATGTTCTTTTTAAGGACTGCTATTCTCTGACTATATATAAGGCCATTTACCAAGGGCTGGCCTCGTTCGACGAGGTAACACTCTAAAGTAAAAAAAAGCAAGTTGCTTTTGCAAAATGGACAAAATCGATGAAAGGGCAGTGTGCCAATATAAGCATAACAAAGTTTAACACTTGAGGATATCCATAATGATATGGATAACAGCACTAGAAAAACATGTCCCTTCATATGCTATGTACAGTGAAAAGGTGGGTGGCGGAATTTAAGCGCGACAGACAGAGCCGGAGAAAGGATGACCCCCCGTCCTGAAAGGCCTGTCACTATTGCAACTCTAGAAATGATAAATAAAGTCCATGATATTATTATGACTCACAGACGTTACAGAAAGATGTTCATGTATAGCCAGTAAAGGAATCTGACTGAAGATCTTGAAATGAGAAAGGTTTAGGCCCATTGGGTACCAAGACTTCTGACAGTTGATCAGAAGCACACCAGGCGCTCTTTATCGCGTGCTAATCTTAACCTTTTTGAGGGATATCCTGTCAATTTTCTTCAAGGATTTGTCACTATGGATGAAACATGGGTCCATCATTTTACCCCATTGGTCAAAAACAGCAGTCCAAACAGTGGAAGCATCCTGGCTCACCCCTATCAAAGAAGGCAAAGACTATTATTCCTTTAGCTGGGAAGGTTATGGTCTCGGTTTTTTGGATGCAGAAGGTATTCTGCCGATAGACTATCTCCAAAAAGGACAAATAATCAATGGCACAAACTATGCTTCACTTCTGACACAGTTACGGGAAATTAAGGTGTGTTGTTCAATCAGGACAATGCTCCTGTTCACAAGTCTGTAACCGTCATGGCTGCCATTCACGATTGTGGCTTTAATTTGATTGAACATCCGCATTATTAACCTGATCTTGCTCCATCAGACTTTCGTCTATTCCCAAAAATGAAAGCAGCTATTTTTGACGCCCACCTTCAGTCCTATGATGACGTCATACTTGCAGTGGATGGCTTTCTAAACAATCAAGTAGAGACCCTTAAGCAATGGTGGTAAAAGTGTAAAGATACTGAAGGGGATTATGTATAAAATTAATGCAAAATGTATGTTAAAATTCAAATCCTTCAATACGAGACTCGCAATAAATCGATCAATCAACCCTCGTAATCAAAGTTAATCCATACTCTTTTCATGTTTTTGTATTTAGGATAAGATACCGTAATATGGCGTTTAATGTTTTGATTATTTGGTATTTAGCGTCTTGCTGATTATATGTTTTGATTATTTGGTATTTAGCGTCTTGCTGATTATATGTTTTGATTATTTGGTATTTAGCGTCTTGCTGATTATATGTTTTGATCATTTGGTATTTAGCGTCTTGCTGATTATATGTTATGATGTTAAACCGATTCCATGTTTTGGTTTGTTTTGTATGGTACTAAATGCATTGAACTGAATCTTGATCAGAGCACTTGCAGTCGTTGCTTGCATGCTTTTCAGACAGTACCTAGTACCATCAAACTGTTGTTTGCCCTTTCGTCTATAACCTTGTTTATATGTTCCCTTTCATCATAGTATATGGCGATATACCTGAACAATAGTGACATAACCAAAACTAATATCAATTAAAGTCTGGTCTATGACGACAAATATTATCTGTTTCCGGGTATATAGAGGGATAGAAGTACAGAATTAATATGATAATGAAATGAACAGAAAGAGGTAGTCATTCACTGCAGGTAGCAAGCATGAAGCTGCCGACTATCTTGAAGTTGGCATTTATCTTTTGTGCTTTCATTCATCGTGGAAAACCTGTCTATCAATGTTTGATCACCGGCGGTGTATTAGGTAAGATTACAATTTACTCAGTAAGGAGGAAGGCCGAGAAAGATCCAATATTCACAAGAAAGAACAATTCGAGGCGCGTTCCTGTGAATATTGGATCGCTTCGGGGCCTTTCTCCGGCAATGCTAGCTTTACACTTAGCCACGATGCCCTACGATGTCCACGATTGAGTCGAATCGTGGAGCTCCACGATTGGTCATCACACGCTCTCTAGTGAACCAGCACACACACAGCACCATTTTTATCCCGTTCTCTCAAGCTTCGTTACGTTCCCGTATTAGGGCCAAACGATTCACTGACTTCGAAGCTAGGAACGTTGTTCATAGCTCAAACCATACTCGCTGCTTTAACATACCTACATGTAATTCTGTCATCAGGAAGAACTCATTCTTCATACGTACAGTCACAGAGTGGAACGAACTGGATAACCATCAAGTGCTATCAAGGACTGTGGAAGGCTTTAGATCCAGCCTGAAGCGCGATTAAGTAAGTTTATGCGCTCTCTCATTCCGTTGATCACAAGCCAGCATTGGTAATTCAACGTACCCATACAGACGATTACCACGATGAGCTGGGCCGCGATGAGCTATCACGCTTTGCCACGCTCTTTCACGCTTTGCCACGCTCTATCACGGTTCAATACGCTTATCAAGTTTTGTTGCGATCTGTTACGATACATGACTAAAATCACGATTTAATTTGTTTCAATACCACTTGCAATGTCCGAAACAAGAATAAACTACTTTACATTTTAAGATTTATATCGTAAAACGCTGGAAATGACATTGATCAACCTTGTTTTCCCTTTCTGTTTTGATTTTCGAAGGTAACGGTTTTTTGTTGGGCTATTCAAATCTTTCATTGTGTGTATATATTTAACTCGTTCGAAGACTGGTAATGCAATACTTCACTGATCACCAAGACTTCTTTTTTAAGGCTTCTTCAGATGCTAGAAATTCTTGAGGATGTTGAAAGTCTTTAAATCCAACAAAAGCAGGTTGTTCTATAAAATTTTCATCCTAGGAATATTGAAATCGCAACGCATCTTGTAGAACCTTGAAGGAACGTATCGAAACGCCGCAGGCCAGGCATGTTCACAAAGATCTCCTACGATAGGGCATTACGATCTGTTGTGCTTTGTCAAGGTCTGCTACGCTCTACTATGTTCCATTACGTTTACTACGCTCTATTACGCTCTCTCACGATGTTGAGTTTCAATCGGGACAATCGTAGGATTTTTTTTGAGAGTCAAAAATTTTGCCACGATCTCTGCGATTTCCTACGATCCTCACGATTCAATCTTACGCTCTCTCACATTCCCCACGATTCACCTCAATCCTGGCAATCGTGGCTAAGTGAAAACCTAACATAATCAATCAAACAATAAACAAATCATTGATCTTTACTGGTCAACTGAATATTTACACGTGACAAGGCACCTGAGTAACAGTTACTTCAAAGCATTTCTAATATGACGGTCGAACTTGATGCACGTTATATGATATTTTAATAGCAATTTATTTCATCGTGCTTTATTATATACATTTATAAGATGAATTTCATACGTGTTTTATTTTACTTTTGCGAGAAAAAAATAAATAAAACGTTCAGTCGTGGAAAATATTGAAAACTGCTAAGAATTAACCGATTTTATGTCGTGTGTTTTAAAGTTATATGAAAAGTGGATTCATTTAGCATACTAAAGTTAGTTTAAACTGGTATTTATTTCATTATGCATACATAAATTGTACACTACATGTAGTAGTACTTTTATGATCAACGATCAAATACGGAATTATCAGTGTCAATATTTCACAAGAGAAACGATGGACGGATAGTTTACAATATTTGGAAATTTTACATGTTTAAATTCTCATCGAAGACATATTGAGATCTAGAGTTTTACTATGGTCTGGCATGGTGCACGTTGTAAACACCTTACCTTTTATTGCAGCTTTATGAACATCCTTTCTCGCGGTCACGGTTAACCGTAGTCGGCACTGACAGATATTAACAGATGTGGCAAATCTTGATTGAATCATAACAAAAAGGTCCCATCAGAACGTAGCATCTCGGGAGGTAACGTACAAACTTCTGTAACAGACCATGGGTGAAAGCGTAGTACTCCGACGGGTCCCCGGGTTCAGTAGCCAGTTGTCACGGATACCTTAATAGACAGTGATAAAACGTAAAGAGACCTAAAAGAACTTGAATACCAAGACAAAACTGACCAAAATCTAACGGCGTGCTTTTTTTGGTTGCCGTGGTCGCCGCGAACACAGTATAAACTTAGGTTTAGTTTTCAATTAGCTCCTCGAGTCTTGACTAAGTTCATGCAACATTTCGTGAAATTTTCAAGGTCGTAGTGTGTTAGGGACTGAGGCTGCCGTATGTCAGGGACTGAGAACTGAGAACGCTGTGTGACAGGGACTGAGAACGCCGTGTGACAGGGACTGAGGACGCCGTGTGTCAGGGACTGAGGACGCCATGTGACAGGGACTGAAGACGCCGTGTGTCAGGGACTGATGACACCGTGTGACAGGGACAGAGGACGCCGTGTGACAGGGACTGAGGACCCCATGTGACAGGGACTGAGGACGCCGTGTGTCAGGGACTGATGACGCCGTGTGACAGGGACAGAGGACGCCGTGTGTCAGAAACTGAGGACGCTTTGTGACAGGGACAGAGGACGCCGTGTGTCTGGGAATGAGGAAGCCAAGTGACAGGGACGGAGGACGCATTGTGACATGGACTAAGGTCGCAGTGTGACATGGACTAAGGACGCCATGTGACAGGGACTGAGGACGCCGTGTAACAGGGACTGAGGACGCCGTGTGACAGGGACTGAGGACGCCATGTGACAGGGACTGAGGACGCCGTGTGACAGGGACTGATGACGCCGTGTGACAGGGACTGAGGACGCCGTGTGTCAGGGACTGATGACGCCGTGTGACAGGGACAGAGGACGCTGTGTGTCAGGGAATGAGGAAGCCAAGTGACAGGGACTGAGGACGCCGTGTGACATGGACTGAGGACACCGTGTGACAGGGACTGAGGATCCCATGTGTCAACAGTGCGTTTAAGTTCGATATCCTTACACTTGCGTATAGATATCGTACGTAGATCTTTCGATGTAAGCAAATTGTATGCACATTGTAATCGCGTACAACTACATTCATTACCACTTGCACAATGTGCACGCAACGGAATTAAACATGGTATACTAGTAACCGTGCGTACTCCTTCTCTACACTTTCCACTTCCTTCCATAACTTTATAAAAAAGCCCGTAGCGATCGTAGCCCCGAAAAGATGCAACGAACCCCCCCCCCCCCCAAAAAAAAAAAACCAAACAAAAAACATCCACCATCCAATCAACAAACCAAACAAAACACAATGCACGGTGGGTTGTGACCACTGTACATGTACATATGATACCACTGGCGTTCTGGAATCATATTGGTTCCGGATTGTTTATACAGTGGTGCTTGAGGTTTTTTTTTCAAAGGTAAGGAGTACTATAGTATTAACGGACTTTAAGGTAACGTATCGCGTGACGAATAAAATAAGTTAGAACCAAATATTGCATCGTTATATAGTTAAAAAGCAAAACTAATGAGCAAATATATGACCGCACCAAAACCAATATGCAAAACATTACCACAGTAAACCCAAAATGTAAAAATATAACCACAGCGAAAATACTGTATACAGCTTTGAATGTAACCAGTCTTATTTACGCCCACTTCAAATGGACGATTGATTTGCCTAGAATTGAATATGCACACTTACACATTTTGTTTAGAATTGAACTCGCCTTTATGTCATATTTTTTTTTTGTCATCCCGTCTTTTTTTTCACTCGAGATTATGGCGGATGGCGAAAAGGGCGAAATAATCATTTTGGTTCCGGATGGTTTATACCGTGGTGCCTGAGTTATTTGTTTTCAAAGGTAAGGAGTATTAACGGACTTTAACGTAACGTTTTCGCGTAACGAACTAAAATAAGTTAATTTATTCAGTTGTTCACTCGTGATAGCAATAATTCGAACAATTTACTCCACCTCAAGCTAAATCCTTAAGGAAAGGTATATGTAAATTTTCTGTCGACCGGCAAAGTGCATTTCTACCGTGATGTTTGGGCATAACAACACGTCTGTTAAAAGACCGAAATTTACTTATCAGTAAATGTTATATGAATGTTGTTATATCAGCTGACAAGCATTTTGCTTTTACGCAGATTCGTTTCATTGTACATAATCATACTTTGCAAACTTGATTCGCTGAAGTCATATTTATTGATTTAGCAACGGTACTAGTATACTGTACACGACCTTGAATTCGTACAGTCGTATTTCTGTCGTAATAATACCCGTATAGGTGACTTATTCACCTAGTAACTCGCTCCTTTTCGTTCAAAAATTCTTTATGTAAACTTTCTTTCATCCCGTCATTATTTCACTCTCATGGCAATTTGCCAAAAGTGCGAAATAAATTGCCATCTTTTCTTTTTATATCATGGAACAATCTATTCAGAGTGGCTGAGAAGTACGAAGAAAATCGATTTTCAGTTTCCGGATTGCATAGTTTGTCGATTATATTGATATAATGACCTCAAAGTTAATTTTTCTTATCCAATTTTGACACGAAAAGGTACAAAAACATAGAAAACGTAAAAAAATTGTAAAATAATGCATTTTTGTGCATTTTCGTTCGATATTCGACGTTTTCCGTCATCAGTACCCCTACCTCTTCAACCCGCAATTAAATAAAGTACCTACTTGGAATCTTTTAATACTTTATATTTTTATCCTGATAGTTTTTTTTATCTAAATCGGAAGGACAGCGCACGAGAAATAATAGAGTGATTTCAAGGCTAAATCCAGCCCTTATCTTAACAGCTCATTCAGATCCATATAGTAAGACTGAGATGAATCTATCAGTTTTTAAATGATGCGATTGAATTCAAAGACGTTTAACATGGCACTGCTGTTGGGGCTGTTTATTCTCACTGCTTTTGGTTTTCCAGTAATTAGTAGTATTCGTAGTCTTGCCTTTTCCACCCAATTGCGAACAGCTGATGTTTTGTACATCATTCTGTCTAATTGATAGTATTTCAATGTCGTCTGCAAAGTCTAGATCTTCAACTTGTTGCAAACTTCCATCTTATTCCTGTGTTCTTGTCATCTACACTGTTTTTATGACCCAATCCATCACTAGTAAAACATAAATCCAGATATGCAGCATCCCTGTTTCGCTCCACTTTCTTATCCTGATTGTAGATTGTTGTTAACTACACATATTTGATTGTCTTCGTATAGCTTTCTTATGATCTCTTTTAACTTTGATGGTTCACCGTACAAGTCCATATCTTCAATAAGATCGGCCTGTATATGCCATCGAATGTTTTTTCATAGTCAATGAAGTTGACACACAATTTCGCTTTCCATTCAAAACTTTTCTCTTTGATGTTCACGAGAATGAATATCTGGTCTGTTGTTCTTCAGTCTGTTCTGTATCCAGCTTGTTGCTTTTTCAGATCATCTTCGATGCCATCTTTTATTCTGTTTATGAGGATATAACCTAGTATTTCACTTGGTACTGAAAGAAGTGTGATGCCTTTCTAGATTGAACACAGATAAGACCCCTTTTCTTTGGTATTGATTTCAGTATACCTTTTGACCATTCTATTGGTATTGTTTCTTCTTTCTTTACTTTATCAAAAAGTGTTCAGCCACTTCACAGATGTTTCCTTGTACGCTTTAATCATCACTGCGGTAATGTTGTCAATATTCGGTGCCTTGTGGTTCTTAAGCCTTCTTATAACATTTAATATATTCCTTCATTTATCCAGTCTACGTCTATGTTCCCATTGGATATGCCCTGCACATCTCGGTTGAGAAATTAATTGCATTATAAATTGTATTAATTGCACTCATTATTTAGATAAATTATTCGAACACTCTCATCCACTTATTGGACATTAAGACAACGTTTATATAGCCTGTCATTAAACCCGTGAAAACCCGGATCTATGCACCGTTTCAACCATAAAAGTCACGATACTTTACTCGATACGATACTTTTACGGATGCGTTTTGAATATCCGACCTCTATTTCTTGGATTTCAATACCTGGCTAAGTGATTTGAACGCCTGTTGTGCTTTTTGTAGTCTGGCATCTGTTTCCACTGATGTACTTCCTTTTTTGTTGACCTTTGATCCTATGTAATTGAACTACTACTTTCTTTATTTCCTTCTGATTTAGTCTGATTTTACTCGTGTTTGTGGTGTCTATTCTCAAACCTTTAGGTTTTCCAGTGTTTATTCGTAGTCTTGCCTTTTCCGCCCAATCGCGAACAGCTGATGTCTTGTTTTGTACATCATTCTATCTACTTAATAGTAGTTCAATGTCGTTTGCAAAGTCTAGATCTTTAACTTGTTGGTAAACTTCCATCTTATTCCTGTGTTCTTGTCATCTACACTGTTTTTATGACCCAATACATCACTAGTAAAACATAAATCCAGACATGCAGCATCCTGTTTCACTCCACTTTCTTTTCTTATCCTGCTTGTAGATTGTTGTTAACTACACATATTTGATTGTCTTCGTATAGCTTTCTTATGATCTCTTTTAACTTTGATGGTTCACCGTACAAGTCCATATCTTCAATAAGATCGGCCTGTATATGCCATCGAATGTTTTTTCATAGTCAATGAAGTTGACACATAATTTGGCTTTCCATTCAACACTTTTCTCTTTGATGTTCACGAGAATGATTATCTGGTCTGTTGATCTTCGGTCTGTTCTGTATCCAGCTTGTTGCTTTTTCAGGTCATCTTCGATGCCATCTTTTATTCTGTTTATGAGGATATAACCTAGTGTTTTACTTGGTGCTGAAAGAAGTGTGATGCCTTTCCAGATTGAACACAGATTAGACCTCCTTTCTTTGGTATTGATTTCAGTATATTTTGTTACCATTCTATTGATCTTGTTTCTTCTTTCTATACTTCACCAGAATGTATTCAGCCACTTCACAGATGTTTCCGTGTCATTTTTAATAATCTCTGCTGTTATGCTGTCAATATTCGGTGCTTTGTTGTTCTTAAGCCTTCTAATTGCCTTAAATATATTCTTTCATTTATCCAGTCTACGTCTATGTTCCCATTGGATATGCCCTGCGCTATTCTAGGCGCATCACGGTTGAGGACTCATTAAATGTTCTTACCATTGCTTGTCAATGTCTGAAGTGGTTATATTTCTATCTATATCCCGTATCAAACTATTGTTGCTCTTTAATTTACTAGATGTTCTTTGAAATTCTGTAAAGTGTTCCTTATGTACCTCTTTGTACTGCTGTTACTGCTTCGTTTATCTCATTTACATGTCTTTTTCACTTCCCTACTGAGTTCTTGGTATTTGTCTTTGAGCTTTGATAGTCTAAAATTTCATGGAGATTTTGTGCTGTTCATCTTTGATTTTATCTTCTTTCTGTTATCGATCATCTCTAGTGTCTCATTACTGATCCAGCCTTTGACCTTCATTCGTTTTGGACCAATGGTGTTTTCTGCAATGCTATCCCAATAGGTATCTATGTTCTGATCTTTAGCCAGGTTTTAGAGAATCGAGAAACTGTTTCTTAGCTTTAATTTAAACTTTTTCTCTGTTTTGAATGTCCTTAAATTTCCTGGTATCGTATAGTTTCCTATTGTAAATAGATGTCCTCTGTACTATCTTGAATTTGGTGGTCATGGGCGTAGCTAGAGCTTTTTAAAGTGTACTTCAAATATATAAAACATATGCAGGTGGAGCCCCCCCCTCCCCCCCCCCCCCCGAGAAAATTTTCGGAATGTAAACCCAAATCCTTGCTTTGTAGATTACATTTTTACATAATTGGGACTACATTTCATAAGAAATCACTCTCAATTTTAAGGAACTGCAAAAAATTTAGTTGCAACTTGAACCCATCTTTCAAGATTAAAACTGTCTCATCGATAGACGTGGAAGACGTTTAGTTAATTATAGTCAAATGCACAAACGCTGAACACGTCACTTTAAAATAATGTCTTATCATTCTGAATTTTCAAAAAAAAAAAAAAAAAAATGGAGGTAAGCAGCTAGCCACATTTTTCATTTGATACGGCCTCGGAATAGATACTAATAAAAGTTGAAGCCGCTCACTTTTGACGAAAAAGATGTCCGATTTCATGTGGGCGCTATCTTTCAAATATATTTACTTGAAGTACCAATGATGAAGATTCAATTCCGAAACATGCATGGCTTACCAAAAAGAATAGGTATTTTTGCTAAAAATGTGCAATTTTAAAGAAGATGGCGGTAATTGAAGTATAAAATGTAAAACTATTGGAGACGATCTTTTGGGCTATTTTCCATAAATTCACACAAAATCTCTCTCTCTCTCTCTCTCTCTCTCTTTCTCTGAAAAATCTGTGCCATTTTTTTCTAACTCCGCTTTATATGCACGCCATGACGTGCTGGCGTATAGGCAGCTACGCCCCTGGTGGTCACTGCTAATATAAGCTCCTCCCATTACCCATGGCTTTAGGGTCAAGTACTAGTATTGACCTCTTGTTCTTTTCGTTTATCACAGTGCGGTCAATTTGGCTGTTGGTGTTACCACCAGATGTCCACGAAATTTTGTGTATTTCTTTGTGCTGGAAAATAGTTACAAAACCATTCTGGCTGCAGAATTCTATCAGTCCTGAACCGCTTTAGTTCCTCATTCACATTCCATTTTTCCCATTGTCCTATCAAAATGCTTATTATCCACCCCCTACATTCGCGTTCAGATCTCCCATTATAATGCATACATTGTGTCTAGGCTTACGTAGGCTTTTCTTTCGCTGCTTGCAGCTGCTCATAGAACTGATCTTTCTCTTCTTCTGTTGTCGTTAGTTGGTGCATAACATTGGATGATCGTTGTTTTTAGATGCAAAAGTGGCAAATGTAATTCTTTCACTTATTGGTTCCCACTCACACACACACGTTTCTCGGCCTTCTTCGTCATCACTTATCCCTCTCCTTTAATATCCACAATTTTATATTCAGATTATGTTTATATTAGATTTAGTCCATCTGCACTCACTGATGCCACATACATCGATGTTGTATCTTTCTAGCTCTCTAGTAAGTGTCTTCCCTAGTAGTATGCGGTACAAATTTTTCACACTCCAACATGACTGTTATATGATGTACTAGCCATATGCGAACAAGTCCTTACACTTCTCATTCGTTCTTTTTCGGAGAATACTGGGTTGCATATTATAACCAATAATTGATCATATTTCGGCAGCGAGGACATATGAGACTTATGTATCCAGCTAGTCTCTTATGTTTGAGTATGCTAGATTCACTCCATTAAAAATTCGACAAAATAGTCTATTCATGATTTGATCATGACGAGACCAAATGTAACGTTAAGCTGAAATATATCGTTATATTTTGCATATTTTCGTGATCGTTTTTTTGCCATATCTAATTTTGTAATGGTTTCGCTTTAGTTATAATCTGTACAAAGGTTTAGCTTCAGTAATGATTTGTATATTGGGTTCCATTTAGTTATAATTTGTATATTGGTTCTGTCCTGTTCACTAAATCCAGAGCACCCTGTTTTGGCGATTTATTCGGTCATCTTAAGAACTTTCCTTTAAATTAAAGTTTCCGATAGGGTAACTTCAACTTACCCTATCAGCTGCCTTCAAACCGCAATATGAAAAATAAAATGTCTACGGGAAATTTCCATGTTAATTTCAAGCCGCCGCCATATTGATCTCCGTGTCAACAATGGTAAACAGTGACGTCAAAGCTCCCGACGTGACGACTTTTCAGCGATTTTACTATAGAAAATTCCCTTAGACTTTTTATTTTTCGTCTTATTTCTAACTTAATTGACGTAGAGTCAAAACAATGGTATTTTCTGTTACGACTAAAGGAGAACTATAAAATTTAATGAATTTAATCATATTTATATTAACAAATTGTTTCCAATAAAGTATTTCATATTTTGTTTTGAGAGTATTCGAATAGAGAAGTATCGATACGGTCAAGTGATTTTCTGCATGATTAGATACGAGTATAGGGGGTAGTAAGGTATTGGTCATTCGAAGGCTCAATACCGGGCAGTTAACACATTAACTCCGTTCTCTCGTATAGATGTCCGACTCGGACCACGAAGCAGAAAAATTACTTCAGGACTCTACGGAGCCCATGGAACAAGACCAAACTGCTTCTATCAGTACGGCTGGTGAGAATTTTGGCGTTTCTGATGCTGTAAATCTGTTACAGACTGCTATAAACAATTAGTTTAGTACTTTATCCAAACAGCTACTTTCCGAGCAAAAAGTAAACGCCCAGTCCCTCTCCAAAAAACTGAAGGAAAAGTCCACAACTAAATTTAAAGGGGAAGGGAACCGTGTACAGTACGAGTTCAACGAGGACCTAATTGTGGACTTGGACGGCCAAGCAGACCTTGTTAGTTCCGTACCGGGGACGAGGAAAGCAGTCCGCGCCATTCGCTCCAAGCTCACTCACCGCAATAAGTTAATACGCATTGCTGATGCAAGTCCGGCAGGCTGGCGAACAGTCCATGAATATGAATGCAACGACTACGCCTCGGATTCCGACGATGACAAAAAGATCCGTAGTGCCGAGAATCGGGCCCTCCGATCTATCAAGAGAGGCCGTTCGTACAGAAGTACACCATGCACTAGGAACATCCCGGCGGCCGCGGGTTTAGCAACGTCCCACGAGTATAATTCTGTTGGTACTACTAGTAATTTTCGTCCCCAAAGCGGCTACACGTACAATAACGTCACTAGAAGGACCCCTCAGCCAACAGACATCTGCTACAAGTGCTGGCAGCAGGGCCATTGGAAAAATCGTTGCCCCCTTAATACACAGCCTACAGTCCAGGGTGCCTCTGGCAGCAGCAAACAGTAGTCATTTAGATAAGTATGCTTTTGACGTTCAGTGTAATAAGTCAAGCTTGACTCAATATTTGCAAAAAATTGAAAATGATGCTAAATCTCATACAAACAGAGTAAAGAAAAGTCTTTTCAATCACTCAAATTTTTGGGAGGAAATTAAAGTTAATGATTTTGTTAGAAATATTATTACTCAAGGTTATCGTCTCTCTTTCGCAAGAGATCCACCACCAATGTATTTTAAAAACAATACTTCTGCTTTGCAAAATTCCGATTTTGTTTCCCTTGAAATTAAAGAGCTGAATTTTGGTTTGTCATCAAGTCCGTTTGTATTTACCAAATGCTTGAGACCCCTTGTAAAATATTGGCGGCAAAACAAAATATTGGTAGTCTTGTATCTAGACGATGGATTCTTTATGTCTCAGTTCTTGATTTCATGTCAAAATGAAACAGAATTTATCAGAAAATCCCTTTTAGCAGCAGGATTTTTCGTTAATGATAAAAAATCTGTTTTTTCTCCTGTTCAAGAACTGGAATGGCTAGGTTTAAGCTGGAATTCAATTGATTTCACACTACGCATTCCAGAAAGGCGTATATTAGATGCAAAAGCATGTTTGAATAAGGTTACCTCCCTTTTGCCACTCTTAACAGCTAGACAATAAGCAAGTTTCGCAGGTAAAATAATATCAATGTCACCTGTATTGGGGAATATTGTAAATTTAATGACGAAAAGATGTTACAAAGTCATCCAGTGAAGGTCATCCTGGGACAAACTTTTGCCAAGAGATACCATAGTATTTCGTTTAGGTTTTCGTTATAGAGTTGTCTTTCTGGCAGAATCACTTAGACGAATATAACGTAAGACCTCTTAGTTTGCAATTCAAAAAAGATTTAGTCATTTATTCTGATGCAAGTGACAGAGCAGGGGCAGCTTTTACATCAGAATTGAACGAAAGTATTTTTCAGATGTTTTGGAATGACCATGAACGAACAAGAAGTTCCACTTGGAGGGAACTTAGAGCGATAGAACAGTCACGTAAATCATTTTGCTCAAAGTTTGAGGGAAAGTCCCTGAAATGGTACACAGATTGTAAGAATTGTGTCAATATTGTCAATTCTGGTAGCACTAATATAGACCTGCAAAAGATGGCATTTAATATCTTTAAAACTTGCTTAAGCCACAATATTTCCCTTGAAATAGAGTGGATTCCTAGAAGCCAAAACGAAAAGGCCGATTACATCAGTAAAATGGTTGATTATGAAGACTGGCGTACGACTCCTGGATTCTTTTCTTATATTAGTTCTATATGGGGACCATTTACCATCGATAGATTTGCTAGCCATATTAATACGAAACTTCCCAGATTTAATTCTGTGTTCTGGAACCCAGGTACTGAACATATTGACTGTTTCAGTGTTGATTGGTCAAAGGAAAATAATGGCTTGTTCCGCCTGTTTCTCTTATAGGCAAATGTTTACGTTACATTGTAGAATGCAAAGCTAAGGGAACTTTGATTGTTCCAAAGTGGCCTTCGTCCTATTTTTGGCCTTTGTTATTCAGTGGGCAAAAATTTCAAACACTTTATCTTGGAAGTTTTAGAATTCCATAAAGCGAATCAAGTGTTCGAACAAGGAATGAACAGAAATTCTATTTTTGGAACTAAAATCATGTCATCTAGTGTTCTAGCTATTCGGTTCGATTCTTCTTAGTTATTATATGACAGGCCCTGGTGTGCTGGATGCACATTGCAGATGTATTTTACGTTGTACGTAGCATATACGCAAATGCAAAATGTATATATATGAGAAATTTGATGGAGTTTTTACGACGAAGATAATTCGAATGTGACAGTTTGCACGATGCTTTTAAGTTATTTAATATTCATTTTTTTCTTTGTACGTTTAGCGCATAATGTTTTTGAGACGGGAAGATGGTGTCAGGAGAGTGGCACATTCCTGGATCCACGACTGCAGGACCTCAGCGATCAACTACCTAATTATTGTTTGAAGGCAAAAGCAGCTAACACAAGGAAGAAATATAGGTATGCATACGATAAATTCACTAAGTGGTGTTCTTCTTTCGATCAATATTTAAGTCCTCTACCCGCAACAGAGAAAACTGTTTCTATGTATTTAATACATATTGCTCAAATTTCTAATTCTGTTTCAAAGATTCAAGAGGCTTCATTTGCAATTTCTTGGATGCATAAACTAGCCGGTTTTTCGGACCCTACTACATTGAGTTTATGTACACAAGTTAAAGAGGGCGCTATCAGAGATTGTTCAAAACCTGTAGTAAAAAAGGAACCAATCAAAGCACAACACTTGCATTCTCTTGTTCAGAATTTAGCTAAGGACGATTCTTTATCAAAATTGAGAACTGTTACCATGTGTCTGCTTGGCTATTCGGGTTTTCTCAGGTTTTCAGAATTATCTAATATAAGAAGACATGACATCACATTTTTTATAGGTTATGTTTCAATATTTCTTCCTAAAAGCAAAACGGACAAACTTAAACAGGGAAATTATGTAAAAATTTCAAAAACCTCAACTGTTACATGACCTGTTGAAATGCTGCAAAGATATTTTAAAAAAGCAGGTATTGGCGAAAATTCGAATGAATTAATTTTTAGACAGCTTACATATTTCAAGAAATTAGGTACTTACAAGCTTAGATCTGTCGATAAACCGATTTCCTATTCTAGATCACGAGAAATAATTCTTAATGAGTTAGAAAATATTGGTTTGAATAAATCAAAATTTGGTATACATAGCTTAAGGTCCGGCGGGGCTACTGCAGCAGCTGAATCAGGGGTAAGTGATCGACTATTCACGAAACATGGAAGATGGAAATCCGAAAATGCAAAGGATGGTTATGTTCATGAAAATTTAGACGAAATTCTGTCTTTAAGCAAAAATTTAGGCATTTAAAATGAATAAATAAGATTTTAAGCAACTTTCCCAAAAATGATCGACTTCTTTATATTCGAGCTTCATTGAGCGCTTCGCTCCTCCATATTTGTGTTTATTATTATTTTAAATGATTTATATTCGATTGAGCAGAGCGAATAAGAATATAAATGAATTTATCATATTTATATTAACAAATTGTTTCCAATAAAATATTTCATATTTTGTTTTGAGAGTATTCGAATAGAGAAGTATCGATACGGTCAAGTGATTTTCTGCATGATTAGATACGAGTATAGGGGGTAATAAGGTATTGGTCATTCGAAGGCTCAATACCGGGCAGTTAACACGTTAACTCCCCTCCCCCTCCCTCCCACAGTGTATACTTGTATAATTTCATCACTTTATTTTTCTCTTTTCAGGAAAATTGGTTGATTGACTTTGAGGTGGAAATTTATATGTATGATTCAATTACTATAGTGACGAGAACGATTATGAGGTGAAATGTGTGGATATAGTGATGATAATGATGATGATGTTAATTGATGATTAATAAAATCCCTTCATTGAGCGCTTCGCTCCTCCATATTTGTGTTTATTATTATTTTAAATGATTTATATTCGATTGGGCAGAGCGAATAAGAATATAATACTTTTTTGTAAGATGACAGTTTTCTATTTTAGAGAAAACCGGGAAAACAGGGTGCTCTGGATTTAGTGAACAGGACAGTAGTTATGGCACGCCAAAGTCACAAAAATTCGATAAACTTGGTTTCACAGTTGTAAACCCTAGTTTACACATGGTAAACCTAGTTTTTCGAGTGTAAACTAGGGTTTATAGCTGTGAAACCTAGTTTTTTCCTTGTGAAACCTAGTTTTACGAGCGAAAACCTAACTTTCCACTCATAAAACCTAGTTTTTCTAAATTCATCACATCGGCACAAGAATTCTAATTATTGATCATTATCACGTGTAAAGTATAGTTTACATGCCAAAAACCTACTAGAATATTTTATTGCATGAAACTATGATTAGCAAATGTGAAACTAGGTTTCTAGAAATAATTTCTTGTTTACACTAATTTCCACCAATCAAAATGCATTCCTGTGAATGTGAATATAAATTTCATCCAATCAAATGAGCTCTTACCCGTGGTAATAGATTTTTAATTCAAGTTTGAGAATTAAAGTTATGACCAATCAGGATAGATTTTACTTGTGGTAATGAAAATTTTGTTCAATCAGAATGCGTTTAACAATCAGTTTCGATATATATCAGTAACTTCCTCTGCTTATTATTAGTTTGTTTGTCTGTGTTTTTTTCTATTAACAGTTACTGTCGATATTAACATAAGACTTTAAATTGTCCGGCTTAAAAATTAAAAAAAGAAACTAGCTAGATCTCTCCTAGACTTAATATTCCAGTATCTACCGCTGCTGCTTACAGCTTTTAGCGAAAGAGACTGGATATCTCTCCTATACTAGTTACTAGTACAGTGCAACGTAGGTCTACGCTATTTTCCTATTCCGTTATTTTCTGTTTTCAGAAAATAACCGAATAAGAAAAAAAAATTAAGCGTCTTCGTTGCACTGTAACTAGATCTCTGCCTATGACAACTTTTATTAAGAAAAATTAGGAAAATTTCCATTATAAGACTGTGTCAAGCAGTTTCATTCGATAAAATTAGCATTACCAGAAAGAAACAGATTATCTGATTGGCTAAAACATTTGTTAACAGATTGGGATAAATTTCCATTATCAGACAGAATCAAGCAATTTCATTGAATAAAATTACCATAAGCAGAGAGAAACAGGTTATCTGATTGGCTAACACTATTTTGAACAGAAATTAGGATAAATTCCATTATCAGACTGTATCGAGCAATTTCATTGGATAAAATTACCTTTAACAGAAAGAAACAGGTTTTCTGATTGGCTAAAACTTTTATAAACAGAAATTAAGAAAATTTCTATTATCAGACTTAACAAGCAATTTCATTGGATAAGATTACCATTACCAAAAAAAAAACCAGGTAATCTGATTGGCTTAAACTTTTGTTAACAGAAATTAGGAAAAAATTCATTATCAGACTTATTAGCAATTTCATTGGATAAGAATACCATTATCAGAAAGAAACAGATTATCTGATTGGCTTAAACTTCTGTTAACAGAAATTAGGATAAATTCCATTATCAGACAGTATCAAGCAATTTCATTGAATAAAATTACCATAAGCAGAGAGAAACAGGTTATCTGATTGGCTAACACTATTTTGAACAGAAATTAGGATAAATTCCATTATCATACTGTATCGAGCAATTTCATTGGATAAAATTACCTTTAACAGAAAGAAATAGGTTGTCTGATTGGCTAAAACTTTTATAAACAGAAATTAAGAAAATGTCTATTATCAGACTTAACAAGCAATTTCATTGGATAATATTACCATTACAAAAAAAAAAAGGTTATCTGATTGGCTTAAACTTTTGTTAACAGAAATTAGGAAAAAATTCATTATCAGACTTATCAGCAATTTCATTGGATAAGATTACCATTATCAGAAAGAAACAGGTTATCTGATTGGCTAAAACTTCTGTTAACAGAAATTAGGATAAATTCCATTATCAGACTGTATCAAGCAATTTCATTGGATAAAATTACCATTACCAGAAAGAAACAGGTTGTCTGATTGGCTAAAACTTTTGTAAACAGAAATAAGGAAATTTCCATTATCAGACTTATCAAGCAATTTCATTGGATAAGATTACAATTACCAAAAAAAAAAAAAAAAAAAAAAAACAGGTTATCTGATTGGCTTAAACTTTTGTTTACAGAAATTAGGAAAAAATTCATTATCAGACTGTATCAGGCAATTTCATTGAATAAAATTACCATTACCAGAAAGAAACATGTTATCTGATTGGCTAAAACTGTTGTTAACAGAAATAAGGAATTATCATTTACACTTATTTTAAATTGTCTTTAACATAAATTATTATTATCATTATCAGAAATTATTCATGTTAACAATCGTTTTAACTTCTACCCAAAATGATATGAAAACATACTTTTCCACGTGCAAAACCTAGTTTTACATACGTAAACATAGGTTTTTATTGGTTTCATTTTGGTAATATTTGTATACTGGTTTCACTGTGGTTATATTTTGTGTATTGGTTCGGCTTTGATAATATTTGTATATTTGTTTCATTGTGGTAATATTTGTATATTGGTTTCATTGTGGTAATATTTGTAAATTGGGTCACTGTGGTAATATTTGTAAATTGGGTCACTGTGGTAATATTTGTAAATTGGGTCACTGTGGTAATATTTGTATATTGGGTCACTTTGGAAATATTTGTATATTGGGTCACTGTGGTAATATTTGTATATTGGGTCACTGCGGTAATATTTGTATATTGGGTCACTGCGGTAATATTTGTATATTGGGTCATTGTGGTAATATTTGTATATTGGGTCACTGTGGTAATATTTGTATATTGGTTTCATTGTGGTAATATTTGTATATTGGGTCATTGTGGTAATATTTGTATATTGGGTCACTGTGGTAATATTTGTATATTGGGTCACTGTGGTAATATTTGTATATTGGTTTCATTGTGGTATTATTTGTATATTGGGTCACTGTGGTCATATTTGTATATTGGGTCACTGTGGTAATATTTGTATATTGGGTCATTGTGGTAATATTTGTATATTGGTTTCATTGTGGTAATATTTGTATATTGGGTCACTGTGGTAATATTTGTATATTGGTTTCACTGTGGTAATATTTGTATATTGGTTTAATTGTGGTATTATTTGTATATTGGGTCACTGTGGTAATATTTGTAAATTGGGTCACTGTGGTAATATTTGTATATTGGGTCACTGTGGTAATATTTGTATATTGGGTCACTGTGGTAATATTTGTATATTGGGTCACTGTGGTAATATTTGTATATTGGTTTCATTGTGGTAATATTTGTATATTGGTTTCATTGTGGTAATATTTGTATATTGGGTCACTGTGGTATTATTTGTATATTGGGTCACTGTGGTTATATTTGTATATTGGTTTCATTGTGGTAATATTTGTAAATTGGGTCACTGTGGTAATATTTGTATATTGGTTTCATTGTGGTAATATTTGTATATTGGGTCACTGTGGTAATATTTGTATATTGGGTCATTGTGGTAATATTTGTAAATTGGGTCATTGTGGTAATATTTGTATATTGGGTCATTGTGGTAATATTTGTATATTGGGTCACTGTGGTAATATTTGTATATTGGGTCACTGTGGTAATATTTCTATATTGGGTCACTGTGGTAATATTTGTATATTGGGTCACTGTGGTAATATTTGTATATTGGTTTCATTGTGGTAATATTTGTATATTGGTTTCACTGTGGTAATATTTGTAAATTAGGTCATTGTGGTAATATTTGTATATTGGTTTCACTGTGGTAATATTTGTATATTGGGTCATTCTGGTAATATTTGTATATTAGGTCACTTTGGTAATATTTGTATATTGGGTCACTGTGGTAATATTTGTATATTGGGTCACTGCGGTAATATTTGTATATTGGGTCATTGTGGTAATATTTTAATATTGGGTCACTGTGGTAATATTTGTATATTGGTTTCATTGTGGTAATATTTGTATATTGGGTCACTGTGGTAATATTTGCATATTGGTTTAACTGTGGTAATATTTGTATATTGGGTCACTGTGGTAATATTTGTATATTGGTTTCATTGTGGTAATATTTGTATATTGGGTCACTGTGGTAATATTTGTATATTGGGTCAATGTGGTAATATTTGTATATTGGTTTCATTGTGGTAATATTTGTATATTGGGTCACTGTGGTAATATTTGTAAATTGGGTCACTGTGGAAATATTTGTATATTGGGTCACTGTGGTAATATTTGTATATTGGTTTCATTGTGGTAATATTTGTATATTGGGTCACTGTGGTAATATTTGTATTTTGGGTCACTGTGGTAATATTTGTGTATTGGGTCACTGTGGTAATATTTGTATATTGGGTCACTGTGGTTATATTTGTATATTGGGTCACTGTGGTAATATTTGTAAATTGGTTTCATTGTGGTAATATTTGTATATTGGGTCACTGTGGTAATATTTGTATATTGGGTCACTGTGATAATATTTGTATATTGGGTCACTGTGGTAATATTTGTATATTGGTTTCACTGTGGTAATATTTGTATATTGGTTTCATTGTTGTAATATTTGTATATTGGGTCACTGTGGTAATATTTGTATATTGGGTCACTGTGGTAATATTTGTATATTGGGTCACTGTTGTAATATTTGTATATTGGTTTGATTGTGGTAATATTTGTAAATTGGATCACTGTGGTAATATTTGTATATTGGGTCACTGTGGTAATATTTGTATATTGGGTCACTGTGGTAATATTTGTATATTGGTTTCATTGTGGTAATATTTGTAAATTGGGTCACTGTGGTAATATTTGTATATTGGGTCACTGTGGTAATATTTGTATATTGGGTCACTGTGGTAATATTTGTATATTGGTTTCATAGTGGTAATATTTGTATATTGGTTTCATTGTGGTAATATTTGTATATTGGTTTCATTGTGGTAATATTTGTATATTGGGTCACTGTGGTGATATTTGTATATTGGGTCACTGTGGTAATATTTGTATATTGGGTCACTGTGGTAATATTTGTATATTGGTTTCATTGTGGTAATATTTGTAAATTGTGTCATTGTGGTAATATTTGTATATTGGGTCACTGTGGAAATATTTGTATATTGTTTCAATTGTGGTAATATTTGTATATTGGGTCACTGTGGTAATATTTGTAAATTGGGTCACTGTGGTAATATTTGTATATTGGGTCACTGTGGTAATATTCTTATATTGGGTCACTGTGGTTATATTTGTATATTGGTTTCATTGTGGTAATATTTGTATATTGGGTCACTGTGGTAATATTTGTATATTGGGTCACTGTGGTGATATTTGTATATTGGGTCACTGTGGTTATATTTGTATATTGGTTTCATTGTGGTAATATTTGTATATTGGGTCACTGTGGTGATATTTGTATATTGGGTCACTGTGGTTATATTTGTTTATTGGTTTCATTGTGGTAATATTTGTATATTGGGTCACTGTGGTAATATTTGTATATTGGGTCACTGTGGTAATATTTGTATATTGGGTCACTGTGGTAATATTTGTATATTGGGTCACTGTGGTAATATTCTTATATTGGGTCACTGTGGTTATATTTGTATATTGGTTTCATTGTGGTAATATTTGTATATTGGGTCACTGTGGTAATATTTGTATATTGGGTCACTGTGGTGATATTTGTATAATGGTTTCATTGTGGTAATATTTGTATATTGGGTCACTGTGGTAATATTTGTATATTGGGTCACTGTGGTAATATTTGTATATTGAGTCACTGTGGTAATATTTGTATATTGGGTCACTGTGGTAATATTTGTATATTGGGTCATTGTGGTAATATTTGTATATTGGGTCACTGTGGTAATATTTGTATATTGGTTTCATTGTGGTAATATTTGTATATTGGTTTAATTGTGGTAATATTTGTATATTGGGTCATTGTGGTAATATTTGTATATTGGTTTCATTGTGGTAATATTTGTATCTTTTGTGGTAATATTTGTATATTGGTTTCATTGTGGTAATATTTGTATATTGGGTCACTGTGGTAATATTTGTATATATGGTCACTGTGGTAATATTTGTAAATTGGTTTCATTGTGGTAATATTTGTAAATTGTGTCACTGTGGTAATATTTGTTTATTGGTCACTGTGGTAATATTTGTATATTGGGTCACAGTGGTTATATTTGTATATTGGTTTCATTGTGGAAATATTTGTATATTGGTTTCATTGTGGTAATATTTGAATATTGGGTCACTGTGGTAATATTTGTATATTGGTTTCATTGGGTAATATTTGTATATTGGGTCACTGTGGTAATATTTGTAAATTGGGTCACTGTGGTAATATTTGTATATTGGGTCACTGTGGTAATATTTGTATATTGGTTTCATTGTGGTAATATTTGTAAATTGGGTCACTGTGGTAATATTTGTAAATTGGTTTCATTGTGGTAATATTTTTATATTGGGTCACTGTGGTGATATTTGTATATTGGGTCATTGTGGTAATATTTGTATATTGGGTCATTGTGGTAATATTTGTATATTGGGTCACTTTGGTAATATTTGTATATTGGGTCACTGTGGTAATATTTGTATATTGGGTCATTGTGGTAATATTTTAATATTGGGTCACTGTGGTAATATTTGTATATTGGGTCACTGTGGTAATATTTGTATTTTGGGTCACTGTGGTATTATTTGTAAATTGGTTTCATTGTGGTAATATTTGTAAGTTGGTATACTGTGGTAATATATGTAAATTGGGTCACTGTGGTAATATTTGTATATTGGGTCACTGTGGTAATATTTGTATATTGGTTTCATTGTGGTAATATTTGTAAATTGGGTCATTGTGGTAATATTTGTATATTCGGTCACTGTGGTAATATTTGTATATTGGTTTCATTGTGGTAATATTTGTATATTGGGTCACTGTGGTAATATTTGTATATTGGGTCACTGTGGTAATATTTGTATATTGGTTTCATTGTGGTAATATTTGTAAATTGGGTCACTGTGGTAATATTTGTATATTGGTTTCATTGTGGTAATATTTGTATATTGGTTTCATTGTGGTATTATTTGTATATTGGGTCACTGTGGTAATATTTGTATATTGGTTTCATTGTGGTAATATTTTTATATTGGGTCACTGTGGTAATATTTGTATATTGGGTCACTGTGGTAATGTTTGTATTTTGGGTCACTGTGGTAATATTTGTATATTGGTTTCATTGTGGTAATATTTGTATATTGGGTCCCTGTGGAAATATTTCTTAATTGGATCACTGTGTTAATATTTGTATATTGGTTTCATTGTGGTAATATTTGTATATTGGGTCACTGTGATAATATTTGTATATTTGTTTCATTGTGGTTATATATGTAAATTGGGTCATTGTGGTTATATTTGTATATTGGTTTCATTGTGGTAATATTTGTAAATTGGGTCATTCTGGTAATATTTGTATATTGGGTCACTGTGGTAATATTTGTATATTGGTTTCATTGTGGTAATATTTGTATATTGGGTCACTGTGGTAATATTTGTAAATTGGGTCACTGTGGTAATATTTGTATATTGGTTTCATTGTGGTAATATTTGTATATTGGGTCACTGTGGTAATATTTGTATATTGGTTTCATTATGGTAATATTTGTATATTGGGTCACTGTGGTGATATTTGTATATTGGGTCACTGTGGTAATATTTGTATATTGGGTCACTGTGGTAATATTTGTATATTGGTTTCATTGTGGTAATATTTGTAAATTGTGTCCTTGTGGTAATATTTGTATATTGGGTCACTGTGGTAATATTTGTATATTGTTTCAATTGTGGTAATATTTGTATATTGGGTCACTGTGGTAATATTTGTATATTGGGTCACTGTGGTAATATTTGTATATTGGGTCACTGTGGTTATATATGTATATTGGTTTCATTGTGGTAATATTTGTATATTGGTTTAATTGTGGTAATATTTGTATATTGGGTCATTGTGGTGATATTTGTATATTGGTTTCATTGTGGTAATATTTGTATATTTTGTGGTAATATTTGTATATTGGTTTCATTGTGGTAATATTTTAGTATTGGGTCACTGTGGTAATATTTTTATATTGGGTCACTGTGGTAATATTTGTATATTGGGTCACTGTGGTAATATTTGTAAATTGGTTTCATTGTGGTAATATTTGTAAATTGTGTCACTGTGGTAATATTTGTTTATTGGGTCACTGTGGTAATATTTGTATATTGGGTCACAGTGGTAATATTTGTATATTGGTTTCATTGTGGTAATATTTGAATATTGGGTCACTGTGGTAATATTTGTATATTGGTTTCATTGGGTAATATTTGTATATTGGGTCACTGTGGTAATATTTGTATATTGGGTCACTGTGGTAATATTTGTATATTGGGTCACTGTGGTAATATTTGTATATTGGTTTCATTGTGGTAATATTTGTAAATTGGGTCACTGTGGTAATATTTGTAAATTGGTTTCATTGTGGTAATATTTTTATATTGGGTCACTGTGGTGATATTTGTATATTGGGTCATTGTGGTAATATTTGTATATTGGGTCATTGTGGTAATATTTGTATATTGGGTCACTGTGGTAATATTTGTATATTGGGTCACTGTGGTAATATTTGTATATTGGGTCATTGTGGTAATATTTTAATATTGGGTCACTGTGGTAATATTTGTATATTGGTTTCATTGTGGTAATATTTGTAAATTGGGTCACTGTGGTAATATTTGTAAATTGGTTTCATTGTGGTAATATTCTTATATTGGGTCACTTTGGTGATATTTGTATATTGGGTCATTGTGGTAATATTTGTATATTGGGTCATTGAGGTAATATTTGTATATTGGGTCACTGTGGTAATATTTGTATATTGGGTCACTGTGGTAATATTTGTATATTGGGTCATTGTGGTAATATTTTAATATTGGGTCACTGTGGTAATATTTGTATATTGGGTCATTGTGGTAATATTTGTATTTTGGGTCACTGTGGTATTATTTGTAAATTGGTTTCATTGTGGTAATATTTGTAAGTTGGTATACTGTGGTAATATTTGTAAATTGGGTCACTGTGGTAATATTTGTATATTGGTTTCATTGTGGTAATATTTGTAAATTGGGTCATTGTGGTAATATTTGTATATTGGGTCACTGTGGTAATATTTGTATATTGGTTTCATTGTGGTAATATTTGTATATTGGGTCACTGTGGTAATATTTGTATATTGGTTTCATTGTGGTAATATTTGTAAATTGGGTCATTGTGGTAATATTTGTATATTGGGTCACTGTGGTAATATTTGTATATTGGTTTCATTGTGGTAATATTTGTATATTGGGTCACTGTGGTAATATTTGTATATTGGGTCACTGTGGTAATATTTGTATATTGGTTTCATTGTGGTAATATTTGTATATTGGGTCACTGTGGTAATATTTGTATATTGGTTTCATTGTGGTAATATTTGTATATTGGTTTCATTGTGGTATTATTTGTATATTGGGTCACTGTGGTAATATTTGTATATTGGGTCACTGTGGTAATATTTGTATATTGGGTCACTGTGGTAATATTTGTATATTGGGTCACTGTGGTAATATTTGTATATTGGTTTCATTGTGGTATTATTTGTATATTGGGTCACTGTGGTAATATTTGTATATTGGTTTCATTGTGGTAATATTTGTATATTGGGTCACTGTGGTAATATTTGTATATTGGGTCACTGTGGTAATATTTGTAAATTGGGTCATTGTGGTAATATTTGTATATTGGGTCACTGTGGTAATATTTGTATATTGGGTCACTGTGGTACTATTTGTATATTGGGTCACTGTGGTAATATTTGTATATTGGTTTCATTGTGGTAATATTTGTATATTGGTTTCATTGTGGTAATATTTGTATATTGGTTTCCTTGTGGTATTATTTGTATATTGGGTCACTGTGGTAATATTTGTATATTGGTTTCATTGTGGTAATATTTGTATATTGGGTCACTGTGGTAATATTTGTATATTGGGTCACTGTGGTAATATTTGTATATTGGTTTCATTGTGGTAATATTTGTATATTGGGTCACTGTGGTAATATTTGTATATTGGGTCACTGTGGTAATATTTGTACATTGGGTCAATGTGGTAATATTTGTATATTGGGTCATTGTGGTAATATTTGTAAATTGGGTCATTGTGGTAATATTTGTATATTGGGTCACTGTGGTAATATTTGTATATTCGGTCACTGTGGTAATATTTGTATATTGGGTCACTGTGGTAATATTTGTATTTTGGGTCACTGTGGTATTATTTGTAAATTGGTTTCATTGTGGTAATATTTGTAAGTTGGTATACTGTGGTAATATATGTAAATTGGGTCACTGTGGTAATATTTGTATATTGGGTCACTGTGGTAATATTTGTATATTGGTTTCATTGTGGTAATATTTGTAAATTGGGTCATTGTGGTAATATTTGTATATTGGGTCACTGTGGTAATACTTAAATATTGGTTTCATTGTGGTAATATTTGTAAATTGGGTCACTGTGGTAATATTTGTATATTGGGTCACTGTGGTAATATTTCTATATTGGGTCACTGTGGTAATATTTGTATATTGGGTCACTGTGGTAATATTTGTATATTGGTTTCATTGTGGTAATATTTGTATATTGGGTCACTGTGGTAATATTTGTATATTGGGTCACTGTGGTAATATTTGTATATTGGGTCACTGTGGTAATATTTGTATATTGGTTTCATTGTGGTAATATTTGTATATTGGTTTCATTGTGGTATTATTTGTATATTGGGTCACTGTGGTAATATTTGTATATTGGTTTCACTGTGGTAATATTTGTATATTGGTTTCATTGTGGTAATATTTGTATATTGGGTCACTGTGGTAATATTTGTATATTGGGTCACTGTGGTAATATTTGTATTTTGGGTCACTGTGGTAATATTTGTATATTGGTTTCATTGTGGTAATATTTGTATATTGGGTCCCTGTGGAAATATTTTTTAATTGGATCACTGTGTTAATATTTGTATATTGGTTTCATTGTGGTAATATTTGTATATTGGGTCACTGTGGTAATATTTGTATATTTGTTTCATTGTGGTTATATATGTAAATTGGGTCATTGTGGTTATATTTGAATATTGGTTTCATTGTGGTAATATTTGTAAATTGGGTCATTCTGGTAATATTTGTATATTGGGTCACTGTGGTAATATTTGTATATTGGTTTCATTGTGGTAATATTTGTATATTGGGTCACTGTGGTAATATTTGTAAATTGGGTCACTGTGGTAATATTTGTATATTGGTTTCATTGTGGTAATATTTGTATATTGGGTCACTGTGGTAATATTTGTATATTGGTTTCATTATGGTAATATTTGTATATTGGGTCACTGTGGTGATATTTGTATATTGGGTCACTGTGGTAATATTTGTATATTGGGTCACTGTGGTAATATTTGTATATTGGTTTCATTGTGGTAATATTTGTAAATTGTGTCATTGTGGTAATATTTGTATATTGGGTCACTGTGGTAATATTTGTATATTGTTTCAATTGTGGTAATATTTGTATATTGGGTCACTGTGGTAATATTTGTATATTGGGTCACTGTGGTAATATTTGTATATTGGGTCACTGTGGTTATATTTGTATATTGGTTTCATTGTGGTAATATTTGTATATTGGTTTAATTGTGGTAATATTTGTATATTGGGTCATTGTGGTGATATTTGTATATTGGTTTCATTGTGGTAATATTTGTATATTTTGTGGTAATATTTGTATATTGGTTTCATTGTGGTAATATTTGTATATTGGGTCACTGTGGTAATATTTTTATATTGGGTCACTGTGGTAATATTTGTATATTGGGTCACTGTGGTAATATTTGTAAATTGGTTTCATTGTGGTAATATTTGTAAATTGTGTCACTGTGGTAATATTTGTTTATTGGGTCACTGTGGTAATATTTGTATATTGGGTCACAGTTGAATATTTGTATATTGGTTTCATTGTGGTAATATTTGAATATTGGGTCACTGTGGTAATATTTGTATATTGGTTTCATTGGGTAATATTTGTATATTGGGTCACTGTGGTAATATTTGTATATTGGGTCACTGTGGTAATATTTGTATATTGGGTCACTGTGGTAATATTTGTATATTGGTTTCATTGTGGTAATATTTGTAAATTGGGTCACTGTGGTAATATTTGTAAATTGGTTTCATTGTGGTAATATTTTTATATTGGGTCACTGTGGTGATATTTGTATATTGGGTCATTGTGGTAATATTTGTATATTGGGTCATTGTGGTAATATTTGTATATTGGGTCACTGTGGTAATATTTGTATATTGGGACACTGTGGTAATATTTGTATATTGGGTCATTGTGGTAATATTTTAGTATTGGGTCACTGTGGTAATATTTGTATATTGGTTTCATTGTGGTAATATTTGTAAATTGGGTCACTGTGGTAATATTTGTAAATTGGTTTCATTGTGGTAATATTCTTATATTGGGTCACTTTGGTGATATTTGTATATTGGGTCATTGTGGTAATATTTGTATATTGGGTCATTGAGGTAATATTTGTATATTGGGTCACTGTGGTAATATTTGTATATTGGGTCACTGTGGTAATATTTGTATATTGGGTCACTGTGGTAATATTTGTATATTGGTTTCATTGTGGTAATATTTGTATATTGGTTTCATTGTGGTATTATTTGTATATTGGGTCACTGTGGTAATATTTGTATATTGGTTTCATTGTGGTAATATTTGTATATTGGGTCACTGTGGTAATATTTGTATATTGGGTCACTGTGGTAATATTTGTATTTTGGGTCACTGTGGTAATATTTGTATATTGGTTTCATTGTGGTAATATTTGTATATTGGGTCCCTGTGGAAATATTTTTTAATTGGATCACTGTGTTAATATTTGTATATTGGTTTCATTGTGGTAATATTTGTATATTGGGTCATTGTGGTAATATTTGTATATTGGGTCACTGTGGTAATATTTGTATATTGGGTCACTGTGGTAATATTTGTATATTTGTTTCATTGTGGTTATATATGTAAATTGGGTCATTGTGGTTATATTTGAATATTGGTTTCATTGTGGTAATATTTGTTATATATATATATAATATTTGTGGTAATATTTTAATATTGGGTCACTGTGGTAATATTTGTATATTGGGTCACTGTGGTAATATTTGTATTTTGGGTCACTGTGGTAATATTTGTATATTGGGTCACTGTGGTAATATTTGTATATTGGTTTCATTGTGGTAATATTTGTATATTGGGTCACTGTGGTAATATTTGTATATTGGTTTCATTGTGGTAATATTTGTATATTGGTTTCATTGTGGTATTATTTGTATATTGGGTCACTGTGGTAATATTTGTAAATTGGGTCATTGTGGTAATATTTGTATATTGGGTCACTGTGGTAATATTTGTATATTGGGTCACTGTGGTAATATTTGTATATTGGGTCACTGTGGTAATATTTGTATATTGGTTTCATTGTGGTAATATTTGTATATTGGTTTCATTGTGGTAATATTTGTATATTGGTTTCCTTGTGGTATTATTTGTATATTGGGTCACTGTGGTAATATTTGTATATTGGGTCACTGTGGTAATATTTGTATATTGGGTCACTGTGGTAATATTTGTATATTGGTTTCATTGTGGTAATATTTGTATATTGATTTCATTGTGGTAATATTTGTATATTGGGTCACTGTGGTAATATTTGTATATTGGGTCACTGTGGTAATATTTGTATATTGGTTTCATTGTGGTAATATTTGTATATTGGGTCACTGTGGTAATATTTGTATATTGGGTCACTGTGGTAATATTTGTACATTGGGTCAATGTGGTAATATTTGTATATTGGGTCATTGTGGTAATATTTGTAAATTGGGTCATTGTGGTAATATTTGTATATTTGGTCACTGTGGTAATATTTGTATATTGGGTCACTGTGGTAATATTTGTATATTGGGTCACTGTGGTATTATTTGTATATTGGTTTTATTGTGGTAATATTTGTATATTGGTTTCATTGTGGTAATATTTGTATATTGGGTCACTGTGGTAATATTTGTAAATTGGGTCATTGTGGTAATATTTGTATATTGGGTCACTGTGGTAATATTTGTATATTGGTTTCATTGTGGTAGTATTTGTATATTGGTTTCATTGTGGTAATATTTGTAAATTGGGTCATTGTGGTAATATTTGTATATTGGTTCACTGTGGTAATATTTGTATATTGGGTCACTGTGGTAATATTTGTATATTGGTTTCATTGTGGTAATATATGTAAATTGGGTCATTGTGGTAATATTTGTAAATTGGGTCATTGTGGTAATATTTGTATATTGGGTCATTGTGGTAATATTTGTATATTGGGTCACTGTGGTAATATTTGTATATTGGGTCACTGTGGTAATATTTGTAAATTGGGTCATTGTGGTAATATTTGTATATTGGGTCACTGTGGTAATATTTGTATATTGGGTCACTGTGGTAATATTTGTATATTGGTTTCATTGTGGTAATATTTGTAAATTGGGTCATTGTGGTAATATTTGTATATTTGGTTACTGTGGTAATATTTGTAAATTGGGTCATTGTGGTAATATTTGTATATTGGGTCACTGTGGTTATATTTTGTATATTGGGTCACTGTGGTAATATTTGTATATTGGTTTCATTGTGGTAATATTTGTAAATTGGGTCACTGTGGTAATATTTGTAAATTGGGTCACTGTGGTAATATTTGTATATTGGGTCACTGTGGTAATATTTGTATATTGGTTTCATTGTGGTAATATTTGTATATTGGGTCACTGTGGTAATATTTGTATATTGGTTTCATTGTGGTAATATTTGTATATTGGATTTACTGTGGTTATATTTTGTGTATTGGTTTCGCTTTGGTAATATTTTGGTTTTGTTTTTTGGTTTCGCGTGGTAATTTTTTGCTCATTGGTTTCGGTTTCGTGTGAATTTTTTTTTTAAATATTACCCCTTCTTATTTAGGAAGTTTTCATAATATCCTGTTTCCTGACAGAAATTCAAGGATTAACTTTCTCTCTATTGCTATGTAGTAGCTTTCTTGATAAAGAATAAAATTATTTATCTTCTATTCAGTGGGTGAAAGTTAAACACAATTACTGAAATCAGAACATTTGGTTTTTCTAAAATTTCGAGTAATACAGATTCTTTATAACAAAAATGGGAATGTGATGCAGTATAAGGATGCCTGAAGGAGTTTTTACCAAAATAACAGAAGTAATATCTTTTTATTAAGCTGAAAAACGATCAAACGATGAAAGTGAAAGTAGAAGGCCGATCGTGTTTGTGGGGTATCAAAACCTAATATTCATCTTCTTTTTGATGCTACTCATAGTTAAGACATTCTTATACTGCATCACATTCCTCTTTTTGTCATAAACTCTAAATAATCTATTTTGCACAAAAAGAAAACCTCCTGGAGCATAAGCAATCGAGGACAGTCCTCCAGCTCTGCCTGTTCTGTGCTGTAATCTCCAGTTGTTTCCATGTCTGTCCTGTTAGTTTGACGTCTGTATCAAGATCCCTACGCTAGGTGTTACGCTGCCTCCCTCTCTTCCCTTGAGAATCCCACGTTAGTGATTACCTGGTGGTGTTGGTGACTGGCTTCCTCAATGTGTGGCATAGCCATTCCATCTCCTTCTCAGGATCTCCTCTTCATAGGCTTCTGGTTTGTCTGCGTCTCGTATGGTTTTTAGACAACCTATTAATTGGTTAATTGTGATTTCCATCAGCGCCATTACCTCTACAAGTTTCATGCTGAAACGACGGGTTTGCTTCACAAATGTAAAAGACCAATAAAATTACATAATATGAAAGTATTTGTAAGCAAACTCAACTCCACGGTCTTCGTTACATTATAATATCATAACAACTTTCCAGTCGCTTAATGGCGCTAGTGAAATGAATTTGGCTGGCTTATGAAAAACACTATGGCTGGAAGCATCACTGATGAGAATTTTATATTCGAAACACGTGTCTGGTGCATGACAATTGGTTTGAAATTTTCTCTAGAAAGGTATAGAGTTGGATAATTATTGATATTTTTAATGTAACGGGATTGAATAGAAAACTGCGTATTTTTCCCACAGTATTCCTTGCTTGTTATCTGAATTATGCATAACCCGTGCTGTTAAATATTATGAAAGTTGTGAAGGCAATGATGCTCGCGAAGACTTCTTTTACTAGAGATAATGTCTATGAGGGTATTGGGAAACAATTTGGATTCAAGAAGGTTGCTGCTTATGCTTGAATGCCTAGGTAATCCGTCTTAGGCACTACTGTAAATGAGATTGGTCCCTGAATCATTTAATTTCCATTGTTATTTTCAAGAAGAAAGGAGGGGAAACGAAGATTCTGATAGGCTAGGATACATCGATCAACAAAATTTTTCACGGAGGTCTATCTATAGCACTATTTTTAGAACCTGGGGTTCCCTCAAACGAGAACAGCCTCGTAGCTGAAAATACAATTTGTTGATGTTTGTTTAAAATTTCAAGGGTACCATTTCTTTTCTACTTACTGAAAAAATAACTGTTCATGTAGGATTTTCTCAAACTAGATAGAGCGAGACGATCGTTCGCTGTTTGAATCACGGCGACTGCCATAATTTTCGTCTTGGGAGGCAGTTGTATCGCTGCGCAACCCCCGAACTTACGAAATATAGTGCGGGGGTTGATTGTAATTATCTCCATGAAAACAGTCTGTTCCATAAGTAAAGGATATAAAATGATAAGAGATGAATCTGATTTTTTTCTGTTGATGCAGGTATCACCCGAAAAAAATAAATAAGATTCATTTCTTAATTAAAGAGTGCAGTGAGAATATGCAGAATGTAAATATAAAAATCTAAAAAGATCATAATTCAGAGACACGCCTCAATATTTTGTAAGTGTAATCATATCTGCAGCGATGAAGCAAAACAGATCGATGAGCAGACATTGGACAAGATGATATCTTGCAAGATTTTTTTGTACGATTATCTCTTTATTTGCGGCACAAGCAACAGTTTATGAAATAAAAATTAAATAGCCGTGGTTTATTGTCCAGTAAACCTACGAGTCGCATGAACCAATCAAATTATCACCGAGCCGCGAAGCATTACTGGACAATGAATCACGTCTAGCTACTTGTTATTTCTATTCTAATATAGCATGTGAATGGATGGAGCTTAGCGCACTGGCAGTTTGTTGGAGATTTTACACCAGGCGAGTTCTATGGTACATATAGGGAGAAAATCTCAAGTCATATTAGAATTAAAAGTTACCAACACTGATCTGATACTTTCATTAGCATGTTTTGTGCATGACAGAAATTAATATTATCTCTGAGGTATGTAGGGAAAATGGGTTTCTTGCTATTGAAATAAAACACCCAGTCGCGAACACCTTAATTATCGTAAGAGCCTGAAAGATAAGAAGAAGAATAAAAGAAAAAAGAAAACGTTAATTGAATGTCATCCCTTTCCAACTCCTACTCATACATATGGACATTTATAGCTTCGATTTATTTTAAATAATGCCTTTTGATTTATTTTACAGGGTATCTCTTCTCTGAAATCATAGATCGTTTGGAGGACGACGACGAAGATGAAGTTGAAGCGAATCCGGATCAAACATCATCACCGACGGACAATACCGCACTCATACGATCTACCCTAGAGTCAGCATGTGAAACTGCAACCCAGCCCAACGAGGGAGCAACAAATACTCAGATCTTTGACGATGCAAGGCGCGATTGTCTTTTATGTGCTGCCGAGTCAACTCAGGCAGGGTGTGAAGGAGTTGCTGGTGCAAATTGTGTCTTCAGTAATGGTGTTTGTTTCCTTCAAATGGTAGCTGGTGGCATGGTGGAACAAGATGGATGAACCAGCGAAAAAGAAGTAAATGTGTCTTGGATTTGATAAGCTACAGAAATGATCACAATTCGTCATTTGATGTAAAGAAAATAAAAAGCAAGTGATCTTTGCATTCGTCATTCAGTTTAATATTTGGATGCTCACTTCCGACTGACATTTCTTTACACGCCTTTTCTTGATGTCGGACTGGTCACATGTACAGGGTACATGTACGTGTACATGTAAAGGGGTGTGTATATCTAGATTGAGCACTGTGTCCTATGAAGAGCCATGATTTTGAATGCTCGTTCTTCAAGTTTAAAATGCTATTGGATTAGAGGACCTAAGAGGTCATTCAAAAATAGTTCCTTTTATGATTTTAGTAGTTTAGTAGATAAACAGCAATGTACATGCATTATGCTCTATGGAAAATCTAGAGTTTAACACGCTTAACCCCAAATACGAGGGCTGACTGATATGTTGTGAGCCTCGTATTGAAGAATTTGAATTTTATCAGACATTTTGCATTATTTTTCTACATTATTCCTTTCAGTATCTATACACTTTTGCCAACGGTGTTTAAGGGCCTCAATACCACTTGTATAGAACTCCTTATCTTGACTGGTCAGAATATGCTATCTACTGCATGGCGTCATCATCGGGCTGAAAATGGGTGCCAGAAATAGCTGTTTTCAGTTTTGGGAATAGATGAAAGTCTGATGGAGCAAGATCAGGCGAATAAGGCGGATACTCAATCAAATTAAAATCACAATCATGTATCGCAGCCATGACAGTGACAGACTTAAAAACAGGAGCACTTTCCTGATCTAAACATGCAGTTTGAATAGTCCGTCCGTTTATTCGTTCATCTATCTGTCCAAAATACCTTGTGAGTAGAATATACAAGATCTTAAAATTCACAATGTTAAATTTTGCATGCTTGTGAACATATTTGGTAATTTAATAAAAGGAGAAGGGGGGGGGGGGGGGGCGCTGAAATAATTTTCAAATTTTCTTCTGAAAAGATAGGGTATAAATAGATTTAAAATTTTTAAAATTGAATCTCTGGATACTGTAAACGTAGAAAGTTTCGCGTGGGGGTAATTTTAGCGTTTTTCTAAAATAGAGGAATTTCGCGAAAATTATCCCCACGAGAAATGTGACTGTTGCATTCTTACAGTGGGAAAGTCATTTTCATCGCGAATATTTCCCCCACGCGAAAAAGTCTTGATGTTATAATCGCGAAATCCCCCCGCGAAATTAATAACGTTTACAGTAGTGCGACGTGGAACAAATGCACAAAAATAAAACAATAAAATTTCCCCTTCAATCAAAGAAACAAAGGATGTCTTTTTCTCAGTTGTAAAACTAAACCAATTATTTGATTTTAGGTTCAAGCAAAAATGAGGACTTTGGACTTTTATAGCTGTTTCTATTTCATACAGATGTTAATAGTATGATTGACTGGAATCTCAGGTCTGGGTTCATGAGTCTAAGTCATGTTTTGAGATGTTCAAAACTTGCATTCTTGATGTATATGTAGTTTGATTCCATCAGAGTTCTACGGCAGATTTAATATGGCACTACCCCATAGCATCGCAGTGGTGCAGTGACGTCATTGAGGTCAGTCCATAACTGGCCCTAAACACTGGCCAGAAATGACCTTTTAGTGACCATTGATGACCTCTACACCTACTCCGACCCCCAGGGCTTAACCAGATGTACCCGTACATTACAGACCGGGGTGGGGGTAATCCGTGGTCATTGAGTGCAAAGAAAAATATTTAAAGTGTAACGTGTAACATATCAAATGAAAGGTCTCGAAGAGCAGAATACAGCTCTGGGGTGGTTCGGGGTCATTAGGTGCTGGTGGCGTAGTGGTTAGCGCGGTGGACTACGATACCGTAGGTATTGGTTTCGAATCTCGCCGTCGCCGATCATTACAAGACTATAGTTACCTTACCCAAGTAAATTTCAAGAAAATGACACCCGATATTTGAAGTTTTGAAGATATATGCAGAGCAATAAATTAGAGTTATCTTTCTTTTTCACTTTGTAACTGCATCAGAGTGTACATGAGTACATGCATTCTTGTTTTTTTTCTGCAATAATACCCAAATGTTTTTTTCGAATAAGTAGTATTAATTAGGTAATCATTTTAAATGTTACATCCAAAAATTAAAAGAAAGGAATGGAAGTTGTGTGTAAGTTTGGATTCTTTTGCATTTACCAAAATATTTGATGATTTCATAGCAAATTAAAAAAAAAATCTTGAAATTACAATCCAAACCAATTCCCATGCACAAGACACGTGTTTCGAATATTAAGTTCTCATCAGCGATGCTTCTACCGGAGCCACCAAAAATCAATTCAGTAGCGCCTTCTTTTATTTTTTGAATTTAGATTTAAACAATTACGGCTCTAATTTCCTGTAGGATCGATTCAGTAGCATATCCAAATAAAATCTATGTTCAAAATAGCATTGGAGGGATGGTGCTAAGATGTTAAACTCCTTTAATTTCGATGATATTTATCGGTGAAATGGCTAGTTTCCGAAATAGCAAAAAAATATACATATATACGTGATGTCACATTGATAAAAGACCAAAACAAAGCTTCTTTCAGGTGACCGAGCTGGAAAGAGGTACTTAATACAATTGACAAACATCAGGTCACGGGGAACGATTTTAACTGCTCCACACAGCAACGTGATATAAGTGTTTATATTATTAATGTCGAAGGGTTCCAACTCTATACCTTCTTGAAGAAAATTCCAAACCAATTTCCATGCACCAGACACGTGTTTCGATTATTGAATTCTTATCAGTGACAAAGTCATGTTTGAACAGGAACCAAAGCAAACAAACATAGAATTCTACCATATGAACAGAAGCGAACTCCCAATAGGAGATTGAGACCAGGTGCCCAGGAAGTCATGATGGGAAGCCCATTTAACATCCCCTGCATTCATACAAAACCCGTCGCTTACTTACTGATGATCCCCCTTTAGGCCACACGAAGTTTATCATCGTTAAGCATCAGCGGGTGGGTAGGTTTTCAGGGTACTATTCGCAAAGAAAAATGAATAAATAAATAAAAACTATAAGCCTGAACTTTTAGCAAAGAAGCTTTCGGCCTTGCTACCGGTAGCGCGGCCGAAAGCTTCTTTGCTAAAAGTTCAGGCTTATAGTTTTTGTGTTAACTTCAAAGATATACTTTTGATATGAATAAATAAATAAATACATAAATAAATAAATAAATGAATAGATAAATAAATAAATAAACAAACAAACAACAGTTCACCTTCATATTTTCCATCAATATTAGCTTGTTTTTCAAGACAGAAGTGTAGTCGTTATAATTTACAGTGGGTTCTTAAAAAAAGTTAGGTAACCTGGAAATTAACTTAAAATTAGAACCCTATCATGAAATAATGCTCTCTTGGATATTCATTTCGTTTTCTGCAGATATTTATGTCTCTCTGTTGTTTGTTTTTAGCGGACAGGTAAACAGATTTCCATACTTGACTGACGCTTAATGCCCTTTCTTTTTGTGCAGCTGTAATGAATAGAACTCATCACACAATAAATACGTCATGATATTAACATAACATTGAAACAGAATGAATGTAAACGTCTTCAAATTGAATAGCATCACTTAAGAACAGATAAATTGGCAACATGGACCAGACATGCACGTTTCGGGTACTTTACCCTAACAATGAAGTCTAACAATGAAAGAATACCATGAAGTTTCTTTACCTTTCTGATGGTTTAAGTTACTCATCTTTCAAAACTGTACTCTATATTGTATTACTTTGTATATAGTAAATAAGTTTTTATTCGTCAAGTATCAGTTTTCGTCATTTTCGTCAGACTCGTCTTTGACATATGCGTATTCAGTCTGATGAAAATACATTGTAGTACAGGATCAATTTGATCGATATAGGTTTAATGGACTTTATGACATATAGAGGTAAGTTATGTGTCCAACTCGTGTCCAAATGAAAACGATGTTTGTAAAAGATTAGAGACAACAGAAAGAAAGGGAATGATCTCCAGCATGACCATCCTGCACTCATCCAACGAAACAAACCACAAGAAAGTGACACATAAATCATACAAAACTTAAAATCACAAAAAGACACAACAATATTCACCAGAACATCATACAAAACAATCGTTATGAATTAATCTATAGTAATATACCGTGGAAAAGGGGTTTTGACATTGATTTGGCTATTTCTGAAGACTGAAATGATGACTTGTCGATTTTTCGATAGAGCTCCAAGTTACATGTAAAACCGTTTATATAACCCATATACATTGGTGACAACACATAAAAGAAAGGAGACCAATGTGCACCCGGCGCCGACTTTTGACGGCCATCTGCTATTAGCAAATGGTATGGTTATCCGGATTACGTGCGCACAACCCTCCCACTTATCCGTATACACAGAGGTCTCCATAGACACACAATTGTTGTATAAACATAAAACTTTTCACTGTAAGGTGATATCACATACAAGATAGGTAAACGCAATGACCTCTTGTAACACAGATTCTATGTGAATGGATCTAAAGATGCTATGGCATGCGTATAAAATTCTGTGCTCTGCTGGCTGAAACGAGCTCAAGATAAATCACCCGAGAAGTCTGACCAACTTTCAGATAGGATAGAAAAGACCCAGTCTTCTCTGACGACATTTCAACTAGAACCATCATGCAGTCCCGTCGTCACGGTTGAATAGTGTTCAACGTTGGGAAAGACACTGGTACAAAGAAGAATCGTTAGTGGTTAATGAACAGTTGAATTCATAAACCCTTGGATGACGAATTTACTTGAGGCCCTGTCACACTACAGCGTTTGACAGCAGAATGTGCCAACGTGTAAGGTCGCGGGCGAACATGCTGGACAATCGTCGTACACGCGATGGGAACGTCATGAGGACGTTGCAAGTACCCTATTACACAGAACTATACGCTGTCGAACGCTCTTGGCTTCGAAAAATTGTGTACCTGCACAAAATCGACAGCGTGTGCTAAACGTGTTGGTTACAAGCTCCTCAATCGTAATAACCAACGCAGTCGTTATGTACACGCTGTCATACGTTACATGTTCCGAATACGCTCGTTAGATAAGCTTGACGATAGTCTAGCGTTCGCGCAACGTGTTTGTTACATGTAGGGAACATGTCTCTAGCGACTGTCTGGCGTTCTCGGCGTGTACGAAACGTTTGAGTAGCGACAAAATAACTTCACCAGACAAATTCAATACTGAAGAAATGGTCCTGAAATTCAAATTGAAGAATAAATTATTAAGTAATCAACAGTTTTGGAATAATTGATATCCTTTTAACAAATTGTTAAATGCTTACTCTACAAAAAGTGCAAGAATGTTTTATCATGATGAACTTAAATCGCTGTATGGTAACATTATATTTTTATTATATGTGATAAGATAAAGACAAAACAGACAATGAACGGAGAGAGAAAGGTGTAATGACCATGAAATACAATGAATAAGGCATCTAACGTTATTCTATTTCTTCTTCTGGCATAGAGTTTCCTCATACAAAGTAATGTTAACCACTTCAACGCAACGAAAGAAAAAATTCTCATACAACGTTCCAACATGCTATCAAAACGTTATACGATTTTGCGCGGTCGTTGGGTACACGTTCCGCGTACGTCGAGATACACGGTGTCGTACGCTGGTATACGCTGTTCGTAAGTTATAAACACACTACACACACTAAGCAAACGTTTTGCAGTCGCTGTTGCACGTTCGTCGTGCGTTAAGCAAACGCTCAGAAAGTGCATGGTTTTCTTTTGATTGACCTAAGCGTTCGGAAGCGTGCGGCAAAAAAATTTCAGACATTGTATCACGCTGTCCAGAACGCTGTAGTGTGACAGGGCCTTTAATGACGAAATGGTCTTTTCTTACAAATTGATGAAAATTGGTACAAACGAAAATAAAATAAACCAATTTACAGTATATCATTTTCCAAATTCCAGAATGGGTCTTACTTTCCTTTCCTTTCCTTTAGATACGTCCTCCCCATTCAAAATATGAAATTACTTTTAAGATCGAAAGAAACGAAAGACTTCAACGAAAGCTCAAGAACGGATACAATGATGGCTTTATGGTTTATATGCCTATCCTAAAAAATGAAAATCAGATAAGGAGAAATTCCCAGCATGATGACGTAACAGTGATTACAGCGGAATAGACACTCACAACAGAGGAGTAGAAATGAATAAAATTATTAATGAAAATCTCATCACATCATTTTTCTGTCAGCAAATTAGACCTGAATTTCTAAGAGGTATCTCCTTCATTGCATAGCTCTGTCCTTAGCTGGGGTTTCAACATAATGTTGTCGGACATGTTTAGATTTAAGCTCCTTGAGCCTTTCCTACGACGATTTTGGCCATATTTTTCACTGAAACGTGCTTCTGAAACACCCTACACAAAATTTGGAGCAGCTAATTTTTGGCAATAGGTATTTAATAGTCTTTACAAACCTACAAATGTGATTCTTTTGTTATTCATCGGTCATTTTATTTCATAAAGACCGCGGACGATTCTAAATATACGAGGTTTTATGAACGTTCATTGAAGTGTGGAGGTCAATAAAAAACAATGAGGGGCGGAGAAAAGAAAATTATTTCAGTCGCGGGTGTGAATTGTTTTGATTATAATGAGTATTCGGCCATAGTATAGAAAATATTGTGTTTCAAGTCCGCTAAAGACATCCTTTTATAAGCAATATTAACAGTAGAAGGATATATTCTTCTATCCCGAAACCCCCAATGCCATTTCAAATCAATCAAGATTCCTATGGCGATTCTTGAAGACCAATTATTCTAAATCCTTTTCAAATACATGTATATTGAGGAACTCAATGAACAAAATAAAGAAATATTATCCTCACTTGGTTAGAAAATCTTTCCTTATCGCTATTTGCAATATTGTCATCACATATTTAAAAACTTTAATGGAAATAGAACCTATTGTTACACTGTTATTTTCTTCTTTGATCGAATAGAGGGTACCTTTCAGAAGATTATCGGAATGTATTACAAATTATTTTACTACTATGGCCTAATAATCGTTACCGTTGCATATTTCCACCCGATAATTTGCATGGTCAATTTCATTTTGAAAAGCAGGGGTGTATCAAATATTTAGATTTTTATTTTTCGAAAAATTGAAGAATTTAAAATCGGCGGTTTGTAAGTCGGATAAAGACCTCGTTGAGGTCTGTATGAAGGTTAGATGTCCTCGGAGAGAACAGGGTGGTGTTTAAAGACCTCGGCCTTCGGCCTCGGTCTTTAAACACCACCCTGTTCTCTCCGAGGGCATCTAACCTTCATACAGACCTCAACGAGGTCTTTATCCTATACATATTGTAGGTATCAGACCCCAATTATTTTTTCCTATATATTCCTTTGTAAAACGAACTAATATGACGATTAAATACTCGAATCGCACCACCATTTTTTGCTTGAAACTTTTATATCTGCTAGATAGTATCAAAATAAGCTCAGAAATGGATTCATGCAAAAATCTGTCGCTTAGTAGACTTTTAATATCTTTTTAAACCCGAAAGGGGGTATCTGTGGCTCTAATGTTCTACAATCTATCAATTCTAGAGCCTCATAACACATCTGTCATTCCGCGATTAGGATGATGCAGTATCATTCAACATGCTAGAATATTTTTTTCAACTCATCTGCGACTCGTTGACGTAAAAACGAATCATCTAGAGTAAAAAGAGTCGTAGAAATTAAATGTAAGAAGACGAGGGATTGAAATAATCAGGAACTATTTGCATGGTCAACGAACATTCAAAATTAATTGTGATCTGTAATCTGTAGACGGAGCCAGGAAAAATTAAACTTTTTGACATTAGGTACTCGGCGCCGGGTGCACCTTGGTCTCCTTCCTTTCATGTCTTGACATCAATGTTTGATGTTTCTGTAGGTCTGTTATGATTGTTTTGTATGATGTTCAAGTGAATATTGTGTCTTTTTGCGATTTATAGTTTTGTATGATGTCATATATGTCTCACTTTCTTGTGGGTTTGTTTCGCTGGATGAGTGCAGGATGGTCATGCTACTGTCCGCGCGAAGAATACTTTACGTGAAAATGGATTTATTCTTATGTATGAATATACATATTTAAAGCTATCAAGCTCAATTTCGTCTATTGTGTGTTCATATTTTACTTTTTTTAAGTGCACTTGATTTCTTCAATATGACCCCTAAAGTCCGAAGTCCGGTGTGCGAAGTCCGAAGTACGTCAACTTGAACAATGTCCAATACAATTCAATAGATCTCGTTTAGTTGTAAATTTTGGTAAATCTATCATATATAGTCGTGAGTTTATGCAATCATATGATAGAGACAAAATACTTTGTAGATGGGACGTTTTCATTGTTAAATTCTAGTATCGAGTTTAACATAGAGCCTATGGACAGCGTCACGACGTCATGGGAAAATAAGCATGGGAAATCGCCCATCTAAAAATTGTTTTGTCTGTAATGTTTGGTTGCAAGCACTGACTATAGTAAAAATTATATTGAAATTTACGACTAAACGAGATCTATTGAATGGTGCCAATTTCAATACGTTTTATGTACGACAAAGAATACAAAATCGCGTTTATCCAGTTTCCGAAGAGAGCCGCGCGGACAGTAGAGATCATTCCCTTTACTGAAGAGGATTTAATATCCGAAACACGCGTGTAGTACAATTAAATTGGTACTATAGAACATATTTTTCATTAGTGATGATTGGAACAAATGAACATCAGATAATATATTAAAAAGGTAAAAACGATAGCTTAACATGCACACTCTAGACAATACTTTTAAAACTGGCTTAAATAGTTGGAAAAAAAGTATCATTTCGTCGGTAGTTTTCGATACATTAAACAATGGATCTTCATGTAAATGGATCCCGGACCTTAAGGGAAGACTATGAAAATCGGTTTCCAAAATGATCAAAATTTATTGAAATGACCTTATGATATATTTGAATTATGTCTAAATAATAAGCAACTTTGGTTGAACTATACACAAAAACCATGTCATTCTGATAGATTTGTTCAAAATTAGGCATGGACACAAGTAAATATGGCTAATTGAAAAAAAGACGGCAAAATAGTTATGTAGCAAATTCTCCCTGAAAAGGAGAGGAAAACCATAATAATTTGTGTTCATTTTCAAATCAGAGAAAAACAGAGGAGAAGTAGCATCAAAACCGAACCTTTCATTTGATGTAGCGGACAGCATCGATCTATTAACATATACCGGTTTTTATCTGAGAGGCTGTGTTCACAAAATGTCAGATCATGTGACAATTTGTTCGATCCTCTCATACATGTACCTATGTATTGATATAACAATTATCAAGACCGGAATCGAAGGAGATTTGTCCGGATTTCCCCATTACCCCTTTCACGAAACAAACATCAAACATAGTAACATTTTTAATTCTAGCGAAATTTCAATAGTAACGTGATACTCGAAAGGTCAGTTTGTCATTTTTTGTAAAATGTAATTATACATATTCTTGCGTAGCAGATGACCGTCCCAAGTCGGCAGCGGTTGTTTATTGGTCTCGTTGGTTTATGTGTTACTTTGTGTTTAATGTTTCTATGTCGTATGGCTTTTTTTCGTCTCTTGCTGTTCTCGTCTTTTCTATTTTTTTTGGCTTCGGCTATTTTGGTGTTTTGAAGTTGGAACTGCGACCAGATCTAGTTGGGGTCCTCTCCCTTCTTAGAAACAGGCCTATCAGTTTCAAATTCATATTTCGTTGGTATAATGTAAGACGTCTTCCAATTCAATAGCATCATTTAAGAATAGATAAATTTGCAGTATGGAAGAGACATGCATGTTCGGGAGCCTAACCCTCGTCATCGATCCTCAATCAAAATAATGTATTCGGCCAATGTATTTTCAGATATAAAAAGTACCTGTTTCCATGGTAATGAAGCCTTAAAATATGACTTGCTCTATGAATTTCCCCGATTTTTGAAACTTTGACAAGGTTACCATGAAAACGACAACTTTTTGAAAATAAATGGGGTTGATTTACATACTAGTACTTCAATAATATTTACATTGCTAATTAGTTAAAAGCCTATTCAATTTTGACGTTCATTTCACGATGTACACAGGTTGGCCCCAATCACACAATGTGCGCGCAAGAATTTCAAACAGTGGGTGGGGCATACTGATGCTGACTTTGAGGGAAGAGAGAGATTCCCAACATGAATGAGACGATATAAAAGAGAAGAAACAGACGGGGACAACCAAAAATCCCTCAAAGAATTGAAATATGTGTAACAACTCTGGGTACTTCTACGCGTGTACATGTACAGTTTCCACAAAGTTCATGTGTCCTACAACATAGATGGCGTCTCCGAAATGATTTTATACAGCACTGACTACTCTAGTATGATAGATAAGGCTTTATTTTCTTCAAATTGTTTATGAAAAGTTGTAATCATCTTGTAAACGTTTTAGACTATTTTAGCAGATATTAACAACTGTATTTACATTGTGAAAACGCTGTTAGAGTCCACAGAGTTCATGTGTACTTCAATGTAGATGGCGCTACCGAAATTAATCTATGCAGCAATGACGTCTCATATTAAAAATGAGGCCTTATTTGCTTCAAATTATTTATAAATGATCTTTAAAAGACTCATCGTAAAGACATTTTAGAAACAAAAATAATTCAGTAACTTTTCATATTAAACCGCATATACTGGTCCTTTGCAATGGAGTATTTCTTGCCCTTCTACCTAGGGAGAATTGACATACGTGAAACATTTAGATCTTAACTTTCACTTAATTTGTATAAAAGTGACAAATATGGATAATGACAATATCCCTGTAAAAAAGCAAAAAATTCGATGATATTTTCTGAGATATTTCACATCTGAATGTTTCTGAATGTAAATATCAGTAATAAATGTCTTATTTTTGCGTTCATGGCTTTTACACTCTGGTTCGACAGGCGCAAATCTTTCAATAATGTCGAAGGGTTCCAACTCTCTACCTTCTCGAAAAAAATTCCAAATCAATTTACATGCACAAGACATGTGTTTCGAATATTAAATTCGCGGTTCACTAGATTTGCGTCTGTCGAATCAGAGTGTAAAAGCCACGAACGCAAAAAAGACACTCATTCCTTAGTTGAACTTCCATACCAAAAATCTCTAAAATCCATGACATGCCGTGCCATCATGTCATTGACATTCTTTGGTTCTTACAGAGAATTGCTGTTAAAACCTATTTACGATAAAACTTCGTTATTGACAGTTGAATCCCTGCGAAACCACCCATTGGTTACTTTAATCTTATCTAATTCTAATATGACTAGCTTTTCTCCCTGTAATGTATGTACTATAGAACTCCACAGGTGCAAAATCTTCAATGAGTTAAAGAAGATCATGACGATAATCTCAACAGCACTCACAATAGAGCACTAAATTGAGCATCGACGGACCCCTAGCAATATTAAACGTCTTTAAATTTAAAAGCATCATTTAAAACCTGATAGAATTACAGCATGGACCAGACATGCACGTTTCGGGTACTAAACCCTCGTCAGTGATCCTAAGTCTAAACTATGTAATACGGCCAAAAAGTATGAAAATTATTATGTCCAAAAATGTACCAAAAGACGTAGCAGAATGGGTGGGATATGATGCTACAGGACCCACGTTTTAGAAATTTCAAGAAATTTTGTAACAAAAAATTTCAAATGCGTTGAAGAGACAGACGATCAACCGAAGTTGATGGAACTTGGCTACATGTGCCCTCGGGGACTCTTGGTCCACAAGCTAGAGGTGAAACGAGGTGCCCGGGACGAGTAAGCATCCCCTGTTGGCTAGCGCAACCGCCGTGGATGTCCACGCACGAAAATGAAAACAATAGATAAAAACATGCACTATCTGAGGTTATGCCTATATAGAAAGTGCCATGGCGACCATGCAAGGGAAAACATTGAAAAACACTTACTGTCAAACCCTTCGCGAGAAACTTTTTTTACGAGCTCCACACGTCAAAGGGCACAAGTGTGACACTTCCAGTCGGTAAGTTCAACCCATTCATGCACCTGATGTGAAATCCAGTCCATTGTCGTCTGCAGAACAATATTAGAATAGAAATAACAACTAGCTAGTCGCGGGTCATTTTTCAGTAATTTCCTCGTCGCATGAGCCAATCAAATTATCACTGGACTAAAACACGGCTAGCTAGTTGATATTTCTTATTATTATACCTCTACTGATTTTTTCCTATATAAAAAGAGACTCATCAAATTTAACTAAATCCCTGAAAATCGCCTGATAAGACTATTTCCCTGCAAAGGGTGCGTTAGTTGAGAAGACTATTTCCCTAGGAAGTTAGTTTCAAAATGGGGTGGACCTTCTTTGGGGTTGTGTCAGTATCACCAATCAGCGCCGTTGAAGGTTGATTGGATGATCGTATGACGCTATTAATACGTGAGCAGAGTAATCCGCCTCCTATCCGCTTAGCACAAAAATTAATCAGCAATAAAATGAAACAGTCAAAAATTAAACATGTATGAGTATGATAAATGATGTGTCTGTTTTACTTATCATCAAAAATTAATATTTTCCGTTACTCAGTCATTCAGTCGAGAAGGCAAGGCAAAATTATTAGAATTTCCATTGGGACCATGTGAACCTAAGAGATATGTTTGTTTCAGTATAATGTTTGTTTCGGTATAATAAAACAGTTAAAGTATACCATAAAGTTAGCACGATTCTGGTTCCCCTCGACCAGACCCTGAAATAGGTCTGGTCTCGGGGAACCAGAATCGTGCTAACTCCCTCAATGGTATACTTTACCTGTATATGTTTCTGACCCTTCTCTGTTACGATATAACCCTAAACGGTGGCAAAGTTACCTTAAGTCTACCCACCTTTCGGCAGCCTTGGTTGAACTTAACACACACAAAAAAACCCCCAGGTAATTCTGATGGATTTGTTCAAATGTGAAACGTCTTCAAATTCAATAACGTCATTTAAGAACAGATGAATTTGCAGCATGGACCAAACATGTACGTTTCCGTTACTTTGCTTTCGTCAGCGATCCTCAATCTAAACTATGTAATTTGGCCAAAAGGTACATTTGTATGAAAGTTATGTCCAAAAATGAACCGAAAGACGTAGCAGGATGGGTCGGATATGATGCTAAGATTAGACAAAGGGGTAGGGCCACGAAGCCCTAAAACGGACTTGTTATTTTTACATAAAATATAATGAATGTTTCCCGCTTTTTATAAAAGGAGAGCCTTATGACGTCATCAAGTGACATCATTTAGGCGTTATTGACAAAATATGGTCACACATGCTCTAAAATGTGTCTTTAGTGGAGAATTTCGATGTTGCCACATGCGTCGAGACACATAAACCTTTTATGACAAGAAGAAATAATTTTCATGTTTCTCGATGCGTGTGGTCAAAGCTAATTTTAAAGAAACATGTAGGTTTTACGGCGATTTTATGGATTATTTGCCGATTTTTAGGGTTTTCAAAGGGCATAAATCTAGTGATAAATTCCATTTTACAAAATCTCAACACAAAATGGTTGAAGAGACAACGACACCAGAAGAAATAACAACTAATTAATAGCAATTCTCTGTAAGAACCAAAAAATTTTCAATAGCACGTGGAAACAGCATGTCACCAATTTTGGAGATTTTTGGTGTGGAAGGTGTATATGATGTACTGAGACAAAAATAAACTTTCTTTTTACAAATTAAGTTTTCGTTGCCATGGAAACCATGTTTGAAATTTTACGCATCAGTAGAATGCTTGTAACATGGCATTTTAACAAGGCTCGTTTCCATGGTAACAGCTATTGTAGTCAACTGAAATTTCCTTAATTTTTCTCTTTATATCTTTAATAGTATAAATATTACACAAGAAGTATGTTTTTGCCCACTATTCTCTTTGTCAATATGTTCAAAATGTAGGCAACAACCTGTTTTGAAGAGGCCCTTTTTAAGACCGAAAAAGCTCCTAATTTAACATGATTTTGCTCAAATTTGAGGGCAAATAACCAGAAATGTCAGGCTAACTTGATTTCTACTGCCAATTGTCTTTAAAGTCTAATCCTCGATCTTTAAGAAAATGTTAAAATTTGAGTGGGACCTCTTCACAATTTCATTCAAAAGGGTATAAAAAATGGTTACCATGGTGACATTCTGTTCAGTGCTATTACACATAGAGTAATTTACTGGTAAATTTTGAGCTGTCCGTTATACATTTTTAAGCATTTTTATCAGTGCATATAAAAGAGCATTATTGATTAAAAAAATCACCTTGAAAGTTTTCAAGGTCACAGGACTCAATGTCAAGGTCATCTTGAATGCAATTCACAAAATTTGGCAAAATTCTGTGATTTTTCAAAACTATGAGAGGCAGTTACTCGTATATCATGCGGTATTGAGTAAAACAAACACATACATAGTGATTTTGGATATATCCCCTATTTATTGACCAAAGTTGCAAAAAATCTCAAAATCAATGACATCCTTGATTTTTAGGTAGTATTTCATACATACATATAAAAAAATGTGAGATTATCATGATTTTTGTCTTGGGCTTATTTTTTAAGGAGAAATGTTCTGAACTAAAAATTGTAATGTTTTTCCATCTTTCGGTCCTAATTTTAGAAAGAAGTATTTTTGATACAAATATATGGCAGTCAAGCCTAAATTTAGTAACAATAAATAACAACAAAAATGCAAATTTTATTGAAATTGGAACCTATATTTTGAATTGACCTTGAACTTAAAGTCAATGACCTTGAAAAATTTTGGAAGTGCTCAAATAAAGAATGATTTCTTCTGTTGAACCTACATAAAGCTCAAGCAATATCATACTAAAAATCAATTTGAAAACATAAAGTCATCATGTGTCAAATGAAAAGTTGCCATGGCAACCATTTTTGACCTCAAAATGTAGGAAAACAAAACAAGGTCCCACTTATTTTTTCCAGTGATTATATTTGTCACATGAAATCTATTTTGTTCTGACAACAGTGATGGTATTATCAGCCTGACATTTTGTGTTATTTTTGCTTAAAAATGGTAAAAATTGGACAAAAATAGGCCTTGATTTTGACCTTATTTTATGGCAATTTTTTACTGATTTTGATTTGATAGGATCCGGCTAATTGAAAGAAATGTCAAAAATTTGTTATTTCTTCTAAAAATAGAGGTTTTAAAGATTATAAGTTGTTAATACCAATTAACTCTGACAATGGTTTCCATGGTAACATAATAACCAAAGATGACTTACTTGAACATTTTTTTAGTGCTATAAATAGACAGACCTCGTTTCCATGGCAACCGGAATATTTATTTTCAAAAAATTGTTATTTTTGTATTCAGGGAATTATATATACCATTTATAGAGAAAATCATGAAAATCCATGACATGCTGTTTCCGAAATATTTTGGTCCTTACAGAGAATTGATGTTAAGTAAAAAGTATCAAATGTTAAGAAACAGGGCCGATTTAGGGGCTTCGTGGCCCTACCCCTTTGTTGCGCAAATGTGATACACGTAGATATGAAACAAGTCCTAACGCACTAGGATTATAGTAAGTCACCATTACAGTTTTGATAAACAAATACGTCATCAAATTAGCATAACATAAAACAAAATTTAGTCGAGCAAAGTAAACTACCATCTGATGGTTTTAAGTTACTTGTTATGACAGAATTGTCTTTACAAAACTTCTTTACATCTTGTATTACAAAAAGGTCTTTTGTAAAAAATAGAATTATGTTTTAATAATGTAGATCAGAGTATTTAACCTATGCGCGAATCTAGATCTATATCATTTTGCCAAAAGATGGGGGAGGGGGTCCAATTTGTCTTTAGATTAGAGATAGGATGATGGCCTATAGTGCTCTGACATGGACATTTTTAAAAAATGTCAAACTCAAAAAGGAGCCTTTTTTGCCCTCCCATCCCCCTAGATAAGTACGACTTCACAAAGCAGTTGACCTTACCACGCTCAGATGGGTAGCGTTCTCGTTTTATGGAATTCCTTGGTAACCTTAATTTTTGAATAGAAATGTCAGAATAGAAAAATAGTCATACACAAAATTTGTACAATTTTCTACAATTATTACGGTAAGGTATTCTTGATATTCATTACTTACCAATTTCATTTGTTTGAAATATGTTCAATAAAAAGATAATACTAGTAATTGATTGAATGAGTAAATTTACGTTTTAAAATGAAATAATGTATAATTTGACAAACATAATTATTATGATCTAACTTTTGCAGGTAAAAGATGATGAAGAAAAATACAACAGATAGAGGATGGTCATGGGTAGTGATGGTCAGTTCATTCGGTTCCCATATCATACATGGATTTTTTCTCTATGGCATCGGTATCCTCAACGTAGCATTCCTAGAAAAATTCGACGGAAGCGTTTCTAAAACTTCATGGGCTAGTGGAATATTTCTAGGACTTTTCAGCCTTTGTGGTATTTTTCATTGTATTATTTATCATCTTAGAATAAGTTTAAGAGGCAAACGATTCTAATTTTAATCTCTCTTCTCTGGAAAAATATAGGAATTATCTTGTCTGTCTATCCATCCGTTTGTGAATATTTTCATGCTCATTAGTTGTTTCTGGACCTTGCCTTTATAATGGATTAGGTTAAATATGGATATTTCTCAGATTTGTTGCCCCTGACCTAAGACTGTGTCATGACTTTGTGGAAAGATCTTATTTCTAAGGTCAATGTAAGAATGTAAAAAAAACCAAAATGCAGAAAACCTATGATATCATAAAAAACTTGTTGTTTCCATACAGGCAGTAAATCTAAAGCTTTGTTTTACATTACAGCACATGACAAAAGAAAAAAAAAATCTTTCATTTGCGTGATTACTTAAAAAAAGTTCTTAAAAATAGAATTAGGGAATATAAGCTTAACTTTTAATCACGTTCTCCGACAGGTGAGGTATGATTCGACTATATCTTCTATATCTCTTATTAAAATCATTAGACATAACTCTGAATCAAACAATAGTGGCACGCAGCACACGAGACGAGCTGGTAATGTGAAAAAAGCGCCATTAGCGCCTAAACGGCAGCTCTGCTTGTATTCATCCAAGGGGGTTGAGAAAGATCTGAATTGTACAGGTCTCGCCAGGGAGGTTATTGTAGAAGTCGCATTAGGCAAACGAGACTATAAGCCCCCTACCTTTATCTTTATGATCGTAAATGTCCATTTCAAAACTGTTCATGTGCATAGAAAATTTGAATGGTATTATCTATGAGGTATCTCTATGATGGCATAGCATTGTCCTTAGCAGGTTCATTTGACAGAAAGTTCAAGTTTAGATTATTGCTCCATAATTTCATATCGTTTTGATTTCCTCTTTTTTTTTCAGCCTCGAACATCACTGATGAGACATAACTTGTTGAAATGCGCAAATCGTGCACTGAATTTTTAAAACAAACCACATATTTCAATATTGACAAAATCCATCTTTGTTTCGTTCATTGCAAAAACCAAAAATCAAAATTGTGCAATGAACGCCAAGGAAGCAAAGATGGATTTTACTTAGTCTTGATATACATTGTCGTTTTTTACACTTAAAAAAGGCCAAGAGGCCGAATATTTGTGTTTGTGTTTTTATTCTTAAACTAAAAGTAATTGACATTTTTTTAATGATTTGTCTTTGCCATTACTTTCAACCTCCTCATAGATTTGTGAAATATTTAACAAAATTTGTAACCAGGGCAAGGGTGTGTCATGACCTTGAATACAGATCATATGGGTAAAGCAATAGTAAAAACTAAGTGGGACAACCTTTTCAAAACTACCTAATGATGCATTATTATAACCTTGAACGATAAGTCATATTTCAAAAATATAATAAAATCGTGTCCTTACCAAAATCTTTCAACGTCTACACGGGTTGAACATTTTAAAGAATGGTTGCTCCGAGCACATACATTTTAACATGGAGATAGAATTTTTGATACGGAGATGAAATATTACGTTTGAGCAAGTGGTTAATCAGTTCATCTCCAATATATACATAAATCTCTCATGATAAATGCTATCCATGTATCTTTCTTAACCTTCTCATAATGAATTTGAATAAAATTTCACAGAACTGATGCTCAAAATAAAACGTGTGTATTTGTAATATAGGTCCATTGTCAGGAATTATCATAAACACATGGAGTTGTAGAGTATCAATGATGGCTGGTGGTGTTCTCATGGTCGCAGGTCTCGTCATATCAGCCTTTGTGGAAAGTCTGGATGCAGTTCTTATCTCCTTTGGAGTATTGTCAGGTGAAAAATTGAAGCTCACCTGCTCCTAATAAAAAACTAACAAATACTAAGTAACATGTAAAGTTAACGCTATCAACATTAAACCATTCAGTTTTATATCAACAAGAATTTTTCGTTTATTTCTGACTAATGAAAGACGAATTCGTTTTTAAGAACTTTTTTTCAAGTATCATATCGTTGAGGTATTCAGGTGTATATTTTTGTGTTCATGAATAAGGAATGAATGTCTTTTTCAGGACTAGGTGCGGGTCTTTCATACAGTTCCTCTGTTATTGTTGTTGGATTTAATTTTGAACGTCGTCGTAATCTAGCAACGGGATTCGCAGTTTCCGGAGCTGGTATTGGCACATTCGCAATGTCTCCATTGATGCAACTTGCCAAAAATACATACGGGTACAACGGACTTTGTTTGATGTGTGGAGCATTGTCATTCCATCATCTTGTTTTCGGAGCCCTGTGTAGACCATCAGAATTGGAAAAGATGAGTAAAGCCAAGGACTCCACATACAAACAGGACGAAGAAAAACGTAAAGGCAGAAGATTATTGTCTATCCTTAAGGAAATAATGTTTTTATTTTCCGATATTTCTTTTATGTTTGTAGTTGTCAGTATGACGTTTTTCTCTTTGGGAGTGTATCTTATGTATGTACATTTTTCAAAACTGGTAATAACAAAAGGGACATCAGAAACGGATGCTGCCTACCTTTTGTCGTTAGCAGGTATATGTAGTGGGATATCAAGGCTTCTGATAGGATTTTCCTCAAATGCTGAAAATATAAACGAGTTGATGCTTTTCTCAGGATGTTTCAGCCTTTTAGGAATAGCAGGTTTATTGCTCCCATTGTATGTGGGATCCTTCGTCGGACAGGCTTTCTTTGCCGTTATGCTTGGTATGTACTCCGGTTGCTGTTACCCATTGCTGAATACCATAAACGTTAAATTGGTAGGGATAGAGCACTTGGCATTGGCCTATGGAATTGAAATGTTTGGAGCAGGCATCGGATCACTGATTGGGCCTCCAATTTCAGGTTTGTTGGAATTTTCTTTATGATAAGAAATTCTAAAGATGTATACTGTAGAAATGCAGTGGAATGATTTGATTGAAGTGAATGAAAAATCTTCGGACAGTGCTTGTTAAAAGAGGCTGAAATCCTCGGATGTGAACCAAAACTGAAGAAGTTAAAAGAGACAAAGAGCATTATTAATAAGGTGGAAGTAATTATCTGTTTCAATAGAAAGATTGGTATTGGGAATATTTCATGAGAGAATTGCTCAGCTTCAACTTTAAAGAATTCAGAGCTTTAATATTCATAAGATATTATTATGAATACATGTATAAATTGGGGCAGCCAGGCAAGATTTGCGCGTGCGGCAACCGTTGCTAAGGCTTGCGCAAGGATTTGAGTTCGAGCTAGCATCGCCGTTACCATGCACATTTATTAAAAAAGTTAGTCGCATGAAATACGTGATTTCAACGGTATCTTGCGATGACATTATTGAAATTGACCTTCATTCGGTTATTTACTTTAAGATTAAACATTTCTTGAATAGATAAAAAGAACATAATTGGTAACGTGTATTTGATGATTTCTGACTTACAAACTTGCCATCTCTCCATGGTCAAAAGATTTTCAGACACCTGTTGTGAAAAGATGTCATAATAACAGAAAAAAAATTGGGAAAAATATTTCTAAATTTTTTCATGTGTTGTAGAGAAATTATTTATAAACAGCATACTCAAATTTCGTGAAATTCTGTGAGGGAGCATGTTTTCATACCTAATTCATCTAAACTGACCCCTCTCTTTTTTAGCTCACCTGAGCGAAGCTCAAGTGAGGTTTTGTCATAGCGCGCCGTCCGTCGGATGTCGTCGTCGTCCGGCGAAAACTTTTATCATTTTCGACATCTCCACTGCAACCGCTTCACGGAATTTCACGAAACCTTACAGGAAGCAAGAACTCAAGGTCCTCTACTAAGTTTGCACCACTTTGCAGAGAATATATCTCACGTTTTGGATAGTGTTAAATCATTCATAAGAAAATACAAATCATAATTACATTTTGTATGCCATAAACATGTCATAAGCACAAAAATTACTTTTTATCTTTATTTATCATTCTTAATTCTTTTAGCATTTTCAAGTCATCTAAAATTTACAAACTATTCTTAAATCAGAAATGAAATGAGAAAAACGGTGTAGACATACAGAGCAAGAGACAAAAAAGGGAAAAGGAACACTAAATACTGTATTGAATTTGAGGAAGCTTAACGACATTGAAGCACTTAACACAAAAGACAACACAAAAGCCGACATGTACATCTATTTATTATATTTTTCTTTTTTTTTCCGTTCAAATACTCATAATTATTCTTGAGCATGCGAATCAATTCTACTTTTAACTCTTTTCTACACTAGGATGGCTTGTTGACGCTGGGTGGACATATGAGGAGTCATTCATGGTGGCAGGTAAGAATGTCAAAAGTTTAACAAAAGACTGCATACACTGCCATACAGGTATATCGATTGTATATGGTATATGAATGTCTGTTGTTGATAGATAGAAGCGTTCAAAATCATGCTCTCTCATAGCAATGTTAGGGCACATCGATTTTTTTAAAAGGAAGAGAAAGAATTCTAGACTTGTTAAGTGTATCTAGTTATGTGAAGTCCTTTGTGTTTGATGTTTCTGTGTTGTGCGTTGACGTTCGTTGTCCTTTATGCGTCTCTTTCTGTGCATGTCTGTTTTGTGTTTTTGCATTGAGTGTTTTGGGGTTTTGCTGTGGGTGCTACAATCTTATGTTGTTGGAGATCCCCTCCTTTGTAGTAAGAAATTTTTGTAGCAATGGTTTCTATCTTTTAAATGAATTTGTAATAATGATGAGTGTTAATGTTCCATATAACTATTTGCAGATTCAATATGTATTCTAGTTATGAAATCAAATATCATTCTATAGAAATGTGATCATTTCGGGTGTAATTTAGGAAACGCCAAATCTTGTATATACAAAATTCCTATGTATATAAAAATTATGAAAAAGATAAATGTACGAATATCAGCCATAGTAGATTTTTAGTCCAATGATGAAGCTGCCTAACTGTCCGAATTTCCAGTCTGTTTGGTTTTCTCTCCCTCTGAAAGAAAGAAGGACTCTTTGTGCTCGTGATTTGTAGTAAAAATGTCTTTTTTTATGTTCCTCATATCTTCGCCTTTAACTGATAGACATGTCTGTGATGATACAATTTATTTTACTGAAGATTGTAGGGGGTGGTCAGAATTTAATAAAGATAACAACTCCATTTGTTTTAAAGATTTTAAAACAAGAATAAAATATATGTGCATTCTAGCTGACTCGCAGAAAATATTCTTACTAAATTTAAGAAATATTTTCTTTTTTTCTTGTTGCAGGTTTTGCTTGTTCACTTGGAGGTTTATTCGGATGGAGTGTCGGATGTTTTGATAAAGGAAAAGCTTCGCAGACGGATAGTCTTAAAGTCGAAATAACTGATCCTATGACAAAAGTTGTTGACAGTGATATAGATGTAGCTGAGAATCATTATTCTAATGTCATTCAAAATGGAAAAGAAAATGAAGCATATGATATTACAACTCATTTATAATCTTATTTGAATAAAAAGTAAAATACTACTTTTATTAAAAAGCATTGTTTTAATGAATTTCATCTTATATGTTATGAACGACGGTGATGCTTTGCTGTTATACAACGTCAAAATACTGGATTTTAAGCTCACTTGAGCCAAACTCTCATGTGAGCAATTGTCATATTTTGCGAAACCGCCATTCATCATGCGTATGTAAACAGTTCTCATTTATGTTTTTCTTTTGGCTTCTTTGCCAGGTAAGTAGAATTTCACGAAACCTTAAGAAAATAGTCAGTCGCCTGCTTTAAGAAAATAGTCGGTCGACTGCTTTACCGAGGATATGATCCCAAGGTTATGAAAAGAGCACTTTACATGGTATTGGACCAATCTACAGTTTTGTATCAGTGTCTTTCCCAATGTTGCGGACTGGCCAACCGTGAAGACGGGATTCCATGACAGGCAATGTTTAAATATCATCAGAGAAGACTGGGTCCTGACTCTCTGTCCTATCTGAAAGTTGGTCAGACTTCTCGGGTGATTGATCTTGAGCTCGCTTCAGTCAGCAGATCACAGACTTTATTCCCATGCCATATATTTTTTAGATCCATTTACAAAGAATTTGTGTTACAAGAGGCCGCTGCGTTTTACAGTTTTGTTTGTATCGTCACCTTACAGTGAGAAGTAAGAGGGATGTGCGCACATAATCCGTATAACTACAAATGTATATCATTTGCTAATCGCAGATGGCCGTTCAAATTCGGCGTCGGGTGCACATTGGTCTCCTGCCTTTTATGTGTTGTCATTAATGTGTGATGTTTCTCTACGTCTGTTTCGATTGTCTTGTATGATGTTCTAGTGAATATTGTCGTGTCTTTGTTGTGGTCTGTAGTTTTGTCTGATGTCATTTACGTATCACTTTCTTGTGGGTTTCTTTCGCTGGGTGAGTGTAATGTGGTCATGCTGGAGATCATCCCGTTTTCATTATAGAAAGGATGGACCAATACTGCGCTCACAGTAAAAGGTTATAGTTTTAGATGGAAAGATTACTATGTTAATTTCAGCTTGACATCGCCAATATTTAATATTGAGTCTATAGAGAACGTCAACGACGTCACTCTTAAATTAACATAGAAAAATATCCCAGTTGCGAAAAATTATATTTCACTACGTACATTTAAATAACTCGGAAGTGTTCCAACTCTATACCTTCTTGAGGAAAATTCAGAACCAATTTATTATGCACCAGACACGTGTTGTGGATATTAAATCTGCATCAATGATGCTTCCGGCCAATGTGATTTTCATAAGCAGCATAAATTCACTTTATCAACGCCCTCCGGTTTATTCCTTCGAATTAACTCCCTTTCTAGAGAGCTCGCGGCCCTGAACCTCCTGCAGGGTCGATTCAACAGCATATCCAAATAAAATCCATACCCAAAACAGCACCGGAGGGTCAACCTTTTCAATCTCGACGATATTTTTGAATATTCATACGTATATAACGTGCACTGTTATTTACGAGAGGTTGAAACCTATCCTACAATATAATTAAGAAAAATTTCCGACAAAGAAAACAAAACTTCAATTATTGATTTCCGAAGTGAGCTGCGCGGATAGTAATTAAATAACAATTCCTCTGAAAAATAAGAATGAAATTTGTCCACAAGACAGAAAGTTAAACCCCTACAAGCGTAGAAACGACTTACATGTATATGTCAAAATTATAAAGAAATAAATCCATTCCAGTGTTCATGATGAAAAAGGTGATTTAGGATTCAACCCGATAAATGTTCTCTGCCTCTACGGTGCTACTCTTAGACTGAGGACTATATATTTACACATCTCAACTAATCCTATACACAAGAGAAAATACAAAAGTTTTTGATTTTTACACTAAAAGTTTATAAAGAATTAAGGAACGCTAAGGTTAAGGTTTCCGCTTTGATAAACTTGTTAAGAGTTTCTGGAAATTATACATGAATAACTCTCAACGTCTTTTGAAATTCCAATTTGTACCTGGGACAGGAGGATCAAAGGTAAACTAAATTTCCTTAGAAAATGAATCAGAATCATTAATCGCCGTATAAATCATGACCATGATCCTGGTGTCACAAACAAGAACACTTTGCATGGTACTTTACCCAATGACAACCTTATACAAGTGTTAAACGTCCTCAAATTGAATAGCATCATTTAAGAACAGATAAATTGGCAGCATGGACCAGACATGCACGTTTCGGGTACTTAACCCTCGTCAATGATCCTCAAATCTTAACAATGTAATATGCCAAAAAAGTATGAAATTTACTATGCGCATTCTACAGAGTTACACACTAAGTGACTGAGAGGACAGGACCACGTGATTGGCCCAGTCAAAATTTCGTGAGATAAGAAGATACCTTGTCTGTTTCTCTCTGTCTGTCTGTCTCTGTCTGTCTGTCTGTCTGTCTGTCTCTCTCTCTCTCTCTCTCTCTCTGAAAGTTGGTCAGCTCCTAGGGCGACTGCATACACTGGCTCGCTCCTTGCCAGCAGAGCACGGACTGTCCTTGTACGCCCTTATGCTTTTGTTATAAATTCATAGATTTGTCTGTTTCTTACTTTGCCCTTTGTTGGTGAGTGTCACTACCTCCTCTCTCTCTCTATTTCTGAAAGTTGGATAGCTCCTAAGGTGACTGCATACATTGGCTCGCTCCAGTGGGCAGAACACGGACTGTATTTGGAACACCCTTATGCTTTGGTATAAATTCAAAGATTCATCTGTTTCTTACTTTGCCCCTTTGCTGTTGAGTGACAAATACGGATAATGAACAGGAGAGAAATTTATATAAGCTTTAAGCTTTCTTTTCAATCCTACTTGATTAGATACTATTACCTGCATTGTATACGTAACATGTTTCATGTGATATTCGAATAAATATGTTTAAACTAATATGAATAATGACCATATCCCTGTATACAGCACAAAATCGATAATTCAGAAAATCAGAAACCGAAGTCATACAAAATCAGGATAAAACAGAAACCAAAGCAAACAAACAAAACCTCCACCACATGAAAAGAAGCGAACTCCCGATATGGGATTGAGACCAGGTGCCAAGGAAGAGTAAGCATCTCCTGCTTGCATGCAGCACCCGCCGCTTCAATTCGGTAGAACTGTCACATCTGGTAACTTCCATTTCGGAAGATATAGAGTACAATCTATGGTTGGATGGTTTAAATGGTCTATGACAGAATATCATCCACCATTCTAGAGTGTGGGACATCAAAGTGTATGACGAGTTTCCCATATCGACCGTAGAACTTCCTCAGTGACGATGTTAGTCGGTCACAAACATATTCCTGACTGAGAAACTTATCTGAAAGACGCCTAGCTTCTCAGTGTCAATGCTGGCGGACCAGGGGTCCCCGAGGGCACATGTAGCCAAGTTCGATAAACTTCGGTTGATCGTTTCATCAAAAGCAGTCGAAAATGTATGTTCGCACAATTTTCTTTTTTAGAAAAGGTCTTGTATCATCACTACCCACCCATCCAGCTACGTCTTTCTGTATTTTATGACATAAATTTCACAGTCTTAGACTATATTTCATTGTTTGGATTGAGGATCACTGACGAGGGTTTACCCGAAACGTGCATGTCTGGTCCATGCTTCAAATTTATCTGCTCTTAAATGATGCTATGGACTTGAAGACGTGTAACATTGTTTTTATCGTCATTTTACAATAAAGAAGCAGCTATAATATTAAACAATTGTTCGTTTTTCGAAATCGCATGATCACCAGACAAGTAGGAGGGTTGTGTGCACGTAATCCGGAGAATAACGCTATTAGCTACAACATGTACCGTGAAATCTCTATCGGTAGCCAATTTATCTCCTTTATTTATGTGTAGCCGTTTGCTTAATGTGTTGATTTACTGTTTGGTGTTTGGTCTATCTTGTTTTTTTTGTTGTATCTTGTGTTTACTTGTCGTCCCCTCTTTGTTTCTTTATCTGGTTCTTTCGGATTTGTGTATAAACTTCAAGGTCTTGAACTCCTTGACGAGTCACTCGTTTTTTTCTCATTACATTATTATCGTTGAATTGTTAAACGTCTTCAAAGCTTGCTTCTCTCTGTGTTAAAATGTATTATATAAATGTATATAATGTTCGTATGAACTAGGTAAGTTTTAGACCGTCATCCTTTGCTCCTTGGAGCTGCTGCATTGACTATTTTTTTATCTTTATATAAAAACTTAATAAAATTAAGATATTAACAAACTAAATCTTTTTATCATCCTTTTGTGTGTAGCAACTATACGTATCAAGAGGTTAGAATTCGAGTTCAGGGTCCCTTTTAAATTAAAAAATACCAATGTTTGACACACTATATCATGGCGATGACATACATTTTACTTCTTTATTCTCCTTAACTGACACACATTTATTTGATAGTTTCTTATTATTTAAAAGACATTCTATACTTGTTATACGCTTTAATACTTTTGTGAAAAGTAGACTTAAGACTACGATAAATGAAAAGTAGACAAAGGGCTAGGGTCACGAAGCCCCTAAATCGGCCCTGTTTCTTAACTATTGAGTTGATTAAATATTTTTTGAGATTTGATACTTTATCAAGTCCTTCACTAAATTATGTGTTGAGATTTTGTAAATAATGCATTTATCAATAGCTTTAAGCCCTTTGAAAACCCTGAAATCGGCATTTTTCCGTGAAATTGCTGCAAAACCTACATGTTTCTTTAGAATTAGCATTGGCCACATGTATCGAGAAACATGAAAATTTTACAAATGAAAGATAATCATCATGTCTTCTTGTCATAAAAGTTTTATGTTTCTCGACGCATGTGGCCACATCGAAATTCTCAACTAAAGACATATTTTTCGAGCATTTTTGACCATGGTTTGTCAATAACGTCAAAATGACGTCATTTGTTGACGTCACAATACCTCCTACGGTGCATCAGTAGGTAATATGCTCCTTTCATTAAAAGCGGGAAACATTCATTATATTTTACGTGATATATCAAGTATTTCTCATTAAGGTTAATCTTAAGGAAAATTGCAGGGCCGTTTTAGGGGCTTCGTGGCCCTACCCCTTTATACGTTGATATAGATCATTTTACTGAGTGAAGGAGGAGGGAGTCCAGTTTTGAAGAATAAAGAAGTAAAATGCATGAGTTCGCCATAATATAGTGTTTCGAACGTTGGTTTTTTTCTTTCGAAATGTAAAAGGGACCCTGAACTCCAAGTTTGACCTCTTGATCTTATAGTTGCTACGCACAACTGTATTTTTCTTATTTTCTTTTATTCAATGAGACACATTTTTTTTTACTTTTTTCTTTTTTTAATAAGCTACGAATAGAATAAGTTTACACAACTGATGAATATGACATAATTGTAAGATATTCAACGATCAATAGGGTAAGATATTCTTGATTTATAATTGATTACAAAATGTACAGAAGCGATCGACTTTACAATTTCGATATATAAACACATAGTCACAAGAAATCATGAATTTATTAATACGGAAGTGCTCCTACTCTATACCTTCTTGAAAAAAAATTTCAAACCAATTTTCGTGCACCAGACACGTGTTTCGGGTATCAAATCCTCATCAGTGATGTTTCCAGCCAAAGTGCTTTTCAAAAGCCGCATAAAAGCATTTCAGCAGCTCCCTAAGGTATTTAAGTATTCAAATTTGTGCGTTTACCTATCAGAGAGTGCGTGGCTCGAAATTTCTTGTAGAAGCATATCCAAATAAAATAGCATTGGGAGGATGGTGTTAAGATATTAACCTTCTTTGATTTCGATAAAATTTTGGATGAAATGACAAGTTTCCGAAATAATATTTATGATGTCAAATTGATAAAGTGCCAAAACAAAGCTTCTTTCAGGCGACAGAGCTGGAAAGAAGTAAATAATAAACTTCAAATATCAAAATATAGTGTTTATGTGATTGTGTATATAAAATACATAAGAAGTATAGTGTTTATGTGATTGTGTACATAAAATACATTATAAGTACAGTGTTCATGTGAATGTGTACATAAAATACATAATAAGCATAGTCTTCATGTGAATGTGTGTATAAAATACATAAGAAGTATTGTTTTCATGTGAATGTGTTAATAAAATACATAAGAAATGTAGTGTTCATGTTAATGTGTGTATAAAATACATCAGAAGTATAGTGATCATGTGAATGTGTACATAGAATACATAAGAAATGTAGAGTTCATGTGAATGTGTTCATAAAATACATAATATGTATAGTTTTCATGTGAATGTGTACATAAAATACATAAGAAATATAGGGTTCATGTGAATGTGTAAATAAAATACATAATAAGTATAGTGTTCATGTGATTGTGTGAATAAAATACATAAGAAGTATTGTTTTCATGTGAATGTGTAAATAAAATACATAAGAAATGTAGTGTTCATGTGAATGTGTGAATAAAATACATAAGAAGTATTGTTTTCATGTGAATGTGTAAATAAAATACATCAGAAGTATAGTGTTCATGTGAATGTGTACATAGAATAATAAAAAATGTAGTGTTCATGTGAATGTTTACATAAAATAGATATTAAGTATAGCGTTCATGTGAATGTGTACATCGAATATAATCGTTCGGAGACAACAAAGTGTCCGAAAAGGCAATCGTTTCTATAATCAAAGTACTTCAATCAAGGGAAATTCTAAATGGTTTTCATACGAAGTACTAGCACGTAACATTAATTATACTTTTGGACTTTAACACTTTGAATTATGAAAATAATTAGTTATAATGGTTACCCAATATCATTCTCAGCTTTGATTTCAAAGAATATTATAATTCCAAATATGGTATTTGAAATAAACACAATAAGACACAGAAACATAAAAACATAATAAGAATATAATGAAGAAATATAACACGGAATATCCCAGAAAGATATCAGAATTGAGCTGCGCAGAATTTTTCCACTTCTCCAGACGAATTCCAATATTACGATAATACATAAAAAGAAGAACACATGTGAACTCGACATGGTTCAACATAGTAGCTGGTCTATTTAGTTAAATTATATAATGAATCGTTTACTGATATTCCATTGGCACCAAACGTACTGACCGTTACTACCCACGACCATCCTCCGTCTGTTGTATGTCTCTTATATGGTGACAGGTAAGGGTATAAAAAGATTAAGAACAATGTCAAACTTAAAAATACATACGGATAAACTGACTGCACTGTCAATATTGAAATATGTGTTCTAAAGTACCGATTTTATTGTACTAGGCACGTGTTTCGAATATTCAATCCTCGTCAGTAGTACTTGATGCCAAACAGGTTGAAAAAAGCCAAAAGAAAGGAGAAAGAATGTGATCTCCAACAACACTCGGTTGCAACACCCTAAGCAAATTTGAATTTTCCTGGCGCCGTCTACAACATAGACTTTTCAATTCCTCTTGCCAAAAATGAACGGACTCAAATTTCGCGTAGGATAAATCAAGAAGCGCACCTCAGTGAAAAATATGGTAAGCAAAACACGCTGGAGCGCAGGCGCAAGGAACCCAGTTCTAAACATGACTTAAAAATAACACTGAAACCCCAGCAAAGGGCAAAGCCATGCAATTATGAGGGAGATACCCACCAGCCCCAGAAATCCAGGTCTAACTTGCGATTTATATTAGTTGTAGGACAAAGAAATTCTTCAAGTCTTTAAAAGGAATAAAATGAGTGGAATTGTAGACGGGATTAAGGTCAGGGTTGCGACTTTCATTAGACTTAAGGTAGAAGAAAGATTGATATGTCAAAATGTAGAAGAATATCGACATACGAACTTCGTTCTTCGCACTTCGCACATTCTTTAGACTGAGGATCACTTATGAAGAGCGAAGTTCCAAGTGCGAAGTTCGTCACGGTGAAAAAAGTCTAATAATTAAATAGGAGGTATGTCCACCTTGGGATGTAATACAGGCCGTACATCTTTTCCTCATTGATCCTATCAGTGTCTGAATCTGTCTCTGAGGAATTGATCTTCACTCTGTACTCAAAGCACGCATCATTTCCGCACGAGAAGGGACGTCATGGTTTGCTCTTGCGCGTTTCCCAAGAACGTCCCAAAGGCACTTCATAGACGAAAGATCTGGTGATCTAGCAGGCCAAGGCTGAGTATTCACATTGTGTGTTTCCAAAAAAGATAAGCCATTGACACATGAGCGCTAGCCACTAACATTTAGCGTTGTCTTGTTGAAATTGACTGTTGTTTCTAAGGCGTCTAACGTGTACAACATGTGGTTGGAAAACCTCATTGTAGTAGGGCTAAAAGGTACCCATCAATGAACACCAAATCTGATCTTGAGTTCAAGTTAATGGCACCCCACACCATCACTTTCACCCCCCCCCCCCCTTCCGAAACGACAATGCTGGGCGTTGCAGTAATTTGCGAATTTTCCTTCTCTTCGTCAATATACCCGTCGCCTGCGATCAGCAAAGTGAAAGCTAAATCTTGACTCGTCACTGGCAATGACGATTGGTCCACCTACGGTGGTGCCTAGCCCACTGAAGTCGAAGATGCCTGTTTCTTTAAGGAAGCAATATCCCAATGTGTGGCCTCCGGGCTCTTAGACCATGACTGTGGAATCTATTGCGCATTGTTTGGTCCGATACATTGATGTTTCTGGTGTTACGTAGAACATTTCTGAAAACAGTCGCGGGCTGGAACCTGTTCCTCAATGCATGGAGCCTAATAAAGCGTTCATTATTGGTATCTAAAACTTTTGGCCTTCAACACCGGGGACAGTCATTCGCAGATCCGGTTATTCTCAAATGCTGGGGTAGTCTGGAGATAAAGGAATGGTGTACATTGAAAATTCTTGCTACAGAACGCAATGGTTTACCAGCAGCTAGCATCCCTATGGTCCTTTCACGGTCAAAAATCTGTCTGTACCCCTTCTTTATTGAATGAAAATAATCAAGGTCAGCGCATTTCCATGTTCTAGTATCTTATAGAAATAGTATAAGTTTCTTCCAAGATAAATTATATTCATTGTAGTTGCACAAAAGAGCAACAAGTAAGGCTCAAGAAATCAAAAACCTTCTAAACAGACAAGTCATAGTTGACCAAAAGAGTCCTGTCCATCGATTACAAACATTTCACTGTCCATAGGGGATTTTATATTGATTGTAAAACAAACAAAATGCTTATTTTGATTAGGTGTCATTAAGCATTATACATTATTTTGTATATGATAATTTATATAGAATATGTAACTGCTCAATCCCAATTCAGTTCGATAATGGTTAAATAAACATCAAAGAAATATCTATCAGTTATTCAGTCTCGAAGGCGAGAAGGCAAGGCAAAAATATGAGAATTCCCAAATGGAACGGTTGGGAACCTCTGAATGAACAACATTCCGAAGTGAGACGACAAGGTGCCCGTGGAGAGTCAGCGTCTCCTGATTACATGCAACACCCCGTCGAAACAGCTCCATGGAAAGTTGTCAAATTCGGTGATTGTCTCGATGTTCACATAATTGTACATATCAGGTAAGTATTTCTTGCTTAGTGATGACGGCCATCAATCTCAATTCAGAATGTCACTGATCGATCTGGAAAGGGGATTTGATATGCTTTTATAATATTCCCGTAGCGACCCAAAAAACTTCCTCAATGATGATTTCAGCCGTTGTATAATGTAACCCTGAACAAGTAGCTTACTTGCAAGCCTTCTGGCTCTAGTGATGAAATCTCTATATCTAGAACTGAAAGTCAGATCATGTCTCCGACAATCTAACGGATATCCCAATCAACACGCAGATACAATTGTAGATAGATAAACACACTCAAGCTCGATATCGATGATGATGTACTTGACAAGATGTAAAAGTGGCTGACCCAGGAATCGGGTTTTTAGTTGTCTTTTGGCAGACGCAATCTGCAGTCTGTAAAACACACAAGAGCTAACTTTGTTCAGTTTATCATACGTATAATTTAGAATTGATTTTGTTTAGTGTGTGTATGCACATATTGTTCCTATACCTAAATTTGCTATTCTAATTTAGCAATTTGCATTTTTTAGAGAAAAATGAAAACTCCAATAGAATTTTGTCGCCTTTTGGTATTTGAGATATATAGGATAGTTATAACTGTACTGAAATTCCTTGAGACAATTTCTTTCAAACACGTTGGATCTGAAATATGTCAGCCAATCAGATAAGCTTTAAAAAGGGAACACCTTTGTTGTCGGAGTGGCATTAAACCAAACCAGTACGAAATAAAACGAAGATTTTTAATAAAGTCTTTCCTTTTTCTAAGGTTTCGTTTAATTCTACTCAGCAGTAGCAAAGTAGACTAAAGAAAAACATTAGTGAAAATGAGAAATAGAGACGAATAGAAGATCGCGGCGTTTCTCAGAACATGATAATATCTCACATTAGAGTTTGGCTCAAGTTAGCTTTAATTTCAGTGTTTCGACGCAATATATCAGCATAACATTGTCGTTATTGATGGCGAATTAGATGATAAAAGAAATTGAGGCAATTTTTTATTTTTGTAACATCATAAAGAAAATATATATTGATAAATTTCATTGAAGTAAAATTATAAATGAGTTGTTACATCGTATGTCACATTTTCTTTTCCATTTTGAATGACCTTCGGAAAATCAATCACAGCTATATCACTGTCAACAACTATTGTCTCGGGATCAGTTGTTCCAACTTTAAACCCATTCGTCTGTGAGGCCTTTCCATTATCAAAACATCCGACACTCCATCCAAATAAACCTCCAAGTGAACAAGCAAACCCTGTAACGAGAAAAAACCGAAAGGTGATTTAAATTTATTCCAACTTTTTCCATACATTAATTTTGTCCTTCCACAAAATTTTGAAATTGTGAGGCTTCTTTAGGACATTCGGCATATACAGATTCGATGTCCGTTATCCTGATACTCTTACTATTCAAACTGAGAATACATAGTCCTGATAATTCCATTAATTATGTTAGTATTTGTAAGCTCATTCATACCAAACTTCTCGAAAGATAAATTAATCCCGTCTACAATTCCACTCTTACTTCTTAAAAGGTGATAAATTACTTTGTCTTACACTACGAAAGATCGCAAATACATCTAACAAAAGTTATACGGATGTTTTCGCGCACTTTCTGATTGTTTTTAGTTGTCTTGACGTCATCAATTTACTTGGGCAAAAAAGTTGCCCAAGTTTTGAACAATGGTTTAGTAGGTGACTGAATGTAAAACAGAACGGACATGCTGTGCGCGCTGTAATTGCGATCTTGCGTCTTGTATATGTATATAGTCGATAAATCCGTATGAATTTTATGTTAAACATTGTTCTTTACTTCAATATTTACCTGCCACCATAAATGACTGTTCATATGTCCAGCCTGCCTCTACTAACCATCCTGTTAAGAAGTATTGTTTAAATATGAAATAAAGTTTAAGGGAGTAACCCCATTATTTTTATTGAAGGGGAAAGGAGTCAGGAAGACCTCTGCCAGCTAGATTTTTATTTTCAGAATTATAAGAGCCGGAATTACTTTTTCGTCGGGCCGGATTATTATTTTTTCTTCAATTCGGTCTTTTCGAAATACAGAGTTGCTTCCTATTTGTGCAGGTATCTGACGTCAATGCATTGTGACTTCAACAAATTCTATGGAAACCAGCATGAAATTCAGGGAAACAGGGTTAAATATATGACGTTTTCAAAGGAATTTACATATAAATATTACTATTTTAGGTATGTTAGAGTCTTAATTTCTATGGTGTTGTAGTTGAGCAATTCTCTCGTGAAATATGCTTAATATCAAGTTTTCGTCATGAAAATGTAGCTATTCATGCAAGAACTACATTCTTATAATTGGTCTCTTGAATTCATTTCTTTATCATATATGACAGGATCTTTTAACATTTTCCAAAATTCGGCCCTGTCCATCTGCTTTTTTTCTGAAACCAATTAGTTAATGTTATTCTCAATAATGAAAATATCCCACTTACCTGAAATTGGAGGTCCAATCAGTGATCCGAAGCCTGCTCCAAACATATCAATTCCGAAGGCCAATGCTAAATGCTCTATCCCTACCAATTTAACGTTAATGGTATTGAGCAGTGAGTAACAGCAACCGGAATACATACCAAGCATAACAGCAAAGCAAGCCTGTCCTACATAGGAACCCACATACAATGGAAGCAATAAACCTGATATTCCTAGAAGGTTGAAACATCCTGAGAACAGCATCAGCTCGTTTATATTTTCAGCATTTGATGAGAATCCTATAAGAAGCCTTGATATCCCAGTACATATACCAGACATCGACAAAAGGTAGGCAGCATCCGTTTCAGAAGTTCCTTTTGTTATTAGCAGTTTCGAAAAATGCACATACATAAGATGCACTCCTAAAGTGAAAAATGTCATGCTGACGACTATTAAGATAAAAGGTATATTTGAAAATAAAAAGAAGATCTCTCTGATGATAGATAGTAATTTACTGCGTTTACGTTGTTCGTTGCCATGTTTGAATGTATTGTCTTTGGTTTTACTTAGCTTTTCCAATTCTGATGGTCTACACAGGGCTCCAAACACAAGATGGTGGAACGACACTGCTCCACACATCAATAACAGTCCGTTGTACCCGTATGTATCTTTGGCAAGTTGAATCAATGGAGACAATATAAATATGCCGATTCCAACTCCTGAAACGGAAACCCCAGTTGCAAGGTTACGACGACGTTCAAAATTAAATCCAACCACAACCACAGAGGAAGTGAAGGAGAGACCAGCACCAAGTCCTGAAAAAGACATTCATTCATTATTCATCAAAATGAAAATATATAAATGAATACTCAACGATATGACGCTTGAAAAAAGTTCATAAGACTCATTCGTCTGTCATGTATCAGAAATAATCAAAGAACGGTCCTGTTTATATGGAATGAAATGAATTTGAAAAGAAGAGTTGTTCGCTTTTGATTTATACATGTATGTACGAGGGCTGATTGATATGTTATGAGCCTCGATTTTCTGGGATGCAGAAGGTATTCTGCGGATAGATTATCTCCAAAGAGGACAATCAATGACACATACTATGCTTCACATCTGACACAGTTACGGGAAAATATTAAACTAAAGCGCCGCTGTAAGCTCACTAGTTCAAGATGTGTTGTTCCATCACGACAATGCTTCTGTTTACAAGTCTGTCACTGTCATGACTACCATTCATGATTGTGGCTTTAATTTGATCGAGTATCCGCATTATTCACCTGATCTTGCTCCATCAGACTTTCATCTATTCCCGAACCTGAAAGCAATTATTTTAGGCACACACTTTCACTCCCATGATGACTTCATACTTGCAGTGGATGATTCTCTTACCAGCCCAGATAAGGAGTTCTTTACAAGTGGTATTGAGGCCATTAAACATCGGTGGCAAAAGTGTATAGATACTGCAGGAGATAACGCAGAAAAATAATGCAAAAGGTCTGATAAAATTAAAATCCCTCAATACGAAGCTCACAACATATCAATCAGCTCTTTTAACTTATTCTTCGTTAGTTTTTCACTAGAAGTTGGAAAGCTTCATTTTTTACCTGATAACACTCCAAAGGAGATAAGAAGAGCGTCAAGACTCTCAACAAAGGCTGATATAACAAAACCTGTGGTCATGAGAACACCCCCAGCCATCATTGATACTCTACAACTCCATCTGTTTATAATCGTTCCTGACAATGGACCTATATGACAAGTTTAACAAGTGTGATCTCGGGCATCAGTTCTGTGAAATTTTATTCAAATTCATTATGAGGAGGTAAAGAAAAAACATGAATAGCCTTTTTTTCATAAAGGCATTATATATATTGGAGATAAACTGATTAACCGTTTGCTCAAACGTAATATTTCATCTCCTTGTCAACACTTAATGTGCTCGGCGCAACCATTCTCTGAAGTTTTGAGAAAAAGTCTTGATCTCAGACTTGACCTCAGCCTTGACCTCAGACTTGACCTTAAATTTCTGCTTCAAATAACCTGCTGAGTACATAGCTATGCAATCAGGGAGATACCCCTTAGTTTTAGAAAATGTTCATGAAAGGGGTAGGGCCACGAAGCCCCAAATTAGCCTTAATTTTCAACAATGTACTTCATAGAATTTTTAACTGTGATTTGACATTCTGAAACGTTCTCTACTGAATCACGAATATATCTTTTGTCAACATTGCCTTTATCAATAGCTTTTAGCCCTTTGAAAACACCAAAATAGGTCATATTTCGCGAAATTGATGCAAAAACTATATATTTCTATTAAATTAGCAATGGCCGCATGCATTAACTAAGATGAAAAATTTATATGTGAAAGATTATCAGTATATCCTTTTGTCATAAACGTTTAATATCAGTTAACGCATGCGGCCACACTGAATCCGTCCACAAAAGACAAAATTCCCAGCAATTTTCGCCATATTTTGTCAATGACGTCATATCATGACGTCATTACTGTTAAATGACACTTTATTTGGTGATATTTTTCTTTTCCTTAAAAGCGGTAAACATTCGTGTATTTTCATGAGAGATATCAAGTATTTCTCACGAAATTTATTTCTAGGGAAAAATCGAGAGCCGATTTAGGGGTCTCGTGGTACTACACCTTTTGCAACGGTAAATAAACAAATATATTTCAAGTCAAGTGGCGAAACACTATGAAACTACGCGAACAATAAACATTCCACCAGCAGAGATATCAGCCTAGTAGTTCAAATTGTCAATATTACTATGTGTGGTCTATTTTTTTAATGATAGTACATCATATGCGCAATTCAATAAGTTATTTCTCATCAGTGTTGTTCGAGGCTGAAAAAATAAAATCAAAACAATATGAAATTATGGAGGGCAAAAATCTAAATTTGACCTTTCTGCCAAATGAACCTGCTAAGGACAATGTTATGTCATCAACAGAGATGGCTCATAGCTAATACCATTCAAATTTCTTTCTTCAACGGTGGCTTTAAAAAAATGATACTCCTTTGTCACCACAAAACTTTATGTTTCAACAGTTCCTTGAGATTTTCAGATTGTTGCAGGAGCAGTTGAAGTTATACCACAGATAAAAGGGGTACTATGATTACCCAAAATGAAAAGAAAACATTATGAAGGACAGCCACATGACTTATTTTTTTAAATCTCTACACTGAAGATATCACTGTATGATACTATTGAGTTTCCGTTTTGACTTCGTTTTTGTTTGTTATATACTTATGTGGCAACTATATATACTGCTAATTTGATGAGTACCCGAATAGCCGCGATCTCTCACACTGAACACCTCGGGCAGCCTAATTAAATTTTATTTCGATCCATTTTCTCCCAAAACATACATTTTTGCTGCCAATTTCACGGAAAATCATCTTTTTTATTGAAAAATTGATGTGTATACCATTTGTAATTAGGTCTTCCGACTTCCGTCGGAAGACCTATTGTTTTCGTAACCGTGGAAAATTGGATCAGCGATTTCTCAAGAACCCTGTAAGCTAGGACAATGAAAGTTCTCCAACGTTACGTTTGGAGTAAAAGCTAGATTGGTCTTTTTTATTTTTGGTCTCTGTTATTTTTTTTATCATGTTTTTTAGTAGATTCAAATATTTGACGGGAGCGTCGAATTACTCAAAAGGACCGAAAATTTCATGTTTTGCTATTTGTAAGCTTGAATATCTCGTATTTTGCTATCTACAATTTCCATTCTTTTTGAAAGTCGACAGCCATGCAAGATATGAAATGCTAGATGCACACTGTAACGATTTATTACGATGACGTCCTTCACCGTCCTTCATATTTCCAAATTCAGAAGTTCATAGGAGGAAGACACTTTTTTGCTTATAATAGAAAACAAAAATCAAGCTTATGAAGTTTCCTAAAAATTTCAATATTATTATTTTTTATCCATATATCTGTCTTATTTAGTCTTTCTGATTTTTCCTATCTCTTACTGTTGAAAAGATATGAGCATCGAAATTTTGAGTTGGGTATTTCGATACACCTTCACGCCAACAGATCGGGCGCACACTAAAATTGGTAGTCCGAGTCCGACTCGAGAAAAGCAGTGTTGAGATTTTCAAATTCCGATTTCACGGCAATGATGAATATGCATTTCATAAATACATTTCGATATACACAATTTGATTTTAAAATAGTTGATTAATTTAGAAGAGATCAGCTACAAACCAGAATTTACACACAAAAAGTGGTAGTTTGATTCCGATTTCTAACCTACAAACCTGTTTCTAAACTTCAATAACTGTATTTTGAACATCAAGTTTAATTTCTAATTCTAGCAAACGTTCGAACATAATTTTCGGTTGGTTTATTTACAAATTGATGAACAATTTCTCCAACATTCTTCCCTCCCCTCGTTTTTCGAAAACAGTTCTGTTTATATTGAACGATGTCGCCATGATGGAAATTCAAAATAAACTTTGAAAAAAGGGAAGGGGGGTCCAAATTTGAACCTGCACAGCGAGAACCCCATGGTATTTATATATATATATTGAACGTAACTTGTTATTACCATTTCTCTTCTCAAGAAAATTGGTTCTACAGCTACGAGCTCGCCTTTTTTATGGGGGAAGGGGGCAGGAAGAATTTGCAAAAAAAAATCCCGGCTCTGAAAAATGCTGAAAAAAATATTCCGGCCCAAAGGACCGGCAATTTTTTTTCCCGGACCATGCAAAAGTAAGGATACATTGCATGATATGGAAATTTTGCTGGCCCTTTGTGCCAGACAATTTAAAGTCAAAAAATTAATTAATATAAATACAAACTGTTCACATACCTGTATCTACCAGAGACCTAATACGCATAGGCACAAAAATCTAGAAAAGGTTCTATTTAAACATCATACAATCTGTCTGAAATTCGCTAATTGCAAAGAGACATCTGAAGGAACGGTTATTAACTCATACTCTGTAACAGCGGGGAGTTAACTTACACAGACATTCACAACATTTGACAATTTGTTTAAATCCGGCCCGAAGAACCGGCGAAAATTTTTCTCCGACTCTGGTAATGGCTGAAAAAAATGGCCTGCTCAGAAAATTGCTGAAAAAATTTACCGGCTGGCAATAGAATTCCTGCCCCCCCCCCCCCCCCTAAAAAAATCAAATGGTTGCTCACCAACAATTATCGGTTTAAAAATTTAATGTTACTGCTATTTGAAAACTTAAATATATAATATAAATACATGTAATGTGACGTCCTTCATATTTCCAAACCAAAAATTGTATAGGAGGAAGACACTCTTGTTGCAACCGCAACAAGAAACCTTTCTAGTATTACTTCCATATTGCATTCACATACGCTTGGCGAATCTAGAAAAAAAAATCCGCGGAGGGGAGGGGGCTCCAAATTTATCAGATGGGGGTCGAGCCCACGGTTTGGAGCAAAAATAAACGTTAAAACTTGAAATAAACATTTACATATGTATGGCAAATTCCAGTCTAAATCCGCGCTTGCATTTACGTATAGATAAGTTAAGTTAAGTACATGTATGCCTGTCTTCAACATATGTGTAGACATGGACGCTTATACGTATTGAAGTTTCACTTTCATATTAGGTCATTCCAAGTTTTATTTCTGTTTAGCGTGCGCGTAGGTTTTCAGCATGTGTGGTGAAAAAAAACTCACAAAAGGTCGATTTCCCGGACGTCAAATTTGACATCTTTCTACTACGGTAATTTTCCCCTTTTTCGAAGGTGTTTGGTGAGGGGCAGTTCCGAAATGAGTTGTCAGGGTGGTTCTATAGGGGTACTGTCTGTGCTGTTAAGGTGCATATAGATATTTTGTTTTTGTTATTTATTTTTACACTGAGAGATCCTCAAAATTATTTTTATTGATTTGAAATTCAATAAATGTTGAAAATTGTTTCGTTTTCTTCTACGTCCTCTTTTTTTTTTTAAATTGAATAGGTAGGTAGGTTTTTGTCATCCGGGTGGACGCTAAACAGAATAAAAACTTGGAATGGCCTTAACTCTAAAATCATAAAAGTCATCACATACATGCCTTTTTAGCATATAAAAAGAAGACTTTAGAAGAGAATTTTTCATAATGATTTATCACAAAAATTCTTTAGATAGCGTGTTCACAAGGACTTATAAGTGAGAGAAAGGAGGGGATCTTCATCAAAACTTGGTAACAGCACCCACAGCAAACCCCCATAACACCCAATGCAAAAACACAGACACTCATAGAAAAAGACAAAGAAGGGACAATGAACGCTATTTCACACTATAGAGACACGAAACAAAAAGACCACACATACATCAACGAGACCAATGGGCAACCAGTGCACGCAAGTAGCAGACGGTGTGGTTATCCGGATTACGTACGCACAACCCTAACACTTCTCCGATTACCCAGATGTCTCGAAAAACGCAAAATTGTGGTGTAAAATAACCTCACTGTAAGATGAACATACAAACAGACAGCATGACGCAGGGACGCATGAAACACATAGATATCTGAATGGGTATAAAAAATAGAAGACATACGTAATACATTCCTTGCTCTCACGGCTGTAGCAAGCTCATGCATGTGATCACTTGGAGTCCGACTGACATTCAGAGAGGACAGGTGGTGTAGTTTTCTAAACACGTCTTTAAGGAAATTCCTGTTCTCTTTGCTGCTATTTAAAATGTTTGCAACAGTTTGAAATAATATAAGGAATCATGTCACGGGTGTCTCTCGAGAGATACTCTTGGAGTCATATCTTTTGTTCGTAGCACTGCAGAAAAAAATATTGGTTTCAAAGCTCAAATGTCAATCTTATGAAAAGTAGCAGGGAAAGCTATTGTTTTCTTTTCTTTAGATCAAATATTTCTTCCCTTTGATACTTTATTTTATTTGTACAGATGGTATGCGGTAGAGAATATCTTGTATTGAATTGGGTATTTTTGCAAGTATATTACAAGGAAAGTTATGAAAACACTGAGACAATACAAGAAGTTTAAACATCCCAAATTTCATATTGGAAGCAATATGAAATGTTACTCCATATATCCATGATATTCTTATCGAATTCTCTATGTGAAATTACAGAGCAAACTATCCTAAAACGAAATCTGGTCCTTTTTTGATTCGGTCTTCCTTTTACCACTAATAATTGATTCAGAGTTCACTGGAATGCGTTCACTAGAATCTAGTTTTTTTTAAATGATATTTGAGATATAGTCGAATCATACCTCACCTGTTTGTGAACGTGATTAAAAGTTAAGCTTATATTCCCTAATTCTATTCTTAAAGGACATTTTTCGTAATCACGCAAATGAAAGAAGATATTTTTCTCTTATTATGTGCTGTGATGTAAAACAAAGCTTTAGAAATATTATATGTCTTAAGATTTGTTTTACATGACATTTGTATGGAAAACAACAAGTTTTTGACAATGCCATAGGTTTTCTACATATCTTTTTTCAGAATTAACTTAGTAATTTTGTCATTGTAACTGAGTGACAAATGACCAAAATAAAAATAAACCTTCTCTTCAGTAGTAATTTGAAACCTATAGGGAATGTCCATTACTTTCATACTAGTAAAAGGGGGTCTGAAGGGGGAGCGTTTTGAGAAAGGGTTTCTTCTCCTCATAGTAAACGTTTAACTATACATGTACATCTATGTACTATAGTAATAAAATACTGAGTACTGCTTTGATGTAAGTGATACAGATGGTCCTAATCGAACCAAAATATATCAAAGCGAAAACCGTGCAAAACAGAAGGAATTCCGAACCATGAAGCCCTATCGGAAACATTCAGACAAACGGAGTTGGACAGATGGAAGATGAACACACAAAATAATAGTTATGCATTGCTTATAAAAGCAAAGTTCAGACACTACTGATGAACAAGAAAATATGCACATACGGAAAGAGACGTAGAGACAGTCAAGATAATTCCAATATAACCATCAGTACATTTTTCCCGATGAGAGGGATCTACATAAAAATGGTTTGCCCCATAATCTTATTATAATAAGTTAAATAATACAATAAAAATACCACAAATGCTGAAAAGTCCAAGAAATATTCCACTAGCCCACGAAGTTTTAGAAACGCTTCCGTCGAATTTTTCTAGGAATGCTACGTTGAGGATACCGATCCCATAGAGGAAAAATCCATGGATGATCTGGGCACCGAATGAGCTGACCATCACTACCCATGACCATCCTCTATCTGTTGTCTTTCTCATGGTCATCTCTTACTTGCAAAAGTCAGAAATATTGATAATACATTAGTCAGTCATCACTTGATTCTAAAATGTAACTTTAATTTTTCATTCAATTATAATATTTTTATTAAACAGATTTCAAACAAATAAAAATGGTAAGTAATGAATATCAATGATACCTTACCGTAATAATCGTTGAAAATCAAATTTTGTACATTAATGCATGTATTTTCCCATTCTAATCTCTCTATTTTATATATTTGGTAATGTAAAGGTTACCAATGATTTGCATAAAACGAGAACGCTACCTATACGTGCGTGATAAGGTAAACTGTTTCATGTAGGCGTACGTATCTAGGAGAATGGGAGGGAAGGAAGGGCTCCTTTTTGATTTTGCCATATATTTTATTTAAATTTCGATATCAGAACACCATAGGCCTGATCCTCTTATCTCTAATCTAAAGATAGTTCAAGTTTGGAACCTTGAAGTTGAGATCAAGGTTCAGGAGATTGCCGTTGAAAAAATCGATCGTGGAGCGAGCATGAGATTCTCGCAAACAAAATTCGGCTACACCACTCTATGTTACGTGCGACTGCGGGAATTCATTTTCTACGGTAATTGCGACACTTTTTTTACGGTAAATCTTTCATTTAATTGAGAAATCGGGTGATGAAATACAGATTCCGACCTTTTCTTCATTTATTTTGTAAAATCATTTCGTATTATCTTCTATGACCATCAAATGCTTACATATTTAAGAAATTAAGCAATCTTAATCGCGTTTCTAACGACAAAAACCGCCAGAAACATGAAATTCTAGCGATTTTTAGTGTTAATGTCCCCAAAACTCAGTATCAAATGAACATACTGATGTTATCAGACAAAGATATGTTTTCATATACCAGAATAAAATATATAAAAGTCTTTATTTCATCTTTAAGTCTTCTTTAGAATAAGTTTACTTGTCCCGTGTTGCGACACATTTTTACGGTATAAAGCCGTATTAGGCGACACTTTTTTATTGTAATCGCGATAGTTTTTTACGGTATAGGCGACTGTTTTTTAAGGGAAGACAAAATATAGATATTGTATGAAAACATACTTTCTGTTCATATAATATCGTCCATAAAACGTGTAAACTTTTTTATTTAGCACTTGAAATACATGGTATACGTATATGAGATATGTGAATAGACAAAGAGACATGTAAGCTTTTAATATATCCAGGTACTGAAGCAGTTTTGCAGACTTGCTCCCTGATTAGCCCCGATTTGCCCCGACTTAATATTTTGATGACATTGGGGAGGTTGGCACTGTAAGATCCTAATTGACTGTGACATCAACTCTGTCCCGATTACATTACGACTTGCCTACCACAATCTACCTTCGACTTCACGCCGACTTAGCCCCGGTCTACCTATCCGATTTAGCTACGACCTGCCCCGACTCACTACGACTTGAGTAGACAGCTGTGCTCCGACTTGATTACGATCTATCACGATTAAACAACGACTTCTGTCGACATAACTACGACTTGTGTTGCAAATTGATATACGATTCTTTATAGTATCAGTCTTTTTGGAACCTTTTTTTGGTAAAGTCGGGGCTTAGTTTTGGTGAATCGGGGCTAAGTCGGGGTTAATCATAGCTCAGTTGCGAAGGTCTGTTCCCGATGAATCTCGACTGAGCTACGATTTACCCTTGCTTTAGCTCAGAGCTCCCCGACCTTGTCCCGACCTAGATAAGTCGGGGCCGAGCCCTAAAAAGTATTAAGCCCCAGTCACAATGTACCAGACTTGTGAAGTCGGTGTTAATCGGGGCTCTGTCGGGCGAGTCGTAGCTTGGTCAGGGCGAGTCGGAGTGGGTCATAGCTAAGTCGGGAAGGTCGAGGAGACATCCCTACAAATGTATACATGTGCTTTGTCGGAGCTCAGTCCCGACTTATTACGTCGGGGATAGGTTGCAGCAAGGTCGGGACTAAGTCGGCGTAAATCGTAGCTCAGTCGGGGATAATCGGTAACAGACCTTCTTCGCGACTGATCTAGGACATGGCCATATCCCAATATACAGCACAATATCGATAATTCTGAAAATCATTCACCCCGACTTAGCCCCGACGCACCAACACTAAGTCCCGACTTTACCACGAGTCGCCTCCACCTTCTTTATTGACACCGATCTAACTACGACTGATGAAGATGATCTGCTCAATTAAGCCTTGACTTGTGCAAATATTACTGGTACTTTAAAAGAATCGTACACATATCTACATATGTAAATGAATTTGCAATGCACGTAGTGGTAATGTCGGTAGAAGTCGTTGTTCAATCGTAGTAGGTCGGGGAAATGCATACATTTTTGTAACGGTTTAAGATTATTCATATTATGAAATATCAAGTAAAAATCACATTTACAGCATTTCCGCCATTTTTTTTTTGGGCGAAACCGGGACTTTTATTTTCGTTTAACATCCCCCCAAAAATATTAACCTGTACCCAACCTTAAATACCCTTGTGCAATACGTTTTCGTTGATTTCAAATCACCGAGCAGATTATACGAGAGACTATGTATCATGCGCTTTATAAAAACGATATAGATAACATGTTCTTTAAGAAAGGAGGGGATCTCCAACAACACCTAGTTGCAACAACACCAAAACACCCATTGTAAAACAAAAACACAAAGAAAACACGCACAGAAAGATACTTAATGGTACAAGGATATAATTGAGTGACATGGGTCAATGAATACTCGAACATGACTTTTTTTGTAAAGGCTACATATACACCGTGGGGTATCACGTGATACGCAAATGATATGTTCCACGGGAATCCCCTTTGATTAAACCAAGTAAATACCATCTAAATCTACTTTATATGAATTTATTTTAGGCCTATCATATGGTCATTTTTATCAATTATATGATGGTAATCTATTCTGGTCAAGAATAGACATATATTTGGAGAACACTTAAACAGAAAATTTTGTATCTGTCCGTGGACCATATCATAACATGTGGTGCATGATCATTGAAAAAATTCTGTTTAAGTGTTCTCCGAATACACGTCTATTCTTGACCAGAATAGATTACCATAATATAATCGATGATAATGGCCATATGATAGGCCTAAAGTAAATTCATATAAAGTAGATTTCGACGGCATTTACTTGGTTTAATCAAAGGGGATTCCCGTGGAACATGTCATTTGCGTATCACGTGATACCCCACGGTGATATATATAAAGATAGTAAATCGATTTGTTCTAAGGGTTTCTTTAAAATGTTCAGAACCATGTTTAGGGCGACGGACGGACGGACGGACACACACACGGGTACACCGATTTAGTCCAGAAATATATTACCGGCATGAATAACCTATTAGGAAGCTCGACTAGGAAGTTTGATGGACGGACATGTTCATCACTCGATAGCCCCGAAATTTTGACAGGATGTTAACATAATGAGACGAACTTTTTAAAAATTTGCTTATGTTCATGTATCATGATCCATTCGTAGCCTAGGTATAACACACAATTCTTTGTTTTTTTTGTGTTTTTATCTATTTCATTTTTTTTTTCAATCAATTTGTAAGTTGCAGCTTCCGGCTTGAAAATCAATCTTTTTTTCAAATTTGCGCACAGATCTACATTAATTATAGTATATGCTAAATGCTGATATTGAATTTGAAGACATTAAACATTAATAAAAGATGAAATATCACCGTATCGGATATGCACTTTTCAACTATACTTCGCAAACGATTACATAAATGGACGATGCGATAATCTGAATGTTATGATTTGTTAATTTTCAAATCTAGTAAAAATACACAATAACTGGAAATGAAACACAATCGAAGTTCTGTAGAATGTAAAAGATACATTTACCAGGCGCTGAAATGGATTATAGTGAGCTAAAGACAACGGGCCCCGTTAAAATTAAGAAACTATCCAGGAAGCAAGTGTTTTTTTTTCATGTGTCAATACGTTAACTATCTATTCAGAGATTTTAAAATGAAACATTTCATTCGTGCACATCCACAGGGGCCGTAGCCAGATTTTTTGTCTTATTCTGCATATATCAAAATTCCATCCCCCTTCCCGCCTTCCATTTAATTAGCTACGTACAGCTACTTCATAGGAATAAGAAAAAAATATGGCTACGACCCCTGTGTGCGCATTGTGAAATAGCTTCCGTATGTCGTCTGTCCCACACATTGTTTATGTGTCTGGGATATTTTAAGATTAGAAACGACATGGATGATGTTTGGAACATTGAAGCTACATGTATGATGCAACAGTTACATTTACATTCATCGAAGTAAGTTGCAATTTAAGAAGACTGAAAGATGACAAAAAAATTATTTCGCATGTCACTTAAATCGTACCGGTCGACACCCACAACAATACCCCCCCCCCAACCTTCCTTGATCCCGCATAATACATGCACTATCTACATGCAAGGCAAGTTTGAACACAATTCAATGGTCATTCAATAAATAAAATATACTTTTATGGATACCTTGAATGCACAAGCGTATATAAAAAAAAATATGAGAAATAAAAAAGAAGAAGAAAAATAACAGGAACAAAACCGAATGGGATATACCAATTAGAAAACTGTTCAATTTTATGCGACTTTTTTTAAAAGGTAGGATCTTTTGACCTAATAACAGTTACACAACGAAATAAACTTCTGCAGAAAAAATCCAATATGTGAAAAATACGCCCCCGACTGCGTGTTCACGAGCAGTTTTCAGGACATGGATCTCGAGTTTCCGATGAAAATACGCGACGCATCTTCTCTACCTTGAGGCTGTTCCAGCTCATATCTTTTCAAATCGTCAAATTTAATCGTAAATGTAAATACTTTCTTTTCTTCTTGTTTTTTTTTTTTAATTTATTGTTTCCGTTACAACTAGTGTCCATTAATTTCTTTTGGCAACACAACGTTGTGACGGCGTCATGTGACGACGTCATTGACGTCGCTCAATACGCTATACCATGCCTCAACCGATTCCACATATTTTCGTCAATTTTCAAGATATTTGAAAAAAGAAAACAGTTTTAGAAACTGCAGACATCAGTTATTTAACATACAAAATTTCATTCATAAGTACGACAGGGCCGAATTCCATGGTTACCGAACCTACTCCTTACAAACATCAAACACAAATGACAACACATAAGCCAACGAGACCAATGGACAGTCGGTGCAGACTTAGGACGGCCATCTCCCACGTCAGTAGCAGATGATGTGGTTATCCTGGAGTACGTGCGCACAACCCTCCCACTTTTCCGATTTCTAAGAGGTTTCGAAGAACGTACAATTGTGTGTGGTGTAAACAGCCTCCTCACTGTCAGATGACAACAAACAAACAAGACAGCAAAACGCAGGGGCCCAAGCAACATAGATGAATATGTAAATCGATATAAAAAGAGGGCGTACGTTATACATGTAGCACGTTTATTAACACTGAAGTCTTTCAAACAAGGATATGAAACAGGAACATGTTTTCTTTTATGTATAGATGGTTAATTTCATTTCTTTATGACAATTTGTTTCGTATTATCCTATTTTCAAACTTGGATTCTATGCAGGTTATCTGTATAACAACACAACTTATCATTATGTAGACCATTTATCCATTTGTTTTATACCCTTGAAGTAGTATGATGTTGTATGTTTTTTACTATATGTGTGCAAAGGGACTCGTAAGAAGAAACTGTCCTTCCAATGAGATATCTGTAAGATAAATGATATTTCGCATGTAGAAAAAAAAATGTCTAATTACCGTAAAAAATAATCGCAGGTTCAATTCTCTCACCATAGAAAACAGTCGCTATACCCGTAAAAAAGTGTCGCCATTACCGTAAAAAAGTGTCGCCTGAATTTAAGTTATTGGTATTTTTCTGGCAGAAAGCATAACCAAACGACATTCAAACTATTGTGTTTCTTTTATCCTATCAAACCAAACATAAACATGACTGAAGCATCGAAGATTTGTTCGATTTACGTTTAAAAATGTCAAAGAGGCATAAAGAGGAAAATCTTGCAAAAAAAACACTGCTTACTCATCTTGTATGCTTTGGAGTCATAGATGTAGATATTATGTACACATATTGATATTTATTTTTTATAAAGGAATTAAAACGGATAGAGTTTTGGGATAAAACTCTAGAAACATAGTAAATTACCCATAATGCATCAAAAAACAGAAGAAAATAGTCGCGATTACCGTAAAAAATGTTATATCGCAGTCGCACGTTACATATAGTGTACACAAACTGTTCGTTCTCGACTTGTATTCCATTTCTTAATATCTTATTGTACTGTTGATAAGAAGGCATGGATAAATAAGCCTTACAATCCCAAATTTATATGTATTTGACACTTTTCCAGATTTCTTCTTCAGTAATGGCCGACTGACGAAATAGAAAGCACAAAGAATACAACTCGACTGACAGTACTTTCAATCTGATTTTGTAAACAATTTCTTGACTTCATGTTACTTGCAATAAAAACAAACAATAGCAAGATTTTTTTTCTGTTTTTCGTGTATAAAATGAATATCAGCAATATTCACACAATTTTGACGTGTAATATTACGAAAATGAATAGAAGGGGTGGTATCGAAATAGAGAATTGATTGTTCAGATGACTGAACAATGTGCGGCTTGCTATTGTGAATTTGAGATAGAACATAAGGATTAAAAAAAATGCATACTTTATATGTGTAACCCATTATTCAAACCATCTTGAAGCTTCAAATGAAAAGCACGAAATTTATGATATCTTTTATTTTGAGATTACCCTTTTTTTTCGATTGAGAGGTTTTAAGAAAAGAAATTAACTGAAAGTCGTCGAATATATGCCTATTTTATAAACTTTGATCATAAATAATTATAATAAAACAACTACTATTGCTTTATTGTTCAATTTTCATTGCAAGAAACGAGAAGTCAACGGCAATCTCTTGAACCTTGATCTCAACTTCAAGGTTCCAAACGTGAACTAATCTAAAGAGGAATTGGAACCCCCTCCCCCTTCTTTTGGCAGAATTATCTAGATCTAGATTCGCGAATAGATGAAATACTCTGGTCTGCATAAAAAAAAAGCAGTTCAGATCTATTTTTGACGAAAAGGGTTTGAAAAAGTAATACAATATGTAGAGAAGTTTTATAAAGACAATTATGTCATAACTAGTAACTTAAAACCATCAAATGGTAATTTACTTTGCTCATTTTTATTTTGTTTTTATTTTATGTTAATTTGATGACGTCTTTATCGCATGGTCCGCCACTGTAAAAGATATTGCCCACTTTCCATCGGGTAATGACTTTAATTGCGTAATATATTCGCCTATACTGACCATGTCGTATTTACAGGTATCATTGTTTACTTCCAAACAAACAATTAAGGTCCAAATAATTGACGTCTACCTTTGTGCTAATCTAATAATCTTATTAGCAATAAATGCAAAAGGTATCATAATGAATACGCACGCATTGGAAAGATTTCAGACAGGTTCCGTTTGTTGAGGCGTAAATAGGGTGCGATATTTTGGACTTTGAACGATCGGACTTGTGTGCCGTGACCGTAAATAGTCGAACATATAAACCCAACAAAAATCCGATAAATAAACTGCATGATCATCATTAAGTTAATTTTCTTTTAAAATGCTGTGTCGATTATTGCAATATTAAAACGACTTCGTTTGAAAAGCATCTTTTATATTCATCAATAAAACACCATTTGTTTTTAGTTTCTAGTCATCTTATGATCATTTCGGTGGTGTTAAAGCATTAATGCGCCCATGAATTTGACCATTATAATTTTGGCGGATGTTTAATCGATCCGCCAACTTAAAAAGCGGCAACATTTCCGACGCCCGATTTGGACCAAATTCGCCAAAATTTCCCGACGCCAAAATTACCTGATATACGGTATTGCGTTGTTACAAGGGGCCGGGCTTTAGCTTATCAAAACCAAACTCTCAAGTTAGCTATATTGAACCCTGCCAATCCTGTCTTTCGTCAAGATTTTACAATTTCCGCATCTCCAATGCAATGTAACCATATTGCCTCTATTTTATGTTTTGTTAATTTTCACATTGTAGAAAGAGGAATAACTCTCAATTAAATCGGTACATTTAACAGATCATAACAGTAAATTATTTCCCTTACACAAAAAAGGGATGATATGCATTATAAGTTGAGATAGAGATAATTGAAACAAGATTAGAAAACGATTCAAGAATTTCTCAGTTAATTAGTTTTTCTAAAGATTTTAAGGAAAACATTTTCTCAGCTATCATATTGTGCAACTTCCCTCGTTTAAGTACTATCTATGTCAGATTAACTTTCTCAAAGTTTCTGGCATGCAATGAATGTTCTTCAATTTTGTTTCATGAAATAAACTTTGTGAAATTTCCAACGATGTTTTATTCACGCAACGAAATGCACATAGAGAATAAGTGTCTTAATTTGTGTTTTGTTACGGGTATGCAACACACAGCAAGTGCATTTATCGTACATGTAATGCGCGTTAGCGCATTTCATGCGATAAATGCACTTGCTGTGTGTTGCATACCCGTAACAAAACACAAATTATGACATTTATTCTATATATATGCACCATAGTTGTCTGTTCCATTCTTGTTTTCTGAAATTGCTTTTTCTAGGTAAAAGGGCGACGTTAAAATTCATCTAACCGCAGGTTCAGTTTGCAGGTTAGAACAGCCGTCGCGGCATGTTTCTTTAGATCTTATGCATTGTGACGTCCCGAGTGTTAATACACGAATTGAAGCACGTTCCTTTCAACAGTAACATCTCAGGGAACTACATAGCCTGTGCATATATATCTAAATCACAATGCGAAGTATGGCTTGTAAGCCCGCATCGGCTTACAGAATTTATGAAATCTTTTAGGAATCAAGTACATGTAAACGAGTTTGTGATTTTCTATTAAAAGTCAGCAAGCGTGGCCGCGTACGTACGACCAATGATACGCTCATAGTAGGAGATAAGAGTTTTAACAAAGAAAAATCTCCGTCTCAAACAATCATCTTTCACTGTGAGCATAGAATTGGCGAACGTATATAAATTGCAAATAAGGTCATAGGCGGCACAAGCTTGCAACATAACCTTGCCGTCATCGCTATTTTCCTACGCCTCTCATGCGATGATAAAGCCCAAGAGACCTCGCAAGTGCGGCATGTCGTCACAGTTACATCAAAAGATTCAAAGGCAGAGACACACAGATTACGTCTTTGAGTGTTTAGGGGCGAATAAATAGACAATAAGGGAAACGATTGTTATCTTGATGTAGAAAAATTCACAAGACTCGCGTCCATTTATTATGAAATTCCGATTTAAACCTGGGACAGGAGGATCATAAGTAAACAGGATTTCATTAGAAAATGAATCAGAATACTTCATTGCCTTATACGTAAATCGTGACAATGATCCTGGATTTACAAACAAGGACGCTCTGTATAGTACTCTACCTAATGTCAGCCTTAAACAAACGTATTCTTCAGTGACGGTGAGGACGGGACCTCGTTATCGGCCCTGTCCAAACTTCGCGAGAAAAGGCAATGTCTTGTCTACCTGTGCTCTCTCTTTCTCTAAAATGTTTCAGCTCCCATTGGGAATGCATACATTGGCTCGTTCCAGCCAGCAGAGCATGGACTGTTTTTCGTACACACTTATGCTTTTGGTATCAATTCGCACATACATCTATTTGTTACTTTGCCCCTTTGTTTAGCTTTCTTGTTTGTATCGTCATCTTCCAATGAAGAAGTTATGTTAAAACATTCCTATGTCGTCACTCTTTTGTTCTTTTAGTACTTTTATATGAGTATTGTACTATTGCCGCTGGAAGTTACCTTTTGGTGATCACTCGGACGGAACAAACGATACATTCTTTTAAAAATCGACTGTCTATTATTTTAAGAATGAACAGTACATTCCTAAAAGAATGTACTGTTTGTTCCACACGATTGACCACGATTGGAGGAGAGTATCACTTGATCAAATAGTTCTACGAAAATAAGAGAGATCTCAATATGTCAACGATGAAAATTTTAACACGTTAAGTTCCAAAATCTTGTAACCATCCGTTCATTATTTTTCTTACGAAGTTTTGACACTAATAATTCCCGTATTTGCTTGATAGTTTATCACAAAAGACATCAAATAATAATGATAGTATGCATATCGATTTTTCATATAAATCCAATATAAAACACATGATGTAAAATGGTTGATTTTAGCAGTGTTCAATATTTTCCATGATTGAATTTTTTTTTTCGTTTTTCTCAAAAAATGGATGAAGAAATGCACGCCCGCAGACGTATCTGAAATATCACAGTACTATTACATTAAGACAATGATATTTCCGAGATTAAGAAAATGTCTTCGTATGGCAAATTTATTGAGTAAATGTAATAGATATGGAACAAGTTCTAGCGCACCAGGATCAGATTAAGTCACCATTGAGTGTTTATGCAGTTTCGATAAATGAAAACTTATCATGCAATGAAGACGTCATCAACATAGCATAACATAGAACAAAGTGAAGTAGAGCGAAGTAAAGCTACCATCTGATGGTTTTAAATTACTTGTTATGACAGAATTGTCTTTATAAAGCTTCTTTACACATTGAATTACTTACAAAAAGGCCCTTTTGTAAAAAATAGAAATGTTTTATAAAAAATGTAGATCAGAGTATTTAACCTATGCGCGAACCTAGATCTAGATCATTTTGCCAAAAGAGGGGGGGGAGGGTCCAATTTCTCTTGTGATCGGAGATAAAAACCATGATGATATGGAAATTTAAATCAAAAATGTCAAACTCAAAAACGAGCACTTCCTCCCTCCCATCCTCCTAGATACGTACGCCTACATGAAATATTTGACCCGATTATGCAAAAATCTGTAGCGTTTTATGGAAATCCTAGGTAACGTTACATTTTAAATAGAAAGGTCAGAATAGAAAAATAATCATATACAAAATTGGTGCAATTTTCAACGATTATTACGGTAAGGTATACTTTATAATCATTAATTATTACCAATCTTATTTGATTAAAAATGATAATTGAATATGAGAGTTAAGTTACGTTTTACAATCAAATAATGTATTATTTGAAAATAAAATATTATCATTTTGTCTGATACATTTAACTTTTGCAGGTAAAATATGACCAAGAGACATACAACAGATAGAGGATGGTCATGGGTAGTGATGGTCAGTTCGTTCGGTGCCAATGTCATCAATGGGTTTTTCTGTTATGGGATAGGTATACTCAACGTTGCATTTCTAGAAAAATTCCACGGAAGTGTTTGGAAAACGTCATGGGCGAGTGGTATATTTTTGGGGCTTTTCAGCCTTTGTGGTAACTTCCTCTTACTTTCTTCACAAGGATACAGAATGCATTCATTTCAATTAGTTAAAAAAACTTGTTTAAGGTAGAGCATCCCTCAGGTCTCAGATGCTCATATTTCCTCAATAAAATCTTTTACCATATTTCCATTTATATATATTCAAAGCTTATGTTAAACCTGATATGCTTATGCTGAGATGCTTACTCTTCATGGGCACCTGGTCTCACTCCCATTTCGGGAGTTCGCTTCTGTTCATTTGGTGGAGGTTTTTGTTTGTCTGCTATGGTTCCTGTTTTATCCTAATTTTCGGTTTCTGTTTTTCTGAATTATCGATTTTGTGCTGTATACAGGGATATGGTCATTATCCATACTTGTCATACAAACAATTAACCTTTAACGTTAACATTGGACCCTATGAGAAAAGTAAGAAAAATACCTTATAGAGGTGATAAAATGTAACTATTAAAGTTTCTTTTCCCAAAACATTATAACTTTGATGATCTGAACAATATTCTGAAGAGAAAAAAGGGGTATCCAGAAAAAATCACTAGCACTTCTGACCTGAGGGATACTCAACCTTAACTTCATACTCTGAAAGAAATTTAATGTACAGTAGCTAAATTTAACGCAGTTTAGATTTTTTTCAAAATCGTTTTTAAATCTGTGATATAGGTCCATTGACAGGAATAATCATAAACAGGTGGAGCTGTAGAATATCAATGATGGTTGGTGGCGTTCTCATGGGCACAGGTCTCGTCATAACAGCCTTTGTGGAAAGTCTGGACGCAGTCCTTATCTCCTTTGGAGTACTCTCAGGTAAACATCCGAAAACAAATATAAACCATGCTAAATAAAACGAGACATGTCTATGAGGGTCGATTCATCCTCTTCGTCTAATAACTCATTTAGTATGTCGAACCACCAAAAAACATATGAGATTCAAATTTAAATTCAAGAATATATCATCTGAATTGATGACTATGAAATGAAACAAATATTTCCTTCGTATTTGTTAAATTTCTACCTTTATACATGTAATCTTTGGTTATGGAGATAAACGTTCACTTGATGTATATATTGAGATCTATATTAGGAAATGGCGCAAAAATCCGTCTGCTTCCTTTTTTATGCCAGTCACTTGATCGGACTTTCTCCTGTACTCCAAGTGTTCGAATTCTAATGTCGCCTAAAATGCAAGAGCGGCATAAAGGGTACTTCGTCAAGTATCCTTCTTTCTGATAGTCATACTTTTCAATATAAATGTTACAGCTTGATAAATATACATTATTCCAGAATATTAACGCAAATGAACCCAAATAAGGGAAAAGTTATTTCTGGATCTAGAATGTATCAGATTGCCAAAAAATACCACTTTTAAAAGGTATGTAATCATTCGAATAAGCGCAATCCTGTCGTTTACTGTGCATTTTTTTTGTTCCAAGATACATCAGCTGTGGCATAATCCACATAAAAAGTAAGGCTAGAGATCCCTCTACCCCTTAACTTTCTATTCATATCAACTACGCTGAAATCATACAAAAAAGTGCATGCAGGAAACTGTACTTATCTTATTTAATTGGTATCACCATAATCAAATCACTTGAAAAAATATCGTTAATCGCTTATGGTACTAAGCGAGAGAACTGGACATAAGAGGTAATTATCGTATGTGTAGGATTCCAATCAAATATGATAAGTACTCTATCAAATTTGCAGGATTAATATGTCATGATGAAACTAAACTCAAGATGAGGGTCAAACTCCCCTTTAAGGTCACCAATTTAGGGTCAAGCAGCGATAGGCAACATACATGTTCTCGAACAGTTCTATATTTATATGCTTATGTAATGACGGGCTTTGTAATGGTACTTATACCAATAGGATGACAAATATGGGCAAGAACCATATCCCAATATAGAGAAGAAAATTGAAAATTCGAAAATCATTAACCAAAGGGCATACAAAATTATGATAAAACAGGAACCAAAGCAAACAAACAAAAACGTCTACCATATGAACAGAAGCGAAATTCCAATAAGGGAGTAATAACAAGTGCCCAGGAAGAATCAGCATGCCCTGCTTGCATGCAACATTCGTCGTTTCAATTTGGCAGACATATCACTTCCGGTTACTTCCACTAAGGAGGATACAAGTATGTTCTGTGGTTGCATGGTTCCAATGGTCTAATCTAGGACAAACGATCATTTACCATGTTGGACAATGGATAATCTTAGTGTTTGTCGAGTCTTCGATCGAACTTTCTCAGTGACAATGTCAGTCGGTCACAAACGTATCCTTGACTGAGAGGCTTATCATAGAGACGCCTAGCCTAGCTTTCAGAACGCAATCTGTATATTTGGTACTTGCTTTGACATAACGTATCAATTGAGATCTAAACACGCCATATGAAGAAGGCGAAGGGATATTGCTACAAACAAAAGGGAAGTTCGTGATTCTTAACTTGATTTAATAATTGTATTTAATCGTTCATTATTCCGCTCAAAACGCTTTGTTACATTAAAGAAGGGAGGAGAACAAATGGAAATAAGTGAAACGTATTTATTTAAAGAGCCCTACATTACCTCTAAGTTGCGTGTGATAATCTTGTGAACAACTTGAAAAAAAAAACTGAGGGCAAAAGTGGATGGATTCACTAGATGACATATTGAATGCTGTGCCCTGAAATGGGCGTAAAGTCAGGTATCCAGGTGTTCAGTGGGAGTGAGCATCTAATTCTTGCTAGGGACACACTATGATAGGTTTGTTGTACAGATTACTTACACTTTATAACTATAACTGTAAAGTATTTAGATATGTTACTGTTTAAATATGTATGAATATATGGGGTTTTTTTATTTCAGGATTTGGTTCGGGTCTTTGCTATAGTTCGTCTGTGATTGTGGTTGGATTTAATTTTGAACGTCGTCGTAACCTTGCAACTGGATTTGCCGTTTCAGGAGTTGGAATTGGCATGTTTGTATTGTCTCCGTTAATGCAACTTGCCAAAAATACATACGGGTACAACGGACTTTTATTGATGTGTGGAGCAGTGTCATTCCACCATCTTGTATTCGGAGCCCTGTGTAGACCATCAGAATTGGAAAAGATGAGTAAAGTCAAAGACAATACACTCAAACATGGCAACGAACAACGTAAACGCAGTAAATTACTATCTATCTTTAGAGAGATCTTCTTTTTATTTACAAATATACCTTTTATCTTAATAGTCGTCAGCATGACATTTTTCACTTTAGGAGTGCATCTTATGTATGTGCATTTTTCGAAACTGCTAATAACAAAAGGAACTTCTGAAACGGATGCTGCCTACCTTTTGTCGATATCGGGAATATGTACTGGGATATCAAGGCTTCTTATAGGATTCTCATCAAATGCTGAAAATATAAACGAGCTGATGCTGTTCTCAGGATGCTTCAGCCTTTTAGGTATAGCCGGCCTATTGCTCCCAGTGTATGTGGGATCATTTGTCGGACAGGCTTTCTTTGCCGTTATGCTTGGTATGTACTGCGGATGCTGCTACCCATTGCTGAATACCATAAACGTTAAATTGGTAGGGATTGAGCGACTGGCCTTGGCCTATGGAGTTGAAATGTTTGGAGCAGGCGTCGGATCTCTTATTGGACCACCAATGTCAGGTTAGTGGGGTATTTATTTCAGGATCAGAGTTTCGTAAATGTTGCTGGAAAAGTTGAATTGCTGGAAAAGTATGATTGAAATGAATGAACATCAAAGGCCTAATTGAGAACTAAAATGTCCTTAGATTAGTAACATTCATTGTCAGAAAAGACAGATGCACCTGGCACACCGGGTCTGTCATATTTGGCGTCTTTTCATATCAAAATAATTATATCTTAAGCTGAAATGAAGACGACATCTTGTTACAATAATGAGGTAACACAATTTGTTATTTCAATTGAGTAATATACATCATCTAAAGCTACTTCCCTCCTTATCATTAAATAAAAAAAATCGCTCGTTCCAACAGAATCTGTATCGCCTTAAAAGAGCGATTTCAAAATATAAAATTTCGCCCTCTAACTCCAAATATTGTTCCAAAAAATCCAAAGAACTAAAAACCAAATTGGCCTGGCCTAACATATTTAAGTGATTACGACCTCGTCACGATTGAAATATAAGAAAATATCTTCAATCCAGAGAAATAAGCAATATTGAATCATATACCCTCACTGGCGAGCGTTAGGTTTTACGATATTTTTGTGCAATATAGATCATTTATAACAAAAATAAGAATGTGATGCAGTTTAAGAATGTCTTAGCTAAGAGTTGTATCCAAAATAAGGTGAATATTTGCTTTAGATAACACATAAACACGATCGGCGTTCTACTTTCACTTTCATCTACATGAACCACACCGATCGTCTTTTCAGCTTTACAAAAAGATATTATTCTCTAATTTTGAATGAAATTCGTAGCTATGGCATCCTTACGCTGCATCACCTTCCCCTTTTTGTGATAAATAATCTTAATCACACGAAATTATAGAAAAATCGAATGTTCTGCGTTGCGAGATTGCCCATCGTGTTTAACACTTTTATCGACAGCTACCATTTTAATATTATTATCAAATTTCAACATTTATTTCCTGATCATCTTGACTATCGAATATTATAATCACACTCACAATAGAGCATCAAACTGATCATCGATGGACCCCTAGCAAGCTAGTGGTGGGACCAGATGCCCGGGAGGAGTAAGCATCCCCTGTTTGGTTAGCCGCACTCGCCGTCGATGTTCACGCACGAAAACGAAATCTATCTACAAAAATGCACTGTCTGTGGTTATGACTATATATAAAGTGCGATGGCGACCATGCCAGGGAAAAATACAGAGTAGACAAGTACAGCAAGAGACGTAAAAGAGACATACGACATAAAAACATGAAATACAAAATACTGCACGTAAACCAACAAGACCAATGGGAATTTGGTGCTGACTTGGGAAGGCCATATGCAACGCAAGTAGCAAATTATGTGGTTATTCGGATTACATGAGCACAATTTTAAAACGCTTTTAGATCTTCAACTGTTTTTTTTTTCGTTCAGAGATTCTTTTCTCTTTACTTGCCCTTGAACTTGTTAAAGTTAAAATCAATCTCTCCTAGGATGGCTGGTTGATGGAGGGAGGACATATGAAGAGTCCTTTATGGTGGCAGGTAAGGGTTAAAATCGAGGAAAAATATCTAAAAAAAATGCATACGGCAAACGGATATATGATGTGCAAATGTATCTTCAGTATCGTTCAGTCGCCTCACCACTTGAATCATTCGGATCAGCTTCGACCTTTTCCTTCGAAAAAAAAAAAAAGACTCAGACGTCAGATGGCGCCATTTTGAAAATAGTTCCCCGTTGGTCTATTCATTTTTATTTTATTTTATTATCTTTAATTTATTATCCTTCATGAAATACAAGTTTCAACACTGGAATGTAACTGACAAATATGTTACTCACAACATCATTCACTCAAGTTTGAATATTATTTTTATGTTGAACAAGTTCCTTTTTACTTTTACATCCATTTGATGTAAAACTTTCCACCATTGACATCCGAGTCTTCTTATGCCGTTACAAATAAAGGGCAAGGGGATCCGAATGTACTTGAATGACACAGTGACGTTTCTGACGTCATAGAGAGTTAACGTAACTTTAACTGACATTATAATATGGAAACTATTTGGAGAGTGGCATAGTATAATACGACACTTCCGGAATACAATATGACACTTTTGGAGTACAATACCGAAATCTCTTGGATGATCATGTGATCGTTCTATAAAATTCTATATGATTAGAAATCAATATGTATTATAGCGTTTATTTTCCTTTTCATGGTTGCAGGGTTTGCTTGCTCACTTGGGGGTTTATTTGGATGGAGCGTTGGATGTTTTGATAGAGGAAAAGCCTCACAGACTGATGGTCTTAAAGTCGAAACAACCGACCCTCAGATCAGAGATGTTGACAGTGATAAAGCTGAGATTGATTATCCCAAGGTCATTCAAAATGGAATAGAAAATGAATCATATGATATCTCAACACATTTGTAATTATGAATGACAGATGATCACGTCAAACACTTTTATATATGATGCTGATAAAATACAAGATTGTTTTCATATCATTCAACTTGAATATCGACGATGTTGTGCTGTGAAATATCATTAGCCTTCCTTTAAGCCTCCTTCAAATTCTTTTGTGAGCTGTAGCCAACCGGTGTCCGTCAATCTTTTAGTCCATACTCCGTACGCAACCTTTTACATTCACTATACTTCATTAATTTTACAGGAAGCAATTACACGAATTCCAATACCAACTTTGTGTTTCTTAAATCGATCCGCCGCCGAAAAATGGCTGCAAACTTCCAAAAGTAGCTGATGCATTTACAACTTCTCGTCCAGTTTTCCCCGACACAACTTCATAAACATTGTAGGTAAGGAGGTTTGGAAAAAACATTCAAAGGGATTCCCATAGGAAGTCAAACATGTGACCTTAAATCAGAGCCATAGGTAAACACTACCATCTCAGATTTCCGATAAAACATAAAAAAATGACTTTGTGAGGGACATGGAGTATTTACTTCCTGTGAGGTTTCAACTGGTGAAATTCTGTTAACCGGTTTAAGGTAGAAGTCTAAAAAGTCTTAGCCAAACCCTTCTGAAACCACCTACATGTGTGTTGTTCAAAGAGCTCAAACGAGTCAGTAGCATTTACACAATTTTTATTTTGAATTCTCGATTGAATATTTCTTTATTAAGGCTTAGGGTGACGAAATTTAGACTAAGAATTTTTGATTGGTATTAACATTTGATCAATAATTATTATTATAACAATGAACCAGTGAAACTATCTTTTTCCACAAAAACGTGACTTTAGAACTTACGCGGATTAATTTCTGATAAAATGCCCATTTTATTCATTGCTTTAATACAGATTCAAAACATGTATGCATTATCAAACGACGCCGACTACCCCCAGTGATTAAATGTATCAAAATCTAGGTCACCCACATGTACACTTCCAAGAAGTGTGACGTAGTAAGTCGATCACGCGTCAGTAGACGCAGTTCAAGGACGAACTGCATTGTTCTCTGCAGAAAGATGCCGTGTTTTGATGAGCGAATATTCAGGCATAAGTGGATCCATTTAGGATGAGGATTTGATTCACTTGTGTCATTATCAACAGTGAATTTATCTTTGGATTCATAATATCAGAAATACTCGAGTATCAGCGAATCTTTAGCCATGATGTTGAGGTAAGTCATGAAAATACCGAAAGTTTTCGCGTTTTCGACGGCTGTACTCGACTTTTGCATCATTCTAATTACTTCCAGATGAAATAGGGTATTTACAGAAGTTTGTATACAATAATACCGATTGATTTCATATGTCTAAGCAGTTTAACAGTGTGTTAAAAAGAGTTTTCAAAAGTTTTCCCTTCAGTTCTGTGAAATTTCTCCAGTTTAACTCTCCGCCATGTCTGAATTATGTTGGACAAAAGTCACGAATTTTCACGATTCAATTTTCTTCAGTTTTAATTGAAATGTTCAAAATACAGCAAGAGGACAAAATTCAGTTTCTCATTTGTCAACAACGTTTCCGTACAGAAGGTACTACTTCGAATCAAGCGAAAAACGTCGAACGTTCGTTTGCTCTTACGTCAAATGACGTTCTCCCTCCGCAATGATATTTCAGATGTAAAGAAACTGGCTGAAAAATTGGCAGAAATAACTTAGTTAACATGTAAAATGTAAATATAAGGATTGTTTTTCAGCTTTTGCGCTTTATCGGTGTGTATTGGCAGTAGGGAATGGAAACAAAATTCATGAAAAGCACTTCGTGTTTTACATATTTTGTTTCCATTCCCTACTGCCAATACACACCGATAAAGCGCAAAAGCTGAAAAACAATCCTTAATTATATGTTCTTCAATGATGTCATGAATTTGATGACGTGTAACACTGGTGGAACAGGAGTCCCGAGGGCACATGTAGCCAACTTCAATCAACTTCAAACGCATTTGAAAATTTCTGGTCACAAAATGTTCTCGAAATTTCTAAAAGTGGGTCCTGTAGCATCATATTCCACCCAACTTGATACGTCTTTCTGTTTTTTTTTTATAACATAACTTTCACAGTCCTTGACGATATTTCATCGTTTGGATTGATGATCTCTGATGAGGGTTAAGTACCCGAAAACATGCATGTCTGGTCCATCCTGTCAGATAGGCAGATACTAGACATCACAAAATCAGAGTATGTGACATCACAATAGAAAATATGTCTTTGAATCATACGTTGCGATAAAATATGACGTCACATCGAAATATGATGTAATATCTGATGTCAATATGCATTAGACCGAGATTTGAAATGGTCACAATTATTACATGGAAAATAAATGATCAAGGAAAGGGGGAGCTCTGAGAAGAATTATTTGCACCACCCACACAAAACATCAAAACACCCAAATGTGAAAAAAACACAGAAAAAAAAACAAGCAAAACACGAGAAGACCAAACGGAGGAGACAACTTACAAACACTAAACACAAAAGGTTACAGATAAACCAACGAGACACAGAAACACAGAAAGATACCGTAATCGGATAAGGACGTCATGCATATGTTAGGTAAAATAACAAAGGGATAGATAATAAAGAAGATCCTGCATGATGACATACTCAACAGCACTCACAATAAAGAACCGAATTATTAAGCATCGACGGACCCCTAGCAAGCCAAAGGTGGGACCAGGTGCCCAGGGGGAGTAAGCATCCCCTGTTAGGCTAGCGCATCTGCCTTCGATGTTCACACACGAAGGTTATGTCTATATAGAAAGTGCAATGGCAACCATGTCAGGGAGAAACATTTAAATTAAAACATGCATTTAGTCGCTCGATTAGTGTTTGAATTAAGAGAGATGTGAATTTAACAGATGGTGCTTCATAGAACTTTTACATGGAATAAATCATTTGAGATGTATTGATGCTTATTAAATTGTGGAAGTTAAACACGAATATCTAAAGGGAAATTCATTAAATCTATCATTCAAAGGTAGTTATGTATATTCAATCTCAATTCTTTTATTAATTCTCTTCCATATGTTTGGATAGAACTATCAAGAATATTCCATTTTTCTTTTTATAGTTTAATTATAACAAATATAGAATCTTAAGAGAAAATGGTAAAAAAAACCCAAACAAACAAAGATTGAAAGGAAGTTCAAACATTTTATTACTTTACAAAAAACCATAGCATATAGTGAAAGAAAACTAAAGTCGAATGCTTAAAATCAAATCTCACGTGATCATATTTCTCTTTCGAACAAATCTTAGAAATTTTGACATCATAGCGCTATAATTCAAAAGGATCATTAGCATGCACGTTTTGAATATAAACCATTTCAACATAATGATTTTACTAAAATGGAAATAGAATTCGAGTATCTGAAGCAGTTATCACTGGATAATTATATCGAAGAATAAATAGTGCAATGTCTAGAAAATATTCCTGTTTTGTTTTATGTTCATTGAAAATCCTCAAGTTGATTTTCATATCCTTCTGTGAAATTAGAAAAATCGAGTCTTACAAAATTTCGAACATACCCGTGCTGTATAATGACGACAACATGAACAGTTTTCCGCTTTTCTACTTTAAAAATATTGGAGTTCAGATGTGCTTGAATATGTGTGAAAGTTTTAGTGTATGTGATAGAGTGTATTTTGACAGAGAAATGATGCAATGTGAACTAAGGAAAGAATTCGAAAACGGAGATGAATTGTACGATGATGTATTAGCGGTAAGATAGCTCTTTTCACCAAAATTATTTGACAAATTTGGCTATGATTTTATTTTATATATTGTGAATTATTCATCACTGATAATACATAACTTGATAAAATACGCATATGGTGCACTAATATTTTATATCATAACATACATTTCAATACCGGCAACTTTAAAATAAATTTCATCGATTATTGAATAACGAAATATTTCATGGAGACATGTTTGATACATTGACTCATTTCACTCCTAAAAACATAATTTTAGTTTGTTCTAAAATAATTTCATTTCATTATTACACGCCCGTCTTAAGCAGAGTTAAGGCCCTTGAGCATAGAATTTTTCGTAGAATTGAAATTTGGTATACACCTTCATAATTATAAGTAACATGTATGGCCCTTGACCATAGAAATTTTCAGCAATTTCACAGTTTTCCGGACTTTTTTCGCAGCTTATAAAGATATTGAATTGAAACTTGATATATGCCTGATTATAGATATTTACAGATTTACTTTGAGTTTCGGAAAAATTGACCAATTTTTAGCAGAGTTATGGCCCTTAAACATAGAACAATTTTACAGTTTTTAGACTTGTTTTGCAGCCTTTGTAGCTATTGAATTGAACCTTCATAAATGATTACAGATCCAGATCGAGTTACGGAAAAATCGGCTTGAATGAATTTTTGAAAATATTTCAATGACGTATGTTATGAATCATTCTTAAATGTCATAGTTCAAATTTTGATTTGACTGAAATAATTTCATTTAGTCTGGGATGTATCACTGGGTTGGGTGCACCCCCCCCCCTTGATCCTCCAAAACCGGCCTAACTTTGTAGAATTTTTTGCGCTCTTTCAGATAAAAATTTGTCTCATGGAAATTTCCATTGCAAAAGTGGTGTTTTTTGGGAAAAACATGTTTTTTTAGTCAAAAATCACTGAAAATAGGAAAAAAATTATAACTTTTATATGGTTCATGTTTTTAAAAATTGAAAAGTGTAAATATATAGTATTTGTGATGCTCTTTCAGATGAAATAAGTTGCAAGTTCCAATTCCTATTTTTACTGTGTGTTTTGGGGTAAAAAAGTCAAATTTTTGCAAAAATTCACAGAAATTTGAGGAAATTTTAATTTATTTCTGCTTCTCAGCTCCTCAATATTGCATATGATCGTTCAATGATGATTTAAAAAACATCTTTGAAGTCTCCTCTTTCTAATGACATATATTTTTTGCAAAATCCTCGAAATTAATTATTTTATACAGAAACCTGTATTTTCAATCAGAAATCTCAGATTTCTGTATATTTATTTAAAGAACCCTTATTTGTTATGAAAGCGATGATTGAAAGCTATTTTCTAGTGTAACTTTTCACACTCTATCAGATTATATATGTTTTAGTAACATTTCATTCAAAATCAACGTGTTTTTGGGGAAAAACTTATTTTTTCATTTAAAAATAGCTGATTTCTGGAGAATATTTATTGAATCTATAGAAGTTCTTGAAATGATAGCAGGAATGTATTTTGAACTGTAATGATTTAGGTTCACTCATAAATTACATGTATGAAACATAAAAGGTATATTTTCTACTTAATTTTTGGGCAAAATGCCTGTTTTTTGTCTAAAAATTACAGATTTCTGGAAAAATTTTATTAATTCCTTTTCTTTGCTAAAACTATACATTTCAAGCTATTAACATTATAGAAAGTAATCATCTTGTCAGATGATTGTGAAATTAAATGTAATAATTAATTAAAACCATCATTTTTGGATAAAATATGCATTTTTTATGCAAAAACCACTTATTTTGAGAAAATAAGTACTAGCTCTTTTAATTTGCCTAAATTGATATGTTTTAGCTTTGATATTATGCTTATTCTTATTATAAATGGATAGAAATGATATTTGATAACTGAAATTTAATTTAACCTACAAACGGATAACTTTTGCGCCAAAAAAAAAAAAAAACCTGCAAGTAACATTCTTCATGGAAAAAAAATATTTAAATCACAAACCCCTCGCGCTTTTATACAAGTGAAAAATCTGTGAAGTCCGATTAAATTTAAAAATCAAAATATGGGGAATGTAAAACGATTTTTAAAAATGCCTCGGATTACACCATTTTGTCATAAAAATCCGAAAATTTCGCGTACGATTTTAGATTTTTTTTTTTTTTGGGTCTCTTTGTTCATTTTTTTCCAAGATATACAAGGATCATTGAATCGATTTATTTTAATTTTACTATTATTAACCAGAATCGATACGAAAATGTACACAAAATAATAACGTGAAATAACGTTCTATGACGTCATAATATGTGTCACATAGAGTTTGAGACTAATATAATCTTACACCACCATGAGGGAGGGATGGCGATTTCTCAACCCGAGTGTACAAATTATGCAAGTCCATGACAAGGCTTGCCGAGTCATGGACAAGGAAAATTTTTACACGAGGGTTGAGAATTAGCCATCCCTCCCTTATGGTGGTGTTTGATTGTTTTTCTCCCACGTTATCGAGTATCTAGAGTGTCTGTTATAATCACCAGTTTGCCTTACTTCCATAACGTCGCTTTGGTAGCGATGACGTCAGAGGGTGAGATCGATGACGTCAGAGGGTGAGATTGATTTATCTCACCCCAGGGAAATATGAGAGTTCTCAGTCTCAAGTGGGAGAAAAGAAAATCTCAAACTGCCACATCTACGTTTTCCCTCTGTCTCAAGACGCAAGTGAGTTAGAAACGTTTGCTTAATATTTCATGATGTGGATAACCCATACTTTAAAATGTTTACAATTACCCATACCTTAAAATGTTTACAATTACCCATACTTTAAAATGTTTACAATTACCCATACTTAGAAATCTTAACAATTACCCATACTTTAAAATGTTTACAATTACCCACACTTAAAAATGTTTATAATTACCCATACCTTAAAATGTCTACAATTACCCATACTTTAAAATGTTTACAATTACCCACACTTAAAAATGTTTATAATTACCCATACCTTAAAATGTTTACAATTACCCATACTTTAAAATGTTAACGAATAAGACACCTGATAAAGATTTGATAATAAAGTTTTTATAGTTTTCAGAATAAAAGTTTTCCAATTAAGTTCGTGTATGGGCAGAGTCATGATCTCCTGCTTAATACTTCGCTACTATTCCTTTTTGTCCACATATATTTTTATTTATCAAGAAAATCATACGTTTATACTATGTACCTGTATATAGTTTTTCGTCATTGTTTTGATTTTAGCAAACTCAATACCCTCAAATACAAAAGTTACAAACGGCTCAAATTTAATAAAAGAAAAACGAAATAATGAAAACGTATATGAAATTCGAAGTAAACGTAGAGACTGTTACAGTACTAAATGTATGCCTTTGGTCATTCTTCATTCTTCATATGTTTTTTCTACCGGTAAGAGAGATTGAAACCCTGTAGAGAGAGCACTGTAATAGTCCCTAATATCCACATAGCTAAATCGTCTCAAGGGATAGGTACATTTTTTGCTATTACATGAGAGTGCAATACAGGACTCTGTCTACATCGATTGCAGAAAAATTGAATTTAGGTGGCTCCACACACCTACCCTCCAAAAATGATCCTCTCGTTTAATTTTTCTAAAACTCTCAGAATTTGATAATTGGTATATAAGATTAAATTTTGCAAAGTATGAACAAAATCGAAGCTATGTAACTGTTTTCATCACACTTTGAGGTTTGGCGGTTTTTGGTTTATTCGTCTCTTTTTGCCAACGTTGCTAATTTGAAGAAAGTATGCTGATTTTAAAAATATTTTGCTGAATTTATGCATGTTTCTTTGATATAATTTTATATTCAAACTATATTTTCATTTTTAAACAAATAAATTGAAATCAATTAAGAAAATGGAGGAAGTATTACAAATTCAAGATAATCTAGGAGGTTAAAAACTCGTTTTCCGATCGTCAATTTTTGACGTCATATGCCTATTACATGAAATTCTTTCGTTTAATTTTTTTAAATCAAATATCAATGAATTATTGTTTATGAAGTGTTTTGATGCAATATGAACAAAATCGAACCTAGCGAACGAAAGTTATGATCATTTTTGTAACCCCACCCCCTTAATTTCTACGTTGCATCCATATTCATTCGACGTTATAGTGACGTCAGAGGTAAGTCGAGTTAATCAGCGTATGAACACAGGGATTTGTAGGGATTCTGGCACTAAACATCCTTTACGGAAACCTTACAAAGCTTTCATCATACGAGATTCTTGATATGTCTAAACAACAGATGGCCACTCCCCCTCAAAGTAATTTAGAAAAAGAGAGAGTAAAAAGTTCGAATCTAGAGGGAGAGAGACTCAGAATTAAGATATAATACACTCTCAACTCTCATCCTGAGATTTTTTTTATGAATTTCTTTATTTGGTGAGGAAGGGACAGGGTTCTTGATAATTTTTGAAGAAGGGAGCGATTCTGAAGAGAATTTTCGATTCATCAAAATGCTTTTGCTAAGAAAATGGGCGTCGGGTTTTACTTATAGTAGGTGATGACAAATAACCGGGTACCGGCTTATAAATGGGGGGAGGCTGCTGTTTCGTATACGTTTCAGAACAGGGAAGACAAAAGAATTTTAAAAGATCAGGCTTATGTGTGAAAGTCACATTCAGGAGCGTATGCAGAAAATCAACTACAGGGTGCACATACAACTTCTATTTGACTGACTGGCGATATCAGAAGGATTGAGGGTTTAGATTATCAATATATAGGCTCATATAAAAATATCAAGAAATACCATTAACATAAAAATAATTCAAAACAACTTCGAGGACGATCTTGTTTATTATGTATGGTGGCATACTAGTATGCCACAATAACTATGCATTTGCTTGAACGATATTTTGACAAAAAGGAAATGGGCCGCAAAGTGCAATGTTTGTGATCGTTAAAAATATTTTCCTGAGAGGGGCTTCGCGTGAAGTTGAAACAGAGAGATATATTTCTCCATCACATAAAGAATTAAGAGAATTGGATTTGTTTTCTTTAATTTGCTCAGGACGCCCTTATTCTTTTCGAGCGATTTTTTTTTCAAAAAAGAATTATCGGCGATATTCGGCCCCATTCCCTTTCCCTGGAGTATATATTTTTCCCTTCCTGTCAGAGAAATTTTCCCCATATAAAAGATTTTTTCTTTGGTTGAAAATGTTTTAAAATGGTGTGTTAAATTCAACAAAATCAGAATCAAAATAAGATATTATACGTACACTTGTCTCGAGAAGATACACGGCAGTATGAATATGAGAGAAGGGAAAAAGTAAAAAAAAAAAAAAAAAGAAAAAAAACAACTTTTTTTATGGACGTCATTCACCCCACTTGTTCTCGATAATGCGTGCAGTTATCTGCATAATGGATACATTTTTGTACAAAGCAGGATTTATACTAAAATTCACTCACTTAAAGTTTTCAAATAAAGAATCTTCATTCGATAATATTTCGCTGCAAAGTAGAAAAGTTGATAAAATTGCAGAAACATTCTTCTGATCATAGATAATTAGAGATACAAAACTTATAAAAAATATAAATAAATAATAAATTAAATAAATAAATAAAAATATAAATTGATAAAAATCAATAAAATATCTGATCCATTATATCGCTAAAATTTCCAAAAAATAACCTGTTAGATAGTTAAACTAAACTTTTGCTATTTGATTTTGTTTCAGAGCAACAAGTTGTTGAAATTCCGATGATAACGTTAAAAGTAAACGTTTACAGCGATAGCCAGGGGTCTCATTCATGGGATTTTTTCGTACGTATAAATCAAAAGATAAATCTAATTAGAATTAAATACTATCAGCTTGTAGATGATAATTTTCTGGTTTAATCGATACCAGACTTGCTGAAATTCGTACAGAAATAAGCGAGATAAAAGAGTTTGAACGCCGAAAATTCCGAGCGCTGCGGACACCATTCATCGGCGAGTTCACAATATTTATTTGGCGCGTTATCATGACGTCATTATCATAATGACGTCAATGTCCTCGGTAAGAGAGTCTCCGAAAAGACTGTATATTCGGATACTCTGTGGAGCAACCTTAAGCTCGTAGCAAATGGAAAAAAAAAATATTGCGTCTACTAGTTTGGTGCCTTTTATAATACGTAATCCAACGTAACGTCGCTGTAACTCCAACAGAAAATACGATGTATAGAACATATCACGAAAGATAAAGTGAAGAAAATGCGTACACGAAGGGAAAAGATGAACAACAACAAAAAAGGCCCGAAACACGAAACAGAAACATGCTAGTGAATGAATTCCAAAAAAGTCCACAATATAGACTTATAATCATTACTTTCACGAATAAATCACATACTTTATTAGTCAATATTATTGTTGATGTGATTTTCAATTTTGTAATCAAAACAATAATGTGCACTGATAAGGCATTGTGCAATTTCGCCATAGGAAAAGGTCCTTTTTCATAGAGTTCTTTGATATTTTTTTTTCATATCTTTGCTAATAATACATGAATGAATGGATAAGTCGTGAAGAAGCAACTTTGCACTCTTTCCCGCCAATGCTACTGAATCGACCCTATAGGAAATTTGGAGAAGCGCAATTTTTGCAAAATAAATGCACAAATTTAAATTAAAAGAATGATAAATGAAATCATAGGGCTTATATAATACATTTGGCTGTGTCTAAAAATCATTTCGGCATTATTAAGTACCACTAAATGAGGAGTTACTATCCGAAACACGTGTCTGACATGTTAAAGTTTGTTTGAAATTTTCGTGATGAAGGTCAAGAGTTAGAGCACTTGGGGGAACCGTATTCTTATTTTATAGTCTTTCCAACAGGTTATATTTGACAAGGATTATTGGGTGACATCAGTTATCACACAAGGACGGGCTGGTGTTGACCAGTGGATCACATCATACAATGTAGCTTCTTTGAATACAGAGAATATTTGGACATTTAACCGTGATCAGAGCGGCAAGATAAAGGTAAAATATGATCTTGTATTCAGTCATTTCTTTGAATCAATGAAAACCAAAATTGCGAAGTACAGCAATGTGGAGATATTGATACCTTATGTAAAGCAAGAAAAAAAACATGGGAACAGTCAAGTTTTTAATTATTTGGTGTACGTCGGACGATAGATCTCGATCTTTAGCTTACATTTCTTATAGATGTGATAAATATCGTAAATATGTATATATATTGCATATATTGACTTATAGATAAATAGTATATAATCATTTGGTAGACATGAACGCATGAACGGAAAAATTAAATCAACGTCTTTATATTTCAGCTTTTCCGAGGTAACAACGACACGAATTCCATGGTTGAGAATAGATTATATCCTCCAGTGCACACAGGGGAATTGCGCGTATACCCTAAAGATTATCACGGGTATATGTCCATGAGGCTTGGTATAAAAGGGTTCAGGAATATAAATCCGAAATAGGAAGATGTAAGGAAATGAATGTTCGACAAAAACATGTACATCAACGATACACAATTGACTTCTAGATCTCTACATACAGTTACTTGTGGAAGTCGTAAAAAGTTCCCCGCGAGGGGTTTGACAGTAAGTGTTTTGAATATATTTCCCTGACATTGTCGCCACAGTACTTTCTATATAGACATAACTTTAGACAGTGCATGTATTGTTTTCATTTTCGTGCTGAAACATCGACGGCGGTTGCGGCTAGCCGCCAACAGGGGATGCTTGCTCCTCTCGGGCACCGGATCCCACCTCTAGCTTGCTAGGGGTCCGTCGATGCTTAATTTCCTGCTGTATTGTGTATCATCAGGATCTCCTTTAACTCATTTATGTATCGTTTATCGTTTGGAACGTAGTTTTTACCCCTTTCTGTCTTGTTGATTATGAATTTTTATCGTTTTATACTGCTAATCATAAGTCGAATCGGATGATTACGGATGTATTCTTCTCTCGACCTCTCAAAACCATTATATCATGCAATTTTCTACAAAGTATGAGAATCCTACTACTTCATGGTTTTTAAAAAATTCTACTTGCTTATCTCAAGATATCGTAATTGATTTTGACAGAAAAACATATCAACGTAATGGGGGACCAAGAAATAAAGTTTCATATTTCCCATTAATGTTTTGAATTCATTGAATTTTGTGGTATGATCAGTTGCAAAATTTCAATAACGATTCACAGTAAAATACTGTATACCGTCTTTTATTCGCTACGTCTTAATTTCGCAAACATAATTAAGGTGACTGGTTCGCGACGTTTTATTTTCGCAACATCGTATAACATCTTTTTTTTTTTTGCACATTTCTTGGGACATATTTGCGGCGTTTTATTTTTGCGAATCAAAGGACCTCGCGAATCTCGCGAAAATAAAACGCTCGCGAATAAAAGATGGTTTACAGTAAGTTCTTTTAATACTCTTTGAATAATAAACAACTAGTTCTATATTCTTAGTACAAAAATATAGATGTTTATCATACATGAAAAAAGTCCTGCTTTGGTTAGAGCTAATTCTGGTTGTTACCTTTGTTCTGTGTCAACTCTAGCTAATATGTAGTCCTGCTTACAAGATTCGGATACTCTTTTATCTTCGCCCGCCATTTCGGTTTATAGTAAAAATTCGGTAACTTGAAAAGGAAAATCACTATGATTTCAGAATATAACATTTGTATCAAATAATAATAGATTTGATATAAAATCCAAAAATCATGTCATTAACTGGGAAATGATATATATTGGGCGATAGTAAAGTGGCAGTTGAAATGAAAAAAATATCGAAATGTTTATATATCTGGATCAGTGGGGTCTTTTTTCGCATTCAAACAAATAGTCATATCACTGATTATCAAGGCCGGGATGGAGAAAATCCAAAAAATGATTTTTGGGTAAAAAGAAAGCGAAAGTCTCAATATGACTTATAATCCATGCCAATGAGCAAGCTTAGGACGGAATTATGTCTCCAGGAAGATTTCCCTTAGTTTTAGAATGATGTATCAATATACATATATTTACAATATATTTCAAGTCGGTACAGAAAATATGGATTCACATTTTTTTCTACTGCCATGAGCTATTCCTTCGTGGTTTTATACTAAGTCTTAATGAATAATAAGCAACTGAAATGAAAGTGATTAAGGATTTGAAGCATCGCCTTGATTAATTCTTTTTCATTGCCTACTTTTTGTAAGTATGTGTCTTGAAATTGTATAATAGATCATATATTTTCAACCACTAGGTTGGTATCTCTGCTGGTGGATTGTTTAGTCTCAAAGGATATATCATTTGCATAGTTTCATAGACTTTCGGTACTTTAATTGAAATGTATTTGTAAAATTTTCCGTTACAAAATTAGATGAAAATTTTCTAAAAGTAAGAAATATTCCCTGATGGCGCTAGACCTCAGTACGTTCTTCGACAGATATTTTAGGTCGAGTTTAAACTTACCGGTATGCCCTTCATAATTTGATATTATTTGGAGACCCGATCATTACTGATGAGACAATTTAGTTTTATTAATAGACATTTATTAGTAGATCATATAATTGCCTGCGTTGTTGTATGAATATTAATAGATGTATGTTTGTTTTCTGAATGTTTTAATTAAGATTAGGGGTTCCGATTCCTCCGCTTTTTGTTAATCGTTTTCATGCATTAATTGCTCGGAAGGTCGGGTGTTGATTGGACTTACTGGTAAAGGAAGTAAATATCGACTACTTCAATACTCTAGTAGCTAAAGTATTCTTACTCTTGCCTTGTAATTTGGTCATAAAGTGCTGATTGTCATAGTAATTTTACATACATTCTGATGCTTTTTAAATAAAATATATACTTTACTCAATACCATGTTACAATGGAGTTCAAAAGTGTAAACAATAATACCATATTTTATAATCTCTTTTCCGTCTCATACTATGCTCGTCTTTACTGTTTTTGCATCGGGTGTTTTGGTGTTGGTGCTGCAACAGGGTATTGTTGGAGATCCCCTCCCTTCTTTTATTTCAGTGATTGGAGTTTTGAATTAAAAAGAAGTATTCAGATGTTGAACGTCTTCAGATTTAATTTCTGGATTGAAATTAAAAGTGTATTTCATCTCCTTGCGCAATACGTAAAGACATGATAAAATTACATGCATCCTGTTCTGAGAGCAATGTGTTTTTGAGAGATTTTCTTATAAGACTTTACGTGTGCTTTGCTATGGTCAATACGAGGAAAGGTATGGTTATATTGGATGTTGTTGTTTTTTGTTATAGGCTCACCAATATTTTGTCATAAAACTTTAGCAGACATATAGATTAAAGTTTCAATGTCAAGCATTAAAACTATATTATCACTGCGTCGTCCAGATATGGGGTGTCCTCAAGGAAGACAACCCTATACTGACCGCAGCGGAACACAACGGTAGGATTGTTCATAACGAACAACGAGCATAAGGCAAAATTACTACAACAATTGACAGAGAACAACATGAAATGAAACAACATCAACATGATACAGCTGAGTGCATCCGGACCTTCCTCTCGACTGGTCGAAAGCACCTTGCACCTCAGTTCAATTTTACCCTCAAATACATAGATGACGTGTTGTCCATCAATAAACCGAACCTTAAGGATCATCTACATGAAATCTTTCCTCATGAAGGAAACAGAGAGCGACAGATCCTCTTCGTACTTGGATATACTTCTATCTTTCGATGCAAACGGCCATTTGAACACCCCATTATAAGACAAGCGTGGTGATTAACTAACTTGCCTATCATGAGTAGCAACATTCCGTCTTCTTCTGCTTATGGCGTTTTTGTTTCTCAACTGATACGTTACGTCGGGAATGCTCCAAATATGAAGATTTTATCATTAGAACCAGACGGCTTGCAAGTAAGCTTCTTGTTCAGGGTTATATTGCACAACGGCTGAAATCATCTTATAGGAAGTTCTTCGGTCGAAGAAAAGCTCATCAGATCCCCCTTTCCAGAATGATCAGTGACAATTTGGATCGATTGAATGACTGTCATCACAACCGAACAAGAAATACTTACCTGATTTGTACATCAATATGTACATCGAGAAAATCAACGAATTTGACAAATTTAAACTGTTACGACGGGTGTAACATGCAATCAGGAGACGTTGATTCTCCCCGGGCATCTGTTTTCACTTCGGAATGTTATTAATTCCGAGGTTCACGGCCGTTCCTATGGGAATTCTAATGACTTGCCTTTCTCGACTTGGAGACTGAATAAGTGATAGGTACTTCTTTAATGTTTAGTCTATTGAAGATTCAAAGCAGACCACCCAAAACATGAAATTCAATTAAATTCGATTTATTCATGCACTTTACATTATCACAATGGGACATATATGAAAATTTAATACATCTCCATTTCAAACAAAATTTATAAAGACATGTTTGACCTATTACTTTTAAATAACTATCACAGTAAAAAATAATACTATGAGATCATAGCAAGATCTTTATCACACTTACAGAATATCGCACTGGAATTGTGTACTGTAAATTAGATGGAATAAGCCAAGAATGTGAAATGATTAATAATTAAGTAAATGAATCAATCAATCAATCAATCAATCAATCAATCAATTACAAGTGGGATTTTGGTCGATGAATATCAATCACAAATAACAATACAGAAAGACCAATTAACACCCTGCGCAAAATATGTACGCCCCATGCTCATATACATGACAAACAATACAGAACGACTGAAAAACACCAGGCGCAACAATATGTACCTCACAATACTCATATACATGAATAATAATACAGAACGACTAATAAACACCCAGCGCAAAATATGTACGTCACAATACTCATATACATGAATAACAATACAGAACGACCAATAAACACCCAGCATAAAAATATGTATGTCCCCATACTCATATACATGACTAACAATGCAGAACGACTAATAAACACCCAGCACAAAAATATGTATGTCCCCATACTCATATACATGACTAACAATGCAGAACGACTAATCAACACCCAGCACAAAATATGTGCGCCCAAATACTCATATACATGAATAACAATACAGAACGACTATTAAACACCCAGCGCAAAATATGTACGTCACAATACTCATATACATGAATAACAATACAGAACGACTAATAAAGACCCAGCGCAAAATATGTACGTCACAATACTTATAATACATGAATAACAATACAGAACGACTAATAAACACCCAGCACAAAATATGCACGTCACAATACTTATAATACATGAATAACAATACAGAACGACTAATAAACACCCAGCACAAAATATGTACGTCACAATACTCATATACATGAAATAACAATACAGAACGACCAATAAACACCCAGCGCAAAAATATGTACGTCTCAATACTCATATACATGAACAACAATACAGAACGACTAATAAACACACAGCACAAAATATGTGCGCCCAAATACCCATATACATGAATAACAATACAGAACGACCAATAAACACCCAGCGCAAAATATGTACGTCACAATACTCATATACATGAAATAGCAAATGTTGCTGTGCGCACACATATCTTCCTTATACATGTTCTGCACAAACAAAACACCTTCTCACTGTAAAACGAGATCACTAAAATGCTAAAGGCAATACAAAAACTTTCTCAGTTAATACAAAAATCAGTGAACATTCGAAAAACAGTTCAAGTTATGATGGCTGAAGCAGGCTCATCGATTTCTAATAATAATGTTTTGGCTATTATTTTGTTATTTTTATCAGGGGATGGGGCTGGGGGTGGGGGGTCACACAGAATTACTTCCCTTTTCGTCGGAAAATTCTGACGGACCTTCAGAGGGAATATGGGATGAAGACCCACTCTGTCCTAAGGAGATTTCGAAAAGACCCGTCGTGTAGTCCCATCGTTACAGTTGATAAGTGCGCAACGTTGGAAAATATCCTGGTGCAAAATTATCTTTTACTACAGATTGGAATATTTCTTCCAGAGGGAAGATATGCTATAAAAACTTCAAATGTACAAATATCATTTTGGAAAACCATTTTCGTTTATTTTGATATTTCCATTGGCTCTCATTAAACACCGTTGATACGTAATAAGACTTCACCCATTTGGGTGTTTATATTTAAATTTATATCCTTTAATATATATATCAGAACTATTTTCAGAGAAAGTCCATGGTTTTTCGCAGTATATGAAGGGTATGTGTAACATATCATGTGGTAAGTCCATTTCCTTGCACATTGGTTTAAAATATGCAGATTCTACAAATATTTGTCAGTCAGAAGAAAGAGTCTTTTAAAAGCATTCCTTTGTTGCTAAGATGTCATGGCTACGTGAATATGGTTCCTATGCCTTTTACACCAAATCTCATGGATCGATAGTTATAGAACTCATTCGGTACTATTCCTAAACCACTTGTGTACACAGGGACAGATAGCTTATTTTCAACCGAAGTATTTTGGTCAATATTTCCTGGGAAAAGCTGAAATAAGAAAACCAGAATCTTTCATTAATTTCTGAATTCAATTAAAGCAGATGGAGAAGACTTTTTAGAATTGATTTCTAAATTAACAATTGAACACAAGAGGCAGATTATCTTTTCTTTTTCAGAATGAGGTATTGAAATGTCACAAAACTTCAATTTAGGTGCATCCTCCACTAAAGTGTTAAATTACAATTTGAAAATGGTGAAAAATAAAGTTTCGTATTTGATAAATAATTATATTTTTATTGAATAATACATATCTTAGGTATTTGAAATGGAACAGTGGAGATCTCTACTTAATCTTCTTCTAGTGATATGTTCTGTTCAATAGAGGGGCCTCCATTGCAATTTAAAATAACAGCTACGTCACAAGGGGTAGCCTTTTGTTCATTCGATCACTGAAGAAACAAATGTATTTGGAGTATAAACTTTTGTCTCTTTTGAAGAATAATCAACCTTTTTGATTTCATACTTTGAAAATTTGACGTCTGAAGAAGACATAAATATTTCTGTCTTCAAATTTTTTGCTCTCTATACATTCCAACTACAATTATACAAAGCACGCATCCCTGATCAACTAAATATTTATTGCTTGTCATGCCAGAGGGTATCAAATGTGATACAGCGCATTATGATTTTATGTAGATTGCTAAGAAAATCGTTGACGGCATTTTTACGTTGGTATGCAAGTACCAATTATCAAAATATATGGTCAAATATCTCTATTTGATGTAATAAGTAAGCAGTGCATATGAGTAACCAATTGTTTTATGATATTCACGTTAGTTTCTCTAAAATACTACATATATTATCCTAACAGATACGTTGCCATTTGAAACAGATACGTTACTTTCAGTTCTAAAGCCGTGTTTGAGTACAGTGCAAAGGCTATCCCCTATGAATCTCAATACTGTGACAAAATGAGTAATGTGACAACAATATATGGCAACCGTATAGACTATGCCTCTGTATTAAGATATTTATTGATTTTCCGAGGGAAAACCTGTTTTTCAGGTTTTTCTAAAAAAACACAAATATGTCCTACAAGCTATGGTTAGCTCTACTGGTCTCAGACCAGTCGAGCTTATGCGATCACCCTTCGTCCGGCGTCTGTCCGTCTGTCCGTCTGTCCGTCTGTCTGTCTGTCCGTCTGTCCGTAAACAATTCTTGTCCGGACAACTCCTCTGAAACTGTTAGAGATAGAAACTTAATTCTTTTTGTATTTTACTTGGTTCATGGTCTAGTTGTGCACCTGACATTCAGTTTCAGTCCCTGACTCCCAGGGTCTTAGAAAATGGGCGTGGTCATTAAATTCTATGTAATTTTGTCCGGATAGCTCTTCTATCACTATAAATGATAGAGACATAATTCTTTTTGCAATATGATGGGTCTGTAGTCTAGTTGTGCACCTGATATTTTGTTTGAGCCAATGACCCCCAGGGTCTTAGAAAAGGGTGTGGCCATTTTCTTTTATATTATTCCATATAATCTTATGCTTACAGCGCTGACACTATAAATAATGGAGACTAAATTCTTTATGCAATATGATGGGTCTGTAATCTCGTTGTCCACCTCATATTTTGTTTGAGTCTCTGACCCCAAGGGTCTTAGAAAATGGGTGTGGTTGTTTAGAATCTCTCTTATTATATTACATGTGATCTCATGATAGCTAATTTCCCAGAATTTATGGATAATAGTTAATTGATTTATTCCAAAATATTATCGGTTTGCAGTTTAGATGTCATTACAGTATTTTACTTCAGTCCCTGTTCCCTAGGATTCTGGAAAATGGGTATATGGCTATTTTCTCTTACCCAGGTATCTACATGCATTTAGAGTACATAAGTGACAGAAACTATAAGCAAACAAAGATATTGCAATTTTACAATATTATCATAGATGAGTCTGTAATTTAGTTTTTCTCATATTTTATTTGGGACCTGACCCAGGATTTTATCTTCAATTCTATAGAAACGCTAGGGGATAATTTCGGAATTTCCTCTGATCAATCAATCAACATGAAAATCTTTTCTATAGTGTTTATACAGTGCAAAAAAGATATCAAATAGTCAAACTGCATGTATTTCTCACTTATTTTTTATTTGTTTAACATGTTTAAGGTGTAAGATTTTTGGGGAGAGTAGTGAGAATTTTTGTTGCAAGAGTAGAATGTCCGAAGTGATCACAGACTTGAGCTGTGCTTTCTGTTAAATGGGAACACCAGAATCACAAAGATTGATCATTTTATCAAATAAAATAGCAATAATGCATCCTTCACATTGCCAAATGAAAGGAATATTGTGCTTGTGTAAGTTTTTTTTTCTTTTTGAGGGGGGGGAGAGGGGGGAGGTAACTAGAATGTCCTAAGTGATCACAGACTTGAGCTGTGCTTTCTGTTAAATGGGAACACCAGAATCACAAAGATTGATCATTTTATCAAATAAAATAGCAATAATGCATCCTTCACATTGCCAAATGAAAGGAATATTGTGCTTGTGTAAGCTTTTTTTTGGGGGGGGGGGGGGGGGGGGAGAGAGAGAGGGGGGAGGTAACTAGAATGTTCTAAGTGATCACAGACTTGAGCTGTGCTTTCTGTTAAATGGGAACACCAGAATCACAAAGATGGATCATTTTATCAAATAAAATAGCAATAATGCATCCTTCACATTGCCAAATGAAAGGAATAAGCTTTTTTTTGGGGGGGGGGGGAGGGGGGAGGTAACTCTTACATCTTTCTTTCTTCTTATAAATTCCTCCACTGCTTGGAGTACCACCCCCAATGGGATGTAAAACTGTGGTTTGATAAAATTTTTCATAATGTTTACATTAAAGCAAGTGACACATGTTTTAATAGAAGATAATATAACAAGAGATGCCTTATTGGCATATCTACTATGTGTTGATCAAATTTAAAAAAAAATAAAATAAAATACTAAAAAAAATCATTTGTAAAAGCCGACACATACAAAAATATTTCAACCCAGGAAAACTTCTACCAAAATTTTCCTTTATTGCCATTTTACAATATTATCATAGATTAGTCTGAAATTTAGTTTTTCTCATATTTTATTTGGGGCCTGACCCAGGATTTTATCTTCAATTCTATAGAAACGCTAGGGGATAGTTTCGGAATTTCCTCTGATCAATCAATCAACTTCAAAATCTTTTCTATTATGTTTATGCAGTGCATGAAAGATAACAAACAATCAAAATGCATGTATTTCTTACTTATTTTTTAATTGTTTAAGGTGTATGATTTTTAGAGAGAGTAGTTAGACTTTTTGTTGCAAGAGTAGAATGTCCTAAGTGATCACGGACTTGAGCTGTGCTTTCTGATAAATGGAAACACCAGAATCACAAAGATTGATCATTTTATCAAATAAAATAGCAATAATGCATCCTTCACATTGCCAAATGAAAGGTGCTTGTGTAAGTTATAGAAGTTGAATTTGTAACAGGAGAGGGAGAGATGTGACTGTACCGGGAATCGAACCCGAGATCTTCTGCTATCAAGGCAGATGCTTTTACCAACTGAGCTATCTGCCATCTGGGCACGATGCCCGTTCCTGCCACACTCCTCTCTACCAATTTTTTAGGTTTCCATGCACTGGAAACCTCACACAAAACTCCACTTCACCTTGAGTCGACATTTAGTTTGGTGCCAATTCTGTAACAGGAGAGGAAAAGATGTGACCGAACCGTGAATTGAACCCGAGACCTTCTGCTATCTGGGCAGACGCTCTTACCAACTGAGCTATCTGGGTACGATACCTGTTCCTGCCATAAATTAATGGTAATAAACTAATGTTTCAGGCCTTTTTGTCAATTGGACCTCGAGTCATTTTGTCCTTCTAAAATTTGACCAATCAAAAACATCATTTCAACCTCATGCAGATTTTGAAATATTTTTCTGAACTGGGATATATGGTAGAAATGTTTTCTATAGAGGATCAAATATTTCATACCGGTATGTAAAAATATTTTGTATTATATTTTAATAATTAGCTTCTGTCGATCTACATTAATACCACTTTCGCCCTAAAAGTTCATGTTCTTCGTTCAATATTCTATTTACATTGTTTTACATTTACTAAATAAATAGCCTAAAACCTTTTTAGGTTTTAGAACAAAATGGCCGATACTTTTAAAATTTCACTCGGTAGGCCACATGTTCTATTATATTTAATTTCAATCTGAAACTGCCTTATTACTTGATCTAAGTATTTTCACTGGTCAGTATAAGAAAGAAGGAAATATCTCTTATAATAGAGTATCCTATGCAATACTATTTCAGCTCAAATGATTTTATGATGAGGTTATTTATGCCTTTAGTCTTAATTTTATAAAAGGGCATAATAGTGGTAGGTCTGTCTGTTCATCTGTTTGTCTATCCATCCGACTCTCAGTATATCATTCCATTCAATTAAATTCTGATGAAAGGGTATAAGATAATAGAGATGTCATATATTGCATGTCTATGAACCTTGAGAAGGCTCATCTTTTGGAGCCAAATTTTTAACCTTTGACCCCATCACTGACCTTTGACCCACATTTTTTGAAAAATAAAAACATCTGTTATTTTAGTTTTGATACATATGGTATGTTATATATGTTGTATATACACGTTTTTAGTAATTCTCTCACATTCTAGAGAAATCTAAGGCACGGTCCATTTGATATTCTTGGGGGGGGGGGGGGGACTCCGTTTTTTTCAACAAAAAAAATTTTTTCTCTGAATTTTGATGAAAAAAATTAATTAGGAATTGATGGATATGCATTGGCATGTGGTTGTTGGTTCTAATAAAAAAAAAACTTGATACACATTTATTCCGCCTCTGGCAAATTTCTTGCAATCTGATTGGTCGAGAAGAACCAAATATTATGTTGTATTATTTTACTAACAGAATATTATTTTGATATCCTGCTTCCACTAAGATGCTTTATGCTTTTGACGTCACCAAAATGCTTTAGAATATGTTGACGTAACATACACAAACCAAAAGCGATTCAGCGGGATAAATTCGTTATAGAGTGTTTTACAGGGGGGATACAGAAATATATTGGGTCGATGAAAAAAGTGGTATTAGGCAAGGTGAAGTCCAGCATTCATTCTCTTGAGTGTATATGTACAAATCAACCAGGAGAGCTTCAGTCTCATCAGAGACTTCTGGTTTTGCTTTATTTTCAGCTGTTATCTGTTTCTTCTGACTTTGAAGCTCAAATATCAGCGTAAAACCAGTAATATGTTTACATGTAGCCAAGTTCGATCAACTTCGGTTGATCGTTTCTTCAAAAATTTCTGTTATCAAAATTTCTCGAAATTTCTAAAACATGGGTCCAGTAGCATCATATCCCAGCCATCCTGCTACGTCTTTCGGTACATTTTTGGACATAATAGCGTTCACACTCTTTGGCCATATTACATTGTTTAGATTTAGGATCACTGACGAGGGTTTAGTACCCGAAAAGTGCATGTTTGGTCCATACTGAAAATTCACCTGTTCTTAAAGGATGCTATTGAATTTGAAGATATATTTATATATATGAACATCAATTCTTAACACTGTGGGAAATCCTGCTTTTGATTTGATGTTTCTGTAATAATTTTCTTCGCAATAATGTATTCACTTGATAAATAACTCTGCATATCAGTTGAGACGACATTTAGACTTAATTTGTTTGACGGTTTAAAAGTAAAAGAAGGACATATACATGTATGTTCGCTTTATAGGGGACAAAAGAAATGGTACGGTATGCAACTTTAAAGCTTAATTTTCTCGGAGCCATATGGGCTAAAAATAATTCATTATATATCAAAAGCACACAAACACACAAGAGGACAAAGGGGCCACACACTTACCTGAGCTGCGGACGATATTTTGTCATAGGACGAAGATTTGTCATAGGTATTTTGTCATAGACCATTTGAACAATCCGACCAAAGATTGTACTGTATGTCTTCCGAAATGGAAGTAACCGGATGTGACAGAATTGAAGCGGCGGGTGTTGCATGCAAGCAGGAGATGCTTACTCTTCCTGGGCACCTGATCTCACTCCCAAATCGTGAGTTTGCTTCTTTTCATATGGTGGAGGTTTTGTTTGTATGCTTTGGTTCCAATTTTATCCTGATTTTGTAGTATGCCTTCGTTTTCTGATTTTCTGAATTATCGATTTTGTGCTGTATACAGGGATATGGTCATAATCCATATTTGTCATTGATAGTGACAAGGTTGTAGAGACCTTAGAATTCTCGCAGCTTGTAAGCCTCCGTGAAATTTTGTGCAACGGTTGAACTGGGGATGTCGAAAATACGTCAGTCAGAGCCCTCGGTGGCAATATTCGTTGATCAGTCGAAACACAAACTTGTTAAGCATGGTCCATTTGATATTCTGCAGGGGGGGGGGTCTTGGGTTTTTATTGTCGAAGCAAGATTTTTTTCGCCCCAAACAGTGGCAAAAATAATTTTTTTCTTGCAAAATTTTATCTAGGAATTCTTTTTCAAGAGAAATTCTTTATTTTTACTCAAAACTCTAAACATTTTTTATTTTCCTGTAAAACTTGTAATCACTTATGAATAGAGAGATACATGTAAAAGATTTTAACAATAAAATGTATAATTTTCAGTGAACAGAATGTATATAAGGTCATTTAACATGTTAGAAGGTCTGAGAGCAGGATCTTCTAGACACATTTTTAAATTTAGAATTGTAAACTGGTTAAAAACTTAATTAAATTCTCCTTCCAAGCTTGTCTATGAAATTAGACTCTATCGTGATACATGCATCTATTAATAGTGATTTATATTAATAATGTATTTTATATACTGAAGCCCTTCTTTTTCAGTTACATGTATACTTTTGATATTTTCAGATATGAACTTTCCCATTAAAGAATTAATGTTTTGATAGAAATATTTAATTTATCAGGTTTTAAATGATGCTATTGAATTTAAAGACGCTTAACATTATATAAAGCGAAAACTGCGAAGTCGGAAAATTTCAAGTATTTTAAGCGAATTTTATGGTAATTCTTCAAATCCAGATTACTTGTAAGAGCAAGATTTTTTTTTCTGTCACAGTATAAGCAATTTTTCCGAAAAAAACATTACCCCCCCCCCCGAATATCAAATGGACCGTGCCTTAGGGGACCTCGGGAACCTGCTTCCTGTAAGGTTTCGTGAAATTCTGTGGAAAGATTGCAGAGAAGATGACGAAAATGTAAAAAAAAATACGCCGGACGATGGATGGACAAACTGACGACGCGCTATGACAATAGCTCAATTCAACATTGCTCAGATGAGCTTTAAATGAGAAAAATGCATTTCATCATCGCTATAAACAATCATTAAATTAAATTTAATTAAAGCTTGATTTCGAAATCATCTATGAATTTAAACTAGAAGGTGGCATCAACTCATTTACCTTTGTCCCAGTGTAATAACTTTTCCATTCCAAAATGTAATACCATTTTCGTTCAGTTTGATATCTCCAATATCTCTCATTATACAATGTCTTTACATAATAAGACTTCACCCATTGGGCATGATCAGCACGTCCTTGTGTGACTACTGATGTCATCCAATACTTCTTATCGTAATATGCCTGTAGAATAATGTATATAAAAGACTGAGTATAATGACAGCTATATTCTTTGCTTCTACTCTTTTTATTAAATGTTACACCAAAAAATGTGTAAAATGTTCTTTAACATGATAAAAGGATTTTGATTTATCTGACTCTTTGGTGTGTATAAACCCTTTAACACAATGGGAATCTGGATTGTCTAGCATCCCTTACATTATGTTACATTACACTTAGTCCGAATAACCACACCATTGTTACTAACATGGCAAATGACTGTCCTAAGACGGCATCGATTACCCATGGGTTTAGTTGGTTTATATGTAGTGTTTTGTATTTGGTGTTTTGTTTTTCTATTTTGTGTTTTTTTTCTATTGCTGTGCATGTCGCATTGGGGTGTTTCTGTGTTTTGTTTTTCTATTTTGTGTTTTTTTTTTCTATTGCTGTGCATGTCGCATTGGGGTGTTTCTGTGGTTTTTTTTTTTCTATTGCTGTGCATGTCGCATTGGGGTGTTTCTGTGTTTTGTTTTTGTATTTTGTGGTTTTTTTTTCTATTGCTGTGCATGTCGCATTGGGGTGTTTCTGTGTTTTGTTTTTCTATTTTGTGTTTTTTTTCTATTGCAGTGCATGTCGCATTGGGGTGTTTCTGTGTTTTGTTTTTCTATTTTGTGTTTTGTTTTTCTATTGCTGTGCATGTCGCATTGGGGTGTTTCTGTGTTTTGTTTTTCTATTTTGTGTTTTGTTTTTCTATTGCTGTGCATGTCGCATTGGGGTGTTTCTGTGTTTTGTTTTTGTATTTTGTGTTTTTTTTTTCTATTGCTGTGCATGTCGCATTGGGGTGTTTCTGTGTTTTGTTTTTCTATTTTGTGGTTTTTTTTCTATTGCTGTGCATGTCGCATTGGGGTGTTTCTGTGTTTTGTTTTTCTATTTTGTGTTTTTTTTTCTATTGCAGTGCATGTCGCATTGGGGTGTTTCTGTGTTTTGTTTTTCTATTTTGTGTCTTGTTTTTCTATTGCTGTGCATGTCGCATTGGGGTGTTTCTGTGTTTTGTTTTCCTATTTTGTGTTTTTTTTTTCTATTGCTGTGCATGTCGCATTGGGGTGTTTCTGTGTTTTGTTTTTCTATTTTGTGTTTTTTTTTCTATTGCTGTGCATGTCGCATTGGGGTGTCTGTGTTTTGTTTTTCTATTTTGTGTTTTTTTTCTTCTATTGCTGTGCATGTCGCATTGGGGTGTTTCTGTGTTTTGTTTTTCTATTGCTGTGCATGTCGCATTGGGGTGTTTCTGTGTTTTGTTTTTCTATTTTGTGTTTTGTTTTTTTATTGCTGTGCATGTCGCATTGGGGTGTTTCTGTGTTTTGTTTTTCTATTTTGTGTTTTTTTTCTATTGCTGTGCATGTCGCATTGGGGTGTTTCTGTGTTTTGTTTTTCTATTTTGTGCTTTTTTTTCTATTGCTGTGCATGTCGCATTGGGGTGTTTCTGTGTTTTGTTTTTCTATTTTGTGTTTTTTTTTCTATTGCTGTGCATGTCGCATTGGGGTGTTTCTGTGTTTTGTTTTTCTATTTTGTGTTTTTTTTTCTATTGCTGTGCATGTCGCATTGGGGTGTTTCTGTGTTTTGTTTTTCTATTTTGTGTTGTTTTTTTTCTATTGCTGTGCATGTCGCATTGGGGTGTTTCTGTGTTTTGTTTTTCTATTGCTGTGCATGTCGCATTAGGGTGTTTCTGTGTTTTGTTTTTCTATTTTGTGTTTTTTTTCTATTGCTGTGCATGTCGCATTGGGGTGTTTCTGTGTTTTGTTTTTCTATTTTGTGTTTTTTTTTCTTCTATTGCTGTGCATGTCGCATTGGGGTGTTTCTGTGTTTTGTTTTTCTATTGCTGTGCATGTCGCATTGGGTGTTTCTGTGTTTGTTTTTCTATTGCTGTGCATGTCGCAGTGGGGTGTATCTGTGTTTGTTTTTCTATTGCTGTGCATGTCGCATTGGGGTGTTTCTGTGTTTTGCTGTAGTTGCTGTGATAAATTCTTGTTGGAAATCCACACCTTTCATTAAATCAGAAAAATCGTTATAAGATCCATGCATGTAAACCGATCCATCAGCTATTGTTTTTAGGGTTAGGGTTTTATTCAAATGCAATTACATACTTAATCCAAAGTAGATGGCAGAGGATTCCTATTCGTTTCATTCTTGAACAACATTTCAAAGCAGTTTTAATGCACCAGTTCAGACACGTGTTTTGGATAGTAAGTTAGTACTAATTAGTGGTACTTCCAGCCAAGGTGATTTTCAGACAAATCCAAAATTTTAGTAGCGCCCTCTAATTTGATTCATTGAATTTCGTGTTTCTACTTTCCAAAAATAGTGCTGTCTCAAATTTCCTGTCAGTTTGATCAGTGGCTTAGCTAAATAAAAACTTTGACCAAAATAGCGATGGAGGGGTGGTGCTAGATTTTTTTGGATGAATTGACATGTCTCCAAAATAGACATGATGCTAAATTGATAAAGGACAAATTATGAAAAGGTTCTTTCCAACAACAGAGCTGCAAATTAATTAATACACTTTAAACAGTCAATCGAGGGAAGTGTGATTAATTGCCCTACACTGTCAAAGAAAATTAGGTGTAGATAATTAGTAGATAGTAGTGTTTCAACTCTTAACCTTCTTGAAGAAAATTTCACTTATCTAAATTCATCAGACACGTCTTTCTGATACAAAAATTAAATTCATTTCATGAAAATCTAAAATTAAAACGTTAGATACTTGATTAATTTACCGAGTACAGATTATATTATATCTTATTTTTCTTACTTGTATTTTATATCACAATCAATAAGGGATTATTCTAATTTTGTTCTATCCTCGTTTACATGAAGTACAATGAGGATTGCTGTAAACGTGGAAATTTTCGCGTGGGGGTAATTTTCATGTTTTTCGCAAATCTTAGAACTTCGCGGAAATTTTCCCCACTCGAAAATATCCTCTCTGCATTCTTACAATTCTTAAAATTTCTAAAACGTGGGTCCTGCAGCATCATATCCCACCCATTCTGCTACGTCTTTGAACGGTACATTTTTGGACTTAATAATTTTCACACTTTTTGTCCATATTACATTGTTTAGACTGAGGATCACTGACGAGGGTTAAGTGTCCGAAACGTGCATGTCTGGTCCATGCTGCAAATTTATCTGGTCTACATGATGCTATCAAATTTGAAGACATTTAACATTTGTATGCCTTCGACTTGTGATTTCCTGAATTATCGATTTTGTACTGTGTATTGGGATATGGTTATTGTCCTTGTCATACTAATATTGATTTACAGTCCAATGTCTTTTTAGGTGGGGAAGGCATTTTTATTGCAAAAAATTCCCCCACGCGTAATGTTTTGATTCCCCCCCCCCCCCCCCCCCCAGCGAAGATAACCACGTTTACAGTATACCCCAAGAATACAAATCATTTTAGAAAAGACAGAACATCTAATATCAAATGGCTGTGGTAGCTTATTTGTTTGATTGACTACCAAAGTAGGGTAAAGTATACATAACATGATACTGTATAAATGACTTTAAAACATTTGGTTACAACGATCGATTTATAATGTTGATTCCACTGACGAAGTTTGAATTCATCTGAAGAAAATTTGGATTTTACTCTTCAGTTGAGAAATAACTCATGACATTATTCAGAATTAACCTGTGTAAAAAATATCTCGACTCCTTTCAAAATGTCACAAAACATTTGTACCAAGCATATACATATTAGAAAATTTGAAATCTTTATCACAATATTTACATTACTAGTAGATTCCCCGTGTTGAACGCCCATTAGGCAACTAGAATTATATTCAAATAACTTGGGTTGCTATTCTGACGTCACGTTCAAGTTTTGCATGTAGGGAGAATTTACCAAAGTTAAGATACATTTGACTCTGTTACAACTTACAGGCAAAATGTGCGATGTTCATGCAAATAAGAATGACCGATAATTAGAATAAATGTAAATATAAGTAATGACTGTCTTACTTTTGGTGTTCATGGGTGTATAATTCTGGTTGGACACGTGCAAATTTTCCGAGAATCGCTTCGCGATTCACGGAATTTGCACGTGACCAACCAGAATTATACATCCATGAACACCAAAAGTAAGACAGTCATTTCTTAAATATATTCTTGAGAAAAAAAGTACTCTTTAGAAAAAATATAGAAAAAAAAAATCGGAAATTTGTATGTAATTCTTATCCATGATTGAATTTCCATTTTTATCACCTTAATGTAATTTCTGTATATTGCTGAGATTTTTCTGACTTTTGGATAAAGATTCATTCACACTTTTCAAAATGTCTCAAAATGAACATATTTTTATTGATAGTATCAACTTTTATTTTAGTATCTTGCTATTATTTGAAACAAAACTCTTATCCTGTTTTCAATAACATTTCATAAATGAAGATGAAGACAATTCGAGATTTTTACAACACAGAACAGAGATTGTGTTATCTCATAGAGGAATCATTGCAAACGTTGAAAATTGCATGTTTCAAAAGTCTTAATAAGTAAATAAGATAATTGCCGACACTTTGATAAGAATTTAATTTGTTACAGTGTTCAATGCTTTAATTAAAGTTTTCAATCTTAAGTGAACACCTTTAACTGTAGAAGAAGCATATTATTAAAATAATATCCTGTCAGTAAAATGATAATATTGGGTTCTTCTCGACCAATCAGATTGCAAGAAATTTGCCTTAGGTGGGATAAATTCAATGACATGTACCTTAACATATGGCCAGGATTCGGAAGCATTTGCCGTCCAGCAACTCTCAGAATGCAATTTATATTTATTCAGCGTTTCATTAGTACTTTGCCAAAAACTGCTGAAGTTTACTGTCGCGATCTTATCATCTATGGATACTTCATTACACCATTCCCTGTTGACATGGAAACAGCTTTGTCCTCCAATTAGATCAAAACAGGCCAGAGAAGTCATATGATTCTGTAAGTAAATTTAGAATTATTGGGTGATATGTAAACTCGTAAAAGTGGATCTCCATTAAGACTCTGTGACAGTACCCGCAGCAACCTACAGCAAAACCAAAAGAAAAACCAACGGCAAAACCCTCCGCAAAACTCACAGCAAATCCCTCATCAAAACCCAAAGCTAAACCCGCAGCAATACCTACAGCAAAACAGCCAGAAAAACCCACAGCAAAACCCTCAGCAACACTCACAGCTAAACCCTCAGCAAAACCAACAGCAAAACCCTCAACAAAACCCACTGCTAAACCTACAGCAAAACCCACAGCAAAACCCTCTGCAAAACTCAAAGAAAAACCCTCAGCAAAACCCACAGCTAAACCCGCAGCAAAACCCATGACAATATTTTCAGAAAAACCCCAATGCAAAACCTTCAACAAAACCCATAGCAACAAGATTTGCAAAACCCTCAGCAAAACCCTCAACAAAACCCTCAACAAAACCCTCAAAAACCCCCTCAAAAACCCCCAACAAAACCCTTAGCAAAACCCACAGCAAAACCCTCAACAAAACCCTCAGAAACCTCAACAAAACCCTCAGCAAAACCCTCAACAAAACCCTCTGCAAAACCCCCAGCAAAACTCACAGCAGAACCCTCAACAAAACTCGCAGCTAAGTCCTCAGCAAAACCCACAGCTAAACCCTCAGCAAAACTCACATCAGAACCCTCAACAAAACTCGCAGCTAAGTCCTTAGCAAAACCCACAGCTAAACCCTCAGCAAAACTCACAGCAAAACCCTCAACAAATCCCACAGCTAAACCCTTAGCAAAACCCACGGCAAAATCCTCAGCAAAACAAACAGCAAAACTACATCAAAACTTCGAAAATCCCCTATGCGAAAACACAGTGTAGAAAGCACAAAAATAGACGCACACCTTGGGTAAGGACAAGGAATAAGACATCAAACACTAAACATAAAAGACCACACATAAACCATTGTTTACAATGGGTAATCGGTGCCGACTTAGGATAGCCATCTGCCACGATGGTAGCAAAATTTAATGATGTGGTTATCTGGTTAATAATCCCCTTCTTCTCCGGTTACCAGTGGTCTCGACAAACGCACAATTGTTGTGAATAAAAGATGACCACACCGACTAGACAATCAAACTGGAGTATCAAAAACATTGAGTGTGAGAAAAATAGTCCGTGCACATGTGCACATTGATTAAGATTTATTCGTTAAATGCTTTCCTCTAATAAATTAAATGCTTTCCTCTAATAAATTAATTATAGAATTAATAATTCGGTATAAGACTGGCAATTTTACTTTTTTTCATTTATGTTTCGAAACCATAGCAACTTTGTGTGTCCGTACCATTCAACTATATTTCTTGGCACTGCAAAACATTGACTATAAATTATCGTCAGTTCGCTTATTTTGAAAATGTAAAAAATGTTTTTTTCTAAAACAAAGCTGACTTTAAAGACTAATTAGATATGTGACCTCTATGCAAAATTGAGTTTATACGAAATTTATGTCAGAAACTTCACACGAATTCCATGTTAAAAAGAATCATGTAAATTTTATGTTCGTGCTCGTTTCACATAAATTTCATGTGAACTTTTACGTAAAGTTCATGTAAATTCCACATGAATTTCATATGAGGAACAAATCATCTTTCCGGGAAATTGATAACCGAATTATTCGTGATTAACAATACCTATATGTAAATTTTCAATCGAATTATTGTCAATTTCCCTAAAAGACACAATTGATGTTGTGAAACGTTTAGCTTTTACACACTAGTGCATCTACATGCATTCATGAAAAATGTATTTATATACTTATAAGATGCTCATTGAACTATACATGTAGTTTCCGACGATTATTACATGCGTGTACCCTGATAAAATTTTTAGTACCTTCAACAAAATTCCAGTCCAATCGTAGAAATTGTTCTCATCAAATTCAGTCCTCAGTTCACATGTCAATGTTTCTCTATTAAAATGCACGACATCGCACTCATCGTATGCTTCACACATCTTCAGACACAGTTTTACTCCAATATTTCGTAAGCAGAAAAGTGGGAAAGTGTTACTTTCGCCATCGCTGCTGTACAACACTGGTATGGTATTGTTTGGAGTGTGATCTGTTGTACATATTTTGACAGCACCAAATGTAAGGAGGATTGTTACTCCAACTATGCATGGATTAGAACAGAATCCTGACATGGTGCGTGTGAACAATATACCCGTTTATGATACTCCTTTATTTCGAGAACTGATGCAAAATTTCAGATCTATAGTGTCAGATTGTTTGTTTTTATTTCTTTTCTTAATTTACGAATGTTTGCATAATCCTTAAACATGTAAGTTGAACACTCTCAGAATGTTTTTTTTTTATTCTGCCTCCCTGTAGCAAACCGGTTTTTCTTCTAGTCTGATTTCCACTCTTCGAATATATAAGCTTGAAATGTTTTCTAAAGTTTAAGTAATTCGTTTTTACTCTAACCAATGTCATACAATTGTTAAATGTAAAATTAAACAGTATTGATGCGTGTAACCTTTACAAAGATGATAGATCATCAAGTACATTCTTTGAAACTTGGTCTTAAAATAACGAATAAGTATTTTACTAAGATCAAATCTATAAAGTAATTTCATGATTTATTTTTCTGTCTATTTTCAGACACCAAACTCCTATATATTTCAATCCCTAAAATCGTTTCTGTCGTTTAATCAATAAAATCATTAGCAACAATAAATAATAAATGTTTTTTATAAACATGAATCTTGTGATCTCATCTTTTCATTCCAAGATTCTACTATCATACACCAGTCTGAAGAAACGAAATAAAAAGATCAAAAATGCCATTATAGATGGCAACATTTAACCTAAGCCAATCACAGGCTCTCTAAATGCTCGTCTTATTTGTGAAAAATCTGTGAAGAAACCTTCTTCATAGATCCTGCATCCTACAAATGTTAAACGTCTTCATATTAAATAGCATCATTTAAGAGCAGATAAATTGGCAGCATGGACCAGACATGCACGTTTCGGGTACTTAACCCTCGCAAGTGATCCTTAAATCTAAACAATGTAATATGCCAAAAAGTGTGAAAGTTACCATGTCGAAAAAGCGTACCGAAAGACGTTGCAGGATAGGTGGGATATGATGCTACAGGACCCACTTTTTTTTTTAAATTTCAAGAAATTTTGATAACAGAAATTTTAGTATGCGTTGAAGAAACGATCAACCGAAATTGATCGAACTTGGCTACATGTGCCCTCGGGGACTTCTGGTCCACCAGCAGTGACACTCACCAAGTGGTATAAATGTTAAACGTCTTCATATTGAATAGCATCATTTAAGAGCAGATAAATTGGCAGCATGGACCAGACATGCACATTTCGGGTCCTTAACCCTCGTCAGTGATTCTCAAATCTAAACAATGTAATATGCCAAAAAGTGTGAAAGTTACCATGTCGAAAAAGCGTACCGAAAGACGTTGCAGGATAGGTGGGATATGATGCTACAGGACCCACTTTTTTTTAAATTTCAAGAAATTTTGATAACAGAAATTTTAGTATGCGTTGAAGAAACGATCAACCGAAATTGATCGAACTTGGCTACATGTGCCCTCGGGGACTTCTGGTCCACCAGCAGTGACACTCACCAAGTGGTATAAATGTTAAACGTCTTCATATTGAATAGCATCATTTAAGAGCAGATAAATTGGCAGCATGGACCAGACATGCACATTTCGGGTCCTTAACCCTCGTCAGTGATTCTCAAATCTAAACAATGTAATATGCCAAAAAAGTGTGAAAGTACATACTGAAAACTTGTGACTTTCAGCAAGCTCCCCGGCCTGCTAGTGCGCTATCCACTACGCAACCGGGGTAGTTGCCATCTAGCCGGTTAGAATGTGTTTTGAAGTTTCTACATGAATTAGAAGGGGCCTTGCTGACGCTCCTCCCACTTCTTATACATGTAGAAACTTCAAAACACTTTTAACCTATACAACGAATACAAGCACACCAAAATGACCGAAATGCAAGGCAGCATGAAGAACAACACATAAGAAAGGAAGGAGACTATTGACGTATATCAAACAGACAATATTGGATTTTATCACATGATACACCCTTTATTCAACTACATAAAGCCATTTCATAAATACACGGTAAATGTTATGAAAACACGTTACATAACAAAGGATGAGGGGATCTCCAACAACACCAGCACCCACAGCAAAATCCCAAAACACCCAATGCAAAAACACAAAGCAGACAAGCACAGAAAGAGACGCATAAGGGACAAGGAACGTCAACGCACAACACACTTATTATCACTTTAGGAGCATGGTCATTGGACGAAGCGCTCCAGATCCTTTGTGACGTCACAATAGAAACGGCGACGTTGGCGCGTTATTTGCCAGAAATGCAGTCGAAATTATAACATTTTGACGTTATTTTGATCAATTACGTCATATTCATGTGATAAAAAGAATCTCAAATAATGTATCTATTCCATACGGTATATATGAAACTCGTTGAGTGATTTTAATCCCTCATCAAGGCGCGGGGATGTAAAATTCACACAACTTGTTTCATAAATACCGTATAAAATACAAAATAATTTGAGATCCAATATATACATTAAATTATATAATTCCAGTGCATAATGTACAAATTTTAACAAGTTGTGTCCCATCAGTGAAAAACGCACAACTGTGGTGTAAAATAACCTCCTCACTGTAAGATGAAGATACGCTATTGAATTTAAAGACGTTTAACATACAAACAGACAGCATGACGTAGATGCCCAAGAGACACAGATGGATATGTAAATGGATATAAGAAACTGAAGGCATACGAAATACAGTCTGTGCTCTGCCAGCTGTAGCAAGATCATGCATGTGATCACCCGAGGAGTCCGACTTACATTCAGACAGGACAGGTGGTCGGGACCCTGTATTCTCCAAATCTGTTTGGAAAGGGCCCGTCATGGAGTCATGTCGTCACAGTCAGTCATAGTGCAATTCTTGAGAATGCGCTGGTACAAGTATGTAGATTGGTCGAGTACCAAGCCAAGTGTCTGTCTGGCGACAGAAGGATTATACCAATTGATGACTATAACACAGTATCGATGGTAATTCTGTCTACCTTTGTCCTTCTTATTTTGTTGATCATGTCACCATAAAAAATGCATGTTACGAAATACCCAAAGTAATATTCTATGTTACTTGTATGGATCCGAATTTCACAAGAAGTTGACAATAGTTTTGCAAAATTTCCAGAAAGAGTTTACTAGTTTATGAAAGCGAAAACCATGACCTAAAAGTTTCTTGGTGATTTGTAAATTTCAACTATGAAAATCAAAAACATCAGTACATGCTCTAGCATGCCAGATGAGCTATGAAAATAGATACCGTATGATAGTAATCTCTGTACATCACCGTCAAGCTAGGGAATCCAAAATCATCTCTTTTGTCATAGAGTAAGTGACCATATTTCGCCGCATTTTTCGTATATTTCCAAGAAATTTTCCATACTTGGAGGCGAATGCACTGATTGGTATTGCTAAAATATAATTTAACTCCATTCTCGATCGGAATACTACAAAAATAATTTATTTTATCCAGTTTACTGTTTCCTTATAAAACGTCAAAATATTTCGTTTCCATGCTTTCGGGGGTTACCATATTTCGCCGTTTTTGTTGATAAGTATCCTATTTGCACACAAAACGGACAAAACTATGATTTTGTTTTTTGGAAATCTTTTGTCCCTATTACTTCTAAGAAATTGTCCCATAAAATGTTTTCTTTGTTTTGTCTTCGTAAAAAATTCGGATGTTTACGCCTGAAATTTTGTATTTTTATCAATTTTCCCTCATTTTATGGTATTTTTCATCACAGTTGAGGGCCGGAGATGTCACAATACATCAGAACATGACTTCTACGGTCATATTTGATAGGATGAAGAAAAATAAACTTTACGAAAAATGCCGATAACAAAGCATTTTTTTTAAACTATGAAACGGCGAAATATGGTCACCGGCGAAATATGGTTCCTTGCTCTACACACTTTGAAAGATCTATTTATCTGGACCTTTGTTTGTTAGTATGTTTCCTTTGAACCATCATCAGAGGCTTGTTCTTGTATTGTAAGTTATAAGTCGTCTGCCCCATTTTGTGTGTCCTTCGTGTATCAATCACGTTTGTCTTCTTAATCGGTAGTTTCAGAGTGTTTGTGCTTGAATTCCATTCACTGATTGTTTATCTTGGAGTATCTGGTATTATCATATACTCTAATTTACGTAACCGTTTATAAGCTTTCCCATTGGCCAAAACGCGGTCACGTGCAATGTGATTAATCGTCGTATTAAAGCGGTCATATTGACGCGTTTCCGGTTTTGTGTATTAAATGAAAATGACAATCGGTAGCAAACTGTGTGTTGCTGACATGATTGATCATGATATTTGGTTAAATATAAAAATAATAAAAGATGAAGAAGAGTAATTTATTTCACTATAAAACAAAATGTTTATCTGAAAAAAAAAAGAATGAAAGCGAGCAGTGCTAAAGTAGCAAAACATTAATTGTTGTTACCCTTTTCCTTTCCAGTTTTCAAGTACCGGTATATGATAAAACAGTTATAGCACAGTGATTCGGCCTCGGTCGATATTGGTTTTATCACTGCATAAATCATCATATCGGCCTCATCACTGTGCAATAATTGTAAATGTGTCCCACTGTGATCACTGCAACCAAGTTCTTGTTGCACATATTCTCCATATTCTTTTATTGATATCTTCGTCCCCTTCTATGGTGTTTTCATATTGTAACTGATTCGCTATTCCAGAGCAAGCTCAAGTACAACGACTACGTTCTGAGGGCGAGAAGACTAACACAAAACTACTGAACCACGGGAAACATTTGTAGGCGACTGGCTTTGTCACTGTAAAGTTTTTGGGGCGACATATACAATGAATTGTAGTTACAATATGATATAACACACCGTACCATTAGATTGCCTTGCTGATTTCAAATAATATTACATTCTATGTACAATCATTGGTCCGTTTATATGTAGACTTGCAAATGTCCTTTTACAAGGTTAGGTGCAATGTGTTATCCTATCTTTGTGATATATATAGGCAGATATTTGCCAATATAATTTTAAAAATATGCCATTGACATTTTGCTTTTTCTACCTATCTTATGGGCTGATGAGTAAGATTACTCGGATATCCTACCAAATAAGATATTACAACCATAATCCTCTACACAAATCAGTTAAAGAAGATCCTGACGATAATCTCAACAGCACTCACAATAGAGTACCAAACTGAGCATCGACGGACCCCTAGCAAGGTAGAGGTGGGATCAGGTGCCCGGGAGGAGTAAGCATCCCCTGTTGGCTAGCCGCACCCGCCGTCGATGTTCATGCACGAAAATAAAAACAATATATAAATCACATGCACTGCACTGTCTGAGGTTATGTCTATATAGAAAGTGCTATGGCGACCGTGTCAGGGAAAATATTCAAAACACATACTGTCAAACCCCTCGCGGGGAACTTTTTTACGAGCTCCACACGGCAAAGGGCATAAGTGTGACACAAATGAGTTAAAGAAGATCCTGACGATAATCTCAACAGCACTCACAATAGAGTACCAAACTGAGCATCGACAGACCCCTAGCAAGGTAGAGGTGGGATCAGGTGCCCGGGAGGAGTAAGCATCCCCAGTTGGCTAGCCGCACCCGCCGTCGATGTTCATGCACGAAAATAAAAACAATATATGAATCACATGCACTGCACTGTCTGAGGTTATGTCTATATAGAAAGTGCTATGGCGACAGTGTCAGGGAAAATATTCAAAACACATACTGTCAAACCCCTCGCGGGGAACTTTTTTACGAGCTCCACACGTCAAAGGGCATAAGTATGACACAAATGAGTTAAAGAAGATCCTGACGATAATCTCAACAGCACTCACAAAAGAGTTCAAAACTGAGCATCGACGGACCCCTAGCAAGGTAGAGGTGGGATAAGGTGCCCGGGAGGAGTAAGCATCCCCTGTTGGCTAGCCGCACCCGCCGTCGATGTTCATGCACGAAAATAAAAACAATATATAAATCACATGCACTGCACTGTCTGAGGTTATGTCTATATAGAAAGTGCTATGGCGACCGTGTCAGGGAAAATATTCAAAACACTTACTGTCAAACCCCTCGCGGGGAACTTTTTTACGAGCTCCACACGGTAAAGGGCATAAGTGTGACACAAATGAGTTAAAGAAGATCCTGACGATAATCTCAACAGCACTCAAATATAAAGTTTTCAATAGTAGACAGGATTCAAACAAGAACTACGTACGACGTATCTTGCAGAAGGAAGTAACTTTTCTCTGTAATTTGATTAATATGGCAGCTCCTAGTCCGTTGATCAAAGCACAGAAGATAAGGGGACGATATCCAGTATCACCACCCTGCACTCACCCAGCGAAACAAACCAACAAGAAAGTGATACGTTAATGACATCAGACAAAACAATAAACGACTAAAATAACTAGAACATCATACAAGACAATCGAAACAGACGTGCAGAAACATCAAATATTAAAGACAAGTAACACATAAATGGAAGGAGACCCATGTGCACCCGGTGCCGACTTTGGTCGACCATATGCTATAGGCAAATGGTGTAGTTATCAGGATTTACCCTCCCACTTATCCGGATACACAGAGGTATCCATAGACGCACAATGGTTGTATAAACATGAAACTTCTCATTGTAAAGTGACGTCACAAACAAGACAGTTAAACGCAGCGGTCTTTTGTAACACAAATTCTATGTAAAAGGTCACGGTTGGCCAGTGTGCAACGTCGGGGAAGCCACTGGTACAAAACTGTAGATTCGTTCAGTACCATGCCCAGTGTTCTTTTGATGATGTTGGGATCATATCCTCGGTAAAGCAGGCGACCGACTATTTTCGTACATTTGTTTGTGAAGTTTGATCTGCCTTTGATCCTTCTTATTTTGTTTACTAAGTCACCGTAAAATGAAGGTAATGAAATTCCCAATGATACATACTCTGATGCTGGAGTTGTCCCAAATTTTGGAAGAAGTTCAGAATAGTTATTGTAAAATTTCCAAAATGATTTTACAAGTTTATGTTATCTTAATTCTTGACTGATAAGTTTCTATGTAATCTGGTTATTTTTATCATGGAAGTCCGAATTATGAGAGCAAGCTCTAGCGTATCTGATGAACTGAGAGATGTAAATGCCGTGGGATGGAAACCTTGGAACATCGCCATCAAGCCCAGGAAAATTAACTATGTTGAAGCCAAAGTCTTCTCTTTTGTCGTAGATTTATTTAATTTGAAAACGTTAAGCATTTGTACCACTTGGTGAGCGTCACTGCTGGTGGACCAGGAGTCCCCGAGGGCACATGTAGCCAAGTTCTATCAACTTCGGTTGATCGTTTCTTCAACGCGTTCGAAATTCTTTGTATGAAAATTTCTTGAAATTTCTAAAACATGGTTCCGGTAGCATCATATCCCACCCATCCTGCTACGTTATTCGGTACATTTTTCGACATCATAACTTTCACACCGTTTGGCCATTTTACATTGTTTTGATTGAGGATCTCTGACGAGGGTTAAGTACCCAAAACGTGCATGTCTGGTCCATGCTGTAAATTCATCTGTTCTTAAATGATGTTATTGAACTTAAAGACGTTTAATATTTGTACCACTACGTGAGTGTCGCTGCTGAGTCCCCGAGGGCACATATAGCCAAGTTCTATCAACTTCGGTTGATCGGTTTCTTCGACGCATTCGAAATCCTTTTTTATGAAAATTTCTTGAAATTTCTAAAACGTTTGTCCTGTAGCATCATATCCCATCCATCCTGCTACGACTTTCGGTATATTTTTCGACATCAGAACTTTCACACCGTTTGGTCATATAACATTGTTTTGATTGAGGATCTCTGACGAGGATTAAGTACCTGAAACGTGCATGTCTGGTCCATGCTGCAAATTTATCAGTTCTTAAATGAAGCTATTGAATTTGAAGACGTTTGACAGTTGTCTGAATTTATCCGTTATTGATTTTGATTTCAAGATCCAAAAATGGTGTAGATTTATCATCTGTGTTTGCTTTATTTAATTTTAACTCTGATGGATAAATTTGATTTTTGTAATGGTCAAAATGTGGGTTATTGATATTCAAAATATCATCAAGATACCCAGAGGTGCCGTTGAAACATTTCAAGTAGTCAAAATTCTTGAATTTTTGCAGATTTTGCATAAATTCCTTTTCGTATGTGTATAAAACAAATCTGCAACAAGAGACGCACAATTAGTACCCATAGGAATTCCAATAACTAGCCTGTATAGAGTGTCACCAAATCTTACAAATATGTTGTCTAAAAGAAAGGACAAGGCTTTGCATAACTCAGATCGAATCCATGATTTGTACGATTTGTATTCAACCGAAGAAAATAATCCTTTTGTGTCAGAAGTACATATAAATGTATACCCTCTCGATCAAAACACCATTTAATAAGTTTTGATAAGCGATCTTTTATCTTCTCATGAGAGCGGGTGGTGAACATGTTAGAGAAGTCGTAGGACGAGATAGATTCGGCTTTAAAATACAAAGATTTGAATTTGTCGATCACATCACCAGAATTCTTTATTGACCAAAAATGATTGATGTTGCTATTATTGAATGCAGTTTCACAATATTTTGATACATGATCTTTAATTGTTATCAACGCTGATGTCAAATTCCTAGATAAAACCGTAGTATTACAATTGCTCGAGTTAGCAATAAATCGAAATTTGTAAGGAGATTTGTGGAGTTTGGGCAGACAGTAACATATTGGTACGTCTGATTTCGAAATAGAGAGCAATTTCATCTTGGTGCTTTCGTAAAATGTAAGGGATAGTTTCATTGCTTTTTATATAAGTGTTGGTGATAGAAAGTTCCGAAAGTAATACTGAAATGTAATATTGCTTTCAAATGATCATAGTGCTGTTAGCCGCCTTGTCTGTCGGAGCAAAAACATTAGCCGATCTTGAGGTAACTAAGTGCGAATAGCATAAACATCAGAAAATGCATTATTTATGCTGTATGCCAAAGTTGTGTATTTTACAAACTTATATCTTCGTAGATGAGTCTATGCAATGATACAGTAATAATAAAATACAAATCCTTATTACCAAAGATAAATACTGCGATGTCTCCATGGTAAGCTGGAGATGCATTTCATCTACGTGTTGGTCGTGTATCAACGCATATATTTGAGCAGTCGTCTTTATTTCATCGATAGTACAACATGTATTTATTCTTAATATACGTTATATTGTCTAAAAATGGCGATACTGGAAAGGGGCTTCCTTCAGGGAAAGGAAACACTACATGTATTTCGTTGGTTAAGATAGTGATCAGACTTTATACCGATCACGACGCTGAAGCAGACCATAGTAAACAGAGTGACATCGTTTATACATACTCAATAGACGGGGCACCCCTGCTTGAAAAAATCAGGCGATCGCTATGTGCTATTCGCACAAAAATAAAAACATTGACCTTGAAAGTTTGGAGTTAAACAATGGGAATCCCTCTTTAATGAAGCAGTGTTTTGCTTATATTTTTCATCCCTGAAAGTCTTGTCAGGAAACCCTGTTTTCCATCATGCAAAGTGTAGCTTTGCCACTTGTTGTTTGACCCAAAACTAGATAAGGATACTTTATTCCACGCAGGATTTTTTTTTTGTGTTTCAAGATTGAGTTTGACTAAAGTTTTACCTTTGACCCAAATATAAATAGGGCTTTTACTTTTCCTCCTGGACATATTTCATCACTGCAGGGCCAGAATCAAGTTATGCAACATTTATGCCAAGTTTGACCTTGACCTTTGACCCCAAAAATAATAAAGCTCCTTTCACATTACAAGGAATCAAGGCAATCCAAGTTTTGTCACTGAAAAGTCATGATTAATTTGTTGATTAATGCGGTTTTCCATGCAAACAAAGTTTGACATCGAAATCAATATTGGGGGTCGATCAATCATTATTTTAAAATATAGTAATACAGCCAAAAATCAATCATTTTATGATGCTGAAACACTATTTTTCATATGGGCTTAATTTAACCTTGACCTTTCAACTCCAAATTAGTAGGGCCATAAGTCATTCCTTTGTGAAGTTTTATCACAATAGGTCAAGAATTATTTGAGCTGTGACTTACAAAGTTTTTGTTTTGAACGCTGGACCCTCTGTCTTGACAGATGCTCTTCTGACCTCTCCATGATCTTTCTTGATGTCCAAGCTGGCATTGCTACACATATTTCATTTTTTGTTCATCATACATCAGGTTTAAGTGAGAGAACAAACTTTTATGTTTAATAAAATATTTATTCAGCCACTAATAAACATTGCAAGTCCCCTTGGGATGAACGCATTAAACGTGCACTTCATGACAAAATGGTCGTTAATAAAAAAAGCCGATTTAGAATTTTTTTACAAGCAAACGTAAACAATTCATTAAAAACATTGTATAACCAATAACTCTCACATATACATACAGAGACTTATATACAACATATGCTCTCTTTATATATCATTATACGGGGCAAAAATATAACTAATTAAGTTAAAAAGAATTTTTATGACGATGAAAATTTGAGAAAGCTCTCTGAGCAAGATAAAATGAAATTTGAATGATATACAGGCATGATTGCACGTATTGTAATTGCAAATTATTACACATTCATATTAATATTGATGTTGGATTTTATATTAACAATGAAGATGATACACTTATGCAGTACAAAGAAATGGTACATAAATTTGAACGAAACTCTTTATTTCATCGTTTGTCTTTTTTTTCTTCATAAAACCTAAGTATTTAGATCAATGTTCTCATTCTGTGCTGTATCCTTTTTAAAAATAAGAATTCGTATTCAACATCTTTTAAAATTGTAAATGTTTCTTATATTCATAATTTTCTTATCAGCATTTTTAACTTTTTTATAACTCATCATTAATGCACAGGAGTTATCTCTCTTTTCATACAAACTGTAAGCCTAATTTCAACCAGTAGAAAAGCCCTACTGTTTTATGTTATTTTCTACATTACTTTTTTGCTTAAACACTGAAACTTCAAAACATACAAACATATAATGTAATACTCAACATAATTATATAATAATATAATTCAAATTGTCAACCAATAAAACATTAATATAATAAAATAATGGAATATAAAAATATTCAAAATTTACATAAAGAAATATTTTTAGAAGACTTCTTCACAACTCAAATTTCAAACGTTAATTCATTGAAAAGAATATATAAATATAATATTAATCTTAGAGTAAAGAAAATAAACCATAAACTAAAGCTAGGGGAACAATCACAATCTGTTTTTAATTCATACCTCATATTTATCTTTTTTACTTTGAAAATGAAGGGAAGATAGAGAAAATAAAAAAAAAAAATGATGAGGAAAAAATGGAGAAATAAGGTACAGTATAATTTCATTAAAGTAAATGGATTTCATCAATTTTTAAACAATATTATACAATTTTTACTTTATTATCATATCAATATACATTTTAAAGTAAATTTTATAATCATAATAATATGATACACATGTACATGTATGTATATTGTGCCAAAAGGTGCACTTGTACGACAATCTGATTTCATATTCAAAGATGAAATTCTGTCTTTCTTAATTGAACTGACGATGAATTATGAACACAATTTCCGTTAAACGATCATTTCTACGAACTGGCTTGAACCGGTACTGACATTGTCCTTGGCATTGGTATCACCACGTGTACATTTCCGCAGTCGTCAATCACAGGTGCACTCGGACACGGTCGTTCTCTATAAATAGCACCTGCTTCAGAGGGACTCATTTCATGAGATTCCTCTGGAATTGTTTTCATACCATCCCCTTCTGGGATTGTTTTTATATCACCCCCAAAATTGTTTGAATTATCATTATCGTCGTTATCAAATCCCGCCTCTTTAGCTTTCGCATCAGATAAAAGTAGAGAGTCTTTTGTTTCGTTATTTTCTTCTTTTTCTTTCATGTAAGTTTTGGATTTTTTATTAGCACATGGGCACAGTGTAGCATTGACGTAATGGCAGAACGTAATGTTTTCTTGTTTTTGGTTGACTGGAGTAATCAGCTTGGATTCTGCATCCATCACAACTTCTGGGTAACCTGTGAAGAGAAAGATGGATTCTATTGTATTAAACCATACATTTCACAATTAAACATTTAATGAAGTAGTGTCCTCCGTAGGGAAGTTTAATATAACAAATAACAATGAACGCTCTATATCCACAAATTTTCAGCTACTAGGCCTTTATCAAGTGGAAAAGCACAAATACAAAAGGTAGTATTTTGTATTCGTGCTTTTCAACTTGATAAAGGCCTCGTGGCAGAAAATTTGTGGATATATAGATTGAGTTTTCATTATTATATTATCATTTAGATTTCTTTTTTTTAAATAAAGACAATTATAAGAAGTGCTCAGAAACAGGTCACCTGTTGTATGTTTGACCCTAAATATGTGACCTTGACCTTAAAAGTGATCTTGACCTATATTGAGCAATGAGGCTCTTCATACTTTACCATCCATGCAAGTTTGAAAGATGTCTGATGCATATCAAGTAAGTTATAGCCAAATACATGAAAGTGTGACTACCAGACAGACAGACAGACAGAGAAAGTGATCCCTATATGTCATCTGGTGACATGATAATAAAAGAGTTTAGTCTTAAGTAATTTGATTCTCTAAGAATATCAATGATCAGGGCAGACTTGAAACTTTGAAATCAAGTTAAATCAACAACTGTTTAATGCCATAACGTACATGAGAATTTGCAATAGACTTAAGAAAAACAGAATTATACTGAGAAAAATTTATTACTTTGAGAAACAAGCGTATTCTAATTCTGTTGATTGTTATAGATTTTATATCCATTGGACTTTATAAGTAGACAATTGAAGTTCATTTTATTCTTAAAATTTACAGAAAAAAATACCGCATTTGTAACACTAAGACATTAACTACGACTTACTTTCTCTAAACTTGTTGCAGATTTCATACATGATGTCCTCCCTACCAATTTGGTGTAGACATGTAAATAAGTGACGTATCGACTCAGAGTTCTCTCCCTTCCATTCCCTCCAATCTTGTAGGTAACCATTCACTGCATACTTATGGTCACGCTCTGTATGAGCGAAAACAGAAAGTGAAAACAAAAATTATAGTAGCTTTTTTCATTAAATGTAATTTAAATATATACGGTAATAATACCATATCAGTTATGATGTCCTTATAATATCACAATCAAAAAGCTTTCCTCAGGAATGAAAAACACCTCCTCATTTTTGTGAAATTCGCAAGGTCCTTTGATTTGCGATAATAAAACGTTGAGAATATGTTCCAACACATGTGCAGAAAGATATGTTTATACAGCTCACGAAAAATAAAACGAGACGAACCTGTTCTTGATTGAGATGCTGTGAGATGGTTTACAGAATACTGATTTGTTTTTTTATTTTAAAAAATTAGTAGAAAAAAAACATTGTATGATCTTAAATTTAAACTTAACAAGAATCAATAATATTGACCACTTAGTTAATTTTTTTAAGTGCAAAAATATAGGGTTTCACAAAATTGGACAGTTCTTCTAAATGTCTTCATGCATAAATGTAAACACTTTTTTAAAATACTCTACATGCATGGGTCTATTGTAGTGCATAAGAACTTGAGCAGAAACTGCTAAAAAGAGCTATAATAGGCGAATAAGAGAAATCTGTTTATAAAGAGTCTTTGAGTCTTTTTTTTTAATACTTCACCTTTATATTTTTCCACAATGACTTCATACATAGCAGGCTGCATGTGTTCTCTGAATAGTTCTTGAGCCAAAGCCCATATCTGTTTGTCTATCCTGTCCTCAATCTCTCTGAAAGACGCCGCAATCACTGAAAAAAATTATATTTTTGATTATAAAAAGATGGCATTGACAACAGAAAAGATGCAATTATAAGTGTTGTAATTAATGATGCAGCGATCAAAGGAAATATGTAAATTAATAAAATAAAAACAAATAGTTTAAGATATGATGCCTAATGAACATTTCAAAGTATGATATGCCTTTCAACTGATCCAAAGATGACAAAAAAGAAAAAAAAAATCTATTAACATATTCTTCAACAGATTCAAGATATCTAAAACATTGTACAACATGAAAATCTCAGAAATCTTTTTTTTCAATGATATATTATACATTGTAATTGAACTTCAAGTGATTTAAGGAGGTATTGAACACTTTGACGCCAAATTCAATTTTTCTCAAAATTTCTGAAATTATTCATTTCTTGTCTGTCCTTCATCATACAAACTTACATTTGATTCTATCCACAGGAAAAAATTCTATGAGACTTTGAAATATGCATTTTTCAACGTATCCATGAATTTCTTGATGACGTCATAATATTAAAAGTGTCATTCCGGTTCTCTTAATGCTATTAATGGTAATTAATTTTGATTTAACTTCTAAAATATTCATAAATGTATTGCTCTTACATAAGGAAAAGATTAAATGAATTGTGTCATAAACAAAGGCAGGATACTAGAATAATAGATGACACCGTCGCTCAAAAAATTGCAATTTCGAGCCAATTGACTTTAGTTGATAGGTGATTATTACGAATCCTGTGGATCAATCCTTGTCAAAAATTAAAATAATGATCAACAATGTACAGAAATGATTTCATGATTAAACGAGAAAAATTAAATTTGGGATAAAAATTTTACGAAGCTTTTTATTTTCCAATTTTTTCTTCCAAATTCGTCCATTTTCAATGAAGTAACATTCGCTTCCTTGTTATGTAAATTGGTCAACGAATACACTAAAATAAGAATTGAATTTTCTATTTTATACATGTAAAGTTTCAATGCAATACGTTTTGTATTAATGTTTTAATGGCATTTTGAATGCGATCGTTTGTGACGCCATTTTCCCCCAATAACGTCGAAATGACGTAGTGGTTGGCTCATGGATAAAACTTCCAAAATCCACAATTTTGAAAATCGCTATAATTTCTTCAAATTACGTCGGAAATTATTCAAACTTCATCAGAATACTCAAATATGTATATCAATCAATGTATCAAATGTTTTAAGAAAGTAAGGACTGTACTTTTCCTAGGAAGTGAGAAAAAGAAATAATGCCGCCGCCATCTTGGTGTTGAATCCCTCCTTAAATCTTAAGAACTTTTTTTGTGTTACAAAGAATGAAATAATATGGTTTTAGCATTTTTCTTCTCTCTTAGGAGAAATTTTCATTCTCAAAAGCTTGAGCCTGAGTACCTTTTCTACTATAAGGTTCATCACCCTCGGCTCTCGTTACAATTCTGTCCAGTAACGTGTCAAACTGCTCCTTTGTCAGCGGATCTGACGCCATCTTGGCTCGCTTCCTTCTCCATAGCACAAACAATATAAGGAACAGTAATAAGACGAACAGCACGATCACTCCTATGGCAGCACAAGTTGCGATAATCGGTACATTTGATCCGTCATTATTTCCAGTGAGGGGGTCTGGGGGAGCAGCTTCTCCACATGTGGATGTGTCTGAGAAAAGGAAGTTCAACTTATGCGTTATGAACCAATAAATCTTATGATAAAAATGATGGAATATTCAAATGATAGGCTCTCTGATAAAATAAAAAAGTCACTTAGCTCACAAATTTTGTTGAAGGGAGGGAATATAGTAAATTTGACTTTTAAATATTTAAATATTTTCTTGAAAAGTTTGAAATATGGTACTTTTTTCTAATTAATTGAAAAAAGTAATAATAATTCATAGTTTACAAAGTTCTTTCAATGAATATAAGAAAATAAGTTAGTTTTCTAAATTATTAGAATTACATGTAAATAAATCAAATTTAAATACAAAATACAATAACTGTTTTTAAACAAGCTAGCTCAGCAACAAAAAAAGCTTAGAAAATAAACTTATTTAGAGAATTAAGATGCTTAGGTAATATTTGAAACTTAATTGCAATCTCATTTGTCAGATTTAGTACTGTGTCATTTATTAATTCCATTCGGTATACTTGACTTACCTTTGACTACGTATGAACTACATCTGTTGTCATAAGTACCGTTACTTTTCTTCAACGTACACCTCTTCTGTTTTTCACAACTGAAAAACGGCAAAAAATCATCATGTTTATCATTTTCAGTTTGCACAATTCGACATTCAATACATGTAAGTAATATTTAAGTTGCGGAACTACAATACGTGTAATGTATATGAATGAAATAGAAATTAAGAACATTTTGAATTTCTCTTTATGAGAAACCAATCTATATCATGATGTATAGGGATTCCATTTAAGGACGTTTGTAAAATGTAAATTTGCACTACTATTTTCATTTGAGGTAAACTACCACATTACAAACTTTGAAATCTAAAATTGGAAAAGTTAAATTACTTCAGACTTTTAATGAAAGTATCTAAAAAATTTTTAAAGAAAGTACATGTATCTAAAAATGGAATAGTTAATACTACTTACTTTGTGAGTGGTCTACAGGGCTGTAAGGTATCCCTTTTGTCGGAGTACATGTTTTTGACGATACATTTCTCACACTGGCCTAAAATAAATACATTGTATATATATTCTGTAAATGTTGCTTTCATCATTAGTAAGTGAGAGAGCAAGTTCAAGTCATGTAAAGGCGTCTTGATATGGACGGATCAATATATGTACATGTATTGACTTTTGTTTGAAGTACAAAACCTACCAAGTACAAGTACATCTAAATATACATATATGCATGATCATTGGTATCATTAGAAGGGGTGAACAGAGATGTATCCCTCTCCCCCTCCTTACATCCTCTTCTCTTTCATTCTTCCCTATGCCTTCCCTCCCTTTCATTCTGTCCATCCCCTCACTAGAGTTATCATGATGTATTTTAATTTAGAACTCTCTACAAGTGATGTACATAACTCGACCATTTCATTACTTTCTTCTTATTATTTTTTCTTTTGGAATATAGTACATTTCAATTCTTTTACCTTGGGGGAGGGAAGGGGGCTACCTAGAGCATCCTAGTGAATCACAATTCTATAATAACCTACCATAAAGGCCCTGTCCATAACCTTTATCACATTCTCTGTTTGGCACGCATGCGCGTTGGTCGTTGCCCTCGAAGTGGTATCCACGCTTACAGCTGCAGTCCGCATTGCGTATTGTACTCCCGACGTCTGCATAACGCATGTTGGCGCCCTCGCAATTCCTCCTAAAACGTTAAGTTCTAATAGTATGAATATTTATATTTACTAATTCAATTTAGTACACTTGTCCTTGCTTAAACTTCATCCACATTGCCCTAACATACCAAGAGAAAGCTTAGTGACAATGTACATTGTATACAGAAATTGCCTTGAATATAGTGACATAGATTATACTAGTATAGTCTTTATCATGAGAGAAAACAATACATACATGTAGGGGAGAAAAGATTGTTAAAGAGATACCACATTACGAGTGTGTAACGATGTGAGTGATTATCGAAAAATCTAATGAAAGTCTAGTGATCGAAAACGTATAATATCATATCGTTTTTTGTTTTTGTTTTTTTTTTGTATTTTAAAAAGTATGCTGAAAAAATCTAAGTCTTACATAAATCTGCTGATCGAAAGGACATTTCAGATAAGCAAGTCCAAAGATCGTAATGAAATCATTTGAAAACCTGATCAATCATCGTAGAGTCATGATGATCGTAGAGAAACCTTATGTTAAGTTTATTCTTGACGATCGTAGCGAAACTTGTTGAGTTTGAATTCTTGACGATCGTAGAGAAATCTGAATTCTTGATGATCGTAGAGAAACAATCTGATGTTTACATTAAATTCTTGATGATCGTAGATAGATCTGATGTGAAGTTTGAATTCTTGATGGTCGTAGAGAAATCTGATGTTAATTTTGAATTCTTGATGATCGTAGAGAAGTCTGATGTAAAGTTTGAATTCTTGATATTCGTAGAGAAATCTGATGTTAAGGTATCCGATGTACAATAGGGCATTTTTCCATGTCTGGTAAGGTACTATAAACCATATATTTTCTGAAAGGTTATAAAGCCCACTGATCAGAAACAGTAATTTTGGGGTCAGAAAAATAAAGGGGAATAACTAGTGAAGCATTTAAATTGTCTATTTTCTCTATATAACCTATACAAAATGACAAAGTTGTACAAGAGTTTTTCTCCCTTTGATTTTGAAGACCCGAGAGTCTTATATCTGTACTCAGGGCATCATTACCTTTCAGAAAATATATAGTTTATAGTACCTTACCAGGCATAAAATTTACCATACTTTACAATGGAGATGATTAAAACGCTATGTAAAATGACTCTATTGTACAACGGGTACCTTAAGTTTGAATATTTGATGATCGTAGAGAAATCTTATGTTAAGTTTGAATTCTTAATGATCGTAGAGAAATAATCTGATGTTAATATAGAATTCTTGATGATCATAGAGAAATCTTATGTTAATTTTGAATTCTTGAAGATAGCAGAGAAATCTTATGATAAGTTAAACCGTTTGAATGCTTGATGATCGTAGAGAAATGAAAGCTTGATATTTTGTGTAAATCTTATGATCTTACTTGAGTCGACATTTTTCTCCCACACTGTTCTCATCTGGCTGATAGCTCTTCCGGTCACATTGGAGACAGAAATGACCTCTTTCTCCGTCCTTTGTGGTACACGGCTCCGCTTGATGACCTGAAATTGGTACATGTATTACTCAATTTAGTTTTATGTTCTCAATTTTCACGGAAATAGTCCATACGAATAATTTTTAATTTCGTTGATATAAACTTATAAGAATTGACAAAATAAGCGATAAATGTATTATACTACAATAAAACAAAAGAAGGCTAGGAGACTGAAAAGGAAGTAGGGCCTTTATATTTTTTTCTAATATTGGTTTCTATACTTAAGTTTATTCGCTCTTTATCGTCATTTTTATTTCAACAATTCATCTTTGCATGTACTGATACTTTAAATAACAATTCTTTCTTACATTTTTTTTATTTCATTGTTTACAAGATTGAAGAAATTGTCTCTTTCTTAAGAGACATATAAATTGAACATTGAATTACAAACGATGTTCTTTTCTATGTGTATCATTGACTTTTTAAGGAGGTTGCTTACATACATCACGTGATCACAAAATTGTGTCATTCTCTGGGCCGAGGTCTCGCCCCTTAGTTTCGAATTTCTGAACCTTCAGTCCTATTATGCTTGATCACGTCTGAATTTTATATCGTTTTATTCACAAATAACATATTTAGTTTCCAAGGGAACTTTTATTTCTTTTAGATCTAAGATTACAGTTGGCCGTGCGAAAAACTGCACCGGGTACCTACAGAAATCTCTACCCGAATGCTTTCCATAAATTACGAAACCTCTCAAATTGTGATAATGTCTACTCTAACCAAAATGAATCACGCCAGTTTTGCATACAGATTTTTATGGAAATGATACCTATATAAGGCGAAATGAAAAAGTTCGGATGGCACGAAATACGAGATGCCCAAAACGTCTGACAGAAAAGTTGATTAACAATTTTATGGAGATGTCTTTTGTGAGTGGTACTGCGGATATATATACATCATACAAAATGGGTGGATAGAATTTATTTTATATCACGGCTCCTATTACCATTATAAATAATCAAAAGGGGGACACGCTATGTTAAGATGACTTTTTATCGTGTCAGTGTGTCCTAAATTTATACCCCTTTTTTTCGGAACAAATGAAAAATAAAGAACCAGTTTTTCAAGTTTGAATCTCCTGCTTTAGGTAAAATTCAGTGCATCATTTCTTCGCCAGCGATACTACTATAGAAGTAAAAAAAATGGGGGTTTCTTTTGTAATTTTGGTTCTATCGAGATTAAATTAAAGACCATAAGGTTAGACCATACAATCAAATGTCATTAACTTGAATCATTATAATTTTCATCCGTGTGTCTTCCAATATTTCGTTTGAAAAAGTGAACGAGATACTGCCATTTTAAAATATGTCTCTACAGAACATTGTTGCGTCAAAACCAATCTCTTTTTTTTAAACCTACCTCATTGCTAAAAGAAATCGAAAGTTGTAAAATGTCCCTTTCTTTTAAAGGGATTTATTATTTTAAAACATGAATACAATTTCCACACACTTGTCGGTCAAATGGGCATTCCCTAAAATTCACACTTTGGGGTCGAAAAATATTAATTAAAAATAAATGATCAGCAGATTTAATTGTTGCAAAAAAAAACCCCAACATATTCTAAGATGGATCGTATTGAATGTAAATACTTTTATACTTTTGAATTTTCATGGACTTTAAAAACTTTTTCTCCTACGGTATTTTTTCACAAAAGGATTATCGAGTTCTATTGACAATTGGGGTACAGGTTTCTTTCAACAGGCACATGCATCTATGCAACTGCAACAGGCAAATATCATGTTTACCACTCTTGCACTTTCATTTCATTGAACTTGCTAGTTTCATTTGCAAAATTGCAAATGCAACAACCAATTCAATGCAACGACAGTGAAAGCCACAAAGATTGCACAGAAACCGGACTTGGTATTAAATGTAATAATATTCTTTCTCTTGGTGATAAAAACAACCAGTAGAGCCCCCGGCCATGATTGCCGTGCTGTGTGTCACTGGAAATCAAATAATCTTGGTATATCATCGTGGCCATCTCTTGTAGCCCTTTCTATTGCCCTTTTCCCTGACAGTTGAGGGAAAACATTGCTGTTATATTCCCGGGATCGATATTCCCTATCTTTTCCAAGACGCAGAGACGACCAGAGCTCGCGCAATTCCAAGCTTAATTGGACACAAACTCTTTCCGGATTTTGTAATTTTGGGAGCTGCTCATTTCCCCGGAACAAATACAGATGAGAGCGTTCTGTTTATTTTTGCTATTGAAGAATAATGAATTTGGAAAGATGAGATCTCGCGATACTATACATCAATTAAGGAAGTTTTATTGGAGGAGAAAATAAACTTATCTAAATGCAAACTAGCAGGATCCAATTATATATACAAACAGTTGAAATCCAATTTATATCTAAAGTGGTTTCATTATATGATGGTAGTGTAATCGCTCCAGGCAACAGTAATATGACATTTATACAAAAAAAACATACATGTATGCTTCTGTATGGCTAAAAATTGTATCATGGTGTGTATTTCATCCATTTTCTGTTACATCCTTTTCCCTGACATCCTTTACTTAAAGCATTCGCAAGTTTGAGCAACTGCTGGAATAAGCTTGGTTCCGTTTTTTATGGGTTGTTTCTAAGATTTTTCGGTAGACTTCTGTAGTTTCCTTACTTTTGCTCTTGTCAACATTGTTAAGAAGAAGACGCAAAAGTTCCCCAATTCTACGCACATGTTTTCATAATTCATTTATACCTGGTAAAACTATATCAACAATTGATAGAAAGCACCGCTAATAAAGATATTTATTTTCAAGTATCCTTTTAAAGGAATAGAGGAAGATGCAATGAATTAAAAAATTGAAGGAGATTACACGAGTCTGGCATCTTTACTAGAAATATTAGTCCTAGTGCAAATTTTGGTGCAACAACACAGTGACTCCATCTTTACTAGAAACATTAGTCCTAGTGCAAATTTTTGTGAAAACAACACTCCATCTTTACTAGAAACATTAGTCCTAGTGCAAATTTTGGTGAAACAAACACTCCATCTTTACTAGAAACATTAGTCCTAGTGCAAATTTTGGTGAAAACAACACTCCATCTTTACTAGAATCATTAGTCCTAGTGCAACTTTTGGTGAAAACAACACTCTATCTTTACTAAAAACATTAGTCCTAGTGCAAATTTTGGCGAAAACAACATTCCATCTTTACTAGAAACATTAGTCCTAGTGCAAATTTTGGTGAAACCAACACTCCATCTTTACAAGAAACATTAGTCCTAGTGCAAATTTTGGTGAAGACAACACTCCATCTTTACTAGAAACATTAGTCCTAGTGCAAATTTTGGTGAAACAAACACTCCATCTTTACTAGAAACATTAGTCCTAGTGCAAATTTTGGTGAAGACAACACTCCATCTTTACTAGAAACATTAGTCCTAGAGTAGTAACAGTGCAACGGAGAGGTGAAATTTTGCTGTTTCTTCAAAACAGCAAAATATCACTTCTCCGTTGCCTTGTAACTATTACATGTAATATGATTATCTAATGAATCTTGTTCTTTGCTTTCATTTCTAGATCCTGTACTCCTGGAAGACCTTAGTATCAAAGAGAGCACCGTGTACAGATGATATCAACCGTTCTTTGTCGACAAAAATAAACCTGGTGAGCAGAAAAGCGCTCCAAGAATGACAACTCTGTATGTAATCAACAATTAACGCATTCCATCTCATTGTTAGGCGTCAGCATGATGGTAATCTATCACTGTGGGTAAATCAGATCGGACTTACAAGATGGAGGAGCTTTCTTACAAACACTTCCATTAGGAATTTTACACTTCCTTAAATTTGACGGAATGTTAGAAAAGAAGTTTCTGATTCCTGAAGCATGTTGGCATCTACCCAAAGTTCGTATATCAATATGCCCTCCATATGAAAGATGTAAATTTGACATATGGTTTCAGCAGATTTAAGACTCCGACCCTTGAATTCTCTCTTTCTCTCTCTCTCTCTCTTTTAAATGAATCTACTAAATACTCTCTCTCTCTCTCTCTCTCTCTCTCTCTCTCTCTCCGAAAGACTTCCCCTTGAATTCTCTCCATTTCCCTTGAATGATCTCTTATTTTTAAAAGACCCATCCCCCATTCTTTTTTCTCTCTCATGTGTTCCCCTGTCTATCTGTCCCCAAATATTTCACACTTACCGGCTGGACATCTTTGCGTGGACGCTGAGCATGTCCGGGAAAATTTGTTCGAATTAGCACCAAACTGAAATTATAAAAAGAAAACAATTGTCAAGATACCAGTTTAAAATACATTTCTCGATACACATCAATCATCGTATATACCAATTATCTTACCACATGCTCAAAAATATCAAATCGTCTATATCGCCTCGGTGGCATGATTGAAACTGCGCTTAGCTGGCGAGCAATGCCCCTCTTAGGGAGGGGATATACATGTATAAAACAATGGGCAAAATTCTTTATTTTTGGAACAAAATGTATTCAGACCCTATTCAGCAGAAAGTAATCTTTTCGCAAGCTAATTCCTTTCAAAAAGTGTCTAATCCTGGGTTTTTCTTTGTTAGATAAATATCTTAGTAAGTCTAAGGATGTTTGTTTATTTAAATAGCAGACTTAGGATAATGCTAGGCCAAAACAAAAATTGTTTCAGAAAACAAACAGCTATCTGCCAATTTCGTAGCTTTATTTATGAATAGTTTTGTTATATATATATACATGTAAAGTCGATATTTCAATAAGGATCAGTTCTATGTGATTGAACAGAAACAGCAATGTCATTTGAAATATTTCAAAGATGGTTTATCTTTTTCATAAAACGCTGAACCATCTTTTCTCAGAAAAAAAATCTTTCTAGAAAATATTTATAATAATATTGAATAAGCAACTTAACCGACAACAGCCCATATTGCTTTCAAAGTCATAATTTTAAAACGTACATGATTCATTCATTCATTTATTTTTCTCATAAACATAAACCATAATTTTGTTTCCTCAGTTTACGTTTAGCACGGATACAAATACATATACATGTACAATCAATTCAAGAGGTTTTATATAATACAAATGCTATCATAATACGAAAGCTCATGTGCCCTTTCATGACATTTTTGTTATAAGATATTCATGAAAAAAATAATTTATGACGGGCGGCGGAGAAGTGTACACAAGTACATATCATAACCATTACTTTGTTAAGAGGATTGGGGGGAGAGGCCGTCGTAAGAGGGGATTAGTACCCCCTTAATCACCCCGGATATGTGGTCATTATTATCAAACATGTACATACTTCTTCATTTGAGTGATCATGCCACGACGTATTAGACAATAGATCAACGAGTACACGTTCGCAGTGTTGAGGGTAGCAACTATACACATAATGGTTGAGGGTTCGAACCCAACACATCTGCTTTAAGAAGTTTACGAGTACTTCAGACAGAATACCAGAAGCCTGGAAACTATCATTCCATCGCAACATTTTTCTTTTTTTCTTTATTTTGGTGTGTTAGGGGAGGGATTCGGTGATGACACACTCGCCACCCGCAACTCCCTACAGAGAACATTTCCATGTGAACATGGTGAAGAGTGTTGAGTAAATGGAACTACAACAATGTTGCTAGTATCAAAGCATATAAGGGGGGGGGGGGGGGGGGAGTAAAGTACATTCATTATATAGAAACTAGATATACAGTGGGGAGAATTTCAAGGCTTTGAAAGCATTCTTACATTTTACCCCCGATCTCGAAGGTATATATATTCTGAATAGTGGCAGACGTCAAATAGACTTTCAACAGTTTGACATGGAACAATGGAAACATTTTAAATCTACACTATCTTTTCAATTCTTTACTCATGTAGACTTCATTTACTTCTTCTACTCGTAAATATACATAGGGGACAGACAATAGGAAAGTTCAGTCGATTTTTCCCACTACAATTAAGGCGACATGCCCTTAAAACCCCAAACAGAAAACTGTTGTCTCGTAAGAAACCAGGATCTACCGGTAATTCAATAGAAAATAACTGAATATGTATAGACTTAATGAAATTTCAATATTGACATGAGCAATATTTACTCTCAATAACCATTCAGTCATACATCGATTTTTTTTCTTCTATTGTTACCAGAGGAAGTTTGCCGTGTACTGCATTCTTTGTACGATTCATTAATAAAGAATGAATCATTCAATTATAATGATGTTAGAGCAAATATTCTCAGGTATATTAACTTTGCTTAACTCGGAGAATGTTTGGGTCGTCGACTCGAACATGTCGAATACACAAATTTAAAAAAAAGTCCAATTTCTGCTGCTACAGAACAGCCTCCTAATGAAAAAAAATTGAAAAAAAAAATGAAAAAAAAAAATAATTTGATAAAAAAAAATTAATTAAGAAATTATTTTTAAAAAGTCTTATTTTTCAGTCACAGATCTGTTAGTATTCCCATTCATTTATTCATGTTTCAATCCTTCTGTTTATTCATTTTTACATTACAGTATGTTTTTCATGCTTACAATCATATACATTCTTAATTATCCAGTATACTTAAATCATGGTTTTTTTTTCTTCTTCATTATTTCTCGCCTCAATGAAACTTTGAGGCATTTTCTAATGTAGCCCAAACAGCATTCCTGCTCTACACAAAGGGAAAATTTTCTCTGTTTTACCGACCAATTTCTAACCTCTTACGGGGATTAAAATAGTACGTGTAATCAGCAGATATTTAAGAGTAAATGTAAGATCTGTTTCAATTATTCATCGATTCTTGCACAAAGGGTGAACGCTAATTACATTATATTGAATCATTAAACAGTGCGAATTTTCTTCGCTAATAAGGTTACAGTGAAAACGTGTTTGTCGTTGTTGTAAGTAAAACCGGAAGTTACGTAAAATTACATCAATTCACTTCCGTTCAGTTTAATTAGAATGCATCTGTCGTTATTTTGAGTACAACCGGAAGCGAGTTTAAACTTTATGAATTCACTTCCGTTCAGTTCTATTTCGCTAATAAGGTTACCATGGGTAAAGAAATGTTTGTCGTTGTTAGTAAAACCGGAAAAGACACGAAATTGCATAAATTCACTTCCGGTCAGTTTTGGTCAAAGGTACAAGTTTCAATGCGAAATAAATGTTTTGGAGAATTCAGATAACGTGACTGTCTTTATATATATAATCTACAATACAACAAGACATTTACAATTGCTATTCGAACTTATCAAGACAACTGGGCATGATGTATTTTAACAAAGTAATAAAGATAATTTTCTCCTTGAATGGCTCGTTAGCAACAAAGATTGGGGTCGAGATCCCACTCGATTAAGGCTCCTAAACAAGCAATAAATATGTATGAACACGAGTTTGGAACGTTAACAAGACAGCGTGGCTCAGAAATACCATCAAAGTTAAACGAAGCAGTTTTGTGATCGATAGAAAAGAAAATTTCTCGATCATTAGAACCCCTCCCCCCCCCCTCGATGATAGAAAAATATCTCTCTCCAGACTGTCTCTTTCTTTCTCTCTCGCTTTACTTACGATTATCACAGGCTCTTTGCATAACACTTGTCCACAACTAGAAAGCGACATAGTTCTTCCAAAATCACGGAACAACAGCACATTCAACGTTCTTACGTCAAAATTTGCTACTTATTTAAACAAAATTAAGTCAAATTCTCCTCGAATGATGTGTACAAAAAATGTATTCCAATCAACAAAGCGGTGATTCAAAAAATTTCATTACATGCTTTTTGTCCTGTAAAACATGGATTTCATTCTATTTATGGTCCGCCATATATCAAAACACGCCAGTCATTATTTCAACGGTATATTATCGACACTTAGTTATCATTGTAGTCGCCAAAGTTCACCAATGGCCACATTTTCCATGTTTCAAATTTCATAACAATCGAGTCCGTATAGAGCGTTATTTACCACACAATTTTAGTCCGCGTAACAAAGTCCCATGCAGAGTCGACTCTTTATTATTGTAGAGTATGTAAGAACATTTCTTTAGTCCAACTGTTAAAATTCCTGTCAGGGTAGTTCCTCTGCAATTATATATATAATTGTATAGATTAAATACACTGAAAACCAGTAGTAGAGCCTACTCAGTTTTTCAATGACAAAAACCAATTTTCAGAGAGCACGGGCGCACAAAGTTAGTCATAATTTTATGAAATGAATATGGACGCAAAACCCAACATCCGATCGCAGACTGACAGCATGAATTGTATGATCTTATCTGAATCTGCATGGGGATCATATATAATTATTTTCTCCATGTCATACAGCGATAATCAAAGCTTTGATATAAATATCACTAAATGTATCGTATCACTCAATCATGGAATTCGAATATGTACATTTTATGACATTATACAATAATATCGAATTGAAATCGACACTTTTTCTTCAAAACCCAGCGAAGTTAGAAAACGCGGCAAATTTCTCCCAACAGACGATCCATTCCTTTGCAGACGATACGTCTTGAGCGATTAAAACAAACGTTAAGGTAATCTCGGATGATATCTGTTAATGAAATCACTTGGGAATGTTTCAAAGATTTTCAGAACCTTGTCTACATATGCACCATGTTTCTGCCTTTCGGGTTTCTTTAATTACCAATTAGTATTGCGTATGTTTTATACCACGATTACAGTACGAAGCAAGATAAAAGGAAAGAAGTTAATATCCTTCTTTCCCTCCAGATAACAAATCTTCTCATCAGAGGAAAACAGTGAGGCATCATCAAGTCAAATCTAATTCCTCAGCGGGAAAAGTTAATAACACTCGATGATGTAACTTCCGGTCCAGTGAATTCAGTAGCACAATGTCAAACTCGATTCCGAACAAGCGAAAAGAAAAGAAAACTCTAGTACGAATTCAATTTGGAACCGATCGAACGTAAAACAAAATGGTTCAACCAAACAGCTTGAATATTGTCGATACACCAGGGTCTGTGGAAACAGCGGATTCTGACGAAGGCTATTTCATTCTGCCGATGGTAAGAAATGTTTCCAGCACGATATAGATATGAATTTACAGTGGCAAACAACAAAAATCGATATGAACAACTCTTTAATTAACGTCTAATTCCGCTAGAAGGTCTGGTGAATGCAAGTGAGAGCTTAAATTAATCTAAGATTTCAGCTGAGAACACGAGATGAATTTCATAAGATGGTTGGGAATCGATTAAATTAACACCCTGACGGTCTCCAAGGATGTCAATACCAGGAGCTATACTTGTATGCAAATGTCACAAACCGTAAAATGGCAAATTTGGCCCTTTAAAAGTCAATATTATCCATTTTTTCACCATTCGTTTCCGTTCTGTCGTATCTCAGGCTATATCAGAAAAATTATAGGTTTATTTCTTTTTTTATTCAGTTTGCTTGCTTGATCGAATAGAAAAAGATCTCTCAAGTTGACAAAGATCAAGGAATGAATTGTATCGATGTCAAAACGACTTTCAGTTTACTTTTCGTCTGAAATTTCAAATGTATTTAAACATTCAGAAAGAAAATCTTTTCTAAAGCTTTCTAATTTCTCTTTGTGAATGCTTATCTATGTGCATGATTACACATCAAAAGCCTAAGACTTGCATGTACTATCTACGCCATTCCCTGAAAAATGTCCTGGATTCGCCTTTTGTAAGAATTCTTGTAGAGAACAGAACCGATATTCAATACACAAGAATAAGAGCAAACTGTTCGAGCACTGCAACATGTGTTTAGTTCTCATCGTCTGAGATTGTTCAATACCAAGGAGGGGACCTCAAAGAAAAGAAATATATTGTCGCAAGATGAAAAGAAAATTATTGATCCCCATTTCATAACGACAAATTAAAAGCGAAATGAAATATGCTACATTTTCTCGGGAAATTATCGATTCTTAGAAATTTGATCGCAAAAAAGACACGGGCAATTCATCATCAAACTTTGTTTGTTTCTAATCAAAGGAATGAAAATATATGATGTGAAATACTGGTGTAACGACTTTAGAAAATGAAAGATTTTTTTTATAAAGCTATATGTAATTTGTTCAAATTCTGAAGAAAATTTATACTGGCTTTGAAAAGAAATTGAAAAAAAAATCATAATAATGAGACGAACGTTGCATACTGTAGAAAATAAAATGCACGAAAATTAATTCAATGCTTTTTTTCTATCTTCATTCTTTAAAGTCTTATTTTCATGAATTCAAAAGATTAAGGAAGGATCTAGCATGCATATACATTAACATATAAGATTTTTTATTGGACAAATTTCGTAACCATAGTTACATCCGCAAACAATCGAAGAATCGTGAATCTTGTACATAAATTCAACAGCCAAGTACATGTAGATTGATATAACTTCTAACTAAAATTATCTTAAATTAACACTAAAGGATCGTTGAACCTGTCTTATACAAAGCTCACATCGTGGCCGTAAGCATCAATCATGACCAATAAGCGTAATATTGGCATGCCAGCCTTCGTCTATGGGTTTTTCAGTACTGTCAAGGGATTGGAAAAGAACGAGATCGATACACTTAGTAATTGCAATCAGACGGGAAGGCACCTGAGCCCGAATTCAAAATATCATAAGCACATCCTTTTCTAATTTTGATGAAAAACCTCTATAAATCAAATTAAGATTGTACCCAGATCGCACGAACATGATGAGATGGAAATTCCAGATTCTTACTATAACCTTTATATGACCAAAATTAACTGCAGGTTCATGCTTTACTGGAGAGATGCTACTTATGATCTATAATCTGACTTGGAAGTTTCCGCTAAAAGAAGAGCAAATAACCAGCAGGAAAATACAAAGTCATATAAACAAAGTATAACACTTTAGAATGACCAATACTTAGCATACAACACTCCTCTACAAGTAACTTGTAAATCAAAGTTTCATAAAGTTGTCCGAACTTTCGGCACATACACATGTCGTAGAAATAAACAATGCATCTACAACTAAAATACATGTACGTATAGATTAAATTCTTGCTCTCTTTCAAAAATGTTATGAAACTGGATGTACATATTACATGAAAATTAAAAATCTAAATCTTGTGCGCCCTCGGATACAATTTACACATGTACGGGATACACCCGGTGTATGTTTCCTAAGTTTAAAATAGAATCACAGTGCATTACTTCATATTTACTTACATTATTTCAAATACACATAGACAAAATGCTAATGAATGAGAAATTAATCGTAGTATTAAAATATACATACCGGTTTTGATTGGTCAGGGTTTTTACAACGGATATTTGAGCAACCAGCACCGAGCATTGTTCACCTTAAATAAAGCGCTCTTAGGATCTACATTCCTAGTCATTTGAGTGTTTGCTATACTGATAATATCTCATCACACACATAAACATCTGCAACCAGAGACTGAAGTCTACGGAAGGATATCGATTTACAAGATGGCGACCGCGAAAGTTGCAGAATATAATAGAATCCCCTCGCATTAATTTTAATGAACTTGATATCAAAGATTTCTTTTATACCGTAATAGGACACCATATGTCAAAACTTCTTGATTTATATCCTCGCCGTCCGAAATCATCAGCATCTCATGACGAATAAATTTCCCTCCTCCTTTTTTGAAGAGTTACACTACACTCTTCCCCTGATTAGTCAGTTTTGTCGTTTGGGAATAAAGCAAGTCACGCTTCATAAAACGACCCGTTACTTACATTGTATGCCCCAAAATCTTCAAGAGGCACTCTGGTCGGACAACGAGGCTCAGTAAAGAACGGAAATGTATAGTTGTAAATCGGTCATAGGGAGGATATTAAATACATTAGTATTTTTCATTGTGCGTTGTGATAATTTTAAGATTTATCTAAGTTGAAATATTGGCTTTTATTACCGTGTAAAACACGCAAATGGATCTTTTTCTCGTAAGGCTTAAAGCTTTTCAGCGCGATAAAAATCAGGTAAATGAAATTAAACCAAATAATGAAAGTCGCTGCAAATGCTTCATAAAAGTTTAGGGGAATTTTTGTCTTTGCTTTTTATGCGATTTTAAGGCTTTTCGCATTTGCTTGATATACCGATGAAACTTTTATTTCAAATGATCTCGCGTGCAAATGAACTTTAAAGGAGAATTTGTGTCCTGGGGTGAATAAAAGTGCAATTAACATGAGAGCCTTTTGTCGTGGTTAAAATACGATAATGATACCATGCTAATTTTGGTGCTCTATTTCAATTCTTCTGTACTTCAGCTTTAATTTTTTTTTCTATCGAATCTATATACACTTATGTACTTTAACTCAGAAAGACCTTTACTTTATTTGCGATAAAGGGAGAATAGAATTTATTTTGGTACTTTATTTCAGTTGTTCTCTATTTCAAGCTGGTGTTTCCTTTTCTTTATCATTATATATTTATTTATTTATTTATTTATTTATTCATTCATTTATTTATACTTTTTGAGGGAGGGGGGGTAGTCGAACCTTTAAATGCCTTAGTAAACTTTTATTTGCGATGAAAAGTGGAATTGAAATAATACTATAAACCTTCTATTTCTCAAGGAGTGCTAAGAAAAATTTGGAATCAAAGCAAGTTTCACATATGACACATACTGCTGGGGAGCTTCAATTGTTTCTTTTTTGATGATTTATTGTTCAACAGATCAGTTTGAGGGGAAAATGTTTAGTTGATATTTCATTGCCGTCAGCGCGCTATTAAAAAAATCTTGTTCTTTGTAAAAATGAATTCACATCAGCTGTTACATCGCCGTAACAGCCATTTATTAAAGTGGAAAATAAGAGTTCTAATGGAAAACAACAAATGTTGAAAGTAAATTGTAATTAAAGCGCACTTGCTAGAAACTGAACTGAAATCATTCAAACTGAGAGATGGCATTTTCAATTACGAATATACATGTATTGTATTATAAAATCAACGCTGAAATGCTTTCTGGAATTATATTGTGTCAGACGTTCTATTGACCTTGTTGTAAATCTCAACCCCCTCCCCTTTACCGTTTTTTTTTTCTTTTCTTTTGTTTTGTTCTTTTTATTTTAAATCAGTAAAAATAAATTATCCTTTCTTCATGTTAGTTTGCCGTATGCCGCATAACCTTAACAATAATTTTAAAACATCCAAAAATTTGCAGAAGAAACACATATCGGAACAGATAAGTCAAAGAAAAGTTTCGTTTCGTGAATAGCATTTTAAAGGCATTTATAGAAATTGTATCCATACTTATTCACTGTTAAAGTTATGAATATTGCACAAGGGTGAGGTATCATCGCTTGGTATTTCCCTTTCTTCTATAGGTTTTTAATATAGACATAAAGAAGAAAGGGTTTGTATTGAGGAAAGGGGTTTGTGACCAAGCGATGATACCTCACCCCTGTGGAATATTGTGAAAATAACGAGATAGTTAAAGAATTGCTGTATGTCAAAATTCCGTCCATACTGATGGATCTTCGACCTTCTCATTTACATTCAGACTTATTTGACTTATTGTATACTTGGTTTAATTGACATTGTGATTCTTGGAAAGACAATATTTGATTTCTGCTGTGATATATTCATCTATGATAATCAGGCGGATCTTTTTGGAGCTCTCATTGCATTCAAGTGCGAAAGAATCGATAATAATTCAATATAGCATAGCGCCGTTATCTGGAAATCAGTAACGATTTTTCTATTCTACGTGACACTAATCGTGGCGTTATGGATGCAGTTCTCCGAGATAGGATATCAATTGTTCTTGATGGAATAATGAAGGCCAAACATGCGAGTTTCCTCAGGCTAAATTCATCATGAGCGACCCTGCTCTTGAAATCCAGCTTACCACCGTGTAAATTTGACGTACGAAGAAAGATAACTCTAGCTTTCTTGACTTCAGAGCACAACTACGAACTATAACTCTTTTCATCTCTTTTGCTTAATAATAATTATTTTTTTCGTAATTTGTATTTTGCTAGTTTTACGAAAGGTTGAATTCTTTTTCTTTAAACAAAACGATATTTGCATGTCTTCTAATTCGAATAGCAGCCATGAGAAATGTTAAAAATCACTCCAAGGAATGCATGTGTCGCCTGCGAAACATAGCGACACTCTGAAATCACTTTTATAGGGTATGACATCCAAGTGTGACAGACAGACGGACGGACAGACAGACAGACAGACTGACGGACAACGGACAAAGCGATCCCTAAGTGTCGCTATAATTCGCAGGCGACACAAAAATGTCAGTGGTTGATGACAACTTTATGATTCATTCAAAAGGGATTTGAACACAGTGAAAATATTAAATAAAGAATGCATAATACCGTACTGTGGTTACAAACCCGACAAATTCATTGTTTAAGGAAACAAATGTTTTCTATTATGACCGTAAATCTTATGTACTTACCTCTTCACAGAACTTATACTTCTTGTGATTTTCTGAATTACAAAGAGTTGCTAAAGCCATGCTGATCTTTAATATATATCCTTTCACTTCAATAATCCAAAACTATCATATAATCATAATTTTGAACTTTTTGTCCAAATATAGGTCCATCTATATTTTTCGTAATGTTCAAAACATCAAAATGTACGAAATAAACTTCCACCGAACTGACTTGACGGACATTACACTCTCCCCTTTAATGTCTCAATAATCCTACTTTTAGACAAAACACGAAGTTTTTTAAATGAATGGAACAAACAATGACATCACATCCTTTGTAGGAAGGGAAGTACATGTAATGATATATCCTCTCAAATCTCTTATAATAACATATAAACAGGTAACAGACTTAAAACGAACCAAAATCCTGTCTGTGTTAAGATTTATAAGCACCGCTAGACACTCACAAGATTGTGAAGTTAGTGGCGAACAAGATCCACTCTTTGTAGTATCCTAAAAATCTGAAGTAAGTTAACCAACAAAAAGACAAGGCGCTGGAGAATATAAAATTCGGTCTTTGCTTAACTTTCAAGGTATACGCTAGCTTGAATCCAACACAAACTTTGACGACAAAATGCACCTTTTTGTTATATTTTTTGTGCTTAATAGTCGAATTCACATCCGCTATTCAAAGGTGTACACCGCGCGATCTTTCACAAACCCTACTCCACGATAAAATTCTTTTAAAAAGCCTTGATTTTGTAAAATATGGAAAAATCTTCAACACAAATCGCCCATTTTAAGTCAACAATACCCAACAAAGGACAAAAGCCGAGACACGCAACGATTCAAATCCGCGTCCCTCAAAATGGGGGTAATATCCCAGTTTTAACTTCCGTCTGTTTGAATTTTTCAGAAAAAGCAACGAAATACGAGCGACCTCGATTTAATTGTGTACTGCTGTTGCCTTTGATATTTTGAACTTTTTATGGAATGTAAAATCAATTCTTAATGTTTGTTAATTCAAGTTTGGAGCATGGATAAAAGAACATATGTTTCCATTTCTATTACAAAGCCTTTATTTACTTTTGTAGATAATTACAAAATTTGGGAACGGTTTATAACTCTAATTATTGTTTGTTCCCATTTTATTTAGGAGGGAAAAATCAATTGATATAAGTCATACTCAAAATGGATATACATGTATATATATACGTGTAAATTTTACTATATTTTTACCGGTGATGGACGAACGTTTCACTTACGATAAAAACAAACTTTACATGTATCAAATGTGAGAATTTTTTTTTTATTTCAACTTTTTAATAACACAGAAAGATTTTTTTCCCCAAATACTACCGTTAATACTGAAAAAAAAAACATGTGCGTATATGGTTTCGGTGAAACAACTTATATTCTAATTCGATCTAGTCATCGCATCAAATATTCATGTACAACATATATATTATGTAAACATGCCTTCACGTGTACAAATGCATCACAAAAATAGATAAGAGGTATCTTGGTATAACTCATTATATACATATTTATCAAAGTTACAAAACATTTCCAACTGTGACCCCCTGGGACCCCCTATGGATACCTTAAACATTTTCCGCTTCACTTATTCCATCAATCGGTTACTTGAGAAACGGTCTATTGTTCGACCCGACACGACTAGATGTTTTATGATTAGAGCTTTCGAAAGGTTGTCCTCGATATCAAGGACAAAATGGGGTGCAAATATGCATTTAAGACATATTAGATCTAACTGACAATCAAATATTTCAAAAGAACGTTGCTCGGAAACGAAAATATAACTGCGAGGTTGATTCAATATACATGTTTATTGATAAAATGTCAAGAAATTTGGCAAAAATGTCAAATTTTAAAGCGTTGTTCCATGGTGTTATTGTATTTCATTTTTGGTATAGTTTTTTCCCTTGATGATGTCATACCTCCAAGTTAAACGCCATATTAGATTAAAGCTCTCGAACTTAATCCATTTCTACCATACAAAACGTTGACATAAAAATTATACATACATTTTCAGAAGAGATTTCATATTTAACCTTATTCTTTGAAAAAAGTATTTTTTTTTTATAATTCTTGTAATTCTCACGAAGACATTGATGCATACTACATGTACGTATAAATAAGAGTGACTACTACATATCACTTCCTTTTTTATTGAAAACTACTAATAACTTGTTTCTTCTTTTTCTCCGATAAAACTAACGAAATTATAGGTTCAAAATAACTTTGTACGTGCGTGTTTTGTCACACGAGAAAATTTCAGTATCCCATAGAAATTAGTTCGGAAAAAGTCCCATACAGACAGATAAATCCAAGGATATTTCATCACGTTGTCGACGATGTCCATTATGGCGTCGTGTTGTCAGGCGGTTGTAGATTTCATCAATCGTCCATCATCAATCCGTACTGTACCTACTAACCTAGTCACTCTTTGAAATTGTTGTGTGAAAAATGTATTTAAAGATATCATATATGCTATATAAAATGCCAGTTGAAGATTTGTTCAAATGCGATGAAGTGTGGAGCCCCCCCCCCCCCCCCCCTTTCCTTGTCTGTCCCTTGTGTTCATAGTCAAAATTGCATTTTATATGCAAGTTGCAGATACATTATACAAAACCTTCTCCGTTTCTTTGGGTAAGAACCCTCCACTTCTTTTTCTAAGAAAATTTCATATTCGCTAGAACCATTTCTTGTAAAATGAATATTTCGTACATGTAGACGGTTCAAACCGACTCATGAATAGTACCATAAATATCAGTATGACAGAAAATGAGCCAGGGTTGTGGAAGATCAAAGAAAATATGGAAGTTAGAGATAATTTGTGGTGTTTTGTTTTAAAATCAATACACTTTATAAATAATATATATCATACCGGTATATTGATGTTTCTATACGTATCATGGATTGTAAAGTCTATAACTTTACTGTGCTGAGCTACATGTACGCGCATGTACTCAGTGAATAAAATTCAATTAAAGTCCGAAGTGGTCCGATCGGGATGAGGAGGGGGGCTACAGTGTATACGTATCGGTAAGTATATATAAAACAGATCAAAAATATTTTATAATTCCCAGAAAGAAAGTTCAGTTTCTCCCTACTAGTATATATTATATCTATATTATCTAAGAAAACATCTTAATTTAGGTATTTCAATGACTGTCCTTGGATGAGATCATTTCCTTGTATACATTATTACATATGAATTTGAAAAGCTTTAAAACAATCAAATTTCTGTACAATTTATACTTATACATGAATGACATGTATCATCCATCGTTGAGTGGTTTCTCCCTTGACCTCCACGATCGCCTTACATTCGGTCATTTTATGACCCACGGTCACTTATTTAACCCAACACTTATATATATGACCGATTTATATCTTGTCCATTTGTACATTCATGTAAGACAAACTAAATTACAAGGTGTTACAAATAGTATATGAACATGTACATCTTTAATACACTCACCTTATCCAGCTCTCCTGTTAAACTCATTTTTCCTCCTTTTTCAAAAAGCAGGTAAAAAACCTTTGTCGTTTCAAGCAACAAATCACAGAGTTGTCTTTGTTGTACACAAGCTCAGGTTTTTTTTTCTGAATTATTCGTTTTTATAGCACAATGAACCTTTGGTTTTTAAACTTTTAACACATAAACTGTAGCTACACTGAGTTATTTGAGATTTGTAGAAAAATCCGCACTCTTTAGCGTCGTCATACAGGTGTGTTTTGATTTTATTTTTTCCAACCTTTTCTGTTAAAAATTTTCTTTTAAATTCTGAACAAAGGAATAAAAAATGATCGACGACAGAAAAATCTCTTAAATGGCTTTATCGGATACCTTATCCATACACTATGGTAACGCAATCACGTAATTTACAAAGAAAAAATCCGTTATTTTCGCTTTATCTTGACAAATAACTAAGAATTCATTCACACGCACAGTTTTTCCATTACAGGCTCTCTAAAAGGAGGATGAGACAAAATACTTATGGGTCCAGGAAAAAATCCATCGTCGGTGAAAGCGATCAAATTAAGTAATGTTGCAGTATAAATAATTGATCAGGGAAAATTTCCGCACGATACCCCTGGCAGGATGACTTAAAACAGTGTGTAATATCCAGGTCGGATGCGACGCGGATTGGAGCTCTATAGCTTTTCCAACTGTCAACGATGGCTTTATGCAATCACTCACACATGAAATATGTTGTTCTATGCGTCAATCAGAGACAATTCTTGCAAGAAAATTCGTTAATACAACATTCCCCCTGAATGGAACAAAGCTGGAACTCTGTGTTCAACATAGAAATTCAGACGGTTCGCACTGAACGAAGCGGCACTATCTAAAGTTCCGTCAGTTTCTTTAAAACAGATAAGAAATTTCTGTTTTAGTTTGATTTATCGCATCATTTTTGTCTTAAATTCTTAACTACCTCCAACTTTTATCTAAATTCTACGGATTCAAAAACTTCACAGCAAGTTTCCTCTCTGAAGCATCACCACGGTGCTAATCAATCAAACGTCTTGACGACTAAGATGCGAAAATTCACTGCGGAGATCCCCCTACCGGCAATCTCGATGTGTCTTCCAGATAAGCGATTAGGATACAGAAAAAAGTAATTCAACACAAAAAATACCTCAAACGTTCTCACTACAAGCAGCTGACACGCGCATACTACAGCGTTATGTCAGGCATCTGCCGTATTAATGAGCTATCAAATAAACAATGGTATTTTCACAACACAAAAAGTCAATGCAGTGAACTGTAGCGACGCGCGGGGTCTCAGGTACTTCAGTATCCACCCCTCACCGAGTCAATACGTAATTTTAACGACTCTCTAACACTTACGTCAATAGCCAGACAGTGTTTATGTTGTCGGCCTTGTTCGACGTTCCGTTATCCAAGATGTACATCAGATTATTACCTTACACCCTGAGGTCAGAGATGATCTGATGTGATAAAGAGCTGGTCAGGCCGTGGTTATGAGTAATATTCTATTTAGCTTCCTATTTGATGTTTTCCTAAATTTTCCTTCGTCACATTTCAATAAATAGACGCATCCTCTGTCCATGGGAAAATTGACCACGGTAGAACATATGTTACCAGCTTCCTTTGAAGAACATTGATTAAAAAGAAGAAGGTTCTATAACCCGTTAGCTAATGACGCCTTGCTTCAAACATAGGTATACATCTTAATGTGGCAAAGCAATCAATAAATGGATAGGTAGAGAAAGCTGGGGAAATTGGATTTCTCTTGATCATTAAATACGATACTGTATCGGAGACAATGGCATTATTTTACCTGCAGCAAGATTAAATGAATCTTGAAATTATTTCCGAGGTATGCGTTTGATTGGAATTGTTATGAAGTTTGTGTAGGATGAACAAATAAGAAAAAGATAGAGTAGGTGATATTGACATGTAGGGAGAAGATAGTATGATACATACAGACGGAATCAAAGAAAGAGGGGGTGTGAGAGATAGAGAGACAGAAGGAGAATGACACGTACAGGAAGGAATGGAATATTGAATAAGTGGTACATTTGTAAACATAAGAAGGGGGATGACCGCTGACAGACAGACGGAGACACAGACAGAAACTGGCATACCATCTTCACATTCGTTGGCAGGATTATATTCAAAGAATAAAATGCAGAACAAGAACACCATCATTTGCATATTTCTATAACTTTTTCATGGGAAGGTCAAGTCCACAATTTTAAGAAAATAGTTATAAATCATGATAAAATGAGCTTTTTTCCGAAAATAAACGAAAAGGTGTTGGTGTTGGTAGGGAGGGAGGGGGTGTGACAACCCCCATCCACGATCGCAGATACTCATACGTTGCTTTGCATGGGAACAATTGAGTTCTATTTCCTACATACATGAAACTTCCCAGAAAAGAACTTCTTTATACAACGAATCTAAATGATACAAAATATCAACAAACTCATGTGGTATGTACCAGAAACAAAAATCACTATCGTTTCGTCAAATCTGAGTCAGTTTACAGTTTCAACATTTACCGTATAGAGGAAAACGTCCAATTATACCGACTCCCTCATCCGTAGAAATACCTAACCGTGTAAAGTGATTACATCTAAATATTTCCGACATGAAACAAACCCATTTACTGTGGATTTCCCCCTCAAATTTCCTTTGCTTGTCAATTAGGCCCCTATTTGTAACAGCAGAACCCAGAGGGAAAATAAACTTTTAGCGAAATTAAAAGAAAACTTTAAAAGGGCGATAAATCGAAGAATTTATGATTCAAAGTTCATTAAGTTTCTCGCTCTGTATAGTTTACTATATCGTGAAACTCCAATGAATGAAGTTAAAGTTGCTCATATGAAAATAATCGCGAATGCATCAAGGTAAGTATATGAAATCTGAAGAGATGTTAAATAAAATAGCATCGAAAGTAATGTAATGACTCTGTGGTTCATTTATTTGCGGACGTCAACGTAAACACTGATACAGCGATTATCGCGGACGTGAAAGGAAACCCTTTGGATGTAGCTTACAATAAGCATCCATCAAGATAATCTCTCGATATATTAATGCAAAATGTACATGTAGCAGCATACACTGACGGCTTTCTTAATGAAGCAAATAATTTATGTTTGGAAACTCTACAAGGATTTTTCCTATAATATCCGCTATATCATTCTAATATCATAAACAACAAACGCGTCGCTTATGCAGTTCCTTGATAACTCGAGGAGCAGCTTGACGTTGGGAGATTGCGTTGTAAAGATAGGTAGATCAACAGATTGACTGAGCGATGTTGCAGTGCAGTACTTATCTATTTCTTTGATGACAGATTGCAAAGTAAAAACGTTTTGTTGTTTGTTATATTACAGAACTAGATTACCGTGACACGTGCTCTCTCTCTCTCTCTCTCTCTCAGAAGAAGAAGAAGAAGAAGAAGAAGAATACGATCTAACGATCGGATTTAGACATTTTCCGGGGTACCACAGCCGCCAAGTGGGGGGGGGGGGAGTTCTAGCATTTGATTAAGAATAAATAGGCAAATACAGGGAAATCAGCATTTTTAGCAATTCAAGAGAAGGGGTCTTTGAAAACCCCCTCTCCATCTCCTCTAGTTTCGCGCTTAAATCTGATTATCTTAAACCAAGAGTAAAAAGCAAACGCGATTCTAGCATCTCATCAAAACTCATTTTATTGTCCCCGTGACAATTTCTCTTATTTCAATCTGTTCGTGTAAAACACTGAAAATGTCGAACATTAAATCTTCATTTGAGAAGATTCACAAGCCCTGGTGTCGCGTATAATATGTCCTCTTGAGAAACCATTAATGTTGGGAGATACTAAGGCTAAATCCCAAATTCAATTAGAGCACGAAGACAGGCGCATGAAGATGACAGATGAGACCGCATTACTTCTCTTGCCGGATTTATCGATCCGCGCTTCAGATGCGAATTTTCAAGACAGATCAATTTCCGGTCTACTGAAGGAGTGTAATTGATCTTTATCTTGGTTATATATAAAGAAAAGGAAAAGCTATCATGTGCTAATTGGAAGTTTGATCAGTTTGCACCCAGAAAATAAAGAAACCATGACATGTATGAATACAAAGCGTTTTTGGTGATCTCCTCTGATCGATAGGGCTCCTGATTCCAGATATATACTTATATCAACTTGCGATTTGTTTGAGTCTTATCTATGAATAATTCAATACAAAATCGAAAGAGCTCCTATAAGACAAAAGGAGGGATCAAACCAATTTGCAATACACATAGTAATCGTGTAGTTGCCCGGATTATGTGCACACTACCACTGCAATAGACCGAGGTCTCCAAATGCACACAGTTGTTATAAATATGAATAAGTATAAACCCTTGTCGATGTATGTTAACATTATATACGAGCCAGACTTAAAACGAAGGAGCCCTAACTAGGTAACACAGAAACACTAAAAATGAATATCAATAGCTACAAGCACATAGAAAAAAAATTATGAAGATAACCTTGTCATGAAATTTTTTATACATGTGTATGCAAAGACCTATCCGAACATTCTTTCTATATCAAAGTGACCCAAATACATTGCTTTATCAGGCAGACGGACGGACGGAAGGACAACGTGCAATGCAGCCTATATACATGGACATAACATAGTGTACGTAAAGCATTTCTGTCAATTTTCAATCAACATACATAAATTACGACGTAATCGGTTTTCAGATACTTTCAAATATAAATGCAGATTTAGTGTCTACAAGTAATATAAGAATCCAGGTTGTTTAAAAGCTTGATGTTTATCAGAAAATAAATGAACAAAATGTTTGATAAAATGATAGACAGAAGAATCAACATCGCTAAAGGGGACTTCCGACACAGCCAATGAGAAAAACATTTTGCAGGGAAGTGCCATTTCACTTTACTCATTATTTTTTCTCTTGGTGTGATTTTATTTCATAAAATTATGCTTCGCGTTTCTTTTGCAAAAAAAAGTTTCTCCAATACACAATATCATATTAAAAGCTTGAAAGAACACCTGTTCCTCTAATACAAAAAGAAAAATACATGTAGTAATGAAACAGAAAACAGCTTTGATCTCTCTCGACAAAAGCAATCACAATTTAATCTGGTTCGACTGCGAAAATATCAAAGTCCTCGTCTTTCCTCCATAAATGTTTAGACGGTTTCTATCTATTCGAAAATTGGATTCTCCTCAAATTTCTATGGCTTGTATCAAATACGTAACTAAGTTTTCACTGATGTTGCTAGGAGATAGTCGGGAAAATTCAATCATTCGCCAGTTTAATTGTCTCCAAACACGATTTCAATACAAAGTGAAAACAAGCTTTGTTAAAGCAGCAACTTGCCTTGGGTTCTAACGAGACTTGTTCCCGTAAAATTGATTTGTTTATCCTTTGGGGTTACAGCGAAATTGTTTTAAAAAAGTGGAAGAAGATGAATCTTATTCAGATACGTTTTTACAGTATATAGACACGGGAACTGTAACGTATACTTTACACTTTTTTCAAACGTAACTGATCTCAAAAGATTAATAGATTAAATGATATTTTCGTTTTGATATTGCAGCCGACCTTCCTCCAGTGCCTGACACGAACGGGAAAAAATTAAAGGGGGGGGGGTTGCATTCTACCGGGGTGGTGCAGCCTATGATTTCAAGAAATGAATGTACGTAAACCTTGAAAATCAGCATTTTTTGAGAAATTCAGGGGAATGGGATGCTGATCACCTATCCCCCTTTATACCTGCGCTTGTCTTATCAACCAACCCTTTTCTGTAAGAGACTAGTATAGCGCATAGGCGGAGACATCGCACGGGTATGCGTATGCGCTACTAAATTTTTTTAGAGGCACATACGAATTACCAGGCGATTTTTTGGCCTGCGGTACAACATAAACAGTTGACCGTATCCTCTAAATAATTTTACCAAGAGATTAGCAAATATTATACCAATGCTTAAACAGTTGTCAATTTGGTGTCAAGAAATTAAAGATTTTTCTCACATTATAATTTCCGTTACGAAATCTGCTGAGAAAACATCTCCGTCATGATTTACTCAAGGTCTACGTTATTTCCCTAAGGTGATATCCGTTACGTAAGAATAAACAAGTTAGTTTGCTTGTTTGTTTACAGTTTGTATAAGTAATCTCTGTGACATTATCTGTGAGAGAATCTAACGATATCGGACTACAAGTGACGTATTTCCATGAGAATCACATGTAGATACATAACTTGACCCCAAAATGTTACGGATCTTGCATGCTTTTAAACCACGTACGATTGGGCTAGCGCGCTCACTTCTGTGGTCGTGAAATTGAATCCTAGTCCTTGTGACAGTGTGAGAGCATGAGGTGGACGCCCATCCGGTCTCAGGCGGGTATTTCCCCACCCAAAGACCCCCTTACATTATTATTTACATAACTCGTTTGTTAAAGGTTGAAAAATAAAATTTAATCACTTAATTGTCTTGCATGTCATATATAGATAAATGGATATTCTTATAAAACATTATTCTTGATGCATTTATCCAACTCTAATTTTTTTTTTTGGAAAAAAGTGTTCAAGTGACGCTCTTTATCTATTACTATCTCAGAGCTAATGAGCAAGTTAATAATCTCGCTATATGATATATTATGAGGTAGATGAAATAAAATAAATAAGAACATTTTGAAAACATGAATAAATTTTGTAAATTTGGTTAATTAATTCCTTCCATTTTCATATTAAATTATTCAAGTTTAATTCATTTTCATTTTCGATTATTTCAGGTTAAATAATTTTATTTTCGATTATTTTCCTTCAAGAAAATATAAAATTACTGCTGCAACTCATTATACAAGCGTTACACTTACCGTTGAGAACCCCATTTGCCGACCCCTTTCCTCTTATTTAAACCTCACAAATCTTTCAAGTCAGCTTTTATTGCGAATTCCTTATACAAAATACAACTTCCATAAAGATCCTGCATACAATGGTCGCCTAGGAAAAACTTCATAAATGCATTCCTCTTTCTTATCAAATAGTCATTTATCTCACAAAACGTTATATCCGCATGTCGACCTATTGAAACCAACTTGTAGCGTCACAGCGTGGGTCCAGGAGAGATTTAGGGGTACAAAGGTACCCTATATTTTCTCGATAACAAGGGGCGTACTCAGGGTTCGATACTATGACCTTTGATATTTGTTCTACCATCAAAGTAGCGTTATATATGACAACATCATAAATCGAACCTTAAGTCCGTCCGCTTCTTGAATTTCAAAATCCCAGTTGTAATACATCCAATTTAAACATGAGGTACAAAAATGTAATATTTTAAAACATCTTTGATTACACCTTTATAGTTCCTTAAAGACAGTGAAAGAAATCGCTTTTACAAATAATCTAAATTTGATCTGCATGTCAAATCTTTTAAAATGGAATAATCTTCCAACAGAAAGAGAAAAGATGGTGTCCATTTAAACTTTTACACCTTACATACTTAAGATTGCTAATTTACTTGTCGAAACGGTGAATAATTCTTTATTGTGTCCTAACAACAGATTGTATTATGTTGTTTGCAAAGATATTTTCTCTCGTGAGCCAAGGTAAAGTAAGACAATTTTATCAGCGACCGGAACAATTCTGTTGGTTCAAACTTTGTTTATTTTTTGAAAGGGAAAACACTTAGGTCAGTTCAAGGGGACGAGAAGTTTTAAACTGGTAACAATATCCCTAGAGTGGACACGATATTGACACTTTCTCACAGTGTAAATCTACTTCAAATCTAACTAAATCGCGTCAAAGCTCCAGCGACGCATTGTTCTTAATACATTGTGTCTTTGTCCCGAGTGTGTCAAGATTCAAAGTGAATATTTCTATGTTATTCACCATTAAGGTGTCAGAATAGAATACTAGTATGTTGATTGGGATTATATGCTCTTAAAATGTGCATAAATGTGCAAAGTAAACAATTGAAGTAGTAAAAATGTGCTATGATAAGGTTATAAATTTTGTTAAGTACCTTTAACAATGGGACAAACAGGTCAAATCGAAACAAAATTCATTTTACTAGTTCCTAGTATTTATCAGTTTCTTTATCGTCGAATGGGGTATCCTTACACATTTTATTCTACTGCAAATCCTTGCAAGAAGAGTTCTATTCTTTCTTTCTTTCTTTCTTCCTTCTTTAATGCATTCTACCCTTTCAAATGTTTTTTTCTGTTGCAAATCTTCGACAGGCGAGAAGCGTTTTTGTCTCGTTTGTTTTACATGGCACTCTGGCTTTGTTCAATCTCGTATATAGTAGGGATTTCAGTCACGTGATCTTTCAAGCTGACAAATTGATCTATCGGTAACCGCACTGAACTTACCTTACGATTTCTACCAGAATTTTTGATAAAAATATATGATTCTTCCTCTAAACTTTAAAGTGATATTTATTCTTTATATATATATTGTATTTTTTATGATAATATGAACAGAAGCGGCGAAATTATCGAGTTTTTTGGACGACAACGCACGAATTTGTACACCTCTCGCTGCAAATATCTATGGCACGAGGAACGGCTCATGAAGAATTTGAGGGTCGTTCTGTTTGGCGGCTATTTCAGCTTATTTATTAATATTCATAACATAAAACTCATGTATGGTTAGATAGATGGGACTCTCCGATTGATAACCGAAGTTGCGCAAAAGCTGAACTCCAAATATAACGAAAGTTGTGGCATTTTTCAGTTTTCAGGGGAATATGTATCACTTTTGATATCATCCTTACTATTTTGCGCACTTAAATATTAAAAGTTTGAACATTTCCGATTATTTTGATATATAGAACACCAAATTTTATCGTGGTTTACCTAGCTGCATTCCGATTTTCCCGCCTCGACCCCCTTGATTATATACTGCGTGATAATGTCTTCTATGCCGATTTCACGCAAGTTATCAATGAAGTGTTCGATTTCTTTTATATTTACTTTAAAAGACAAGACGTAAAAAGGAACAGGGAAATATATATACATTAAATTTCATTTATGATGATATGAAATGATCTACATTTTTTTTCAGAACTATATCGTACGTACTTTAAACGATTCTCTCGTGTGCTCTTTGTGGGGTTTTTTTTTTGGGGGGGGGGGGGGGGGGGGAGGGAGGGTGGCTTACTTACGCAATAGCTCTGTTACTGATAGACTCGTTAGATCGCATGTTGGTATTTTTTCTTTTCTTTTTTCTTCCTCTTCCTTTATGTATATATATTTTTTTCAAATTAAGCTTAATTTCACCGAAAAGAACAAAGGTATATCTTTATCGATATTTAGATACAAGAAAAATTTTTTTTTCTTGCCATGGCAACCGAAATGAAGTGCTTTAAAAGCAATAATCACACATTTTTGGTATTTCTTAAAATATTATTTCGATTATCTTTCAAGTCAAACACGTGAAAATTAAGTTTTTAAATCTTAAGATTTTCAAAATTTGTTTATTTAAATCGATGGTGGTCATTTTGTTTTAAAATGGTTACCATGGCGACGCAACTAAATTATCATTGTAATATAAAACGAATAGCTGAAGTCTTTACAAACAAAATGATGTACAGATCATTCAAATAGCAGTAAGATTATTTAAGTTATAGCTATTTCAATACGCTGATAGACCACTCCAAGTTAGATTTGAATGGTGCCACATCATGAGAAGTTTTATATAGTATACTATAGGAAATTGTGTCACAGAAAAGACACCAATCATCAAGCTTTAAACTTCATTATCTCTGTACTCGATCAACCGATTTTGATAATTTTTTCTGTAAAATGTTTCTATTACACAGAGCAATGTAACAATCTTATAAAACATGGATCTTAATAATTAAAGAGTTTTAAGGTAAAATCCCTATATATAGTTAGACGTATATTTATCCCATTTGTCAGTCAATAATTAATTGTTATTACAGATACATCATTTGTTTCTTCGATAGGAATTCCGGTAATGCGCAAATGAAATTCAATGAACAATAGAGGCCTGCACCCATGGCATGCAGCAAACAGGTTACCTAGTTTGCGAAAAGTCATATGAGGTTGGAATTTGCATATGCTTCCAATTCTTGCCATGCTATTCAAAATACTAGCAGGTGATGTACATTGTACGGGGCCTGCTCCGATTAGAAAAGATTTACCCTTTAATTGAAGTCGATTTTTTTCCTTCTTTTGAAGGAACAATTTACAGTAACTTTTCTATATGTTTCATCAATACATTGCAGCAATTTTTCATCTCGCAAATGCGATGAAACCAACTCTACTAGAACTGTCAAGCGCTGATCTAGAAAGGGGGGTTGGGGCAGGATACATGTACCCTGGAATTTGCTGTAAATGCTATTTTTTTTTTACCTGTTTTTAAGAATATATATATTTTTTCAAAATCATAGGCTGGACCCCCTCTGCCCCCGGGAAAAAATTCTAGATTCGTCCATGACTGTTAATGAAATGTGTAAAAGGTTTAGTATCGTGGTTAGGAGACTTCCCGACAACAAAAGCGAGTAAAACAATCTTAAGTTACATATAGTTTAACATGTAGTCTAACAAGCCTCTAAGAACAACAATACACTGTATAAATTCCTTCTAATGAGGCAATGTGAAAGGTCTCTTTTACACTTGGATAATATCGAAGGAACGCCTTGCTGCGCAACAACAATGGCGTCGCGCATAGCATATGACGTCACAACAGGAAGCGACGGGTGATGTTTCCGTTTTCCGCCGACACAAAGACGGGAATGCTTCTATCAACTAGAAAACATAGTCGGCAATTAGGTAACTGGGTTTATTTTCCTGCTGGTTAAATGTCGATAACTATTTAGTATCGATTCCGTGCACGGTAAAACGTTATTTCACAATCTTAATTAGATAGGTTACGTTAGGGATCTGAGAGCAGGGGTAGAAAAAAAAAAGAAATGAACGAGATTGAATAATACAATTTTACTGATAAACATACAAGCGAAAGTCGTGAAAAGACTTTGATTTTTTTTAATTATGAAAAAAAAAAATGTATCAATGTACACGTGACTATTCGACAGCCTCTCTTGGTGAAAATAAAGCAACCAATCTAAATATAAGCTTCTAATTCCGATGCGAAGATTTCAAATAGTTCACATGTAGGTGCAATTTTCAAATTTTAACCAGGGACGTATAATATGTCCCTGCTTTAACGACTGAAATGTTGAATATTCAAACACATTCTAAAAAACGCACACCTCTTTGAATCAACTGATACTCTTTTCCTTTCCCTCTGAGTTTAAATAATACATCAATTCAAATCACATTCAAAATTGGGATGATATTTTAGATGCCATGTGCCCCTTTAATGTAATATGATGTAACCATTTACTGTGAATATTGACTGGAATGACAGAAATCCAATAAGGGGGTGCACGTTTTTTGACATTGAGGCAAAAAACTGTTGTTCTGTAACGTCGTACAATAGATACACATCGATTAAAGCTTCTTTGCCAGACATGCTATAGAAATTATTCTGTCAAACAAGGCTCTCAAGATGAATAATTAAGCCATCTTATACGTCAAATTCAAGAGCGGAAGTCCCGCATAGAATAATCACCTCCGCAGCAAATGCTGGTAAGTCCCGCACCGAACGACAACATCGGATGACATTTGCAAACAATGTTGAAAATTGTTTTGTCCGTGTTATTGTTTTGGCTGCTTTATTTTATACATAGGGGTCAATAATACCATTTTATGGAATTCAAAAGACAAATAAAAAAGAATCTTAACATAACACTATGCTCTTTGCTTCTTTACAAAGTTTTATAAACAAGATTTTGGTTAATTAATACTAAAAAGTCTTCGGATCTTGCTAGCCTACCTCTGTAAATAATCAACTTGAACACAATTTCTTTTCATTCATATACAAACAAAAATAAAGTCTACGTTTTCTCCGAAACAAGGGAGATTAATTCCCTGCCCAATATCAAGATTAAAATCCTATCTGCACCATGGAATTTAGTCTCGTTCAATTTGTTAGCAATGTTTCAAATAAATCCTGGATCCAAATCATGCATTCTAAAATTCAAATCTAATTCTACAAAAGACAAGCAATGCATATTTAATCATCAATGCTCCGTTTACGCGGCACATCCCCGGACATACAATATGGAAATCTATAGCTCGCTTTATTTCCCAAGCGTCTGATTAATCGTGCCAACGAGTATTGATCAAGGTCTTCTCTGCTCTTTAATAATTAAAACTTGGTCGGAAATGAACATTTTTGATCGTCTGAACGATAGAGCGAGGGTTTGGACAATATTCTGATTACAATTATTTTATCGATGTGTCACAAACGACAAAACAATTTATTAGAAGGATGTGATAAGGCAACGACACAAATGTAATGAAAAGTACTTGAAAATTGATCATGGACTAGATGGGAAGCAGAAATTGTCTGTTTACGGTCCCGAACCGTAACGTATTAATATAAATTTACTTTTCCTGCTTTGTGATCAATAGAAATTGATAAATTATAGTTACCGTGGAAATATGATACATTTATGATAATAATCGATAATGAGTGACTTCATGAGAAGTCATCCATTTGTTTTGCCTTCCAAGAACATCTTGTGCGGATCGGGGGTTGGGGGATGGGGGTCAAGACCTTTTCCCTCTTGTCAAAAATGCTTACTTTCCAGAAATTTGAGTATTTCCTTTTCTTAAAATCCCTCACCTCTACCAGGCCTTGACCTCCTGGAGCAATGCATAAAAGACAACGAAAGTTGTATGGTTAAAATATAAACAAGATAAATTCATAATTAAGGAAATAACATTGTACATATAGGTAAAAGTGTAATGGATGTGAAGGTAGACGAACATGTATACATTTAGCTCGTTGTGTTCCAATTTCTCTGCAAGAAACAAACAGATGTTCTATAGGACAAACGTTCAGACAGACATACATGTCTATGACCACGAATAGCTACATTACGAGCAACATGTATCTGCGTCGTATTCGTGAGTTAACCATCGCCCACTGACAGACAGACAGGTAGACAAGCAAGAAAACAATAAATCTATTTTGAATGTATATATATTGCATGTATACATGTACCATCAAACACAGGGACTACAGTACACAAAGAGTACAGAATAAATAACCCCACCCCCTCATTTATTCTGTTCTCTTTGTGTACATGTACTGTAGCCTGTGCATCAAATGTATGATTGTAGAAACAACGAGAGTGAATTGATCGTGTTTTGCGGACTTTTCAACTAAATACCCGGTAGAAGGATAATCGAAAGGCAGAGAGGTTGCTTTTATATATAATGTATTTTAATAAAATCCATCCGATGTAATTACATGGTCAACGAAGCAGGTATAATTCCAACCCGGGTTTCCATTGTATGTGTCACTTTGAGGTTCTCCATCCAGCCGTGTAATAGTTCGTAAATAACAGACAGTTGTTACCCACATACTATTATTGCTATGATTGATCTCGTTTACTTTGAAGCTCCAAAAATACGTACATCCCTCTTTCCTGAGGTGCCTGTTTGCATCTTCATGTATGATATAAATAAAGAAAAACAGAGAGAGAGAGAGAGAGAGAGAGAGATTGGCACTTGGAGTTTTAGACGACCCTTGAATACGAAATTTGCCTCAATTTTCTACCCGATCAAAAATCACAGCACCCTCTAGTTGTCAGATTGATATGTTTCTTTATACTTAAGAATAGTTTCGAAATAAAAAAAAAGACAAAGTGTTCGATTGTTTGGATAAATTCTTCTTGCTATCTCATTCCAATTCTTGTTATAGTTAATTTTGTACATCCGATCCTCCTACATGTAGATCTTAATTTGGAAAAGTAAGAGTTCTCATGTTTAATTTACATATGTCGGCAGTGCTTCAAACGTCAAAATAGATAAATCGATCAAATTCTAACTGACATTTCGAATTTATCGTAAACGAAAAGAAAACAGAAATCCTGAAAATAGTTGAGAACTATCCCCTTCAAAGAAAGATACATCATTATAAATGATCCCTCCTAGCAGATGTACTAGTAATAAAACAAATAACAAGTGGAGGCCATTACGTCACCTCCTTATAAATATTTATCTGACAGCTTTGCTTCTCAGTTTATTTTCTCTGTAAAAACGATTTTTTGAAAGATATTCCGATTACGCGAGCTCTAATGAATCACTTGATTATATGGCCCGAATCCTTCTGCTCGGAAATAAACGGAATTCAAAAGCATCCATTATTAAATCACAAATTGGGCTTGATCGGGAGAGTAAGGAACTATTTTATAACACTGTGTATATAATAAAGAAGGTTTAGATACTTTGTTTACATTTCAATGGAAACAGATGTAGATTCTTTTCACTTAACACCCTGTTTTATGAAGATAAATCTTCTTCAAGTAAAGATGAAACAGCTTCAAACAAATTGAGATTTTCTTGGATTTTTTTAAAATTTTAAATAAAAGTTTTCTTTTAATAATTACATCTCCATTCAAATTCTGTACGTAAGATTACATCGTATCCTGATAAAAATAAATCCTAGTTAGTAACTGTATTTGTCTAAAGCACGTTTTCTTCCAAATAGTGTCAACCCGCCCCCTCTCCCTCACCTGAATCAAATGTTCATTATTTCTTGATTTTGTAAAATATATATGTTTTAAAATTAATAACTAAATAAAAGATTTTTGATTGAAAAAATTATCGTCATACGGTCACACACATTTCGATGACATATAAAGAGGCATAACTCTGTTACGATTTGTGACGATACGATATTGATTGTCTAAAATATTTTGGTTTATATTGATCTATCGTGATCATTGACAAGGTCAACAGAATTTGTGCATGTATAACTATTATTCAAGATTCATACGAAACGCGAGCATAATCTGAGCTGATCGAATCACAATAAATTATACAGGTATCCATGTACATAAAAATGAAACCGAATCGGATGTACATGTAGTTATAGAGGATGAAATAAATAATATTCAAGTTTTCATGTCAAATTGGCCATAATTTTAGTAAATCTAAAAAAACTATTACACTCAAATAAAATACGGACATCAAGGTTCATACCTTGTGGCTATAGAGCAGATGGACAGACAAACATACACTTTCCTTTCAATCACCATTTTATAAAATATTAAACGAAAATGTTTAAGTTTTTAACTTCGGCATTCAGAAAAAAGAAGTTTCATTAATGAATGTTTTGACTTTGAATGCGCACTTACCTGATGAAAATCTAAAATCAAAGAAGTACTCCAAACTTTTCTTACGTCGAATTCGACTAGAACGATTAAAAGCACTATGAAATAAGATTTTGTAATTTCCATCGGTAATTTTATCTAACTTAGAGGCTTATATATACTAAGTTTTCTTTTAAACATTTCACGATCAAAGTAGAAAGAATTTCATTGACATCATAATGTGTCTAGGAAAGCTGTCGAAAGAGTGGATTCGAAGGACGAAAGGACAGTTTTTTTTACCAGACTAGATTTCATACGCGTGTGTAATTAAAGGGTTTGGGGTTTCCGGGATTGTAAAAAAAAATCCTCCTATCATGGATTTGCCCCCTCCCCGAAACAAGAAAAATGTACCTCTTCCCAAATTTGACGTATATATATATTCTCAAAATTCACAGGATGGACACAGGTGAATATGTAGGAAGAACCCCCCCCCCCCCCCCCCTTTCCGGTAAATTTTCTGGATTCGCAAACGGACCTCGGTGAGCTCATCCCGTTATTTTCTTTATTTACAAACGATTATATTTCTTAAGGAATACTTCATGCTTGTGCTTAATTTTAAATTTCTTCAAAGTTCTAATCATAATGATAAATATTCGCTAATATTTAATGTACCTGAAGTGTTTAATAATCACATGCCGAGTAGAAGTGGTTAGAATTTCCCCATTTCTTTTCAATTGCATACTCTCCTAATTGGCTGTATCGCGGCATTTGAATCTCTACAAACGTCATTAAAATTGGATAAATTGGACGTTTGTAAACTTTAACACATCTTGTATGCATTTCAAATCTACTTGTATGAATGTCCTTTTAAGAATATGATTAAATTTGTGCATTTGTAAGACTTCATAGAGTATAAGTTTCAAAGACATGTTAAACAAAAACGAAGGATTTGAATATTACATTCACTTGTATAATCAGACTATTCAAGAACGGGTATGTCGCCTGTTGCATGGTTGACGATAAATATAAGAGGTTGACCTTGAAATTGACCTTGACCGTCACTTGTTGAGCCTCATCGTATTATCAAGTTATGAGTGACGGCCAGACAGACGGACAAAGTTATTTGACCTGCATTAATGTATCAAAATCCATTAGGTTTTCCATATTCCATTCACCTTTTAACAATCCTCTTCGCATTACACAAGTTACGAACTATTCATGAATACCGGTACATGTAAAAAATGAAAAACATATCGAGCTCGCCAGGATTCGAACCTGGAATCTTCTGATCCGTAGTCAGACGCGTTATCCATTGCGCCACGAGCCCTCGATATACAGTCGAGGAGTTAAGATAAACCAGTCTACTCAGGTACCTTTAAATCGATACTGTAGTTCTATATTTAGCAACAGCAGACAGTCACAGACACTGCACTGTAAAAAAGTGTTTTACGAATCCCCATTGACCCCAATACTGGGGATAACTTGTTCACCGACACCGTGCACTTGAACTGTGCGTATGTGCAATGATTCAGAGTACCAGTACCAGGCATGGTCGGGGCGACCTGGGGAGGAAGGGGGCTAATCACTGACGGAATTTAAGGGGGGAGAGGGTAATGGGTTTGAATTACATGCACCAGGGACGTATATAAAAGTTATATATACGTCTGTAAAATCCATAAAAGGCAATATTGGGAAACATACCAACAATCTTGTCTTGATGATTGTCTTTCGCAGTGGCGCCCCCTTAGCCGGGGGTCAAGGGGCGAAATTTGACGATTTTTACTGAAAATTGGCCAAAATATAGATCTACCTGTTCTTGTCAAATTTTGGGTCATTCCGCATCCCCCCCCCCCCCCTCTCTCTCTCTCTGAATGTTTCGCCCGGGGATATTGATCATCAAACGCTCTACACATGCAAAACTTTGAGAACAACAGTCAGGACAATACTTACTATAAACCCTATTGCAAATTTTAATGCCCGAAACCCCCCCCCCCCCCCCACCTCTCCCGTCTTTCCACTATTTTATTTCATCAATGGCTTCACATTCATAGAGATTTTGATTGGTCATTTGATCAGTCATCCAAGTTTAATTTCATCATCCCTAGAACTATGGGCAGCCGTTTAAACACATATATATATATATATATATCAGTGAGGTAAATCTAACTATTTCATTGATTTTGATATTGATATCCCTAATTAAATTGGTGATATCACTAAAGCTGATTTAAAATAATAATGTGTCATCTTGTTATCTCTAATCAAATAAGTGATATCACTAATTAAAATAGTGATGTAACTCATTCAAATTATTGATATCACTAATTCTGAAAATACTCATATCCCTAATAAAATGATTGATATCAATATTTGATTTAGTGATATCAATTATTCTTTCAAAATTAGAGATATCTCTAATTCTAATTAGTAATACTTCTAATTTTGAACAATTCAAATACTTCTTCCATTTCAATGGAAAATCGAAATAGAATAAGTGACATCACTAGTTGAAATAGTGATATCACTATTTTAAATAGAAATATCACTATTTGGAAATAGAGATATCAATAATTTAATTAGATATATCACTAATTCAAATTAGATATAGTCACTAATTCAAATTAGATATAGTCACTAATTCAAATTAGATATAGTCACTAATTCAAATTAGATATAGTCACTAATTCAAATTAGATATAGTCACTAATTCAAATTAGTGATATCCTATTTAAAATAGTGATATCACTCATTTTATTACAGATTCTCCAATTCCCCAATCCCTATTAAAATGAGTGATATCTCTATTATTTTTTTTAATTATTTAAATTAATTATATCTCTATTTAATTAGTGATATCATAATTAAAATAAGTGATATCACTAATTAAATAGTGATATCACTAGTTGAATAGAGATATCACTAATTTAAAAATGAATATAATGTTAAAACTGCTGTCTATATCGAACCTTCTTTTTCTCAGTCTCGATCCATACGTACAAACAACGATCATCCTCAACACAAAGAATGAACATTTTCTGCAAGACGATGTCTTTTAAGTTGTTTATTTTCTCTGTTTTTGTTATTAATCATCCTTTGATGTTATAACGACCAAACATTACATATAGCTTGACTTATTCAAGTTTTTCGATCCGTAACTGCCTTATCGCTATGCACGCGCATTGATTAATTTCACATGCACAGGACGCCGCACATTTCACGCATTCCAAACATAAAAACTAACGCACTATAATGTCATCCCCAGTGGGTTTTGATTTGATTGACGTTTACATAGATATAAGCTTCATAATCAAAGAACCTTTAAATATCATTTTTATACTTTTCCCTCCAATTAAGATAAGAAGAGAGGCTATTCTAGCTTCAATTTTTCGCCCGACTCACACGTTATTTCTATTCGGTTACTAGTATTTCTGCTAATTTGTGCAATAACACACACCTTTTTATAAAGAGAGAGAGAGAGCAACGAAAAATTACAACTAAGTGCTTCGCGAATGGGACAAAAGGGAATAAGAAAGACAACTCTTGTGACGTTAGAAACAAATCTCTAAAGTTAGACAAATAGTTTAGATTTTGGCGCAAAGAAAAATTATTCTGGAAACTTGCGCACCTGTAGTGCTTTGCACCTTTAATTGCCATTTTAATATAACACGTGCCCAGATTTCACGCGAGTTTTCCATCCTTTTGGCACACGTTTGTTGAGCAGATACAATCCCACGTGGAGATTTTTATAAAATAATTTGCCAGACACAATGAGTAATCATAAAAGAAATTTTGGGGTCATGAGAATTTGATTTCATACATAACGCTTGAAACGTATGGTTGGCTTTCATTTTATTTCAATTTCATGAATAGTTTTTTTTTTTAAGTTTTTAAACGCTTCTCTAAAGCTTGAAATAGTAGGGTGCCAGAAAATATCACTTTTTGGACACAACATTACTTTTAAATTCAACGTTCTATATGAAAATCTGTCTATTCAATAAATCTGCAATTTCATTTCAAACTAAATATGTTAGTCAAAATGTAGGTTAACATCCTTGTACCATTGTGTTTGTGCTGAAGGGTTTTCTCTGACAAAGACCCTAGGGCACCTCGTTTTTAACACGATTTGGGAAATAAATCTTCGATCAAACGTACATGTATACGTTAAATCAGTTAAAAATTATTTTCAATTGAATCTGAAAAATTGAAATTAATATGTAATTGTATACCGCACGATAGAATAAAGCTAAGAATCCATACAGTTGATGAGATTTATTTATTTATTTATTTATTTATTTATTTATTTATTTATTTATTTATTTATTTATTTATTTATTTATTTTAGTTCTCAGAGGATGATGCATCAAGACTATAAAATTACATATACATGTACATGTACATGTAACTTTGTCAGTTATTTTAAAGAAGAAAGAAAAATGGAATAATTCTGTCTCTGTATAAAAATAAAAAATATTGTCAGACTCATAAATTCTACAGATCTACATACAAGATTTTGATAAGTATTTATTTCCACATGCTCATAAAATTATTACTTTTGTAGGTATTTCACCTTCTTCTTTTTCTTCCTCTTCCTGTTGATATTTTCCTCCACTGCTTGGAGTATCAGTCTTGTGAAAGTAAACGGTTTTAAAACATATATTGATTAAACGAGATTTTAGGGATAAAAAGGATAAAAGATATTTTTAGAAAATAAAAGGATAAATGGTATCATATTATAGGGAATTCAAATAAACAGCGTGACCTAATTGAATTAATTGGCTTGGCTTCACAAAAAAAGTTACATTTTAAATTCTAAAAATTTGCTCGACTATAAAAATGCCTTAATTTGCCTGAAAACCCTCCTCGTCCGTCACCATGATAATGAGGGACGTTTCTAAAACTACAGGTATCTTTCTTATCTTCAATGCCCTTTTCAACCGGAAATAAATCACAAATGAAGATCGTACCTCTCAAATTATTATCGGTAGATGTCCATTTCATGAGAAATTTACGATCATGGAATCTTTCTTTGAAAACAGTCTACTAACTTCTCTTCAAAGTATCGTGTAAAACTAAATAAATCAAGACCGGTCAGTTGTAGGCACGTGGTAGGGATCGCATAAATCATGTATTTTATTATTTGATAAGGAATTATAATTGATAGGAAATGAAAAGATAGATTTAAAAAATAATACTGGCACGTGCGCTTGATCGGTCAGCTATGCCAAAAATCTGGGATTTTGACCTTGAATTTGATTGATCGATATTTGCACACGGTCAATTTTCATTCATGAGCGTTAATGATAATTAATGCAAAATCTAGATCTAAACTTAAATCAATTGTTTGAAAGTGAGCGAAAAATTTAGAGATTCATGTAATCAAGGTCTTCTCTATGTTTCTATAAGTCCTAGATAAATTGATGATTTTTTAATTTAGATGGCGATTAAGAACATAATAAAGCTATTTTCTGTTTTATTTAGTTTTGGTTTTATTTTTCAAGCTCGTGTTGTAATTGAAATCCTGAAAATAATGTTCTAATTCAAAATACCCAAATAATTATTTATCTAAGACGAAGATCATTATTCAAGAAACATGAAAATAAAGATTTTATCGACCGTAATAAAACATGCTATATTTCCTGCATGGATGTCTTTAAACGAAGTACATCAGTGTATATCAAACAAAGATCTTCAATCTTTCCTTATCTCTTGAGTCTTGTTATGAAATTCATGGAATAAATCAAAGGAAAATTCTGAAGCTCTTCGTTGGAGATATAACAAGCAAAAATTTCGCTTAGATCTTCGAAGATTGAAGTCCATTAAAGAGCTCAGAAGTAGTTGAATGCTTAGAACTTAGGCAATTTGTCATGCTTTACTTAAAACGAAGAGAAAAAAATCTCAATCGATACTATCTCCCGTCTTTTTAGCTTGTATGGCATCCATTTTAAATACAATATTGTCGTCCAAAAGCGTTTTATCTTTGAGTTATATTATTGTAGAAGGGCTTCGTTTAGAAATGTGTCTACAGAACTTGGCGTCATCATTAACCGCATTATTAAAATAGCCACAGAGAAACGGAAAATACGCACTGAATTTAACAGAAGCTTTTTGGATTGAGGAGTATCTATATAGTTCACATTTTTTTTCTGAAGTTGCCAGAAATAATGATTTTCTACCTATTTTCACTCAACAACTTCGGGCTACTTATGGAATATTACAAAATCTTTCACTTCCTTTATGTATTTCTTAGAATTTCGGCTGCAAAAAGGTATACAAATGTACCATGGTATACTGTAACGTTATTTTCAATTTTTGGGACTAATTTTCAACAAACTTTCTCATAACTAACGAAGTACCTTGCGACTATATTTTCAATACCTTTGGAAGCAACAAGACGTTTCAATCTCTCTCTCCGGGAATGACAATAGAATTTAATTTCAAAGAACTCGATTTTAGGGGGCCATTTTCGTCGGAAGCCGTACGTGTTTAGATAGCAACATTTGAGCTAAGCCATTCACAGGCTCTGAAACTGCTCGTCTTATTTGTGAAGAATCTGCCAAGAAACCGTCTTCATGGATCCTGCATCCTACAAAAGCTGAATGGTATATACTTGAAAAATGTGTGGCCTAAGCGCGGCTCGAACTCGAGACCTTCAGCATGCTATCCGGCTTGCTGACGCTCCGCCCACTTCAACTGTAAATATACATAGTTCTTCGGAGTCGAATTTCATTTTTGATGAAATACAAAAATAATGGAAAGCCAAAATCCGAAACAGACAAAAATGAACCTCTATAAATCTATATTAAGATTTTAAACCTTATTTTATTCTCGGAATTTGCGCGAATTAATGGAAATTGTCAATGCGCATGCGTTAAATGAATGAAAAAAAAAAGAATTCTAGTATAAAAAATTATATGAATAAAAGCATGCATACCTCTTTTAGATATTTGATAACAGACACAACCATAGTTTTATTTATTCCAGATTTCTTTCACAACAGCAACTCAATACTATTTTACAGGTGTATTTCAGTTCAAGTAAAATCTGAACGGCTTTAAACACATAAAATCTTTCCATAACGCCTCAAAATCTCTGCCAAATTGTCTTTTCCATCACACTGCTTCTCTCTCTTTCTTAATTAGTCAGTTATTTATTCTCCAAGAAAATCTAATAAAACACATGTTTCCAATTCGTTTCACTAACTAGATTTGAATATTGAACTCATTTTCACCAAAAGTGCGCGCAAAAAGAAAAAAAAATCCCATCTCGTAAGTTACTCGGATTTTCACCATTGCTAGTTCCTTAGCATGCATGCAATTAGTCCTGTCAAATAAGGTAAAATATATAGCATTTGCACGTGTACATGCATACGCGGATCCTGTGATTTTTTCCAGTCGGAGTTCCAGTCTTGTCAAAATTTTGTAGGGTGGGGGCATCCCCCGTGGTCTGGGGACAATACTGATTAAAATCAAGTGCAAAAATAAGGTGATAAGTATTTTTGAAAAAAAAAATTCTGGGAAAGCATAACTCATGATAACATTGACACCTGTAGACCTGCAAATGACATTTATTTCTTTTACAATTTTTTCATAAGAGCGGATATAGAAGGGGGGTTAGAGCAGGACCCCCCTTTTGTTGTTTTCAAAGAAAAGAATCCCGCTGATTTTCCGGTTTTTACGTATAAATTGGTTTTTTTAAATCATATACTGGACCTCCCTGTGATGGACGACCCCCTGAAAAATTCTAGATCCGCCAATGTTTCGTATCAATCTTTGACAAGTCTTGGGTGGTACATTATGCTGGTAATTGATACATTCTTTATCGTTAAATAGCCTTTAAAGGCCGGGATTAAAAGTTCAAAGATATAGACAAATCGTTCATCTAAATGAATTTTAATTTGGTTTTGAATGTAAATGTAAACAGGATAGAGTAACTAATAAACATTGCATCCAAATACGATGTAATGGAACCCATATGTGCAATTATAAATGTAAAATGTCAATTTACTGTTGTTACATGTACCTGTGGACAGGTGCACGAATTACATTAAGCGGACGTTCTTTGAGTCTTATGATTCAATACATAACCATTTAAAATTGATCAAAATCACACCGCGATTAGTTCAGTATGGAATAAAAACAACGGATTCCGCAAATTATACAGTAGCAAATATACTAGCTGTATAATGACTAACTATATTGCACAGGCGACAGGATTGTGTGAAGGGAGCCTTTTTATATCTTAACCTTATTTTTCTATTATTTTTATATTTCCATTTTACTCCTTACAATTGCCCATTTCTATCCATGAGTTGCATGATAAGGTTATTTTACAATAATAGATTACTCCATTCTCCACATTTCATCAGGAATGTGTGTTCCAAAAGACTTTTATCTGATTGGATGCTGGGCACCTCTCTGAAGGACAAGCTGACGTCAACACGCGCAAAATTAGATTTCAGTGTAGAAAGAAATATATCGGATTTTTGGTGATGGAAGATGTTATGTACATGTATATTACAAAGTATTAAGGTTTATAAAAATATTTTTAAAAATTGTATATAAAGACATACAACAGAGGCGTAATTCAGAGACACAGATGCTAAATATGTACATTCAGAACGGTATTCAATGAAAAAGTGTATTGTAAGTATGGAATATTCTAAATGTCTTCAAATTCAATAACATCATTTAAGAACAGATATATTTACAGCATGGACAAGACATGCACGTTTCGGGTACTAACCCTCAGTTTCACAAAGTTGCCTTATGTAACATCATGCTTTTTACGCAAGTCAAAATAGTACACATGTACATATATATTATTTACCGTATTTTCATAACATGTAATATGCTACCGAACTTTTATTTTTAAATCAATATATCTTAATTTTCTTTCCGTCGGAGCTGTCTTCAGTTCATCTTAAGTTTTGCTAATTTCTTTCATTACGACATTTATTGCATGTTGAAGTATACTTTCCTGGTTTCCGTATCAGAACCCATTATATTTTGTTTCTGAATTATTAATAAAATGACAAAAGAACTCGTTAGCAAAACAGCAAGACATTTAAAACCTTTATGTTCCATGTTAAGAGGAGTAATTGAATTTTTCTCGATTTGGATCTTGAACAAGAATCTTTCGCTCTCGTGACGCGGTTCAATAGTCCTCTAATTGACACAATGAGAGGCAATTTGTTTATCTGTCCTTCATTAATCATGCCTAAAACCTATACTATCATCCAAGACCTCTTAATGGATTTATCAATAATTTCTTACTCCCATCTATTGGTGTCCATCATAAGTTTTTAAGCGATCGATGCGCCACCTAGCGGACAAGACAAATTGTAATCGGATGTGAGCCATGTTGCCCTTCTATTGGTGTCCATCATAAGGTTTTCAGTGATCGATGCGCCGCCTAGCGGACATGACAAATTGTATTCGGATGTGAGCCATGTCGCACTTCTATTCTTCATATATTAAGTTTTAGCGATCGATGCGCCACCTAGTGGACAATACAAGTTGTACAGTGTAATCGGATGAGATCCATGTCGCACCATGATGCATACGAACGATAATTATAGCATACTTTACAAATAGCGGAATTTTCACATCATTATGTAAGAATTAACCAGAATCTACGTCGAAAGTGGCAATTATGATATATTACATGAAAACGAGCGAAGAATCAGCCTACTGTGCCAGGAGCTTGCATGTTTTTTCATCATCTGTCTGGTTTAACAAAATAAAATGTCAGAAATCTACCCTTAATTATGAAATGCAACATTTTAATTTATAATAATAAAGACATTAGTGAATTAGCATTTATAATAATTATCTATCCATTTATTAATATCTATTTTTTTTTACCTGAATCATTGATGAAACGAAAGATTTTATAAAATTCATCGTGACATTCAGTCATAATTTGATACATTATTTGATAAGATATGTTTACGGTTGACTGATTTGAAGGTTGGGATGAGGTTTGTAGTACTAGATTCATTAAAATTTGTCTACAGTAGCTTTGATGTTGAGGAACAGATTTATCTATATCATATTAATTTGTCTTTATTAGATTGTCTATATGAAGATTATATTTGTCTATATTCGATTGTCTATATAAAGATTATATTTGTCTATATTAGATTGTCTATATGAAGATTATAATTGTCTATATCAGATTGTCTATATGAAGATTATATTTGTCTAGAACATATTTATACGACGTTTAGTATTTGATATGTTTGTCGTGTATGGATTTGATGTTGACAGGTATATATTTGTCTATGGTAGATTATTTTGTTGAGGATTTGATTTGTCTATAGTTGACTAATTAATGATGCCGAGAATTAAATTTGTTTACAAAGTAGACTCACTTGATAAAGATAGATTGGTTTGTCTATGTCAGATTCAGTTGATGTTGAGGATGAGGTTTGTCTACAGTATATTCATTTGATGACGATAGTTAGATTGCCTACAATAAATTCATTTGAAGTATGTTAAAGATATATTTGTCTACAGTAGATTAATTTAATGTTGAGGATTAGCTTTGTCTACATAAGATCCTATTCTTGCTTTGAAATATATGTCAAAAATATATATGACCTTTAGTATTTGATTTGTTTGTGGTAAATATGTATGTTGACAAATATATTTGTCTGTAATAGATTATTTTGATGTTGAGGATATGATTTATCTTGGACTGATTCATTTGGAGTTGAGGATATAATTGGTCTAATCAGCAGATTCAATTGATGTTGAGGATTATATTTATCTTCAGTAGAAGTATTTACTGATGAGGACATAATTAGGATGGTCGAGGATTAGATTTATCTACAGTAAAGGTATTTGCTGATGAGGACATAATTAGGGTGGTCGAGGATTAGATTTATCTACAGTAAAGGTATTTGCAGATGAGGACATAATTAAGATGGTCGATGATTAGATTTGTCTACAGTGGTAGCATTTGCTGATGAGGACATAATTAGGGTGATCGAGGATTAGATTTATCTACAGTAAAGGTATTTGCAGATGAGGACATAATTAAGATGGTCGATGATTAGATTTGTCCACAGTGGTAGCATTTGCTGATGAGGACATAATTAGGATGGTCGAGGATTAGATTTATCTACAGTAAAGGTATTTGCTGATGAGGACATAATTAGGGTGGTCGAGGATTAGATTTATCTACAGTAAAGGTATTTGCAGATGAGGACATAATTAAGATGGTCGATGATTAGATTTGTCTACAGTGGTAGCATTTGCTGATGAGGACATAATTAGGGTGATCGAGGATTAGATTTATCTACAGTAAAGGTATTTGCAGATGAGGACATAATTAAGATGGTCGATGATTAGATTTGTCCACAGTGGTAGCATTTGCTGATGAGGACATAATTAGGGTGGTCGAGGATTAGATTTATCTACAGTAAGGTATTTGCAGATGAGGACATAATTAAGATGGTCGATGATTAGATTTGTCTACAGTGGTAGCATTTGTTGATGAGGACATAATAAGGATGGTCGAGGATAAGATTTGTCTACAGTAAAAGCATTTGCTGATGAGGACATAATAAGGGTGGTCGAAGATTAGATTTGTCTACGGTAAAAGCATTTGCTGATGAGGAAATAATTAGGGTGGCCAAAGGTTAGATTTATCTACAGTAGAATCATTAATTGTGCAGATGAGGACATAATATAAGGGTGGTCGAAGATTAGATTTATCCTCAGTAGAAACATTTACTGACGAGGACATACATGTAATTAGGGTGGTCGAGGATTTGATTTATCTTCAGTAGAAGCATTTCCTGATGAGGACATAATTAGGGTGGTCGAGGATTATATTTATCTTCAGTAGGAACTTTTGCCGATGAGGACAAAATTAGGGTGGTCGAGGATTAGATTTGTCTACAGTGGAAGCATTCGCTGTTGAGGACATTATTTGTCCACAAGTGATTTATATGATGTTGACAATGGAATTGTTTATAATAGATTCATTTGATATTGAGCATCAGAATGGTTTTGTCTTTAAGAGATAGGATTGACCTTTAAAAATAGGATTGTCTTTAATGATTTGGATTGTCTTTAAGGGTGAGGGTTTTCATTAAGGATTAGGGTTGTCTTTAAGGATTAGGACTCTCTCTAGGATAAGGGTTGTGTTTAAGGATTAGGGTTGTCATTAAGGATAAGGATTGGTTTAAATGATTAGGGCTGAATTAAAGGATTAGAGTTGTCTTAAAGTATTAGGGTTGTTTTAAAGGATTATGGTTGTCTTTAAGGATTAGGTTAACAGAAAGGAAAAGGACTGTCATTTAGAATTAGGGTTGTCTAAAACGATTAGGGTTGTCTTTAAGGGTTAAGTTTGTCTTTAAGGATTGGGGCTGTCTATTAGGATTAGGATTGTTTTTGAGGATAAATGATAAGGGTTGTCTTAGAAAAATAAAGGATTAGGGTTGTCTTAGAGGATAAATGATTAGGATTGTCTTAGAGGATAAAGGATTAGGATTGTCTTAGAGGATAAATTATTAGGGTTGTCTTAGAGGATAAAGGATTAGGGTTGTCTTAGAGGATAAAGAATTAGGACTGTCTTAGAGGATGAGGATAAAGGATTAGGGTTGTCTTAGAGGATAAAGAATTAGGACTGTCTTAGAGGATGAGGATAAAGGATTGGGGTTGTCTCAGAGGATAAAGAATTAGGACTGTCTTAGAGGATGAGGATAAAGGATTGGGGTTGTCTCAGAGGATAAAGAATTAGGACTGTCTTAGAGGATGAGGATAAAGGATTAGGGTTGTCTTAGAGGATAAAGAATTAGGACTGTCTTAGAGGATGAGGATAAAGGATTGGGGTTGTCTTAGAGGATAAAGGATCAGGGTTGTCTTAGAGGATAAAGGATCAGGGTTGTCTTAGAGGATAATGGATTAGGGTTGTCTTAGAGGATAAAGGATTAGGGTTGTCTTAGAGGATAATGGATTAGGATTGTCTTAGAGGATAAAGGATTGGGGTTGTCTTAGAGGATAAAGGATCAGGGTTGTCTTAGAGGATAAAGGATCAGGGTTGTCTTAGAGGATAAAGGATCAGGGTTGTCTTAGAGGATAAAGGATTAGGGTTGTCTTAGAGGATAATGGATTAGGGTTGTCTTAGAGGATAAAGGATTAGGGTTGTCTTTAAGGATAAAGGAGTAGGATGTCATAATTGATTAATGTTGTCTTGAAGAATTAGGGTTAACTTAAAAGATTAAAGCTCACATAAGGATTTGAGCTAACTTAAAGGATTAGGGTTAAGATAAAGTATCAGGGTTGTCATTAAGAATTAGGTTTGTCTATAATGATTAGAGTTGTCTTTAATGACAAGGGTTGACTTAAAGTATCAGAGTTGTCTTTAAGAATTAGGGTTGTCTATAATTAGGACTAGGTTTGTCTTTAAAGATTATGGTTGACTTTTAGAATTAAAAAAAAAGAGTTGTCTATAAGGATTAGAGTTGTCCATAAGGATAAGAGTTGTCTATAAGGATTAGAGTTGTCTATAAGAATTAGGGTTGTCAATAAGGATTAAAGTTGTCTATAAGGATTAAAGTTGTTTATAAGGATTAGAGTTGTCTATAAGGATTAGAGTTCTTTATAAGGATTAGAGTTGTCTATAAGGATTAGAGTTGTCTATAAGGATTAGAGTTGGTTATAAGGATTAGAGTTGTCTATAAGGATTAGAGTTGTCCATAATGATTAGAGTTGTTTATAAGGATTAGAGTTGTCAATAAGGATTAGAGTTGTTTATAAGGATTAGAGTTGTCTATAAGGACAAGAGTTGATTATAAGATTAGGGTTGTCTATAAGGACTAGAGTTGTCTATAAGGACTAGAGTTGTCTATAAGGATTAGAGTTGTCTATAAGGATTAGAGTTGTCTATAAGGATTAGAGTTGTTTATAAGGATAAGAGTTGTCCATAAGGATTAGAGTTGTCTATAAGGATTAGAGTTGTCTATAAGAATTAGAGTTGTCTATAAGGATAAGAGTTGTCCATAAGGATTAGAGTTGTCTATAAGGATTAGAGTTGTCCATAAGGATTAGAGTTGTCCATAAGGATTAGAGTTGTCTATAAGGATTAGAGTTGGTTATAAGGATTAGAGTTGTCTATAAGGACTAGAGTTGTCTATAAGGACTAGAGTTGCCTATAAGGATTAGAGTTGTCTATAAGGATTAGAGTTGTTCATAAGGATTAGAGTTGTCCATAAGGATTAGAGTTGTCTATAAGGATTAGAGTTGTCAATAAGGATTAGAGTTGTTTATAAGGATTAGAGTTGTCTATAAGGACTAGAGTTGTCTATTAGGACTAGAGTTGATTATAAGGATTAGAGTTGTCTATAAGGATTAGAGTTGTTCATAAGGATTAGAGTTGTCCATAAGGATTAGAGTTGTCTATAAGGATTAGAGTTGTCAATAAGGATTAGAGTTGGTTATAAGGATTAGAGTTGTCTATAAGGACTAGAGTTGTCTATAAGGACTAGAGTTGCCTATAAGGATTAGAGTTGTCTATAAGGATTAGAGTTGTTCATAAGGATTAGAGTTGTCCATAAGGATTAGAGTTGTCTATAAGGATTAGAGTTGTCAATAAGGATTAGAGTTGTTTATAAGGATTAGAGTTGTCTATAAGGATTAGAGTTGATTATAAGATTAGGGTTGTCTATAAGGATTAGAGTTGTCTATAAGGATTAGAGTTGTCCATAAGGATTAGAGTTGTCCATAAGGATTAGAGTTGTCTATAAGGATTAGAGTTGATTATAAGGATTAGAGTTGTCTATAAGGACTAGAGTTGTCTATAAGGATTAGAGTTGTCTATAAGGATTAGGGTTGTCTATAAGGATTAGAATTGTCTATAAGGATAAGAGTTGTCAATAAGGATTAGAGTTGTCTATAAGGATTAGGGTTGTCTATAAGGATTAGGATTGTCTATAAGGATTAGAGTTGTCTATAAGGATTAGAGTTGTTTATAAGGATTAGAGTTGTCTATAAGGATCAGAGTTGTTTATAAGGATTAGGGTTGTCTATAAGGATTAGAGTTGTCTATAAGGATTAGAGTTGTCCATAAGGATTAGGGTTGTTTTTGATAATTAGGGTTAAGAATTTTAAGAACTAGGTTAACTTTAAGAGTGAGGGGTGAATTCATTGATCAAGGTTGTCTTTAAAAATTAGGGGTGAATTCAAAGATTGGAATCATCTTTAAAGATTTGGTTCAACTTAAATGATTAGGGTTGTCTATCAGGATTAGGATTAAGGTTGAATACAATCATTATGATTCAGGAAAGAAGGTTATCTGTAAGAAACAGGGTGTCTCCAAGAAGTATGGTTGAATTTATGGATAAGGATTGTCTTTTAGGATTAGGTTAGGGTTCATACGATATAGAAAGTACCAGATGCCGTCAGCACTTCAGTGACGTTATCTTTTTTTTTTCTTTACGATCTCAAGAATCGAATTTGTTATCAGTTTATGGGGATTTATAAGTACATTATATGTACTTAATATTTGTTATGACAAATGGTTTGTTGTAAATGGATACTTAATTATATGGAAGTGTTTCAACTTGAAGGAAATTTCAAACCAATTTAATTCATCAGACACGTGTTTTGGATAGTAAATCTCCTAGAAAAACATAATATGACTCAGTCTTACATGTAACATCTTATAGAAGCTAAGATTATTAGATTTTTTAATGAAATTTGAAGGAATTCATATGAATGATGTTTGATATGCATCTTTGGAACCACATTATACAATGTCAGTTCGCAAATTTTGTACAGAGCGTAATTTTGCCGTCATTCACTGTTAAAGACGCCATGCTTTTTGTCTGTTCCAATCAATCTTGTTTATACCATCAAATTTGATAAGCCAAAAAATTACTGTTTCTCTCAGATTAGATATTGAGCGGAACCGGAAAAACAGTGCTTTATAAATGATTCCGTATCCATAATGTTGACAATACCAGAAGAAGGGCGGGAGAGGTTTGAAGATACGATTTTAAAAGAAATTTTAAAGTAAAGTAAGAATGCATCCAACCAAGATGTTCAATCGGCGTTTGTACAAGTAACTCGGACCTAGAGGGGGTAGGGAAAAGGGAAAGGGTTAGGGAATATGAAAGGAATGCCCCTTGAATTTGCTAGAAATTCTTACTTTCCCCGTTTCTAAGTATTATATATTTTTTTTTTCTTCAAGCATTAAGTTGGAGGCACTGACAGTTTGAAAACTCTCCCATAGGGAAATAAACTAGATCCACCCATGTTTTGTCCAGTGAATGGAGAAGGGAAGCGAACATAGCTCACTATGACCTTTTAAAAATATGCTGCAAAAATATATATTTGAGATTTGAATAATAAGAATTGAAAAATAAACAAATGATAGTGAAACATACCTCTTTCAGATGATTCAAAATCACGCTAGCCATATCAACATTTACACATTTAGAAGCTGAGAATCCATTTAAAAAGAAAGAATGCGCGCACAATTTGCCCCTTGAATTTCAGTTTACAAGTAGATAAGTACTAGATTATATAACACTGGTAGGCATGAATACTTCTTTTTGAAGTATCATTTATTCAATTCTTTTCGTCCCATCTCTTATCATATGTTTGACATTGTGCATGACTAATCGCAAAATCGTCTTCAAACTGTCGCTGCAGTATTTCAATCTCTCACTATATGTATAGTACAATCAAAACTTGGGGACATAAATGAATATCCATGAATAATGAATAATAATAGTAAATCAATACCACTCATAATGTGCTCGCCAATCTCTATAGAGCCATGGTCTAGTGTTAATTAAACACTTCACGGATTCCTAGAAATTTTCTACATTTTTCTCACTTGCTAACAACATACACTCCATAAAAACGATTTTTCATTCGTTGGCAGGAAACTAACATTTAATAAAAATGAAATATACAGTTGTACAATGAAAATGTTGAGCGATATTATTACTTTTCAGATTTTGTTTAAATCCGATACAAACGAGATATGAAACATCCATTAGTGCACAGAATAATTGAACAGACAAAGTCAAAGTATCATGGTATTAGATATGTAATTACGCTCATTACATCAATTGTATTTTGGTTAAAGCTGAGGTGCATAGAAATAAGCTATCACGAATTAATTCGGTGTTCAGCTTTAAGTTTACAATCGATAGTATTAAGAACATGTAGGTAAATTAATTATCTTTAATGAAGGGGATATTCTGACCGGGATAAAATTAAGACGATCGCAGTAACCGATCATTTATGTGTTAATAAAATTTGCATAATTTTGTACAAACGGACAAACATGTAAATAAGCGTAATAAATGCCTAAACGACTTTTCCACAACAGTTAACATAAAACAGCTAATTAAGCAGTTTTTGTATATATTTCATACCACGTGATGAATGGATATGTCATATGTAACGGACGTTGTACTTATTCTCTACATCCTCCTACTATATTTAGATCTGAGTACATACATTGTATACGTCACCAAACACAGATGTAAAACATATATTCACATATAAAAATGGGTTTATGGGAAAAAAAGGGGGAGGGGGGCATATCTACTTTTTGTATAATACCGTTTGAGAAAAGGAGAAAAGCTGTATTTGAAGAATTCACATTTTAAAAAGGATCTCAAAAATTATTATTCATTTTAAATTGTCATTATAACTCTTGTGTTATTATTTTTTAGATAAGCGGAAGCTAGGAAAGGGGAATTCCCATTGCCAATCATTCAGTCTTTTTGGAATACGGAATTATTTCCCATTTGGGAAGGTATATGACGTAAAACCATCATGACGTCATGAAATAGGTATAGTAACGTCAGTTTTATAACGTCATTCCCAGAGGTTTAGAAGGGCTTCCATAGCAATTCCACAATGATAATATTCATAGTGCTATTATGAAAAAAAACATCCAAAAAGACACTAGGAGGAAATAGATTAATATGTAAGGACAGGGACATACATAATCACGGACAAACTGACGTCTTCCACGTTTGTTCGTATGGGGACAATGGATTACCAATATCAGATGTAAAACTTCAGCCTCCCCTTTGTATCCTTCCCTCACCTGTTACACGGTTATTATATGTAATAATGAGGGGGTAACAGATGCTGAGAGATTTACCGGTTTTGATTTAATGGTCAATAATCCATTCTCCCTACTACAGTTGATATGCTCTCATTGATTACATGTTATCCATTGTAGACAGTTTATTTGTGCATGCTGGTGTTAAATGAGGTAAAATAATCCACAGATTTGTACATTATTTGATACAGACTGCATTCAGAATTACATACTTTATAAAGTATCGCTGTTTTTGGCTTTTATCTATTCACGCTAATACAAACACTCATTTTATATCAGATTTTTGTAAAGAATTAGATTATTATCACAAAAATATGTATATAGTAATAAACATGACATCAAATTCACAAAAAAAAAAAAACCACATATATACGCAAAGATACATATGCGACAAATGCAATCAAATACGAGCATAATTAGACTACATATATATGAGTAAGATTCATAGAAAAAATCAGAAATGATTCAACACTTTAATCCCCAAAACGTTTTTTACTATGTATGTCAACTATTCCAAGAGGACTTCAACTTTCTACAATAAGAAAGATAATTTTTATATATATACGAATTCATAATCATTTTATATTTTAAGATCTCAGCTAAGCATTCTTTTTACAATCAAATGTTCTTATGTATATTGCAATGAGCAAATTTTTATAATTTACCTACATTACGAGAACGATAGCAAATAATAAGCAGACTAGTATTATATATGTTAATTTATATTATCTATGCACCTAAAAACTTCCAATTCTAAATCTAGAAAAGTACGTTCTTCATTTCAGACTGTGTAAAAATCACATTTTGTATAATGAAGTGTTCAAATAGTCTGAAACCGTGTCAAGAGAAAGGCAATTGCACTTAAAAAATCTGGAAATAGTTAGCAGTTAAGTTCAATAATTAGATTACAAGAAAACAATCAAATAAAAATGCTCCTGTAGACGAAAGTGATTATCACATCAAGCTAGGGAACATTTAGATAATGGAAAACGAATGGATGGCACGCGCTGAGAGACAGAGAGAGAGAGAAAGAGAGAGAGAGATTGCAAAACGGCTTAAAACAAAGCAAGAGTAAATCTTCAACATTTATTTCAATATAGTTTCTTTCTCTACAATCTTTTGCACTGTGCCCTCTGCGTAAGAGATGGTTACTATAAATTTTGCAGTTGTGTATTTTCAAATTTGTTCTGCACTTCATCTGTCTTTCCTACACATTCAATTGGTTCTCAGCTTTGACAGTTTTTACTAATTAATAATCTTTTGAAAGAAATGCATGTCTCTTGACTTTTCCGTATATCTTATTAAGAAATTTGAAACTATTAGGTAACAAGAAAGCTTAAGAATTAAGGAAAGATGTTTCAGACAAAACTTGCATCGTTGATGAAAAATGTTCCAGCTTACCGGAATTTCATGATAAATATTTATATGATGTTATTATGTGATGAACAATGCCTGTCGTTGACTAATATTTTGTTACGGAAGAACACTGCTGGGGATAATATGATTAAAACATAAATCAGCAAACTATACCAATATTTTCTTGTCTTATGAGATAAGATATTACACAACGCAATTTATCATTTGTATAACAGTATAGGAGACTACAAGAAAGAAAGCGTCTCCATTTGTGGGCATATACACGTATATCACTCTTTTCATGCAAGTGAATGACAATGTCTGAGTAAAAGTATTATTATGATTTAACAAATTATAATATGATTTAACAAACTTCAAAATTATATATAATTCTGGTCACATTTCATTTTAGACTCATGCAAGGGCAGATATAGAGGGGGTGTCGAGGGATTCAGTTATCCACCTCTTACTTTGCCAAAATGTTGATTTTTTCCCGTTTTACGCAATTTTGTTATTTTTTGTATCATCATAGGCTGAATCCTCTCCTGATGGATTGACACCCCTTAGATTTGTTTAGATCCTCCACTGACGGAGTGACACCCCCTTAGATTTGTTTAGATCCGTCCATATGTTATGAATTATTTCAAAATTTATGAACCTTTCTTACGTCTTCGATTGATTTATTTTGATTGTAGTAATATCTAGATGGAAATCGATTTCTTCTCATTCTTACGACAGAGCACAGAATATAAAAATATTTCTACAAGAGATATCAGTCTATTTACAGCGAGTCATCTTCAATTCAAACGCTTCACATCAATTTGAACGATATCTGCGTGAGACCATTGATTCAACATATCAATTATTATGGTGTCTCCAGAGATAAAACGAATGACTTCCTGGGATTGACATTCGGAAGTCCGAGCTGTTTGTCTCGCGCGGAGTAATTGCGTTCTGAGGCCAAATAATCCTTTAAAGTATCTATAATTGGTTCGTCAATAAATGCTTATAGCGGAGCAGTTTTATGACTTTTGATCGATTCTTATATCAGACTCGTTATGTAGTAGAATATCACAATATTGTTAGATTGCTTTTTCAGTATAGCCTTGATCAGTCGTACAGATAAACACATAAAAAGAAACAACGTCAAATGAGGTGGAAAGTGGAGACTAGATTGACGATATGGGACCAGCAGATGACCATGTTCGAGACCAGGTACAAGGATGCAACCAATTGAACAGTAATTAGCTTAGACAATTCGGAACTTTATGTAATAAACTTTCAGGCACCGGATTTGAAGTTCTCTAGCCAATGCTTCCGGAATTACAGCATTAATTCTTATTTTGTTTGTTCAATTTTTCATCATGAAGAATGAATCAAACTTCCTTGAAAAACAGAAATAATATTTACATGTATAAAGACAGAGGTCATTACAAACTCAAGCCACAGAAAAGAATGTTTATTAAACGAGTTCATTAATGAGTATGTACATGCAATCCACTCACCTCTTTTCGAAGTAATTTCAGAAAATTTGACGTCATAATTTACTTCCTTTTTATGAATTAAGAATAGATTATCTAGAAATCACCAGCACATTTTCCGCAACTCTTCAGTAAAACATCGTTCAGCTAATTGCGTCAAAACATCATATGTAGCTAAAGAAAACACGTGAAAAAGGTATAAACCAACGGATTTAAAATGTTTACATCTGTTTAACATTATCTATTTCGTGCAGATTCAGTTTGGAGTTTTCATCATAACTATCTCTTTTATGTCGACCGGCGATCTGTCATATTATGATATTGGAGAGAAACCCCCCATACTACACATATACTCTGTTATGATATGTTTCTCTTTTGCATAGCGTTCGTAAATTGATTGTTGTAAAGAGCAAAACAGACAAGTTGCTATGTGTGAAATATACAACCGAAATAGACGAGTTTTTTTGGTGTCACTATAATTCCCATTGCTACCGGCAAGTATATACCAGGAGATCACAAATTAAATGATATCCCTGCCATTATGACATAGCTCTCAAAATGTTTATGCTTCCTGCTTCTGTTTTTACACTTTTGTTTTTCAGGGGATTTTTTTGGTCGTTTGACAACTTGTATTTTTGAATTTAGTGTCGACACTGTTTTTTAACATAGCTATAAACATTAATCGATTATCATTTGAAATAAACGTGTTCATTATTAGGATCAATTGAAAGAAAACATATTTTTTGTACATAATGCACTTTGAAGATTCAAACCAATTACTTTGTAAATGCTCTCTAAAATTATAGTACGGTTTGTTCCTTCCAAAATACTGTTCGTATTGGTTCTATTCATGTTGTATGAATATTGTTAGAACTTCGACTAGCTAGGGACCGATGACAGCAAAATCCTTTGGAGGTGTTGGGAAGAGGAATGGGATAGAAGGAGGAGTGAGTTTAATACGTCAGGGTTTCTTTCTCAATCAGACCAAAGCATGATTCCCCGATTCAAGACATGTTTCAGAACCTTTTTGCTACATGCAGCAAGCAAGAGGGGATAACTCTTTTTGATCACTTGAATCCACTCCTTTTATTTTTGCTCATTTTCCATAGGTCAATGTCATTACTATCTACATGTATCACTCTATTCTCTCTCATTGTTTGAAAAGTGAACGCGGTCGTTTTACACCTTTTGTGCTTACTCTATATTCTCGCTCTAGTTTACAAAATGACGAATGCAACTTGCAAGCAGAGGCAATGACAATGAGAAGAAGTTTATCCTCATTTGAGCATATACTTAGTAGTGCAGTTGAGAAAAGCTAAGTGTTCTACTCTGCTATCAGAGGGCAGCCCTCTTGATAAGAATATCTAAATGTGGTGCATCAGACATAGGTACTTCAATATTGAAACATTTTTCCGTTTTTAAATCAATAATATTTACATTTCAAGTTGATTTCCTATGTTAAACGCCTGTTCAATTTTGACGTTCATTTCACGATGAACACAGGTTGGCCCCAATCACATAACGTGCGCGCAAGAAGTTCAAACAGTGGGCGGGGCATACTGATGCTGAATTTGCGATCAGGAGGAGATTCCCAACATGCGTACGGGGAATGAGACGATATAAAAGAGAAGAAACAGACGAGGACAACAACAAAAATTCTTGAAACCATTAAGATATGTATAACAACTCTATGTACGTGTATATGCACAGTTTCCACAGAGTTCATGTGTACTTCAATGTAGATGGCGTTACCGAAATGAATTTATGCCGCGCCGACTATTCCGATATTGTAAATAAGGCTTTATTCTCTTTAAATTGTTTGCAAAAAGTTAAAATTCATCATGAAAAAGTTTTAGCAGATATTTACAACATTGTGATAACGTTTTAACAGTCCATTTTAAACGTTAACTTCCACAGAGTTCATGTGTACTTGAATGTAGATGGCGCTACCGAATTGAATTTATGCAGCACTGACATTTCAAATTATCAATAAGGCCTTATTCTCTTCAAATTGTTTACAAAAAATTAAGACTCATCGTGAAGACATTTTAGAAATAAAAATTATTCGGTAATTTTTCATATCAAACCGTATATTTTGGTCCTCTGCAATGGAGTATTTCTAGTCCTTCCTGGTAGGGAGAATTGACATACGTGAAACATTTAGATCTTAATTTTCACTTAATTTGTATAAAATTTCGAGGATGTTATCAAAGATGTTTTATATCTGAATGTTTCTGAATGTAAATAATATGAATCAAGGCAAAGCCTTTTTGTGCGAGCGGAGAGAAAATAGATATGATTATATAAAATAAAAAAAAAATCTTTCTTTTCTATTTTGACTATGATGGCTTATCTTATCTTACAAAACTTTCTGTTTGATGATTGCCAAAAAAGGTAGTATAAGGCGAGTGGACACAAGGAAGGATTTGTAAAATTGATCTAGACCAGCAGATGAACATTTTAGGGGGGGGGGGGGGCTTAAAATATGGTTCTTTAAAAATATGGTTCTTTATAATTCATTTATATTTTGTAAGAATAATGTTTAGGTTAGCTGAAAATAAATTACTTAAGAACAAAAGAAAAAACAAACATATTCCGACTTCTGACAGTACGAAACCACCCGAGACGAGAAAAGCGATCAGAGCGAAACGTCTCGTTTAAAACCGGAAATGTCGGATTTCCCGTGGTTACGCCGCCTTGTTGATGCTTTATCGTTACCTGATTTACGAAAAATATTTTCAATAAATTCAACTTATAAACAAAAATTGAGTATAACATATACGTCTACTTGGAGTCGAAAATTTTTTTTTAATGGCAATATCCAGCATCTCCGCAGCAACTCTGTCTGAGAGGGGACGAAAGTTTTTGAAAGCATAGTAGTACATTCTCATTCTTTGATTCAGCATATTTTCTCAATAAGATATGTGTATACGCGTTACCATAAGGGCGAGCTCCGCTCGCTATAAGGAAAGAGTGTCTTATTTTTTGCGTTCATGGCTTTTACACTCTGGTTCGACAGGCGCAAATCTCGTGAAGCGCGAAGCGGTTCACGAGATTTGCGCCTGTCGAACCAGAGTGTAAAAGCCATGAACGCAAAAAATAAGACACTCATTCCTTAAATATGCCCATTTCAACAAGTAATTTTCCATTAGTAATATTCGGGGCCGAAAAAGAGGAAATCCAATTAACAAATATATGAGGAACGTGATTCTAAATATGACCTTAAATTTATGCCAGGAAGATATCCCTTAGTTTTTGAAAATTTTATCAAATTTTATGACGGAGATACAAATATATTTCAAGTCTAGTGTCCACTAAAATTAGGGGAATCATATCCTTGGGGACTTACAGAGCAGAGATACTAAAATATTGACACATGTCTTCTATTGTAATAATGTCGGTGCACCAAATGCGCATTTCAAACCAGTAATGTATCATCAGTGACGACCGAAGCCGAAAGAGAGGAAATCCAAATAATGAAGATATGAGGAGTGTAATTCTAATATTTATGCCAAATAGTCAGCCAAAGACAGAATTATGCCCTCGGGGAAACACACCAGTCTTTATCAGTGGTTCCAAAAAATGGAAGCTGAAAAATTATTTAGTAAGTATGATGGCATCGCATTTAATTCTAAATTTCATGTATCTGTTTTATTTAGAGTAGACGGGTCTAAACTTTCCAGCAGAGAATGCCTTTTACTCGAGGCACATGTATCCGACAAAGCTCCTTTTACTAAGGATCTCTACCCTGTATATACTCAATAAGTTTTCTTTATACAGTCTACTCTCGATAAGTCGAACTTCAAGGGACCATCAGAAAAAGTTCGACTTATCAGGAGTTCGACTTACTGAGTACATGACAAGCAATCGATTTTTAATAAGACCAATGTCCCTTTTCTATCACCGTTCAAAACGTTCGTATTGTCTTCTTTTAATGATCGAATTACCTTAGATGTACGTAATGCATCTCCATAACTAGAAAGTATCACTTATTTGTCAACTGATCTCCTCATTATTAATTGATTTTTGTTTCCGAATTAAAATTTATTTGTGATTCGACTTATCCAGGTGAATTTTCAATGTACAATGAGTGAAGGGACCTAAAAATTAGTTCGACTTAGCGAAAAGTTCGAGTTATCGGAATTCGAGTTATAAGGAGTAAAAATGCATAGAAACCAATGGAAGAGAAACGGGACTTTTAAAAGTAGTTCGAGTTAAGCGGAAATTCGAGTTATCCGAGTTTGAGTAAACGAGAGTAAACTGTAATTACCTCTTATGTTTTCCCCCATTTTCCTTGTTTTGTTTGTTCTTCGATTGAAATTATCATTGCTTATTTACGTTGGCATGCGCCAAGATATTATTACATATTGTTTCAAGTCCATGGTTTGGAGATCCACCCCTTTCTTTTCTGATCGACACTTGGTACAAGCTACTTTATTTGCTTTCTTTTTCACCTAACTTCTGCTCTTTATATGTCCTATGTTGCAGACCGACATTTTTATTTGTTGTTTGTCCGTCCGAAGCACAGAATTTGAAAATTAAGGAATTGGGGATCTACAATCCTTTTGATGAGAACTTTTGGTACTGTACCTTTTTTGAGCCTGCTATGAATTTGACTCAGCATGGACACAAAATATACTAGTATTTGCAGAAGAAAGTATAGTGTTTCCCAAAGACGACATCTCTCTTTAAAGGCCCGGTCACACTGCGCTTGACGGCTTGATCACGGCCAAAACACGTTCAAAAAAGGTCATCCGTGAAGCAGACGTTGTTGTGCGCTTTTAAGACGCGCTACAGACGATTTGTAGACGTGCTAGGACGCGGTAAAAAATCTGAACGGCGTTGGACGCGGAAAGAAGTTTTGAACTGCTCAAAATTTTATACCGCGGACAACCACGGACATTGTACGTGGTAAAGACGTGCAACGCACGCGAAACACACGTGATAATCCGTGTTCCGGAAGTGATTAAGACTTGGAGAAGACGCGGTAAGACGCGAAAGCTTGAGCGGTCTATCACGGTCAGAGCACGGCCATTGCACGGGTGTTCCGCGTTGGTATCACGGGTAAAAGCGTGTGTATAGCGTCTTGTCACGAACGCGTTTGGTTTTAGACGTGGTTGGGCGTTGTTAGCCGTGCTTAGGCAGTGTTTCAGCAGTGGAACAGCCGCCGGCGGTCATACCCCGTACAAAGCACAATCATTGCAAGAATTACCACGTACGACCACGTCCAGCAGATTTTTGAACGTGATATGGACGTGGAGTGCAGTGTGACCGGGGCTTAAGTTTCACCGAGCACTGCATACATTCCAAAAGAACAAATTAATCCACATCATCACCGAGATTAGAGCATGGATCTGTAACATTTATCATCGAGACAAGTTTACATTCAATGTTTGCACATGAAATAGTCGCTAATTACAGTTTGCATGCAAGCTGAATTAAGTTATCATCCACAGTAATAATTAGATTTTATGATTAATATGTTTGATGTGGACTAAAGGAAGATAGTGTGCCATTGTGCACATGCAATGAAACCGATATTTATTATTTTATTATCAAGAACTAAAATAACAAAATGCACTCGAGTGTCCTTAGCTATCGAATTTTTTGAGAGGGGAGGAGTCAACCCGACCAAGGGGTTCCACCCTATGAATTCAAGAAAATATAAAAATAAAGCTTTTCCCTTTCAACTTCAGAGATTGTGTTTCCTGGCCACCTCAAGTAGCCTAAAATTCGCCTTGAATGTAAAACTGTCATAATCATTTCAGAAAGAGACATCGGAAAAATGCGGACGTATAAGTTATTATGTTTCATAGTCAATATATACATTTTTGAATTCAATAGATATATCATAATTAAATTTTCCAGACGTAATATGATCGGCGACTGTTCTTTATATTCATAACAATAAGACCACGACGATCGAGAGATCCCACACTGCATCTAAAGAGCGGATCTAGGGGTAGTTAATGTAGCTCAGACCCCCCCCCCCCCAAAAAAAAAAAAATTAAAAAGTAATTATTATTTCCAAATTTTACGTAATTTTTTTTTCATGAAATAGGCTCGACCCCTCCCTCCCCGACGACTTAGACTCCCCCCGGAAAAATTCTATATTCGCCCATGTATCCGAAAATTTCATGGAAACATGCGCAGAACGTAACATCCATTACAACGGCGTACAAATAGGATTGACAATCATTTCAAAGTGAATTCCTCGTTAATCCGGCTTCTCAATCAACTGACAATACACAAAATGTCCAGAGAATTACTATTGAACCAGGATCGACGGCTTGTAAAGCGCCCCGAAATGAAGACGGATTTGATTACAGATTCTGAACACATACAAAGAGACATTGATGACAAACATTCATTTGAATCTGAATCCTGTCGAAGAAGCTTTCTATTGAAGAGGATTAAAATGTTCCGTGGCAAACAATGATTGATCAGCTTCAAGATTTATTATTTTTTCAGCCCATATGGAATCTTTACATTCAGTAAGGAATTTGAATTTTTCGATTTGAAATTTTTTTTTTTGATGTAGAAATATGCGTTTCATTTTGCATAATTTTTCTTCATTTTCCCTTTATGGTCTTTTTCTTCATATACACGAGAAAAAATAAGCAAGTTATTGTGTATGATTCGGTATCTTTTGATGTATCTCACAATACCTTTGCTCTCCTAAGGAAAGAAGCACTTAGGCACGGTCCATTTGATATTCTGGGGGGGGGCTTGGGTTTTTTTCGAAAAAAATAATTTTGCTCTGATTTTTGATGAAAAAAATAAATGTGCTTATGGTGTGACAGAAAAAAATAATCTTGCTCTTACAAGTAATCTGAATTTGAAGAATAACCATAAAATTCGCTCAAAATACCTGAAAATTTTTCAGCTCGCTTCGCTCGCCATACCTTTCACTTTACATAAAAAAATTTTGGCTCACTTCGCTCGCCATACTTTTCTTCTTTAATGCCAAGTTCATATTTAAAAATATCAAAAGTGTACATGTGGCTGAAAAAAGGGGCTTCATTAAATGCTTAAAAACATTTTCAACATAATTTATGACTATTAATAGACACCATAGAGTCTAAAATCTATATACAATCTTGGAAGAAGAATTTAATTAAGTTTTTCACTAGTTTACATGTCTAAATTTAAAAATTTGTCTAGAAGACCCTCTCCTCAGGCCCTCTTACATGTTACATGACCTTATTGATACATTTTGTTTACTGAAAATTATATCATATTGTAAAAATCTTTTATCTCTCTCAGTTTAGAAGTGAATACAAGTTTTACAAAAAAATTAGTAATGTTTAGAGCAATTTAAGTAAAAATAAAAAAAAAATTCCGTTGAAAAAACACAAACATTCTTAATATACACATCAATTGTTAGAAAAAAATTTCCTTGCTCCAACTTCGCAAGAAAAAAATAATTTTGCCCTGGTCCGGGGCGAAAAAAATAATCTTGCTCCGACAAAAAACCCAAGCCCCCCCCCAGAATATCAAATGGACCGTGCCTTAGCACTTCAATTCAGTTCTACATACAGAGACATTGATGACTTGCTCTCAAATCCAAATTTTACAGATAGCCTTTTAGTAGCACAATCTATCCTTTTTTACTATATACTAGTACGTGAAAGAAACCTTTAGATCTGTCGACATTAGTAACTACATGTACATGTATGCGAAAGGTAAACGACTTCATATTCAGAATTTCTGAGTAGTGATATACCTTCGTCCCCTGCCTATGGTGTATTCCAGCATCCCAAATTATCAAATTATCAAATTATCCGCTATTCAAGACCCAGCTACAACTACAACGACTTCGTTCCGAGGGCAAAGTATAACCGAGAGATTTGTGAGCGAATAACTTAGTTACTGCAAAATGTTTTTGGATCATACGAAAAAAAAAATGACTAAAACTGTTAATATAGAATAATAACATCTCATTGTCCACAATGTTGAAAGATGTTTAGGTAAGAACTTTCCAAAAATATCGAATTCCTGATTTGACCGGTTTTACCTTTTCTGCATGACTGGAGTGACAGGTGTTGCTAGTAAGTGGGAGGTGCCTACTCTTTCCGGCACCCGATATTGATATCTTTTCATTTGGGATTGTCTTTTGATTCTTTGCACAATATTTAGGTTTTGTTAAGTTTTGTATTTTTGAAGGTCTTTCTTGCTCATTGACTATTGTTTTTGGATTCTGATTCTGTGTTTTTGTGTTTGGCTTTCACTTACTGATCTGTTTATACAAATGAGATCAGGAAGATCCTGACGACAATCTCAACAGCACTCACAATAGAGCACACAATTAAGCGTCGACCGACCCCCAGCAAGCTAGAGGTGGGACCAAGTGTCCGGGTGGAGTAAGGATCCCCTGTTTGGCTAGCCGCATCCGCCGTCGATGTTCACGCAAGTCTCATAGAACCTTTTAATACATCTCACAACACCTTTTGATACATATCAAACACCTTTTGATACATCTTACAGTGTCATTTTCTACATTTTACAGTATCTTTTAATAATTCTCATAGTACTTTATGAGACCTCAAAAATCAAATTAGCTCTATCGACATCTCATATCATCGTTTGATACATTTTTAAAACTGTAACTTGTGATAGATTCTATAAAAGACACTTTCTTTTGACATTTCTCTCAGTACCTTATACATCGTGTAAAAGTATCCTTTACAGTATCCGTTACACATTCTAGTGTTTTCTTTTCTGTTTATCCCAGTATTTTTTGTAACACGTCAATTTTGTTTTCTGTAACATCTTGCAGCAGTTTTTCTTCAATATCACAGTATTTTAATTCTTCTTTAATTACTCATACATTTCACAGTATTTCGGGCTATGTCACATCTCACTGCAGTTACCCTATTCAATGTTAAAAGTCTTCAAATTCAATAGCCTCATTCAAGAACATATAAATTTGCAGCATGGACCAGACATGCACGTTTCGGGTACTTAATCCTCGTCAGTGATCCTCAATCTAAACAGAACTATTATGTCTAAAATGTACCGAAAGACAATGTTTGGTATGTAAATTTCATAATATTCCACAGGCTCGTTTTTTTTTTCGAAAAAAAAAAAAACTCCACGAAAATTGTATTATATAATAGAAATCGACTAATAACGACTGTGAACATTTGCAGTTTGACAAAAAGATTAGGTATCTAGTATACACAGCTTTCAATCCAAAATTTTCAATATTGTTACACCGTGAATACCTTTGCAAATCAAATAGTCCAGTTTCCATAAAGAGAAGAAATTTTTCCATAAATTTTCAACAAGCCAACATTTCGTAAATGACAACATTCAATACCATAGACGACATATATCTCACCTCTTTTTCTAAGTATTTCAGTATTGAAGTTGCCATGGTTATATCAGGCAAGTTCCAAGACCAGTCAGTGTTTGTTCATAAATAACAATAAAATCTTAGGACAATATCAGAGAGTGTAATATAAATATCACTTCAGCTATAAGCGATTCTAGGTCCTTGGAGACCTTAACTTCTCGGATATATGCAGCAGCTGATACATTTAGCCAAACTTTCAGCATCACAGCAATAAAGCAAACTCCCTGATGACCAAGATCTTATTGATGACGCTCAAAACGCTCGTCTGAGCCCGAACATTTTGCTTAATGTAGTGTCCGATACTCGTTTTTGTATAATAAACAAGATTACTCTGTGACAATCTCTATAAAAGCAAATCGTTGTCATTCTTCAAAGGAAATGAGACAAATTCTTAAGACAAAAAGATGTACCGGCATACCGCATCGATTTTCTCCGCTGATTATAGATGCTTGTTATTTTTCGTTAGATTTATGAGTGGATGGAATCTATAACTCACTGATCGTTTGATTACTTGAAAATGCACTAAGCAGTGTTGTTGTATAAATGGCATACTACGCATCTATTCTATTGTAAAAACTCACACTTATCAGATGACCATTACAATAATGGTTGTTAATTCAATAAAAGCTGATTTTAAAACAATTCTAGATCTAAATATTCTTCCTTCAATGTGATTTCTCTCTTTGCAAAAGATATCTTGTAAGAGCATCTTTGAAAATCTAGCTTTTACATATTGCTTTTAAAAACTATCTTTTCATAAATTTGCAATTTGTCTATGCAATTGACATTCTTGAAGACTTGTATTGCTAGAAAAGCAGGGAATGCTTATTCTTCCCGGTCACATGATTTCCTTCCTCTTGCAGTGGCATTTACATAATAGCTCAATATATGGATAATCTTGCATTGTTTTCTATTCTGTTTTCGTATTTTCCTGAGTTTGTTAATCATTTGTGGTGCGTACAAGTATAAAAATTAGGTATTATTCTTTTACTAAATGGAATAGTTCAGCAAGTCCTAGTATAATCATCCAGAGTTAGAAACAACAAAGTATGATATAGGAGTTCAATAGGCTTTATTCAGTCTGAGTTAGAAACAACAAAGTATGATCTAAGAGTTCAATAGGCTTTATTCAGTCTGAGTTAGAAACAACAAAGTATGATCTATGGGTTACATCGGATCATGTCGAGTTGTACTGATCTACAGACCGAGCATAACGGACTATCGCATGATGTGCTTGATGAAAAATGTTGATCCTCTGACATACTGGGATTTAGTCTTATCTGTTATATAAAACTTCATTGTCAAAGGTTTTCTTGATAGTATTGTTGCTGTAAGGCATTTCAGAGAAAATGATTTTTTATTTTCCTTTTTTTTTGTAATTTGGAATACTAAAACTGATATAAAAGCTTCGTGTTACATTCAAGTTTACAAAGATTCCCCTTCTTGTAAGGCATATTAGAGAAGAAGATGTACTAGATTTTTTTTTGTAATTTGGAATACTAAAATTGATATACGAGCTAGTCTACAATGTTTTATGATATAATTTACAAATTATAAAATACCAATTCCGTGCTACACACAACGGTTATTGGCTCCACCGGAGAACGCTATACAATATTGTTCAATATAATTTTCTTGTTCGCTACCCTCAAGGTATTCTTCACTGAAAACGATAGAGAATCTAATTTGAGCTCCCAACTAATTATCAATCCTAATTGATATGGTATTATACTATAATGCGATTATGGGTCGAAATGAATTACGTGTGGATAGCTATATCCAAATTATCCCGTCTTTTACGCAAGGCATTCCTAATGAAAATTGATTCTGGGATTCCATGTTCTAAAAATCCCATTTCAGACGCTATCAATTTAGTTTTCAATTAAGATTTTGTCCTTCTTTTCTGTTATAAGGGATGACTTAATTCAAAGGAAAATTAGTACAAAAACTCTACGTACTGGCTAGAACAAGATTTCGTGTTAATCATAACTTTTGTTCAAAAAGCCAGTCGTTATATACATTGTATTCTTCAATTATTCATAACTTTCCTCATCTTTATATCAGTTCAAATTCTTCATCCCTTTTCAAAGACTGTTAGAGACATCTCAGATCAAAGAAAACTACAAATACACAAAATTGCAACAAGTTGCAGTCTCAATCGAAAACAAACATGAAAAAAAATCCGATAAGCGAAGACGAAAGAGAACAATATATTCCATAGTATGCATTAATTTTGAATAAAGAATTTCTACACATCTGAAATACAAAATATTAATTCTTTTTATCATGACTGAATGAAAGACACACACAAAACTGAAACCAGTTTCCAAAATCACAATTGAAAGGCTTACGAATTTTGGAGAAAAAAATACAAACCAGATCTTTCTCATTCAAAAATATAGGACAAACAGACGGAGACAATGACACAGTTGCACAGATACAAAGGGCAGCTTATCTAATGAACTACCTCCAGTGCAATCCTAGACAAAATTAATGAAAAGTTTATGTTTCTGATCTTCAAACATCAAATCTAACGACATGTTATTAGAAAGCACTTAAAGAAAAACCATACATCCCTTCATCAAGGTGTCAAAAATATTGTAGTTCAATTTTGCTGTTTTCTGTCTTCGACATATTAATGAAAGTAATGTGACCAGACATGCATTTTTCTGAAAAATGAATCCTGCTTAAGGGTAATCCATGTAATTGTTATTAAAAGCTGAAATTTAAATTAGCATAGTTTTATTTCGAGATTTTAGAAATATTTTAGAACATACATCTCATTATAAGGTAAATCAATAGTACCCATTAACCGACCGAAAAAAAACTTAAAGAGCACCTGGGTATAGTTTAGATTATATAGAGAATAAGTGTCTTAATTTGTGCTTTGTTACGGGTATGTAACTTTAAACCTTTTTTTTAAATCTTATGCACTGTTGCGTCACGAGCGTTTTCATGCGAAATACAAGCATGTTCCTTTCAACTGTTTCATCTCGGGGAATTAGATTGGTTATGCATATATACATGGCTTATTAATTCCCTCCCAAAAATGTGACAGAGGACATCGATGGGCATTCAGAATTGTAGGGTAAACAAGAAAACAAGTTAGAACGTATCAAATCACAAAAAAAAAATCATTTTCATATTTAGCGATTGAAATGAAATGAAATGACATATTTGAATTCTTCTATAACAAAATATTCTGCTCTTTATTTCATAAAACGATTTGTGCACTACAGATGGAACTGAAATCAGGAATAATTCATGCCCCATATCAAATGTTATGGATTTGCAGATCATTATCATGACAGACAATGGTCAATTATTGAATTCAGTCGCTTGTGAAGTGTAAGTTTTGTTGAATTATTAATGCTAAGAGCTTTTACGCTTTGCATAACTCGTTTTTCATAGAGTGAATCAAAAGTTCAATAATCACCTTGTGCTTTATGTTATTTCAAAACGATCGTCTCTCTCATAGTGACTGATGCCATATGCAACAAATAATTTTTGAGGAAACATAATGTAATTGTGTCTCTTTAGTCTTGACTGTACTTCCTACTGTTAGAGGACACTCTTTTTTATGCAACAACAATAGACTTAAAGACTTTCTGAAATTTATAATGAGATCATTTTATAAAATTTTACCTCACTTCTGGTACTTTTCATTTTTCAGTCAGGTTGGAAAACCATGACCAAAAGACTTATAAGGTCTTCAGCAATTGCTGTGATTGAAATAATAAATTTTTAAGTATAAACTAAGAGGAAGATATTTCTCGGTGATTACTCGACTGAAGTCTCTAAAGATTTCTAGCGGCAAAATGCAACATAAAACGTCAATCACCTTGAACGTATAAAAACTCAGTTTGATCAGAATCTGAAACGGAAGATTCGTTTGATGCCATTTCAAGCACTAGGCTTTATTTGAAATTATCCGTTCTTTTCGTGACATTTCAAAGTCAGTAAAGTAAGAATGCACTTTGTCATTATATATATTTCAACTATTTCATATCAAGAAGTCCTTACCTTCTTTATCCAGTTCAATATTGACGATGCCATTTGAGTTCCAAAATTTTCGGTAAGAAATCGAATACTCTCCAAAATTTTTCGTCCGATATGAATATCAATCAAAATTTCTAAAACAATGTTATCTTATTCCCTGCTTCCAAATCTTGCTTGATGGCATCGATCGGGTATCAATCTAAGCGTCTAACAGAAGGGAATCCCTCTCTATTAGTCAACTATTAATCAAATTGCTTTAGTTCCGTGAGAAGGACCCTGTCTTGATTGTTGACATAAAATGCGCGTCGATTTGTTGTCAAGAGATATCAATTAGAGATCTGTTTTATGGGGGAATAGAGTGAATTGCTGCAGTTCCACACACAAGTGGCGATTTAGTAGTGCTTAGATTCAGAGGGTGCTTTCTTGGTAATGAGTTTTGGCTGTAAAATGGTAAATATGTGCCGGATCGGATGGATGGTATCCTGATTTGTCATTTCCAGAATGATCACTTCCCAGTCATTGATCTGTTTGGGACATCAAAATGGGACGGCAATATGTTTTTTTTTTAATTCGGGATGGAGGAATCTTTGTGTTGGTTTGAAATTCTTTTCTGAACACATTAGAGAGAAAATGATTTTTCATTGGGACATAGAGCAGTCATAGATCTGTCGGGGACAGCAAAATGGGATGACGATAGGTTTTAATTCACTAATGAAATCTCTTTTTGCTTTTCTTCAAATTCCCTATGGAAAAAAAAGAGAGGAAAGATGTCAATGTGGTGATATTAACAAATACATGTTTATTTTAAAAAGAACTCATCTCGGTCTTTGAATAATGAAAGATTATTTCAAAGAAGCATTGAATTTAAGAAACGTACTGCATTTCTTCTTGGTGTGATAATTTACTAATAAACTATTTTTTTTTTTTAATTTTTGAAAGAAAAATCAGATAGTGTAAGAAACAGTGAAAATTGATAATATATTTTACCAAATTATTTTCTTGCCTCCGAATCTATATACATAAAAGTAGCTTCACCTGCAGTAGATACAACTATGGGGAAAAAGCTCAAAGAGAAAATAGCTATAAAAAGTGAAACACTGCCGGATGTTTTGTATAAAAATCTCGATATGCTGTGAAATTTCTGTTTTTCATTTTCATCTTATCCCCTTTGCATTTATTTCTAGCAGAGCCACATGTGCAGGGAATCATCCAAAATAAATGCAAATCTAATTAGTTTATCTAAACCTCAAATCAAAGCTCTGCCGATTGAATATACAATAGCGTGACTGTAGAAGCAGTAAGATGTGATTGCTTTTTCAAAGAATCCCCAGTGTTTACTTTCGGTGCCTATTATCCCCGGCAAATAACATTGGCTCATAGAGAATGCTCTGGAGCAGTATGGTTTTGTCATCGTTAGGAATATCTATCTGACTGGTAGTTAAATTGTGATTATCACGTGTTGTAATTAAGGGATAGCTCTCTGAGGTCTTCCGTGTTTTGCTGATTGGATTCCTATTTGTATTTTTGTGTTTGCTCAAAAACACAATCATTTCGGTTAGTAAACCCTGATTACATGATTTGGGTGTTACGCAGTGCATGAATGTAATAACCGAGGATCTCGTATCAACACGGTTGTCCATTGGTCTTTTCGGTTATGTAAAGAATAAAAAGATGGATAGAAATATTACATTATTATGAAAACAATGTCATACTTTCAGTGGCGGATTCAGGGGGGTGCGGAGGGGGCGCCCCCCCCCCCCTTGCACTGACCCAAAATTTTCCAAAAACAGGTATATTTTGGCCCATTTTCAGTCAAAATCGGCAAAATTCGCCCCTTGACCCCCCGGCAAAGGGGGCGCTGGATCCGCCACTGACTTTACCATGAAAACGAGAAAAACAAAAGAAAGGAGGGGATCTCCAACAACACACGGTGGTTGCAGCACCCACATCAAAACCCCAAAACACCCAATGCAAAACACATGCACAGAGACACAAAAGGTACATAGAACACCAAATCACATAGAAACATCAAACACAAATGACTACACATAAACCAACGAGACCAATGGGCAATCGGTGCCGACTTAGGACGGCTACGGCACTATAGCGGACGGTCTGGATTACGTGCACACAACCCTCCCACTTTTCCGAATACCCAAGGGTCTCGAAGAACGCATAATTGTGGTGTAAAATAATCTCCTCACTGTAAGATGACCATACAAAGAGACAGCATGACGCAGGGGCCCAAGAAACACATACGGATATGTAAATGGATGTAAAAACAAAAGGCGTGCTCTGCAAGCGAGCTCATGCATGTTATCACCCGAGGAACCGACTGAGATTCAGAGAGGACAGGTGGTCGTTCCCTGTCTTCTCTAGAACGGTTTGGACAGGGCCTGTCATACAGTCCTGTCGTCATAGTCAGTCAGAGTGCAATTCTTAAGAATGCGCTGGTACAAGGTTATAGTTTGGTACAGTACCATGCCAAGTGTCCGTCTGGTGACGGAAGGATTATATCCACAGTATAAAAGGCGTTTGATGATTCTAACACAGTTTCGATGGTAAATCTGTCTTCCTTTGATCCTTCTTATTTTGTTCATTATGTCACCATGAAATGCAGGTTGTGAAATACTCTTTTATACAAAGTAAGCTTTCAACTCTCAAATGGAACAGAACTTTATTGTCTTTAAGCAGATTTCTGGACACAAAATCCAAAAGTGGGTCACCTAAAATATATGTATCAAATAGCGAATAATGAATCTTCATCAGTCGTACTTCAATGCATACCTGGTACATCGCAGTAATGAATCTTCATCAGTTGTACTTCAATGCATACCTGGTACACCGCAGTAATGAATCTTCATCAGTTGTACTTCAATCCATACCTGGTACACCGCAGTAATGAATCTTCATCGGTCGTACTTCAATGCATACCTGGTACACCGCAGTAATGAATCTTCATCAGTCGTACTTCAATGCATACCTGGTACACCGCAGTAATGATTCTTCATCAGTCGTACTTCAATGCATACCTGGTACACCGCAGTAATGAATCTTCATCAGTCGTACTTCAATGCATACCTGGTACACCGCAGTAATGAATCTTCATCAGTCGTACTTCAATGCATACCTTGTACACCGCAGTAATGAATCTTCATCAGTCGTACTTCAATGCATACCTTGTACACCGCAGTAATGAATCTTCATCAGTCGTACTTCAATGCATACCTGGTACACCGCAGTAATGAATCTTCATCAGTCGCACTTCAATGCATACCTGGTACACCGCATTAATGAATCTTCATCAGTCGTACATCATTGCATACCTGGTACACCGCAGTAATGAATCTTCATCAGTCGTACTTCAATGCATACCTGGTACACCGCATTAATGAATCTTCATCAGTCGTACTTCAATGCATACCTGGTACACCGCAGTAATGAATCTTCATCAGTCGTACATCATTGCATACCTGGTACACCGCAGTAATGAATCTTCATCAGTCGTTTTTCAATGCATTCCTGGTACACCGCAGTAATGAATCTTCATCAGTCGTTTTTCAATGCATTCCTGGTACACCGCAGTAATGAATCTTCATCAGTCGTTTTTCAATGCATTCCTGGTACACCGCAGTAATGAATCTTCATCAGACGTACTTCAATGCATACCTGGTACACCACAGTAATGAATCTTCATCAGTCGTACATCATTGCATACCTGGTACACCGCATTAATGAATCTTCATCAGTCGTACATCATTGCATACCTGGTACACCGCAGTAATGAATCTTCATCAGTCGTTTTTCAATGCATTCCTGGTACACCGCAGTAATGAATCTTCATCAGTCGTTTTTCAATGCATTCCTGGTACACCGCAGTAATGAATCTTCATCAGTCGTTTTTCAATGCATACCTGGTACACCGCAGTAATGAATCTTCATCAGACGTACTTCAATGCATACTTGGTACACCGCAGTAATGAATCTTCATCAGTCGTACTTCAATGCATACCTGGTACACCGCAGTAATGAATCTTCATCAGTCGTACTTCAATGCATACCTGGTACACCACAGCAATGAATCTTCGTCAGTCGTACTTCAATGCATACCTGGTACACCGCAGTAATGAATCTTCATCAGTCGTACTTCAGTGCATACCTGGTACACCACAGTAATGAATCTTCGTCAGTCTTACTTCAATGTATACCTGGTACACCGCAGTAATGAATCTTCATCAGCCGTACTTCAATACATATCTGGTACACCGCAGTAATGAATCTTCATCAGTCGTTCTTCGATACATACCTGGTACACCGCAGTAATGAATCTTCATCAGTCGTACTTCAATGTATACCTGGTACACCGCAGTAATGAATCTTCATAAGTCGTACTTCAATGCATACCTGGTACACCGCAGTAATGAATCTTCATCAGTCGTACATCATTGCATACCTGGTACACCACAATAACGAATCTTCATTAGTCGTACTTCAATACATACCTGGTACACCGCAGTAATGAATCTTCATCAGTCATACTTCAATACATACCTGGTACACCACAATAATGAATCTTCATCAGTCGTACTTCAATGCATACCTGGTACACCGCAGATAGAAATTTCTGCCTAGAAGGCTGATCTATTGTAGCAGAGTCGGACATTTTGTTTTTCCTCAATTTGTGAGTGGAAGTCAAACACAAAACTTAAAATCAGAATTGAATCTTTGCGGAATAGAGTTTTTTTCCCTTACTGACGGTATCTGACGTAAAACCATTGTGACGTCATGAAAATTGTATGGTAACGTCGATTTTATACCGTCATTTCCCAGACTTTTAGGACTGTTTCTATAGAAATTGATGACGTCATAATCAGTCTACGTCAGATACGTCCCAAATGGGAAGTAACTCTGGTTTTCGAAAATGGCGAATACCAAATTCGAAATCTAGAGGTATACACATTCTTAGAAAATATGAAACAAAACAATGACTCGGAGAAGATCCAAACAGAGAACACATCGGAACACACTCTCACAAGACGAGAAAACGCGGACAACAAACAGGAACATCTCAAGATAGAAACACAAAGGACAACCGTATCTTAATGCAAAATCTCCATAGAGTAAAAATGTTGACGCTAATATCAATGCTCGCCGTATAATATCAATGGAATTAAAGTAAATAAAAAAGAGGCCAAAGGTGGCCACATCGCTCACCTGAGTTGCGGACACAGGGCTAAAAGGGGTAAATATGGTAGAAGACCGTGAAGGCTTGAGTACAAGCCTTCGGTAAAGTTTCGAGAAATTCTATGCAGCAGTGAAGGAGAAGTGGAACATGCTTTAGCCAACCAGATCCATCGACCGGCAAAATAATGATCAATCGGCACGAAAAACACAGGAGTGCTTGCTTCCTGTAATGTTTCATCGATCCCTCAGCAGCCATATTTGTTGACCGATCGGCACGAAAACACAAACTTGGTAGAAGGCCTAGAGTACTTCCTTCCTGTAAGGTTTCTTGTAATTTTGTGCAGCGGTTGCAGAGGAGATCTCGAAAATGCATCAGCCAATCAGAGCCCTCGGCGGCCAATTTGTTGACCGATCGGCACGAAAAACACACACTTGGTAGAGGACCTAGAGTTCTTGCTTTCTGCAAGGCTTCGTGAAATTCTGTACAGCGGTTGCAGAGGAGATGTTCAACGAGCCCTCGGCGGCCATATTTGTTTACCGATAAGCACAAGAAAACCCACAAATTTGGTAGAACACCTTGAGTACTTCCTACCTGTAAGGTTTCGTGAACTTCTGTGCACCTGTTGCAGAGAAGATGTCGAAAATGTTTTAACAAATTTAACGACAGACGGTGCGCAATGACACTAGCTCACTTGAGCTTCGCTCAGATCAGCTAAAAATGAAAGGCTGTAACACTTAGCCCCTGGAATCGTGAATAGGATAAAAAAAAAAACTGCAATAATATAGATACATGTATATGCCAGTAACAAATTTAATTTTATGACTATAGAAAGCTGATATAATTCATAATAAGCTTAGTAATATAACCATGATTTTCGCTCAGTCAAAGTGAATAGAATTGCGCAATAAGTGTATATAGTTATGAAAAATATTCCCTGAAGTATTTTCGTTGAGTCCAATCTGTAACTTGCAAATCTGGTTCTTCCTTGATTATAAGCGATAATGTTCAAAAGTATGAAGAGGATCTATGTCGAAAATTAGGCGTCTTTACCATATAGATGGAGTTTGGCTTAGTCCATTCTATGACCTTGAAAACCAATACTATTTTTCCTTTGCAATACTTGTTTAAATTTCAATCATATTCCTTGGATACGGATGGTCTTTGTATTCTTTATTTCAGACTATAATAATCAGACGGATAATTCTGCCGTTGTCCCGACTCTAAGTATCATTCACCTCACAATCCTGATTATGGGGTCAACTGTCTGGAAATGAAACAACATCCGTTTTGACCCATGACAAGGTTTAAAGACTGTGTTACTGTCATGGGAAACACTTTCTTGTGAACTAAAACAAATGTGGGATCATGTAAAGTTAATCACTACATGCAAGTGATGTTGATTTCTTCTTTACGCTCCATTTCGCACTCCACACCACGCTCCACTCCACACTCCGCTCAGCTAAATAAAGTATGCCTAAAATTTAGACAGCGTCGAGTCCTCTGAAAGCTACATAATAGTGCTCGTTTGTTACAGTTGTTGAAAGATGTTGTCAAAAAGCAAGCATCGTAATCAACAGAAACTTAACTTTCGATGCACGAGAAGTCAAAGATAAGTTTTCCCACCAGCAAACTCCAAAAGTCTTTTTAAAAAAGAAAGTATTGTTGATTGATATAAATTTATACCTTCTAGACAATATAATGTCTTTGCTTTAGTCACTAAGGAGTGTGTAGACGATATTCATTGAACCCTTGAGAAATAGAGATAACAGGTTCAGAATTAATGTTCCTTTCATTTGATTTCTCTTTTGTAAAGATTTATCTTTCAACCATTTCATAGAAATCTTTAACATTAAAATCAATTTCTTTGCATGGCTCAGATACATGTTATCCATATATCATTGAAGAAACTAGAAATTGTTTTGTCTGAATTTTCTTTGATTTTCCAATTAACATAAGGTTCATAGAATTTTTTGTCTGGTCCGTGCTGCAAATCTATCTGTTCTTAAATGATGCTATTGAATTTGAAGACAATCCGTTTTGTATATCGCTTAGTTGGCTGTTGAGCAAATCATTTGGGTCATTTTTAGCTCACCTGAGCGAAGCAAAAGTGAGCTATTGTCGTAGCGTGGCGTCCGTGGTAAACTTTTCATATTTTCGACTTCTTCACAAGAACCACTAAATGAATTTTGATGAAACTTGGTAGGAATAAAGTATTGATAGTCCCCTACATGTGTTGTTGTTTTTTGTTCGGATCCGTCAATACTGTAGGTGGCACCACCAAAGACAAAAGGGGGTACCCTTCTTTGACAAACTTCTTCTTCAGAACCGAAGCACATACCGACAAACCAAAAGCATCTGGATGGTCTAGATGGATATCTTAACAAGTAATCTTGTTTTTGGTTCCAGTCCGAAGACAAATTTTTGACGCGTTTTTGGCGTCTTTTTGGACTTTGTCAGAAATGCTCTTTTTTTTACTGTTTCTTCGACTAACTCTATAAATGTATGGTTTTGTGCCCTCATTTAGTGCATGTTTGTCATTTATTTAAGTTACTGTTTAATTTGATATACATTACATGCTATAATCTTCTTTCTTGGAATTTTAATGAATTTTCTAAAATATGAATAGATATGTTTACTGCGCACACGGACCCAAGGGTTGTGGGTTCAAGTCGCGGCACCGGCAACCCGACTTTTTTTCTTCCTTTTTCGTTTTTTAAAAATCAACTGAATAACTTTAATCTCATTTTTGACCCCAATTATTTTTTTTTCCATTTCCATTTTCATTTTTTTTTTCATTTTGCACACTCTTTCACTGTGAATTTGATACATTTCAGTCTCTTATTGCTGTGATATATATTTCATGCCTAAATTTTATATTTTTGATTTTTTTTTGAATTTTGAAAAATGGATTATGTGTATATCGTACAAAGGTTGTTGGTTCAAATTCTGGCACTGACACTATCATAATGCAATATTAATAGGTTAAGAGTTTGCATGGGTATCAGGTAAGCGTTGTGCCCCCTGGCTCTTGTTAAAAGTAAGCTCTTTCAATATTAGACATTCCCGGCCTCATTCCTGATGAGACTTTTACTATAATGTATAACATTGAACTACAGCAATATGATTTGTTTTATGACTGTAAATATTGAAATATATGTTATATTGTAATATTGCATTGCACCATTCGCGCATTTAAAAAAAGCAGTCTCATCAGTGAAGATCGAGACCGATAATTCAATACATTTAGTAGCGACTCGGGTGAATGCTCATTAGGAGCGAAACGTCCTGGGACGAAACACGCAATCGTAGCGAAACGTCCCGTTCCCAAAATGAAGAAATCCAATTTAAATGATTAATTAATATATGAAGAGCAAATTCTGAACATAACCTAAACATTATGCCAAAGAACCAGCTTAGGACAATTCAGGATATACCCCCTAGTCACGGTGTGTAATCTCGCTACGCACAACATTCGGCTTATCTAAAATTTCGTGTAATACAAATTATTTTTCACAAAAAGGGGAATGTGATGCAGTGTAAGGATGCCTTAGCTACGAGTTTTATCCAAAGTTAGAGATGTACATATCCTTTTATACATGTATTTTGTGTCGAGAAAACCAAGATGGCCGAAATTAAAGCAATCATATTTTATAATTTGCTTAATAAATAGTATTAATATTCAGATTAAATTATGAAAAATTGATACGTATTCTTCGATTAAATGAAATATTCTACATGTGTCTTCTTTACTTAAAGATTCCGTGTTTCCAAGATCGAACTATATTTTAATTACACAATTCTTGATATATACAGTGAAACCCTGGCAGCCTTCTCTGTGACTGTCGGAAGATTTGAAAGATATTTCACAATCGGGGAATTTTTGAAGTGCCACGCCAATAATGAGACGGCTTCTTTCATCCTCCAAACTGAGGCCCGAGGCGTGCCGCAGCCATTGCAAAAACAATATGGCACCCGAGCGTTCAAAAAGCTTTCAAAATTTTCGTCAGCGATAGCTTTCAAAATTTTCGTCAGCGATTCCTTTCAAAATTTTCGTCAACGATTGCTTTCAAAAGTTTGTCAGCGATTCCTTTCAAAATTTTCGTCAGCGATAGCTTTCAAAATTTTCGTCAGCGATTCCTTTCAAAATTTTCGTCAGTGATTGCTTTCAAAAGTTTGTCAGCGATTCCTTTCAAAATTTTCGTCAGCGATTCCTTTCAAAAGTTTGTCAGCGATTTATTTCAAATATTTTGAACGCTCCGAGATGTCGAAAATTTGAAGGCTCATAGCTTTCAAAGTTTTCGTTAACAAATATTTATTTACATGTAGTTAACGAAATTTTCGTCAGCTATTTTCATATGGCAAAATAGCGCTCAATTTATTCATATATGCAAATGTATTCATATGACGATTACATTACGTCATATACCTATGTTTGAAACGCGCCAAATCTCAAACAAGAATGACCCGACATACCAGGAAAAGCAATACATTTTAAATGCATCAGATCAAATAATGCAAAGAGCAGAATGCGCCCGTGGCAAAATACAACTGTTTCTAATATATTTAAGCTTATTTATTACCAAAATATTTACCCACTCAACGTATGAACACAAGATTATCTTTATCCTGCCAAAGCCGATAAAGTGAATCCATCAATATGACAGACCTATTTCTCAAAATATCGATTTTTCAACCCAAAAGTGACAGAACTTAATTTCATTTTATGATTCTCAAGTTGACAAAATCCGGAATTTGATATCGCGATCTATCCGAAACCATGTGGACAAATACACAGCTCCTAAGATTTCCTACTGATAAACAAAGTTAAAGTGCGGCTAGTGACAAGTTTTGGACTTTCTTAACATTGGGGGTATGGGCAGTATCGCCTCGAATTTTCACCTCAAAAATGACAGAAGTAAAAATTCGTTAATTTATCAAAGATGTGGATTTATAAATTCAGATTGTTGTAGAGTTTCTTCCTATATGTGGACAAATTTGATTGGTGTCATGAAATCGTGAGTATTCTCAATTTTTTATTTGCTCCCCATAGACTCCTATAGTAAGAATATGAAGCCTACGGAATCCAATATGGCCGCTATGCAAATTAGGAAATTGAGCGCTATTTTGCCATATGTTAGAGCTTTCAAAATTTCGTCATCTCAGCAGCTTACAAAAAAAAAAAAAAAAAAAAAACGTTGACGAATAGTTAACGAAACTTTTGCATTTAGCTTTCAAAATCTTGTCATCTCGGCGTTAAACTCTCGAGTGGTCGGTACGGTGTTCATTAGGGGACATCGCTTCTTCAAATCTTCGCCCTACTATATATCACCAGTCAAAGAATTGAAGAATTGAAGTAATGATGCGAAGAATTGAAGTAATGATGCGAAGAATTGAAGTAATGATGCGAAGATTTGAAGAAATGATGCGAAGAAACGATTATTTCTTCAAATCTTCGCATCATTCCTTCAAATCTTCGCATCATTACTTCAATTCTTCGCATCATTTCTTCAAATCTTCGCACCATTTCTTCAATTCTTCAAATCTTTAAATCTTCGCATCATTACTTCAAATCTTTTTTTTTTATTCACAATTTTCAGAATTTTACAATATATAGGGGGAGGGGCACAAGACGTACATTTTGTACACACATTCATACAGACATACACTCAAGCAAAAATACGAATAGGAAATGTATTTGTTCAAGTAGAATAAACATGTAGGATATAAATCTTGGCATCATTACTTTAAATCTTCAAATCTTCACACCATTACTTTAAATCTTCAAATCTTCACATCATTACTTTAAATCTTCAAATCTTCACATCATTACTTTAAATCTTCAAATCTTCACATTATTACTTTAAATCTTCAAATCTTCGCATCATTACTTTAAATCTTCAAATCTTCGCATCATTACTTCAAATCTTTAAATCTTCGCATCATTACTTTAAATCTTCGCATCATTACTTTAAATCTTAAAATCTTCGCATCATTACTTCAAATCTTTAAATCTTCGCATCATTACTTTAAATCTTAAAATCTTCGCATCATTACTTTTAATCTTCGCATCATTACTTCAGATCTTTAAATCTTCGCATCATTACTTCAAATCTTCAAATCTTCGCATCATTACTTCAAATCTTTAAATCTTCGCATCATTACTTCAAATCTTTAAATCTTTGCATCATTACTTCAAATCTTTAAATCTTCGCATTATTACTTTAAATCTTAAAATCTTCGCATCATTACTTTAAATCTTCGCATCATTACTTCAAATCTTTGCATCATTACTTCAAATCTTCAATTCTTCGCATCATTACTTAACAGCAATTCTCTGTAAGAACCAAAGAATTTCAAAACATTTTGGCACGGCATGTCATGGATTTTTGAGATTTTTGGTATGGAAGTTCAATATGAAGTCCTAGTATGTAAATCCACCCCAGTTTTTTTCCAAAAGGTTGTCGTTGCCATGGTAACCGTGTCTGAAGTTTCAAAAATCGGGAAAATCTAAAGGACAAGGCATATCTGTAGGCTTCGTTACCATGGAAACAGGTACATTTTAAATCTTAAATTGCTTTGATTATTTTCTTTTAATCCTTATTATTACGCATATTTGTAAAGTTCTTTACATTCATCTTGGATGCCTTATGTATACAAGATGAAAAATTGGGCCGAAACAGGGTATTAAAAGGCTTTGTTTTGGGCACTCAAAGACCCTTTTTTGCATGTTTTTACTGTTTTACAAGGTTGAAAATTTCATAAAAGCACCAATTTTTGAAGTCCAAATTGTAGTTATCCAATAAGTATCATCTTTGAACTCTACATGAATATAAAAAATTAATTGGGCTAATTTGTCCTTTTATATGCAAAGCAGGTCAAATTTAGTTGCTATGGCAACAATTGACTGAAAGGTTTCAATACGATGAATTTAAACACAACCTCTATCAAACTATCTACGCGTGATATTGGAACAGAAGTTCATGTATACATCTATCAAAGGCGTTTTGATATAAAAATGACCTTGAAAATATTTCAAGGTCACCCACTGAATTTTCAAGGTCATTAAACTTTAAGTGACCAGATTTGACGAAAAATCCTTATTTTTCATAAAATGAAGGTGTCAATATTTTAGAAACCTTGAAATATTGAACTTAACAGTTATTTGCCATAAAATGATAAATGTATCACTTATTTCTTAGAACTATTGATTACGTTTCTTCACATCTTCGAATATCTAAATTCTTGGTGAGTATGTTGATAAAAAAGGGACGAAATCTGTATTTTTCTTGTTTTTTGACGGAAAAATATTTACCTATTGAATAGCTACAATTCAATAAATTCTAAGATTTGTCTGTCCTATATTCATGTGCTTTCATAATATATATGACCTATGAAAATATTTAAATAAAAAAATCACTAAAATCGGTAACAAAAAAATTAAAAAATCAATATTTTATGCAAAATTTGAGTCTCAAAGTATAAATGACCTTGAACATCAAGCCAATGACATTGAACATTTTAATTGTTCTTATGTAAAAGATACAAGTCATATCTATACATGCATACATTTTGACAATCTTATGTAACTCTAAAGAGGAATAAAATCAATTTCAAAGATAATATGAAACAAGCAAAAAGGTCTAATGTTGCCATGGCAACGGTCTTTGACGACAGAATTTAGGTAAAACTCTTAAATACCCACTCCAATTTTTCGTTCGTTTTATTTTGTCAATAAACATACATTTCCATCGATGAAAATCACTAGTCTCCTATTGGTGCCTTTTGTGATATTTAAGATTGAAAATGGTCAAAAACACACTAAATTGGCCCTTATTTTCACCTCTATTTTTCGCTTCATTTTGACTTAGTTTGGCTTAATACAATAAGCTTCCTGAAATAAATATCACATAACTAAGTGTACTAAGTAAGAATGGAAGTAAGGAAGAATAGATTATATAAAGATGAACAAGCTGTTACAGTAGTATCCATGGCAACGAAGTCTCCGGAGTTGGCTTATTTCATGGTCCCAAAAGTGCTATAAATAGAATGACCTCGTTACCATGGCAACCAGAGGTCACATTTGATGAAAAGTGTTATTTTCATGGTCAGTACTCAATATATACCCATTATACCGAAAATCATCAAAATCCATGACATGCCGTGCCGAACTATTTTGGTCCTTACAGAGAATGGCTATAAAATTCTTAAAATCTTCAATTCTTCGCATTTTGACTTTGTCAAAAATAATCATTTTTGCACTATATCTTTCAATAACTCAATGATATATATGATTTTATGAACAGATTTACTGTATATTTAAGAAATAAAAAATGACAAGCCGGGCTCTATTGTCTCATAATGCCCGAGCGTCCTCAGCCAATCACATTTATTACCGAGCCGCGTCAGCGGCGAGGTGATAAATGTGATTGGCTGAGGACGCGAGGGCATTATGAGACAATAGAGCCCGGCTTGTCATTTTTTATTTCTATTCTAATGATGACCAAACTTAGACCTTACGACAAAATCGATTCTTGGTAAAAACCAGTTCCTGCCGGTTTATCTGCTTTCAGAAAATGGGTAGGCGTGGCTTATCGCTATAGGGCCTATATTGGAGAATAGAGCCCGGCTCGCGTATGTTGTCTTAATAGGGAAAAAGAATCAAGTCATATTAGAATAATCATTTTAAGTAACTTAATGCTTGAATACATATTTTATGCTAGAATTGCATTTTCAGCTTCTTTTCCACAAACACTCGGAAGAGGGGGAACCCAGAATTCTTATTGCATCACATGTACAATAACGTGTTGTAAGTCGATGCTTTTTCAACTGTAAAGTATAATTATTTCCAAAACTGAGATATCTTCGAAATGATTAATCCACAGTCTTTGTTTTTATAAATATATTTCTGAGTGATTTTGTATTGTTACTTTCATTCATTTTGGTAGCTTTTTCTTCTTTTGTTATATATGGGACATTGAAAAGGAAATGTTTTACGCCAGAAATCCAATATTCTTTCTATTCAAGATTTTGAATCGGGTTTACATACGGGCGTGTCAACCTCCTTAAAAATTTGCAGATTGAAAATCACCCCCTCCAATTTTACATAAGAAAATAATTCAATAAGATTCAAAATTAATAAAATTCTAGCATAAGATATTATTTAAGCATTTAGTTACTTAAAAATGATTAATATACAGTAAATCAGTTCATAAAATCATATCTCACTGAATTATTCAAAGATATAGTGCAAAAATGATTATTTCTGACAAAGTCAAAATGCGAAGAATTGAAGATTTTAAGAATTTAAGTAATGATGCGAAGAATTGAAGATTTGAAGTAATGATGCGAAGATTTGAAGATTTGAAGTAATGATACAGAGATTTGAAGATTTAAAGTAATGATGCGAAGATATTAAGATTTAAAGTAATGATGCGAAGATTTGAAGATTTAAAGTAATGATGCGAAGATTTTAAGATTTGAAGTAATGATGCGAAGATTTAAAGATTTGAAGATTTGAAGGAATGATGCGAAGATTTGAAGATTTGAAGAAATGATGCGAAGAATTAAAGTAATGATGCGAAGATTTGAAGGAATGATGCGAAGAACTGAAGAAATAATCGTTTCTTCGCATCATTTCTTCAAATCTTCGCATCTTTACTTCAATTCTTCGCATCATTACTTCAATTCTTCGCATCATTACTTCAATTCTTCGACTGGTGATATACAGTAGGGCGAAGATTTGAAGAAGCGATGTCCCCTAATGAACACCGTAGGTCGGGGCTGTAAAGCTGAAAAACGATCGGCGTGATTCGTGTAGATGAAAGTGAAAGTAGAACGCCGATCGTATTTGTGCGTTATAAAAAGTTAATATCAACCTTATTTTGGACGCAATTCATAGTTAGGGTGTTATTACACTGCATCACATTTCCCTTTTTGTAATAAATTATCGATTTTGCACAAAAATATATAAAAATCAATTGTTCTGCGTTGCGAGATTACCCACCGCGCTAGTTTTAGAATAAGTTATCGAACTTTGTGACGGTGAATTTTTCAATGTAAGGAAGTCCATTGCCGAAACATTGTGAAACTAGTGGAGCGACGTCCTATGGGACTAACAGTTGACCAGCCATGATACCAACCTTATTGTTGAAGTCATCAATTATGAAAATCGTATTTTATCTATTAGATGTGTTGTTGTTACACAATACAACTTCTCGTAATCTGGAATGCTGAGAGTCATTCTGGTGTACTGAGAACTTGTTTCATCGTGAGCTGAGGAATTTGACCAATTGCATTTTATGAAGGCCTTTGATTGTCATCGCACATTCAGCATATTGACGGGTGCTAACAGGGCACCCAATCTCACTTCTCTTAAATGATACATAGAGGACCGTGATTTGTTTTCTGTTCTGTTCGCTAATACTTTACAGCTTCCATCCCTTTACTTTAAAAAATAAGATGAAAAAAAAAATTCCATCCAGCAAAACATGAAAGAAATACTTCATGTTGAAATTGAAAGAAAAATTAAGTTTGCATGCTTTGCTTTCAAAAAACATCCTTCGTGATAAAAAAAAATGAATCATTTAAGATAAAAGACATGTATATAGCAGATAAATCCGAAATGATATATGACCATCTAATATAATATGATGAGTCGATAAGAAATATATGCATCGGCGGCCTAAATAGAATTTTTAATAAAACAAAACGCATGCCAAGGATAGCGCAAGGGTGTGAGTCCTCTTTAATTTAGATGTTATGTACAAAACAAGCTTAAAGTTATCAGATTAAATGTAATGAAGAAATGGTAATACATGTATATTCTTGTTCCCTATTTTGCATAACCTTCAGCTTCGATGAATATCACAAACATCTTGCAATCTTGTTAAAGCAAACAAACATAAGAAAAATCGTTTTTTGTGACATGATTAGTGACATGCCGATTTTATGAAGACAGAGTGTTTTCTCAGTGTATCCCGTTTACAAAGAAGGATAACTCGTCTGAATCAGTCTCTGGCATCACGAAATCGATTGTTTATATATTTTAACCTTCATACTATATACATGACCTTATACTATATAACTTTCTTTTCTGTATTTTTTTTTTTCAGAATTTGTCAAGTCGAGCATTTTATTCATACTGAACATATAAGATTGACAACGCTTTCATAGCGCATTTTCTGACAGGGAATGTTTCCAGCACCTGAGAAGAGATTATTCCTCTTTTTACATTGAACCGCAATCCATTACAAATGACAGTTTCTTATTTTAGAGACTCGAATATTTCATTGCTTTTCGAAATGAAAAATTAACGATTCCGACGATGACATCAGTCCGAAAATTATCAAAGGGGGAGAGGGAAAATAGTCTCGGCCATTAATCATGGTCGCAGCAAAGACTGCATAGTAATGGTCAGTAAAGACAAATATGGAGAAAAATCAGAATCTACAAATCCGAAAGTATAGACATGTACAACCATGAAAAATATACAAAACATATAACATCCGGATTAAAAGCAAACAAATCTTACTATTTAAATCAAGATACGAAAATTATGATAAAACATACTGTAGGTAACCTACTCCTAAATCAATGTTGGTGAGATGTCAAGATCTAAGCACAGGGGTGAGGTATCATCGCTTGGTCACAAACCCTTTGCTCAATACAAACCCTTTCTTCTATATGTCTATATACAGTTAAAGTATACCATTGAGGGAGTTAGCACGATTCTGGTTCTGGTTCTAATTTTTCTCGGACACCACAACGGAACACATGCAACAGATCTACCCAATCAAAATTTTCACGCGAGGGTTATTTTCGCGATAACAACAAGATAAAGGAGAATATACAGTCAAAAAGACCAATTTCTAACATAAGAAGAAAGTGTAAATACATGTATTCAATAATATATTCATTGCAACTCTGAAGAGCCAACATGCGAAAACGTTTAGTGCAATAAATCGTCATTATGTCACTTTGATTTTGATTACATGTATTGATATATATGGTCTATTATAGAATTTCGGTGCACAATATGCGCATTTCAACAAGTTTTGTATCATCAGTGATGCTCGAGGTCGAAGAAATCCAAATAATATAAATTATGAAGGGAAAAAATCTAAACTTGACGTAAAATTTCTACCAAAATTTTTCTATTAACTTTGTATTGGAGGACTCACGATTATATTTCAAGTCAAGTGTTGAAACTCGCGAGCGGTATCAATCCATCGGTAGAGATACCAGCGTTATGGTTGAAAAAATAATACGGAAGAACATTTCAAACAATTTTTAATGCACCAGGCATATTTCGAATAGTAAATCCTCGTTAAATGCTGAAGTGATTTTTTGACAGCCAACGCCCTCTAATTTGAATTTGTGCATTTATGACCGAAATAGCATAGGAGGGATGGCGATAATATGTTAACCTGCTTTAATTTCAATGATATTTCGGATGAAATGACAAGTTTCCGAAATAAACAAAAATTATATATGATGTCAAATTGATAAAGGGCCAAAGCAAAGCTTTTTTTAGGCGAAGTAACTATTACACTATAAACATTCAGTCAATGGGAATATGTTTTTAAAACTGCTCCACATTGCACAAGAAAAAAAAAGGGTTTATAATCATGATAAGTAAAAGTTCCAAATCTTAAACTTCCCGAAGATGCGCGACTTCAGTGCTCAATATGCGAATTTCCACAAGTTATGTCTCCGCGTGCATGAAAAGGGAGAGAGACTTTGTACAACTTCAAACTTGAACATGTTGAAGTATATGTGAAAGTCTATTCTGGTCAAAATGCATGACATTAATTCTTAAAATCTTAAACCAACTCAGTTAAATTGTAAATGATTATTGATAAAGCTAAAATGTGAACTTCTTTTAGCTGAAAATACCGTAGAAATCCTCGTCATATCATTTAGGAAATAATGTCTTTATGATCCGATACACACCTGCCTGGCTAAACAGGTATATGAGAAAGTATTTTCAGATCTTAATGCAAGAAACTAAGTCAAATATTCTTAAACTACTTATAGTATTTGAAAAAAAGTATTTATAGAGCTCTAAATGTTGAAATCTTATGTAGAAAACCGCATCATATCATTAAGGAAATAACGTCTCTATGATCTGACACACACCTGCCTGGCTAAACAATTCATCAAGTAGTATCACCGGATGTAAAATGCCAATATTTACAGGAAATTATCAACTCTCTGAACATCAATCTCCGAATACCGAACACGATATTATTGTTTCACCACCCGAAATTGATTTTCTCTAGAAACATGAGACATTTATTATTTCTTGAGTGCCGTTTTAATGACATTAAATATTTTCCTATTTCTCTAATTTTGTCCTTTTCGCCGGCGGCTTTTGTGATTTGTAGATTTTCGTAGTTGATTTGATGCGAATTGGATCCATGTTAATTCATCAGGCCGATCGTGGTTATATATGAGTGTAATCATTTTCATAAATCACATTTTTCATCTCTATGTAATGAAGATGTTATGTACATGTTTAAATCTTTCCCTACTGTAAAAAAAGTGAGAAAAAATGAAGCAGAATCTTTCAAAAAAGCTGACCGCAATTTATCGGTTCATGTACTCATGTATAACTTTGTATCTTTATCGCTAAAAAGGAAGCTTTATCGCAACCTAAAATGTAATAACGACCTAAAATGATGTAATAATCTGGATTTATTACATTTTAGGTTAAACCATCCAAACCTAAAATGTAATAACAAACTGAATTGTAATAAATAAAAACACAAACACTCAAATACACAAAAGACTAAAAGAGAATGTATATTTAGCGTTTGAGTGTTTATTTGTCATCATCCCTTCCCTCTGGAAAAAATATTTCATTCTACTAAAATGTAATAAATTTTCAAGACAACCATAACAATTAAACTTTTCTTTGTTTATTTTCAATCCGTAGGTAACTCTGCGTACATACATATAATAAGGCTAAGCTTTATGTATGAATGCCGTTTATTTGTAAAATATGACCATTTTCAATAATTCAGAGAAGTGCTTAAGAAAGAATAAACGTACAAGCACACAGAGTATAGATTCTTGCCATTGGCAGTAGATATGTTAAATTAAGTGTTAAAGAATGATGATAATAACTTTGCCCCCCTCCCACCCTCCTTCCGATATCTAGATTATTCAGAATTGCAACAAGAACATACAGAACTGAAGAAAAAATCCTCTCCCTTAAAATCAACAAAACAAACAGAATAGGTGTGTAATCAGGGAATTACTGATTAAAATAGAAACCTGTAAAAAATAAACATTTAGTTTCAAAGTCGAGAGTGTAAGACAAAATCATTCGAATTTCCATTCCCGAAATGAACAACAATCCGAAGTTAGACCAGGTGCCCGGGGAGACTAAGCGTTTCCTGTTTGCAAAAACGAGGCTGTGCGACTTATAATCATAAAATACTTATGGCTTCACAAAATCACTTGACTTGAAGTACCACAGGTGACGATTCAAAATCCAAAACATGCATACATGTATCTGATTCTTCAGTTGGGGCATTTCGTTTTTTTCCTCTTCATATAATACCCAGCCATTTCCAATAAAAACATATCATTTCAGTCCCCTCAACTCATGTTTTTGTTAAAGCGTGGAGTGTTTTAGAGTCGGTTCAGATGGATTCTAGAGTTCTTAAGCAGTGATTGAAACAAAAGAGATAAAGAAGATCCTGACGACAATCTCAACAGCAATTACAATAGAGCACCACATTGAGCATCGACGGACCCCTAGCAAGCTAGAGGTAGGACCAGGTGCCCGGGAGGAGTAAGCATCCCCTGTTTGGCTAGCCGCACCCGCCGTCGATGTTCAAGCACGAAAATGAAAACGGTATCTACAAAACATGCACTGTCTGAGGTTATGTCTATTTATAGAAGGTACTATGGCGACCACGTCAGGGTAAAAACATTCAGAACACTTAAAAGAAGTGTTCCAACTCTGTTGTCAGAGCGCAGCATTTTTCTGTACATAAAGTTGTCTAATACGATGTACTAGACAGGCATGATTTGGGCAATACATCCTCATCAGTGATACTTCAAGGTAAAAGGATTCTGACGAGCCGAAAGAATTTTGAGGCGAAAATGACGATTGACGAATGACGAAAATGAAAAATGACGAGAATGACGATTGACGAATGACGAAAATGACGAAAGACGAAAATGAAGAATGACAAATGACGAACGATTAACGAATGACGAAAATGACAAATGACGAATGACGTAACTGAAGAATGTAGCAAGTGAACAGGTGATGCTTCTTCTCCACAGCCATCTGATCTCATCTCGTTTTGGGAATTTACTTCAGTTCTTCTGCAGTATATTGCTGTTTTGTGTGGTTTCAAATTTTTTTCCTAGATTCATATGCCCGCTGATTATGTTTTTTGATTTTTTTTTTTTTTTTTTTTTTTTGGATTAACTTTCACTCAGTGGTCGTTATTAAGATGATTAATGTCAGTTTTGTAGCATTGATGACTTTTTATTCCTCAAACGAAAGAACACGATTGAGGTAGCCCAATCGTCAGTCAGTTTATATTGTTTCACTTTTGTGGCAGTTACTGTATCATTTTCGGTTTCATTCGATTAAATGTTACTTAAAAGAAATGTCAAACAAAAAATGAACGAATCCTATCAACAGTCATCGCTTCAGCTCCATTACTTTATTAAACCTTTTTCCATATCGAATAACATGATAATGTCATGTGGTCGTATTAACCATTTGAAAGAAAAACGAAGAATAGAAAACAAAGTCTGTGTAAAAGAAAATTCGATGGTAAACTTAAATCTTTCTAAACATGCTAAATGAACAAAACGATTGGTTTTTCCCTTCAACATGCAATTTTAAAAAATCCTGCCACGGACATTTCTAACTGGTTTAGCGGTGTTCAAAAGTATCGTATTACGAGTTTAGATATTAATTCAATATGTCATATCCATGACACTTCTGACAGTTCATATGTTTTTTTTTTTCAATTTTGAAAGATTTTCATGCATTAAGACACATTTGGCTGACGTTACTATGCAACAGCTTGATCACGTGACTCAAAATTGATGAGAAATGTACATCTGCAGCTGATGTCGGGAAATGGGAATCGTTCGTTGTGAATTATTAATTTCAGGCATTGATAGAAAATAAAAGAACTTTGTATCATCTATTGATTGAATGAGCACAGAAATTGTGCATTAAAAATTCATAAGAAATCGCTGGGTAGACCTCTATAGGTATTACGTGGAATGTAAGCAAAGTCGTTCAATATATAGATGAAATACTGTTAAGAGAAAATAACTTCAAGAAAGCATACAATAAAAGTAAGCTGACTTGGATTTATTTCATTTTTTTTCTCATATTGCTTCTATTCTCAGTGGCGGATCCAGCGCCCCCTTTGCCGGGGGGTCAAGGGGCGAATTTTTGCGATTTTATCTGAAAATGGGCCAAAATATAGGGTTTTTTTGGAAAATTTTGGGTCAGTGCCGGGGGGGGGCGGACGCCCCCTCCGCACCCCCCTGAATCCGCCACTGATTCTTTATGTTCTTACGTAATGGTATAATTTATATTATGCTATTAACCTGTGGCCTGCTGAGCCAACCGGACACAACCATTGGCCATCAACATGATCAAGGTTTTTTGGTGTTTTATTCATTTCATTTTCTTTTACTTCTTTAAATTGACATCAGTTCTTCCTTCCTTTAACAAAAGAAAGAGAAAAACCTGTACACTAGACATAAAATACATGTTTCAGATTTTTGCAATCGATCGAACCGAAATGTACAGTTACTGTAAAGAACCTATATACATTACAACATATTCTATTTCATTACCCAAATTAACACAAGGCAACAGTTGTGAAAATATTGATGTAACTTGGTAATTAAACATTTGCGTATCAACAGTGGAACATGTATTACATGTACATGTAGAACAGAGGTGTTATTATATTTACTTAGAAAAGATATACGATTTCATCCTAAAATAAACATAACATGTTTTGCATAAATAAGGTACTGCGCCCATAGATAAGGCAGTTGGAAAACAGGAACTATACATATATTTTCATGAAATCTTAGTACATTTTATGCCTGTAATGTAAAAGATTCTACATGTTCGAGATCCTAGAGCTTGATGTAGTAGAAAACATAAGATACATGTAAAATGGTCTGCTGAAAGTGTTCGTGTAAAGGGAGAAAAGGGGGGGGGGGCGTATATCATTGGGTCATCACTTCCAAGCAAACTCCAAGTTTTGTTTAATTTAAACGTCAAAAGCTTCTTTTTTCTTTCTTTATGTGTGACCATTCTTGTTGAGTCTCTTACTGATAGACGTATTTACAAGCACAGTAATACTAATCTAATCGGTTGATATATGAAAAAAGGGGGGAGGGGGGTACTGCAATTCCCCATCCGAATCTAATTCTTCCTTGAACGTAGTCAAGTATTCAACTAATTGTATTTGTATTTGTATTGTTGAATACATTTATTCAATTTTTCTATTTTGTTATCAAATATTGTTGATTATTTTATAATGCTATCTGCAACAGCGAATGAAGGAGAAGAAATGAATCGTACTTACCTGTCTTCCTCTCAGCCTACACTTGAAGTAGAAAGGATCAACTTTACATCTATCCATCTTCCCAAGTGTCGATTTCAAACTTTTGACACGTGTCAGCTAACCTTCGGTGTTTACAAACAAGCGCAATTAACAACTATAGATGCCAATTTCACACGTCAGGTAAGAACAAGTGCGAGTTCGATTTTCAGATTCCAAAAGTTCTTTCACTAAGGTCGATTTAAGTTTACTAATTTCAAAAATTCTGCTTTGACATCGACTGTCAAATTCTGAAACTTCAGTCGCTTATTCCGAGAAATCTTAGCCGGCGGATTGATGGACACTTTATGTACTTAAAGACAGATGTTCGAAGACACGAGGTAAATAATTCTTTCGGGAAATTCTCTCTTATCCTACTTCTTAGTCAAAGATTCATCAATTCTAATCATCTCTGATCATCACTCTAAACATGTAATTGATGAAGATGAGTTTTTTTGGTGCATGAGAAATGTGCTCCTGCTCCTGATAACGCACAAAAATATACTTCACCGACTTTTCATGTCATCATCTTGAAACAGAAATTGAGTATTAAGATTCAAACTGCGATGTGTCGTTTCTGGTATTATTGATTTGTTTTCACTATAACTTCACAATGGATTATTCTTAACCCTTTCACACAATCGCACCTTTTCTATAACTTGTAAGAATAAAAATACAACCCTTGCCAATTCGTGCTACTTTTTTTTAGTACTTATAGTTAATAATTTATGATCGATAGCAAAGAGGGCAATTTATTGGCTATCCAAATATGTTCATTTCCAAGAACAAGTACCATATGAGGCACCTAAAGCATGGAGCGGATATAGTGAGAGGGAGTCCTCCACCCTACTCCAGGAAAGGCTTATTTTTCTTTAACTTCATACAGTATCATATACATGTATGTGGGCGGATCTAGATATTTACCGGCTTGGGGGAGGGTTTAAGTCCGTCAGGGGGATCCGGTCTATGATTCTGAAAAAATGGTAAAATAAGGATTTTTGGCAAATTCTGCGGGGAGGAGAAAGGGACTTTCCTCCCGTTCCCCTCTTGGTCCACGCCTATTATTATATTCTCAAAGAAATAAGGCTTGTCCTCTTCTACAGAGAGATCCTAAACTGCAAATTATTCTCTGGATCCGCGCCTGAAAACTCTTAAAGTATCTAGAGACATCGCTTCCACAAGAATTTGTCGGGCAGTCACATGACCAAATTCAAGCATTCCCATTGGGTCAAACTAGTCCGAGGCAAAACAATATTAGTTATTAGGTTTGTTACTGACCTTACACGGAAATCTGTCGGGTTGATAAAGCCCATAGAAGGAATACTTCTATGGGCTTTATCAACCCGACAGATTTCCGTGTAAGGTCAGTAACAAACCTAATAACTAATAATGTTCCGATTTTAGGAAGATATCCAATATGAGAATTGGTAATATTTATATAAGCTACGTCATGATTATAATTAGTTCTTTCTCTTAATCTTTATAATAGAGATACTATAGTAGCAGGCCAATACCTTATTCATAAGTATTCTCTTGGGGTTTGAAAGTAAAAATGCTATGACGAGCAGAGGATAGGCTATTTTCTTCATCAAATTTAAGTAAAACAACACGATTTGATGAATTCCACTGACATAACATTGATATTTTTATAATAAATTAACTTTGTATCATGAACTTGATAAATGTGCTAGTGCTTGACTTTAATTTGCAAAATTGTCAATAACGTTCCAAAGGGATCAAATTAAAAAAGGTTAACCTTTCTGCCTTACAGGCCTTTTTCAAGGTTTAACAATAAATATTTTGTTTAAAATATTTTAAGGTATTGTATTTCTTAATCAAAATATTATTTTCAGATTGATTTTATGACAGAAATGATGAATATTGAAGTATACAGAAGTATTTAAAACCAAAACTCAAAAAACAAAAACAAAAAAAAAAAAGAGAGAGAAATTCATTATCATCAAGTGTTATTTATACATGAAATACATACAAAAACAGTATTATAAATCATATGGAGAAATTTATACCTGAATTATGTGAATTATGTAGAAAAAAATACAAGAATGATTAAAATGACAAAAAGACATTTGGGAGAAAATCTAGAAAAGAGATTCAAAATAAAACCTCTATTAATGATACCTTGTTACGTTGACTCTTATGTCGCTTTCCTCATTCTATTCTCTGTGATTTGTGTATAAGAGGATTGATCCGTTATAAAATTGAATTTCCGCCGAACTAATGGGATAGAAATAGCGAGTGTTCAGAAAGAAATAGCGAGTGTTCAGATCAAATTTTCACCTCTAATTCGGATAAGGATCCTGTCAGATTTGATTGAAATCAAATTATGGTGAGATGATTTCACTTCGCTTTTGTTGTACATGTATGTTAAAAAGGCTTACAATGGAGCAAATAGGAAATTTTAAGAAACAATAATTGAAAACGACATCTAATAAGAGAATCAGTCACTCTTTTTCAATTACATGTATATACAATGTATTCTTTCTGTACAATGCTTTGTCTTTCTTATTACTAATACATGTACAAATTCATCTTCGTCTGACAAGTGCACGTTATGACCCGCAAATTTGACTGATCTCAAACATAAAACTAAGTCCCAAAGTGTTTCGATCGGAGACTTGTCTTCGAACAGATCAGATCGAGTCAATTTTACATAATGCCTTCCTTCTGAGGCAACACATTCAAGCAAATTATAATCTGCAGTTAAAATTCCTCATCATTCTTGTAAAACTCACCAGAGACGTTGTTTTCAGAATAAGACAAGGGGAGTAAGTAAGAGACTGGTATCGTGTATACTTGCGCGAAAGTAATATCACCGTGGGGTATCACGTGATACACAAATGATATGTTCCACGGGAATACCCTTTGATTGAACTAAGTTAATGCTGTCTAAATCTACTTTATATGAATTTATTTTAGACCTATCATATGGTCATTATTATCAATTATATGATGGTAATTTATTCTGGTCAAGAATAGACGTGTATTCTAAGAACACTTAAACAGAAATTTTTCAATGCTCGCCACATCTTATGATATGGTGCACGGACAGATACAAAATTTTCTGTTTAAGTGTTCTCCAAATATACGTCTATTCTTGACCATCCAAAGAAAAGAAGGGGATCTCCAACAACACCTAGTTGCAGCACCAACAGCAAACCCCCAAATCACCAACTGTAAAAACATAAAGAAGACGCACACAAAGAGACGGAATTGTACAAATGAGTTAAAGAAGATCCCGACGATAATCTCAACGGCACTAACAATAGCACGCTAAATTAAGCATCGACAGACCCCTTGCAAGCTAGAGGTGGGGCCAGGTGCCAGGGAGGAGTAAGCATCCCCTCTTTGGCTAGCCGCACCCGCCGTCGATGTTCACGCAGGAAAGTGAAACAATATATAAAATACATGCACTGTCTGAGGTCATGTCTGTATAGAAAGTGTTATGGCGAAAATGTCAGGGAAAAATATTCAAAACATTTACTGTCAAACCCCTCGCGAGGAACTTTTTTACGAGCTCCACACGGCAAAGGGCATGAATGTGACACAAATGACTTAAAGAAGATCCTGACGATAATCTCAACAGCACTCACAATAGAACACAAAATTGAGCATTGACAGACCCATAGCAAGCTAGAAACAAGAAACGCAAAAATCACAGAGAAACTCCAAACATGAATGACTACACATAAACCAACGAGACCAATGGGCAATCGATGCCAACTTTGGACGGCTATTTGCCTCGCAAGTAGCAAATGGTGTGGTTATCCTGGATTGCGTGCGCACAACCCTCTCACTTCTCCAATTACCCAGAGGTCTCGAAGAACGTATAAGTGTGATGTAAAACAACCTCCTCACTGTTAGATGACCACAAACAAACAGGACCACACAACACAGGGGCTCAACAACTCAGATGAATATGTAAATGGATATAAAATGAGGGCATACGTAACACAGGCTGGTTGTACTAGTACATAGCGAGCTCATGTATATAATCACCCGAGGAGTCCGACTGACATTCAGAGAGGACATGTGATCGGGGCCCTTTCTTCTCTAAAGAGGTTTGGACAAGGCCCGCCAACGTGATTTTTAGACACAGCCAAAATTCATTTAAGTAGCGCCCTCTAGTTATATCTTCTTAGATTAAATTGTGCAATTTGCAGAAAGAACGCGGCTCCAATTTTCCTGTGAGGTCATTTCTGTAGCATATCCAAATAAAATCTATATTCAAAATAGCATTGGAGGAATGGTGCTAAATTGTTAACCTCCTTTAATTTTGGTGATATGTGTCACTGCTGGTGGACCAAGAGTCCCCGAGGGCACATGTAGCCAAGTTCGATCAACTTCGGTTGATCGTCTGTCTCTTCAACGCATTTGAAATTTTCTGTTACAAAATTTCTTGAAATTCCTAAAACGAGGGTCCTGTAGCATCATATCCCACCCATTCTGCTACATCTATCGGTACATTTTTGGACATAATAATTTCAGAATTTTTAGCAATATTACATTGTTATGACTGAGGATCACTGACGAGGGTTAAGTACCCGAAACGTTTCTGGTCCATGCTGTAAATCTGTCTGGTCTTAAATGATGCTATTGAATTTAAAGAGTTTAACATTCAAATTAAATTACAAGTCTCCGAGAGAGCAAAATAATATTTATGACGTCAAATTGACAAAGGGATAAACAAAGCTTCATTCAGGAGACAGAGATGGAAAGAAGTAATTAATACTCTCGACAAACATCCATTTCACGGGGAACGAGTTTAACTGTTCCAAACTGCAACAGGAAATATAAGTGTTTATATTAATAATACGGAAGTGTTTCAACGCTATTCCTTCCCAAAGGAGATTTCAAACCAATTTATAATGGACCAGACGTATGTCGGATATTAAATCCTCATCATTGATGCTTCCGTCCAAACTGATTTTTAGACACAGCCAAAATTCATTAGTAGTTTCCCTCTTGTTTAAGCATTAGAATGACCGAACGTCATGCTTTTATATATATGCAAGTGAAATAACGTACGCCAGGTTGTCTTTGACGTCATAAAGGAACAATCAACAGTGCCGGATCAGACATCATCAAGCAACAATCAACAGTTTCGAATCGTCGGTGCCGGATCGAATTATCATTTAATTTCCATTATTATTTCTAAGAAACGACGATTCTGATTGGCCGAGAAATTTTGTTGATACCTGCATCAACAGAAACCGGAAGTACGCGCTTAGCAAAGTCATAAGCAACTGTTTCAAAGCTGCAAATAAGCGTTGAAAAGCGACGAAATAAAATGATAAGTAATCATTGTTATTCTATTATGGTTGATCGAGGTATCAACACCAACAATTGAGGAAAAACTTCTGCATCATGCGCTACGCGCACGATGCAGTTTTCCCTCAATTTTTGCGGTCGATACCTCGATCAACCTAAAAATATTACAATTATTTGTTGATTCCTCTACCACTGAAATCAGTCTATGTGCGAGAGTAAGATATTCTGTAGACTTGTCTCAGAAAGACAGTAATAAAGTATTACGTTTACTTGTCACATAGGGATGGGTCGAATCTTGTTGGAGATCCCCTCCTTTGCTTCGTCTCGAAAAGATAATAACTATGTATGATATACACTTGTCTTGAGAAAAGGATAGTGTATAGTATTACGTACATTTGTCAAGAAAAGAGAGTGAGGCCAAAACATCGAATGCCAAGACACAGAGTAAGCACCAAAACACCGGATGCCAAAACACATTATAGACAAGCACATTAAGAGACGCAAAAGAGACATAGGATATAAAACATGAAACACGAAAGACTAAACATAAACCAACGAAACCAATGGGCAATCAATGCCGACTTAGGACGACCATGTGCCATGAAGGTAGCAAATGGTATGGTTATTTGGACCACTACAATTTTTCTAGAAATCTGACGTCAGTACTCACGGCGATATTTAAAGGAACACGTGGCAAAATATTTTGAAACTCTTCTAAACAGGAATGATGTAAACTTCTTTTGGTATACTTAAATTCAGGGGATGTGATTAACAAAATGAAATCTAGAAATTTTCAATCAAATACGATTCCTTCATACGACTTTTCTAGTATTCCACGCTTCCTCGCGATAAAATTAATGGTCGATCGTCCAAACTCATAAAATGGTGTTTTGAACGAGAGGAGAAGTCTTACATTTGTACATCTGAATCAAAGGGTTTCTCTTCCGCTGCAGAATACAAATCATGCAAAGAAATGTTTAGGCCAAGGTTTTCACTTTCACAACCTAGTAAAGACTTCCTGGATATTTTACAAAAATTATCGTCAACTAGCAACAGTGTATATTACTTTGGGCTTTTCACAACCTTCATATTATGGTGACGTAATTTACAAAATAAGAAGGATCAAGGTTGGCAGAATTACCATCGAAATCGTGTTAGAATAATCAAACGCATTTTATACCATGAATACGATCCATCTGTCACCAGACCGACACTTGGCTTGGTACTGGATCAATCTATAGCCTCGTACCAGCGCATTCTTAAGATTTGCACCCTGACTGACTGTGACGACATGACTCCTTGGCGCCCCCCCCCCCCTTAACTTTTCTTTACTCTGTGAGTGAGCGGGTTCAAATTTTATGTAAGTTTTGTGAGCGAATTAAACACAGATGTGAGCAAAGATGAGCAGAGATGAAGAATAAGAGTGAATAATGAAGAATAAGTGTGAATAATGAAGAGTAAGAGTGAATAATGAAGAATAAGAGAGCATTGTTTAGAATAAAAGGGAATAATTAAGAAAAAACATTTTGCCGTACTCTGTTGCCAAAGAACAGCCTTCTAGACAAAGGGATCTAAATGTGGTGTACAACACACGCATGTTTCGAGTAATGAATCATTATCATTACAGTGGTACTTTAAACCAAAATATTTCAAAAATGAAAAAAATAATTTAGTGTGTAGCTCCTCGTTTAGTTTCTATATTTTCCTTTTTTAAGAATAAGCGGATCAAATTCTCTTCTCTGTAAGGCATTTTCAGAAGCGCAATAAAAATAATAAATGTGGCCAAAACTATTTGAGGGATGACCATCCTTATTCATTAGCTTGAGGATACATCCTTTCATATTCCCTTGTATAGGCTTAGGTTAATATTTATTTTTACTCTTTGTGTGTGTGTTTTTTTTTTGTTTTTTTTTTTTTTCAAAAAAATGATTCTTTTTTCTTTTATACTCAAATTAGGTTTCAGCCTGACATGAAACACCCTTTTTAAAGTCTTATGATTTTTATCAAACTTGTATATAAATCAATATGAGATTTCCTTCAAATAAAATAAGTGCAACACGAATACCTTTTTTTATTTTGTATCAGGTTCGTATAGAACTATACCCAGTAAGGGTAACCCTTCAGTGTCAGGCAACCTAAAGCAGCATACATACCTAGGAAACATGTATTATCAATTTTATCACTAAGACAACATCATTCTTTATCAAAACCTTCCATTGTATAAAAAACCGATGGGATTAACTCTATTCTAATCATATTAAGGTATCGACTGATGCTCAACACAAACATCAGACTGTCTTAATTGTAACCAAACAATTGATCCGACGGAAAGGCAAGCTTCTCCCATAGGAAACCGGAATCGAGTTAGTTTTCATTGGATCACTGTCCTGGATAAACAATGTGAATATCGGCCTTTGTTCCATGGTTTCAATAAATATTTATCCGGACATAATCTCCTAAATCAGAAAATAAAATCATCATGAAGAGGAAGAATATGTAAATCCATACAAATACTATTGGCTTCAAGTTTTCAAAACTTATTTGAAAAGACAAAACTCTTCTCATTAAAATGAAAATACAAACACTCAAATGCACAAATTTTCGGCCTTTATCAAGTGTAAAAACGATGATGTATGATAAATTCTAAGTAAAATCCATCTATAGTTTGAATTTCTAATTCAGAAGGGCTGCTGTTATGTTAAATGTTAAACGTCTTCCAGATGTTAAACGTCTTCAAATTCAATAGCATCATTTAAGAACAGATAGATTTGAAGCATGGACCAGACATGCACGTTTCCTGTATTTAACCCTCGTCAGTGATCCTAAATCTAAACAATGTTGTATGGCCAAACAGTGTGAAAGTTAATATGTCCAAAAATGTACTGAAAGAAGAAGTAGGATTGGTGGGATATAATGCTACAGGGCCCACGTTTTTAGAAATTTCAAGGAATTTTGATACAGAAATTTTCGAATGCGTTGAAGAATAGATCAACCCAAGTTGTTCGAACTTAGCTTCATGTGCCCTTGGGGACTCAAAAACAGTTTCTTCGAAAGCAAAGAAAATTTGATGATTTAAAATGTTTCAATGGTTCTTCTAGGTACCTGGATGATATTCTATATACTATTGACAATCCTGTTTTTCAGAATGAAATTTATCCTAAAGAGTAGACACTCAACAAGGCCAACGTTACAAACACAGAAACACCCTTTTTGGACCTAAATATCTAAATTGTGAACGGAATGAATCATACAAATGTGCTTGACAAAAGAGATAATTTTGGATTCTCCCCTGACTAGAAGGAAATATTCCCAAACTACCGTCTTACGGCATTTATATATAGCCCATCCGGCTCGCTAGAGCATGTACTGATGTTTTGGATTTTGATAGAAGAAATCTACGACGGGCGGAGCACGGACTGTATTCCGTACGTCTCCCTTTTGTATATCCATTTTCATATCCATCTGTGTTGCTTCAGCCTCTACGTTTTGCTGACTTGTTTGTGTGGTCATCTTACAGTGAGAAAGTTATTTTACACTACAATTGTGGGTTCTTCGAGACCTTTGATACCGTAAAGTGAGACTGTTGTGTGCACGTAATCCAAGAAAGGTGGGGATCACCAACAACTCTTGGTAGCAGCACCCACAGCAAAACCCCAAAACACCCAATACAAAAACACAGAGCAGACACAACCAGAAAGAGACGCAAAAACAAAAGGGACAAGGAACACCAATTCACACAATAGAAACATGAAACACGAAAGACCACACATAAACCAATGAGACCAACGGGCACCCGGTACCGACTTAGGACAGCCATCTGCCAAACAAGTAGCAAACGGTGTAATTATCCGGATTACGTGCTCACAACCCTTCCACTTTTAAGATTACCCAGGAATATCACAAAATTTTGCATCATAAAATACTGCAGTCATGTTTCTTGAACTTTATTTGATCAACGTTTTGCACGAATTTATAATTTAGTCAAATTAAGATATAGCAGCATATGTTTTTGCAATCGAAATATGATGTTATCTGAATCATAGTACACAAAAAAGTCTAACAGAGCAATGATAGATACTTTGTATAACTTTATCGACACTGCTCTCTTCTGATGGAAGAAGTCTGAATTCGATTATCCAATTCTGTTTACAAAACCCACTCCCGTGGCGACATATATGACCATGTTGGGCGCTTCTTGACTTTATAACCCTCTGTATCAATTTACAGAAATCGACTATTATTCATCCAATGGTTAGCATCAAGTGTCATCAAAGCGTTATAAGTATTCCTGCAGGATGTCGGCTTTTGCCTTCTATCCCACTTTCGTAGATTAATATGTACGGGCACGGAATACTCAACACGAGTTCTTCAGAGTCATCCCTGCGTTTTATTTCTAACCGGATCCATAATTGATCCCGACAAAACTGCTCTCCCGAAACTTTATTGTTCGCACCATATTTGCATCTGTATTAGGTTCTTAACGAGTTTGGACCTCCGATGCGGTAAACATACAAATAAAAAGAGACAATTTCTCGCACAATATGTTATTTAGTAATACAAGATGTGTCATTCCATAAGATGTGTTGAATGCATGAGGTAGTACATCACAATAAATGTCTACAGATGGTCTGCCTGGAGTGAGAACATTGTTTTACTGACCCAGTATATCAATTGAAGCAATTTTCTTAGTCATTGTTCCAGTCAAATTGATTTCACCAAGTTAAGCAAATTCAGTGTTTTAAGCATCATTGTGTGATTGCCTCGAAAGAATATTTTTGAGTGATTTAGAAAAAGTGGGAAGAGTGCTAATAAACTATAGATGAAGAATAAAAAAAAATGAGTCTACATTTTCTTAAAATGCAAACAATTTTAAATGTTTGGTCTAATGTAATAGATAATAATATTCTCATTGCACCGTATAAACATCAGAGAAGTATCTATCAGTTATTCAGTCTCAAAGTCGAGAAGGTTAGACAAAACCATTAGAATTTCTTCTGGAACAGATGTGAACCTCGGAACGAACAACATTCCGAAGTGAGACCAGAGTCATCGTCTCCTGTGTGCATGCAACATCCGTCGCAAAAGCTCCAAGAAAACTTGCAAAATTCGGTGATTTTCTTGATTTACACATTGATGTACATATCAGGTATATATGTCTTGTTTGGTGATGATGAAAGCCATTCAATCGCAATCCAGAATGTCAATGATCATTCTGGAAAGTGGGATTTTTAAAATATGCTTTTATAAAATCCACGTAGCGACCGAAGGACTTCCTCATTGATGATTTCCACGGGCAGGAACACGTTACGTCGCCTTACAGTACCGTTATCAGAAGTATTTAAAGTTCTGCACTTAAAACCGTCCGTTGACATTTTGCGACAGGTGAGGATATGTTGGAAACCATCCGTTGTCATGAAAATCATCGACAAAATTTCATTAAAATCACAAATAAATCATTAGGTAACCGGTGATTTCTTTTTAAAAGCCAACGGGGGGTAGCCACACGCTTCAGTAATACATTTTTACCACGGAATGAATAAAACTCCTTTTATGTTATGAGGAGATCTAATTGGCGATGCCCTACTGTCAGCAACGAAAACGGAAATTTGAATAGGAAGACTATCCTGTCTCTTAATTATTTGATTTTATATACCAATTTTATGTAGAAAATTATCGACAACATTATACAAACAATATATGTGAATGACCGTCTTTTGCATTGTTTATTTATTGTATACTTTGATTATTTGATAAAGAATGTCCGTTGTTATGACAAGACAAGAAGATATGGCCCGTTGTCATGACTCTTAACGGTATTTGGGCATGAATGGGGAATTGAATCTTAATTTCGAATCTAAGGCTGAGCAATTAAATTAGCTTAGTTAATTCTTAAAGTATTCAACTCTCTTTTTTGTAAAGTTGTAAAGGATGATATCATATAATTTTCAGGTTACGTGAACATAGAACGTATAGAATAGATTTAAAATTGAAAATATGATTCATGAATTTGAAGAGGTGTAGGTTGAGTTCATGAATTTATACATTGATCAATTAAACAATATTGTTAAAGGGATTTTGAAGTCATGTATAGCGTTAAAAACAAAGACATCAAAAATCGGTCATTGAAGACATTTTGATAGCCTCAGCCTTTATCATGTAATTGTTCCGAACGTTCTTAACATGAAATCGCTCTTTGATCTAGAATTTTCCCTTGCTTTTTTCCAGAAAGAATAAGATTCTAACCTACAGATGGGTTATTAGGCACCGTTTTATCGAAGGGACAAAATCATATCAAATGCACAAAAATGAATATAAACGTACAAAGTAATAAAATACTTGTAATAAATGGCCATTATAATTTTGCCCATATTATAGTAGCTCCCTATAACTGCTATACACTTACCGGAGACCCCCCCCCCCGGCGAAAAAAAAAAAAAACCAACAAAACTTTATTGTAGTCTTTGAAGTCCCCTAAAGCAGATTTCCCTCGCATACCGCTAATGGTTTGGACTTTCTCTTTGAAATATTAAATTTATAATTTTGCATTCAACAGAGATCTTCGATGGGGGTATGATATAGACCTTACATGTATATCTCAGGTGATGATGAAAATTGTAGTTCAAATGTTATTTACATTTGTGTGTGTCTGTATGTAAGTTCGTGTGTTTTTTATGTCAGCGTCGATATCGGTGTCTCCGTCTGCCTGCGAGTGAATTCTTTTGTCCGCGTTTGTTAGCATGTGTGTCTGTATGTGAGTGAGTGCATCTGTCTGTGTCTTTTGTGTGTGTGTGTCTGTCCGTTTGTTTTTGTGTATGTCTGTGTATACCCTGTGTCTGTCAGTCTGTCGTTTTGCGCATGTCTGTGTATGTCTTTCAGGATGTTCCTTTCAGGATGTTCATGTCTGTGTTTTGATCAGTGTCTGTCTTTGAGTCTGTCTGTGTGAATCTCTTTTTGTTTCTCCCTGTGTCTGTTTTTCTGTGAGTGCTTGACTATGTGTGTCTATCTGCTTGACTTAATGAGAGGTTTTTGTCAAGAAAAAGATATTGGCCTAGTCTGATTATCCGTCTGTCTTGCATGCTGTGATAAACTGTGGATTTACTGAAATCAAAGTCAATACATATTTTTGTTTGTGTGTGTGTGAGTACATCTGTGTTTGTCTGTCTACCTGTCTATCCGTCTGCTTATGCATATCTTTCTGTATGAGTGTGTCTGTTGATGAATGTGTTTGTCTGTATATATGTATTTGTCTGAATATATATGAATATGTCTAAAACCCCATATATATGGTTGTGTGAGTGTCTGACCCCCCTCCCAGAAACCTCTTACATATTCTACAAAAGAAAAAAAAAATAGGGTCAAGTGTCCGGGAAGAGTAATTATATCCTGCTCTGTTGAAGTTTTGTGATTTTTTTTTTTTATTACAGCACACCATCTGTCTTCCGCCAATCTTTAAACTTTTCAAAATGTCGTGTTCCTTCTGCAGAACCGATGATGAAAATCAAATTAAAAAGTCAACTTTTCAAGAGTGATAGAGGCTATCGGTGGGTAAAGAGGAGACATTGGTGTAATACATATATATGTAAGACCATTGGAGCATTTTTCATGTATTTTGCAATATTGGAGGCCAATGGAAGGTAAACAAAATACGGACTTAACAGGGGGAAAATGGTTAATATATAAATTTCTTTTCTATGGGGAAAATCCATGCTAATATGAGGAAAGTCTCATATATAGCGGAATATCTCAAAGGGGAAGAAACCTCTTATATGGCAAATTTTCCTAAGAGAAAACTACTGCATTACACCGATTTATAATACACTTATAAAGTAAGATACTGTATACATTCAAATTTTCGCCTCCATTTATATTTTACCCTTTCACCGATGAATTTAAGACGGGACGAATAAAATTTAACGTTAAGGATATCTTAACAAAACGGATGATTCGGCGAATTCAATTCTGGGCGAATCAGTCTCCATTCTAAATTGGTTGAAAATTAAATTATGCGTATTGATTGATGAATTTTAATGATTAGTACAGGTATCATAGTATCATTCCATCCATTAAAATATAAAAGCAGACAACGGACATCTGACAACGGACAGAACTTTCGCAACATGGATTGACAACGGACTAATTTTAGAAAAATCCCAAAAAAGTGGTCCAAAATTGGATACGTCATCATGACACTACCAGAGGAGCATTATATAAACTTGATTTTTATTATTAGTATATTTCTGATAACCTGAATATTCAAAGATTTCAAGAAAAAGGAAGAATAACACATGTGCAGGACATGGTGATCAAAGGACGCCAACTCGATCTCCTCTTTTCAAACTGTATATCAGTACCAGAAAAGCATATAAACCAATAGCTTAGTGTTATGACTACCCCCCATTAAATTTTCGAGTGTATTACTTCTAAAATTTCAACGTTTATTAGAAAATCATACTTTCCACACCTGCTCATTGTCACGACAACGGATGGTTTCCATCATATCCTCACCTGTTGCATAATGTCAACGGACGGTTTTAAGTGCAGAACTTTAAATACTTCTGACAACGGTACTGTAAGGCGACGTAACGTGTTCCTGCACGTGATTTCAGCCGATGCGAAAAATAACCCTAAACAAGTAGCTTAAATTCACTATTTAGATATCCGCTTACTGATGGAACATTATACTATAAATAAGTCAAAGGTTAAATATGTTATGCGATGCTTGGGCTTAAAGCATTACATAATATATATAACCTTTGACTACATGCATGTAGAAATTGAGTAAATTTTGTTTTCGGTATACCCACATTGTTGAAAAATAATGCCAAATGCATTCGAAGCTGTACAATATATAACTGACACATTTAGATTTGTTGATCATTCTTGACCACGCAACAGGATATTTTGTCTGATATAGTCATATCATTTTCAGAATTGATTATTTCAACCAATAGGTTTGTAGATGAATTTAAGACGGGACGAATAGTCCAGTCATTATATCAATAAACATGCAAATAATTGCAACAGAATTTTTTTCAACGAGAATATGTTAAATAGACTTTACTAAACAACATATAAAAAATCTAATAAAATCTACATTGCAGAAAAGTATTTATTCATGATTTTAAATCTTTCCAAATGAAATGTCTCTAACAGTCCTCCGTACCATGTATTCTTCTCCTATATGACGTCACTTCTAAAATTGCGTCATCATATTTATCGATGTATCCATTTAGCCTGATATAGCCATGAAGAATATTTTTACAATTACGTTGCCTTTCCAAGATAATTGTGACTGACCAAAGCAATGTGCATAACAGGTGAGTGCGGTAGTCATTCATGTAACTGTAATTCCTTCCTTTCCCAATATTTGCAAAATAATATTAGCTTAAAGTTAGCGTTGCAACCTTTCCTCTGACCGCGACTTTGCATAATTGATTAAATCTGGGTTATATATGAAAAAATATCTTGTCATTAGTGTGCTACAGCCATAGAAACCCAATTAAGAGTATCAAAATTACAAAATAAACGATTTTTCTATGAAATAACACAATATACAGACCCCCCCTCGCCGATTTTTTTTGATGTATGGAAGCCCATAGGGAACATACCAGAAGTGCTTATTTTGTTATTCTAATAACTATAAGCATGGACAGAGAATAGATGGACATATTTGATGGCACATGTATAAATATTATATACACACAGCCGCTCTTGACATGTTTTTGTGTCGCCTGCGAAGCATAGCGACACTTAGGGATCACTTTGTCCGTCTGTCTGTCACACTTTGGGTGTCACACCCCATAACTTTTGATTGGTAAGTGATATGACTTTGATATTTCACATGTGTATTCCATGTGACAAGACCTTTTTACACATACCATAATTTTTGACATCATGACCTTGACCTAGATATTTGACCTACTTTTCGAAAAATCTAAGATTGGCTATATCTTTTGATTGGTAAGTGATAAAAGTTTGATATTTCACAAATGTATTCCTTATGAAAATACCTTTCGACTTATACCATGATCTTTTACCTAATGATCCTGACCTAGATATTTGACCTACTTCCAAAAAAAACTAATATTAGCTTTATCTTTTGAATGGGAAGTGATAGGGCTTCGATTTTTTGCCTAGTGACCTTGACCTAGATATTTGACCTACTGCAAATCAAATAATAAATAAGCCGCTTCGCAGGCGACAAAAGCATTCCTTTGGATTACTATTTTATAATGTATGGAAGCTCGAAGTGAACACAAGAAATAAGTTTTTCTCATCATAGTTTTTCTATTATTATTTTTTTCATAGTGATCAGAAAAAATAGATATTGACATATCACCTTTTTTTGTCATCAGTACTTTCTGTTAATAGAAATTTAACGCAATTTTCTGGATTTTGTTTTATTTTACTTTCCAGTTGTTACTGACGCAAACTGACAATGCATCGCTGTACAGTTACAGAGCAAGATTCAGTACGTGATGATTCAGGTGAGTAATTATAAACAAAACTTATACCTACATTAATTGAAATATATACGTAAAACAGAGGAGGGAATCTTTAACAACACTAGGTTACAGCACCCACAGCAAAACACCCAATCTAAAAACAAAGAGCAGACACGCACAGAAGTTACGTATTCAACTACTTTATCTTACTGTTGTTTCGAAAATTTCGTCGATGTAAGTTTACATTTATGGGTACTTTACTACAAATATTTCATTTTATTATTTCAGAACATGGAAAATGGATAGTTGCATAATTTGTGGAGGAACAGAGGCTGGAGGTCTATTAAAACTTAGAGAGAAAGGAAGCAGGGGCATTAACATTGCATTAAAAAAAAACGGCGAGATACCCTGAATGCAATTCCAGGCCAGAGTGTGCACTTAGATTGCCGAAAGAATTACACAAATCCTATACTTATAAACAAATATCTGAAAGACTCTCTGAACAATGGACAACCAGATGATACTAGTGTTAAACTGCTTAGGTCAAAGGATGTGTTCTCTTTCCCTGATCACTGTTTGTTTTGTGGATGCCAGGCTAAAAATAACAACTTGAAGAGAGGGAATGACGTATTTCCAGTAAGGACACATGACTTTCAGGCCAGCATAATAGATATCTGTTTGGAGAGACAAGACGAGTGGTCGGATACTGTATATGGAAGGATTCAATCCGTCAATGATTTACATGCTGCCGATGCCATATACCATCAAACATGTAGTGTCAACTTCAGAACAAAGAAAAATGTCCCTTCAGCTTTCTCTACACCTTCCAAAGAAATAAAAAAAGGTCGTCGGGTCGATGCGAAAGTTCAACAGGCGTTTGAAGACATATTTATCTATCTGGAGGATCATGAAAATGACCAACACAAGCTTTCCGATTTGGTAGATCGTATGGGTAGATTATGTGGGAACGAAGCCTACGAGCCATGGTATTTGAAGAAAAAGCTACAAGATCGATTCGGCAGGGACATCATTATGACAGAAAGTCATGGAAAATCTACAATTATAACAGTCAGGAAGGCAGCTGAAAGTATACTCCACGATTTCCATAAACAGAAATTCAAAGACGCCAAAGAAGAAGAAATATCTGTAATATCAACTGCAGCGAAGCTGATTAAATCAAAGATTCAAGAATTACCAACACAAAATGATTTCTATCCCCTACCATCAGAGTTGGAAAAATGCAATTATAATATCAGTCATCTTCCAGAACATTTGTCAACATTTCTACAACAGATATGTGGAGAAAGGAATGAACTAAGGATCGCTGCCATCGGACAATGTATCACGCAAGCAACTAGACCAAGATCGTATACTGCACCTCTTCAAATAGGATTAGGAGTACAGTTACACCATCATTTCGCCTCTCGATTTTTGATAGACACTCTTCATAATCTTGGATTCTGTAGCTCATATTCTGAAGTCCAGAGATTTGAGACGAGTGCAGCTTATTCACAAGGAACTGATATCCCAGAATATAAACCAGGGCAATGCGTCCAGTTCGTCGCGGACAACGTTGATCACAACCTTAGGACCATTGATGGACACAACACTTTTCATGGAATGGGCATAATAGCTGGATCAACTCCTGGTGGGGATGCAGGACAAACACCTGTACCGAAGTTGAATGTAGTACCTTCAGACTTGATCCTTAAAGGGAAAATCAACATAACGTACTACAAAGCACCCCCTAAATCATCAATTAAGATCGTCTTTCCTAAGCTTAAGCTGGAGAAAATAGAGGATTCAACCAAGAATCTTGACATGGTTGCAAGGATCATATGGCCACTCCGGGCTCCAACACCAAGTTGGTCAGGCTTGATGCATATGTGTCAAACAGGACAACATCCAGGAAAAACAACCATCACATTCCTTCCTATGATCGATATGGATTCGTCTGACATGTCCTGTATCTACTCAACAATGGTTTTTATTGTCAACCAAGCTCAGAAATACGGATTTACTCCCATAATAACGTTCGATCAACCACTGTATTGGAAAGCCTTGACCATAATCAACGATGGCACTACATCCAACATCCTTTCAACAGTCATCTTACGCTTAGGAGGCTTTCATGCTGAAATGAGTTTCATGGGATCTATTGGACATGTAATGAAAAATGCTGGATTGAAAGAGGTACTTGAAACCGTCTATGCTTCGAATGCTGTCACTCACATACTCTCGGGAAAGTCTGTGGCAAGAGCTTTTCGGGCTCATAATCTGGTGGAAACTGCTCTTCACGTGCTCCTAGTTCAAAAAGTTTTTTGCGTAAGTTTCTCTGAGCGAAGTGATGACGAAGAATGCAATTCTGATGTAGCCCTGACACTTAACGCTTCGCCGGAAAGTTCAAGGAATTTGACGAAAGTGTCATCCCTTTATGACGATTTGCTGAATGGGAATATTACAACGGATCATGTCTGTAATGATGTCGATGTCAAGTCATTGCTACAGGAATATCTCAATGGGATATCAAACCTTCAAATGTCTAAAACATCACAATTATGGTTGCAATACCTTGAAATGGTCGAACTTCTTCGAACTTTCATAAAAGCCGAGAGAACTGGCAACTGGGATATGCATCTACAGACGATAAGGCTTATGCTTCCATATTTCGCAGCAACTGGTCACAACCTGTACGCAAAGTCAATTTACATGTACCTTGCATCAATGGAGGGTCTAAAGCATAGTCATCCGGAGGTGTATGAGTATTTTAGCCATGGATATCACATCTTTAGACGAAGCGATAGATTTTGGGCCGGACTGTCAACTGATCTGGCAATTGAACAGGTTTTGATGAGGAGCTTAAAGACGTCAGGGGGACTGACAAGAGGACGGGGAATGTCTGAGGTACAAAGGACACAATGGTTGTTATCAATGCCAGCTAGTGCTGCAGTTAATGACAGTATGCAAATACTGACAGGGATAGGATTCTCTACAAGCGAACAGCACAAAGAGGCGTCAGATGCAAGGATGAAGCGTGACAAGAACGATGTTCTTACAATACTGTCTTATCTGAATGATCGAGATCCTTTCAATGAAAATGTGCAACTTCGGAGTATTGATACAGGGATGCATGCTGACGATAAAGTCAATGTGTATCTTGCAAAGCAATGTGGAGAACGCATCATAGAATCCATGGAAAACCAGAATGCACTAGAATATACCTTCAAAAGATCCAATCAAGTAATAACTATGTCATCCAGCATTCTGCCTTCGATACACAATGATACCACAGAAGTAGATCCCCAGCTTCTCTTTCAGAGGCTCACAGCTCTTGCAGACAGGGAACCTGATACAGTAACTGATGCTTTCAGACATGAGCTGTCTACGCATCCTGCTTCTCTTTTCGATTCGTCGGGCCTCCCCAGGATTTCAAATAAATCTCAACTTGCGGATGCTTTATGGAATCTAGGCAACTGTGGAGTGTCGGAACTACCTGGTCATCCTGTTAAATATATCTTAGACGGCGGATCCCTTATTCAAAAGATCCAATGGACTAAGGGTACCACATTCGGGCAAATTTGCGACCAATACATCAATCATTTACAAAAGAAGTATCCGGATTGTCTAATTGTGTTTGATGGCTACACAACAGGCGCATCAATCAAGGATTGTACACATTTTCGTCGATCAAAGGGTATTATCTCGCCTGATGTCACCTTTACTTCAGATATGCAGTTCAAGTCTAGAAAGGACATACTTCTTGCGAATAAGAATAATAAGCAGAACTTTATTAAGTTATTAGGACAACGACTGGTAGAAAATGGATATCAAATACTAAATGCTGCAGGTGATGCCGACACGCTTATTGTTTCCACTGCCCTGGAAAGTTCTTTGGAAAATGATGTTGTAATCGTGGGAGAAGACACAGACTTACTTGTTCTTCTATGTTTCCACCAGCTGAGGAGTGATTATGATGTTTTCTTCTACACTGAAACATCAAAGAACGCAAGAACATGGAGCACTAAGTCTTTGAAGCGTGTACTGGGTGATCGCAGTGAAGTTCTTCCTGTCCTTCATGCAATATCCGGATGCGACACAACCTCAAGATTATATGGAATCGGAAAGTCTAATGCATTCAGCAGACTCACGAAACCTAGTTTCTGCATGGAGTCCCTACAGAAGTTCAACACCGTGGACTTGCAACAAAATGATGTCATTTCTGCTGGGCTCGAAGTTATATCATACTTATATGGAGGTGTGCCACTTGAAGGACTAGATCTGCTACGACTCCGTCTGTACACAAATAAATCAATAACTGGAAACAAAATGGTCCAAGTCAAAAGTTTGCCGCCAACTTCAGATGCCGCCTCGTTTCATGCCATGCGGACATACTACCAATGCCAAGAATGGATCAACCTTAATACAAACAGTATGGACCCACTGTGTTGGGGATGGACTTTAAGAGACAATAAATTAATGCCAATCACTTCTTCATTGCCACCAGCTCCAGAGAACCTTTTGAAAATCATTCATTGTAACTGTAAATCCAATTGTGACAGTAGGCGTTGTACTTGTAGAAAACATGGACTTTCCTGTTCCGTTGGTTGCGGTCAGTGTCGTGGAACAACATGCACGAACAGTTCTATTGAAGAGAGTGAATCGTCCGGTTCCGATGACACTGTTTTACAGTGATTAAGTTGTGTATGTAAATACCAAGTAATTGAAGGACATCTTGATCAATTTTTAACAATATAAAGCTTCGTCATTGATTATGATTTTAAAACATCATTTTTATTTAATTTAGAAATCCGTTTTTTACTGTCAAAAGTCTGCATAATTAGAAGGTTTTATAGGAAAGTTTGTAAAAATTTTGACCTGAGAATTTTCTGTTCCAACTGGGACAAAAATAACTAATCTATGTTTAAAAACCCCATGTTTTATTTATCTGAACTTGATATAGGTTTTATTGCCTTTAACAAATGAATAATTTCAGATGGTACATTTTGTACAGTATTTTTTAAAATTGTAGCGAACAATTTTTTGAAATTTGACCTTCATAAAAAGTTTCAAGGTTAAATATTTGTTTAAAGTATTTAAGGTGAAGTATCCTAACCATTGAGTCTTTATATGTGCAAAGGTTTATACATGCATACCAATATTGTAACCAAGGTAAAGAACTTTATGGGAAAATATGTGTTTGTACAGTATTTTATAAATTGTAGCTACCATTAAATGACATTTGACCTTTATAAAAAGTTTCAAGGTCAAATATTTGTTTAAAGCCTAAATTTAAGATGGAGTATCCTAACCATTGTTCATTTACATGTACAAAGGTTATTCATGCATACCGATGTTATTACAAAAGTAAAGAACTTCCTGCAAAAATCTGTGTCTATATAGAATATTTATAAATTGTAGCAAACATTTATTGACATTTGACCTTCATAAAAAGTTTCAAGGTCCAATATTTGTTTAAAGCCTTTAAGTTGAAGTACATGTTTTATATCCTAACAATATTGATCCTTTATGTGTACAAAGATTATACATGCATACCAATGTTATTACCAAGGTAAAGAACTTTCTGCAAAAATCTGTACTTGTATAGTATTTTTATAAATTGTAGCAAACATTTATTGACATTTGACCTTCATAAAAAGTTTCAAGGTCAAATATTTGTTTAAAGCCTTTAAGGTGAAGTATTCTAACCATTGATCCTTTTCATTACATAAAGGTTATACATGCATAACGATGTTATTACAAAAGTAAAGAACTTTCTCCAAAAATCTGTGTTTTTTGTTCAATTTTCATATGTTTTACCCCAAAAATGACATTTCTACTTGGTATTAGGAATTAGATTTTTTACATTACAAAGGTATACATATATACAGTTGAAAAAAGGCAAAATATATTCTGTTGCTATTATTTGGATGTTTGCCTAATTTTTGGTCTAATTTTACTGGACTATTGGTATCTCTCTACTTGTGGACTGTAAGCCCCCGAGAGTATCGTTCGCATAGTTGACAGTATATCGATTTCAAAACATTTCTAAATTATCTGTCCCTGGATTTGATTAGTTATTCTCTACTTTCGAAAACCGCAGTTACTTCCCGTTTGGGACGGTGAATGACGTAGAGTAATTATGACGTCATCAAAATCTATGGAAACGATCCCAAGCCTCTGGGAAATGACGGTAAAAATTTGACGTTACCATATCATTTTCATGACGTCATAATGATTTTACGTCAGATACCGTCTCAAATGGGAAATAACTCTGTATTCCACAATGACTCAATTCTTGATAAAAGGGATATCATTTAATATCCATTGTCATTTTCAAGAAACGAAGATTCTGATTAGCTGAGAAATTTTTTTGATAGATCTACATCGATCAACACAATTTTTCACGGAAGTCTAATTATAGCACTATTTTTAGAACTGGGGGTTCCCTCAAACACGAATGAACTCGTTGCTGAAAATACAATTTGTTGATGATTGCTTATCATTTCAAGGGTACCATTTCTTTTCTTCTTACTCATAAAGTAACAGTGCATGTAGAATTTGCTCAAACTGGTCCGTATTCCAATGATATTGAGAGACGATCGTTCGCTGTTTGAATCATGGCGGCTGCCATAACTTGTTTTGGCAGACGTATCACTGCGAAACCTTCCGACTTACGAAATATAGTGCGGTGATTGATTGTTTTTATATCCAAGAAAACAGTCTGTTTTCCAAAATTAAATGATAAGAAATGAATCATATATTTTATCTTTAGATGCAGGTATCACCCGAAAAATTGGACAGAAAACTTTTGCATCAACGCGCTACGCGCATTGATGCAGTATTGATGACATATTTTTGTCACTTGCTGGTTCTTTGGCGTATGAAAGTTAAGAGGTTATGTTTGGAACTTCGCTCTCCATATTCTTTATTTTTTTCATAGACGTATCTATGGTTTTTTAAAAGAAAAACTCTATCTTATTCATGTACACCTATGTTGTAATTTACTTGGGAGAGCTATATGTTTCCGGATAAGTTATCTAGTTCTTTGTACATAATCCGTATAACGACACAATTTTAATTTCTACATTATGAAGCCGTTCTAAGTTGGTACTGGGTACACGTGGCTCTACTTTCATTTTATGTTTCTTCACTTACGTTCCAATTTCCAATTTAAGTTGATTTCCTTGGTTCCTTTACCTCGTTGTGTCCTCTGACAATTTTATGTGATTGCTTTGAATGGTGTTAGATCATGTTTAATGGGTGTGTGTTCCGATGTATAGTCACTACAATATACTCTCGTTGTTGATGCATTCTTGTTTTATAATTGTATTTTTGAAATTGATTGATTGTTTTCATGCAGATTGCTAAGTGTCTTTCTGTCGACCTTACGGTTAGCCAAAGGCACTAAATAGCTGACGCATTGAGGAAGAATCAACTTTATATGTAAGATAATTGGATTTTAAAATGAAGCTTTATTTTGAAAATATCCTTTTGTAACACTACCATTGTAGGCATTCTTATGATTTTACAAACTCAACTATTCAAATCTTTAAAAAAGATAGAGCAGAACAAACCATCAGAATCTAACTATCTAGTTATATAGTAGTAAAATGCGCTTTTTCATGTATCGCAATTTAGACAGTAAGCGGGAGGAAACTCTAAGAAATAACAAGAATAAGGACTTTTATCTAGAGGAGTTAGATTTCCTTTGCTATCGCAGTCCGTCTGATTTTTTATCCAACCTGTTTTCTAAATTGATCACGCCTTGGTCACTATCATATGTCAAAATTACAACGAAAGCGTTGCAAAAAGGATTCTCGGCATGATTAATTCAAAATAGGTGTGTAAATATATAGACGATCCAGCCTTCGGCTGCATCCTCTCTTTCGGATCATTTGAACTTCTACATATTGACCTACATGTTTCAATGGTGTGCTGGCCGTGTTTGTTTGTTGGCAGGCGCGTAGCTACCCATACGCAAATACGCAACTGCGTACACATCATTTTGCCAAAAAAATAAAATGAATAAATAAATGGATGTATTGAACATTAAAAAAACATTTAAAGAATACAAATAGATATACATTGTATACATGTACATAGTGAATCAAACTTCGACATTTGCTTTACACTTGAATATAAGCCTTTTGACAGCGGAAATTGGGTGTTTCAAATTGCCATATTTCAGGAGCTTCCTGGGACTTCGCCCCCTGAACCCCTACCAGGGCTTCGCCTTGGACCTACTGGGGGCCTTAAGGCTGCCCCAGACCCCCTGCCTAGACTGATTTAAGTACATATCATTTCTACTCTGGCTACGCGCCTGGTTGGTATATTCTAAGTGCTTTTTGTTTGTGTCAATTGTTTGTATCTGTGCGTGTGTTTCACTTTTTCCATTGCGATGTACGAGTATGAATTAGTGACAAATTTGTTATCCTTTTTGTTTTGAAATGTTGTCTTTTACATGTACATATACCTGGGATAGCTCAGAGAACAGAATGTAATTTTTGTCAAATTAAAAACTTTTTGCGCAAATTTCTCACTAGTGCTTCAACTCTTTACCGCCTTGAAGAAGATTTCAAACCAATTGTTATGTACCAGACACGTGTTTTGGATAGTAAATCCTCATCAGTGATACTTATTTTGAAAATGCCGAAGTGATTTTCTGACACAGCTATATATATTTTCGTAGCGCCCTCTGGTTTTATTTTTTCAATTTAAATTTGTGCATATGAGTTTCTGTAAGGTCGATTCAGTAGGATAGATAAACGAAATTTATGACAAAAATAATACTGAATGGATGCGTGGTGCTTAGACAAAAACCTCCTTTAATTTCGATAAGTTTGATAAAATGACAAATTTCCGAAATAGCAAAATAATAGCGAAGCGAGCAAGCTGTAATAGTAACATGTATATACGAAAAAAAAGTGGAAAATGAAAGAAAATAAGAAAGAAAAGATATATACTGAGGCTTTCAAAAACATTCAACAAGGAAGTTTGATTCATGGACCTACGTAAATGTCGTAGGAATGTCTCCTCTGATGTTATGACATCAAATCTAGAGCGAGGAACCATATTCGCCGGTGACTATATTTCGCCGTTTCAAAGTAAACTGCTTCTCGTTGGTTATCGGAATTGTTTGTCAAGTTTATTTTTCTATATCCTATTAAATATGACCGTAACAGTCATGTTTTGATATATTGTGGAATCTCCTGCACTCAAATGGAACGAAAAATACCACAAAAGGAGGAAAATAATGAAATCACTAAATTTTAGACGTAAACATCCAAAATTTTTACAAAAACCAAACAAAGAAACATTTCACCTGGCATCATCCCGTAGAAGTAGTTGCGACGAAATATTTCCTGAAAAGAAAACAATTTTGTCCGTTTTGAGCGCAAAATGGATATTTATCAACAAAAAAAAAAACGGCGAATTCTAATTCATTCTGTTTGTTTCACGCATTCTGATTGGTTCACAGGATTTCTACAAGCATGTATAACGACGATATACATGCCGCAAACCGACTCACTTGACATACTTTAAATGTATCCCTACGTAAATTTGCACGTTACAAGCTTTAGCGCACTTTTTGCGTATGACGTCATGCTTCCCTCTGTTCTTCGCTCCTGTGACGTCATACTGTGACGTAAAACTACAAGGTTTGAGCTTGTAATATTGGCGTTCTCCACATGTAAACAACATAGCAAGTAAGTTTATTATTGATTACACTTTGATTTTCGCCCCTGTAATAAATACGAAGCAGTTGTATTTCATATTTTGCAGCGCAATAATTTCTGTTGGTCGTTGTTAGTCCTCCGTAGCAACGACACCTCTAAACCGATACGTGAAACCCTCTGAGGGGTATAAAAAGTTAAAAGATGTCACATGAATTAGAATAGGGATAAACGTACTGTGTTTTGTGGTTCCGACAGGTATATGTTGGATATACTGTTGGAAACATACGTTATACCGTCGGGGACAAGCCCAGACGGTATAACTGCGTTTCCAACAGTATATCCAACATATACCTGTCGGAACCACAAAACACAGTACGTTTATCCCCTAAATATGATCATCCCCGATCGGCCACCACGTATTGAAAATTCCTACAAATAATCGAAAAATGCGGCGAAATATGGTCACTTGCTCTACCAAGATTGAAAAAAACAAGAGTTTTCGCCGTTCATTTCAATTTTCTGTACGATGTGTATTTTGCTGCAAAGTGCTAGCTTGTTTCTAAGTAAACTTTGTGGCTACTGCTATTCATGTAACACATTACGGCTTGAGGAATTTACTGATTATCTAGTGCATGCATCTAATCTTGACAAAGATTTTTCTTAATAATCTATCTATCCATAAATCTATTGATATGGCCCATTATCATTTGAGAACATGATATGCAAATAGAGAATAAGTGTCTTAATTTGTGTTTTGTTACGGGTATGCAACACACAGCAAGTGCATTTATCGTACATGTAATGCGCGTTAGCGCATTTCATGCGATAAATGCACTTGCTGTGTGTTGCATACCCGTAACAAAACACAAATTATGACATTTATTCTTTATATATGCACCATAGTTGTCTCTTTCATTCTTGTTTTTTTTCTGAAATGCTTTTTCTGGGTAAAAGGGTGACGTTAAAATCCAAACCACCGCGGGTTTATCTTACAGCTTAGAACAGCCGTCGCGGCATGTTTCTTTAGATCTTATGCATTGTGACGTCACGAGTGTTAATACACGAATTGCAGCACGTTCCGTTCAATAGTAACATCTCAGGGAAGTACAATGGTTGTGCATATATATAATACTGAGTCTCACTTCTCCCCCAAATCACATACACACTCTAACTTATACGATTTATCAAAAATCACTTAGCTTCTATGGCGTTGCCATAATTCATATTAAAGATGATGTCAAATTGATAAGGGCCTAAACAAAGCTTCTTTCAGGCGACAGAGCTTGAAAGAAGTGATTCTTACACTTTAAACATTCGGTCACGGGGAACAAGTTTAACTGCTCCACACTGCAAAAGGAAAAATAAATGTCCCAACTCTTCACCTTCTTGAAGAAAATTTCAAACCAATTTTAATGCATCGGACACGTGTTTCGGATAGTAATATCTCATCAGTGGTACTTATAAAATGCCTAAGTGATTTTCTGATCACAGGGGACGAGCGGACATTCATTTCGGTTGACTGTCAATCATTTTAAAGTAAAAATATATAATTCCGTCTTCCTCTAACACTAATACAGTGAAAAACAACATTAATCTCTTTTTTTAATCAAACCAGTGGATTGACAAGAAACAAAATTCGGTCATACATGTATACAACGCCGTGTGCATAATGTCAAGTATTACAATTTTCGACATTTTTAAAGTATGTAAAGGAATTTCAGCTATGTAAGAATATGGTAGTTATTTGCGTATATAGCATAATTATATGCACATAATCGGAAGAAAGCTTGTTGAGAGTCGACTTATTACACGCCAATCAACACATCTCGCTTTAAGGTAACGCTAAACACAAATTTGGACTTACAGATTTAATCAGATTTTTTCGCTTATTTTCAAGATACATATACAATGTTATACATCAAATTGATTGTCATGAAAAGCTGCATACAATCATGGTATCAACTTCTCTCCACAGAGTCTTGGCTTGGAGTAATGTCATTTTTTTCACTCCTTCCATTTCACACAGTTCAGCAAGGTTAAGATAACAGCTTTCACCTAAACAATGCAGAATTATTGATGGTTAAAGTTAGGTCTAGTGCATGCTAGATGTGAGTTTTTAATATATTCAAACAAATTGTTATAATCTGGCCTGAAATTATTGATATCAAAATCTTAAAATGTCGGCCATATTGGGGACTACTTTCATGTTGTAAAAAGTATGGTGTCCTTGCAGTGCCAACAATTTATTTGAATTTATGATCCAACAGTTAAATCATAGTTACCTGACATTGTACATGTATATTGATAACGAGACTAGCATAAAAGTATACATGTATATACTAAAATGAATAATAATGATATTCAAATATAAGAGAAGACGAAAGGGGGGGGGGGGGGGGGGTCCTTAATAAAAATCACCAAGTTGAAATGAATCACTAATATCAACAAATGTTTTATTATCTACTGTATAGAAGGTACTATTTCAAGGAAACTCACTTTATTTAACATTTAATTTTTTCCAAGCAAATATAAAATGTAAAATATGGTGACAATTACTGTTTTCAGGAAACATTCATTGTACAAAATAAAAAAAAACACTAAAAAAGATGAGCTTTTTTTATTTATCACATTCCATTTTTTCATTAAAATGCAAACACACTGTACGTTTATATATACTCATGATCAACCCCCCCCCCCCCTTCCCAAATAAAAAAAAAAACACACACACAAATCACAATTTAGACACAAGCTATTGATTACTTTGCTTTATACTTACTCATATTCTATTTTTCATCTGGAAATATCTGTAGTAAAGCTGAATGTGCAACCATTCTTCGTCATTCAGGAAAATAACTGAAACATTGATGGAATTTGTAAGCAAATGTCAAATTTTAAGAAAAGTTTACATTTCTCCTATCTTTTTGTGACACTTTATTTTAAGCTATATTATATACAAATTTATCTCCTTCATTTTAGATATATACATGTAACAATTATTAAAATTATTTCACAGTAGACTTTATCAAAATTTACCTATTTACCTAGTTAAATGCATGAGTCTGAATCTATTCCCATCTAAACTACATACATCATGTACAAACAATATTTTCACTAAAATTCTAGGTTGTTGAAAAAAATGTTTGTGTATAATATTTAGAAAATAACAACTAGCTAGCCGTGGTCTGTTGTCCAGTAATTCCCCTCGTCGCATGAACCAATCAAATTATCACCTCGCAGCGAGGTGATAATTTGATTGGTTCATGCGACTCAGGAAATTACTAGACAACAAATCACAGCTATCTAGTTGTTATTTCTATTCTTATATTGTTCTGCACAGGCTCTATAGCACGCGCACGTGCATGGGTGGAGCTTAGCGAACTGGAAGTTTGTTGGAGATTTTACATCAGGCGAGTTCTATGGTACATAAAGGGAGAAAATCTCAAGTCATGTTAGAATTTTATTTCTATAGCACCACTTCTTTCTGAAGTATAAGGGGAAAAATTTTAAAGTGTTAAACTTCTTACCACTTATAATGTAATTTATGTGAATAAATCACATACTGAATGTACGTTAGGTATTCGAGAGGAGTCCATTCTACAACCATAGCTGTTCATTCATCCTCAGAAATACACAGGAATTCTGTACAGGAATCAACTGCAAAGGGAAAAAATATCATAAGTCCCTAATAACAAAAGTATTAAACATACATGTATATATGCATTTATATATAAATATGACGATATGTAAGCCCACTGTCGAATTGTTATAAATTCATCATCAATTTATCAATGGGTATTGACCGCTTTATATTGAATGTATGAATATTTATATCTTCATGTATGATTGCCATTATTGCAAGATTACACAAAACTTATAAATCATTTTGAAGTTGTAATAATTAATAATAAGAGCAAGGCAACTCTGCTTTAAATGACAGCATATTTAGAATATATAATATTTATTGGCTCCAGACAGGAATTGAAACCAAAATCAAAACAATGTATATATTGTAAGACCATATTACAAGTCTTAAGTCGTATTAAGAACTTTCTAATACTGCATATCATGTATTAATCAATAAATTGTCTGTAAAATGCTGTTGTAAGGATTTTTTTCTAACATTCTAACTTTCACATTTGTTAATTGAATTTTAAAAATTGTTCCAAATGTATCAAAAAGTTGTTGAAAGTCTCAATACAAGATTTCAAGTATAATACTGTAAGATACACACCACATCTCCTTGAACCACATAATGTTTGCAGGTATCCATGTCAATCTTAGACTGTATGTAGCAGTAGTACATTTTCCTTTCGATACCAAATATATTGAAAGGCCTTTTTGGTTCATGATTCTTTCCACTCCATGTAGAACATATTGAATTCCTAAAAAAGATAAAGCAAATTTGTATTCAAAATGCAATTCAAAATATTTCTTCAAACAGATTTATCCAATTTGGTTTTCATCATAAAAATTTTGAGACATTTTCATATTTTGGGCATAGATATGATGTATGCAAAAAAATATACAAACTATGAAGTGATGTCATATTCATTGAATTTGATGGCAATCATACCCAGTTACATCATATAATTAAAAAAAAGTGATCCCTAAGTGTCGCTATGCTTCGCAGGCGACACAAAAATCTGGTGTAGCCAAATGCCCGGAGCTACTGAAAATTTAGCAATGCAAATATCTGTCTTTTAATAGGCTAGTGGTATAAAAAGTAATATATTGGAGTCAATGAATTATATGGTGTGTCAAAATTTTATGCACAATTAAAGTTTTTTTTTTTGTACTTTACTGTAAAAAGGCAGCAAGTGTGAACAGAAGTATTTGATGAATTGTTTCTGGTAGTTGAATTCATATGGTATACTGTATAGAGGTGTAACAATTCCTAAAAGATTCCATACTGTTTGATAATTTTGATCGATTCCAAGGTTCATACGGAAATTCTATACCAAAATTCCATTACTTTTTCATGACTCAAAACGCATTTTCAATGACTTTGTAGACAGACAAATGACTAATTCATTGACCATTAATTATATGAAACAAATTAAACTAAACAATTTAATCTAGTCATCTTCAGTAATCATGCATTTTGTGGCATGACCGGGTGGAACTTCTTGAATCAAGTGACTGAGAGAAGTCGACAAAAATTTTAGAGTAGGGCTGTCACAATACGCTAAGCTCACGATATGATATGTATCAAGATATTTACTCACGATACGATTCATATCACGATACAACATTTTTAATATAGATATGGAGGCATTTCTGTAATTCGTCAGATATTTTATTAAAACAACAAATTAAGATCATTCATAGCTTGAATGATTTGAGAATATATTGTATTGACTAGAAACAAAGTACAAAACTCAGAAAATATCTTTGACGACTCGGCGTTCAGCATCGCCATGTTGAATTTTTAAAGATAAAACTAAATGCCGAAAATGAACCGTAAGTCAACAATACAGCCTCTTCTTGTATTGTGTATCGAACCGTAATCAAGAACAGCGGTGAATCGAGAACCGGGCGGTGAATCGAGAACCGCAGTGAATCAAGAACCGTGGTGAATCGTGACAGCCCTATATTAGGGTAGATCTATTATATTTATTAAGTTAATACTTGTTATCTGTAATTTTGAACGGCTTATTTTTTAAATCTTTTGATAACCAGGTGAAAATAAACTCGACCTGGTCAGGTCACTTTGCTATGATAATAAAAGAATCATACAAGAAATTTGAAGGGACATTCAAACATCGTCTTGGTGACAAGAAACCAATGAAAGTGAAATCAAAGAACTAATGCTAAATTCATGATACATGTAAATGAAACTTTTGTTGAGGAAAAGAGCAAAGACATCAAAATCAAAATGATGTCAAGCAAAATTAGATATAAACTTAAGCATTTATATGAATTTGCATTCCTAAAATGGGTTACCTCATGAGGAGTTATCTTTGTAATTTTGAGTAAAACATAGACTTTGTTGTGCTTAACGTATGAAGAAATATAGATTTTCCCTGCTTCAACATTGTAGCAAATCTTTATAAATCACATGCTTGCCTATGTCATTGGTATAGAATAGATTCATTCAAACGCTGAAGTGACAAAGAATTAACATATATATACATGTCTATTCGCTTGCTGACAAATTTGCAAAAAGTTATTTCGCATGATAATTCATTTAAGACATAAAATTTAGCAGCAAAAGAGTAGAATGCAATTTTAAGTAAATTGCAAAATAATTCAGTGATGCTGAAAAGTACCAGTCGGAAGGATTTCACCGGCAAAATTACATTCATACTGGCAAAAGGTTTAAAGTTTTGCTACACAATACACATGTACTTTGTTCGGACTGGCATCATTTTCAAAATGACTGGCATGCCTTAAAAGTTTTCAACATCTCTGAAAATTACACCAAAAATGCAAAGGAAAACAGGTCTCGACTTAATATAGCTTCAAGTTTTTGCCTGTCACACACAATATTTCTTATCAGTAGATTGTGTGTGCAACTGTTAATACATGTATAACTATAATATTATGAAATATTGTGAATGGGCCATTTTCCATTATTTTTTTTTACCATTTTAATGGGCCATTTCTTAATATAAGAAAGTACTCGGAATCAATATGTGCCATCTATAAATGGGACTACCATAGTCTTTGCGCATGGTCTCTGTCCTTCCCAATCACTGTTGAGATCACAATCGGCTTGCATTGTATATAGGCAGGAATTGAAGCCTTCACACAAACATGAACTATACCAATAAGAAATAACATGTAAGATACTGGCGAAATATTGTAACCATTTGTTAGTAGGCATTGTAAGAAATTGCAGGAATAGAAGGTAATGGTCGAATTGACATACTGCTGTTCACACTTGTTGTCTTTTAACAGTTATACAAATATTAAGCAGAAAACAATTGTTTTCTATGTGAAAGAGTATACCAAAGATCCAAGAGCAAATGTGAGTACTGTTCAGGTACAAAATATCTGAGTATGAGGTATCAATGTTGCTTTAAACACTATTTACATCTAAAATACCATGCACATGCGTGAATGACCATTTTTGGCCTCCATACAACACTTTGACAAAAACTTGACAGAAATGTCAATTATTTCAAAATAATTGTTGTTGCATCTTATGTCAATTGCAAATATTGGATATATTTCGGTATATTTTTGTATTAATATTTAAAAAAAATAGAAATTTTTGTCGACGTTTTCACCATGTGACGTCATGACTTTTAGGCCAAATTGATCGAGTGAATTTAAGTTTTAGAAGGGCAAAATCTTGTCCGATCTCTTTCAGACGTGCGTCAATAAATTCTTATAGCCACCAAATATTGTTTACAGTACCTGTCTTACGTCTGAACAAAGCAGATTTTCTCTCGATTGTTTATTTTCTCTTTCGTGCCAACTGCAGACCTTCGAACGCAAAGAGGGGAAATACTTCCAACGAAAAGTAGTTCGATATGATGACGACAAACCTTTATATATAATCTCTCCTATGTGCTTTTGTAGAATAGATATTGTAATTTATATTATGTCTACGAACGTAAGAGACTGTTTTATCAACATTCATATAAGTTTTTCAAACGTAAAAATTCGCGCAGGAATTTGACGTACTTTCATTTTGATCGAAGAGGGAAGACCGAAATTATACAGTTGAAATAGTACATTCAAATGGCTAGAAATAAACAGGTACCACATGTTTTAAAAAATATATGGGTCTCTTACTTGAATACTTTCAGAAATATGGGCTGTCACCCATTAGATCATGCATTAAATTGAGATGAAATTGGCTACTCACCAAATCAAATATGGCGACCTCCATCTCGACAAAGTGACATACAAACGGCCTCCATTCAGAACTGTACAAAAGTGGCGCGCAATTTCAAATCCCGCATGCACTAGTATCAAAACATATTTTTCTGTTGCCAAAGTTTCAATTTTTATTTTTCAAGTATATAACAGCTGAACTGTTTGAAAAACTGGGTAGGAAAACAATAATTTTCATAAATTATATGGAGTATTGGTTAAAACATGGGCTGGTCACGGAGAGGCCATTACTGTAAATGTATAGTGTGTACTTATATGTAGTTACATGCAAAGTTTGAAAGTAATAGGCACAGAGAGAAAAAAGATATACACATTTTTATTACTTGAGCTGCCAGGCGTCCATTTTGACTTTAGCGTTACCTTAAAGAAAAGGAAAAGGTTGAGGTATTTGCCTTGACATGGTTATATTATGGGATGGCACAATGGCAAATGTGGATAATGACCATATCCCTCTATACAGCACAAAATCGATAATTCAGAAAATCAGAAACCGAAGGCATACAAAATCAGGATAGCAAATAAACAAAAACCTCCCCCATAGGAAAAGAAGCGAACTCTCGATATGTGAGTGAGACCAGGTGCCCAGGAAGAGTAAGCATCTCCTGCTTGCATGCAACACCCACCGCTTCAATTCGGTAGAACTGTCACATCCGGTTACTTCCATTTCGGAAGACATAGAGTACAATCTTTGGGTGGTTCAAATGGTCTATGACAGAATATCATCCACCATTCTGGAGAGTGGGACATCATAGTGTATGACGAGTTCCCCATATCGAAGGTAGAACTTCCTCAGTGACGATGTTAGTCGGTCACAAACATATCCCTGCTTGAGAAGTTTATCTGAAAGACGCCTAGCTCTCAGAACAAAATCCGTTTATTTGGTACTTGCTCTGGCATAGCGTATCAGCTAAGATATGATGCCACGTAGATACATTTATGAAAATGTATTCGACGTGTGCGTGTGAATAAAGATGCTCTGGTATCCCTGGTATAATTTCATTTTTCCCCTATATGTATATTTCTTGACTAAAAGATGTCTTCACAGCACACGGACCCAGAGACAAATACAGATAAACAAAGAACAATTCATTTACAAAAGAGATCTAATTACACATAAAACATGTTCTTAAACGTATTTTGTTATTCTTTGTATTTTTAACAAACTAACATTGTAACATATGACAAACATAATAAATTAAAATGTAACTTTAGAATCCGCACTACATGTATATTACTGTTATCAAATATTAGAAACAAACATCACAAAATTGAGGATTGTAACTATGTATAAATTTAATAAATAAATAAAAACTCGAATACATGAAGAATACAAAAAAAAAACTTCAATCAAATGAGCCAGTCAGAATTCTTCTATTTTCAGCATCTGCCATGAAGTCTACACAGCAGCCTGTGTCTTTGGTGATATCTGATTCCTGGAATAGAAATGTTATAGATAATAATGATGACCAGGAAGAAATTCAAAATCACTTTTATTTTCTCATGAGAATTATATTCTACAAAGATGTTTCACAAGGAAGTGTTCCTTTTTTTTTGTTTTCAAGGAAGTAAACCCAAATAGGCTAACAAATCAAATCTTATAAGTATAAAAGAGCTTTATCCTTTCTGACATATTATCATATTGAAATATATGATCTATCGTAATGATTAAGTGTACGATATGCGCATTTCAACCAACAAATATCATCAGTGACACTCGAGACCAATGGATGGGGAATCCTAATACTCAATATATGAAGAGCGAAATTCTAAACTTGACCTCAAATGATTGCCAAAGAGCCAGTTAAGGACAGAACTATGCCATGAGCGAGACACTGCGAAGTTTCAGAATAATCTATCAAATTTATTAAAAAGAATTGCATAGATATTTCAAGTTAGAGCAGAAGCAAAGTGAACTAGACGAACGATATCCACGGGGACTTACAGTCCACCAGCAGAGGTGCCCACCTAGTGGTTGAAATTATCATATTGAAATTTATGATGTATCGTGATATAATAAAAATGATATAAATAGTGCACCATTTTATATATTGAATACATGTATGGCACTTTCTTTTGGTGCAAATAAATATCAAGACACGTATCTGCTGTTTTAGAATACATTTTTAGCTGAGAAGCTGTTTAGCGATAGATTCATTAAACAAAATGAGGTTGAGTATGACTAATTTACATTCACTTTGTCCAGTGGCGGATTCAGGGGGGTGCGGAGGGGGCGCCCGCCCCCCCGGCACTGACCCAAAATTTTCCAAAAATAGGTATATTTTGGCCCATTTTCAGTCAAAATCGGCAAAATTCGCCCCTTGACCCCCCGGCAAAGGGGGCGCTGGATCCGCCACTGTTGTCTCTGGGAATGATCCAGAGGGTTTTTCTCCTTCGGTGATGTCGGATATATTTTTTTTCATTTACTATCCAATTAACTATATCTTACTCTGACAATCTTCTTGACGTCATTCGTATCGAATGACTCAAAAACATATGTAAACTGGGCAATTACACCATTTTACAATTCATTTGATCAGCGGCCATACAGCATATTCGATGTGTGCTTGTTGGATTTGAAAGTTTGCATCTATGTTTTGTTATTATAGTCTTTGTGTGATTTATTTTCTTTTGATTTTTGTTTATTTCTTAATTGGAAATGCGTTTTTTTTTAGTTTAGTTTAGTTTTATTTATCAATTTATCTATCTTATTTTTAGCTTTATTTATGCCAGTTCTGTGATAAAAAGGCTTATCTTGAGTACATTGAAATGTTTAATAGGTGTTCATTGTGGTACATCTTATCTTTAACTTGATTTAAAATGTAAGTATTTTCTTACACTACACGTGAACATGTAAAATGCCTTACATCCAATCAACATGTAAAAGAATGCACTTGGTCTTGATAATTAGATAATGTACAGCAACTGACTTCGAAATGTAATCTCTGCAATGGCATCATCGTGTTTTTATAAGGCATTATAGGAATGGGACCACCACCAGTGATTTGTACTCGCGCAACACTTTTGGATACGTTAAAAAATTCAAGGAGAAATTAATAATCATTTAGAAACATAACATGAATTGATTAGAAATTAAGAAAAGAATAAAGATATATCTTAATCCTTACAAATATTACTCTTATGTCATTGTCAATGTCAAATAGCGACAAAAATATTTGGACAAAAATGAACAAATAGGAAATTAAAAAATATAATACCGTAGCAAAATAAACCGTTTTTAATGTTCATAATATTATTAACTGATATATTGATGGGAAAATTCTCACAGTACGTGGATCCTTATTCTTGAAGTCAATAACATGTAGATTAAATTCACGGATAATTGTTACACCCACTTTTTGAGTTTTGAATTCTAAAGTTGTGACATAGTTATAATGTAAACGTTTATTGAGAATTTTTAACAATGCATTTTTGAAAAAAAGTTAATCTTCAGTATTTACATTAAATTCTATGGAAAAACAAATGTGTCATATTTCCCGAGAAAATGATAGGGGCTGAAATATGGATGGTTGAAAAATTTGTAAAAATTAGCATTATCGACTGACAAAACTCAAGTTCACCGTCTAGATCTTTTGCAAATCATTCTTAAGTATTCTCTATCAAGGGGAGATAACTCCTAAAACGACCCTACCATAAGAATTATTTTTCATATACCTACAATTATGTTCAAAAAGTTTTTGCAACATCAGAGGCGATAGAGAAATATGAAATAATTTATTCACATTATTTCATTATTTTGGACATGATTTTGTTCATTATACATCTAATACCTTAGGGTCAAACTAGAGAGTCATGATAACAAATTGGGTGCCAATATGAAGGATCATATACGAAAACGTTGACACATCTTTACCGTATAACTTTCATTTTCACGTTTGCCTTCATTTGAAAAAAAAACCTTAAACCTTTTGTACACCAATAGTTTTAAAGTCGTGACAAAAGAAATACCGAGGTAATCAAAGGAAAAGAAGCAGGATGATACACTCACAGACGAAAGGAAGGATAGATGGATCCAAGTTCTTTTCTGAAAGCACAGGGCAATTCAGTGCACTATGTAATTAAGATTTATGAAAGATTTTTAATATTATGAATTAAGATCATCCTTGATGTTTTAATCCATCCATAAAGTTCAAGAATCTTTGTCTGGAATCATTCCAACTCACAACGCTTATTATATTATAAAAGTTCAGTTCTCTGTTTCTTCTATATAATATATAGAAGAAACAGAGAACTGATCTTTTCATTATCAATACTAAATATCTGTAAAACCAATCATATTTGAATAAATATTGTTCCGGTGGTGGTTAATGAGCTATCTCAAGGATTTCGAAGGATATCAAAGTTGTAGAACAAGCAAGAATCTACAGGGTCGAAACTACATTTTTTCAAATTGGGAAAGCGGTTCAGTCCCTTGGGGGAGGAGTTCAATGAATGATGCGAATAATGTTAATACGGGGTAAATCATGATTTTAAGAAAAGTCAAAAGAAGTACTGGCCGTCCTCACCTCTCACTAGATCAACACCTGCATGTGATGCATTTTTGAATGTGATGATGAGGATTAACTATCCGAAACACGTGTCTGGTACATTAAGATTTGTTTGAAATTTTCTTTAAGAAGGTAAAGAGTTGGAACACCTCCGTATTATTATTATAAACACTTATTTCTTTTTAAAGTGTAGAGCAGGTAAATATGTTCCCCATGACTGGATGTTTAAGGTGTAATAATTACTTCTTTCAGCTCTGTCGCCTGAAAGAAGCTTTGTTTTGGCCCTTTATCAATATTCGAAATCAATATAGATTATATTGCTATTTCGGATACTTGTCATTTCATCCAAAAATATCCTGGCATTCTTCGCAAGGTAAATGCACAAATTTAGATTCAAAAAATAAAACCAGAGGGTGCTACTGAAATGAATTTTGGCTGTGTATGAAAATCATTTTGGCTGGAAGCATCACTGATGAGGATTTACTATCCGAAACACGTGTTTGATGCATTAAAATTTGTTTGAAAATTTCTTAAAAAAGACAAAGAGTTTGGACACTTCCGTGTCAGGTACTTACGTCTCCTTCCATTCTTATTCCTCCCTGCATTGTAGACTCCCCCTCGGCGACCGGAGATCCTTGTAACCCTGCAGAGAAGAGGAGGATTCACTCCGTAACAGCTGCGTCGACGGTATCTACGATGTACGTCCCCAGTGTCCGTATGTCTTGGAAGATGTACTGCAAATGAAAACAAAAGATCTCTATAAACAGCGGGAAAATTACATGCGTAAAGAAAAACGAAACGAAAACTCTAAAATCAGAATTTAAAAAAAATCAGTCAATATGCATACGAAACCAAGAAAACTGCAAGATAATTAAAAGTTGCATGTTGACACAAATAAGTTGCATGTTGACATAAATATGTCTATTGTGGACATATTCATTATGCATGTTGAAATAATCTGAAGAAATATATCTAGTACCTTTGTATGCCATCTTAATATGAACTTCAAGATAAATCATAATGGAAAATCTAGAAACATGATCATTATAAATTCAAGACCAAGTTGAAGGCAAGAAGGACATACACTCAAATACTATTGACTTTGTCTGAAAATCACTTTCGCTGCAAGCATCACTGATGAGGATTTACTATCCGAAACACGTGTCTGGTGCATTACTATTGGTTTAAACTTTTATTGAAGAAGGTAACGAGTTTTTCGATCGTGTTTCTAGATCGTTGCTCAGTCGGCACCGATTGCCCATTTGTCTCGTTGGTTTATGTGTAGTCATTTATGTTTGGTATTTCTATGTAATTTTGGCGTTCATTGTACCATTTTCGTCTCATTCTGTGCGTGTCTGCTTTATGTTTAACATTGGGTGTTTTGTGGTTTTGCTGTTGGTGCTGCAGCCGAGTGTTGTTGGATATCCCCTCCTTTCTTGCATACACTCAAGAACAGTCATGAAAGCATTTTCAAAAGAGACGTCAAAAAGATTGGTTGTACAGAGGGATATCTCCAACGACATAACGTTGCTCAAAATAGAAGAAAAATACACTGCTCAAAAAAATAAAAGGAGCAAGGTTTCTACTTTCATATCACACTTTGCAGCTGCTTATTCTATGTGATGAACATAAATGTATTAAGACATATTTCATAGACATTTCTTTATTACCAATGTTTGTATTGAACAGATTAACCATATACACATGATAAAACTTGATGATGTAGCCCTGCTTATCCCAAAAGATATTAAAAGCGATGTTCCGTTATATTACAATGGGAAAATCGCTCCTTTAATTTTAATTTAAAAAATGTCGGATCGGTCCTATGACCAACTGAAACACTTCCGTATTATTAATACACATCACTGTAGAAAACAGAGACAGGTACTGTAATAAGCCTATAAAAGTACAAATGTAATATTAAAATATAAAAACGTTGTACTGGAATAATAATAGTCGTGTTTCTGAATTTTTAGTTACTTTTGATTGGCATATAATCTGTGCTTGTTTTACGATGCGTCCTAATCATTCAATGATCGAGTGTGCAGTATAAATACCTTTATTTGAAACAAACGCTGAATCTTCTAATTCTGTGATACATGTGTATTTAAAAGATAAAATTTTTTTTCTACTACTAATAATAAACATTACAGAAATACCCATCAGTTATTCATTCTCATAGTCGAGAAGGCAAGGCAAAATCATTAGATTGGAACGGTTGCGAACCTAGGAATGAACAAAATTCCGAAGTGAGACCAGGTACTAATCTTTTCATTACACCAGTAAAGTCATTCTGTTAATTGAAATCGAATCAATTGTAAAAAAGAATGTTTTGCTGCTATTCTGTACTCTAAGTAAAAAAGAGCAGCATATCAACAGCTTTGAAATGTTTTTTGACTCGCCTGACAAAACTACGGTTTCTGGGGGATAATGGTGAAACCACTATTCTCATAGTTTATTTATCCGTAAATAGTCTTTCAAAAATAAGTAAGAAATTAAGTTAAGAATTGTGTGAAAGGTAGTTATTATTGTATACTGAAAACGAAAAAACCATTTTCTGATCATGTTATAAAGCTCAAAATGTTCGAGTCAACCTATTTCGGCGTTGTTTTTCATTATGAAGTCACCAATGAAATACGTAACTCCACTGAGAATTATCAATGAAGAAAAGCGCAAAAATTTGCCAACCTCGGACATTTTTCGTCATTTCGTCGGCCATTGTGAATATTACGGCAAGTGGTCTACATGCTATACGTGGTATGAAAGTTAATAGCGAGCGGAGCTCGCTGCAAAGGACCTTCATCGGGCCTTTGCGAGCGAAGCTCGCTCTTATGGTAACACGTATACACATAACTTATTGAGAAAATATGCTGAATCAAAATGAGAATGTACTACTATGCTTTCAAAAACTTTCGTCCCCTCGCAGACAAAGTTGCTGCGGAGATGCTGGATATTGCCATTTAAAATTTTTGTCGACTCCAAGTAGACGTTAATGTTATACTCAATTTTTGTTTATAAGTTAAATTTCTTCAAAATCAGGTAACGATAAAGCATCAACAAGACGGAGTAACCACGGAAACTTCTTTTGGAAATCCGACATTTCCGGTTTTAAACGAGACGTTTCGCTCTGATTGATTTTCTCGTCTCGGGTGGTTTCGTACTGTCAGAAGTCGGAATATGTTTTTTTTTTTTCTTTTGTTCTATATGCAAAAAGTAATTCATTTTCAGCTAGCCTAAACATTATTCTTACAAAATTAAAATAAATTATAAAGAACCATATGCTAAGCCCCCCCCCCCCCCCCGCCCCTTAAAATGTTCATCTGCTGGTCTAGATCAATTTTACAAATGCTTCCGTGTTTCCACTCGCCTTATACCACCTTTTTTGGCAATCATCAAACAGAATGTTTTGTAAGATAAGATAAACCGTCATAGTCTATAATGCAAGAAAATAAAAAAGAAAGATTTTTTTTTTTAATTTGTATTTTATATAATCATATTTATTTTCCTTCCGCTCGCACAAAAAGACTTTGCCTTGATTCATATTACAATGTACTTGCATCATTAAAATTATATCCTATGATCCCTGCTAACAAATTAAACAGAAAATTATGCTAAAACACTTAAGTTTGTTCTCTAGAATTCTCTTTCAACCGTAGAAATTGTCAGATCTTATGCCTTTAATTTATAAGTTATGAAAAAATAAGAAAGAGAAATCTATCAACGTTGAACAGGAAGCGTATTTCAATTAGTTAATTTTAATTGTCCATAAGTTGAGTTAGGCACGGTCCATTTGATATTCTGGGGGGGGGGGGGGGGGGGGGGGGCTTGGGTTTTTTTTTCGAAAAAAATAATTTTGCTCTCAATATTGATGAAAAAAATTAATTTGCTTATGGTGTGACAGAAAAAAATAAGCTTGCTCTTACAAATAATCTGAATTTGAAGAATGACAATAAAATGTTGCTAAAATTCTTGAAAATTTTCTGGCTCGCTTCGCTCGCCGCAGTTTTCAAATTGTATCAAAATTTTTTGGCTCGCTTCGTTCGCCATAGTATTCTATCAAAACATTATTTACTAATAGCAAAGTTCATATATTTGAAGAAATCAAATATTGAGAATCGTGTTATAAAATTGAATACTTGCATAAAAATAAACTAATATACTTATATTTAGAGTTTTGAGTAAAAGTATAAATAATTTCTATTGATAAAACACAAACATTCTTAATATGCGAATCACTTTGTTATAAAAAATTTCCTTGCTCAAACTTTGCAAGAAAAAAATAATTTTGCCCCGGTCCAGTGCAGAAAAAATAATCTTGCTCCGACAAAAAAACCCAAGGCCCCCCCCCCCCCCCCCTGAATATCAAATGGACCATGCCTTATAGAAAACAAATGAAACATACTTCCCTCTGGTTGTACCACTGCCCGTATGTCATTCTCAGTTTTTCTTGGCAAAGCATCGCTGATAGATATTCCCATAAAACACACGATTAGTAGAATAAGACAGATATATGTTGAATGCTCCATGTTGAACATAGGCAATGATTTGTTTTTATGCTAGAGAATATTTTGTTCGCCGGAAAAAACTAGTGTGAAATTGTTTGGAGTAAAGGAAATGAGCTTTTATTTATATATACACGCGCTTGGCCTTGATTTTTGATGATGCACGTGTGGAAAAACCAATTACCTCCTTAAACTTTGGTTTTTCCTGATCTGGTCCTGTAAGATATTTAGACATGTTTAAAGTACACCCACTTCGAAATCTGTTTGATATAAATCAGAGGTTAGAACGACAAAGGAAATTTTAGAATCGCATATGTTTTATGAAAGATTTAACATTTGATGCAAAATCCAATACATGTACATGCATTGTGATGTAAATTGGGATATAAATTTCAGTTTTGTGAGAATAATTTAGATTGCATCAGTTATTGAAAATACCTTGCAATCAAACCTTAAATTGTCTGTTTTAGGAGCATGTTTTATTTTTTAAACAGCATTTTACATTTATACCTGTAATATAAATATTGACTAAAAATGCACTTGTGATCTCAAATGTTCAACATAAAGTCAAGCAAATAAAGTATGAGGTCTTTCTGAAAATAACATCGGTCTCTAGTAGGGAGGGGTCCCTGTCAACATTTTGCGAGGGAACCAAGATCATACTTTTCTTCGATCTTTCTGTGGGTAGTCGGCTTATCATATACTAAATTGATGGTCAAAAATTCAACCAGTTCTTTGGTATTATGCTGGTAGACTGATAGTGCCCGAGAATATCGTTTGACTAGCTTCACTTCACTTCTACACTGACTTGAAATATATTTGTTGAATTTCTAATTTTAAACTTGATAAATCATTCAAAAACTAAAGGGTATCTATCTCCCTGGTGGCATATAGCTCTGTCCAAACCGAGCTCTTATGTCACGATAAGAAGTTTGCTCTTCATTTATTCACTTTCTTTAGGTCTCGAGTATCACTGTTAATACATTATTTGTTCCAATGAAAATACATGTATACGGTGCACTGAAATCATTAGGATGAAGAGATAGTTTCAATCACTAGGTTGTTTTCTCTGCTGACGGACTCTTAGACTCGAGGATATAATTAATACATATAGTTCCATAATACTGACTTGATACCGAAATATATTTGTAAAATTTCTGATATTGAATTTGATAAAGCATTCAAAGACTAATCTCCCTGATTGCATATATAGCTCTGGCCTTGGCTGGTTCTTAGGTAGCACTAAGAATTCCGCTAACCATGTTTTAACTACATTTTGTATTTTAATTTCTTCTCTTTCGGCTAGTATCATCACCGATGAGACGTATTTCAGTTGTTAAAATGAAAATATGGTTCACTGCAGAACATATATTTCAGTATTGATAATTCCCATGGAAATACGTGAAATGGCATGTTTTGAGACAAAAAGTTCAAACAAAATATATTTGCAAAGTAAACATTTCATTCGAAAAAAAAGTCCTAATTGCAGCGGGAACGTCACCACACCAAAATACGGAGACGCCCTAATCTCCAAAATACCGGTATTGGTGCACCCAAATCAAGGAAACTTCCAACATGCCAAAACATGGAGGCAGCCAATATGATCATGCATAGACACCAACAAGAAACAGCAACAACAACAACAACAAAACATCTAGACACTTGAGACGACCAAAGCAGTTTAACGTGAAGACACGGAAACATCTTACCATACTGAGACACGCAAAAATACTGAGACACGCAAAACAAGTGTATTTGTTTGATCAATTTGAAGACAACAACATTCTTTAAATTTCCTTTATGAAATTTTATTTCAACTCTTGAAAAAATACATAACAAATAATATCATGCCTCTTTTTGATTTTTCACTGCATGTACAAAACAGCGTTAAAGTAAATTGTTGATAATACGAAAAGCAACTTTCAGCTAAAAAAAATACTTAAAACACTTTGAAATATATAAAAACATTTTTTCTTATGCTTATATTAAAATATTGTTTTAATTCCTATATTGGCAAATGCTACATAATACATAAACATCAGAATTGTCTAAAACATTACGTTTTCAGAAGTACATTTGTCATTTGCATACAAAGTGATGTTTATGAAATTATATCAAATTTTACATCCATAAACATATTTACAATTAGAAACACAAACACTCAAATGAAAAACGACAATGTTTGTCTTTATTTAGGTCATTCTTTCTCTCTGGTAGAAATATCATACCTACTTTCACACACATTCATATTGAAATTTCTTATTACACAGTCTCTTGCGTGATGAACAAAAAAAATATAGTTTAACATATCAGTTCTTCTTTTGAAGACATTGTTTTCTCCTGTTGGTCTAGTTGTCCTGAAGTACAAGCAATCACGATTACATTAGTGAGTTATTGCTTGATGAAAAGAACTATAACAAATTATGAGCGAGTGTCGAAAGATATGAAAAGGAATATAATTCTCGGTTTTCAACCTCGGCATCTTCTTCTTCCTCTTCTTCCAAATGGAAAACATCTTCTTCGAATCTTCCCCAATCCATAGGCTCCGTTATGTCTTCTTCTACTAATTCGTACATCTAAAATGTTAGGGTTTCTTTCTTTATTAATATGTATGCGTTTACATCTCAATGTAAGAAATATTCAAGCCCTAATATTATGCTATTATCGATAATAAAGATATGAAATTTGAAAATATATAATTATCCATGACATGATACTGATTTTCATCAAAGGGAAATTTTTTTTTTAAATACAACATTGAAACTTATGGTGGCATACTTCTGCCCCTACATGGAGATATTTTAGTATAGCTTATGTTAACATGCAAGATAATTATGTCGACATGCAAGATAATTATGTCGACATGCAAGAATTTTTTGTTTTCACATGCAAGATAATCAAGATGCATGTTGACATAATAAGTTGCATGTCGATATACATAAGTCGCATGTTAACATTAATAAATTCATGTTGACGTATTTATCTTGCATGTTGACATAACCTGAAGAAAAATATCTCGCATTTAGAGGGCAGAAGTATGCCACCATAGGAACTAGAAAGGCAGACGCTCAAATATCTGTGGGAACAATGTAATTTTTCAGTCTTTATTTATAGAGATCTACCAGAAGACAACGGCTATTTGTGTATGTAAATTTAATGAACGTCGTCACAGTAGAAATGACTAATAGAATATATCACTGGGTGCCATCATTGACAAGAAAATCCAACCCAAGTGTCTTTGATTTATTCCTCGCCATGACAAGGCTTGTCGAATTATGGACAATTACGAGGGTTGGATTTTAAATCGAGAGTTGGATTTCCTTGGTAATTATATCCTCAAACTATGTTAATATGGGAGAAAATGTAATTTTACTTATCATACTTACTGAATGCTCGTTTTACTATCCTCCCACTCCCCCTTCCTCTTCCTCCTCTACCCCGCCTTCCTCCCCGCCTTCGTCCTCCGCCCCGCCTTCTTCCTCCATCTAATCCAAAAGATCCACCTCTTCTGGCTATGGACTCGAATTGAGGTCGATTTATGAGGGGTCCCTTGTTTACCGGCAATTGGACAACATCATTGGCATCTAATAAATATATATATATATATTATATATCCAGAATTTAACGTCGATTCTGATTGGCTGTTGCGCGAGTCATTATTTTCCGATAATGACCTCTGACGGAAGATAATGCCTTGGTGTGCTATTTTTTCCGATTTGAGTACTTACGATGAAAATCAAGGTTTTATTTTGTTAAATCTAATAAGTTTTTATGCACCCCCCCCCCCCCCAAAGCGCAAATGATGGTTAAATTCTTTATCAAAAATAGAATACTAGTATTAATTTTGTTTTGAATTATTCTTTTAATGATATAGAATGCTATATGTCGCCATATAATATAACAAATGAAGACATGGCCTCGGTCGATATTACAAATTTCATCAGGTCATTATAACGACATAATGACCTCGACCAAGTACATATCTGTATAATAATAATTATAGAATTTGCACTGTTCTACAGAGGTCATTATTCGTCTTTACACCGGTACGCGTTCCTTTAATTATGAATATCTGCAATATTGACTTAAAGTATGTATTTCGGCTACTCTAAGTTTTCACTTCATACTTAGCGAGGTCATGATGTATGTACATGTAATTTTCTGCCCAAAATCAAAAGTTATTTTTGAGAAAAAAAATTAAGAGAATTAAAGCATACATGTGAAGCCTGTATCAAGTTCGAAACACAGATAAAAACATTTTCTTTATTAAAACCAAATTATTTACTGTAGATTTTATGAACATTGACTCCTTAATTAAGGCATTAAAAAAAGATTCATTTTTGATCATAATGTTTTAAAGAAAAGGAAACAGTAAGTGCACCTGTACCTATATGTCGCTTTCTTCTGCCCACACGTCCTCCTCCTCTTCTTCCTCCTTTTCTTCCTCCCCTCCTTCCGCCTCCTCCCACACCATAAATCCCACCTGCTCTCCCCCTAGCGCTATCACCCCCTCCCTTTAATATCTTACTAAGATCATTATTCAGAACGTTTATCAAGCTAGCGTCGCCGACATTCAGGTCTGACAAGTCTGCTAATTCTGACCTCTTTTCTCTTGAAACAGCAACTGAAATATAAAGAATTCTATAATGAAAATAAAGAAAGTTCTGAAGTGTGCCTCCATCAGTCGTCCATGCAATTGTCTATTTAAAGGGGTCATTTGATTACACAGTGCATGGATATGATTTTTGGAGGCGCAAATATTTTTCAACTTCCAAACACATACACCAACATCTCAAGATGATTCTGTTACGTTATTAACTACATGTAGTATTATGTTATTAACTACTTGTAGTATTATGTTATTAACTACATGTAGTTGTTATGCCTTTTGACAAATTGACAAAATACCTTCATTCTAGAAGTCAATGCATTTTATGTTTCCTTACTTTGATGTTTTTACAATTTAGAAAGCTGCTTTCGAGGACATGCTTATCCCTCAACGAAATGCAAAAAGTAGGGAAACCGCGACATGTTCTCTTTGTGATTTTCTACTTACAAGACTTTCTGGAATCTTGATACCAAACCGTACAGTGATGAATTAAATTTACAATATTGCATTGTCCAAAACGTCAATTTTGACAAACTATTCCCGAAGTTTATGAAGAAGGATTAAAGTAATGGTCTTGTTGGTCCTGTGCATTTAGAAGCCTATTAAGTTTTGAATCGACAAATCATGCAATATTACTGACACATCCGTTTTTTGTATGGGGTGTCTTATAAAAGCTCGGTGAGCAAAGGTACCAGATTTTTATAATAAATAAAAATATCCAGAAAGACATTACCTTCAGAAGCGCTGCTGTACTGAGAACAAAACAAGACAAAGAGAGGAAGTACGACCACAGCTAATACTCTTCCTGCAGCCATAGTTGATGAAAAATGACCAGTTTTGATTGCATATTCTTTTTATACAGTTTACTCACCTCCTCGGCGTACTTTCCAATTGCGTAGTTGTAAACACCAACTTCCGCTGGCCGGACACCGCTGATTGCTTCCATAGGATCCTCCAAGGGGATTGGTTGTGGATGACCCACTAACATATTCATAACAAAATAAGTCAAGTGCCCTCGACTTTAATAGTACATAGGCATTAGTAAATGTCTCAAGTGTTATATCTTATTGCATTCAACATGAAAGACACAAACATAAAAGATGAAAAGAAAAACATTAAGACCTTCTTGAAACCATTAAAAGGGAATACTTTCTGCGTTGCTATGTGTGACATTGGCAACAGTATTGCATTAGAATGTGGACTCAATGAACTATATAGTCAAAAAGGCCTTATAAGCTCTTGCGAATGTTTTTCTTTTCATCTTCCGTGTTATGTAGTATGTAGTAAAGTATCCACTTGCATTTATATTCGAAAGGTATAACTGGCACAAATATAGTGACAGAAAATTATTGCTACAAAGATGCAATTTACATTTGTTTGAAATTTCCTTGTGACACAGCCAAATGCATTTCAGTAGCGCCCTCTGGTTTTGTTTGTTTTTTTCTTATCTAAATTTGTGCATTTACTTTGCAGTAAGTGCGCGGCTCCAAATTTCCTGTAGGATGACCAAAATATTATTGGAGGGATGGTGCTAAGATGTTAACCTCCTTTAATATTTCGATGATATTTTTGGATGAAATGACAAGTTTCCGAAATAGCAAAATAATACATGTAATAATATGATGTCAAATTGATATCGGGTCAAAACATAGCTTCTGGCACATCCAGTCAGTGGCGTATACATTTCCCCCCGGCATCATATCCTGCAACCCATCCCCTGCCCCCTTACCACGCGTGCAATTGTGTATCAGTTGATTCAATTTTCGAACTGGGCTAGAGACATTGGGATAAAAATTGGTACAAGTTAAAGTTCATAGTTGATATATTACATAACCTGCTGAAATGCGGTTGAAATACGGTGCACTGAAATTTCATGGTCGAACATTTTTTTCAGAACATATATTTCAATATTGACAATTTCAACCATGATTAGGTTGGTATCTCTGCTGGTAGATTGATTGTTCCCAATCGTTCGACTAATTTCACAGTCTTTCGGCACTTGACTTGAAACAGATATTTATAAATTTCCCGTCTAAGGAATATCTCTGGCATTGCTCTTTCCTTTGTGCAAGCAGGTTCTTTGATGAAAGTTTATGTCAAGTTCAGACTTAAATTGCTCTTCATAATTTCATACTATTTGGATTTCCTCGTTTTCGGCCTCGAGCATCAATGATGATACATAACTGGTTGAAATGCGCATATGATGCACCGAAATTTTAAAATAGAACTTGTATTTCTTTCAATATTGACAATTTCGACCACTATATAAGTTAGAATGTTTGATTTTTCGCTGAGGATATCGTTTTGGATAGTTTCACAGTGTTTCGACTTGACTTGAAATATGGTTGTAAATTTTCCGTCACAAAATTTAATGAAAACTAAAACTAAGGGGTACATGAAGCCAATTTTGCCTCACGTGAAAGTTATATGAGAAAAGAGCATCATGTGAATTTCACATGAAAGGTCATATGAAATTCATGAATATTTCGAATTCACATATTTTAAACATGTACTAAGATTTGTGTGAAAAAAAAAATGCACATAAATTTCACATAAATTTCACATAAATTCTACTTCACATGAATTTCACATGAACATGTGACTTATACATGCTAAATTGAATTTACATGAAAGTCATGTCAAAAAGTTCACATGAATTTCATTTATAAAAATGTTCCTGCTCGTTTCACATAAAGTTAACATGAACTTTCATGTAATTCATATGAATTTCATGTGAGGCTCCCTGATGCACAGCTCTAGATTCTGTCTTTAGCAGGTTCTTTTGGCAGAAATTTTAAGTCATTCATATTGTTTATATTTTTTTTTGGGGGGGGGGGGGGGGGGCTTGGGCATCACTGATGAGATATAACTTGTTAAAATGCGCATATAGTGCACTGAAATTTTATAATAGAACATATATATTTCAATATGGGCAATACTTTTTGCGTAGGTATGTCCTTTCATGACTAAATCTTGCAAAATTTATTATTATTTCTTTTATTTGTGAAATGATGTTGAAACAGGATTTTGATCTCAGAGGTGGTGCATAAAATAAATAAATGAATAAATAAAAAATAAATTAAAAAAACAAAACAAAAACGAATGACATCCAATGCCCATGTAGGGCAGGGGATTTCCGGATATAAAATTAAAAGTAAATATTTTCCTTGATGAGGGAGGGGGTGATGGGTTGAAACTTGAAAATTGTACATAACTTTGTCTTATATAATCATAATCATGATAATAGTATTATCATTATAGAGCAAGTTAATTTTGTTTATGGTTGCTTATTTCTACATCATTTTCACCGCGTGCGTGTATGTCTCTTTGAGCAGTATACAGTACGATCTAAAGAACTTATCCAAACTAAATGATAACAAACAAAAATATATTAGATCGAAGGAATTGTTGCAATTTAATGAACATTAAAAGAGGAATTCTATACAAAAAAAATCTTCAATATGAATCGGGTTCAGTGTGAAAATTTTCAGTTCTACTTTCATTTTCTTTTTGAAACACGACGGCAGAGAACATGCAAGTCACTGTTACGACGCTCTCTGATCAAATATTCACTCTAGATGTGAGTGAGGACTTAGAATTAGAAAACTTCAAAGCTCTGTGTGAGTTTGAGATTGGAATTCCTGCCAAGGAAATTGCGTTTGTTTGGAATGGCCGACCTCTTCACGATGACAAAAGAACTCTAAAATCTTACGGAATTTCTAATGGAGACATGGTGTTGTTACAACACATGAGAGGATCTCAAGGCCAAGGGCAGACAACCAGTCAGCAGCCAGCAGCATCACCAGGTTGTTAGGTTTTTTCCAGAAATGTTCTGTACCCCCCCCCCTTTCCAATACAACTGGTCATGCCCAAATATAGACAGTGATGCATAGACAAGAGTTAAAAATACACGTTTTGTCATGTAACATATGAAAGTTGTTTAAAGATGCTTCATCACGAAAGTTTTGAGATCCAAAAATCTCCACTTTTGCCTTCACCATGTCCGCTTATTGTTTTCTGATTTAATTGATGAATTGATTGATCACTTTACCATTTCCAAATATGTTCTGATTTAATGTTGACTACAAAATGTCTTCTGAAGTAAAACGCAATAAAAAAAGGTTCTGTGGATGTGGAAATTTTTGCTTGGGGGTAATTTTCGTGTATTTCAGAAGTCAATGGTTTTCATGAATATTTCCCCTAAGCACAAGGTCTTGATGTTATAATCACTAAATTTTCCCCAAGCAAAAACAACTACTATTACCATATCAGGGAGTTTGTTTAGCACTCGCCCAGTCGCATTTGCGACTAAATTTGGCGCTGGGCAACTTCAAATTCAGAAATTACTCGCCCAACTGGCTACTGAGTAAAATCTTGTCCGAAAAAATCCGTTTCGTATTTTTCCGTTCCATTTAGTTCGAGGCAAAAATCATAGTCAGTCATGGGCTTATCTATAGTTGAGGAGTGCGCCGTTGTGAAATCAAGCGCTCATATTACCAAGATCACTCCTTAGTTTCATTTTGCAATTTTTATAAAGAATTTGAGGGGGCGAGTGTCGCACACCCAGCGGCATGTGGCGTTTCATTAAAGGGGTAGGAAAACCTCAAAGTAAGAGGAAAGCAATTGATACCTCTTATTTTAAAGAATACGACAAATCAAAGCGTAGTAGAAAATTCTCGGAGAAATGCACGGAAACATATTGAAAAGCCTAGATATAACTCTACAAATTCCAAAAACTGTGATGGACAGGGAAGTGTTTTTGGAGAGAATGAAGGACAGGTTGAGAGACTCAGAGGAGAGGATAATAGACAGAATGAGATAAGAGACTCAGAGGATGAGGAACAGATGGAAAGTAGAGAATATGGGGGACAGGATGAGAGCAATAGAAAAGAAGATGAGAGACAGGGTGATAGAGATGAGGGACAAGGTGATGGAGATGAGGGACAGTGTGATAGAGATGAGGGACAGGGTGATGGAGATGAGGGACAGGTTGATAGAGATGAGGGACAAGGTGATGGAGATGAGGGACAGTGTGATAGAGATGAGGGACAGGGTGATAGAGATGAGGAACAGGGTGATAGAGAATTTTGTGATGGAAGTGACAGTGACAGTGACATAGATGATGAATATGAAATAGAAAGAAACTTATTTGAATTAGAGATGGAAATGGAATTTTAATCTTGCAATTTTATTGTGTCATCATTTCATGTTGAATTGTCATAAAATAGTTAATCAAATATTGCTTTTCATCCTTTTCATAATTGTGATTACAAAAAAAATGCCAAAGAAAAATTGGGCTCCTAAAATTTAAGCTGGGCCCCTAAATTTTCTGTTGCCAGGGGCCCAATTGGCTACCAAGGTTTTCAAGTTAAACAAACTCCCTGCATATATGTACTAGTAGTCTGTGCTTCTGTAAATGTATATGTAATAGCATGCATCTTAAACCATGTAAACCAAAGTTGTAAGGCATGTGCATAATGAAAACATTCAACTTGTACCAATTTAATATTTTTTCACAATTTAGGTGTTCCACAGATTGACTTTGGCAGTATCAACATTCCTGGTGCCCAAGGGGGAGGCACATCTGCTCAGCCGGGCCCCTCAGGTAGACCTCAAGCTCCAGACGACCCTCGCTTTATCAGAGAACTCCTATTGAACAGCCCTCATGAACTAGCATTACTTAAGGAAAGAAACCCTCCCCTGGCTGAGGCACTCCTCAGTGGTAATGTGGGTAAGTATTTCTATGATTAATAATATAGAGAAACATAAGTGCCAACTACATGTATGGGTCAGGACAGCAACCTGTGTGACCAAAAATAGTTAATCATACAGACATGTATTTAACAAAGGTATAAAGTCATCTTAACATGCTTAATAGAGTATGGATGTATAAGTAATTTCATGTAAACATCAGTCAACATAAGAAAGAAGAATTTTACAAAACCTTTTAATTTGTAGCTTTTAACCAGAGAGTGCAGATAAAGAATTAGTTTGTACATATATGAAATACAAAATTCTTGAGAGTCTAATCTTCACTCCTTTCATTAACTTATTTTGTGAAATTTAATCAATTTTCTTCAATTCACATTTTACCACATAATTGGACACCATATACATGAATGGTATTTATTCTCATAGAGAAATTTGAGGAAGTTTTCCGTCAGCAGCAAAAAGAGAGAATGGAGAAAGAAAGAGACAGAATACGACTTATTAATGCAGATCCTTTTGATCCGGGTGTTCAGAAACAAATAGCGGAGGAAATCAGGTATGTGGTTGAGAATCATGCTATATTAATATGCTGAAGAATAATGTTCATATACATCCTTATATTCCAAGTGTAAAAGTAATACATATCCTTCCATCTGTCTGTGTCCTTCTGTCTGTCTGTCTGTCCATCTGTCTGTCTCTGTCCTTATGTATGTTTATCCATTCATCTGTCTGTCCATCTGTCTGTCTGTCCTTCTGTCTGTCTGTCCATCTGTCTGTGTCCTTTTGTCTGTTTGTCCACCCATCAATCTGTTTGTCTAACCTTCTGTTTGTTTGTCCATCCATCTGTCTGTCTGTCCATATGTGTCTGTCCATCTGTCTGTCTGTTCTTCTGTCCGTCCATCTGTCTATGCCCATTGTCTGTTTGTCAACATGTTTGTCTGTCTGTCTGTCCATATGTCTATGTCATGTTGTCTGTTTGTCCATCCATCCATCCATCTGTCTGTCTGTCCGCCATCTGACTGTGTCCTTCTGTTTGTCTATCCATCTATCTATCCTTCTGTCTGCTTATCTGTCTGTCTGTCTGTCCATCTGTCTGCCATTCATCTGTGTCCATATGTCTATCTGTCCATCTGTCTGTCCTTCTGTCTACCCATCCATTCATTTGTCTGTCCTTCTGCCCTTCCGATGTTTGTCCATCCATCTGTATGTTCTTCTGTCTGTCTGTCCATCTATTTGTCTGTCCTTCTGTTTGTCCATCAATCTGTCTGTCTGTCTATCCATTTGTCTGTCCATCTGTTTGTCTGTACTTCAGTCTGTCCTTCTGTCTGGTTGGCCATCCATCTGTCTGCCTGTCAGTCAGTCTGTCTGTCCCAATGAGCATTAAGGTACCTACAGTGAGAATTGACTTCTAAATTTGCATTATTAAATTTTCAATGACAGAAAGCAACTCAGTTGCTTCAACCATGTCAACCACTCACACTTGCTGTCTTTTCACTATCACAGAATAATCAATGAAACTTAAAACTCAATATCATACATATAATATTCTATCCTCACAGTTTGAGATATACATGTAACTGATTAACAGTCAGAGATGTGTTATATAATGACTCCATGACTTTTTATTCATCTTTGATTTTTGACATTTTGATGTTGCTAAAAAGTGTATTGATTATAGAGATGCTAGAACGTCAATTTGATTTTTCCTAGAATGAAGAATGTAGAATCCAATATGGAGTCGGCCATCGAGTACGCGCCGGAGAGCTTTGGACAGGTTGTTATGTTATATATAGATTGTACAGTCAATGGACATCATGTGAAGGCATTTGTAGACTCAGGTATACTCATAAGCTCTATTGTAAATATTATGCTTTATTTCAAATGAAAATTTGAATGTCATAAAGTTAAAATCTACATTCAAATATCCACATATGCCTGAATATTCGCTCATCCAAACACGGAATCTTTCTGCAGACAACAATGCAGTTCGTCCTTGAACTTCGTCTACTGACGCCTGATCGACTTACTACGTCACACTTCTTGGAAGTGTACATGTGGTTGACCTAGATTTTGACACATTTAATCACTGGGGGTAGACGGCGTCGTTTGATAATGGATACATGTTTTGAATCTGTATTAAAGCAATAAATAAAATGGGCATTTTATCAGAAATTAATCCGCGTAAGTTCTAAAGTCACGTGATAGGCTCTTGCGATTATCGAGAAATAAAGCAACAGTTGGTTTGGTACCTTTATATAAGGGAAACGCAGTAGGAATGTAAATATTTGAATGTAGATTTTAACTTTATGACATTCAAATTTTCATTTGAAATAAAGCATAATAAATTTGTAATGAAAAGATGTGCTGTATGTGTAGTTATTTTAGCATGTTTAGTGGGATTCATATTCTAGCAGAGTAAATATAACATAGGTGTAATAATTCAAAACTACGCCAATATCTACACAGTCGCAAGTAATTGAATTTTAATGGAAAAATGACATGTACCCTAATAGACCATGCGCATTTTCCGATCTTGTTAGAAAGCACAAAATTTCCCGAGTCAACATCTTTTGGCGTTGTTTTACATTATGATGTCACTGTTAAAAGACGCAATTCCTTTGAGAGGTAAGAATGAAAAAGTGTGCGAAAATTGCCTACCTCGGACAATTTTCTTCATTTTGGCAGCCATTATGAATTTCGGCAAGTGGCCTGTTCATGATAATGCTTTGCCTCATTTTTGTCTGCTTCTGCTAAAATATGGTTGCACTAAAAAAAGTGCACATACAGTATTTCAAGGTGACATTGAACTGTTTGATTAAAACAATCTGATGAAAATTCAGCTGTCATAATGTAGAAGCTCCATAGAGATCTGACAAACACTCATTGGAGGTTATGTTGGGTTGAAATCAACTTGACCAATGAAATGATTCCTTTGTAAATCACAAAAGTTCATTGCGTAACGATTAGTCATAAGAACTTCTGAATACGGAAGATTGCAAATACTTCTACCGAAGACTATACGAATGTTCTCGCGCACTCCTCGATTGTTCTCCATTGTTATGACGTCATCAATTTACTTGGGCAGAAAAGGTGCCCAAGTTTTGAACAATGGTTTAGGTACATGTAGGTGACTTAATGAAAAATCAGCACGGACACGCTGACCTCGCTGCATTTGCGATCTTGCATATTGGACCCAAGACATGACCACTTACGGTTATTGTTAAACTTTTGTAGGAGCACAGATGACCATTATGAGTCAAGCTTGTGCTGAAAGATGTGGCATTATGAGGCTTGTGGACCACAGGTGGGCTGGTGTGGCCAAAGGTGTGGGCACACAGAGAATTATAGGCAGAGTACATTTAGGTAAGAAGAATATTTGAAGTGACCACAAACAATATTGAATTATGAGGCTTGTGGACCACAGGTGGGCTGGTGTGGCCAAAATTGTGGGCACACAGAGAATTATAGGCAGAGTACATTTAGGTAAGGAGAATATTTGAAGTGACCACAAACAATATTGAATTATAAGGCTTGTGGACCATAGGTGGGCTGGTGTGGCCAAAGGTGTGGGCACACAGAGAATTATAGGCAGAGTACATTTATGTAAGGAGAATATTTGAAGTGGCCACAAACAATATGGAATCCAGGGATTTTTTTTGCCCCTTTTTGGGGCCGTTATTCGGCCCCATTCCCAATGAAAAATAGTATCTTGTTTTCCCAATTGTGACTCTAAAATTTCCCAATTTCATTCAGATGGAATTATCAGCGAAAATAGTGAAAATAACTGGTTCAAAAGTAGCAAATTTACTAATTATTTGCCATATTGTTGTAAGCATAAGAAATTAAATCATATTTAAAGAAAATTATATGATTAAATATTCAATTCTTAACTTTTGATTGTATAAACTGTCATTTTACTTTTACTTTGATATTTAGTACTTCCCAAATATTCCCAAATGTCGTTAATTTTCCCAATTGCAAGGCCCCGACCCCATTCCCAAATTACTGAAAAAAATCACTGGAATCATAAGGCTTGTGGACCACAGGTGGGCTGGTGTGGCCAAAGGTGTGGGCACACAGAGAATTATAGGCAGAGTACATTTAGGTAAGGAGAATATTTGAAGTGGCCACAAACAATATTGAATTATGAGGCTTGTGGACCACAGGTGGGCTGGTGTGGCCAAAGATGTGGGCACACAGAGAAATATAGACAGAGTACATTTAGGTAAGGACAATCTTTGAGGGGACCACAGGTTATGTGGCATTATGACTATGAGACTTGTAGGCCATAGGTGGGCTGATGTGGCCAAAGGATGTTGGCACACAAAGAATTATAGGCATAGTACATTTAGGTAAGAAAATATTTGAAGTAACAACAGACTGTATTGAATTATGTGGCTTTTGGACCACAAGTAGGCAGGTGTGGCCAAATGTGTGGGCACATAAAGAATTATAGGCAGATTACTTTAAGATAAGAGAATATTGAAGTGGCCGCAAATTATATTGAATTATGAGGCTGGTGGACCAAAGATGGGCAGGTGTGGCCAGAGGACGTTGGCACACAAAGAATAATTTGCAGAGTACATTTAGGTAAGAAAATATTTGAAGTAACAACAGACTGTATTGAATTATGTGGCTTGTGGACTACAGGTGGGCAGGTGTGGCCAAATGTGTGGGCACAAAGAATTATAAGAAGAGTACATTTAGGTAAGAAGAATTGAAGCAGCCACAGATTATTTTGAATTATGAAACTTGTGGACAACAGATGGGCAAGTGTGGGTACACAGAGAATTATAGGCAGACTACATTTAGGTAAGGAGAATGTTTGAAAGGACCACAGACAATATTGAATTATGAGGCTTGTGGACCACATGTGGGCAGGTATGGTCATAGTGACACAAAGAATTATAGGCAGAGTAAATTTACCAGTAGATAAGGAGAATGTTTGAAGTAGCCACAAATAATGACTTTTAAATATCTTGTTAATAATGTTTGAATTGTGAAGTGATGATTGATTATGAGTTTTTGTTCATTGACAAAGCTCTAAAATGTTGTTTAATGTGTGCCATATGAAGAAAAATGAAAAAAGCGTTTTGTACTCGAAATACAGAAGTATGACGTTAAAAAAGAGAAATATAAATGCTCTTACGTGTATTTCAGGACAAATTCAGATAGGCAAAGATTTTCTGCAGTCTTCCTTTTCAATCCTTGAAGATCAACCAATGGACATGTTATTAGGGCTCGACATGCTTAAACGACATCAGGTTTGTAAATACTACTGAAATCGTAGATTTTTGATGAAGGGATCAGTGTCTTTTATTTTGGATCAATCACTTTTACACTCTGGTTTGACAGATGAAAATCTCATATCAAATAGGCAAGCGCGTAAATATTCAGATCTATTCAAAGTTGCAGTGGAGAAATATTTTTTTCCCTCAAAATTACAAGCAATTGCTCATATTTCACTATACTCCCCAAAATGTAACTTTTTAGAGCCAAATAAGACTTCATTGAGGAAAAGTCAGGCAGGTCCTAGAATATACTTGTATCATAAGTTCCAGTATGCCTTTATTAAAGAAAACTTGCTTTCATATACATGATATACATGTATATCTATTTATCATTACAGTGTAGTATAGACTTAAAGCGTAACATGTTGGTGATTGGAACAACCGGCACGGAGACTCGGTTCCTTAATGAGTCTGAATTACCAGAGCACGCCCGACTTAACTTTAACCAGCCGATGTCACCTAAGTCACAGGAACAAGATGACAGAATGCTAGCGGAGGCCATGAAGAAATCTCAGGATGAAGGTACTGTACATATTTAACTAATTCTGAGGTACCGAATCAGTCTTCCTTATACTGAGTCTAGAACTAATATTTTGAAAGAGAAAATATTTTTACCATATGCCCATAATTGAGGAAGTATAACAATACTTCAATGAGATAAAGACGATCCTGACGACAATCTCAACAGCACTCACAAAAGAGCACCAAATTAAGCGTCAACGGACCCCTAGCAAGCTATAGGTGGGACCAGGTGCCCGAAGGATTTACTTTCTGATAAAAATTTAGAGCTGTTCAAGAACAGGTGTTGCCTGTCAATTTTTTGGCCTTGCAGGTGACCTTCATTTGGTGTTGAGTCTCATCATGATTCACCATCCCTGCAAATTTCATGGGTATGAGGAATATTAATCAAGTTATAAGGCATATCAATCAAGTTATAGCCATATATGTGAAAGGGTGACGACCAGACAGACAGAAAAATGGACAGACAGACAGATACACAGACAGACACACGACTTGTTAAATATAATGCTATTGTGTGAAACTATTTAGTATACAAGTATACTAAACAAAAATCTTGAAATATGATCATACTACTAAGAGAGCATCAACTCCATTTTGGACCTCTTGTTGATTTTGTTTTCCTTACTTTATAGCTGGAAAACCAGGCACCTCAGGAGCAAAGCCATCTAACCAGAATTCCTCAGCGTCATCAAGTGGCCAAAACCCAAGTGCTTCAAATTCCTATCCCGAGGAAATCATACAAAGACTAATGTCAAACGGTTTCTCAAGGGACAATGTTATACGAGAGTTAAACGCATCCAATGGGAATGCAGATCAAGCTCTAGCGGCATTATTCGCTAAATCATTTCAACTGCCTTGATGCACGTTTTGGTGTTTAAACAAACTCATGATTTGTTACAAATTTCTGAGGGCATATTTACACTTTAGAATCGGTTTAAGAGGTTAAAGAAATCTCTGTTTTGAAAAATTGGATATTTCTTTCAGTTTGTGTAGCACAAGACTTTCAAGTCACCTTTGAGCTCTATACATGTAGGTAGGAAAACCTGCAGTGATAGCATATACTTTTGTGTCAATCCCGAAAAAGGAAGAAAAAAAAAAAAAACAACAACGAGAGGTCATATAAATAAAGTGCCAAGGAATAAGTCTTTTTCACATAACTACATAACTAGCATTTTGTGGACGGCAAGTTCTGATTGTCTTTATGTCACAGTTAAAACCGATTGTCCTTGATGTCATTTTGCTGGAAAGATACTTAGTAGTGCATGTACTTAAAATCTAGCAGACAGTCAAAAGACAATATGAGTTGTTATACGTCTTTAGGGAACTTTGATTTATATTGGATGAGGAAGTACTAGACACATTTTGCCTCTTTTAAAATTATTCATTCAAAAAAAGAAAAAGGTATATACCACTTTGTGTCCTTTAGAACAAATCTTTCATGATAAACTATGCATACATGTACATGTATAAGCTGTATGGTTAGTTTTTCCAAGGTATCTCCATACCCTATCTCTTCGCTGCAATAAATATAATTATTAGAACTTTTTAGTTTGTGTTATTGAAGCAATTACAATTACATGTACATATACATAATGTAGTACTACTCTGAAACATGTATAAAGCGTTTCAGGAATATGATGTCTACATGTACATGTTTCTTCACATACATGTACATGTAGATGGCCAAAACTAAGAAGTTAAAAGAGCACAAACATAGAATTTTAACTATATGCCTATGATTGAAGCTTGACCTTGAACTCTGACATTTCATAGGACTCAGTTTTCTTACCATCTGTCTGTAACAATAATCTTGTCATTACTTTTACATTATTCAAACCAAAATTTTGACCTTGACCTACTTTTAACAAATTTAACTTTGTGCATATATTTGTGTTGAATAGCAATGGTGCTGCTTGCGTACTTGGAGCAAAAAAAGGTATTTCTATATAATCATATCGCTTTGATCACTGACCTTGATAGTCAATAGGTGTCATTATCTTATCATGGGCTTCAGACACTAGTGTGACCTTGACTCGGGACACTGACCTTGAAACTAAAAGGTATCTCAATAAAGGCAAGTCCTATACCAATGTTGATGATCATTCAATTAAATTTGTAGCAACTTGTGACCTTGACCTCTGAACACTGACCTTCAAAATGAATACATGTAATCCTCACAAAGGCAACTCACAAAAGCATTCAAAGTAATCGGTAACTTCCATAACGATCATGAACTTGCATGTACACACATTTGCATTACTACATGTACTTGCAACAGATATGAGCAACATGAAAGTCGTATGCTCACCTGAATTTAATGCTAACAAATTCCTCAGGGACTTCCCAAGATAAAGTTTTCTAAAGATAAAGATTCAATTTTAAATGATTTTATCTCCAAGTACTTACACTGATGAGGATTGACTATCTAAAACATGTCTGTCTGGTGCATAGTATTTGGGAAATGTTTGGTCCAGAAGGTTTCTCACTGAGAGTTGGAAAACTTTCTTTTTCTTTATTCATCATGATGGTGGATAATCTTGCAATGCAGAACATTTTAAGGTTTTCTATAATTTAGTGTGATAAAAATTATCACAAAAAAGGGAATGTGATGCCATTACTACGAGTTTTAACTACAATAAGACAATACATGTAATATCTTTTTATAAAGCTGAAAAAACGATGGGTGTGATTCATGTAGATGAAAGTGAAAGTAGAATGCGTAAAATAATTCACCTTATTTTGGATACAACTAACAGCTAAGACATTCTTGCACGGCATCACATTCTCCTCAAGTTTTTGTTATATGATCTATATTTCACAAAAACGTCAAATAACCAATTGTTCTGTGTTGCGAGATTAACCACCATGTTTATTGTGATTATGAAACTTCTATAAGCTACAAACAATTCTCATTGATTTATTTTGAATCAACAACAACAAAATAAGATTGGTAGAAAAAAAAATAATAACAAAAGAAATGCAGTTTCTATAGTCACTACAATAAGTACAGGAATGTCATGATGGCACACTTTGTTTGTTTTTATTCTTTTTCTTTTTATTCTTCTTGCCTTTGTTCTTTTGTTTGAAAGGTTTCTTCTGTTGGGTGAATCTGAAATCTGGAAAATAATTTAACATTAAAACTTTGAGACCATCATGATAAACTATTTGTAAGATTCAAAAATCATATTAGGAAATGTCACAAACGGACTGCATATTTTAAACATCTAAGATGCAAAGCTCAAGGTCATTCAATCAATATATAAGAAAGCTCTGGTCATGTTTCTGGACATGTTGAATCAAATTATTCATACATGTATTTAAGCAGTGGTTCTTTTACATGAAAGTCCAAGTTCAATGTCACTAGGTCAAGGCCATCATGGTACCAAATGAAAACAATGTGACATTATAGTGTGATATCGTATGGCTAAATTTATCAAGAAGTATATAATCTTTTTGGAATACAGAGCTATTTCCCATTTACATGTAAAAAAACATCTTATGACAAACCAATATAATGTCATACAATTAGTATGGTATTGTCAATTTTGTACTGCAATTTTCCACAGTTTAAGGCAGATTTCCATAGAATTGGATAACGTCAAAATCAGTATACCATCCAAAACGGGAGGTAACTCTGGTTTTCATAAACACTGAATTCCTACCTTCAGGTTCAAAAGTAGCCGGTATTCGTCCGTTCTTGGAGTGGTAAGGTAGGATTATGGTAGGATCTATCGGTACCCACGGAACTCTCCGTCTGACAACAACGTCTACACCAAATACGTTATGATGATGAAAGTGAAGGTCATAGCTCCCCCTTGGTAAAAATAACAAGTCAAGTGAGTCATTTCACCAAAACATTTTACAGGTGAAATACATGTACTTGTAATACTCTTTATTTTGTTGCTTTTTTCAAATATATATGCACAGACAATGTAATTCCCTGAGATGTTACTATTGAAAGGAATGTGCTGCAATTTGTGTATTAACACTCGTGACGTCACAATGCATAAGATCTAAAGAAACGTCGCGACGGCTGTTCTAACCTGCAAACTGAACCTGCGGTAAGATGAATTTTAACGTCGCCCTTTTACCTAGAAAAAGCAATTTCAGAAAACAAGAATGAAGCAGACAGCTATGGTGCATATATATAGAATAAATATCATAATTTGTGTTTTGTTACCAGTATGCAACACACAGCAAGTGCATTTATCGCATGAAAGGCGCTAATGCGCATTACATGTATGATAAATGCACTTGCTGTGTGTTGCATACCCGTAACAAAACACAAATTAAGACACTTATTCTCTATTTAATCATTTTATTTGCATTTTCTTTTCATTTCATGTGTGTTTTTTAAATATCATACCTTTAATTGTTCATTTGCCCAAATCATTGATAATCAAAGCCTTTTCTTTTCAATCAAATCTGTGACTGTATGAAAGGCTACCTCATAGGAACATACCTTTTCTGATTATTTTCTGTTGCTTTCTTGATGTTACACAAATTGGAACAAGCTGCATGTTGTAAGACATACTTTCCCTCTTCAAGTCTATAGAATAAAACAATGTAAAATACATCTACAATGGGAACAAATTATTTTCTACACAGAAAAAATGTTTTGAAATAAAAATGTAAATGCAGTCAATTGACAAGAATACAGAAAATACAACATATAGACTAGTGTCAGCCGTCTTTAAGTTGTGAGCACCTTACTTTTAGCGATATCTTTGATTTGGGAAAATAAAATGCCATGCATGTGCAGAAAGATATGTTTAGGCCATTTCTTGTTTTTATTCTGTTTTGCGTCCTTTTGAAATTGAGAAACCTACCAGCCAGCCAGGGAGAAAAACAAACAAGAATATAAAACAAAGATGCAAATTCATATTATGTGACCTTATGAAATATGACAGAAACTTATTTCATTTGATTATTAACAGAGTTTAGTCAGCAAAAGAATGATGGATAATATAATGTCTTTAATCATTACAGTACTTTTACATTTTAACATGAAATTTAAAACATTAAACAATTTCTCTTTAATTTTTGTAGAAAACAAATCTAATTTGCAAAAGATTCTATTATTTTATTTTTGTTTTGTTTTGTGACTTTGGGCTTAAAACCTACCAGCACGAGGACGCAAAACAGAAAATAACAAAGAAATGGCCTTACACAATGTTGCGAAAATAAAACATCACGAATCAGTCACCTCACTCCTGTTCACGAAATTTAGAATGTTCATATCTGGTTCCATGAATTTAGCGATACGCAAACATAAGACAGAAAGAGGCTGGAGTCGAAGAAAATTTAGACGACATGAATAAAAGATGGTTTACAGTATTTTAAAGCTATGACCTTTGACAATCGATAGGGATTTTCCATTTGCTATCATGATGATCCTGTGTGGTAAAGATGATTAAGATCTTGTTTCACTTTCTTAAAATACTTACTGGTGAAGTTTATGGAAAACATTCTGTAACATCAACAAAGCATTGGAGGGACTGAAAAATAAAGATACAAGTCAATAAGATTCAGTAAATATTCATCAATGATACATTTACTACACCTCTGTATACATACATTTTAAAAATATTTCAGTTTTTGTTGTTGTTATCTTTGCAACTCTTGCTCTGTGCACAAAATACTAGGTTTTTATTTTGACTTACTTGAAAATCTGAGTAGACGTGATAACTTGTGGTAGTGAAAGTTCTTCTATGGCCATGATCTCATTCTTTGGAGTATTTACTCGAACTGCGGATGAATGAGACAAAAAGAACATGGATATATGATATTTTTACTAGGGTGATATTTCCTCACTAAAACAGCCATTACTCCATTAAAGTAATATACAATACAATGATTTCCCTTACATGTACATATGTTTGTATAATGTAATGAAAATCTGTAAGCTACATGTCCATGTATGTAGGAAGAGTTGTAATTACAAGAAAATTTAGACAGATAGATCATATATACATGTATGTATACCTACCTCTGACCAGTTTACAGTTAGGTCGTATATATGTAGATATCCAATCATTTGCTAGTTCTGAAGCTGTCAACTGCTCCATCCCAAAATCAGACTGGAACTCGAGCTTCGGTGACAGATGGATGAACTGCATCTGAAAAAGAGAAGCTTTAAGTCATAAACACGTCAAAGGATCCCGGACCTTAAGGAAAGGCTATAATAATCGGATTTTTAAATTTTCAAAATTTACTGAAATAATCATATAAATTGTTTGATCTATGTCTGAACAACAACTTTCATATTTCTTTTTGCTAAGATATAACCCTAAGCGCTTGCAAAATTTACTAAAACACACTCATCCTTCGTGAGCTTTGGTTGAATATTGCACAAAAACCCCAGGTAGTTATGATAAATTTCACTTTAATTAGGTATGAGCGCAAAATAGAATGGCTAATTCAGACAAACTAGTGAAAGATAGATATACGACAAATTCTCCTTGAAAAGGAATTAGCCATTCTCTTTTGCGCCCATGTTGAAATTAGAGAAAATCAGAGAAAAAATACAGTGCACAAAGTAAAAATTAGCATGTAAAACGCCTTTTACATATATCGATCTATATATCTGCATTGATTTTTACCTGAGCGAGGGCGGTTTATCCGGATATTTTGGTTACCCCTCTTAACTGTATAGACGTTACATAAATTGTGATGAGATTACAAACGAAATTATCATAATTATTCTTACTCATAAAATGTTAAATTTTCTTCTGATGTGAAAACGGACACTAAATCTTTATAATCAATCGATATATAGATGATCCAAAAAGGGGCCTTAAGGTCTGGGATCCTTTAACATGGTATCCTCAATATTTCAAATTTCGATAATGTATTTGGTGCTCTTTATCAAAAGTTCTGAAGAAATATGTATACATGTAATTATGATCAAATCAGCATTTTAAGGGCTGAATAATTTGCCCTAGTTTCTCTGCTGAACACCTAAAAGTGCTAATGAACACTGATTAGCAATACTATGGTACACTGCATACAGTAACAATGTGAAAATGTGAAACCTTTGGATAAAAAACAACAACATTCATAAAGGACTAAGTGCGCTAACCCCTCATATTGGCCCTATAATTTCGACAAAAAATGCTTTTGATAAACAAATTATTAATTATCACATTTTGCAATGTTGGATGTTTGAGAAAATACCGCATCATAATAACGTCATGCGCGTGATGTATGACGTCATTTGCCTTGAATGATGCAAAACAAAGGAAAATCATCATATTTTACAAACAAATCTTCAAAATTCATTTACGCTCCAGGCCTCCCCACAATATTTTTCATGCAAATTAAAAGGCCGATCAGAATTCCATCGATTGGTGCAAAAATATTCATGGGCAAGGCCTGGAGTGCTACTTGATTTCATATGTTTGTATCAAAATTTCGCTAATTTTTTTTATATTTTAAAATGATTTCAATGTTTCTAGACATTTTGAGCAATGTATTATTCAGTATAGGACTGTGAATTCAAAACAGGCTTTCCTGATTTGGATTCACTATACATTTGACATTTTATAAACTAAAATATAATGGATATATGAACAACTGCACCTACTCCTTTTAAAGGGATTGGATGTTCACAGGCCATAGGTTACATTGTGGGGGGAACTTGACCACTGGTACAGCGAAAGCCAGGAGGGGAAGGGGGAGTACATAAATAACTCATCTGTTGATTGACATTCCAGGTAACGCCATGGTAAACAGCTCCGACAATGAGATTGAAACCTCCAATTCTCCAAAGGCCATACATCACATTGTGTTGCTCTGGGACCTTGACCTTTGGTAAAGGGAGAGGCAGAAGGGAAGGGAGAGGACATAAATAACTCACCTGTTGATTGGCAATCCTGACAACGCCATGGTAACCTGCTCTGATGATTACATGGAAACCTCCCAGACTCCAAAGGTCACGCGTCACATTGTGTCGCTCGGGGGACCTTGACCTTTGACATCCCATGCTGGAGTTTGTCTGTCAGATGTTTGTCCTTCTAGTAATGTAAATATACATAATTTACCTGTTGATTGACATTCCTGACGACTCCATGGTAACCAGCTCTGATGATGACATGGAATCCTCCTAGATTCCACAGACCGTAGGTCACATTGTGTCGCTCAGGGACCTTGAACTTTGACATCTCATGCTGGAGTTTGTCTGTTAAATGAGGATCTGAGACTGCAAATGTAGAATGTTATTCACATTGTCAATAAAGGACTATCAACAATGGCCATCTAAATTTCTTAAATTTAAGTTATTAATTTAAAATGTACATTTAAATCATGGTATTTAATTCTACAGTGAAGGCCATATAAAAATGGCAAAAATTTGAAATTGAAAACAAAACAATTTGAGATCAAAATATACATGTAACCCACTTGATTTGTGAAATGTGTCTGAAGATAAAACCTTACGATTGAAAATCTTGCCAAATGAATAAGACCATACTAATGCACATACAATGTATACATGAACATTTGTCCTTACCCGAAGCTTTAGGATGAAGTAAATTCTGCTGCATCTGTAAAACTGAATCCAGACTGAAGGCTGAAGCAGGAGTTGTCTTTCTTTTATCAGGGGGCATCACAGTCTCTGATAACGACTTGCCAGCAGCTTGTCCGTGTTCATCTTTCTCTTCATTTATTGTTTTTTCAGAAGGTGGACAGATTGCCGATGACGTTTGATTTCCTATGAACTTTGGTCTATTGGCTACTCGACTCCTCTTAGCTAAGGGATCTTTTATTTGATTCTCTAGAAAAAAAAAAGAAAATGTCAAGGAGAGACCTGAACTTCAGCAAGGCCATTTTCTTGATGCAAAATCAAACCTCAAGGTAGCCGAGGAAACAAAGGAATTTTATCTAACATTGCATTGCGCTGAATGTATTACCACCTAGTTTTGTTGCATTTTATTAATATCAAAATTCTGGTTTTTGAATCCTATTGCCCATTTGTAACACTTTCTTTTTGGGACTCTTTTACATCCACTCATGCCTTAATTTACATGTACCATATTAGAGAAAATTTCTTACCAAATAAATCTGACCTTGCCCTCTTTGGTGGACTTGGATTCAGAGAGGTGATCTCTTGACCTGTCCCACTACAAATGATGAAAACAAATGTAACAATTACTTTTCTTTCTCCTTCAAATTTCAAAACTTAGAAATCTGTATTATTAAGTAGAAATTATCTCAGTTATTGTTGATTAACAGACAACAATGTAGCTTTAAAACAAAATGTGCTATGCCATAATTATCATTTTAAATGTCGGAAATCTATTATTATCAACAGGTGGAAGATATAGAAGATCTCTGTTAGCAGGTAAAATGAACTAAACACAAACAATTGCAAAGAAATGTAAATAAACACAATCCTCACCTTTTCTCTCTCTGTCCAGGCATCTGAAGCTGTGAGGAGGAAGACTGACTATATGTCACACTCTGCTCCATGACCTTGACCTGATTAGATGTGACTTTATCAGTGCCCATGGTACCCTTACTTTCTGCATGTTCTTGACCTGGTTTCAATGAATCTGTCTGTAAAGAATCTGTTTTTTCAAGGTCATTACCTTTCGGTAGGGATTTTGACCTTGACCTTGTTACAGTTCTATTCCTAACTGAGGTCTCCTCTGAATTCCGCGTATTAGAAACATGGTCAACATCAGTACATGTAACACTACTATTGACCTGGACATCTGTCTTTACTTGTCCTCGTCCCCCATCCCTTAGTGTCTTGTCTTCTAAAATGTCAGTTTCTTGGGACGGATTTCCTTGCTTCTCAGACCTAGAATCCCCAGCACCCCTTCCCCTACCCCTTCCCCTGGGATATTTCCTCGGACGGCCTCTCCCCCTCTTTTCCACGCTGCCTTGAGAAACACTGATATTAGAATCATCAGTTTCACTATCACTCTCGATGGTGGGCTTTCTCCCCCTTGTTTTTCTGGCTCTTGCAGACAATTCCTCATCTGAACCAGCCGATTCTTTTCTTTGAACACTACTTTCTCTGCTGCTTGTGTCTTTTGATTCGGCATCCACGTTATTATCATTACTTAATCGTTTATTCCTTGCAGATCTTCTGACTTGTTGAAAAATTTCTTGTATCGCAGGCGAATCACAAACAATTTCCTCTTTGATTTCAGTGGTTGCTATAGCTTTAAGTTTCTCAGGTACTTGTGCACCAATCATAAGCTGTTTCACCTCTGAATCCTCTAACATGGAGGGATCTAAAATTACAGGGGTGGATCCATCATGCTGTTCCGTGGATGTAATATTTTGCTTTTCAGTCATTTTTATATCTTTATGTTTCCCCTTACTAATACACTTCTTTTCATCATTACTTTCTTCTGCTACCTTTTTACTGCTGATTCTCGCAGATTTCCTCCTACAATCTTTTTGTAACATGCTTTCTGATTGGTTATCCGAGGACTCCTGAGATTCTGGCATCCAATCAATGACCAGTTGCTCATCCAAATCTTCATCCAATTTGCTTGTTCTCTCTTTCTTAACATCCTTCACTTTTCTCCTTGACCTGGTTGCTGGTTTTTCATATTGCACTGTCGTCACGGCAACACTATTTACTTCAAAAGATTCATCAAGATCACTCTCTCGCTGTAACGGAATTTCAGGACAAGATGTTGAAGAATTTTCTTTCAAATCTAAACATCCCTTTTCTGGACTGATAGGAGATTCTCTATCAGACATTACATTTTCAGGACTTTTTGGGCATTCCGCAAGCTTTGCAGGACTAGAAATTTCATAAGTATCAAAGTCAGTATCAATTGGTATTATTTTACAAAATGTCTCAGGTGTTGATTCCCCCAATAACATGGGCTCAGGGCTAGCAGGGGTTTCACTGATGTCCATCTCATCATTTGTTGCTAAAATATCGTCTATGACCAATTTTTCCGAGTCATTACTGCAAGATGAGTCACACCTACTCCTTATTCCTGTATTCGACCGATCTTTTGTTCCTCTGGCTATTTCCTCCTGTCCTTCACTTTCACCATCGTTATCATTGTCGGTAAATCTCCTCGGCTTTTGCCATTCACGTGGTTTATCACATCCGTCTACGGTCACAATGCTAACATCTTGATCTTCAAACACTACACCTAATTCCATATTTTCCATAATGCTATTCTCCTGAACTACAGCCGATTCCTCTAGCCTGCTTCTCTCTTTCTCCGTCTCTGATGAAGTATATGTACTTATGGCTGGATTTTGCCTCGTTTTACCAACGGAAGAAGTTTTCTTCGTCAACATTTTCAAGAAATCTTCGTCCTTCATACTCAAACTTTTCTTCTCCTTTGCCGACAAATTTTTGCTACCTACCCCAAACGACTCCAAATCTTCTATATGAACTTCATCTGTGTCCCTTTCAATAATTCGTTTATTCTTTTTCCTAGTCCCTTTATTTACATTATCTTCTATATTTGATTTTTCATTCAATAGCAATGATTTCTCCGTTTTCTCATCCGAAACGTGTAAATCAGACTCTTCCACAGTTAAACCTACAGACTCTTCCTTCTGATCCATACTTGTATTGGAACGAGTATTTGACAAATGGGGCGTAATGGAAGACAAAGATTTCAAATCTTGTTTTTCTTTCCTCTGGTACTTGGTAGTATCTTGCATGCCGTCAAATTTGTCAAGTTTTTTAAGATGATCGGCACTTTTTTCTAATTTAGGCTCGAAATGAGGGGCTGTAAATTGCACTCCTTTCTGTGATGCCTTAGTAATCATTGTTTGTAAGGCATGTTTATAAAATTTGGTGTTCTTTTCCCTCGTGTTAATTTCTTTAGGTATGAAAGGTCTGTCGATGTAAACTGTACGATGTGCTACCATTTTATCTCCAACTGAAAAAGTAAGCATTCTATGTAAGATAGATTATACATGTACATGTACATGTATCATAATGAACTGATGTGGAAATACAAGCATTTACAATTATCTAATTTTCATGTCAAATTATTAGATTGAGAATTTTTTTTTATTTTGTGATTTAACAGCACTGTACCTGCTTTTTTCAAAAACAAACAAAATTTAAATTATGGAGTCATGCACGTCATGTGGAATAATGTCAAGACTAGATCTATTATGAATTTTTTCTCTAATATTAACATATTTCTCCATTAGATATTGTATGAAGGACAGGTATGTCATATGTTTGAACCCAAGTATGTCACTTTGACCTTGATGGTGACCTTTACCCTCACTGGCTGATAAGCCGCATCCCTGCAAGTTTGATCATATCATGTATACTGTAAGCATGGAAAATTTCGCATGGGGTTAATTTTCACGATTGTATTATTGCTTAAATAACCCCTGCGTGAAAATTACAACCAGCATAAAAGACTAAGGAATGCTCCCAATTTTGCCAAAATTACCCCCGTGCGTAATGTTGCAATGGTCATTTCGCAAAAATTCGCCCCCGCGAAAATAATCATGCTTACAGTATTGTACATGTATATCCAGTCAGCTATTGAGTCTTTGAAGAAAACAGAGTTTTTTCCCCTTACAGACGGTCTCTGACATACAATGTAATACCATTGTGACGTCATAAAAATGGCATAGTAACATCGATTTTATTTTGTTTAAACTTATTTTATTTCAATAAATTGAAAAGGGATTGGGCATTTTTTTTTTTTATACCGTCATTTCCCAGACTTTTAGGACTGTTTCCATAAATTTGATGACGTCATAATCAGTCTACGTCAGATACCGATCAAATGGGAAGTAACTCTGATTTTCGAAAATAGCGAATAGCCATTTATGTGTAAGTGCAACAGCCCGACACTTGGACAGACATACGCTGGACAAAGTGATTCCTACATGTATATCATTGCTCTGCACACAACATATCAAAGTGTCCATCAGTGACAAAGCCAAATGAGATAGGTGCTGACAGGATCACTTACCCTGTACTTGAGTCTCTTTCACGGTGACAGGAAGCTCCCACTCTCGCTGATATTTTGGTGCGTGATTATCTATAAGACAACGTAGGGCTGCCGATGATATCACTACATGAGGGCAATGCCTCTCTACTAACACTTCAGCATTGTTATCCAAACTGACAGGCTGAAAAAGTATGAAATTTATATTTTTCAAATGTTTCAATTTTTAAATTCAATTCTTTTTATCCTTCAAAGGTAGATATGGTTGTGGAGGAAAAAAAACACGAGTTCTCTTTTCAACAATTTTCTAGGCCATCTGGCCGGCATGTGTAATAAATGAGCTTTATAAAATGAGATTTTTAAAGGAAACAAAATGAGTGAAAAAGTCAATTTTGTGTGGTACATACATGTACATGTATATTGCTACTTATTTTCTACATGAAGCAGGTTTTCAATAAAATTTATTTGAGATGACCATCTAGAACTTCTGATCACTTTAGAGGAAATTTGCAACGGTGATTTCTATCATGTTACACAGTGACAAACATATTTCTTACCATATGGTCCCAGACATCTTTATGTTTTGTAGGTCGAGGTATATTATAATGAGCCCTATCCCCCTCTGTATCCTCTAACTTCACTTTTGGTTGATTACCGTGAGGGATAAACGGCACAACCATCTTCGGAACATGTCCCTAAAAATCACAGAGAATCCCAATTACATGATAATCAATCAATTTCAAAGAAAAGGCCAATAGCTGAATCTGATAGTGAATTAAAAAAAGTTTTAAAAAACAAGAGCTCCAGGGGGGCACAACGCTCACCTGAAACCCATGCAAGCTCTAATTGACATACTGACATTGAATAATGATAGTGCCAGTGCCAGATTTGAGCCCATAACCTTTCTAAAAAGATTTTTGTTGGATGCAGACAATTTTATTGTCGCTATGACAATAGCTCATTTGAGGCCTTTGGCTCAGATGAGCCAAAATAAACCAGATGTCTCTCCTCCCTTCAAATTTCAAGATAAAAGTTCTACATGTACTTGACCTTTGTTACGTGACCTTGGGTCAAGGTAAGGTAAAAAATAACTATCAAAATGATCAGGTAAACAATTCATGATATACAGCCGAAACATGATTTGCAACAGATTGTGGCGAAGGCAAAGGCAAAAACTTCCAAAAGGGAGGAGACATACTCAGTCTGACAAAACTGATGAAAATTGTACAAGGTATGAACTTTAATAGACCACTTGCCGAAATTCATAATGCCTGACTAAACATGCTAAATGATGAAAAATGTCGGAGGAAGGCAATTTTTGCGCACTTTTTCATTGTTGTCAAAATAGAATTGCGTCTTTTAGCAGTGACGTCATAAGGGGAAAAAAATGCAAAACGGTGTTGACTCGGACATTTTTGAGTTTTCCAACAAGATCAATATTATTTATTCAAAATTCTAGATTCCTTGTAAATTTTTTATAATGGTTCTTACCAACTGTAGCAGGGTACCATTATAAACTAAGTTAGGGTACGTCCCTACACCTTGTAAAGGGAAGCTACTCTGGGTGTTATAGTATTTGGGATACATATCCACTTCTTTCCTTCTGTGTGTCATATAACTCTGAAATTAAAACAGTTACAAAATTTAATACAAGTACATGTAATAATTACAGGTTATTAACCGGTGTTTTTCATATTGGCCCTGTTATTACGTATTATTATTATAATAATTATTATGTGGGTGTCCATAATAGTTCGGTTTTAAAAATTTATCAAGATGGAAAGTAAAATTTCCGCCATATTAGTTTTCTCGCTTAAAAACATAACAATATTGGCCCTGTTTACCGTACGGCCCTGTTTTTTCTGTCAATATTGTCCCTGTTTTTCCGTATTGGCCCTGTTTTTCCATATTGGCTCTGTTTTTTTATTTTGTATGGTACAGGCTGTTTTTAATGTATTGGTTCAATATCATTTTAGTTGATATAATATGAATAATAATTGATACCTATCTTTTTAATGGGCTTAATTTATATTTTTAAAAATGCAAAAAGCCGAATTTCTTATGATCTATTTGACTTTTAAATTTTTTTTGCCAGTCCAAAAATACTTTACATGAACATAACATATATCTAACGGCAGATTAGAATATTACATCATGGTAAAGTGTGAATGCACAGGTTGATCAATGAATATTTTCGAAGGTAAGAGAGGGGGAGGGTTTAATAGAGAAGAAGGAATGCTATGCTGAGTAGTAATAGTCCATTTTCCATTGGAGAACTTGTTTCCAATCCCTTTGATGTAATTGTCAATACAATATGTTTAATCTAATCTAAATTTATGACTGTTTTAAATCTTGATTTTATATGCACAGAGGCCATATCATTTGGCAACATTTTGAATTGTGACATCATATTTGATCGCACTAACTTTATGCGATGTCTTGTTTTCTATTTATGACGTCATAATGAAAATATTGTCAAATATTGTGATGTTTGGTGTCTGTCCGTCCTATGAATCTACTGGAAAGTCAGCTATTCAGCATATAATTTGAAGTAAAATGTAATAAAACTTGTTAAATTTGCACTTCTTAATTTTCACTTTTGACTTGCATCACTTTTTTGGATTTGTACATTATACGTTATACCTCAATATATTTCTTGGCTTCTGGATGCATAAAATCATAGTCTGCCTTGTGTATCTTGTTGGCCAGGTTTTCAAGCCGAGCCTGAAATCTGCCGTGTTCTTCTTCAACTCTTTTCTTCAAAGCCTACAAGTCAGAATCAAGAGAATGAAAGTCAAACTGAAAGTAAATAATCAGTTTCCAAAAATCACAATCATGAAAAATACAAAATATTAGTGTTGTACATCGGAAGACTTTTAAGAATCGATTATTGGAAAATAATCGGAAAGAGTAAACCGATCGATTATCGATTTAAATCGAAAAACAAAAGTCCATGAAAAATGGAACATACATGTAAAAGATAGAAAAATTGTATTTTTCTGAAAAAAAAATTCAGAAAACTTTGCTGAAAACAAAATATAAAGCATTCAATTTCAAAGTGTCTGCCTGTTTACATGCAAGATAACAAGCAGCGGTTCATGTGACATGTGAAAAGAGGAAAATAAATACCTTTACACAAAATACCCTTTCTTTCAGCGACAATTGATTGTAAGAAAATGAAATCGATAATCGGAATCGAAAGAGTTTTAGCGATCGACAATCGATTGTCAGCGACAATTGGTTCATCACTACAAAATATTAAACAAAATACAATTTACTCTCGTTTAGTCAACCTCAGTTAACTCAAATTTCCGCTTAACTCAAACTGTTTTTAAAAGTCACAATTCTCTTCCATTGGTTTCTATGCATTTTCACTCCTGATAACTCAAATTCCAACAACTTGAACTTTTCTTTAAAACGAACTGATATTTAGGTCCCATAATTCATTTTACCTTGAAAATTTACCTTGTTAAGTTGAACCAAAAAAAAAAGTTAATTTTTTAACAAACATCATTTTACTAAAGGGAGATCGGTGGACAGAAACTTAATATTTCTCGCTCTGAACTTGCAAATCATACTTTATAAGGAGATTAAACCTTGAAATGAGCAAGACATACATTTCTGAATGATAATAAAGAAGGGGGAATGAATCCCCAATGGATATCACGTTTCGGAGAGAGTGCATGTAAGTAAGACGTGAAATTAGTTTACCATTCTATATAACATTCATGTTATCAAATAAAAGGAAGAAAATATGTCTATAGCATTTTTAACTGAATATGAATTAAAAGAAATTTGCATCATAACTGCAATACATGTATGAAGTACCGTAAACGTGGAAATTTTCACGTGGGGGAATTTTTGCGTTTTTCGCGAATAGAGGGATTTCGCGAAATTTTCCCCCGCGAAAATAACCACGTTTACAGTATCATGTTGAATCATAACCTTTGACATAAACAGTGTACATTATTGGTCAGTAATTCAGTGAATGAAGAGTCCTTGTCAAAAATGATATACATGTATATTTAGTCTTTGCGGAATACAGAGTTATTTCCCCATACAGACGGTATCTGACGTAAAACCATTATGACGTCATGAAAATGGTATGGTAACGTCTATTCCATACTGTCACTTCCCAGACTTTTAGGACTGTTTCCATAGAATTTGATGACGTCATAATCAGTCTACTTCAGATACCGTCCCAAATGGGAAGTAATTCGGGTTTTCGAAAATAGCGAATAAAGATTGAGAACACACCATATACTCTGATACTTCTATCCTTTCCTCCTCTGTCATATCTGCCGGCAGGTGCTTGCTGTACTTTGTGAACAGATACAGATACCGTCGCTGCTCCTGGTGCTTCAGATCTGACTTTGGCGGGGGCGGGATGTAAATCTTCTGACCCACTTCTGAAGCTTTGATCTGCCTAAAAGAGAGAAAATCAAAAAACTACAATTCCTGAATTGTAATCGTAGTAATATTACATGTAACAGCTGCAACAAGTTACAGTTTCTTTTTCTTCTATTAATTTTTTGTGGTACGTCATCTGTCGTATTTTACCTTCACCCCGAAAATGATCTTAAACTTTTGTCATTGAATGGCAAATCACACCAAATTTGACAGTCTTAAATGAAAGGATGATGGAAAACTATATAACATATCAAACATATAAATAGCAAGTTACAGGTATTTGTGACACAAGTGCTACCTCACTTTTTACTTCCAGGTGTAATAACTCTTCATGTTAAAGAAATCTCATCAAACCTAGCGAGTATTTATCATGAAAAAAAAAATCTAATGCTTCCTGTTGGTAACGTGAGTTCTGATTGGTTGAGCGATAATTAAAAACTGTTAGGGGGATTCAAGTTTTACTGCAGTTTTTGCTATGACGTATTGCATTCCTATGATGACATGATGAAAAGCAGGCATTTTCTAGCTCATTACCGACAAAAGCATTAGAATAGAGGTACCATACTGATGTTTCACAAAAACTGACAGAATATCAATGGATCCCCTGTCAGAAATATCCTTTTTACCGCTTAGCTGATGTCTCACAGTAAAACTCAATTTCTGACAGAGGATTCGCTGATACCCTGTCAGTGTATGTAAAACATATGCATGGATGATAGTAACCCCTAAATACATATACAGCTTTCACTTTCAAGAAATAAAGACTTACGTCTGGTCCATGTTGCAAATTTATCTGTTCTTAAATGATGCTGTTGAATATGAAGACATTTAACATTTCAATAAATTTGACCATTCAGAATACCTTTCAAAAGAGAACTCATCCCCTTTAGAATAGTTCTGAATTTTCTTTCTTTCTCTTTCATTTTTCTTTCCCCCTGCCTCTGGCAACTTGGCACTCGCACCCAAATTTCCTGATAATCTCTCTGGAGTTATAACAGAGTTATCTGCCCCTTTACCTTCATCGTCTGAGAGCTCTTCCTCAATGTCAGCTACATCTACTAGCTCATCCCTATCAAAAAATTATTTAAAACAAATGCATCTATAATCATGATAATAATAAATTGCATTTGATATGGTGTTTATTTCTGTAAGAATTTCCTGGAATTCTATTATGGGCTCATGGTCAGTTGAGATTTTGAAAAATTTCAAGATCTATATAAGATTATGTACCAGTTAAAAGTATATGGACCCATACATGGAAGTGTTCCAGTTCTTGACCTTCTAGAAGAAAATTTCAAACCAATTTTAATGCACCAGACACGTGTTTTGGATAGTAAATCCTCATTAGTGGTATTTATCGCCGAAGATCGCAAATACTTCTAACCAAGACTTTACGAATGTTCTCGCGCACTCTTCGATTGTTCTCCATTGTTATGACGTCATCAATTTACTTGGGCAGAAAAGGTGCCCAAGTTTTGAACAATGGTTTAGGTAGGTGACTAAATGAAAAATCAGATCGGACACGCTGCACGCGCTGCATTTGCGATCTTGCGTATTGAATGCCGAAGGAAGTGATTTTCTGAGACAGCCAAATATATTTCAGTGGCGCCCTCTGATCTTATTTTTTATCAATATAAAATTTGTGCATTTATTTTGTAGAGAGTGCGCAACTCCGAATTTCCTGTTGAGTTGATTCAGTAACATAGTAGAATAAAGTCTATGACCAACATAGCATTGGAGGGATGCATGTGCTAAGATGTTAACCTCCTTTAATTTCAATTATACTTTTGGATGAAATGACAAGTTTCCAAAATAGCAAAATAATATACATGGTGTCAAATTGATAAAGGGCTACCGGTAGAATGAAACTTCTATCAGGTGACAGAGCTGTAAGTCTTCTAAAAATTACATGAGTTTATCATTTCCAAAAGCCCATTGGTGAACAAAATTAAGGTACCAGTACCATCTGTTTCACAATTTTAGATTTCCCAACTTCCCTTAATGATAGTCTAAATCACTTATTTCTGCATCTAAATATTTGTTAAATAAATGACATGGCCATACTTGTATAATCAGAGCCTGAAATAAGGGCATACATTTTGTACATGTAGCAATTATTATCTCATTTGCAATGAAAATTCCAAAGGCGTTAAAAATGTAACTACCAGAATCTATGTAATACTTAATAAAATACAAAATGATGGAGGTATCCTACTGGAACCAACACTTGAGGAAAACTACCAACACTTGAGGGAAACTACCAACACTTGTGGGAAACTTGAGGGAAACTAAATGAGGAAAACTACCAACACTTGAGGGAAACTACCAACACTTGAGGGAAACTACCAACACTTGCAGGAAACTACCAACACTTGAGGGAAACTTGAGGGAAACTACCAACACTTGTGGGAAACTACCAACACTTGAGGGAAACTTGAGGGAAACTACCAACACTTATGGGAAACTTGAGGGAAACTACCAACAATTGTGGGAAACTACCAACACTTGAGGGAAACTTGAGGGAAACTACCAACACTTGTGGGAAACTACCAACACTTGTCGGAAACTACCAACACTTGAGGGATACTTGAGGAAAACTACCAACACTTGAGGGAAACTACCAACACTTGAGGGAAACTACCAACATGAAAGATGTTCTTCGTGCATGATGTATTTTTCCCTCAAGTTTTGGTGCGAATACTGCCATTAACCAATATAAAATCAGTCTGATTCCTTAATTCATGTTAAGCATATTAAGCATGCCTACTAAAACAAAGGCAATTTGCCAAAACAAAAAAAAAAAATCTGTAAAATGTGCAATATCTTTCAGTAACTCAATTTTAATATCTTTTTACCATTTATATGCTCCTAGAGCATCATTTATGTCTTTCCTGTTGGGATCAAACTTAACAACAGCATCCTTGTCTTCTAACTCGTTTATCTTCTTTCGTAATTTACTTTCAAGTGAAGATTCTGGGAAAAGCTTGTTATATGATTCCTCAGTGAAGAATACTCCAAATCCATTCTTCTGGGGTTCTTCCCTACAAGAATATATAAATCAATGTTACTGCTGGACAATGCCTTTGAGGGTCCTGTGATGATTATTAATAACATGATAAAGCATACTGTAAACATGGTTACTTTCGCTGGAGGGAAATTTTCAAGATCATGTCAGTCTATGACTGAAATTTGGTAACTCCTTAACCTAATGACTTTAAAATATCATTGCATCCATGTTAAAGACTCCTTATGCATGCTTTGTTGTCAAACAAGTACTGGTCAGGAAGTAGTTATCGCCGAGCAGTAATTATTGCCGTTCTTTCCATCTCTTTGGTTCTACGAATGACAGAGACTCGATTCTTTCAGCATTAGTACACCTTATGTTTATCAAACATTGATATTTTTTTTTGCGAAGTTCTTTGAATCAAATTCTGAGTTTATGAATATATTATCTGATGGGGAAAATTATGTATCTAAAGTAAAAAGCTGAAAAAGAATAATCCTATTCCTACCTAAAATAAATAATTAAAGTCATTCCCGATTAAATTTCTCCTTGTACGTTCTTTTCACACGAGTTTATCATTAAACTAGTGTGAAAAGAAGGTACAAGAAGAACCGTAGTGCATGTACATAGCAGGTAGATTACAATTAGTCATATTTAATTAATTATAAATACACTAAGTGTACTGAAAGTTTAAGGAGGGTACCCTTGCCAAACCCTATTATCTCATCTGAAACTATCATTGATTAATAAATGACCAAAAACTTTTCATCAAGTCACCCTTTTATAAAAAGGTTGACACTAATGTTGATTGCTTGTGAAACTTTATAAGTTTCCTTAGTTTTATCTAATTTCGTTCATTCAGATATACCCTGTACGCTTTAATCGATCGGTTGCTGCTTTGACACCAGTACTAGCTGCGCTTCTGATGCATCATGTGCATATGTATGTGTAGTAGAGGTACTACACATACATATGCACATGACACATCAGAAGCGTAGCTAGTGTTTACTGCTACACAGACAGAATGGAAGTGACCCCCCCCCCCCTCCCCCCAAAAAAATCTAGAACCGTCCAAGTAATTCTGAATAATAATTGAGGACTGTCATTACATAAATATTTAACTATACCAACCACGGAAGTCTAAACTCGGGACAGGACATTGTCTAACTTGCTAAATGCATCTTCTTATTATATTTTCTTCCCTGATTTTCCTCTCTTCGCAGGAGAAACGATTTTCACATTTCCCGGATATCACTGGAAATTCTATTATAAAAATCGAGACGGAACGTAAAAGACGGAAAATTTACCAAAGAAAAAAGACGAAGTGCAGTCATGCATACGTATAAGGATTTATTTTTAGGCATAAAAGCAAAACTTAAATATTGAATTATATAAAATCATGGAGGTGACAGAAGAGTCTACAGGCATGATGTTTGATTTCTATAACCCGTCTATGGAGTCAGAAACTGAAGCCCTGTTAAAAGGTATGGATTCAAATAGCATATAGTTCAGTGATAAGAAGAGAAGGGGGGGGGGGGGGGGGGGGGGGGGGGGGGCTCAGTCCAGGCTAGATAGTAGATCGGATCGATGCATATTACTAGTAGTTATGCATGGATAACTTGAAAAGAAAGGGAACACCTTCGGAAAATGTGCGAAAAGAATGAGAGAGAAACCTTTATTCAGTACCCGGCGGATTTTGAGCAGTAGATTTCTTTTCGAAATTGAAGGTAGTCCAAACTGCCGGGTTGTAAGGAGGGGGGGGGGGGGTTGTAGGGGGCTGTTCCAATCTACGGTTTGAAACAAAACTTAATAATTTGATATGTAAAAACAGAAAAAAACAGCATATTTTAGTAAATTAAAGGTGCCCTGACCCCTTGACATGTATAGTTTGACACTGCTGGATACAGAAAAAAACGTTGCTAACTGAATGAAGCACAAGTCAATCGATCATCTCGGTTCCAGGAAATGGCATCATCCGGTGTCCATAAAACAGTTCCGGGTACCATGCACCCAGAACGCCCTTAATTTTGGCGAAATCACTTAAAGAATAGGTACTGATTATTAGTATACATTTAAGGATAAATTTCAGCTTATGCAGGGCCATTAAAGTAATATATAGCTTTAATAGCATGTTTAGTCTGTGTGATATTAGGGATCCCCTCACTTTTGTCCTATAATCACGGTACATGTACCAAATAGATAAAGAAGTAAATATGTAATGTTTGTCAACAGCCTGCTTGACGAGATAATGTGCATGTCAATACGATATGTCACAGCTGATGGCATATTTAAACGGGGACTTACCAATAGGCAGGATGTTTTTATAATACTCTCATTTGTTCACTTATATTGGCCTTTTCATAGTTTCGCTGCAGATTCAGTTTTCACAGAGTCAAGGACATATTCAATTTTATTCTGCAATGACATAAGTCATAACGAAGGTGTTGTTCTATCAGGACAATGCTGGCTGCCATTCGTGATTGTGGCTTTAATTTGATTGAACATCCGCCTTATTCACCTGATCTTGCTCCATCAGACTGTTATCTATTCCCATATTTCTGGCACATACTTTCAGTCAGATGATTAAGTATTTTCTTATAAAAAAAACTCATTCATTTGCCTAGACCAACCTGACTGTGCTTGACCCCGCCATCAACCCTTGAACTTCATTAAGACTCACAACTTTCTTTGATGTGTTTATGGAACAGACTTGCTGCTATTGCATAGAAAAAAAGAACTGCCCTTCAAGAAAATTTCATGTATAAGCTAACATATGAAAATAAATTGTGCACGATCATGTGTACCCTATTATAAAGGCGCTATGACCGATATCAAATATTTGTTGACATGGATAGATATAACCCAAGTACATTATACTTTGACACCTTCCTCTCATCTGATACAACATAAGTATGGACACATTTTTGTAGATACCAATGTCGACAAAGAACTATTGTACGATACAAAAATGCGAAGGGGTCCCAAAGTCTCTGACAAAAGGCAAGATCAGGATGAAGGATATTATACATACAAAAACAGGAGGACCGACGAGATGGGAAATCGAGGCGAAACATTCCGAAAAGTTCTTGTGACAATATGTCTTATTGGAGTATGGGTTGCCATGGTAATTAGAATTTATCTTTTATGTTTGTTTAAGATAAAGTTAGATTAGTTTTAACAAAGTTTATGTTGTATACACAATGTAATATTTCAGTTGTTACGATAACTTATTCATTCGATCTGAATAAGTTAATTTAATAAGTCCTGGTGCCCTGTAGGGGTAAGCGTCTTCTGTTTGACATCACTCTTTCGATGAGAAATTCAGAATGTAAGACGTTCTGGTCTAAAATTAAATATTTATTTACTTCATTCAAATGCTAGTATATTGCAATCATCGAAGTAAAAATTGGAAGTCCTGTCGGCGCCGTGGTCTAGGGGTTATGTTGCTGGTTCGAGCCTCACTAGGATCGTGGGTAGGCCGACATATACTCCACTACATTGTGTGTTATATACAACAAAAATTGTCCTTGTCTGACTCTGTGCATTGTTTACATGTCTGTGGTGTTTTGAAAATAATGAGAGTCCTAGGGCTTCCTTTGACCAATGAGAATAAGGAAGACTCAAGAGAACTCCAATAAGACAAATTTATGAACAATGAGAATAAGGAAGACTCAAGAGAACTACAATAAGACAACGTTATGACCAATGAGAATAAAGAAGACTCAAGAGAACTAAAAAAAACCAACGTTATGGCCAATGAGAATATAATGAAGACTCAAGAGAACTCCAACGTATACAAGACAATGTTGCAATGAAATAAGCGAAACACACATAGATCTAGTACACAATATTGAAACAAAAAATAAACACCACGCTGAACAGTCACAGCAAGAAAGATCGGGAGTCAACTAGACAAAATACAACACTCTTGTAAAGAGGACCAACTAACATATGAACCGAACAAAGACAACATGAGGCATGTGATTAAGACAAATGCGCACCCAGAACCGACTTTGGACGGTCATCTACTAAGTCAATGACAATTGTTTTAATTATCGGCATAAGTGCGCGCAAGCCTCAAATTTTAAAGGATACACATAACAGAGGTGCTGTCCTATTCACTGAATGGTGGTATTAAAATTGTAACGTGCAGGGTCCTCAGTAACACAAAAATACTCTGTAAATTGAAAAAAAGGGAATTTGAACATCTGGATGATGCAAGAGGACAAGTTCAATCAGTCGAGAAGTCCATAGGACCGGGGGACATATACGAAATTTGATAATGACCGTGACGGAGTCCCGTCTTTCCGGTTACTCAGCGTGTCATAGCTGGAAATGATACTGCTGCAAAACTCAGTACTATACATGATATTCTTTTGATGATTTCAGATTGATTCTAACAGTTATGATTATTGTCTACCGTTGATCCATCTCATTTCAATTGTTTAAGCAACAAGTCTCCATCAAACGATGACATGCAGTTCCAGATAATACATACTATGATACTGGGACTCCCAAATTTTTGAATAAAGGTGTACAGAGTAGTTCCTGTAAAACTTCAAAAAGGGTTTTACACATTTTTTTTTTTTTTGAAAAGGAAATCATTGACATAAAATTTGTAAACAATCCGCATAATCTTTCTTTTAAAAGTGTTTTTAAAAAGTTTTAAAAAGTATCATTTAAGCAATTTTGCAAATTTATTATACAGGGCCTCTTTATGGAGATAGCAGGCCCGACCTTAAAGGACTTCAAGCTCCGTCTCCATACCACAACAGAATCCATTTCCAATGCAGTGTCAGGGAGAAGTGTGGGCAAGTTCGTGGGCGTGTTCCTCGGTGGATTCTTTGTTGACAAGGTAACAATTGCCCACAAAATGTATCGTTGACATATTAGAAATGAGCGATGAAATTTTTCGTTATGAAGCAAAAAAAAAAAAAAAAAATAATAATAATAATAAGAATAAGAATAAAATGAAATAAAATGAAATAAAATGAAATAAATAAATAAATAAATAAATAGATAAATAAATAAATAAAAAACACAATTGAAAGAAACGAACAAAGATTCCATAATGCGATAATTTCAGGTTGTTTTATGTTTTTACATAATTTCGATTTACTGAATAAAAGAAGCGATCAAAAGATAAGAGATATCGTAGAATTGTCATTTTCGGAAACACATGGTAGACATATTTATTTTTGCAATGTGCTTACAGCTAGTAATAAAGGCAGAGAAGGGATGATGGGTTTCCGACGATGAATTTTTCCTTGAAACCGGATACTGAACTTTTAAGTATCCATGCATGCTATCATACACATTTTTTTTTTCAGTTTGGAAGTCTGTGTAACTTCGTTCTGGGTTTTGCATTATCTATGGCGGCAGTGACAACGGTTTGTCTCCCGTGGGTGACTTCTACTGACGTACTATGGTTTATGTATCTACTCCTTGGTACAAGTCTGGGACTCATCAATATTGGTAAGCTCATTTAGCTCCCTTAAAAACGCTTGTCAAAAGACGAGCGAATCGTGACATCATATAAATGGCGCCGTCAGTCAGCCATTATGTCTGTCCGTCCGTCTGTGAACTCCATGATCTTGTGAGTCGTATAAGACATAACCCTAGCTGTAGTGGTATTTTCAAACTTTCAACGAATTTTAAGCATTGCTATTTCAAACGTACAGTTTCTTTAACTCGTATCATTTATTTCTCTTTCAGCGGGTCAGCGAATAGTTTTAGCAGTGTGGTTGGAAAAGTCGGCCTCACCAATGCATATAGTACACTTGGGATACGGAGTGGGCGGATTTATCGCCCCTTTGCTGGTTAATCCGTTTCTAGCGGACCTTCCTGATAACGATATATCTAGTACAGTGTCGCCATCTACTTTAAGATATGACGAAATGACTACTGTTCATTATGAAAATAGTAGTTCATCAAATGTTGATGTTGTATCAAATATAGAGTATGCTTATTCCATAGTAGCAATAATTACGGCAGCATTTGCCCTCATTTTCTTCCTGTATCAAATAGCCGCGTGCAGGAACTCATTTCGAGGCTCGAAAACCGACGCCATGGAAAAGTCGAAAGACCCGGATAAAAAAGAAGACATTCTCCTCAAGAAAAGGTCTTTCCTACAAATGATTAACCCTGCTACATGTGCGGAAGGAAGTTTCTGTTTTGGGTTTCTCATTTTAGTTCTCCTTTTCTTAAGATTTTTCTTTTTGACCGGAGTGGATCGTGAAGTCGGTACATTCCTATATTCCTACGCGGTGGACCAATTGCATTTCTCGAAAGACGATGCCACCTACGTTAACACAATATTTTGGATTAATTATGCAGTTGGCAGATTTGTTGCGTTCATGGTTGCGTTTTGGGTGTCCGTAAAGATCATCCTGGTTGCTGAGACCATTCTTGCTGTTGCAACAGGAGTTGCCATGGTAACCTTCGCGCTTGACCAACCTCTTGCACTATGGATCATTTCCGGGTGTATAGGATTTTTGCTCGGACCTATGTTTCCGACTGGAATAGCATGGGGTGACGTTTACATAGAGATGACGGGGTTGGCCATCACGTGGACCCTTCTAGGTAGCGCGTTCGGTGGTCTTACATATCTCAGACTGGGTGGATTCGCATACGACAAATACGGCCCTACGTCGTTTCCGTACATTTTCCTTGGAACCGTGATTATTGTTGCCGTATTTGATTTCATTCTGACATTCTTAGGTTTGTGTAAGCGTAGAATTACAGGGAAATCTGGTGAAAATAAAGAAGAAATACCAGTTTCAAGTCCGGACGTCCAAGTTCAAATAGAAGGATTAGATTCTAAGAAAGACAGTTGATCAAGCTTATTTGTAATTTGTTAAAACGTTAGAAATCAATTTGTCTTCCACTATTTTGTTCATTATTAGTCGTATTTATTATGTATTAAAAAGATAATAAAAGCAAGCATGTGGCTGTTAGAACTCTATATGTTGCTTGTTGTCTCCGGCTTTGCGATTTCAGGCCCCGAGACATTATATCGGCTTTGCCTGTTCGTTTGTATATCTGTCTTTCTGGGCCGTCCATCTGTAAGGCAAAAAAACCCCATCATTTGGGCATAGACCTTTTCATATTTCACATGTGTATTCTTTGTTACTAGTATATAAACACCTTCATTTTGATGCAAAAAAAAGTTTTGACCTTATGGCCTTGGAGATCAGCCTACTTTGTGTCTAACACCCAAAAACTGGATTATAGGGACTCAAATTTCTAATCAATATTCAATACAAATGAATGAGAGAGTTCGCATTCACGGAAATATTCACAATCATGAAAGCGGGAAATCCAAACTCTTCGATCGGTCATCTTGAGAGAAACCACACTAGCTAGTATAATAACCAAAACTATTCTTTAGAACGACAAGAGTCAGTTTGATGTTATTTTACTATTTTCTTACCTTTTAAATTATAGAATGTTTCCATTCTACATTCTTTCCTCCAATTCATTACAAGTATCTAGATTTGCAATCGTCTACTCTAACAACAGATTCAGATGCTGCAAATGTGATGTCCTTAGTTCGCTCAAAAATATTGAGGCGTTGTTTTACTGTAAACAGCTGATCTTAAATTATCTGTATCAATAATTATTTATTGATATCAATAGATAAGCAATTCCTTCAGGATTTTTTTAAAATCATTGATTTTATTCTTGAAAATGACCATGTCCGCGGCATGTTTTCCTGGTAGAAGGACATTTGGTAAATTGTAGTTTACGAAACAATAATTTGATGACGACAAAGGATCACGTGTTAAGAAAATGTGAATATCTCAGGCTCTGTGTTGAATAAAAACTTCGGACTAATTCTTACCTTGTGTCAGACAATATTTACACGTGTATTTGTCATCTTGAATTGTTCTAAGTATACATTAAGATTACAAATATAATTGCATTTCTTGAAAATATTATGAATTACATGTATATTTAATGTATACCTTTGCTTTCATTGAAAACAGATATCATAACACCCCCTTTTTATCTATACATTTGTAATTTTATTATGACATTTGATTCGAAATTTAAAAAGTTGCACACATAGTGTAAAAAAAAAACTTTTCTTAAATTTGTCTCAATCTATCACGGACTTACATCAAAATATTTTAAAATTGTAAAATGTTCTTAAAATGTAAGACAGAACTTTTTACATATTTTTACTCCTAATTGTTTTGGTTTTCTTTCATTGTTATTTTATTATTTATGATGATTATTTTTCTTATAGAAGACAAACGTACTTAAATGTACTATATACATAATTTATGTACTTTTAAAACAATAGTGTCGTAACTTGTTCTTTCGTAATTACTGAAGAGGGACTTCTAGATTCCTGAATCGACTCAAAGTTACGTCAACAGAAAAATTCTCTTATGTACGGAACATTCACTCTTTACAAAAGGATAAAACCTAGATGGAGATGGCACATTTGATAACATTTTTGGATCATGGATAACAGAAGCGATCGCAGACAGAAATTTCGAAAAATTCTGAAGACGATATGGCTAATCGGAGTGTGGGTTGCCTTGGTAACTATTTTTAATTTCAAACTTATTAGAAAGATACTGATTAGTTAACACGGTTAAGCGAATTTGATTTTGTTGTAAACACATCGTAGATTGTTTAATTTATCTTTATTAAACATAAGTTATGTTTGGATAAGGTAAATCCGCTCGAATCGCATTTTCAGTAAATTGGGAAACTTGATTGTAATACTTCATTCTGTTTTGGTTTCCTGTTTATATATAGCAAATGATCAACATGATCAAGTATTTTTGTTTTCTAAGATTGATTCCAACCATCTATACTACTAAATGAAGGAATTAGCCGATTCTCAGTCGAAACGAAGAGGACAGAGATAAATGATGTAATATGAAGATATAGAATATGATATGACAATGTGAAATTTATAATTGTTTAGAAGGAATCATTTTTAATTAACATGAAATCATTAATTATATCCCACCGTTTTCCTGAAACAAATCTTAGGAAATCTAATGTTCAAAACCGGCGTCGGACACTTACCACTAACTTCACATTTTCCTCTGATTGATACTCAAGATGTTTCTCATATTAGCAGGAGGTTAATGTCGCCATATTTTTCCGAAACAAATTCAAGATTCCATATTTGTTTTCTGAAATATACGACATACAATCTTACAATTTTATTTTCCATAGGTCTAAATGCCTTTTCCATTTGAAGTCTATGGAGCACCCACCTCTGTTCACATCCCATGTCTCTCGCAACATTTACTCAGAAGTTGCATTAAAAAGTTTTGTACAAGAAAAAAATAATAACTTGAAAAAAAAAACCAAAAAAAAAAGAAAAAAAAACTGACCACAAAGTGTGAAAAGATCTAACCAATTGAAGATATATATGACCATTTTTTTGCACTTAAGTCTAAAATGCGATTTTTGAATTTAAAAGACTTCTTTTAGATCTACCCTTCATCCATAGCTACATGTACAATTGATAATTCCACAAATGACCCGTGTTTTAATTTCTTACTGATAGGCCTATTACATGTATGTGATATGGCCTATTATGCGATATAATTTGGATTATTCAAATTCAGGGCATAATTATCTAAAACACGCATCCTTTTGTTAAAATAGAGACACTGTGCTTTAGGATGTATACACGTTTATATAAGAAATACATCTGAAGTGATCTGTTCTTTGGAAAAATTCAAAATGAATTGTTTCTTCGTCAAACATTTCCACAAGATGACCGTAACTGTAAAGCCGGAAGGCTGTAAGTTAAAGCAGTAGTTACGGCAATTCTTAGAAATTTTTCTTGCTGCATTTTCTCGGAGTTACATATTTCTTGGTCAACTTTTCGCTTCAGATCGATTTCTTTTTAAAATGTTATTTAGTTTGTAACACAGACAACATTGACACAGAAATTCGTTGGTTTTTTATACTGACGTATTGAGATGACGTTCATTAGCTTACGTTCATCCGCTTATCGGTGACAATGAAAATTATATTATTTCAAATTCATGTGGAAAATTTATTGATATCAGTGCCAAACAATATGTGATAACGTCTATATAAGTCTGAAAAGAATCCCTATGTATTTCAAACTATAGAGTCATACATAATGTATATACACTTTCCCGTTGTAGCGCGGGTCCTTTTCTAGTCATACTAGTACATGTATATCATTTGAAGCAGGCCTTTTTATTGGTTATTTTATACAAAACGTTACGTACTTCATATATACTGTATCAAATAAATTCATGAAATAAAAACGCACCGGATAGAGTTACGAAAAATCAAGATAAGCCTACAGCTTACTAAAGTTATGGAACTCGGTGATTTTTGGGAAATATATAATAAATGAAATTAATTATTTCAAATTCATTTAAATAAATCATTTATGGAGGCACTGATCATAAGATTAATGATACCCCTTGCTGCACAATGAGCGAGTTCCTTGGGGGGGGGATGGGTTGGAGTTATTTCTAAACACTTTATAATACATTATACTAGTACAAGTAATTTTTTGTAGGGACTATTTATGGAGATTGCAGGCCCTACCCTTAAGGACTTCAAACTCCGCCTACATACTACAACAGAGGATATATCCAGCGCCGTGTCGGGAAGAAGTGTCGGAAAATTTGTCGGTGTTTTTCTTGGTGGATTTTTCGTAGACAAGGTTTTGTTGTATAATTGTTTTTTATCTTTTATTTTTGCGCAATCTTTCAAAAACAAAATTTACGGCAAAAACAGTTCAGCTATGACCGAACTTAAGCTTCCTCAGTAACTATCCAAGACCAATTGTGTATCAAATTTCATCTTAATATGACAATCCGTTACAAAAAAGTCGGGGAAAACTGAATTTCATAAGTCATCAAGGGGCATATAACTCCTTCAAAAATAGGTCAACTATGATCAAACTCGAACTTGCTCTGTAACAACATGTATCCAATACCAAGCTATATCTATGGAATTTCACTTTAAATTGAAACTGAATTGAAATTTATGCCGTTGCAGAATAAAGTCCAGAAAACTGGTAATTGGACAGATAAACGGACGGACAGAAAGACAGACAGACAGACAAGCAGACCGAGAGGAAACTAAGAGTCCCCGTTGCCGATATTAAAAATAGTTACTGAAAGGATTATCCCTACGAATCCATAAAGACATAATAATTATACTTGTCTTATATATAATCACATGATCATCATACTGTGTCGTCATTGGCTGAGATTAGTTAATAAGGAGCGATAATTATGATGAAAAATGTCCAAAATGCCTTAAACAATGGATAAAAATATATTTATTCCTATGATCATGTTGATGAAATGGAAAAATAAATGTTCATAATCTTTTGTCTCATTCATCTTGTAAGTCGATCTCACTTCATGCATGCATATAAATTCTCTTTCTGTTGTAGTTTGGTAGTTTATCTGATTTGTTAGTTGGCCTATCGATGTCAATGGCAGCCATTGTCACGGGGTACCTCCCGTGGGTGACGTCAACGGAAGTGCTCTGGTTCATGTATTTCTTACTTGGTACAACTCTAGGACTTGTTAATATAGGTATGTATATATGTTACAGGGAATAAGTGTAATCAGGAATTTCACGTAATTCCTGAAATTTAGGGATTTCGTGTAATCCCTGTTTCGATTAGTTATTACATGTAATTCCTGAAATTGGCCAGGTATTTCATGTAATTCCTGAATTTTTCATGCATTTTTACACTTATTTCCTAACCTTAATTTCTCATTATTTTCAGTTTTAAAATCTATTATTTTTGGCTCAGTTAATGCTGAATATCCTCTCTGTCAAGTACCTAGAACTAGTTCTGCCAAATAAGTGAAAATATTCAAACTAGAATAGGTTATTTTTATCAAAATATTCCCCAAATTTCGAAGTTCATTTATCATGCGTATCATTATCTATGCAAAATGGACATAAAACAAACCCATGAGCGCAAAGAAAAAGAATTTATCGAACAAAATTTATAGTCAAAGTAATATAAAACATACATCAAAAGTTTCAATCGGAAACATTAGTATTTAAACCTCATTAACGTATCTTGATAATGGGCAAAAAAATGATAAAAATGGTCTTATTTTCAATTTTTTATTATGTGATGTCTAAATAAGTTTAAGATATATTCAAAATTACATTTTTGGCGAGGCAACGGATGTACCCGTCCGACAGCAAGCATAATAATACGGAAGGGTTCCAACTCTATACCTTCATGAAGAAAATTCCAAACCAATTTTTCCTGCACCAGATATGTGTGTCGAATATTAAATTCTCATCAGTGATGCTTCCAGCGGAGCCACCAAAATTCATTTCAGTAACGCCCTCTTTAAAGTTTTGAATTTACATTGGTACATTTACTTTACAGAGAGTGCGCGGCTCCAAATTTCCTGTAGAGTCGATTCAGTAGCATATCCAAATAAAATAAATGTTAAAAATAGCATAGGAGACCAGACTGAGTATGAAGGTCCATAAAATAAATCTTTGTGATTATCTTCTTTAACTCATTTGTGTCACACTTATGCCCTTTGCCGTGTGGAGCTCGTAAAAAAGTTCCCCGCGAGGGGTTTGACAGTAAGTGTTTTGAATATATTTCCCTGACATTGTCGCCATGGCACTTTCTATATAGACAACGTCAGACAGTGCATGAAGTTTATATATTGTTTTCATTTTCGTGCTTAAACATCGACGGCGGGTGCGGCTAGCCAACAGGGGATGCTCACTCCTCCCGGGCACCTGGTCCCACCTCTAGCTTGCTAGGGGTCCGTCGATGCCATATTTTGTACTCTATTGTGAGTGCTGTTGAGATTATCGTCAGGATCTTCTTTAACTCATTTGTGTCACACTTATGCCCTTTGCCGTGTGGAGCTCGTAAAAAAGTTCCCCGCGAGGGGTTTGACAGTAAGTGTTTTGAATATATTTCCCTGACATTGTCGCCATGGCACTTTCTATATAGACAACGTCAGACAGTGCATGAAGTTAATATATTGTTTTCATTTTCGTGCTTAAACATCGACGGCGGGTGCGGCTAGCCAACAGGGGATGCTCACTCCTCCCGGGCACCTGGTCCCACCTCTAGCTTGCTAGGGGTCCGTCGATGCCATATTTTGTACTCTATTGTGAGTGCTGTTGAGATTATCGTCAGGATCTTCTTTAACTCATTTGTGTCACACTTATGCCCTTTGCCGTGTGGAGCTCGTAAAAAAGTTCCCCGCGAGGGGTTTGACAGTAAGTGTTTTGAATATATTTCCCTGACATTGTCGCCATGGCACTTTCTATATAGACAACGTCAGACAGTGCATGAAGTTAATATATTGTTTTCATTTTCGTGCTTAAACATCGACGGCGGGTGCGGCTAGCCAACAGGGGATGCTCACTCCTCCCGGGCACCTGGTCCCACCTCTAGCTTGCTAGGGGTCCGTCGATGCCATATTTTGTACTCTATTGTGAGTGCTGTTGAGATTATCGTCAGGATCTTCTTTAACTCATTTGTGTCACACTTATGCCCTTTGCCGTGTGGAGCTCGTAAAAAAGTTCCCCGCGAGGGGTTTGACAGTAAGTGTTTTGAATATATTTCCCTGACATTGTCGCCATGGCACTTTCTATATAGACAACGTCAGACAGTGCATGAAGTTAATATATTGTTTTCATTTTCGTGCTTAAACATCGACGGCGGGTGCGGCCCAGCCAACAGGGGATGCTTACTCCTCCCGGGTACCTGGTCCCACCTCTAGCTTGCTAGGGGTCCGTCGATGCCATATTTTGTACTCTATTGTGAGTGCTGTTGAGATTATCGTCAGGATCTTCTTTAACTCATTTGTGTCACACTTATGCCCTTTGCCGTGTGGAGCTCGTAAAAAAGTTCCCCGCGAGGGGTTTGACAGTAAGTGTTTTGAATATATTTCCCTGACATTGTCGCCATGGCACTTTCTATATAGACAACGTCAGACAGTGCATGAAGTTAATATATTGTTTTCATTTTCGTGCTTAAACATCGACGGCGGGTGCGGCTAGCCAACAGGGGATGCTCACTCCTCCCGGGCACCTGGTCCCACCTCTAGCTTGCTAGGGGTCCGTCGATGCCATATTTTGTACTCTATTGTGAGTGCTGTTGAGATTATCGTCAGGATCTTCTTTAACTCATTTGTGTCACACTTATGCCCTTTGCCGTGTGGAGCTCGTAAAAAAGTTCCCCGCGAGGGGTTTGACAGTAAGTGTTTTGAATATATTTCCCTGACATTGTCGCCATGGCACTTTCTATATAGACAACGTCAGACAGTGCATGAAGTTAATATATTGTTTTCATTTTCGTGCTTAAACATCGACGGCGGGTGCGGCCCAGCCAACAGGGGATGCTTACTCCTCCCGGGTACCTGGTCCCACCTCTAGCTTGCTAGGGGTCCGTCGATGCCATATTTTGTACTCTATTGTGAGTGCTGTTGAGATTATCGTCAGGATCTTCTTTAACTCATTACTCCTATTTCCCCGGAAAATGGATATCCCCTTTCTTCGTGTACATCTAAACGAGGACTTACAAGTCCTTGATCTAAATACTAAGACATTTTGATTGCAACAATTTTCACTGAAATAGACTAGATGCAAAGAAAAGATTTTGGGATGAAGCGATCGTCATGGCACTTTGGTACAATGGCTGTATTGAATTACATAAGTGCGATCAAGATTCCATGCATACTATTTTACCGAGTACATGTATTACAGTCATATCAGTGGGTCAAAATCTACCTGTGCAAGCAAATTGTCCGCTCAAGAGTTTTCTACCATATCATATTCCTATCAATCTTAAATTAACATAATCAGCCTTAAAAGCGTCTCTGATTATATACGTAACCATTTTGTCTCTATCAGTAATAGGATTTTATATTATGAACATGTAAAATATCTATCATATCGCAATTTCATAATTTTTATATGATTTTTGGCTGTCAGGAAATAAGTGTAAAAATGCTGAAATATTTTAGGAATTACATGTAATCCCTAAAATTTTGGGGATTTCATGTAATCCCTAAATTGACCAGGGATTACACGTAATCACTGAACCTTTCAGGAATTACATGAAATCCCTGATTACACTTATTCCCTGTAACATATACATGTTATTCAGACTAATAGATTATTGTCACAATTAAGGACATCTACTTGTACGTAAAGTTATAAAGAAGAAGAGGGAAAAATACAGGGTTTAAAATGAATTTTTACAGTACTTCACACGATCTTTAATAAAATTAAACGAACAGTGTAATTTACAAATTACATGACGAGTTTCAGAATAGAAAGACCGTATGAAATGAATACCTCGTTCATTATTCTTTTCAACAAATGATATACTAGTACGCGTGTACATACTTCGTATTAAAAACAGAAATATCGTCAAAATTTTTATATTTCGACGTCATTTCTCATGAATAACACCCCAGCGTTGCTGTAAGTTACTGTTTCGACGTCATACTCTCATCTTCTGGAGACAAGAGTACGTAATATACCTTACCCAACCTTGTCAGATGTCAACTGCGTCTTCTATGAGTTTCGTTCGGAGAGTATATACACTAAGATCAGATTCTATCTTTTATCATACTAACAAGCTGCTACAACGTAAGCATCTTTGTTGGTGATTTATTCGAAGTAGTCTCTCCGGAGACGCAGTTTTGTGTATGACATCCGACAAGGGGTATTAAGGTACGGTATAACGTACACTTGTCTTGAGAAGATGTCATAATCTATGCTCAGCATTTTATCCGATGAAATAACGCCGAAGTGTTATGTTATGTTTGCCATAACATAAAATATGAAATGGTTCCATGCAATAGAATAAAGGGCTAATAGATCGTCTGATAAAAGTTATTCTTTCGTGTCGTTAAGACGTTAGGATTTATCTCGACAATGTTCTTTTCCTTTTCTTTTGAAGCTGGACAACGTATAATACTTAGTCTTTGGCTTGATAAAGCTGCCTCTCCAATGCATATAGTACATTTAGGATATGGCGTTGGAGGATTTATCGCCCCTTTGCTCGTAAATCCTTATCTGGCAAACCTACCGGATGAGGAAACCACTGACATCCCCACACCAAATTCTTCATTTTCCCATGACGTCACTACGTTCATGTACAATGGCACGAACGTCACGATGACGTTTCACACCGAATCAAGAATTCAGATTGCATATTACATCGTCGCAGCCATCACTGCAGTATTTGCCCTCGTTTTCCTGGTTTATCAATTTGACGCTAGTAGACAAAGATTCGGCAGTCCCAAGACGGCATCATTACAGAAATCACCAGCAAAAGTTGAAAAAAATGAATCATTACAGAAAAAGAGAACATTTCTTCAAATGATTAACCCAGCCACGTGTGCTGATGGAAGTTTGATTTTTGGTCTTTTTATTTTGCTTCCACTATTTTTGAGATATTTTTTCCTAACTGGACTTGATCGAGAGCTCGGTACATTCCTTTACTCCTACGCGGTAGATCAATTAGATTTCACCAAAGACGATGCCACACTCGTTAACACCGTATTCTGGATTAACTATGCAGTCGGCAGACTGGTGGTGTTCCTAGTTGCATTTTTTGTGTCCATCAAAGTCATCCTCGTCGTCGAGTCTGTAGGAGCTCTAATCACAGGTATTCTTATGGTTGTGTTTGCACTGGACGAACCTTTATCGTTATGGATCCTCGCTGGATGTAGCGGCTTCTTACTAGGGCCCATGTATCCATCTGGTATAGCATGGGGAAACGCTCATATCGAGATGACAGGCTTGGCAATAACATGCACACTTCTGGGTAGCGCCTTCGGTGGACTTGCTTTTATACGGTTTGGTGGATTTGCGTACGACAAATATGGACCATCTTCTATGGCGTACATATTTCTTGTATCGGTAACTTTGATATCGATGTTTGATTTCTTCCTGACAGTCTTTGGACGATGTAAGCAAAAGATAACTGGAAAATCAGAGAGTAAAGAAAAATTGAAGGAAATAACAACAAATGGCGCCGATGTTCAGATAGAGATAAAAGACTTTGATTCCAAAAAAGGATGCTAATTATTAAATCCCTGATAAAAGAAAAGTTGTTTTCTATTCGTATAACCATAAAAAGTAACCCAAGGCCCAAAGTATGCTTCGTAAATCATCAACAATTTACATGTCCAATGACGATATTAGCAGTGTTTAGAAACTGAATATACACAAAGACGCGCATACAGGACAAAAACTGCTCCTATTGTCAGCAGTTTTATAAGTCATTGGATATTAAGGAGACGATGGGTAAAAATAAAAATGATAACTAATCAACCTGATTATTTTATATGCACCTAAAATGAACCCTGCGTAATGGACTATATCTGATTTCAATTATCTTTTTTGTTTATTTGCTTTCTCTCATTGTGGATCTTGTGAATCGTGAAAGCATTTGATTTCAGTGGACGTCAAAGGGTATCACGAGCAGAGTCATAAGTTAAAGAAGGATTAAATCATTTTCATTTTCGATATTTCTGTCATGTATGCTTCTATTTTCAATAAATACTTGCCTTTTTGTTTGATGCAGTTTTCGACATATTATAGTCGTTATTTCTCAGCCCATTTATTGAATCTTATGTTTTTGCATCGGGTGTTTTGGTGTTTTGCTGTTGGTGCTGCAACAGGGTCTTGTTGGAGATCCCCACCCTTCTTTTGGAAAACAGATCGACGTTTGAAACTTCTCTTTTTTGAGCAATATAACTGAAAACGAGTGTTTCCTTTATTTGCTTATTATACACTTCTTTCTACCTTTCCCGGTCAATTGGCTCGGAATTGCATTTTTAGGCGAGTTTCGCGTAGCGATCTCGGCTATAGTGATCGCAGGATTTTGACGTCACACCACTTCCGTGACATCCCCACGCCCCAAAATGTATAAATGAGTGAAGATAAATATATATTCACAGTTTTTCTCAACTCCGATCGTGTGGCCCGATGACCCTGGACCTCATTATTCACCATATTTATTTAAGACAGCGTACATTGCATTCCGCGTTTTAACAGTTGTTTCATAATGTTTAAAAAAAGTTAGAGATTATTTTAAAAAGGATACTTAGGATGCAGTAAACATAAACTGTCTCGTGTGCACGTGTGTTGAGATTGCTTATAAGTTTATCGGCTATACTGCGGTACTTGGAATTACCGAAAAGAAAGCATTTACCGAAACGACAGTGATATTTACCGAATAGACGGATATATTCATTTTTTGTTTTGGTGATAAATTTAATTGTATAAACACGTTTCCAATCATAAAATGTGTTTAGTTTTGAAATTTAAGTGTCTTTTCGGTACAATTTGGGGTCTTTTTGGTAAATACCACTGTCTTTTCGGTAAATGCTGTCTTTTCGGTAATTCCTAATACCCTCTAGTATACTACGTGACACAATGTAAATAAAATGGAAGGCGCTGATATTCAAGTCGTAGCAGTTCGAGTGTTTAAGCGATTAACGAGGAGTTACGGTCATACATTACACTTCTAGGTATAGAAATCAATTTAGAATTCACAGACAATCAAGCGTTCATAGCGCATTGGTCTGTCGCATCTCGCAAATAGAATGCACTGACTCGCTGAACACCGAGCCAGGGCTGGAACGGACACGCTGAACAGCTAAATTCGAGTAAACAAAAACTAGGTCACTGAAGAAATGGTACAGGTCGAGGAAACTTCCTTATATGGAAGTCAAGCATAGCGGAACGACTGCGTCACATAATCAGTTCAGAGTGAGCGCTCTCTCATATTCAATCAATCGCTTCAATGAACTTTTCATTATGGGATTACTATGATAGTAAAATCGTGCGTATATTTTGGCTTTAGTACTGTCTTCAAAATTGCTTCGCTATCGCAGAAAAATGGACTAAATTCCTTAAGATCTTTGTCACATATTCTTTAGAGGTATATCTATCGATTCCGTATTGCATTTTTAAAAATTCTAAGTCTAAGACTGTAAATCAAGGTGATAAAATCATGCACTTTTGAATGGTTCAATGTGTGATCTCAATGAAAATTATGATACAACATTCGTATTATGCATTCTACATTAGCTCAGTTCCTCTCTTTCGCAAATTCAAAATCAAAGAGAGAGCATAAAATTGGCCCTGGATGAGGAAGCAGGGGTACGTCTCAGAGAACTATAAATTAGGATAAAAAGAACAATACCGGCCTATTCCACTTGCAATAAAACTGTAATATCTCCCATCCCAACCTTACATCGGTACCAATAAATAAATTCATCATGCCATAATTATTTGAAAGACAAATAAAAACTCATAAATTTCCCAATTCTGCTCAAATGAATTTTTATTTTAAAGTGTGTGGCGCCACCTACATGTACAGTAGTTTTGATAAGTTATTATTAGTTGTGAGAAAGGGATTTCAGCTAAGGTAATTGATGTATCTATAGTATGCTCTTAACTGAATAATTTTGATCCAAGGGGGGGGGGGGGGGAGGAGACACCCCCTTTTAGAATACCCAATTTTTATATTTCCCGTTTTTATGTTAATATGTTTTTCAGACTCATATGTTGACCCTCCTGACAGGTTGGACACCCACCCCTCCTTGGAAAAAAATTCTAGATTTGCTAAGGCCATTCCAAGTTTTTTTTTCTGTTTAGCGTCCACCCAGATGACCAAAACCTACCTACCTATTCAATTAAAAAACAAAATGACGTAGAAAAAAACGAAGCAATTTTCAACAAATTTATTTCATTTAAATCAATAGAAACAATTTTGAGTATCCCTCAGTGGAAAAAATATGACCTTCAATAAGCTGACTGAACACATTTACATTGGTCCTGACCTTCTGAACAGTATTCTTGACCTTGAAATATGCTTTAGAACAATTAAACTTTGTCAGTTTCATACACTAAGAGTGTCCACCCAACTTCTATTTCTATTTCTTTCTATTTCATATAACATGATGAGTACGAGTTGTCTTTTATATCGATCTTCCTCTTAAACATTGCACCAGGAACACCCCTCTCACTTGCTTCACATATGCATTCGAACAGGGTGGAAAATGCTTGCACTTAATTTACCTTCAACGCATACCAGTCTAGGACAGTATCCTTATCTATATCCACTTTAACTGCACAGACAGTAACCCCGAAAACCACCCTGACAACTCGTTTAGGAACTGCCCCTCACCAAAATTTATAAAAGTAAAAATTAAGGAAAAGAATGTCGCTTGAGACCTTTTTTGTTGCACAGGAAATGAAGAAATAGAAGGAGAAAACCTGTAAGGCACGGTCCATTTGATATTCTGGGGGGGGGCTTGGGTTTTTTTCGAAAAAAAAAATTTTGCTCTGAATTTTGATGAAAAAAATTAATTTGCTTATGGTGTGACAGAAAAAAATAATCTTGCTCTTACAAATAATCTGAATTTAAAGAATTACCTTAAAATTTTGCTAAAATTCTTGAAATTTTTCCGGCTCGCTTCGCTCGCCGCAGTTTTCAATCTATCATAAAAATTTTGGCTTGCTTCGCTCGCCATAGTTTTCCATCAAACATTATTTAATAATGTCAAAGTTCATATATTTGAAGATATCAAAAGTGTTAGCAATATTTATGTATTACATGCACTATTAATACTTGTTGCATGTATCCCCTAAGAGTCTAATTTTATGTTCGTGTACTTGTAAGCTTGGAAGGAGAACTTCAATTATTCACCAATTTACAAATTCAACATATAAAAATTTGTCTAGAAGACCTTCCCCACAGACCCTCTTATATGATTGTACCTTATATAAATTTTGTTTATTTAAAATTGTATTGTAAAAATCTAGTTTTATCTCTCTATTTAGAATTGAATACTTGCATTAAAATAAAGTATATATCAATATTTAGAGTTTTGAGTGAATAAATATAAATCATTTCTATTGATAAAACACAAACATTCTTAATTTATTTGCACCTCACTTTGTTAGAAAAAAATTTCCTTGCTCTGACTTTGCAAGAAAAAAATAATTTTGCCCTGGTCCGAGGCGAAAAAAATAATCTTGCTCCGACAAAAAACCCAAGCCCCCCCCAGAATATCAAATGGACCGTGCCTAACAGACAGATTTGAAGTCCAGGGAATTATGTTTGTTTTTTTTTTTCATGACACATTCCGAAAACCTACGCGCACGCGGACGCTAAACAGAAATAAAACTTGGAATGGCCTAATGGTGTAGAAAGTGTGGATTTCAACTTCGTATAAATTTTATTGTTTAACAAATTCGATTACTTATTATGCTTTTCCGTGACATATCGGATTTTTTTTTAAATTAGTACATAGTACATACAACGAAAAGGGGTGTAAAGCCATGTCTTGAGAAAAAAAAAACATACATAATGAAAAAAAAATTATGCACTTTCGGCAAATACCAGGGAGTACCTGATGAATTCTTCATCAATTCCTGGCATTACTTTAACAACAGTTTGCAATGTATACATTAGAAAAACATTATTCATCAATATTCGATGTTTTTATATTCACAAACGTAAATTTATACATGTTTAGTACAGAAAAATCTTTGTATGGATCGATTTCACGAAGGTTATGTGTAGGACCAATGCAAGTCTTTATAACAAATGTGCCATTTTCTCATCTTAATATCTGAATTTAGAGTTTGAATTTTTAAAAATGCAACATGGAATCGATAAATATACCTTTGAAGTATAAGTGACAAAGATGTCAAGGATTTTGATTGCGATTTCTGCAATAGCGAAGCAATTTTAAAGACAATACAATACACAAGATTTTACTATCATAGTAATCCCATAATGCAAAGTTCATTGAAGCGATCGGTTGAATATGAGGGAGCGCTCACTCTGAACTGATTATGTGACGCAGTCGTTCCGCTATATTTGACTTCCATATAAGGAAGTTTCCCCGACTGTGGTACCTACGATATCTCTGGAAGTACGGGGAATTTTTTAATGAAATTTGGTGACATAGTAGATAAAATATATAGGTACAATCGTAGGTAGTATGATCTTATTGGAACCTCTATAGCGAATTTTGCAATGGTTGAAGTTAGAAATTTGACATGACTGTGTATCTGCGAGATCGTACACATACCAGGCACTTTAACGGCCTGTGGAACAGATATGCAGATCTATACACCACAGGGGTGAGGTATCATCGCTTGGTCACAAACCCTTTCCTCAATACAAACCCTTCTGTCTATATATATAAAACTTTTTTTAATATAGACATATAGAAGAAAGGGTACGTATAGAGGAAAGGGTTTGTGACCAAGCGATAATACCTCACCCCTGTGCTATACATGAAGAAAAAATAAACGTCTGTACTACAGGTCGAGGAAACTTCCTTATATGGAAGTCAAGCATAGCGGAACGACTGCGTCACATAATCAGTTCAGAGTGAGCGCTCTCTCATATTCAACCAATCGCTTCAATGAACTTTGCATTATGGGATTACTATGATAGTAAAATCGTGCGTATATTTTGGCTTTAGTACTGTCTTCAAAATTGCTTCGCTATCGCAGAAAAATGGACTAAATTCCTTAAGATCTTTGTCACATATTCTTTAGAGGTATATCTATCGATTCCATATTGCATTTTTAAAAATTCTAAGTCTAAGACTGTAAATCAAGGTGATAAAATCATGCACTTTTGAATGGTTCAATGTGTGATCTCAATGAAAATTATGATACAACATTCATATTATACGTTCTTCATTAGCTCAGTTCCTCTCTTTCGCAAATTCAAAATCAGAGAGAGAGCATAAAATTGGCCCTGGATGAGGAAGCAGGGGTTCGTCTCATAGAACTATAAATTAGGATAAAAAGAACAATACCGGCCTATTCCACTTGCAATAAAACTGTAATATCTCCCATCCCAACCTTAAATCGGTACCAATAAATAAATTCATCATACCATAATTATTTGAAAGACAAATAAAAACTCATAAATTTCCTAATTCTGCTCAAATGAATTTTTATTTTAAAGTGTGTGGCGCCACCTACATGTACAGTAGTTTTGATAAGTTATTATTAATTGTGAGAATGAGATTTCAGCTAAGGTAATTGATGTATCTATAGTATGCTCTTAACTGAATAATTTGGATCCAGGGGGGGGGGGGGGAGACACCCCCTTTTAGAATACCCAATTTTTATATTTCCCCGTTTTTATGTTAATATGTTTTTCAGACTCATATGTTGACCCTCCTGACAGGTTGGACACCCACCCTTCCTTGGAAAAAAAATTGTCGATTTGCTAATGGTGTAGAAAGTGTGTATTTCAACTTCGTATAAATTTTATTGTTTAACAAATTCGATTACTTATTATGCTTTTCCGTGACATATCGGATTTTTTTTTTAATTAGTACATAGTACATACAACGAAAAGGGGTGTAAAGCCATGTCTTGAGAAAAAAACATACTTTCGGCAAATACTAGGGGGTACCTGATGAATTCTTCATCAATTCCTGGCATTTCTTTAAAACAGTTTGCAATGTATACATTAGAAACACATTATTCTTCAATATTCGATGTTTTTATATTCACAAACGTAAATTTATTCATGTCTAGTACAGAAAAATCTTTGTATGGATCGATTTCACGAAGGTTATGTGTAGGACCAATGCAAGTCTTTATTACAAATGTGCCATTTTCTAATCTTAATATCTGAACTTAGAGTTTGAATTTTTAAAAATGCAACATGGAATCGATAAATATACCTTTGAAGTATAAGTGACAAAGATGTCAAGGATTTTGATTGCGATTTCTGCAATAGCGAAGCAATTTTAAAGACAATACTAAAGGCAAAATATACACAAGATTTTACTATCATAGTAATCCCATAATGCAAAGTTCATTGAAGCGATTGGTTGAATATGAGGGAGCGCTCACTCTGAACTGATTATGTGACGCAGTCGTTCCGCTATATTTGACTTCCATATAAGGAAGTTTCCCTGACTGTACTATCAGTGCGGATTCACCTTATTATTTAGGGGGGACGTAAATAATTGGCAAGGGGTCTGCAGGACTTCCTAGATCCCCAGCGGGTCCAGGGCAGAGCCCTGTTAGGGGGGGGGGGGGTTGAAGCCTCCTGGAATCTCTTGAATTTCAGCCTTTTTAGGACCATTTTCGTGACTGTAATTAATTAAAGAATGGGATTTGATGCATTTAACAATTATTTTTACTAAAAGGTAAGTAATATTCACTAATATTCACTCTTTCTTGATTTAAAATGATTGTTTTACCCATGATTGGAAAATTAAAGGGGGCCCTATGCCCCCTTGAATCTGTCACTGACCAGCAGTCATGCTGACATAGGTTCCGTCGGTTCATAAATGTTTTATTTCCGAACATTGGAAAATGGATTTGTTCTATCTGCTAATACAATATTTAAAAATCCCATAAAATAGTTTGATATCATTCTAAAATGAATAAACGAAACTCGCCATCAGTTCCTTCAGAGCTTTGATTTGAACGATAGTATCATATTTTATTCCAGTATGCTACCTTTATCTAAAACACAATTCATCTCATCTTTTCCATATGTAGGTGCAATACATTTATGAAGATTTTGGTAGTTAAATTAAAAATAATTTCCAATAGCTTTAGGAGAACTGGAATGATACTTTTAATATTATGACGGCATCAAGAAATTCACGGAAACGTTGAAAAATGCATATTTCAAAGTCTCATAGAAAATTTTCCTGTGGATAGAATCAATTGTAAGTTTTGTTGAAATTTCTAAAACGTGGGTCCTGTAGCATCATATCCCACTTATCCAGCTACGTCTTTCGGTACGCTTTTTCGACATAGTAACTTTCATACCTTTTTGGCATATTACATTGTTTAGATTTGAGGATCACTGACGAGGGTCACGTGCATGTGTGGACCGTGCTGCCAATTTATCTGTTCTTAAATGATGCTATTCAGTTTTGAAGACGTTTAACTTGTATAATCAAGGACAGACAAGTACATGTAATATATGATTTCAGAAATTTTGAGAAAAATTGAATTTGGCGTCCAAGTGTTTAATACCTCCTTAAACACTATTCCATTGCAGTTTTATACTGTAGAAATTACCCTTTGTACACTTTTTTGGGTCTAGATTTGTTTTTATCTTATATAACGACGTGAAAGCACCTGCGTGCTTGCGTACGCCTGGCTATGCTCCTGTTGTTTGTTGCATCCTCTGTGATTTATTATGTAGTGTCCAATGCAGGGTAGTCTTGCCGCGGATCTCTTTTATATCATTCGAAAGCCCCTTAAAACGCATGTTGATCTTTGGCAGAACTTTTGTTGATCTTTGTCTAGATATGTTGTATCAAACTCTATTTGATCAAGATAGCCGAATTTCACTTTCACACTTACCACCTAACAATTTCGAACAAGACTTGCACTTCATGAACAAGAACAATACAAGACTTATTAAGAATGAGTCAAATCTTATTCTATGATGCATGTTCAAATATATTCGAGATCTGCTCTAAGATGAGGTGTCCGAAGTACACCAAACTAAACACAGTCAAATCGAGTAAAGTTAAGGTATCCGTTGTACATTAATTAGAGTCATTTTACATGGCGTTTAAATCATCTCCATTGTCATCGCTCCAGGAGCGACGAGGCGGGGGTCCACACGATGTTCCCACGGAGAAGAGTGAGAAAAGGAGCGACGAGGCGGGGGTCCACACGATGCTCCGTTGTAAAGTATGGTAAATTTTATGCCTGGTAAGGTACTATAAACTATATATTTTCTGAAAGGTAATGATGCCATGAGTACACGAGACTCCCAGGTCTTAAAAATCAAAAGGGGGGGGGGACTCTTTTACAACTTTGTTATTTTGTATATGTTTTATAGAGAAATATAGACAATTTAAAAGCTTCATCAGTTATTCCCCTTTGTTTTTCTGACCCCAAAATTACTGTTTCTGATCAGTGGGCATTTTAACCTTTCAGAAAATATTATATAATATCTTTTATAGTAACTTAGCAGGCATGAAAATATGCCCTATTGTACATCGGATACCTTAAGTTTCCTTAAGTTTTCGAAGATGCAACGATCTGTACGAATCGGCTTGTTTACTGGTTTGCAATTATTTGAACTTCCTCAAATTGTGAATAACATTCGGCTATTCTAAAGAAAACCTATAAAGTCTTGCTCTGAAATTTAATTTTATTAGATACTTTGCTTTTACAAAATCAATGTTGAACTTTCAAAATTTATAATCATGTACATATTGAAAGTAAAGGAACATAAGAAGAAACATGACAAGAGAAAATAAAAGCAAGTTTATTATGATTATTATGATAGACCTGTACACAGAACATAATGTATGATCAATATCTAGAATAAACGTGCAAATTCATGAAGTGCACTTCAAGAAACACAAAATAGATTATTCTGTATCAATCCGTTGATTTATCATATAAAAGTGATATTTCTCTTCGTTTTATTTTCCATTCTTTCCGTTGGTACTAAAAAAAATTAAAATATCTTTATGTTAAAAGAAACATCCTCTTTCTTTATTTTTCAATTTACACGCATGTATTAGAGCATTCAACAACTCATATTTTTTTTCTTAGAGACATTATAATTTTACTTCAAGGAACTTGGTAAAGATCATCATCATTTTCATCGCAATTATAAACTTTTTTATCATCTCTTAAAAGAAATTGTGTTCTAGCACAAAAAGACTCCAAGAATTTCTGTTCCACTTTATTTTACTCTCAGAAAAGGGGTCCTAGAATGTAGACTAAAATTGCAGAAAAGTATATACTAGTATATTTTTTCACTGTGAAATAACTAAAATATTACGAATGTTCTATTCAACATTTCATAAATTTGTACCTCGAAAAAAATTCTGTATAAAACATACGGCGATTTTTTTTTTCAAAAGTACAAAAGTGAAACCGCAAAAGATAGAGTGACAATCAAGCCATTTATCAGACAGATGCTTTGCTTTGTTGCAAGATTTACCTCTCCTTGCAATTTGTTTTCGTCATCACATTCAACGTGAACATTCATTCGAGCATATCTTGTAGTACCGTCAGAATTTTGATTTTCGATCTTCAGGGCCAGATTCTCACAGACCTTACTCATTATATGATCTGTGAAAGAATAGAGATTCAATCTGAATAATCGTTGTACCATTGTATGTGATGGTCCAAGCCAGACTACAGAGTGGTCACTAGCTTTTGCTTTTCTCAATTTTCCGAACATGACAAAATTCGATTCCATATCTTCACATTGGATATCAGCTTCTAGTTTAAAGAGAGTGTTCAACTGGGCTAGAGTTAGTGATGCATGGGATCTGAAATAGTTCAGAAATACCTGTTTTCCAGACGGGAGTGTTCTAATGTCATACACTGGGGATACACTCTGTAATTTGTAGACTGTATTTAGAAGATAGAGCATCAATCCGTGAATGCAGGCATCAAAATCAGGATTTGTATCATTCATCTCTAAGTACATTTCAAAATACAAGCGTATCCTGGTATACTTGTATATGAAGGTCCATTCTCTTTTTGCAACCTACAATTTTCATATGTGAACATTCATTTAGTAATGATGTATAGGTATATTTCTTTCGTAAGAATTAAGTTTTTAAATGGGACACATTAAAAGTTTCATCAAATATCAATGACCAAAGAATAAATATGCATTTGAAGATAACGCCTGTTCTATTTACGATATACGGACCATTTATGTATACTAAATGAATTGCAAAACGATTTGCTATCCGAAAAATGGAGTGACGGAGACTTAATGATATTTTCAAGATTACTGTCGAAATACTGTGAAACTAGTCGTCGAATGGTATCCATGGGGACTGATAGTAAATTAAGAAATTTGTATTTCATCGCTTATGCTCAATGCCGAGGTAGGGGAACTCCAATTAATAATTTCGTTTGTGAGAAACTTATAGATAATGGACATTTAAGGTGTTAAAAAAGAAGAGAATATTTCTTCTTTTGAAATTGTTAATTTCTTAGCTCTAGACATTTCATCTTACGTTTCTCTTTGTATGTGAATTGAGCATGATAACGAATTTGCCAGTGTTCCTGCATAGTAATGAAATACTCACCGATGTCATAGATGTAGAAGATGCCGCAGTTGTTTGTTTTTCGTCCATCGACAACGTAACAAGTAATGTGTCAACTGTAGTTCTCCCATTTTCATGTTCATCATAAAAACGAAGAATGAATCGAGGGCATTCTCGGAATGCAAAAATCATACAACATCCCTCACTATAACATACGTCTATGTTCTTGAACAAAATGCTGTTGCAGAACACTGCATTTTGATAAAGCCCAAATTTGATATCTCTCTTGTCGCGAGGAAAGTCAAAGGGAAAGCAAAATCGTGGATTGATCCTCGCAGGTGGATGCATGATTCTTCCAGTATCGTAAAATGTTCGGATATGAATGTCATCAAGAGTGTCACCTACGCTGGGATTTCTTTCAATAAAGTCTTCAAAATCTTGCTCATCATGAATTTCATAAATCGCCTTCCAGTACTGAAAATTGTTGACACCGTTGCACAAGGCACACTCAGCGTTTATGAAGGTTTCGTCTGTAGTTGACACTGGTAACATATCATTCGGATCATTTCCAGTCGCTTTACACGAGGTATTGGTCTCCAGGCAGTTGTCTATCATGAAAGCCCCTATGCGCTCTTGAAAAAGACTCTTCTCATTTGTCAGAAGAATGCAACTGTGCCTGTACCTTTGCAAATGTGTACTTTCGATTTTGTTTTGGTGGCCAGAAACATATTGCTTACAACAGTCCATGAAGTGAAAGCATTTATCATCGCAGTAGCACGACGGTAAACCTTGAATATCCTCCCTTGCTCTACACTGGTCCAATTCTGGACATTTACTGAATGAGGAATTTGGTTGGCGAATATTTGTTGCCAAAATTATGGGCAATGTTACCAGAAGAGTGACCACAGACGAATTAATTTTGCTCATGACGCAGTTCGTTACCTTTCAGTATCTAATAATATTGGTAGGAATTCTACAATGGAGTATGTAGGAATGACTGGTTTTTGATATGTATGAAAATTTATATTGGTATTGGAAATAGGTAACCGGAGAGGTTTAATCAGCTACCTTGAACCTTCATGGAAGTCAATATATCTGGCATACCCACAACATGGAAAACGATGTTTTGATTGGTCAAGTCCGAAAACATATGTGAGATAGATGTGGTGTGACGGTTGTTTTAGCACCGAAGCATACACGAAATATGTTCAGATGAAAAATACATCTAAACATTTAAAATATACATATTAATCTTAGAAATATACAAGTTTATAGAGCTATCGATCAAAGTATCAGTTTATGCTTTTCATGTAGGTCTTTTGACGAATGTTTCAAATTTAAGAATAATTCAAGAGAGATGTCATCTTTTCCAAGACCTTGGTTATAATCTCGTATTGGGAATTCTGTTCACATGGTTTTTTTTAATCTTGTGTGTGTGATTGTTTTTAATTGTTTTGTATTTATGGTTCAAAATTGGGAAATTTTGGATAAAAAATCGGACAGTTTGAATCCATTTCAAAATAAGAAAATTATCTTTGAAATATTTCGTGTATTTTCTCTTGGTTACAAGTGAGAGCTATGGTACCTTTTTTGAAGAGAAAAATTAGGAATGGATAATATCTAAAACTCGAGAGTACCTTTGTGCCATGGTTCGCGAAAATTATCCCACGCGAAAATTTCCTCGTTGACAGTAATGGTGAATTATATGTCCATTGAATAAGCAAAATTGATATCGAAAAAATTATAGTTGTTGAATTTCTTATCCATTTATGTGAAATGAAAAACAAACCTCAGGGAAATTTGCGTATTTTAAATACATTTTTTTTGGTCAAGAGGTTGTAATAATTATTTACTTTTTTGTAAGTCAAAAATGAAAGCGTGGGAAAAATATCAAACGGATTTAGAAATATGGAGAGGAGAAGTAGGCCTATTTAACGACGGATACAGAGTAGTACATTATACTAATTGGTACCAAAATTGTTTATTTAGCTACAGAATTAAAAAAAGATTTTGTATTTTCCCAATTTTCAACGATTTTTCATCGAAAATCCATAGTTTTCCCCATTTTATTGACAAGTAGATTGGTAAATTGAGCTTGAGACAATTATATTGTCGTTCTTTTGGTACCAATTTTGTTGATCTAGCTGCAGCATAGAAAAAGTAATTGAATTTTTCCTATTTTCAATGATTTTTCATCGAAAAATACCATTTTACCCCAAAATTTCGAAATGCCCAAGGATGCCAGAGTGGCATCCGCCGGATTGTCAAATAAGAGGGTATTGACAACACTTTCATGCAAAAACATTTTGTGCGCAAGAATCTTTTGAGTTTCATGAATGGCACCTAGACTAATATTTGTGTGCCTTGAAATAATACACTTGTTGTATTAGTATTTGTATGTTAATTAGATACTGATCATACATTAACTTCCTCCATAGTCCTTCTGTACAAGTACCTATTGGAAAAGACATTATTTTGTTATCATGAACTGTCCTTTTTTTCTAATTGTATAAACACATATTCCTTTTTTTCGTTTACATATATATATTTCATATCTTGAAAGTTTGTGAGTTGGTGTTTCTTGTCCCTTTTGCGTCTCTTTCGGTATGGGTCTATTCTATGATTTTGCATTGGGTGTTTTGGAATTTTGCTGTGGATGCTACTTTTAACTTTGCTTTTTTTTTGGAAAAGTCATCATGATTATTTTATAAAATTAGATTTATGAGTAAGACTTTGTATGTTCTATCATGTTACTTACATATTTTTGAGAGCGATCAAATTGTTAAAGATTTATACATATTAGCAGTGAGGCGAATAATTCTGATATCATTTTAAAAAGATAAATCACTAAGTACTATCTTATGAAATAATGATGGTATACCAATTTTAAGATATTAAAATTCACTTACTGATATTTTTATCTGAAAAATGCGTAATTGTGTGTTTTTTTCCTAAGCAAATCTCTTAGAAGGTACCAGCCCGTGGATATTAAACAGTATACATGTATTTAAAATGGGTTCCTATCTGACCGAAAACCTACTAGTAGTATATGAATTGAAACATAAGTAAGCCACAGAAATGACTAATCTACTTCGTATTTCTCTCTTGCGAACATTACAATTTCAACGTCACAAAATTCCCATTTCTAGACAGCATTATTCCAACCTTGCCTGCCAACAGTGCACTCCTTCCTCAATCAATACTTTTTATGAATGAAAATAGTTTGCTCTCACAGCAAAACACATTTCAGACAAGATTTTTTCCTTGAATACATTTTTAAATCTCTTTCCAAAAATGTCATTGAGGAAACTCTATGATGACAAATATGGATAATGACCACATCCCAATACACAGTAAAAAAACGATAATTTAGAAAATCATAAACCGAAGGCATACAAAATCAGGATAAAACAAGAACCAAAGCAAACAAACAAAAGCCTCCGCCACAAGAAAAGAAGGGAAGTTCACTCCCAATATGGGAGTGAGACCAGCTGCCCAGGAAGAGTCATTATCTCCAGCTTACATGCGTCCTACTAGCTATGTATCATAATAGACCCTTTCACGCTAATGTCCTTTTGTTCACTTTTATATCTTCGTGGGACGATTTTGCCCACCAGAACAATCAAATGAAACCATCCATGACGATTTATGCTACTATTTGGAGCGGAATGACGTCATTTGATTGTTCTGGTGGGCAAAAGTGCTACGAATTAGATACAAAATTGAACCAAACGGACATTAGCTTGAAAGGTCTATATGACATTGTGCTCTAGAATGCCGAGTAGAATTGTTTCAACATGAACTGTGAAACACCAGATACATTATATTCCATAATCTAGAAATCCATGCGTTCACACCATCAATACTGTAAACCGTTTTTCATTCGTTGCGTCTTAAACTCGAGTGAGGTGACTGGTTTAATGCGGCGTTTTATTTTTGCAACATCGTACATGTATGTACGTGTTGAAACATATTTGTGGCGTTTTATATTCGCAAATCCGAGGACCTCGCGAAAATAAAACGCTCGGGAATAAAAGACGGTTTACAGTAGTCCGGCCATTTGCCAGTAAGAATTATGACCATTCTTAACTTAATTTTACAAGCAAAGACACCATACAACACATGATTTGGCAAAGTTTTTCATTATGACTTCATACTTGATTGCATTGTCTTGATGTGCCCAGAAGTGTAGTCATGTTTTCTGTTGTGACATCATAATGACAAATATCACCTCTAGATGTCCTTTGTCTTGTACTGGCAAATAAACTATTGATCATTATGATAGGTGTTTTTGATGCCAACTTGCAAACAAGGTCATAGGCGGCACAGGCTTGCAATATAACCTTGCTGTCATCGCTATTTTTCTCCGCCATTTCACACAAGGTAAAGCCCGAGAAGCCTTGCAAGTACTGCATGTCGTCACAGTGACGTCATTAGGAATTTGTCATAAACAGTGCAAAAGATTCAAAGTCAGAGGCACACAGATTATTTCTGTCTGTATTTCGGGACGAATACATCGGCAATGAAGGAAACGATTCTTATCTTGATGTAGAAAAATTCGCAAGACTCACGTCTAAAGACGATAGGTTTCGATTTATGACTTGAATTATTTTATTTTTACTCAGGAGACTTCTCGCTCAGCTGATCATGTTAGCAACGTATGAATGAAAAGAATCCCTGATCTTGCATCGTATTGCATTAAAACAAAGGCATTGCTAGTACAATGTATACCAGCAGTAGATGCTTACTCTCGCTTAAAGAGCCTCATGTAAGCTCAATACATCAACAACCTTGAGTTTCTTTCTGTTCATTTTTTTCTTCGTAAGCTCTAAGCTTCACTACTTTTCAATACATCAACAACCTTGAGTTTCTTTCTGTTCATTTTTTTAGTTTGTGAGCTCTAAGCTACACTACATTTTGAACGAGAGAATTATCACAATCATAAATCATATCTGGTCTTTTTAATCATCTAAAAATCTCCATGGATTACACAGATTATTACAGAATATTGACAACAGAACATATTTCATAAATTCAAAATATAAGATTCATTTCAAACTATTCAAATTAAATTAAGATAAATAACTTTCGTTTTCATATCAAATGAAAAGAACAAGGTTTATATCCATAGGCTTATATCAGTATCATTTAAAGTGAAAAATGTGCATATGGAATGAAAAATGAAGGCTTAAACCAATTTTATCTTAAAAATTTCTAAGATTAATAATTCCATGAGATTTGTCTGGTCACCCAAACATTATTCCATCTGATTTTCTTGGTGGTGGAGTAAAAACCTGAAATCAAAGAGAATAATTTCAAACTATGAATAAGCTTAAAATGCATTAAAGATGCAAATGGCCGATTTGCAAAACTTGAATTTAAGTATGAATATGCAGACTTAAAATATACATGAATTGTATAACTATATGGTCTCGACAGATGAGAACAGCACGTTTCAGGTTGATACACATTCATTTATATTTCAGAAACCATTTTCAATTACCCAAGTCCTATGAATTTAACCTTTGATCTATTGATCCCAAATCAATAGGGGTTATCCTTGATTCATGGGAAACATTTCTTGCAAGTTTCATGATCATAGGTGCAATACAGTCTCTAATATGGTCCGGAAACCATTTTTAATAATCAGAGTCCTGTGACCTTGACCTCTGGGGATCAATAGGGGGTCATCCTTGACTCATGTTGAGTAAGTGTATGAAGTTTCATTGCACTAGCATATATCATACTTGACTTATAGTCCGGAAACCAATTGTTGACGCCCGCCAAGACACCCGCCTGCCCGTCTCACATTAAATTAAGAGCTGAGTTTTGCAACTCGGCTAATAATGGAACATATTCAACATTTGAATTTTAGTGTTCTTAAAAAAATATAGTGACAAGAATTTAGCCTGTCTTTGCACCAGATAAAAGTCCAAAGTCAAGGTGACCACATATTCAGTTCTTTTGAAAACTTTGAGTTACTTCCCATCTGGGATGGTATCTGACGTAGACTAATTTTGACATCATCAAATTCAATGGATACCATCCTTAAACTCTGGTAAATCACGGTATAAATTCTACTTTACCATACCATTTTCCTGTCTTCACAATGGTTTTACGTCAGATACTGTATCAAATGGGAAATAACACTGTATTATGCAAAGATTCAATAGGTAACAAAAATTTTCAGTCAAATGTTAACGTCTTCAAATTCAATAGTATCATTTAAGAACCGATAAATGTTCATCATGGACCAGACATGCATGTTTCAGGTACTAAACCCTCGTCAAAGAAGAAGCTTCTCAAATTTGGGAAAAAACCAGCAAAACTTAATTGCAATAGAAGGTGATGCTATGTAACTTTTATGAGTTCGTTCAAAAATTACTTCCATCCTTTTCAAAAAGAAGTAGAATACAAGAAACTGAATGATCAGTCTAAAACTCACCATGGATAGACTGTACTCTTTGTCAAAGCCTAATTTATGCCATTTCCTGAGGATTTCTAAGAACCTCAGAATGGCTTGTTCAGAGCCATTCTCCTGGTTAGCCACACCCTCTATGGCTCTGTGTGCTGCGGTGGTAAACAGGCTGCAGGGAAGCGCCTCAATCTAAACATAAAGAGAGCAAAAGAAGGAAGTCAGAATCTACAAATGTAATGACCAAAGTAATGAACACAAACATTTGATTTGCACAAAGCAACAATAGCTAGGCCTGTCTACCTGTTTCTTACCAAAGGTGTAAATGTTTACTAAAGAAAGTGTAATTTAGGGAAGTTTTAAAAGCGTAATATAAACAATTGTTTGTAATTTTGAGAAAAAAAGCATTGTCTTTTCCCTACTTTAAAATTTGTACGAATCTTAATCATTTACACAATTGCTTATACGATATCAAACCCTAACTTATAATGAATTCATATAGGGGAGTCTATTTCAATTGTTTGTTTAGAATATTTTCCGAAGTAATTGAAACTGATCGTTCAAGGCGTAAAAATGAGCAGCAAAAGCGTAGATTTTCAAGCAAGAAATATTGGTCAAAGTCAAAGGAGCAGGCTCGGTAAGATGGAAAATCGGCCCTAATTTTCGAATGTTTCAGATTTCGATTGTTTTTCGTATCATGGAAGCCTAATGTATGGTTGTTTGAAATACCATATAAATATTTTAGTTTACTTGCATTACACTGAAAAATATGGCTTCGAAATTGACTTATAGTCGTAAAATGCTGAAAAATCGTAAGAAATTGGCATAATTCTGGTCAATATTTATGAAAATAAGTAGGGCGCTAGCCCTCACCCAAAATAATTTTCATATAAAAAGTTAAATTTGCAAATTATCTTTGGATCTACATAAATTTATGTTGGGTGAGGGTTGGCGCCTATACTTATTTCAAAGATTTATGCAAAAAATATGGCGATTTTCCTCTATTTTCCGTCATGCGGAGCAAATGACATCAAAATGTGACGTCATAACTAACGCACATGACGTGTTGACAATTAAAAATATTTACTTTCTATTTCCGCAGGTATTTGAAATGAATATAAGATATGCTTAATCATAATTTTTTAAAAATTGTTTTTCGCAAAAATTTAGGGCCGATTTTGGGAGTTGGTGAACCTACCCCTTTGTGTAATGCTTGCTCATCTGTGTAGCTTTCCTTACAGGAATAGAAATACATGTACAAAAATATTAAAGCTACTTATTCTACTTAGATAGGCATTAAAATTTGTATCATAAAGATTAGGGTATGAGAACTATTCTCCAGGAGTAAATTCCTCATTTATCTACTTGAATGAAAACATTAGTTTACCTACCTGTACCATCTGTATAATGGTACTGAGGAAAGGGTCAGCAATTTTGGTATCCAAAGGCAAAGGTGGCTTCCTTGTAACTGCCAATAAAACAATGTAATTACATGTAATAATAAAACAATTAAGAACTAACAATGCTGTTAAATTTACAAAATAGCAATCCAAGGAATGCTTGTGTCGCCTGCGAAGCGGATTTTTTTTAATTGAAAATAGGTCAAATATCAAGGGCAAGGTCACTAGGTCAAAAATTATGGAATGTTTAGAAAGGTCTTTTCATAAGGAATACAAATGTGAAATATCAAAGCCCTATTACTTACCACTCAAAAGATATAGCCAATCTTAGATTTGTAGAAAAGTAGGTCAAATATATAGGGCAAGTGCACGAGGTAAAAAATGATGGTATGTGAAGAAAGGTCTTGTCACATGGAATGCACATGTGAAATATCAAAACCTATCACTCAGCAATCAAAAGAAATAGCCAATCTAAGTTTTTTGAAAAGTAGGTCAAATATCTAGGTCGAGGTCATGAGGTCAAAAGTTATGATATGTGTAGAAAGGCCTTGTCACAAGGAGGAATACACATATGAAATATCAAAGCCCTATCACTTACCAATCAAAAGATAAAGCAAATCTTAATTTTTTTGAAAAGTAGGTCAAATATCTAGGTCAAGGTCACGAGATCAAAATTATGGTATGTGTAGAAAGGTATTGTCAAAAGGAATACACAAGAGGAAAATCAAAGCCCTATCACTTGCCAATCAAAAGATATAGCCAATCTTGGATTTTTTTTAAAAAGTAGGTCAAATATCTAGGTCAAGGTCATGAAGTCAAAAATAAAGTATGTGAAGAAAGGGCTTGTCACAAGAAATACACATGTGAAATATCAAAGCCCTATCACTTACCAATCAAAAGATATAGCCAATCTTAGATTTTTTGAAAAGTAGGTTAAATATCTAGGTCAAGGTCACGAGGTCAAAAATTATGGTTTGCGTAGAAAGGTCTTGTCACAAAGATTACACATGTAAAATATCAAAACCCTATCACTTGCCAATCAAGAGATATAGCCAATATTAGATTTTTTAAAAAGTAGGTCAAATATCTAGGTCAAGGTCACAAGGTCAAAAATTATGATATGTGTAGAAAGGTCTTGTCACAAGGAATACACATGTGAAATATCAAAGCCCTATCACTTACCAATCAAGAGATATAACCAATATTAGATTTTTAGAAAAGTAGGTCAAATATCTAGGTCAAGGTCACAAGGTCAAAAATTATGATATGTGTAGAAAGGTCTTGTCACAAGGAATACACATGTGAAATATCAAAGCCCTATCACTTACCAATCAAAAGTTATGGGGTGTGACACCCAAGTGTGACAGACAGACGGACAGACAGACAGACAGACGGACGGATGGACGGACAGACGAACAACGGACAAAGTGATCCCTAAGTGTCGCTGTGCTTCGCAGGCGACACAAAAACTATGTAATTAATAAATTTACTATTCTTTTACATACCTGTCAACTTTGAAATCTTAAAAAGAGGGAGATGTCCCTCCTTGGCACTTGAAAAAGAGGGAGATTGCGTGCAAGCCCATTTTGATACATTTTTAATGAATAGTGACATTTTGCACAAAACCAATTTTCAACTAATTTCATTGTGCTAACATTTCAATGCAAAAATATTAATAAATTAAACATGTATCAATAATTCATTGCATGCTACACATCTTTTCTTGCAATTTGTCATGCAATTTCTCATGAAATGCTCAGATGAATGTCCCTTATAATCTCAAGTTATTCTTCTTTGGTAAACATGCCTAAAGAGGGAGAGTGTGATTGGGTCAAAAAGAGGGAGATTTTGGTCTCCCTCAAGGGAAGAATGCTGAGGAGGGAGATAAGGTCAAAAAGAGGGAGTCTCCCTCCAAAAGAAGGAGAGTTGACAGGTATGCTTTTAAGCATTTAATTCATTTTTCAATTTAAATTTTTTTTTATATCTTTAATGCCATTGAATTATTTTTAACTTGTCAGGAGGGTGAAATTTAACATAAATTTGCCTCTTACCTCTACTTCCATTAAAAGAGTTTTCATACAGAGATTCTGGTTCTGTCACATCCAGTCTTAGAGTGGATAAAATTACCAGCTTCTCAACTTTACTGCAAAAGTTGAAGACACAAAAAACACTATTACACGTAACAAATCTGTATTCATGAAACACTCAAACAACCAAACAGAAAAGCACAAGGAGCTTGATTAGGACAATCAGCCAAACTGGAAACAAATACTGTATGAATTGTGTACTTCTTTTAGCGCAACCAAATTTTAGCGCAAACAGGGTAAAATAGGACAAATTGACATATTAGCGTAATCATTAATTAGCGCACCTGACTTATTTTCAACATTATTTCAATCTATAAAAGTTCAATAATTTATCGTAGTCTTGAATTATTGCATTCTTTATAGCGCTAACTCCAGTTAATATGAATCCCGCTAAAATAAGTACACATACAGACTGAGTATCTTTTTTACGAATAAAAGAATTTCATAATGAGAAATTAAAGTCCTGTTATTGCTGAATTTTATGCACAAGACTGATATTCTGTCTGCAAAATTGGCTAAAGCAGTTTATAGTAACAATTAACTAATTTTAAAACAGCAATTCTTGCAGTTACTGAAAGACGGTAATTTTTTTTACACACACGCAGAATGATATTTTTATGTTACATACCTTAACATACATAGATCTATTATCTTGTTTGCTGCTAGGTGGCACTTGTTTCCAGGCAATACACAATTAATGATGACCAGGGAAAACTAAATAAAAGAAACACAGCACATCAACTGTGGAGAATGTTGTAATAAAAGGATGAGATACTGTAAATGTGGTTATTTTCGCTGGGGAAAATTTTTGCGATTATAACATCAAGACGTTACACTTGGGGGAAATATCTGTGATATAATGCATCTGCCTTTGTTAGAATGCAACAGGGTTATTTTCGCATGGGGGGGGGGGAATTTTTGCCAAGTTCATTGAAATGTGGAAAACGTGAAAACTACCCCATGCAAAACTTTCCATGTTTACAGTATTCAGTACAGTGGAAATTGGAGAATATGAAGTGGAAGAGACCTTTTAGGGTATAAGCCTTAAAAGAAAACGTCCAAATGAAGCCAATGTGGATTTATACATAACAATTGTCTACTTTTTCCAGATTTATTTGCTTTTTTTTAAATCTGAAATTATCTCCCATTTGTTGAAAAAGTATATTCGTTTCACTTGATACCAGTTTTCAGAGTTATCTGCCCATTGTGGAAAAAAATCCTTAAACTGACCTGCCTACCCATTTCTTGCTAAATGAGTAATATTTTGTTCTTGAAAGTGTATATTTTGGGAGTAAAGCGTAATAAGAACCATTAATTGTAATTTTGAGAAAAACATATTTGTATTTTCCCCGATCTAAAATTGTTAAAAGTATTAATAATTTACACGCTAGTCTATCAGATATGGAAACCCACTCATCTTACAAAGAATTTATGTACATGAGTTTATTCCTTTGCTTTACAAAAATAAAAAAATCATTTCCCTAGAAAAGTTAAGGCGAAAAACTGAATAGCAAAAGCACAAAGCTTAATTTATGGTCGTAAAATTCGTAAAAATTACACCAAAATTGTAAAAGTAGGTAGGTCTGCTATAATCTCTTAAGACCTTTCTTCAGCTTATGAAAAAAAGATTTTGTGTTGTCATTAAACAGTTCAATAGCTTTGTCTTTTAATCAGTTTTAAAAGCAATATGCCTATTTGGAAAGTAATTTGAGTTATCTGCCCCTTGTGGAAAAGATTCAGTGTTCTTTCAAAAGTTTTGAATTCATTAATCTTAAACTTTTTACTTTGTTGCAAAAAAGACAGTCATACATATGAATTTAGAAAGGAAATCGTACCTGTACATAATATCAATCCTTTTTTTGATACTTCATCAGACAAGTTATATGTGCAAGGCTTGTGCTCCATTTAGGATTGTGCTCCATTTAGGATTGTATAACCGTTGACTTCTCTTTTCTAACTTGTGCCTTGTTAGTCAAACAGAGGAATATTATGATAATGAGTGTACATGAAGACATGGAGTTTACAATTGCAAATATGTCACTAATTGATGATTAAAAAAATACTCTTTCAAGATATTAGATCCAGAGATTTAGATCTAAAACAGTTTGCAACACTATATAGCACTGACTTATTGAAAAGTGTAATCTTCACTTATATTGAAGTATCAGTTCACTTTTCAAGACATATTAATTGTCACTAGTATACACAAATTATACAAGTAATTATTCAGAACTATATTGCTTTTCACTTTATACATACATGAAGTAAATTTGATAAACACAAATTCTAGGGACATTAATAAATGACTGAGTGATAGGGTTTATAAAAAGACAAGCAGTGAAACTAGAAATACATGTACATTTTGTGCAAATACAATTATATACCTCTTTCATTTGATATGAGTGGCTTGAGTTAATTCTTTTTTTTTTTTATCTCTTGAGGTTTTCATTTCCATTATATTATTTTTAAGATCATGAGATGAAATCAGTTTTTTCCCAGTAAATTGGGAATGATGTCATGGCCCGTTCGATTGGGAAAATTTACGATGTTTTGGAATATTTTGGGAAGTACTTAGATAAAGTAAATTACTACTTAGACAATCAGAAGATCAGAATTGAATGTTAAATCAAATGATTTTCTTTTTAATTTTATTTAATTACTTATGATTAGTATTGATTACAAATATTAACTGTAAATTTGCTACTTTAGAACAAGTAAATTTCACTAATTTTGGTGATAAAGGGGTAGGGCCACGAAGCCCGGTATTGGCCCTAATTTTGATAAATTTTGAACATTGTACTTCATAGAATTTTTAACTGTTATTTGACATTTTGAAACGTTCTCTACTGAATCACGAATCTACTTTTTTTTAAACATTGCTTTCATCAACACCTTTTAGCCCTTTGAAAACACCAAAATAGGTCATATTCGGCGAAATTGATGCAAAAACTCAATATTTCTATTAAATTAGCAATGGCCGCATGATTTAACTAAGATGGAAAATTTATATGTGAAAGATTATCATTATATCCTTTTGTCATAAACGTTTTATCTCAGTTAACGCATGCGGCCACATTGAATTCTACGACAAAAGACAAAATTCCCAGCAATTTTCGCCATATTTTGTCAATAACGTCAAAATGACGTCACTTCATGACGTCACTATTATACAATTAATAACCTTGTGTGAGGTAGATATAGCAGGCCGAGGTGAATAACATATGCTGAGGGTTGCTATACTGCTATATCTACTGAACACAAGGTAATTAATTGTTTTATTGTATGATCATGAAATACATCGATCAGCTTGATAGCATCCATTGCTGTAAGTAATGAATAGGTATTCGCTGATGGCGCGAAACATACGAATACGCCGCAACTATTATAACGTCATAACTGCAATACTAAATTTAGAAAGATACAGGGGATAATATGAGAGTTGTTCTAAATTTAGCTCTCTGGAGGTGGTTATAGCGATATATTTGGAAGCCCCAGACATGTTATCAGCCAATCAGCGATGGACATATTTTCCAGTCATACAATAAAGTTAAATGGCACATTGTTTGGTGATATTATTCTTTTTTATAAAAAGCAGTAAACATTCATGTATTTTCATGAGAGATATCAAGTATTCCTCATGAAATTTATTTTAAGAGAAAAATCAAGGGCAGATTTAGGGGTCTTGTGGCCCTACGCCTTTCAGAGCCCCAGTTGGGAAAAAAGATACTACTTTTCATTGGGAATGGGCCAAATAACAGCCCCAAAAAGGGGCAAAAAAAAAACCTGCTGAAATAACCGAAATGTTGCATACTTAAGTTTCTTGACATGTGTTGAACATATTGTACTTATAACCTAACCTCATTATACTTGCTGTGAATAACTTGTACTTATAACCTAACCTCATTATACTTGTTGTGAATAACTTGTACTTATAACCTAACCTCATTATACTTGCTGTGAATAACTTGTACTTATAACCTAACCTCATTATACTTGCTGTGAATAACTTGTACTTATAACCTAACCTCATTATACTTGCTGTGAATAACTTGGAAGGGATGAAGTGTCCGCTCCAGGAGTTTCTCTGCATTAGGCTGTGAGCAGGAGGGAGGGAGTTTGGAGAGCTCTGGAATGTCCAATGACTCATAAATCCTTACTGAAACACAGCTCAGCAACGTACGACTGTAAAATACAAAGTTAGAATATTCCGTCTTTTTGTTCCCTTCTCATTTGGGAGGGTTCCATAATCTGATGTAAAGAAATTGTGATGTCATAAAATTCTATGGGAGCAAGGATAAAACTCAGGGAAATCATGCTTCAAATACAACATTTCTACAGGAATTTCATTACGTCATATATATTAAATGCGTTTACGTCAGATACCGTCCTAAGTGGGAAGCAACTCTGTAACTGGAAAAAAGCACAATATGCATGCATGAGCCAATAATTCATGTCATCAAGTTTTTTTTATAATATAACCCCCTTCCCCCCAATTTATTTGTCCTCTGATATAGATATTTATCTTGTGAAACTTGAAACTTTTATTCGAATAAATACTTCACGAGGCATAATATATGTAGTACAATTCTTAACAAACCGAATCATATAAAATGTAGAAGGAAAAGAAATATATATATATATATACATATGTAAGTTATTACAGTACATGTACTTCAATTGAATAAAGACATTTACTATTTTGCAAAATTTTGCTTCTCAATTAAGAACATAATAATCTTAGCTATCAATTCTGACAAACCACAAGTATTTTTTGTCTTTTACATATGAAAAGGCATATAATTTTACCTTTCAGAGCTAAAAAAATTGGAACTAAACAAAACCAGAAGTCTCTGACGAGACTGTAGCTCTCCTGGTTGTTTTTTCTAAAACATCAATTTCCTTTCTTTTTTTTTAAACCAACACCATAGGGAGCAGGCGCTCTAACAAATTATAAGTAGCATGACAAAACTACATATCCATTATACTGCAACTATAATAGCACTCATATAATTCATAATATCCGAGATAAAGTATTTCTAAAAAGAATGTCACACCCATTTTCCAAGATCCTAGGGGCCAAGGGCTGCTAGCTCAAATGAACTATCAATGACACATCAAGACTACAGATTCATAACATCGGATAAAGAATTAACTCCCCATCATTAATAGCTTTAAACGAGTAGAGAGCACAACTATATAGGAAAAATTACCACACCCATTTACAAAGACCCTGGGGGTATAGGGCTAAAACAAAATATCAGGTGCACAACTATGCCACAGACCAATCATTGCAAAAAGAATTAATTCTACATCATTTATAGTGTCAGAGGAGTTGCAAGCACAAGATTACATTAACTTATATAGGAGAAAATGACCACACCCATTTCTGAGACCCTAAGGGTCAGGGGCTAAAACATAACATCAGGTGCACAACTAGACCAGAGACCCATAATATTGCAATGAGAATTTAGTCTCCATCATTTATAGTGTTAGAGGAGTTGCGAGCACAAGATTACATAGAGTTATATAGGAGAAAATTACCACCCATTTCTAAGACCCTGGGGGTCAGGGGCTCAAACAAAATATCAGGTGCACAACAAGACCACAGACCCATCATATTGCAAAAAGAATTAAGTCTCCATCATTTATATTGTCAGAGGAGTTTCGAGCACAAGATTATATAGAGTTATATAGGAGAAAATAACCACACCTATTTCTCAGACCCTGGGTATCAGGGGCTCAAACATAATATCAGGTGCACAACTAGACTGCAGACCCATCATATTGCAAAAAGAATTAATTCTCCATCATTTATAGTGTCATAGGAGTTGCAAGCACAAGATTACATAAAGTTATATAGGAGAAAATTACCACACCCATTTCTAAGACCCTGGGGGTCAAGGGCTCAAACAAAATATATCAGGTGCACAACCAGACCACAGATCCATCATATTGCAAAAAGAATTAAGTCTCCATCATTTATAGTGTCAGAGAAGTTGCGAAAACAAGATTACATAGAGTTATATAGGAGAAAATGACCACACCCATTTCTAAGACCCTAGGGGTCAGGGGCTAAAACATAATATCTGGTGCATAACTAGACCAGAGACCCATCATATTGCAATAACAATTTAGTCTCCATCATTAATAGTGTCAGAGGAGTTGCAAGCACAAGATTACATACAGTTATAAAGGAGAAAATGACCACACCCATTTCTAAGACCCTGGGGGTCAGGGGCTCAAACAAAATATATCAGGTGCACAACCAGACCAGAGACCCATCACATTACAAAAAGAATTAAGTCTCCATCATTTATAGTGTCAGAGGAGTTGCAAGCACAAGATTACATACAATTATATAGGAGAAAATGACCACACCCATTTCTAAGACCCTGGGGGTCAGGGACTCAAACAAAATATCAGGTGCACAACAAGACCACAGACCTATCACATTGCAAAAAGATTTAAGTCTCCATCATTTATAGTGTCAGAGGAGTTGCGAACACAAGGTTACATAGAGTTATATAGGAGAAAATGACCACACCCATTTCTAAGACCCTGGGGGTCAGGGGCTCAAACAAAATATCAGGTGCACAACTAGACCACAGACCCATCATATTGCAAAAAGATTTAAGTCTCCATCATTTATAGAGTCAGAGGAGTTGCGAACACAAGGTTACATAGAGTTATATAGGAGAAAATGACCACACCCATTTCTAAGACCCTGGGGGTCAGGGGCTCAAACAAAATATCAGGTGCACAACAAGACCACAGACCCATCATATTGCAAAAAGAATTAAGTCTCCATCATTTATAGTGTCAGAGGAGTTGTCCGGACAAGATTACATAGAATTTAATGACCACGCCCATTTCCTAAGACCCTGGGGGTCAGGGACTGAAACTAAATGTCAGGTGCACAACTAGACCATGGACCAAGTAAAATGCAAAAAGAATTAACTTTCTATCTCTAACAGTTTCAGAGGAGTTGTCCGGACAAGATTACATAGAATTTAATGACCACGCCCATTTTCTAAGACCCTGGGGGTCAGGGACTGAAACTAAATGTCAGGTGCACAACTAGACCATGGTCCAAGTAAAATACAAAAAGAATTAACTTTCTCTCTCTAACAGTTTCAGAGGAGTTGTCCGGACAAGAATTGTTTACGGACATTCGGACAGACAGACAGACGGACAGACAGACAGACGGACAGACGGACGGACGCCGGACAAAGGGTGATCGCATAAGCTCGACTGGTCTGAGACCAGTAGAGCTAAAAATAATTGAACTTGTTTTTTTTTTTGATAATTTTTCAGAGTTATCTGCCCCTTGTGGAAAAAATTCCCAATATAAACATACCAGTAATCTATAATTTTGAGATATCTACCCCTTGTGTGGAAAAAAAAGTTGGTGTAATTCAATTAGTTACACAACGATTGTAACCAATGTAACATATAGTCATAAAGAATGCATCTAAATGGTACTTCACATATAAGTCTATACTACGTACTAAGTGTACGTACCATCCTGCAACAGCTAAGTCATTATAGCCCAGGAAAACGGTTTTCTTCAACTTTGTACATGGTGGGGCTGTGGATGGGCTGATTTGTTTTGTTGTCATAATCGTTCTAAATCTATTATTACATTTCTTTCTTCATGTACGAGTGTATACGGTAATTATACTCTGAGCCTGCAAAATGAACATGATTTATTTTTAATTTTTATGGAATGAACTGAATCACATCAAATCACGATCATATTTTTATTTTATCTAATTTCTATATCATATCTTACACAGCTTATAATAATGGCAATTCTTCACAGTACATGATACATTAAAGGCCAAAAATAATCTCTGTTTCCGCTCACCCTATCTACCCTATTTTGAGCTGCCGTCGACCCTAAACTTTTTTTCTGGCCATATCAAGGGATTTTTTTTTACAGTTTATTTTCTTCTGATGATGATAACATGACTTCATTATATAGTGATTAATCATTTAAGATATTTCTATTTCTTACTCAAAGTGTCTCTTCATGTTTTTCTACATGTAACTTTATTATTACAAAGGCCGGCCGCCCGGGCCACTTAATGTCAATTTCCATACAATCCTTACATTGATAGAAAAAAAAAAAATGTGAAAAATTGCCTACCTTAACCTACTCTTTTTTTCTTACCTTAAGAGCAGAAACAGACAATTGATTTTTTTTTACCTACTTTAGAAATCTTTAAACCCAAAAATATCTATGACAATATACATGTACTATGTATATGTTGTTTCATAATTATGAACCGAATCTCCTTCACAGAAGTTGTGCCACATGAGAAATAGTTATCTGTAATTATATTTCATATTTTTTTAATATTTCATACTTTTTTGCAAGATATTTAATTGATACAGACTTTCAAGTAATCAAGTTTCTTCTTGCATAAAAAGGAAAATCATTGAAATATACCATAGTAAAAGTATGAAATCTCAACCTCTCTAATTATGATCATGATAATCTGACAGATTACTAATCAGTGATATCACTAAACTTATACCTCACATTACTATTATCACAGTTGACTGAGTTGAGTAATCTGAGATCTATGTTTATATGAGTAATCTTATTTCACAGTTTAGCTGATATCACAGTTTTGTAATCTGAAAACAAAATTAAGTAATATGATGTCACGTGCACAATTTATCAATCAGGGTATAGTAATCTGATCTCAGTTTAGTAATCTGATGTCAATCTCAAATTCATAATCTGATATCACATTTAAGTACCGGGTAATCTAAGATCTTGGTTTAGTGTAATCTGAGATCTCAGTTTAGTAAGGCCAAAAGAAAAAATACCTTTGTTTCCCATCACCCGACCGACCCTATTCAAACCCGCCGACCCTAACGTTTTTTTCCCGATTTTTAGTTGCATTTAGGTATTTCTTCGCCAATATTTACGATCGTCGCGCTTTACGAAATGTGTGCCAGAAATTTTAAATCTACCTATTTTGTCGAAATCTTCTGCTTTTTAACATTATCTATCACCTACCGTTTTATATTATTCTATAATTATACGCTCTTAGAAATTGTAAAAATAATCTATAATTCTCTCTCGAAACGTTGCTTATTGTACGGCTCTTTCGGACAGGTTTTGTTTTGTTTTTTCCAAAAAAAGCGTACTGATTTTTATAAAAACGCATTACTAGGGTTTTGATGATTTGGTAGTAATCATTAATTTACCAAGTATAACCTAAGTAAATATTTGAGGTCATGCACGTGCCGGTCGTTTCATTTCACGCAAACGTCTTTTGTAAAACATGTAACGATGTTTCCTACGGTTTATAAAATTACGTATAAACTGAAAAATCGAAGATTCAAATGAAAGATCATCAATAAGCTTGGTGAGAACAAATTCGCAAATAGTGCAGCAATTTTATATTTGTGCGCGGCTGCGCGCTTGTCGATGATTTAAAAGACCCATCTTGTCCACATTTATATTGTAAAACAACGTTTTTGTATTCGAATAACGCTAAGACGAAAAAAAAGGCATACAGGATAAGTTTTAACAAATCAGTCATTAGACAGCTGATGGTTTGATATTTTATTCGTAGAATATTTTTTGTACGGCGTCAACGAGATAAACTTACAATATCTTTGTTCAAGCAGATCTAACCGTATTATGCTTCTATGCCTTGACGACGGATTAAACGTCTCACTCTGACAAGCCAAAGCCCTGATAATTAAGTATTTCAAGCCAACTTCCTCAATCATTTACCCCCCCCCCCTTGCAACGTATTAGTGAGCGTTATTCCCGTCCTTCCGTCACACTTTTCCACATGATAACTCGTCTTAAACTCGAGATCCAAACTGATTACTTGCTTCTGACATTATGTTTGCGGCCAGTAAATGCTGTTTTTCTGCACATAAAGCGGATGTTTGCACCGTGAAATCAGCACTTACCGGTTGCAAACATAACGTCAGAAGCAAGTTACTCCCATTCTGATGCTATTTCTATTTCGAAAATTCAGGACAAAATGGTGACGTTTACTTTTAAAGGCGATTATGTTCTCGTTTTATGGCCGTACACAATGAAATTTTGCGTTATTGTGACGTTGCATTTCAATATAGGGATCAATATGGAAGTAGGCCTATTGATTTTTGGGTAAGGTCAAAAGTCTACGTCCTTGGTGTAGGAAATATTCATTTGAAATATTGGTATCCAATTGATAACTCAAGAACCTTTCCATCTAGCCAAACCAAATTTGTGGGGATCTGCTAGTCATAAATACCCGGCCAAAGAAAGCCTTTGATGACTATTTGAGTGATATGTGGCTTGGTTGGGTTGGCAGGCCAGCTTCCATTCTCCAAAATAATCGCCAAAGGCTGGATTTGGTATTAAGGTATCTCGGACTAGAAATACGTTTTTTTATCAGGAGGAGAAGCCTTTTGATTTGGTGTAATTAGGTCAAACGTCATGGTCGTTGTTAGGAAAAAACAATGAGCTCTAGATAGATAATAAAAATCCAGATTCAAGGTCACCATGCTTGGGAGGCCAGTTTTAAGAAGAGTAATATCATTTAAAAACATTTACTATTTCCCAAAGATTGCAGGCACAAAATGGCCTCCTTTCCCCCTTTTCTAAATCGTTAAACATTTCTGAATCTGAGTGTCAAACAGACTACACATATTTGAAGGTCATGATTCCATTTTAATCCCTTAAGATCTCTTTTGAAATATAATTATAAGCATGACTAGAAGAATAAATAATAATAAAAAAAAAATTAAAAAAAAAAAAAAATTCCGACCGACCTACCCTATTTTTTTTCAGCATGTTATGGGAAACACACATATTTTTTTTCTTGGCCTAATCTGATACAAGTGTAGTATAAATCTGATATCTCAGTTCAGTAATCTGAGATCTCAGTTTAGTAATTTGATATCTCAGTTATGTCATCTGATACTACAGTGTAGAATTAATCTTATATCTCAGTCTAGTAAATTGTAATCTATCTCCCTTCAGTAATCTGAGATCTCAGTTATGTCATCTGATACTACAGTGTATAATTAATCTTATACCTCAGTCTAGTAAATTGTAATCTATCTCCCTTCAGTAATCTGAGATCTCAGTTTAGTAATCTGATATCTCAGTTTAGTCATCTGATATCTAAGTTCAGTCATCTGATACCACAGTCTAGTATATAATTAAATCTGACATCTCTGTACAGGAATTCGAGATCTCTGTTAAGTAATCTGATATCTCAGTTCAGTAATCTGAAACCACAGTGTAGTATAAATCTGATATCTCATGATTCTCAGTCTAGAAATCTGATATCTCAGTTTAGTCATTGGATATCTCAGTTGAGTAATCTGGGCTAGAACATAGTTATCTGATATCATGGCTAGTGTATATATAATGTAGTATAAATTTGAGGTTTCAGTTAAGTAATTCAATATCTCAGTTTCGTAATCTGATACGTACCACAGTGTCTGTACAGTATAAAACTGAGATCTCAGTTACGTTATCTCAATCCGAGATATTTTTTAACCATTTCCCTTAAGAGCCAGGGTTATAGGCTCCGCATTATATCCATAAAAGAAATAACATACTATTAATGAAAAAGTCACAACTTTACACATAATTAGTGCAGTTTACATATATAGAAATATAGATATATCATGTAGACCACAGGTAGGGATTTTACCTTAAAATTCATTAATCATTAAGATCCATGTATTATTAGATTGGGATATTGCTCTGTGTAATAGAAAAATTTTACAGAAAAAATTATTAAAATCGGTTGATCGAGTGCAGAGATAATGAAGTTGAAAGCTTGATGACTGGTGTCATTTTTGTGACACAATTTCCTATAGTATTCAATATAAAACTTCTCATGATGTGGCACCATTCAAATTTAACTTGAAGTGGTCAGTCAGCGTACTGAAATAGCTATAACTTGAATAACCTTACTGCTATTTGAATGATCTGTACATCATTTTATTTGTAAAGACTTCAGCTACTCGTTTTATATTACAATGATAATTCAGTTGCGTTTCCATGGTAACCATTTTAAAACAAAATGATCGCAATTGATTTAAATATACAAATTTTGAAAATCTTAAGATTTATAAACTTTATTTTCACGAGTTTGACTGAAAAGAGCGATAATAATAATATTTTAAGAAATACCAAAATGTGTGATTATCAAGTTGCTTTTAAAGCACTTCATTTCGGTTGCCATGGCAAGAAAAAAAGATTTTTTATGTCGATAAAGATATACCTTTGTTCTTTTCGGTGAAATTAGCCTTACTTGAAAAAAAAAAAAATAAAAAAAGAGGGAAAAAAAGCAAAAGAAAAAATACGAACGTGCGATCTAACGAATCTACCAGTTACAGAGCTTTTGCGTAAATAAGCCCACCGCACCGACCCCCCCCCCTCCCAAAAAAAAAAACCCCAAGAAGAGCCCTTTATAGTAAGTACGATAGTTTTGAGAAAATGAATTGTTGATATTTTCATGTCATCGTAAATGAAAGTTTAATGTATATTTATTTCCCTGTTGACCTTTTTACACTTCACTTTTATAGTAAATAAGAAATCGAACACTTTCTTGATAACTTGCGTGAAATCGGCATGGAAGACATTATCACGCTGTAAATAATCAAGGGGTCGAGGCGGGAAAATCGGAATGCAGCTAGGTAAACCATAATAAAATTTGGTGTTCTATATATCAAATTAATCGGAAATGTTCAAACTTTTAATATTTAAGTGCGCAGAATAGAAAGGATGACATCTAAAGTAATACATATTCCCCTGAAAACTGAAAAATGCCATAACTTTCGTTATATTTGGAGTTCAACTTTTGCGCAACTTCGGTTATCAATCGGAGAGTCCAATCTATCTAACCATACATGAGTTCTATTTTATAAATAAGCTGAAATAGCCGCCAAACAGAACGACCCTCAAATTCACCATGAGCCGTTCCTCGTGCCATAGATATTTGCAGCGAGAGGTGTACAAAATCGTGCATTGTTGTCCAAAAACTCGATAATTTCACCGCTTCTGTTCATATTTTCGTAAAAAATACAATATTTATAAAAAGAATAAATATCACTTTAAAGGTTAAAGATAAAATCATACATTTTTATCAAAAATCCTTGTAGAAATCGTATGGTAAGTTTAGTGCGGTAATCGAAAGATCGATTTGTCAGCTTGAAAGATCACGTGACTGAAATCCCTACCACAGGGGCTACAGCTACAGTACACTGCACAGAGATTATGTGGTAGACATGACCAGATCAGAGATGACATGCGGCATGTTCGCATGTGTCGACATAATCAACAATAAATTCTATATTTTTACGATAAGCTTCAAATATTTGTATAATACTTTAACTCACTTCCCACTGAACATTTCCCAGTGACCTTGGTGGATGTAAAAATATTACGGCATGGTTTTGTTTACGATAAATTAGGTACGATGTAAGACGAAATTTGATTGGTCACCGACTACACACCTCCAAAGCCTCTTCACACTACGGAGCGTAGTAATTTCATTAAAATAAATATTTCTTTCTTTCTATTGTCAGATTTTAGAAATCTTTAAGCAAGACTCTGCTAATTATATGTCGGTTTTGTTTCAACATCATGCTTTCATAAATTGATCGCCATACAATAAAGAATTATTTTCTCGTAGCGGAAGCAAAGAGAATCTCTTAGGTTTGTTATCCGGTTCCAAGGATTCCCTCCACAGAATATTCAGCTGAAACCGAACAAAAATGCAGAAAGTTGTACGCTCCCACAAAGTTTTATGCAGGTAAATAACATACAGTTACTAAGCTCAACAATAGAAAAAGTGTCATCTTATACTTTGCTAGAAAATGATTGTTAACTTTAGGTCGCGGATCCACCACCGAAGGCGAAGGTCACCGTGTACAGTAGTCGGTGCGCTCTTGGCGGATCCAAAGTTTCCGCAAGCAAATGGATGGATGAGGTGGGGGCTCAAGAAGAAGCTTGACACAACTTTTTTTTAATTAAATATTGACATAGTAGAAAATAGATGTTTGGATTTAGGCATAAAAAAAAAAAACAGACAAGAGGAGAAAAAAAGGGGGGGGGGATTGGTACATGTATAGCTCTGTAGTTTACATTACAGTCAACTTCATGGATGATGGGAGGTTACAATTATTTTCAAAATGAAAATATCATGAAATGTGTTAATCCTGTAAATTTGGTCAAGAATAACTTTTTTCCTTTTTTTTATTTCCCTCCTTTACTGTTGATGGATGCATGATGAAAATTAGACTTTACCTAAGGAATAATATTAGGAAGCTTTGGTATACTGTACAATTGGAGGGTTAATGAAATAAAAACATCTATAACTCAACCCTTATTTATCTAAATCTAGAATTTTAGTCATGTTGAAATACAGCCCAGCCATGCATTTAATGTGAAACTTGATACACACTCAAGTGGAAAAGAAAAACATCAAGGTTGGCAGTTGGGAAATAGTATCATTCTTCAGGTTTCAGTCTTATTTAACAGTTTCAAGGTTGGCTGGGTTTGATACAGAAACTTTAGATGAAGTAAATTTGAAAAGTTTGAAATATTATCACCCCATCCCCTTCCATACACTATACTGTTTAATACGTCATGTACTTTCATCCTTCATGTATCACGAAAAAGAATTGGTTTTGCACAAAGATGAACAGCAGTGCATGTATGTAATCCATGTTACCAAGTGCAACTTTTACATTTATAATACATGTATTTAAATTTCACATATTTCTTGGCTATCCCTCCCTTCTTTGGTTGGGGGGGGGGGGGGGGGGTTGATAGAGGAAGTTTGGCATACTCCCATCATTCTGAAAGTGAAGTCCTTCTATTAGATTCTTTTCAAGACTGATTTCAATATGCATCAACCATATCATTCAAACACTGGAGGCATTGCATCTTTATAATGAGACAAAGATAGACAACTCTTGCATTTATAACAGTACATCTTAAGAATATGTGCTTTTTCTGAACTTTTTCTTCTGAATGGTTCTTGTGATTTTGCGTGGTCTTTACTTTGATGTAATATTCTGTACTTATAAAGTCTGTGCATATACAAATCAATGAAATCATGCACATAACATCTAAAACTTATAAATTATGAATTTATATTATTGCTGCAAGATTTAAAGCAATATTTCAAGAATGCACATCTTTCATGAATTCATGGATAAAATTGATGCTGGTACGATTTCATAAGTTATATACATGTACTGTAATCATTAATTTGATGAAAAGTAAATTCTTCAAATCATGCCAGCAAAAATTGTGTTTGGCAATTGCATATATTTCTTTTTAAGTTTATTCACAGTGAAACTTCGAAATATACATTTTACATTGCAGCTTCTTTCATACAACAGTACGCAGTGCCTCCACCTATAATTTCCAGACCTATGTAGCGGAAAATGAACCTATGTTACAGTACAAAGATGGCAGTTCTGAGAAAAAGGCCCTGGAGGAAACGCTGGAAAAGTACAAAAATCAAACGGCAGATATCCCTATAGTTATAGGAGATGAAGAGATACGAACAGGGGACATCAAACACCAAGTGGCGGTAAGGACAGTTGTTTAAAGAATACATAAAAAATTAAAATGTCAGGAAATAAGCACAATGCTGATAGAGAATAAGAATTGACTTTGTATTTCTTTATATCATGTATATTATCTGTTTAGATTTAAAAAAAAATAATGTAGATATAAAAATGATAAAAATAAATGGTAATGACAAATGAATTACCCTTAAAAGTGCTTGATTTTTTTAAAATTGTATATAGCTGCTAGGTCAAAGTAACTTTTACTGGCAATTTTTCAACAAACTTTTGAATTGATTTTGTTTCAGACATGTATGGATTTCATGAATCAATTTTCCATTCAAACTGTTTTCCATAGATTTAGAAAAAAGTTAATTCTTTATTTAATTTTATATCATTATATTACTGTACATACATGTATTATGTATTTTTCAGCCTTTTGATCACAGTATGAAGATAGCGAAATACTACTATGCCACTCCTGTAAGTCTGTTTGAGTGTTTCATCAAAATTAGTCTAAATGAAAGTGTTTTAAAACCAACAGCCAAACAGACAAAATTGTATATTTATTAAAAAAAAATATTTTAGTAGCCTCAGGAATCAGGCTATTGAGTTTTCATGAAAACAGCAATACATGTAGTGTCTTCCCATTATGATGTCATACCTCTAAGTTAACCGCCATATTGGATTACAACTTTAGGACTTTATCCATTTCTTCCATGCAAAACGTTGACGTTAAAAGATTTATAAATAGATTTTCAGAAGAGATTTCATAATTAAACTTTTGAGTATTGTTTAAAAATATATCTTATTGTTTGTAATTCTCAATGATGTTTACTATGTGAAAACGTAAAAAATTTTTAAGGTATCCAATGTACAAATGAAGATCTCGCGGACGTCTCATCCATTTAAACAGTGTTAGAATCACCTCGGTAATCTTCGGCAGTGTCTCGATAGTTTCCGTGGTTTGAGTGACAGTCAGCATGTTGACCTTTGATGATAGAAACCATTATATAGGTATATTTGGGTAAAAATATGCCATGATTCTAACTATATAATACACTTGATATTTATTTGTACAACGGATACCTTAAAGTAGAGTAATTTTAACAAGCAGAGATGGGTGTAATCCAAGGAGGGAGAGAACTCTTACAAATTTGGAGAAAATATGGCTTTGTGGGAACACACTGTATGTGTTTAAAAGTCATGAAAAATTGCATGTTCATACATTCATTGTTTCTTTGCACACTGCATCATAAATTTTTTAGTGTAATTGAAGTCTGTCGCTAGTCAGTATGCCTTTTTTTCTTAAAAATTTTTACTTTTCAAGCAACCAAGAGTAAGAGTTTTAAAGACGAACTTATTTAATCAATTATACTCTTATAATTATAAGAATTGAATATTATAGAATTTTGATGCTTGTTCATAAACATTATATTCTGTCTGGTAGATTAAGTAGCTTCTTCTTCGACATGAAATATTTTCTATCTGTTCTCAGGATATTGTACAGAAGGCCATAGACAACTGTTTGAAGGCGCGGAAAGCATGGGAGAAAACCCCGGTAGAAAAACGAGCGGAGATTTTCATGAAAGCAGCCAACATGATGAGTGAGCAGAACAGGATGGACTTGATGGCAGCCACTATGCTGGGACAGGTATTCAGGCTGTTCCAAATGCAGAGTTAATAGACCATTTTCACATTACCGCTAGACTTGTATTTTAGACACCCCGACATGAGAACTTTTGATGTTATTAGCTCACCTCGACGAAGTTGAGTGAGCTTATGCTATACCCCGCGTCCGTGTCCGCGTCCGCGTCCGGTTAAGAAGTTTGGGGTAGCTCAGTATTTGGCAAAGTACTGATGCAACAGTAACCAAACTTGCACAAGTGATTCATCTTTGGATGCTGAGGTGAACCCATGCATCAGATGCTGCATCTGACCTACATTTTCCGCTTGAGTGACTTGGTTAAGAAGTTTGGGGTAGCTCAGTATCTGACAAAGTACTGATGCTACAGTAACCAAACTTGCACAAGTGATTCATCTTTGGATGCTTAGGTGAACCCATGCATCGGATGCTGCATCTGACCTACATTTTCTGCTTGAGTGACTTGGTTAAGAAGTTTGGGGTAGCTCAGTATCTGACCAAGTAGTAATGCTACAGTAACCAAACTTGCACAAGTGATTCATCTTTGGATGCCGAGATGGATCCATGCATCGGATGCAGCATCTGACCTACTTTTTCCACTTGACTGATTATGCTTTTAAAAGCCAATATTGAGCAAAGTATAAGTGCTACATGTACCAAACTTGCATATTGGATGTATCTTTGATCAAACTTTCATAAAATGACCTTGACCTACTTTTCTGCTTGAGTGATTTTGCTCTATAAAGCCAATATTGAGCAAAGTATAACTGCTACATGTACCAAACTTGCATATTGGATGTATCTTTGATCAAACTTTCATAAAATGACCTTGACCTACTTTTTCCGCTTGAGTGATTTTGCCTTAAAAGCCAATATTGAGCAAAGTATAAGTGCTAGTTGTTCCAAACTTGCATATTAGATGTATCTTTGATCAAACTTTCATAAAATGACCTCGACCTACTTTTTTCGCTTGAGTGATTTTGCCTTTAAAAGCAAATATTGAGCAAAGTATAAGTGATACATGTACCAAACTTGCATATTGGATGTATCTTTGATCAATCTTTCATAAAATGACCTTGACCTACTTTTTCCGCTTGAGTGATTTTGCTCTATAAAGCCAATATTGAGCAAAGTATAAGTGCTAGATGTTCCAAACTTGCATATTAGATGTATCTTTGATCAAACTTTCATTAAATGACCTCGACCTATTTTTTCCGCTTGAGTGATTTTGCCTTTAAACGCCAATATTGAGCAAAGTATAAGTGATACATGTACCAAACTTGCATATTGGATGTATCTTTGATCAATCTTTCATAAAATGACCTTGACCTACTTTTTCTGCTTGAGTGATTTTGCTGTATAAAGCCAATATTAAGCAAAGTATAACTGCTACATGTACCAAACTTGCATATTGGATGTATCTTTGATCAAACTTTCATAAAATGACCTTGACCTACTTTTTCTGCTTGAGTGGTTTTGTCTTTAAAAGCCAATATACATGTACTAAGAAATATGTTTGAATTGAATGTTGCTGTCACGAGGTGAGCTTCGTAATCTGTGATTACCTATGTTTTTTCATTATGATGTCACAGTAAGAAATAACGTACGTCAAATGTTGTGATGTCGGGTGTTGGAGTGTCTGAAATTTAAGTCTGCTGCGATAATGTGAAAATCGGCTATTCCCATTTGTGCAGAACGTGCAATTAATAGACAATTTTCACATTACTGCAGTAGACTTGAATCTTATATATCCTAAGACGCGATATCACAACATTTGGCATAACTTTTAACTGTGATGTCGAACATATCTATGACATCATAATAAAAAATAACGTCAAAAATTGTGATGTCGGGTCTTGGAAAGTCTAAAATGCAAATCTAGTGGTAATGTGAAGAAGGTCTATTGAGGTGTCATCAAATTTTTTGGAAACAAGCATAAAATTCAGGAAAACAGTGCTACAAAAATTACACTTTAAAACAAAATTCAATTTAATGATTTGTTACAATTACTGTCACAAATGTAGCATAAGCCTTTGAAATTGAAAACAGGGAATTTAAAGAAATTGATATAAAGATTGAATACATGTACATGTATTAGTCCAAATGAAAACTGTCACAGAATTTTGGGAAGCTTCTACAAAATTAGGCCTTTACCAGCAGATTAATTTCATTGTAAAAATTTCATTGATTTTGGATACTGTATTACTAGTATTATTATTATAACACCATATGAAAGATATGGATCATTTGTCAGATTTTAAGAATGTATCATTTGCACATTTGAGGGTAGAAAAGCATTGAAATACATGTAATATGACTAAGAAAAAAAACCCATTTTTCTATCAACAGGCCAAGAATGTAGTACAGGCAGAAATTGATGCTGCTGCTGAACTGATAGATTTCCTCCGGTTTAACTGTCAGTTTGCAAGGGTAATTTAATATATGTATTGTATTTTTAAAATCATTGAATTTTAGTGAATTTTGAAAAGCATTGAATTTTCGTGAATTTTGAAAATCATTTTATTTTATTCAATTTTGAAAATCATTGAATTTGATTCAATTTTGAAAACTATAGACTTTGATTCAATTGACCCTTCCGAACGCAGGAAAAATTTGAGAAATTCCATGACATCACAATGCAATTTCGATGTTTGACCGAGGTTCGAAGCTTGTTTGTCCAAGGTAAAAGCATTGTGACGTCACGAAAAATTTGCATTTTTTCCCGCAAATGGAAGGGTCAATTTTGTACATCATTGAATTTTAAAAAGTTTGAAAATTGTATTTGCAATGAGAATACCTTTCTGTAAATAATTCTTCTCACAATCAATGAGAAAATTGTACAAAATGTTAGATTATGTAGATATTGTAACTATAATCAGACAGAAAAGTATTTGATAATTTGTCTGATTCTCAATGAATGAATTTGAAATTTAAATATAATTTATTTCATCATTTCATTCGCATCTACATTACCATAATCTGCATACATTAAAAAAGATATATATTATTAACTTTACTTATTTTACAACGATTTACAAACAAGTAATGGCTAAGATGTTGGCGTGGGAGGGTCTTTTGAGCAGGAGGAAACCAGAGTACTTGGGTGAAAACCTCCTAAGACTGGGTAGGCGACTGCCTTACCCTCCCACATAAGACCCCTTTGTTGAATCAGGGATTCCAACCCGGGACCTTAGAGGTGAGAAGTAAGTGTGCTACCACAGCACTAACCCGTCCAAATCTACACTCCAAATCTACATACATGTAAATAACATTGTTTTATTTTTAGGAAGTGACCACATACCAGCCTATTAGTCCTAATGATGTGATTAAGAATTCTACAAAGTACAGGGGAATGGAGGTAATGTCAGAATTTTGAAATAAAGAACATGAACATGAAATAAAAAACATAAATCAGAAATGAAAAGTATTAGACATTAGTATTTACATACATAATGATTAACAAACTTCTTTGTCTGCATTGTTTTATTTAAAAAAGTCTGCATTGTTTTCAGAGATCTGTTGATCTGTGATTTAAAATCGTGCAAATGTAAGTGAGTTATGTGGGAAAATAGTGTACAGGAGCAAATAAATTCAAATAGATGAATGTGAATACCTGTAGATATTTTAGGGAATACAAAAATGTATAAAGTATTAATAGTGAAGCTTAGAAGTTATGAACATAATTCATTTTCGATATCCAGGTACATGTTTTAGTACTTGCACAAAAATTATTTCGCATAATATAATAATTTCAACATGTTGAATAACAAGACCATTTTAGAATTATTTTAGCAAAAATTCTTCTCTAACTGTAAGACTTATTTCAAACTTGTTTGCATGCTTGCATTTAGAAGAAGGAAAAGATATTTAAAAAATAAAACAAATTTTCTATATTGTTTTAAAATTCAGTTATAGTCTCTTTGCTTTTCTGCATTGATCTTAACTTGGATATGTTTTATGATTTCAATTAAAAAGAAGTCTTCAACATTATTTTACTTCCCTGGTCTAAACATTTGACACGAGCGTTGCGGAAAAAGTAAATTTACTTCCCTGGTCTAAACATTTGACACAAGCTTTGCGGAAAAAGTAAATTTACTTCCCTGGTCTAAACATTTGACAAGCTTTTGCGGAAAAAGTAAATTTACTTCCCTGGTCAAAACATTTGACACAAGCTTTGCGAAAAAAGTAAATTTACTTCCCTGGTCAAAACATTTGACAAGCTTTTTCGGAAAAAGTAAATGTCTTCCCTGGTCTAAACATTTGACAAGCATTTGCGGAAAAAGTAAATTTGCATGCAGCGGGAACCTGCTTTAGTACTGCCATACATGATAGCATACCCTTATCCTTTTGTCACACTGTTCTTTCCTATTCGCTATTTTCGGAAACCAGAGTTACTTCCCATTTGAGATGGTATCTGACGTAGACTGATTATGACGTCATCAAATTCTATGAAAACAGTCCTAAAAGTCTGGGAAATGACGGTATAGAATTGACCTTACCATACCATTTTCATGATGTCACAATGGTTTTACATCAGATACCGTCTGTAAGGGGGAAAAACTCTGTATTCTGCAAAGACTCAATAAAGCTAGATGGTGAAGGTACATGTTAAAATTCAACATGGGACTATATATATTATATGTATGTTTTTTTTAGGAAAGTAATAAGATGGAATTTTAAAAAAATTTCGTCATCATCTTAAGTTTTTCTTTCTTATGAAGGAAGACAATCTCTATTAATGCCGATTGTTTTTTTAAATACACATGAAAAGTTAAGATATGATAGAGAACTTTTGGCGATAGAAACGTCTCTGTTTATCCTTAATAATAACATGAATAAAGCTTAGTCTGTTTTAATTTTTTTAAATTTAAAGGTCTTAAAAGTGGTGCAAGAAATAATTCTGAGAGTGGTTGAAACTTTTAAAGATATATACATGTATTAGTCCTGTCCTTATGAATTTGACTCTGGGATTTGTTCTTTCAGGGATTTTGGGCAGCAGTAACACCTTTTAACTTTACCGCCATTGGAGGACATCTATGCACAGCTCCCACATTAATGGTACGTAAAAACTGGATTGTACTTAGTCACACACCTTTCTTACATATATTGATTGTCATGCCACTACATTTTCGCTGCGAGAAAATTTCAGGATTATAACCTCAAGACGTTTTGCATGGGGAAAATATTTGGGATAAAAATGTCTTTCCCATAGTAAGAATGCAGCTGGGAAGTTTTTGCATGGGGGAAATTTTTGCGAACTCCCTCGAGTCTCGAAAAACACGAAAATTACCCCCATGCAAAAATTTCCAGGTTTACAGTATATGAAAAAATCAGAGCAGTATCCTTAGAATTTAAAAAATTTGTGTACCATTCATACAATTTATGTGATTGTCCACCACTCAATACACAGTCATATATGTAAAAACTGATCCCTAAGTGTTGCTATCCTTCTAAGGCGACACAAAAACATAACTTAAAGTATAATTTACCCATATTTTTTCAGGGAAATGTGTGTGTTTGGAAACCTTCAGATACTGCTTTGCTATCTAACTATACAGCATATAAGATATACAGAGAGGCAGGTCTGCCGGCAGGCGTTATTAACTTCGTCCCTGCGGATGGTCCAGTGTTTGGTGATGTTATCACTAAGTCACCGCATTTAGCCGGTATAAACTTTACTGGTAGTGTAAGGTAAGTTACCTTATTTACAGCTACCATTGTAGATATCATGGTAATTGAAGCTTTACAGCATAAATGAACGCATTGCACTATGTGAATTATGACATAAATAATCTAGGGGAATATATTTTGCCATTTTGATACATGACATGAGTTGCATTTTAATATTAATGGTTAAAATTTCAAAAATGTTTACAGTTAAAGCTCAGTTCTGGGCTGGTAACATCATTTGATTATTATTAAGAGTTTTCTGCACAATCATGTTTAAAAATTGTCGTCCCATGAAAGTAATCTAATAACAAAAAAGATGACACCAATCTGTTTGTGGAGCCCCAGATACATGTATAAGCTTCAAAAATGTGAAAGAGTAAAAGATGTAAAAAGAAAATTTCAAAAAAATTTGTATGTATAATTTCAGAACTTTCAAGCATTTATGGAAGCAAGTTGCAGCTAATCTGGACATTTATAAATCATATCCTAGACTAATTGGAGGTAAGAATCTCTTTACCTTTAGGGTAAACTATAAAGATATGGGGTTAGAATTCAAGGAAACATGTAACAATGATGATACATGTATGTGACTTATTTAAATAAAAATGTACATGTACTGTCTGCTCACTTCGGAATCTGGATTAATCTAATTTCGATAACTTTGTCATGAAAAAATTAGAATAAGATTAATATCATTCAGGCTTTCTACTGTTCCTACTTTTTCCTACTATTTCCTACTTTTCCTACTTTTTTATTTTGATCCTATTTTTTCCTACTTTTTCTTCTAAAACTCCTACTATTCCTACTTTTTCATCTCAAAAGTAAAAAATTACTTGCTTCACTTGTCGTCGACATCTGATTCATAGTTTTTAAAAAATTTTGGGCTCGCTTCGCTCGCCCATTCTGAATATTTTACATGTAAAGTCAATCTGACCTTATTTCTCTCTGTCATTTCCTCAAAGATGAGCATTACCAGTCTACAAAAAATTGCTTACTGTGATTTGTGTGTTATACTTACTGAAAAGTGTTGCTAAAAGTGATGGAAAATTTCCTACTTTTCCCCTATTAATTCCTACTTTTTCCTATTTTTTTCCTACTTTTTTTCATTGACTACTCCTACTTTTTTCCTACTTTTTCATCAAGGTAGAGTAGAAAGCCTGATCATTAATAGTTCTCACGTAGTCGTAAACTTTGGTACATATTATTGGTCTTGGGTTATGCAATCATATTATACAGACATAATACATTTTCAGATGGGACGTTTTTAATGTCAAATTATAAGGTGACTTTACCGAGCTTAATATTGAGCCTGATAATGGACAGCATCACAATGTCAAGGGAAGAATTAGCATGGGGAATAGCCCATCTAAAACTTGCTTTGTCTAAAGTTTGACTAGGTGCAATGACTAAGGTATACATAACGTATGTGAAATTTACAACTAAAACAGTTCTATTGAATGGTTATATTCATTTCCTTTGAATATTTGCATGATAAAGTAGTCAAAATCACGTTTATCCAGTTTCCGAAGTGAGCCGCATGGACAGTACCGATAAGTCGCTATCTCTATCCAGTATTTTCAAAAACCACAGTTACATGTACTTCCTGTATCTAATGTAGACAAATTGTGTCATCATCTAATTGTATGGAAACCTTCCCAAAACTCTGTGAAATTATGATGATGTATGTACCATAGTTGATGGTAATTACCATACCAACTTTATCGTTTATAACTTAATAACTGTTTTGCGTCAGATACCGTTTGAAATGGGGTTACTCCGCATTTCAAAGACTCATTAATTCAACAAAAAAATACAAGTAGAATTAAATTTTGCATCACTAGTGAATACCTGAATCAGCCTATGCATATACTTTTCCAATATTGCTACAGCTTTCAAAAGCTTTCTACCTAGAACTATAAGAACAAAGTCATATAAAGTTTTGGTGATTTCAGAATGTGGAGGAAAGAATTTCCATTTTGTACATAATTCTGCCGATATTGACTCTGTGGTTTATGGATCGATTCTCTCCGCATTTGAATATGGAGGCCAGAAATGTTCCGCATTATCACGAATGTACGTGCCTCAGTCAAAATGGCCGGAAATGAAAGAAAAGATGCTGAATATACAAAAACAGATCAAAGTCGGATCGGCACTGGAGAAAGAGACGCTGGTGTCTGCTGTAATCGATGATAAGGTACTGTAAAGATTAGATGGTACTCTAATAGATGTTTTGTTAAAATGTTTTGGATGAAGGTGTAGGTCTTTTGAATACCTTCTATTTCATCTGAATCACAAACTACAGATTTTCTTCAGTTTTTGGAAAATTTTAATCTAGATTTTCAAAACCCCTTTCTTTTCTAAGTGGAAATGACAATTTTTAGCTCGACTGCACTTTAGTGCAAAAGAGCTATTGTAATACCCCCGGGTGTCGGCGTCGTCCGAACTAGATGATAAGGTAAATGTTAAGATCACACCTTTCCTATATTCATATTCTGTTAGTTTTTTTTGGTGGGATTTTTTAAATTATTTCAAATGATAAGGCAAATGTTGAGATGATAAGGCCAAAAAAAATTAAGATTTCGTTTGACGGGCACCGCCGCATTGCCTAAAAACCCGCCGCATTTCCGATTTTTATCGTGTGTTTTACCATAATTTTAAAGTAGTCAATTGAACATCGTCGTGCTAATACAAATTGTTTGTTTACATATTCTTTACTTCACTAAATATATAAATTGTTAAGCTGTAACTCAATACATGTTTACATAAAAAATAGTATTATTTACCCGAGCTGCCGTATTCAATTGTTGTTTGTACGGTAATCGCGACCACGCGTATATTCCATATCACGGACGAGGTAACGTAACGTAAAATGATACTTGACTCTGTTGTGATAATCTGCAAGAGCATTATTCTTTATCAAATTACTTAATTTATTAGAAATTTGAAAACGTTTTTGTTTAGAACTCACAGTTTACGTCAGATTGATCAGCCGGGAACGCCGGTGACGGGATCGAGGGGAGGGGCAGAAATACTAAACAATCCTAATTTCGATTCGGATAAACTAGTCAACTAAACCCTAAGCACATCGCAGATACTTCAAAATTTCCGAGGGATAGAAATTCAAATTTGCAAACAACTTGCTCAAGTCCGACAGTGAAAAGGGATGACGAATCGATCAGGATACCCTTGTGTAATCGTTGTTAAAATTCAAACTAAATTGTCAGACATGCTGTAATCGGGAAGGCAAACTTGCTCAATGGGACGACGGTCCCTTCCACTTGGACTTTAATGGGCCATTCTCAAAAACAATGGGCCATCTTTCCTCACGAAAGGGCCATTCCAAAAATGATCAATTTTCGAAAAGCTATGCATATGCATGCATTATGCATCAGACGTTAGCACATTTTTTTGTCGCGAGATTCCCAATTTGACCATTTCCAATGAATAATTTACAGTACATTTTTTGCATGGATCACAGAACAGCCAAGACCAAACTTTCAGCCACCTTTCCTGAATTTTTTGTGTCCACGGATGGGCAGCTTCATTTTCAGCTTTGTTGATATTAGGGAAGACATTTTGTACAAATTTTATTACATCAATTTGTACCCATTGACTGACCACTTTTAAAAAATGACATGATAATTTTACGGACGAACGCATACACACGTACCTTAACGTAGATAAGGTACGTAAGTGGACGTTGGAGATTTAAAACTCAGGCGCAGATGTCGGAGAAAAATCAATATTGTATCAAAATAGCAAAGGACATTTCAATTGTCAGTGAACAGAAGAATTTTGTGCCTTAGAGTTCTGACTGGCCATGTACAGAAAGCTGTGATCTCTGTATTACTGCCCCTGGTGTAGATCTACGTTACAACGTAGATACGAGAACAGAACTTTTAATAGATTTAAAAAACAAAAAAATGGACGCCGTAGAATAATGGCACCAGGGCGCAGCGAGTTGCCGATTTTATGGGCCATTTTCTATCAGAATGGGCCATCCCAATCCCTGGACATTTTTCTTTGTATTTTCCCTACTCTTTTGCCGACGACAAGGGTCAAATTTTCGGTCTAAGCACTGAGCAACAATTACGAGTTTCACTCACTTAGTTGCACCTGAAAGAAGTTCACAACATGTTAACGTCATTTGAAGTTTTAACCTTACACAGGGCAACGGTTAGAGATTGGTGATCCTTTTTAGCATAAATAAGATGTACACCATACATGTATTTAGTCTACATCTTCATACTGGTCTGTCATAGGACATCGTCTGCCATATGATACATATAATAAGTGTGACCAAATCACAGAATATCTAGCAAACTTCAGGTTTGAAAATGCAATAAGTATATTACAGGAAGACGTTGGGTTATCTTGTTATGGGTTATCTTGTTAATCAATGTACTAAACATTACCACTTCATACTATACTTAAGTTTTAATGTATTTTCAGCATCAAAACACTTGAATTAGAAATTTGGTTAAAGATAAATTACAAAAAAATGTACATTCATCATATTTCACGTTTGCAAAAAAAAAAAAAAAAAAAAAAAAAAAAAAAAAAAAAAAAAAAAACCTGCCTCCCTCACTTTTTTTCCTAAAAAAGTGCCCGTCAAACTAAACATTAATTTTGTATGGCCTAACCTAAAGGTAAATGATAAGATAGCAATATTGCCTTATATGGCCAATATTAAGCAAAGTAGAAGTGCTACATGTTCCAAACTTACATGGTGGATGTATCTTTGATCAAACTTTGATAAAATGACCTTGACCTACTTCTTCCGCTTGAGTGATTTTGCCTTTAAAAGCCAATATTGAGCAAAGTATAAGTGCTACATGTTCCAAATTTACATGGTGGATGTATCTTTGATCAAACTTTCATGAAATAACCGTGACCTACTTTTTCCGCTTGAGTGATTTTGCCTTTTAAAAGCCAATTTTAAGCTAAATATAAGTGCTACATTTCCAAACTTTCAAACTGGATGTATCTTTGATCAAACTTGCATAAAATGACCTTTGACCTACTTTCTCTGCTTGAGTGATTTTGCCTTTAGAAGCCAAAATTGAGCAAAGTATAGGTGCTACATGAGTTTATAATTGTGTATAAATATATAAATTGGGGAAAAGGTGAGGTTAAGAAATTGGCTGTCAATAAAGACATTATGCTATGCAGTCTAGCATTAGGTGACTCATGCGACTATTTTTTTATATGTATGCTCAGTAACCCTCCTCACAGGTAGACACAAAATGACAAAGTATGTTGGATATTCAACCACAACTATCCAATCATTATAATCAAAACAATTCATGTCTGCCAGTAAGATAATTACAGTATCTTTGTTGTATAGTTGACCATTATACTTCAGGAACTTTAAATGGTCTGTAGTCTTTAAAAATGACAAATGAACAGCATTGAAAAGAGTGGCATTTGTAGATATGTACATGTAAATGAATGTGGTTTACATATATTTCAGTCCTTTGCCAGAATTAAAGGTTATTTGGAGCATGCCAAATCCTCCCCTAACTTGACAGTGTTGGCTGGCGGAGAATGCGATGACAGGTAAGTGGATATGTAAGATGTTTGGACAATATTATTATTTCTATTCAAGGCAAAATCTGTACTTTTATATCAATCAAAAACAACAATTTCTTCAATCTTTGTATTTTGAATAACCATACTGTCATAAACACTCAAGTTTCCACAAATTTTCGGCCACTTGGCCTTTATCATGTGGAAAAGCACGAACATAAAAGAATTTTACGTAATATCCAGAACTACAGGTAAACAAAGCCCAGGATAAAATGAACAAAGTAATGACATCACATATAACAATCAACAATGTGAAAGCCGCCAAAAAGATGTTTACATAAAACATACATTGTTCATTTTACGCTGGGCTTTGTTTACCAGCAGTTATGGATATTGCATAGAATTCTTTTCCACTTGATAAAGGCTGAGTGGCTGAAAATTTGTTGATATTGAGTGTTTAATGTTATTTTTTATGTTATATAACTTTCCCTATGGAGGACTTTACTTCATACTATCGTATCTTTCATAAGAACTGATCAGTGTAAAATTGCTTTTGTCTTTACATGAAAATTGAATAAACATGGCATATACATTTGTACTTTAATGATATTTAGGCCTGAAAAATTTGGTCAATATGCTATGAAAGAAATTAATATGATTAAGACAAAATAATACGACAGTTGCATACTTTGACAATATTATAGGCTTACATGTATGTTGTTACCAATACACATGGTTACAGAAAGGGATACTTTGTGCAGCCCACTATTATAGAGAGTCTGCCTAGTCTGATATACACATAGATACATGTACATATTATTTTGTTACCATTGCAGTAAAGGATACTTTGTGCAGCCCACTATTATAGAAAGTAAAGATCCTGAGGACAGAATTATGAAGGAGGTAAGTTTTAGCTCATACATGTTACCTAAGTCCCACGAATTGTCTGTCTGTCTGTCTGTCTGTCACACAAGAAGGTCGGTGTTCTGATCTCATCTCTACGTCCCTAATCTGAAGTCAGAGAGGGACTGTCACATATTGTCTGTCAATTTATTTCACAAGGAGGTCATTCCTAAGTCCTTGATATCAAGTAAGGGTGGGACATACAGTCAACAATTTGTCTGTCAGTCAGTCACACAAGAAGGGTCACACAAGAAGGTTGGTGTTCTGATGTCATCTCTTAGTCTCAAGTTAGAGAGGGACTGTCGCAAATTGTCTGTCTGTCTGTCAATTTATTTCACAAGGAGGTCATCCCTAAGTCCTTGATATCAAGTAAGGATGGGACTTAGCAAATTGTCTGTCAGTCAGTCACTCAAGGGTTCAGTGTTTTCATCTCATCCCTAAGTCAGTTTGTACGCCATCTTTGTTGTCACATTGACATAATATAGTGTTTAGGTAATGGTTGGCGACAATTGAAAAATTGTCGCGTTGCGTCAAATTAAGCATCAATCGATAGGAAAAATGTACCGATTGGAGCTGCCTTAATTATCCAATCATTATTGCCAGATGACTCATGTAGCTATGCATAAAAAATTTAACCACGCTCAGTGCAAGTATGAACATGGGGAGACATACATGTAGTTTGAAAAAAGATTATTGTCCTTTGATGGGAAAGAGAAAATAGCAATTATATGATAATTTTCTATATGTTTGTGATATTATGATTTACATGTAACTGATATAAATCTGTTTCACATTGTCATGGTTTTCATAAAAAACTTCTTTGTTTATGTGTACGTTTCATTATTGTTGAAATGTTGTTCTTTCTCACTTCTTTAGGAGATATTTGGTCCAATAGTGACTGTGTACCCATATCCTGATGACAAGTATAAAGAAATGGCAGAGAAAGTATCGGAAACTTCACCGTACGCACTGACGGGGGCTATATACGCAAAAGACGAGTGAGTGAATTATACATGTATATATATAGTATAGTCTACTGAATATTGATGAATTTAGCCATGTCTATTGAGTCTTTGCAGAAATCAGAGTTATTTCCCATTTGAGAAGGTATCTGACGTAAAACCATTATGACGTCGTGAAAATGGTATGGTAAGGTAACTTTTATACCGTCATTTCCCAGATTTTATGAAGTCCCAATTAGTATACATCAGATACCGTCCTAAAGGGGAAGCAACTCTTGATTTCCAATATACGGAATAGCCAGCTTGAACCTTCATATCAGGTGGAACCAAGATTTATATTTAATTAAAAAAAGGTGATTAAATGAGGAAGCCATTAAGACCTCGACATAAAAACATCATGAGCAGGGTTCTCAGTAAGAATGATCTTAGTCTTGGATTAAGAAATTCAGGGTTTTTTTTCAATAATTTGGGAATAGGGTGGGGACCCATGTGATTGGGAAAATTTACGAGGTTTGGGAATATTTTGGAAAGTACTTAGATAAAATGACTACTCAGACAATCAAATTAAATATCAGAATTGAATGTTAAAGCAAATGATTTTCTTTTTAATTTGATTTAATTACTTTTTATCAGTGTTGATTACAAAAATTATGGCAAATTAACAGTGAATTTGCTACTTTTGAACCAGTCAGTTTCACTAGTTTTGGTGATAATTCCATCATGTGATTTGGAAATTTTAGAGCCACAGTCAGGAAAAAAAGATACTAATTTTCATCGGGAATCGGGCCGAATAATGGCCCCGAAAAGGGGCAAAAAAAAAAAAAAAAAAAAAAATCCCTGAAATTTGAGGCAAATCTTTTGAATGGCTTCACATACATTATGACGTAGATGCATGATATGAGTTAAAAGAGGATCAGAGGAAAATCTAAATGACAACCAAGTTGCCAATGTATTTGGGCGTTCTTGTTAATTAGCTTCCCACGTACAGAAATACATGTAAATGAATCAATCTGCAACAATGCCTTCTCAAAATTTCTATTGATTCCTTGTACGACAATTTCTAGGAAAGTGAAAGCAGAACTGACAGAGTTATTTAGAGATTCAGCAGGCAATTTCTACATTAACGACAAATCAACAGGATCTGTAGTAGGGCAGCAACCGTTTGGTGGAGCAAGATTATCAGGTTTGTATTAACTTAGCTCTAAGATTATCAGGTTTGTATCAACTTAGCTCTATGATTATCAGGTTTGTATCAAGCTCTTTCTTTCTTTTCTCCGTATGATACAATCTTTCTTTCTTCCTTTCTTACAGTTGGACAAATGACAGACTATTGAATCATTTTGATGTTCGTACTGATATTAATTTTACCTCAAACAACATAAACAAGATTATGTCGCTCTGCTCATCCCATAGTTTCCATCTATAAAATGGAACTCCTAGTGCCATCAAAACACAAAATAATGTACTTTAAATGACTTAAAGAGGACTAGTGATTTTTGGTTTTGAAGGTCAAGGTCAAAATGTTACCTTGACCTTTGGAGTTTGACCTACTATTAAACTAACAGCTTTTATCCCAGCATACAAGTATATGCCAACAAGGGCATTCCTATTTCACAGGCAGTTTAATTTTTGTTTTTCATATTTTATTTATTTATGTCATTTATGTGTATAGGAAAGAACAACCTTTTGCAAATACTATTTAGATGAACCTTTTGGTATATTTAGTCCCCATGTACATGTGGTTGTTTTATCTTTCAGGAACCAATGACAAGGCAGGGGGACCACAGTATCTGATGAAGTTTGTGTCGGTACAATCTGTCAAGGAATCCACAAAACCAATGGCAGGCTGGAAATACCCATCTATGTTATAAAAGTTAAAACCAATTACGGACAGAATATCTTAAGATAAACAGAAAGCCAAGGACGCCATAAGTACAAATGTTTGGAAAGGCCAACAGAGGGATTGAGCCATTTTGAAATTTTGGAGTAGTTCACTTGTGCATTATAACATGTATAAAACACATTGTCTTTCAATAGGATTTTTGAATTCCATATTTTGCAAATGAGATTTAATTTGAATCTCAGACATTATGAATGAGAATTACATGTAGATAATTACATAATTATTTACAATTTTTTATTGAAGCCATTTCTCAAACAAAAATGAACTTCCATTTATTACTTTCTTTTATTTTCTAAATTTCAACTGTGTGTTCATATTTTTATGCCCCTGTAATGAGAAATTTCAGTGTGTTGGTTATATTTTCTTTTGACGTCCAAATTAAATGTACTTCTTTTAAAAAGAATTGCGAGAGGATTTTTCTATACCTCTATTTTTTTTATCTGATAAAGCATACAAGTAGAAGTTTGTGATCTGAATTTTGTTTCTTTTTCCTGTGTGTACATGTATATATCTTTTTGTATACAAGATGTTAGTGCTATTGAATGATAAGCTTTCCCAACGATCTGATTTTGTTTTACATGAATACATGCATATCATTTCTAAGATTATTGTTATAAGTCATTTAAGTATTATTTATTGTCAAATCGTGAAATGGAATATCTAGATCAGCCGGAACGCCAATCCCTATTTTGACGGTTGGAAGCATTGTTTCTAAAAGGGGCGGATAACTCTTGACACAAAAAGTAGCAGAATAAAAATAAATTGGGCTAAACGACCTTAATTGTTTATCTCAAATTTTAAATATTATTATACAACAAATAATACTCGGATATAATTCACTACATGTAACTGAAATTCCTCTGAAAGGGATTTTTTATATTTTTCAGCCCTGCTAAAGATCCAATGAAAATTGTGCATACACCGTTGGTTTTAAAAGCTGACACAAATGCTCCCCTTTGCACTTCTGGTCAAAATTCAATGATAATCTTTTCAACAGAATCCCCATTATGATACCTATATTGAATTTTAGTCAGTAAGTACTCTATAAATAGGAATAAAAACGCTATAACGAGGACCAGATTTTAATTAAAATTCATCGTTACGGACTCACAATACACCAAATTCAAGTGGCAATGGAATTTTTAACATTTGTTTTATGGTTTGATACCTTGTAGATGATTTTGTGCCAATGCCATGTTTCATTTTGGCAAATCTAACCACTTCGCAGCACCGACTTGGGTACATGTGTACTCGTGTACTCGCTGTTTACAAACGAGTTTCCATACGTTGACATGGAAGATGGACGCCCGAACAGCATATCGAAGTTTGAAAGGTGACACAAACCCCATAAGGCAAAGATCGGCATACTATTTTTGGTTTTGGTGACTTCGGTGATATATAAAGTTTACATTCAGACTGTTCCCAATCATTCCCAGCCGGGATTTTAAAAGAAAATAAGCAATAAAATGCAGGTAAACAGATCGCTGGCGAAAAACTGCCCTTGACAACGCCCGATTTATTTCAAAATGCCACAAAATTTACCTGATTAAGTGTTATGACTTGAAACGGTATCTCTATTGCCATCAAAATCACCTGTGTCATTCTTGTTTACACATGCAGCACAGTCAGTATGACGCGTTTTTGATGACGTGGTACAATGTCGTCATATTCAAAACATTTGTCACGTGACTTCGTTTTTAAACTTCAAAGACAAGTGCCGACTGGCGTTCCGGCTGAGATATACATGTATTTGCAGCAATAGCCTATTTGCCGGTAAAGAGCTGTGATCGTTCTTAACGTTTGGTTACCTTGGTTACCTTGGTGTCGCGATCTATGTTAGGCTTTGCCTCTCAGATACATTTGAAACAATTTTGACCGCTTCCGGTTTTATTAAAATTTTATACACACAGACACCAGACAACAACTCTGTACCATCTTGATGTGTTATCATCTTTCCTGTTCTGACATCACAATGAAAAATATCGCTAAATTTTGTGTCTGGCTATATTCAATCATTCAAGACATCAGATGAGCAATAAAGACTCAATAGAGCCTTTTATCAACTTGTGTACGTGATAAGGATTAATCTATATCTGCTGGCATATTCAGAAATACTCTGTATTCAATATAAGCAAGATAATCAGATATTTTTATGACAAAATATTGTATTTAAACCATATTACATGTATAATTGAACTATATGAATATGTGTACATGTAAGCAGAGCAACCTATTCACATTAATGCAGTAGGGGCTACATATATTTCTTAAAGTTTCCCTTTATACAATAATTTGATTTACATGTAAGTCTTTAAATTACGATTCCATTATGAGTTTGATATAACATTTTCATATTTTTGCCAATCAGAGAATGTGAATGCTATGAAAATCCATTATGTTTTTACCGCTACTATAGATTTTTGTCACACTGCAAATAAATTTCTAGGAATCTCATTGGTTGTTTAGCCGTAATTATGAGACTATGTTACCCGTCTGCAGCTGTAAATATGGAACTTTGTGACGTCACAGATACCTGATTGTTTCTTGACGTCATAGCGAGATTTTTCCGTAAAACGTTCAAACGTTTTGAATTTTTCTCTCGCTTCAGATTGTTAGTTTTAATTTTCTGCTAAAATGAATTTCATTCGTAGTTTATTCATTTTGAATAAACCATTTACGGGTACGATCTTTTTAATGGTGAAGAAATTTTTACAATCCATCAACAAATAAAAAAGTTAGAAATTTTAGTGTCGACGCCATTTTGAAATGACAATTTATAAGCGATTTGCAGTATGATAAAAATGTTATTACGGTTCCAGACAGGTAATATGGTCTGATATACCTTGTCTGGAATTCATATTCCCCTCGTCTTTGGCTCCGGAAATATAAATTCCAGACAAGGTATATCAGACCATATTACCTGTCTGGAACCATAATAACGTATAATATCGCTGATTTTTCTTGATCAATTATTAGCAATGTATGTTGGATTTGCAAAGGATCACAAAGATGACAGGAAGTATGATACTGACTTTAATCTTCAAAGGTCAAGGTTACATGAACTTGTTAATCAATATGTAAACAAGTAGAATACATTTTATCATTTAATCTTTATACTTTCCACTAAATTCACGATGGTGAAAGGTAGAATCCATAGTTAAATCCTCCATCAGCATGTTTCACAAAAATACTTACCAACAATTTCAGGAATTTTCGTATTTTTTTAATGCTCAGTTCTACTAAATAACTTACATTTGAGAAGTTTTGTGTTTTAATTTATATTTGGTATGTAAAAATGATATTAGAAAACATGATTAATCTAAGGTTAAAGGTCAAGGTTGCAAATTTGACATTCTATTACAGGGAAACAAATTCATCTTTGTTAAATTCCAGCTTAGTCCATACCCAACTAACCTCTCCTTTATATCTGTCCATGTTTTGTTTCAGCCAATGAAAATATTTAAAAAAAATTTTTGTTGACACACCATGCATGTAGAGTGCTATATCTTGATGACCTATGCTGAGGTAACATCAGCAGCGGAATCTTTTCTGTGTTGAATGTGTGATACAGTTTTCACTTTTGTTGAATTGTTTTTGCTCAAAATATGAATTTTATATTTGTTGCATATATTTCATACTTTATGTGTTATAGCATAAATTGCTAAAGGTTTATAGAAAAATATTTGTTTATCCATATTCAGGTTATACATGTATATTGCATTATCAAATTCATTATACTCAGTATTGAGATTACAACATTTGACATTCATACATGTAGATCTGTTGTAAATCAGAATATGATATACATGTAACTACAATATACTCAGATTATTTACCAAAGAGGGTTACCTTCTAGTGATGTGAAATTTAAGAGGTCTTAATCTGATCTACATAGTTTTTTACATGTAATTATATGAATCTTTAGGGACTGTTTAGTGTAACTTTTCCGTATGTATGTATGAATGCATAATTTCATTCTGCCTTTAAGAGTTGTTCATATGCTGTGAAAGGGATAGGGCCACAAGTCACTTTATTCGGCCCTACAATTTTCTGTGAAATTAAAACTGTGAAATACTTGATATGCCTCATAAACGTTTATGAATGTTTGCCGCTTTTAATAAAAAGAACAAATTTTCCCACAAAGCAACAGAGGAAGTGATATGACATCATCAAATGTCGTTTTTGTAGAAATTTAAGATGGCTAAAATTACACGAAAATTTGTCTTTTTGTGAAGAATTTGATGTGGCTGCATGCATGCTTTAACTAAGATAAAACTTTGACGATGAGGAGATATTATGATAATCTATTACATATAATTTTTGGATGTAAATTTATGCATGGGGCCATTGTAAATTTAAAGAAATATGTAGATTTTGCAGCATTTTCGCAGAATATTGTCATTTCAGGTGTTTTTAGGGGGCTTAAAGATATTGATAAATATATTATATTCATAGATCAGTTAAGAACTTCACAAAGTATTGAATCATAAAGAAACATTCAACGAATTACAATCTTTGGAAATAGGGCCAATATCGGTCTTCAAGGCCCTACCCCTTTTGTGCAATTTAAATTTGTAGTTTTGTTACCAAAAGCTGTGTCTTTATTTTTGGGATTCAAATTTTTACAATATGAAAAGATGATACAAGTATACAAATAAGTAAAGAAAAAATGCAAACGATTTAAGTTTACTTTTTTTGGCAATATTTCTTTTAATTTTTGTTTATTTGTAATGTCTTCACAGATGTTGTATATCACATGTATTTTATTTCATTGAGTCAACATCAACATATAAAAAGAAAGCCTCTGATCAGTTCCATCATAGAAATACTTGAAAATATACTTTATCATGAACTCTCACAAAACTATAATTGGACTAAAATGACCACAAAAAGTTAAAAATTAATACCTATCATGCAATATTGTAATTTTCTTAAAAATTGTAAGAAATTTGTATTAAATGAAGTCAAACTGTTAAACACTACTGTCCTGTTCACTAATTCCAGAGCACCCTGTTTTCCCGGTTTTCACTCAAATATGATAATGTCATCTTCCAAAAAGGTATCAATTTTATAGTACTCCTTTAGTCGTAACAGAAAATACCGTTGTTTTGTCTGTGCATCAGCTAAGTTAGAAATAGGACGGAAAATAAAAAGTCTACGGGGATTTTCTATAGTAAAATTGCTGAAAATGTGTGACGTCGGAGGGTAAGTTTAAGTTAATTTCCAGTTACGACTAAAGGAGGTCAATTCTAGGAAACAATAATTTATACCAAAATTCTTCAGCCGACAGAAAAAATCACCTAAACAGGGTGCTCTGGATTTAGTGAACAGGACAGTAATTAACAAGATTGTGAAATTTGATTTTGCAAAAAGAAAAAAAAATCTTGTTATAGTCATTACTTATTTGTTATTGTCATGGATAAACATTTTCTGCTAGTGAAAACTATGTGACTATGTAAATTCATGTTTTTATGTCCATTAACTGCTTTGTTTCTATTGAAAAAAAAACTGTTTGGAGACTCTAAGTATAATGTCATACTGATCAAAACCTTCAATAAATACTGTAAATGTTTATAAATAAATATAAATTCTTCCAATTTTGTTTTATTACAGTAATTAAAGCTCTTCAGGTCAAACACCACTTGAGCATATACGATCAACCTCCACCAAGTTTTCTTGACATCTGTCAGTCCGTCCGTCTGTCTGTCCCAATATCTGTAAAGTTTAACATTTCTTGATTGCACAACTCCTCTGTGGCTTAGAATGATAGAAATGTCATTCTACTTTGACAAAAATTGACAGAAATGTTAATGCAGTGATTTTTTTTACCTTTTTTAAACGCCACCTGTACCTTTTCATTTGGGAAAATATGCGATATTTTGGAACAAATTGGGAAAATCTACTTTGAAGCACACTCAAATTATTGGTTCAAAACAGCAATTTCCTGTTCACAAATTACTTATCTGTATTACTACATGTACCAGGAAAGTGAAAGAGTTTGCAAAAACAAAGGTACACCCCTTTTCGCCTACTGGAGCTTTGAACTATCAGTTATAATATGGGTACTTTGATGTTTTTTTTTTGTTTATTGCGCTCTCCTCAGTGTGAACAATTCGATTTTTAAAACAAAAAACATTTTTCTTTCGAAATTTTTGAGAGCATTGAGTTGTAAGCATGTAGTATAGATCATAATTGACGAACGTTTCGGTCTATGCATGGATGCAATGTGTGTCAGACGTTTTGAATTCTGCGAGCGGGATCGCGCACTCGACAGTTACTGTCGGCTCACATCTTGTGGATGTTTCAATAGACTCAGTATAACAACGAATTCTTGATGTTGTTCGAATAATTTCTAGTACATTGTTTACATACAGTAAATAGACCGAGGTAGAAAAGTATAAGAACTTGAGTATCACTATCATGACCGGCATTTCATTGTCCGTGGCACTTGGAGCCGCGTGGTCAATAACTATACAATTTTCATATTAATTAAAAATCTTATTTACTGTACAGGCGTGAAAAGTCGAGATCTGATCGTCCTAACGTACTTCTTTAATATACGTTGCCGTAAAATGATCCGTCACGCCGTGTTGAAATCAATCTACTCACTGTAGTTACGGAAATATTTATCGCGTACCTTGTATAGTGAAAGCTTTTTAAAGGAAAACGTAATTTCCTTTAGTACACGTTCAGTTTTCATTTAAAGAAACTGAGATAAAACATTATTTTACGGAAAGTAAGCGGCGATTTTAACCTAAGTAGGAGGCGAGAAATCGCCGGTCGCCGGCTCTTTTGTGCATGTTTCGTGTCAAATTCGATTCAATCTTGAAAACAATTTTGATCTCCGTGTATTGGGAAAATACGGGCCGATTTTTGGGAAAATAAAGCTAATTTTTACGAGGGGAAGCCACCGATATTCGGCGGTAAATCCGGCCAAAAAAATCACTGTAATGTGATAAGTCTATGACCCAGTTGTGCACTCGTTTTCATTTTTGTCTGTGAACAATGGCGGCGGTTGCGACTAGCCAAACATGGGATGCTCACTCCTCCCGGGCACCTGGTCCCACCTCTAGCTTGCTAGGGGTCCCGGACCGTCCGTCGATGCTCAATTTTGGTTCTGTGGAGATTATCGTCAGGATCTTCTTTATCTCATTTATATTTTGTTTGAGTACTTGACCCCTTGGTCTTTAAAAAAGTATGTGCTCATTTTGTCCTTAATACATGTAATTCATGTAGAAAGATTTCTCTACAAGCTTGTTCACATATTCAGTGAATGAAAGTTTATAAACACAAAACTCACAAACAATGGGCATTCAAAAATATGAAGAATTTAGAATCATCAAAACTAGTGAATATGTCAAATTTGTTGCAGTTCGGTGGTTCTAGTAGAGAACAACGGCACGTTATAATGTTTATTATTTTCATTATATATGTATTCTAAAGGTGAAAAAATGAACAAAATCAAAATAGTAGATATTTGATGAAAAATTTCCCTCTTAAAGAATTTATAAAGTCTGATTAGAATATATTCAAATATTCTGCCTACCAAGGACTTATAAACAGAAGGATTCGCAACTCTCTACACCGCCTTGAGAATAGTAACGAAAACTCGCGTGTCACGAGATCTGAACGAGATCAAAACATTGCCCATTCCTATCCGAGTAGGGTGATCAAATAACATGATTTTCTCAAGCATCACACAATAAACATATAAAATATTGATACGTACATGTAGAAGAAACCTTACTGTTTCAATAAATACCAATTTTATCAAAATATATTGATATATTATTATAATATCTAGCTTCAAAGCGCAGCCTTGACATTCGCCGTTAAGACCCAGATATCGTCAAAGAGAGTTAAATAGGCATATGCTCTGTCCCATTTTCTCAGTCATTTCTAGACTTACACATGAAATATTGGTGGCAAATCGAAAATGAAAACCTAGTGCGTGCATTAGAACCAATTTTGATTAATTTATTCGACGATTTCATCGTATACCGGAGGTTCAAAAATAGAGGTTTTCACTCTTCGGTATGCCCGGACATTTTCTGAAAACGGTAAACAGCCCAACGCTCTGACCCATTTTCTCAAACTAGGCAAGATTTACATATGATATATTGTTATCAAAATAAAGACTACAACCTTATGTGTGCATTAGGACCAATTTTATTTAATTGATTCGACAATTTTATTGTTTTACAGGGCTTCGAAAATGGGTGTTTTCACTCGTCGGTACGCGCGGCCATTCTGTTCTGTTCTAGGTAGTAAATCCCTCCAGCGTTGGAGAACCTCTTGCGAGTAAAAAGTTTGGGATGGGCCGCAACCACAGACGCATAAAATCCAGTAAAAAGTTTAAGATATATACACTATATACACTTGCACAGGTATGGGGAGTCACTAAAATTTGGATATAAAAAATCCACTGGACGACAGGAGTGGCAATTAAAATTTGTATAACAGTCTAAAAAGTATATTATGAAGTGTGCAATCTACAACCCATATCTCCTTCTCGTAGGTAGAAGTGCAAATAGTTTTTTACGTTCACAGTGTAGCGCATGACAGAGACGTCGTGTGTGTCTATCTATTTCTGCGAGATATTCTGTATTCTTATTGTGAACCACATCCACTGTAGAGTAAACATCTAGTATAATCCGTAGCTGATCACTGGTACATAACTGAGAGAAATTGATATTTTCACCACAGGCACTTGCATTGTCACAAAGGATCTGGACTCTCACATGTTGGAGTTTTGTACAATGCAATATAAAGTGTTCTAAGGTTTCTGTTGAAGTTTTGCAAAGCAGACATGTTGGATCCACATCAAGATTATTGAATGCCGCTCTTGTTGATTGCAGGGAGTAGGTACCCGTCACTAATTTCGTTTTCACTGGTAGTCGATTCACTTCTCTAGACTGAGTCTGGGTTTCAGTGATACGCAAAAGTGGGTGAATTTTCCCTGGATTGTAGTGATCAACACTCAGATATTCCAGACTGGAGTAAGTTAACGCCTGTTGCTTGATGCGCCTCCCCCAATAAGCATAGACAGCTCTTAATGTAACAGTTTTCCATTGAGATTTCGACACTGGATCCCTGAGGATTTCCATAGGATTCGGGAGTTCATATTTTGTTGTAATGATAGCCAAATTTGAGAACCAACTGCTTCCAGTATGTCCATGAATAGTAAGTTGTCTATATGCTAATCTTTTTTCGATCGAAGAGTCATCTAGAAGCGCAATATTTCCAAAAAGGCTCAAAGCACGGAGATGTATTATCGCTTCAACTGGAACGAGGCCAGATAGGATGAAAGATGCAGGATCAGCAGTGGTTACGGGAATAGAGAGAATCTGCTTTAACACCTTTTTCAAAAACATCTCAAGAGGTCGAATATCATTAGGAGAGGGTAGGTAGATTTCCAGTCCATAGGTTAGAATCGGAATGATATATGTGCGGAAGAGATGAATACATATTTCAGGATCTAAACCATTTTCCCCATGGAGGCCAGCAGACATAAGGCTGTATAGCGTGCGACGAGCTTTTTGTAGGTTTTCCTGTATAGCAGTAGTAGATGAATTATCAGACGTTCTCACTACTCCTACATGTGTCGTTTTATCCACAACTGGCATCTGCTGATCGCCAAGAAAGACAACTGGTGTATCCGTTGTTTTAGAGCGTTTTTTCAAATGCGGGAGTACTACACTCTTCTTTGGTTGCAATTCATATCTCTCCATTTTACTATAGTCATTTGCGATGCTGCATAACATCTGAATTTCCTGTGTAGAATCACCAAGAGTTGAGAGATCATCAGCGCAGGTTGGAGCGTTACATATAATGTCTCCTATCTTAGCACCGAAACCGCAGTAGTATAGTCTATCAAGTAGTTGGTTTATGTAGACCTTGTATAAGTCAGCACTAAGGATCCCACCCTGTCTGACTCCCTGTTCTATAATGAATTCATCTGAGGTGTTACCCATCCATTTGACAACACTGCTTGCATGTTCATAAAAGCTGCAGAGAATATTCCATAGTCCACCCCCTATCCCCATGTGATATAACTTCATAAGAAGGCTGTTGTGATACACCACATCAAAGGCTGTTTTTGCATCTAAATAGGCAGTGAGCGAAGTGCATTTTTTGCCAGTCGTTTCACGGATAAATTCCTCGATGATCAGTGCACAAAATAAGGGAGAAGCCCCACAAGTAAATCCACGTTGCTGAGGATTCTGATGTCGATTGATAAAATTGCGCAGCCTGTCACGCAGTATAAGTTCCAGAATTTTCGCAATGACTGGTAGGACTGTGATTCCCCTGTAGTTTTTTGCATCCAGTTTACTACCCTTGTTTTTATATACGGGGGTAATAGTACCAGCTTTCAAGATATCTGGAACAGACTGATGGTAGAAAATTGCGTTGAAAATATCACACAAAGTCGCAATCAATGCATCTCCTCCAATATTCTCGGCAGTGATACCAAAGACATCAGGAGATTTCCCCTTGTTGAGCGATTCAATAGCTCTAGTGATTTCTTCTATTGATGTTTCAGTGACTGGTTCATGTTCATCCTGAAAGATGTCCTTTATCACATCAATATCATAATCCACAATGCATTGGTAGCTATTATCAAAATGTGGGGAAGAAGAAGAAGTGGCTAGAGCCTCAAAGTGTAATTTCCATCCTAAACGTATGTCGTCCTCCCCCCGGTGTATGGTACCATGAACCTCAAGCTGTGGAACCACGGCACTCGAGCTACCTCTCTGTTGTTTTACCAGTTTGTGAAATAATTAAGAATCATCTCTCCTAGCAGCCATGATGTCAGATCTTAACTTTGTTTGATGTTTAGCATCCTCCCTCCTCATAAGAGTGCGTAGGACTTTTTTTGCATTCTTTCGGCGCTCCACATCCACAGCAGATAAAGTACCATCATGAGTTCTTAGCTTATATATGTAATGTGCTTCCTTGTTTGCACACATGGCTTCCTTAATAGCAGGCGTAATCGAACGCGCTGACGTACGTCTACGCTGGGTAGGTGCTCCACCACTACGGAGTACTGCATTAAGCATCACATCATGTAACAAAGCTATAGAATAGTCTATGGTGCATTTCCTGGATAGATCGAGAGCAAGTTGATTGAGCTCTTCAGTTATAAGAGATGAGTATAAATCTGTATTGACCTTTGACCAATTCACTCGAGATGGTGTACTAATGTTTGTCCTATCCGTGAGAGGATTAGCAGGATTGTCAATCGTCATCTCAATGGTACATTTAACCGGATGATGGTCGGAAGTATTTCCTCCCAGTAAGTCCAATGTTTCAACCTTGCCTATCTTGAGTGTTGGAGTTTCTCTCACAATGAAGTAGTCTATAGAGGAGCAATCTTTTCCATTAGAGTGAATAAATGTTTTTGTTGTAGCGAAGTACTTCATCTTAAATTCATTAATGAAGCGATCCAGATATAGCATACGTCTCGACCTATGATCACAGCAGATGTCCTCATTGAAATCCCCACCTATCAATACATCATGATCTATGTACTTAGTAACCAGCTCAGCCAACTGATCGATACAATCACAGAACTCAGTGAAATTGTCATGATTTCCCTTGCATGGCATGTATACGGATACTACGAGTAAGTTGACAGACTCACGTTTCATAATTATGCATTGAATTCTATTAGATCCATCAGGTATAGTCGTAATAAGATGGTCGATGCTGTTTACCCAGAGGATTCCAACCCCCCCATATCCCCTAGGTTTCTGAATCGGTGGAATCGGGTCACTATCATCCACGGCCTTGCCAATCCCTTGTAACTCGTCCCCCAGAGAAGAAAGTAAGTGAAGTTGATAATTGAAAAGCCAATGTTCCTGTAGGAGTATAATTCTGCTATCTCCAGATATTTCGACAATAGCATTTTTACTAGTTATGATATTTTTGCAATTATATGTTGTTATTCCTACGCCATGTTGATGGTCCTGTGTTGTAGGGTCTCTAATACTCTCATCAGGGATGCAATCAGATGGTGTTATTGGTGCGGTCTCCAAGGCCGGGGATTCCCTAAAAAAGACTGCTGATGATAGTATACTGGACGCCCTATAAAGTGTTGAGCCTGTGGCCGAAGGTTCACTTGGCGACTAGGGGTATCCTCTCGTGGGGTCACCGGCATCTTTGTAGGAGCCCGAGTCGGGGCTTTAGACAAATGGCGTGCCTCAGCACAAGACTCATTGTTTGTGGCCTCATAGTAGTCATTATGAGGTATGCGTGCAGGAATATCCTCCATTGAGACATCGATGTATCTGTAATAATCCGTGATGAGGTATCAGTCATTTGTCGTACATTAGAGGTACCTCTGTATGTGACGTCATTGGGATCGTTATGCGGTATGCTACTAGGAGTTATATTACATCTATCAGACTCGTGACTGGGTCGAATATGGGTCGTGTCGCCATAGTGATGAGATGTCATATTACGATTAACGTCCCTCTGGCGCGGATGTATATGATGTACGTTTCCTGAATTAGTATGTTCGTACATAGAAGATACTTGAGGCTTGGTAAAAACCAGTTCCTGCCGGTTTATCTGCTTTCAGAAAATGGGTAGGCGTGGCTTATCGCTATAGGGCCTATATTGGAGAATAGAGCCCGGCTCGCGTCTGTTGTCTTAAGGAGGCTCAATAATCGTTTGACGTCATCAGATATCGAGTGCAGTACTTTTATATGTGGCCATTTTTAGTTTTCGGCCTTCAAACTCCTCCGTAATTCGCTTGTTTCTTGACGGATTTCGACATGTTTGGTATCGATGGAAACAGAAAATTATCATCTACAATCTGAGTGTAATAAATATTTAGTCAAATGTATCGTTTAATTTATATATACAAAAATATCCCGTAAAAGAGACACCCTGGCTAACGCCGTAAACGTATCGTTTTTAGAACGTCATCGGCGGAAATTCAACCGCCTGTTGCCTTTGAACAAATTCAAGAAGGTAAACTTAAGTTCATGGTAAAACAAGATATTTCTTGGAGATTTTAGCGGTATCATAGATAAGATATTTCAAGTTTGGTTTCTCTAATAATCTTTGGTTTAAAGATTTTTTCTTCAATTTTGTCAACTTTCGTACTTTGCAACAAGATGTTATCGAATAAAGTTTCCCTTTTTGAAAGATTTAAGCGAATGAATTTTAGTTTTAAGCCTGCTTTGTTCAAAGATATATCCATTTCACAGATAACTGCACGCATTATCGAGAACGAGGGAGGGGATTGACGTCCACTTATTGACCTTGAACGTCAAAATGTTTAAAAACGCTTCCGTTTACTTTAGTTCTATTTCTTTTATATATATTTCCGTTTTTGAAATAGATTGATGGAATTAGATATGAAATTTTGAACAAAACATTTTTTTAAGCTTTGACTTTATTTGACAAAACTCATTTAACTGACACTAACAAAACATGAAAGGTGAGTTTATAAAAGAAAAGGTCGAATAACGCTTTGCCAAGGATATTTAGAAGTACACATGTTACTTTCCTTTTCTTGTTTATTTTTTTCGACAAATCATTTGTAAACTTGTTTATTCTTATTTGATTTCGATGATAAATGATAATTGTGTAAGTATTCTTCCTTTATCAGAATTTGAAACTTCCACTGAATGTTGGGAAAGAATAATCTCGACTCGAAGTGTCTGATTTTTTGCTCACCTGAGCTATTGTCATAGCGCGCCGTCCGTCAGTCGTCTGTCGTCCGTCCGGCATAAACCAAGTAGATTTTTACAATATGGAAACGAGGTAAAACGGAATGTCTTGTACTTTTGTTAAAAGATTAGAGTCTGATCTTGAAAAATATGTCAATTATAACAGTTTTTAACAAATATTTTCATCGTTATAACGTCAACTAAGGGAACAGAGCATTTTAATTTGACTTGTTGCAAATTGTTACAAAACCGTTACTATGACAACCAAATATTTTAAATCAGAATGAACGATAACATGTACTTTTTATATTTCTTTTCGAAGAAAAGAGTTTGTCGTTGAGAAATATGTAAAAGAAAATAACTTCTGACAAAGACTTCTTATCACTTTGATGTCAAATAAGGGTACTGAGTACTTTTTTTAGATTCTCATTTTGGGGTGGGGGGTATCCAAAATGTACTTTTCTGGAACAGTTTTAGCTATTTCACTCTTTGAAAGCATTATCTATAAAGAAATACACATATTTGATGATATTATGGTGAAAATGATCACAAGAATGGTTTCAATCTGGAATTATTATCCATATATCATGTTTTATCTATCAAAATTCATTGTTTTGCGACATATCTCGGCGTTGGTTTACATATGTATAATCAGAGGACCACTTGTCAGTCAAATAGTCGATGATATGTAATCTTAAGCACAAATATAAATTATCAGATATCAATGTTGAATAAACAGAATATTTTTTTCTCCTCTGACAAAGAATTCTTGGATTATTGAGCCACCTTAATAGGGAAAAGAATCAAGTCATATTATAATTTCTGTTTTGCGTCCTCGTGCTGGTTGGTTTTGAGCCCAAAGTCATAAAACAAAACAAAATTAAAATACTAAGATCTTTTGCAAATTAAATGTGTTTTCTACAAAAATGAAAGAAAAATTGTATATTTTTAAATTTCATGTAAAAATGTAAAAGTACTGCAATGACTCATTGTCTATCATTCTTTTGTTGACTAAAATATGTCAAGATGATCAAATGAAACAGGTTTCTGTCACATTTCACACATTAACATAATATGAAATTGTAACTTTGTTTTATATGCTTATTTGTTTTTCTCTCTGACTGGCTGGTAGGTTTCTCAATTTCAAAAGGACGCAAAACAGAATGAAAACACGAAATGGCCTAAGGATGTAAAGAAGGCCATATAAGCAAACAAAAAAAAAAAAAAAAAAAAAAAAAAAAAAAAAAAAAAAAAAGTAGAAGAAAAAGAAGGAATAAGGCAGTTTTAAAAGATACTCGGTGATTGACATTTAGTTGAACCAAGAACCATTACATAATATCAACAAATATTCTGGATGCTATCAAGATTTTGCAGAATATTGAGTTCTTTCCCATTTTAAACGTTATTTGATGTATCATATGGAGTTGGTATGATAAGCCTCAATTTCTTTCATTTTCCAGAGAGTATGGACGGTTTCCAATTTTCAGCCGTCACAGTAAGTTTATGCCCACAACCTAAGTGCGGTTATTGAAAATCCCTGATAAAGTATGATAAATATAAGGTTTAGTGATGACCATGTGACATAAATACATGTTCTTGTTCCATATTAGCAGACTTTTGCAATATATTAATTTTCGCCAGTAATTTGAAACATGAGAATAAGTTTCTACAAAAATTGCATCTCCTAGGATTTTCTTGGAAGGGCAAAGGACCTGTTAAGATAAGGGCCGTATTTAGCCCTGAATCTCGTGACTTATTTCCTCCGCATGGCGAATCGTATACAGAAAAACATGAATCATTATTAAAATATAATGTATTTGCAGACCTTTTACATGTTTTACATTATGTTATGCAACTCTTAAGGTTGTAAAATTATGGTCGAAAGAGGTAGGGGTGCTCGGATAGAAAATCCGATAATATCGACAAAAAGTGTATACATTTTTGAATATTTTATCTAAAATGGATAAATATAAGCTAAAAGACATCAAATATGTCTACATTGTGTATCAGAAATAGATTTCGAACATTCTATCTCCTTTAATCGATAAATAATGAAATCCGGAACATAAAATACGGTCTTATTCTTCATTCAATGGCTACAATGTAAGCCTTTTAGCGCGAAATACACATTGACGGAGAAATGAACATCTCTCTTGCTTATTTCGTTTCTACTTCTTGTATCTTTCATTCGATCATATTGAGTACACAATGTTTGATGGATTAAAGAGGAAAAATAGTCAAATGTGCTATATTTAACATTTGGTCAAAAAGATCGATTCTTATAAAATGCACCCCCTTTCCATTTTTAGTTTTTCGTCTCTGGGGTAGTGTTCCCCCCGGAGATACAGAACCCCACTTTGCCAAAAAAATTGTATCATGGATACACATCTCCAGTAAAAGTTGCTTTCTGTATATCCGGGGGTACAATGTTCAATAAAACTTTTCCGTTTTCTATTGATTTCTATGAGAAAAAGATAAGTTTTGACCTAAAAATTAGCAATATTATGCAAAACAGATAAAAAATGATTTCATATTCTGATGGGATGCCGCATAGGTATACATTTTACCAAAAACAGGTTCTTGAAATTTCAATTTTCAAAATTCCACTTTTCAGGGTTGATTTTACGCCTTATCTTAACAGCTCCTTTAGTTGCCTTGTGATAATTAATGAGCATGTGGGTCCTGTAGCATCATATCCCACCCATCCTGTTGCGTCTGTCGGTACATGTTTAATTGGACATAACTTTCACACTCTGTGGCCATATTACATTGTATAGATTGAGGATCACTGACGAGGGTTAGGTACCCGAAACATGTATGTCTGGTCCATGATGCTTTATCTGTTCTTAAATGATGCTATTGAATTTGAAGACGTTTAACATACTGTTAAAATATCTAAACTTAATCTTTAGCTTGACAATTTGTAAATAAAAACAACTTAAAACATCCATTATAGTGTCTTTTTCTAACTTTCCTTTTAAAAAAATGAAAGTGAGCACAGTTGTCATGTGCTCACTTTCATTTTATAAAAAGGAAAGTTAGAAAAAGACAACAGGAAGAATGAGAAGAAATCTATTGAAACTGATACAATATATCAGTCCAGATCACGTTTTTATCTTCCTTTCAAGTCGCGAAAATTCGTAACATTGAAAAAGAAAATTTGAAGATATTTTTTTTTTTTGCATTTTTATACTAACGAAGAACATTTGTTAAATTTTATTTAATCATGGAAATTAGAAATACGTACGATCTATAATTTGATTTTTGAACTCCCAGCGTAGTAAATATTTCAAGAACGTCGCATAAACTATCGTCGTCGTTTTGAACTTAGGGATAAAGATATTAAGAACTTGACAACCTTATAACAGACGGGCAGAAGTCTTTTAGAATATGTTTCGGATGCGAAAGGTTTTCGTGCACAAACATGTATTGTAGCCTTCTATCAGTGAATTAAAGTTAAACACAAAACCGTTACGGGACGGGTTAGCGCAGTGGCAGAGCCCTCGCTTCTCACCTCTAACATGTCTGAGGTCCCGGGATCGAGTCCCAGATTCGGCAAAGGGGCTTTATGTGGGAGGTATGGAGGTCGCCCACGCATTCCTAGGAGGTTTTTCCCCGGGTACTCGGGTTTCCTCCTACCCCCAAGGACCCCTCACGCCAACATCTGGACCAACGTGAGACATTAATAAAAGTTTGTAATATGTTTGTTAAAACGTTGTTAAAAAAAATAAAACTTAATTTTTTCTAACACAAAACCCTATATCAGAATCCTATAATCCCAGTGAATAGGAATACAAGTTTGAAAAATAAAACAAAGATTGGGAGGAAATCCCCATACACTGCCGTTAAAACAGCGGAAAACAGCTGAACTCATTCTTACGAGAACCCCCCCCCCCCCCAAAGAAAAAACCGGACATTCGGACTGAAAAAATTAAAACACAAAACCATTAAAATCACGAAGCCAAACATTTTCTTAATTAACAATATCCACAGAGACCATTGTGAGAATGAATTAAATTTCAGTCAAATCAAAGCCTGCCAAACATAATAATTGATCGGGGAACCTGCTATTTCAAAATCGAAATTGGACACAGTTAATACTATCCAAAGACTTGTGGCTATCACCTCTTGAACAAAGCAGCAATGGATATACAGTAACAATCCCATCAAGCATTAAGACATTAGAAATTCTCCTCCTCCATGAAAGAAGATAGTGAAGAAAGGAGGGGATCTCCAACAACACTCGGTTGCAGCACTCACAGCAAACCTACCAAGCACCCAATGCAAAAACATATATATATATAATATAACAATGGTTCCTTAATTCTCTTGAGAAAACGTTCCTGGCTTGACGTTGATTTTCCTAGATTACCGTCATACTGTATTTACATTTTACGCCGGACCATTTACTAAGTTTTTAAATTTTCATAGTAAAAATTTACAAATTACCAAGGAACTTTTAGGTCAAGGTTTAAGACTTTCTTGAAATTTTACAAAAAATATTTTCAGCTTCTTTTGAAATTAGGATCCATACAAGAAACAGAGCAACGTCTTTTGGTACATTTTTGGACATAATAATTTTCATACTTTTTGGCCATATTTCATTGTTAAGACTAAGGATCACTGACGAGGGTTTAATACCCGAAACGTGCATGTCTGGTCCATGCTGTAAATTCATCAGGTTTTAAATGATGCTATTGAATTTAAAGACGTTTAACATTAGAACTACTAGGTGAGTGTCACTGCTGGTGGACCAAGAGTCCCCGAGGGCACATGTAGCCAAGTTCGATCAACTTCGGTTGATCGTCTGTGTCTTCAACGCATTTGAAATTTTCTGTTACAAAATTGCTTGAAATTTCTAAAACGTGGGTCCTATAGCATCATATCCCACTCATTCTGCAACGTCTTTTGGTACATTTTTGGACATAATAATTTTCATACTTTTTGGCCATATTTCATTGTTTAGAATAAGGATCACTGACGAGGGTTTAATACCCGAAACGTGCATGCCTGGTCCATGCTGTAAATTCATCAGGTTTTAAATGATGCTATTGAATTTAAAGACGTTTAACAATATTACTATGTTACTTGTAAGATCCTAAAAGAAGCTGGCAATATTTTTTTTGTATATGACAACCTATCTTTTATGGTGACATAACATACAAAATAAGAAGGACCAAAGGTAGACAGAATTACCGTCGAAATGGCGTCAAAATCATCAAACCCCTTTTACATCGTGGATATGATCTTGCTGTCACCAGGCGGACACTTGGTTTGGTAATTGACCAATCTATTTAGCATTGTACCCACGCATTCTTGAAAATTACACACTGACTGACTGTGACAACATGACTCCACGACGGTTTGTGTCCAAACCTTTATCGTTTGAGAAGACAGGACCCCGACCACCTTTCCTCACTGAATGTCGGTCGGACTCCTCGGGTGACAATATGCATGAGCTTGCTTCAGCTGGCCGACCACAGACATTATTTCGCACGACCTCTACTTTATGTCCATTTACATATCCATCTGAGTGCTGCTCGGGCCCTTGTGTTATGATGTTTAGTTTGTATGGTCATCTTACTGTACAATGAGTAGGTTATTTTACACCACCCGTTCTTCGAGACCTCAAGGGTAACCGGAAAAGTGGGAGGGTTGTGTGCACGTTATCCGGATAACACAACTGGCGAGGCACATGGCCCTCCTAAGTCGACGCCGGTTGTCCATTAGTCTTGTTTGTTTATGTGTAGTCCTTTTTTGTTTGATGTTTAGAACTATGTTGTGTTTTGGTGTTCCATGTCCCTTTAACGTCTCTTGGTGTGCATGTCTGTTCTGTGTTTATCCATTGGTGTTTTGCTGTGGTTGCTGCCACCGAGTGTTGTTTGAGATTCCATCCATCCTTTTGTATTGCATGAATTATTACCACAAGACCTTCACCCTCCAAGCTGCATGAGTGTGAAATCTATTATCTAATACAGTCGCAGGTACATATATAAGTGGACATGTTTATAGACGAAGCGACATATTTGTACGCCGCGCTAAGGCCCTTGTAATTAATTAAGGTGGATCACTTCTCATAGATTTAATAAATTGAATCTATATTTATAAGATATTTCCAATACACAACGGTCCACACAGACACAGAGAACTTATTTTGTTGTCATCAACGATACAGCACATTAAGATTTAGGAATATCAAATACAAAGTACATGCTTTTGAACCCTGCAAGTTCAGGACTTTTAAAAATATTTTGTTTTTATCTATGAAAATAATTAATATACAAGACAAGACAAGATATTTATTTCTCATAAACCAATGACTTACAAAGGTATCGAAAAATCTAACACATAAAAGGACATTCTAAGATGATATGTTGCAAACCACAAGGGTACCACCTTAAAATTTCAATGCATTTTCAACTAATAGAATAGACTATATCCAACTTAAAGCGAAATATAACAGATTGATTTTCTTTATCTTTTCTTTATTTCATTAGATAATATATGTAGATTTCATTAGATTTCATTAGAACGTATGTAGATGAGGTTAAAAAGGTACAGGTCTACAGTGTTATGTAGGATCAAGATGATAAGGGTAACCCGAAGATTTCTTGGCAATTTCGACATATTATTTCTGTAAGTACACAGATAACTATTTTACAAGAATTAGCAGATCAATATTTGTGCTCTTGACATTCATTCAATAGTTAAAAGTGTTACCTTTAGAAAAATACAAACATAAGTGTAAAAAGTTCCTTATGAAATATATTTGTAATCATAGAAAAGGGTATCCCCTTAAATTCTTTAGATGTTTGTTTGGTGTAAAAATACTACATAGACAGGCATGAAAAAGTACTCGAAATATCAATTTTCTTCAATAGCCCAATTTGTCGGGTAACAAAACACATATTGGTCAGTAGTGACTATTTACAGGAGAAAAAGGAACTGCATTGGACCCTAAGAACAAACCTTTTACTGTCAAGTTGGGACCCACCTTAAATACGTGTATGTTTAACGTCTTCAAATTCAGCAACGCAAATGTTCTGTCTGTGTAAGAAAACGGAAGGTCATTTAATCATATTTATTAAATGACCTTCCGTTTTCTAATACAGACAGGACATTTGCATTGCTAAGTCCCTTTCTGCTTAATGTGAATAGAATTTCTTCATTACGAATGGATTAAACCAACTTCCAATACCTGAACTCGTGTACCCCGTTACAGAGTGCACATTCGTTATTTAGGTAGATATCCTTTGTATCGGACACTGGTACAAGAGATTTCAAGTCTTCCGTAGTGTTACATGGAATGTTACTCTCTTTACAGTGGTCTATCATGAATGTCCCTACTCTTTCCGGAACAACAGAGCTTTCGTCGGCTATTAATAGCAATCCCCTGTAAGGACCAAAAGAATTTCAATAGCACTTGAAAATAACATGTCTTCAATTTTGGAGATTTTTGGTATAGAAGGTGTATATGATGTACTGAGACAAAAAAAACTTCCTTTTTACAAATTAAATTTTCGTTGCCATGGAAACCATGCTTGAAATTTTACGCATTAGTAGAATACTTGAAACATGGCATTTTCACAAGGCGTGTTTCTATGGTAACGGCTATTATAGTCAATTGACATTTCCTTAATTTTTTTCTTTATATCTTTCATTTTATAAATACTACACAAGAATTATGCTTCAACCTGCTATTCTTTTCGTCAATATGCTCAAAATGTAGGCAAAAACCTGTTTTGAAGAGGCCCTATTTAAGACCGAAAAAGCTCCTAATTTAACATGATTTTGCTCAATTTTAAGGGCAAATAATCTGAAATGTCAGGCTAACTTGATTTCTACTGCCAATTATCTTTTAAGGTTATTCCTTGATCTTTAAGAAGATGTTAAAATTTGAGTAGGACCTCATCACAATTTTATTCAAAAGGGTATAAAAAATGGTTACCATGGTGACATCCTGTTCAGTGCTATAACACATAGAGTAATTTACTGGTAAAGTTTTAGCTATTCGGTATATATTTTTAAGCATTTTTTATCAGTGCATATAAAAGAGGATTATTGATTAAAAGTTCTCCTAAAAAATTTTCAAGGTCACAGGACCCAATGTCAAGGTCATCTTGAGTGAAATTCACATAATATGGCAAAATTCTGTGATTTTTCAAAAATATGAGAGACAGTTACTCAAAAATCAAGTGGTATTGAGTAAAACAAACACATACATAGTGATTTTGGATATATCCCCTATTTATTGACCAAAGTTACAAAAATCTCAAATTCAATGACATCCTTGATTTTAATCTATTACATACATACCTATAAAAAAATGTGAGATTATCATGATTTTTGTCTGGGGCTTATTTTTTAGGGGAAATGTCTTGGACTAAAAATTGTAGTGTTTTCCACCTATTGGTCCCAATTTTAGGAAGAAGTATGTTTGATACAAATATATTACAGTCAAGCCTAAAATAAGCTCAAACATAGGTTTCCATGGCAACATAATATCCAAAGATAACTTACTTGACCATTTTTGAGATCTATAAATAGACAAACCTCGTTTCCATGGCAACCGGAATTTTTATTTTCAAAAAATTGTTATTTTTGAATTTAGTGCATTATACACACCTTTTATAGGGAAAATCATTAAAATCCATGACATGCTGTTTCCAAAATATTTTGGTCCTTACAGAGAATTGATATTAAAACGCATTTTTTACTCGAAAAATTCTGAGTTTTGGTGTCGGCGTTGGGATCGAGGACGTTCTCCATACAACAATCCATGTAGTGAGAAAGTCCTTATCGCAATAGCAGGACGGTACCGCTTGTGTCTGTTGACCTCACACATGTCCTTTTCTTTGCATTTTTATAGAACAGACACCGCAAATGTTACATGGAAACATACAATGGAACCGACGACTAAATTAGATATAACCATCTCAGATGCTGTAACATATGTGAAAAGTGGTATGCTATACATTCATCAAATAACGTTATTCATACTCTCATCTATGATTTCTAAAAGGTCGATGGACACATGAGACTTTGCTCAATTATAGGATTTTTAATGGAAAATGAAAAACAATGATCAAGTTTCCAGTCTCAATTGCGTTGCTTCATTGAAAAAAGTGTTACATCTGATATAAACATGAACTATTATGTATATTACTGAACAAGCTAGGATGGATGTAGCCAAGGTCTATTCCCCGACTTTTCAAAATAAAAGCAAGCGCTTCGGCTGCCCCTATGTATTTCTGCTACACTCTTGAAAACTCCGCAAATCATGTGTTGTTGGAAATCCCCTTCTTTGTTTCATACTTGTATTGTTCCGTTCTTAACAAAAGACTTCACTGACAAGTCCAATTTAAAATTTAGCAGTGTGAGAGCAATTTGTGTTCAAGTGTTCAGTTATTTATTTGTTGTCAGAGGCCAAAATTCCAATAAGAGTCTATGTCTGCCCCTGGCTTCCATTTTAACCAGTGATCAAATATAATCAAAAGTTGTCAGTGATATCATTATTCTTACTAAGAGAATAAAATGAAATGAAGTTTGTCACTGTGGTTTTAGATTTTCTTAATAACTAAGGTTCTTATTTATGTAAAAAGAACAAATCTCAATTTTAATTTCAAGTTTACTATTTTGTTAAAATTCCATTATTTAGAAATTCAAACTTTCCACTGGAATGAAATATCGAATTTTTTATGTTGATATTTATGTGTCTGAAAATGTCTTTTGCACAAAGATCCGCTGATGAGGAATTAATATCCAAAACACGTGTCAGGTGCATTAGAATTGGTTTGAAAATTTCTTCAAGCAGGTAATGGAGTGAAACTCTTCCATCTTATTTTGAGAAGACTGAGTGGTGAGTTTTGTAGTTTTGCTATTAATAGAAAGTATAATTACTACACATTTTTTATGTGTCATGTAAGGTACCACGATTTGTCGGGCACCTAGAAGTCACTGCAAATTTATCTGTTCTATAGTGATGCTATGACTTTGAAGACATGTACATCATTATTGGCTTTGCAAAACAGATATGTCGGGCACCTAGACCCCAATTAGATCCTAGAATACCTGATTTTATGTCTAACATTAAGAATGCGAGTTTGGTATATATATAGATATAACAAACATTCCCACATTATAAACTTAGATATGTCCCTGGAAAACAATTTCAAACCAAAGATATAGAGTTTCTTCCGAGAAAGCCCTACTTTACCCGTAATATTTTCCCCGTCCAATATCATTAGAGCCAATTAAAGAATCATATCAAATTATAGATAAAGCAATTCGGAACAAAATATTTAAGGTATAAGGGGTGTGAGAGCAATATCGTCGAAAAGCTGGAATACATATTTTATGACAGTAGTACCGAATTGAAGCGGCGGGTGTTGCATGCAAGAAGGAGATGCTTACTCTTCTTGGACACCTGGTCTCACTCCCATATCGGGAGTTCGCTTCTTTTCATGTTGTGGAGGTTAGGATTTTCCGTACTGGGAGATCCCAAACAGCGGAACGTTTTCCTACGAGTAAAAAAGGTGACAAGCAGAAGAAGAAAATGAGTTATTCGATTAAGATACGGTTGTTGAGCTACAGTAACAGTATGTACGGAATGAGACGAACGGCATGAAAAGTAGGGGTGATGTCAAAAGAACGCAAAATATATTCCAATATTGGCATTTATGCAGTGTCGTTAACGTTATTGTATTTGCATAAACAAGATCAGATCTAAATGCCGTCAGGATTCCTATGTTTCAGAAATTCACTTTTTTTTTTACAATTTGGTATTTTTTATCACAAGTTCCTTCCGTCACGGGCTTGGCCCCCTGCAAAAAAAGCTCTGGATTCGCCTATGTAAGTGATTAAGAAACAAAGAGAAATATAATACGAGCTGTGATGGTCATTCAACCAAGACATTATTAAGTAATATAAAAACCTGTGTCCATTCTCTTAACTATTTGGAAAATAAAAAAAATACAAAAGTTTCTCTACAAAGTGCAATATTTTTCCTGAGAGTGCAACTTTTCATCAGTCATTTTTTTAGATTGAGCATCTCATACATATTTTTCTAAATTGTGTGACATTTGAAATCAGCAAACAAACATGAAGCTACATATACTCGACGAGAAACAAAATAATAACATATACTTGGCCTAACAACTGTTATCCAGTTTCAAATGTTTCATTTATGAGACTATAAAGTCCATTCTATTTCCAGAGCTTTTGCTTATATGTGAAGTAGCAGCCGCACACGGAACCCAAGATAGAGAATGTAAATGTAGGAACTTATGTCTTATTATTTTGGAAATGTTGTAACGAATAATTAAACAAATTTAGGATTTAACAATGTCATTAATTTAGGGCGTATGAATAAGTCTCCTGAGGCACAAACAAACTATAAATTGCACAACTGATCAACAGATCCATCATATTGCAAAACAGATTTAAGTCCCCATCATTTATGTGAGAGAGGAGTTGCGAGCATAAGATTTACATTGAGTTAAATATGAGAAAATGACCATACCCACTTTGTAGGACCCTGGGGTTAAGACACTGTGGGGTATCACGTGATACACAGATGATACGTTCCACGGGAAACCCCTTCGCCTCAGAGTGTTTGGACGAGGTAAGTACTGCTTAAATCTACTTTATATGTATTAATTATAGGCCTATCATATGGCCATTAATAACATTCATATGATGGTAACTCATTCTGGTCAGAAATAGCCATACATTTGGAGAACACTTCAACAGAAAATTTGCAATGTGAAGCGCATGGTATGATATGCTCCACGGATTAATGCAAAATCGCATATATCTGACATTTCTTTTCATTTAACATCATGGGTGTCGTGCATATGCTTCAGTTATTGAATGTAAATTCAAACAAAGTACTTTTGGTAAAGTCACATCAGCTACAGTAGAAGAAAAGTGTCATTTTTAAAAAATGATATGTTCCACGTTCTTTCTATTTGTGATATGTTCCACGGACAAGCATGAAATGAATGCTTATACACCACAGTTTAAGTGTCGCATAACACGTGATATGTTAATATTCTGGTGCACGGGAATTCCTTTCGATTAATCGAGGTACACATCGTCCAAATCACGATCGCATATCACGTGATACGCAAATAATCTAGTTCACGGGAATACCCTTCAATTAAAAAAGGAAAATGGTTATCTTCTCTGGTCAGGAATAGAGGTATACAAGAAGAACACTTCGCAGAAAATTTTTCTCTTGTTATATCATGATACGAAGCACTCAACGCGGTCGCATATATCTCGTGACACGCAAATAATCTAGAGCACGGGAATCCCAATCGATTAAACAATGCAAATACTGCCTAAATCTCTTTTATATGGATTTATTGTAGGTCTATCATATGGATATCATTATCATTTACAAGAAAGTGATATTTTCTGTTCAAGAATAGAGGCATATTAAGAGAACACTTCAGCAGAATGTTTTTTTTTCTTTACGTGCATCATGTCATAACATGTAGGAACCGAAAAAACAATCCTGCTGAAGTGCTCTCTGAATATACCTCTTTTCGTAATGAGAATGGACTACCATAATATAAAATTAGTGATAATGATGCTCATATGGTAGGCCTAAAATTAATTCATATTAAGAAGATTTACTCAGTATTTACCTTGTTTATATCTATATGAAATAACATGAACTAGGTATGAGATCATGCATGAGCACTATAAGGTTACGTGAAATTATGTGCAGCGTTTTTTTTATGAGAAATGAAACGCGTCAGTCACTCATAGCCATATTTGTTGACCTAATTGCTCGGAAATCACAAACTTGGTAGAACACCTTGCATACATCTTTTTTTAAGGATAGTGAAACTATATGCGCTGTAAAATGTTAATCGTTTGCACCAGTCGAACAACAGATGGTGCGTTTTGACAAATGTTTATTTAAGCTTCGCTCAGGATAGCTGAAATAATCAAGAAGCATATAAGACATAAATTTACAGCATGGACCAGACATGCACATTTCGGGTACTTAACCCTCGTCAGTGATCCTCAGTCTAAACAATGTAATATGACCAAAAAGTGTGAATTAATTTTGTCCAAAAATATACCGAAAGATGTAGCAGAATGGGTGGGATATGATGCTACAGGACCCACGTTTTAGGAATTTCAAGAATGTTTGCAACAGTTAATTTCAAATGCGTTGAAGAGACAGACGATCAACTGAAGTTGATCGAACTTGCCTACATGTGCCCTCGGGGAATCTTGGTCCACCAGCAGTGACACTCACCAAGTAGTTAATACAAGTTTCCAAAATGCGCATGAGGAATAAAAATACTGTCTTGAACATGAACAACTCAAACCTATGTATTTCTCGTCCAATGATCGCACATTTCGTAGCATAATATATACTTACATTTGCTTTTTGCTTTCGTAAATAGTATTCTTTCTGATAAAAGGTACGCAAATGCTACAACTTCCCAGATCTGCCTATGTATGTGACAAGAAGGTACATGGTTCTAATAATAGGAACAGAATTTGGAGATTAATGAATATAGCCCCAATTGCAAAATATGATAATACGGAGGTGTTCCAACATTTTATATTAAGTCATGAATATTTTGTATAATAAGTATTTTATTCATATATGGGGCGGACAGGGGGGGGGACCTCCCCCCTTACCTCCCCCTCCTCCCACCCCCTCTTTTTCACCCTTCCCTTACCTCCCCCTCCCGCCCCCCATCCAACCGGACCTTCCTCCCCCTTCCTCCCCTATCTCCCCTTCCCTCCATCCCCCTCTTTCCCTCCTCCCACCCTCTTCCTCCCCCTCCCACCCTCTTCCTCCCCCTCCCTTTCACCCTGTCCATCCCCTCCCCCATATATCATTGTGGGTCTCTACCTGTGACGTGATAGGTTTGCCTTGCTGAAATACGTATTCCCGCAACAACTATAAGGTGCACGGTCCTCGTGTCTTTCCATGTGGTCATTAAACGCTGTCTTACTAAAAAAGGATCGGCCACACCACACACATACACCACGTACCCTCTTATGCTCTTCCATTATTTTCCTGTAATATTTTGTACAGATATGCTTTAAAATAAAATTTCATCTACATTCACAAGCGTCGTCCGTGGAACATATCACAAATAGAAAGAACGTGGAACATATCATTTTTTAAAATGACACTTTTCTTCTATTCTAGCTGATATAACTTTACAAAAAGTGCTTTGTTTGAATTTACATTCAATAACTGAAGCATATGCACGACACCCATGATGTTAAATGAAAAGAAATGTCAGATATATGCGATTTTGCATTAATCCGTGGAGCATATCATACCATGCGCTTCACATTGCAAATTTTCTGTTGAAGTGTTCTCCAAATGTACGGCTTTTTCTGACCAGAATGGGTTACCATCATATGAATGTTATTAATGGCCATATGATGGGCCTATAATTAATACATATAAAGTAGATTTAAGCAGTACTCACCTCGTCCAAACACTCTGAGGCGAAGAGGTTTCCCGTGGAACGTATCATCTGTGTATCACTTGATACCCCACAGTGTTTATTACGAGGAGAGATAATTTCCCCAATTTTTAACTCATTTTATGTAAATGATTGTGAAAAGGATTTTCTTAATAATGGTTTCGAGCCCACTGAACTTAAAGAAATGTCGTTATTCTTGTTGATGTATGCAGATGACACTGTGGTATTTTCTCGATCTGTTTCTGGTTCACAGTCAATAATGTTAATAATGCGGAAAGGTCCCAACTCTATACATTTTTGAAGAAAATTTTAAACCGATGTTAGACACATTAGCATTTTATACAGAAAAATGGTAAAATGGTCACTTACTGTTAATGTAGCAAAAACTAAAATTATGGTTTTTAGAAATGGAGATATTGTTAAACATCAAGAACATTGGTTTATAAGGGAGAAGATATAGAAATAGTTGACGAATTTGTTACCGTGGAATTGATTTTTTTTACTATAATGGGAAATTTCATAGAACCCCAAAACAGTTATCTTTACAGTGTAGAAGAGCAGTGTTTGCTCTGAAAAGAAAATGTAATCAAATGAGTTTTAATCACCATACTCTCCTTTCTTTATTTGATACATACGTTTCCAGTATGTCTTATTACGGATGTAAAGTATGGGGTAGACATGCTGCACAGATTTAGAAAAGTGTATTTAGATTTTTGCAATAGTATTTTAGGGGTAAAAGATAAAATCCTAATGCAATGATATATGCAGAGTTGGGTAGGGTTCCTATAATTTGCATTAGAAAACTAAGAATGGGTAAGTCCTGGTTAAGTTCTTGTTAAAGTTATTACATTCTGATAGTTACATTCTTAAGTCTTGTATTGATTATTTACATGATGAATTGTTGCTAAAACCCAATTGCAAAAACTGGTTATCAAATGTACAAAATCTTTCATCAGAAATTGGTCTATTATTATGGAAGTCAAACAACGACTTACTTATATTTACAAACAACTTAATATCTAATTTGAATGCTTCATCGAAATGTTCTTTACATAAATATTTTGTCGACAGTGTCACCTTACAGTCTTATTTGTCTAAACCTATTTTAGTGAATATAAGATTCTTATTAGTAGACTGCGACTTCACATTGTTTGAATATTGAAACAGGAAAATATAAAAGTATACCACGTGAAAGACGAACTTGTGATTTATGTAAGATAGATATTGAGGATGAGTTTCATTTTATTTTGAAGTGTCCCGCATTTGTGAATTTAAGAAATAAATATTTAAAAGCATATTATTATAGAAGACCCTCTGTCTTCAAATTAGTCCAATAACTTAGTTCAAATATTACGAAAAACCTATGTAATCTTCGAAAATATTTGAAACAGGCTTTTAAACTTAGAAATACTTCTTTGAACAAATTTCTGTTATTAATATTTTGTTATCATCATGCATCTCAATTAGTTCATTCTTGGTCCTGACCTTGATATTATTTTGATTGTAATTTTCTATTTATTGTATATATATATATGCGATACTGCATTTGATTTATAAACTATAGTATATTAATTCAATGAAACTCCAGTCTCAATTTGAGACGTGCTGCAGTCCAATGAAATTTGAATTAACATAAACTGTTCTTATGCTGCATTTATCTTAAGTTTTGGAGCTCATGTGGTAACAAGGAATTTACATACAGGCATAATCACGATAATCATATTACATGTATTTTTGAATTACATCCTTATAGATAATTACTTCATAAAAGTATCAATTTTACAGATGGGGGGGGGGGGGGGGGGTGGATGGAATGTTTAAGGGGGAGGGGGATAGCTTATTCATTTTAGAACAGGTCAGATTATTTATTGGCTTTCCAGCAACAGAAGGTCAGAATATTTAGTGCCGACTTCCGGTATGGCTATCGAGGAGAGCGGACGTACATTCTGAACTCTAAAGAAAAGATCAACAAATTTATTGATATGTTACCGATTTTTTTGAAATGTTAAAGCTGAATAGCCGAATAATGAAATGAAAAAGCGACATTTTGGACAGGATATGTGTATTATTAAACAAACTGTGAGTAAACACCTATAATCATTCCATGTAACGTATGTTACGTTTTCGCTCGAGTGAACGGCACCTGTATATGAATGAGCTACAGTACATATCTTCCATCGTACTTTAAAATGAGTATTCAGAGAATACAAGGGCAGGTTTAAGTAAGGGTCATTCCAATGTCTCCGAGGGCGTAGCTCGAGGAACAGTTGAATAACCAATTTGGTGCACGGCAATTGTTAGGCCATCAAACAATTATCACCAATGATTGAATAATTCTTCATTGTCAGCTAAAGAAAACTTCTCATAGTAGTCAGTCCACGACTCAATCAATCATTAAATCATTACCTCAATCACAATGGGAATTATTGCAACGTCTGGAAAGGTGTAAATTGCCGTCTACATCGTAGATCGTGCAACAAATAAAGGGTCAACTGACAATGCATCTCAAAAAGTTGGTAACGAAGACAACGTAAATTTGATACGAGCAGATTTAGCTAGGTGCTCGATAAAACAGTAAAAACTGATGACATACGAACTATCGTTACAACTATTGTACAACAGCTACATGTACTTAGTCAAAATAACGAAAAAAGAGAAGTAATGATTGAGAAAAAAGTAGAAGAAAGGTGTAGAGAACTAGAACAAAAGCAATAGACCTGCAGGAGAGAATAGACTCTCATAATTTAGATATGCACATGTACACAACTTGAAAGAGCAGCTTAGCGAAAGAAGAAAAGAAATGCGTAGAGTACATCATAAAATGAAAATGAGTAAAAAAAAAAAAAGGCCGAAACAGCATACATAAAGTCTAATTACAATAATGTCGAAGGGTTCCAACTCTATATCTTCTTGAAGAAAATTCCAAACCAATTTCCATGCACCAGAAATTCTCATCAGTGATGCTTCTAGCGGAGCCACCAAAACTTTTTTTGAATTTAGATTCGTACATTTACATCACAGAGGGTGCGCGGCTCCAAATTTCCTTCTGGGTCGATTCAGTAGCATATCCAAATAAAATCTATGTTCAAAATATCATTGGAGGGATGGTGCTAAGATGTTAAACTCTTTTAATTTCGATGATTTATATCGGTGAAATGACTAGTTTCCGAAATAGCAAAAATAAATATATGATGTCAAATTGATAAAAGGCCAAAACAAAGCTTCTTTCAGGTGACAGAGCTGGAAAGAAGTAATTAATACACTTGACAAACATCAGGTCACTGGGAACGATTTTCACTGCTCCACACTGCAACGTGAAATAAGTGTTTATATTAATAATGTCGAAGAATTCCAACTCTATACCTTCTTGAAGAAAATTCCAAACCAATTTCCATGCACCAGACACGTGTTTCGAATATTAAATTCTCATCAGTACAACGAACAGTACTCTAGAAAGACAAACATAAAGATAAACGGGATACAAGAAGTGCGAGAAGAAAATACACAACAAGTCACATGTGATGTAATAAAGAAAACCGCTGGGGTAGAACTAAACACACAAGGTATCATCGCGGTGCACAGAATACCAGGTGTTAACAGTAAACAACCCAGGCCGATCATACTAAAGCTTAGAAACACGGAGCGTAAAGCCCAGCTAATGAAAAGCGATCTCAGGTGAAAAGAACAGGTACTGGTGTGCGCTTACCGGACGACATAACGGTCGCGAATACAGCTTTGATTAAAATACTCAACGAAAATGGTGATATTGATGATGTATGGTATTTTAACGGGGCAGTAAACAATCAGTCTGGCGATCAGCGTATCAAGTTCGATATACTTGGTGACATAAATGCAAAAATTCGAGAAAAAAGCAGGAGATCATGAATTTCCGGAACTGCGCTTGATGTTGTAACCGTTACAGTATCCGCCTTATACATAAGTGTTATAATTAAAGGTAACAGATTTGACAATTCAGTCTTTTCGAAATACAGAGTTACTTCCCATTTGTGCAGATATCTGACGTCAACGCATTTAGACGTCATCAATTTTTATGGAAACTTGAATGAAATTCAGGGAAACAGGGTTACAAATATGACGTTTTCAAAGGAATTTAATGACGTCTCCATATATCTGCACAAATCGAACGTAGATCTGTAAAATCGAAAAGACTGAAATTCAAAGGGTGGTCTATATTTTGAGTGAAAATCTGAAAATAATACATGTCATCTATATTTGTTAAAGTTATACCGATCGAGTATTTGTTTTTAGCATCCTTATGCATCATTTCAGGTAACATTCCTTCTTTTGATGGCAATTCAACATGTAAAAAGACGATTACTGACACAGACATATATTTTCACGATTTGATTTTTGTATGTTTACATTCATATGATATTACTTTCCATGTACTTTTCTTATCCTTTCTATCTTCCTTGCTTTTCCTTGTTGTGAATGTGTGTGTGAGTGTTCGTATGTGTTTACATCATATTTCGTCACGTCAAATGGGTTCCCTTCTAAATATGAAATGCAATATTGCATTTAACGGCAGGGCTATCATTAATATCATTAAACTGTCGTGGTTTACGCGACTTTGGAAAAAGAAAAGATGTCTTTGATTACTTGAGAGACAAGCGGTACTCCATATCCTGCCTTCAAGATACACATTTTACACCACATTTGTAAGTTCTTCGAGACCTGGGTAATCGGAAAAGTGGGAGGGCTGTGCGCACATCATCAAGGATAACCACACCTTCTGCTATTTCTGTGGCAGATGACCGTCCTAAGTCGGCACCGGTTGCCCATTGGTCTCGTTGGTTTATGTGTAGTCCTTTGTCTTTGATGTTTCTGTGTTGTGCGTTGACGTTCCTTGTCCCTTATGCGTCTCTTTCTGTGCTTGTGTTTTTGCATTGGGTGTTTTGAGGTTTTGCTGTGGGTGCTGCAACCTGGTGTTGTTGGAGATCCCCTCCTTTGTTTCACACAAAGGCAGAGTAAATCTATTAGGGCTAGCTGGGGTTTGAGGTAAATTTCAGGACGGAAATCTCTAACGCATGAGGAGTTGCAGTAATTTTTAAGAATACCTTTGAATATAAAACCATGAAAGAAAAATGGATGACGTTGGAAATATTCTGATTTAAGAGATTTTACTTTTTCAAAAATACTCTCTTTTTCTTATCAATGTCTATGGTCCTAACAGAGACAATCCGGATTTCTACGGTAAACTTGAAGAATATGTTGAAGAAACAGAATATGATTTTCTAATAATAGTTGGCGATTTTAATTTAGTTCAGGACCCAATTCTAGATTATTGTAATTATAGGACAATAAACAATCCTGCAGCCAGAGAAAAATTCTTAGGAATGAAAACAAAATTTGATTTGGTTGACCCGTGGAGGGTAAAGCATGAAGAACATAGGAGATATAATGGTTTTCACATAATCCCATCAAGAAGGCATGGCTTGATTTCTTTTTAATATCTTCAGAACTACTTAATTTCATAGACAATCTAGTATTAAATCTGGGTATAGATCTGATCACTCTTTACTTGAACTTTACTTGAACTTTACAACATTTGTTAGAGGGAAAGGCTATTGGAAATTCAATTATTCTCTATTAAAAGACACAGATTATACTAATAATGGAAATAAAATAATTAATGAAACAAAGTCCCAATATGCTGCAACCCCTTATGCCAGGGATACTATTAATTATAACCTTTTAACACTTACAGTAAGCGACCAACTCTTTTTTGAAACTTTATTGATGAATATAAGGGGGTTCACAATTTCACATTCCTCATCAATAGAAAAGAAAAGACCCAAAAGTATGAAAATCTTGAAAAAAAATTATAGATGAACTAGAGTCATCAAATTCTGAAAATACTGATAGGTTGATACAGTGCAAGAATGAACTGGAAAATGTGAGAAAAATAGGAAAAGCTGAAAGGGTTGATGGCAAATATGGATAATGACCATATCCCTGTATACAGCAAAAATCGATAATTCAGAAAATCAGAAACCGAAGGCATGCAAAATCTGGATAAAACAGGAACCAAAGCAAACAAACAAAAACCTCCACCATATGGAAAGAAGCGAACTCCCGATATGGGAGTGGGACCAGGTGCCCAGGAAGAGTAAGCATCTCCTGCTTACATGCAACACCCGCCGCTTCAATTCTGTAGAACGGTCACATCCGGTTACTTCCATTTCGGAAGACATAGAGTACAATCTTTGGTTGGATGGTTCAATTGGTCTATGACAGAATATCATCCATCATTCTGGAAAGTGGTACATCATAGTGTATGACGAGTTTCTCATATCGACCGTAGAATGTCCTCAGTGTCGATGTTAGTCGGTCACAAACATATCCCTGACTGAGAAGCTTATCTGAAAGACGCCTAGCTCTAAGAACAAAATTTGTTTATTTGGTACTTGCTCTGGCATAGCGTATCAACTGAGATATTAACACGCCATAAGCAGGCGACGAACGGATGTTGCTACTCAGAAAAAGAAAGTTTGTAATGCTGAAATTGAAGTCGTCACGTTTGTCATAGATTGAGGTGTTCATGTGACCATCAGTGTCGCAGGGCAACATTATGTCCAAATAGGATGCTGAATCATTTGTCTCTGTAGTTTCTTTGACTTCAAGCTCCGAAGGATAGATACTGCTCGGGTAATCCGCGAATTTTGGATTATCAATGAACAACACATCGTCTATGTATCTGTAGTGAAGTTGAAGTCAGAAGCTAAGTATATTTTCCATTCAGAGACCAAAGATTGAATGAATTCAGCTTCGTACGAGTACAGGAAAATGTCGGCAAGGAGTAGGGCACAATTGGGCCCCATTGGAATTCCGACAATTTGCTGGATGACCTTTCCTACAAACACCACAAAAATGTTGTCGATCAGACAGTTAGTTTTACTTATAATTTTTGCGAGTCTTTCTTTCAATTTAGAATGTGGGATTGTAGTGTAAAGTGTCGAAAAATCTAAGGCTTTGATCGAATGGACTCTACTAAAATGAGTGGATTTCAGATGTTCTAAAAATTCCTTCGAATTCTTTAAAATCAACATCTGGTTGATACCACTGCGAAAATATACTGTCGAACAATATTTTTGAAGCCCAGACTTGATTTCAGATAAACCTTTGGTGAGTAAGATCGATACAGATTTGGTAGATTATTTTGAGGAACCAGCGATGAAACGTTGTTTGTACGGGTTCATATGCATTTTAGGTATGCAGTATAAGTATGGTAAATCTAAATCTAAATTGTTAGTGAAGAAGCCAAAGGAAGCAAGAGCTGATTTGTGGTTATCTATTATTTCAGAGACAGAAAGGTTTATTGGGATGTAAGTGGGAAACCCAGATGTCGAATCTAAACCCAACTCTTTAACTAGACTGTCGAAATAGTACTTTTTGCAAGTAAATGTGTAATTATTTGATGCTCTGTCTGCTGGTGTAATGACATAATGTTCTTGGAGGTAGGTCAGCTCTGTGATAACATCAGGGTCTTTTAAGATAGACTCGAATCTGGTGTTCACAGTTGTATTTAATGGGTAAATTTTAGACAAAAGTAACCCTCTGATTGATTTTATCCATTCGGAAAGGATGTCGAGCTGTACATCCTCTTTCTTTTTCCAACGTCTTGCATATTCCCCAAAAGAGGAATTGTTTTGTTTTGATCTTCTTTCAGATAAAATAAATTTTAAGTTTCAATTTCTACTGTCCCTAAGTGTAAAAGTTTACAGAAAATAGCTATTAAGTAATTATCTGGAATAATATCCTTTTACCACAATTTTCAATCAAACGCTGAAGTTCAAATAAATCGGGAAATTAACATATGTAATGCAATACTTATTCACATAGCGTGCATGGTGGTAATAAATCAAGGAGTATGGACAAACTGTTATTGCCATACTGTAAATTGCTTTATTTTCGTCAGTACCAATTTTCGTCAATTTCTTCAAAATGACCATTTCGTCAGTACGTAAATTCGTCATCCAAGGGTCCCTAAAATATCAATTTGTCTCTTCAAATGCCAACTTAACATTCAGGTATAGGCCGTATGCGTTTGTTTTCATTGTTTGTTTAACAATTATTGGTAAACAAACAATTAGTGACATGTATACCACCTAGCTTATTGTGAAAACATATCATTTGGTAATTAGAAGTACATTATATATGCGACTTTGTGTGCGTATTCAGTTTTCATTGATTTATCATTTGCCTGTCGTATTAACTCTTAAGATTCAATTTTCCCTTTTTACGCTATTTTTTGTCAGGAGTATTTATATTCGTCGATACGTAATTTCGTCAAGGGAGGCACTGACGAAAATGACGAAAATTGGTACCTGACGAATAAAAACCAATTTACAGTATTGGATTTTATGTTGTGTGTTATTGAAAATCTTTCCTTACACAGAGTCATAGCTCTAACTTCAACTATTTTCACCCAAGTATTCTCCACCTCAATTGGTACATTTTCCCATGTTTTCTATGGAAAATTACATTAAGATTTTAACATTAATTAGAAACTATTTAAATTCATGCACCGAACTGCACAGCTGCACCTCAGAAGAATTTATGAATAATACTATAACTTACCTTAAACATTACGTTGATACTATATCTACAAACATTTGTCCTTCGATTTTGAGTACACGGTCTCATAATCTTATAAATCTCTTGTTAATACAACACGGGGTCTTTTCGAACACTAGTTTTTACAGGTAGCCATTTTCACGTGCCGATCCGCCCCAACATAGGTAGAAAAAATAAAAGATTTTAAAGTTCCTTGGGTAATTCACTAGAATTTCGACTGTTTCCGATTCATTTATTAATTATTTACATGACATATGTTTGAAAAGTGGGATTGTCTTGTGCATTATTGGTGACAATTTACAAATGTGCAACTTTCCGGGAATCCGCCCCTAGATTCCTTTCTATGTTGATATGGCTACTAGCCCCCCGCGTGTAAAATGAAGATACCCAGTATTCTGAGAAAGTATGATCAATATTGAAGGACAAATGTTTGTGGACATATGATGATAGTAACGTTTAAGGTAGGTTTTAGTATTTATCATGAATCCTGCAAACCTGTAGCTGTGCAGTTCAGTGCACTAAGTTCATATGGTTGTCATGAAAAATGTTCATGCAATTTTTGCTTAAAAAAGATGGGAAATGACGATGTTGAGGTAAAGAAAACTTAGTAATAAAATGTTAAAGATTGGAGTCTTAATTCTGCAGAACGACAGGTTTTCAAGTATGCGTCACGTCAAGTCTAATATGGCCAATAACCTTTTGTCCCTATCCCTTGACGCAATTATACACATGACGCCTGGCGTTAATAACTGTGCTATTTTATTTCTGTTGTCAATAAATGAAAGGAGGTGAAAGGAGGGGATCTCCAACAACACTCGGTTGCAGCACTGACAGCAAAACCCCAAAACAGCCACTGCAAAAACACAAAGCAGACACGCACAAAATGAGACAGTATCGGTACAATGAACGCTAAATCACATAGAAACATCAAACATAAATGACTACACAATGCGACCATTGGACAATTGGTGCCGACTTGTCAATTCATGTTGTCAATACGTGATCTATTTAAATAATTCCTATGTGTTGTGTAAAATTCGAAGAATGCAAATTCAGCTTTTACATTACAAATTGAAGTGTTCAAGCTCGTAACCAAGCTGAATGCACCAGACATGTATTTCGGATCCTCAGCAGCTATATGTACTTCTTCTAGCCATTGAAATGTGCGTTTAATAAAACATATGATACAACACCACAAACTACACAATGTCATATATTTAAGGTATCCGTTGTACAATTGAGTCAATTTACATACCGTTTTAATCATCTCCCTTGTAAAGTATGGTAAATTTTATGCCAGGTAAGGTACTATAAACTATATATTTTCTGATAGGTAATGATGCCCTGAGTACAGATGTACGACTCCCAGGTCTTATCAATCAAAGGGGGAAAACTCTTGTACAACTTTGTTATTTTGCATATGTTATATAAAGGAAATAGACAATTTAAATTCTTCATCAGTTATTCCCCTTTGTTTTTCTGGCCCCAAAATTATTATTTCTGAGTAGTGGGTATTATAACCTTTCAGAAAATATATAGTTTATGGCACCTTACCTGGTATGAAAAAATGCCCTATTGTACATCGGATACCTTAAATTCTATTTTACTTCCCGTGGGCTGCAATGTTAAGCAGATGGTTGATATTGCCTATGAATTACCATCTGCAAAATTATATTACCCATCTACAGGACCATCAAATGGCTTGTGTCGTAATACAAAAGGTTTGTATTTATAAATAAAATGGCAACCCAAATGTCGGTTGCTAAGGCATCGAAATTTAAAATGATCATTGTGATTGTGTAATAAAGTGATTAAAGTGGGAATAAATAAGTGTGAATAAAGTGAACAAAGTGTGAATGAATTTAAAATTATCATTTATGATTGTGTAATAAAGTAAATAAAGTGTGAATAAAGATTGTGAATAAAGTGTAATTCAACGATTTTTAAAAGAAATACCAAACCAAATAGTTGTCAAAAGCTGTAGTACAGTATTCATTTTGGTCTTGTTCCTATATCGAAATACAACAATGTATCAGAAAATAAATCTGAAGCTGAACGGTGAAGTACTTTGTAGGCGTAAAGAACTGTATGGTAGAGTATTTTTTTTTTCAATTTACGTTTTGAGTGAATTATCCGTCAAATGTTTATCAATACAAGTGTCGTGTGTGTATATTTTGATCAATACAAGTGATTTGTGAAATTCATGGTGAGCGCATGAAAATTTACTTATTTATGTGTCGTTATATATCTCCATTATTTGTGATGTGTTATTGAGTTTGAATGTTTATAGTTGTAGAATCTGTGAGATCTAGACGAGATATCTTGAGAAAATCGGCTGAAACGGTGTGTAAAATCTAAAAAGAAAAATGTGTGCGTAACCTAATTTTGATTCGTTCGAAAATGCTAATGTAGACGAAACGTTTGTTAAAGCTGGCGAAACTGTGAATCTTCAGCCGACTTATGCGAGTACACCTGTCGTTCATGATCGGTGTGACGAATATATGGAAGACGAAATTAACGCGAATTCTGTGTGTTCTTGATGGTGCAATTTCACCGTTGTGTGGTCAGTAATGGTTTTGCTTGGAAGTAGTTTTATTTATACACACTGTACTAGTATTTTACTGGACACATATTACTGTATTTGACGGATGAAATTCTTATTTCTTGTGCATTAACTTTACTAAGTGTGATTTTGCAGAGCATAATAGTGAAACTTTCGTTTACTCAGAACAGAAGAATACCAAATAAAGTATAACCTTCGTCGAAAAAGAAATATAGACCAGATGTGAAGTTTCGCTCGCCTGACGTATCATTAAGTGAACAATATCGAACAAGAGAGACAACTCGTGATGAAAGAGTTACATGTGAAAAGGACGTTTAAAGGTGACGTTGGTGATATCTGGAGAGAATATATTCGTTATTATGAAAATATAGCGGAACTTCATCGGTGGAATGATGATCTGAAACGGAAAGATCTGTACAGGCGAGCCTTTCCGAGTATAAGGGATTACGCACAAGAGAGCAGTATAATACAATTACGGACAACAGCAGTAATAGTGAAAATTTCAGAATAGCAGTAAAACGTACCAGGCCAAAAAGATGACAAGACTCTGTGACAGCAGCTATGCAGTAAGAATGCATTCGGTTAACTGAGAACCGACGAAATAGCGAGAAACGCGAAATGACACCTGTGTACGATGTGAACAGGCCGAGAAACAATATAGGATAAGGCTGTAGGAAAAGTGTTGAGAATAAAGGGAATAAACCAAACAAGTGGTGCAGTTCTTGTGAATCAAAGGACCATTCTATTCAACATTGCTCCGCGAGGACGCAAAGTGCTCGTTACGCGGACAAAAGGAAAAAAAATAAACATGGAAAGACCGAGGCAGTAGGCCGTGCGTTTGAAACCGCTGACGGTAGCGAGTTAAAAATACTAGGAATAACGAATATGCTACTCACATTTGAAGAGATCAACCCTTAAAAATTTATGTGCCATATATAGAGCTGCTCGAATAAGCGACGTAAACCTACCAACGAACTTCGTACTACGTATTGGTACATAAGGTAACAAAATAAGGGGTGGTCTCAAAAGCATATTATCAAACATGTTACCGAATATACATATATATATAGCTTACTTGAAAGTATCGATCTAAGAAATCATGCCGTATTTATAGAGTTTTGATTAACTAAAGACGGCTGACAGACAAAAATAAACATTTCAAAACACCCTAAACCTTTGTTTGCGGGGTACAAATATATGATAAGTGGTAGTGTTGTGCGAAATAATTTGGAGAACTGTGCAACAGAAGGTATTTCTCTGCTTCTTTATTTCAAGACAATTGAATTTGTTCTTTGTTATAAGACAAGTGGTACGTAGTTAGAGTGGTTTCGACGTGAAGGGGGGATTGGCGTAGCGCTATTTTACAGCATCATTCCTTCTTAATTTTATGCTAAGGTGATATGTTTTGATTTTCTTTTGCGGACATGTTCAATCTTAAATCTGAAGACCATGCACAAGACACATAGGCGGGTCAAGATTTTATTGTTTTTTTCCAGAGGAAGGGTTGATTGAAAACTGAAATACTTGAATACAAAATGGTTGAACTGTGTTCAGTTTTTAACATTTGTAGCCCCCAAAAGTCTTTTAATCTTTTAAATATCTTTTCGAGTCAATAGTGTAAGAAAAAGTAAGCAAATGAGTTAAAGAAGATCCTGACGATAATCTCAATAGCACTCACAATAGAGCACTAAATTGAGCATCGACGGACCCTAGCATGCTAGAGATGGGACTAGGTGCCCGGTAGGAGTAAGCACCCGACGTCGATGTTCACGTACGAAATTGATGCAATATACAAAATACATACTACAGTTACATTGAAAAAAAGATATTTCTACACTATTCACATTGATCATTGGATAAAAACGCCTCTGTATACCATATACACAAGCCTATGAGGGTCTTATTTTCTCTTGTCTTTCTACATTCTCCTTTTTCGTCTGACCTAAGGGGAAGGGTAGCAACCTATCATGCGCTTGAGACGATCTGATATTGTGTAACATATCAAGGGCGAATAAAGTATTTGACTTAGGGGGATATCAAGAAAATAAAGGGGTCTGGCAGCTTCTTGGCACCATCAAAGCGGGTCCAGGATAGGACGTCCCTCCCTGCTAAACAGAAATTATCTTGCGGTGAATGAACGTTGTGTTGGCCACAGAAAGTACGGATATAAAATCTTAGCCGTAAACTGAATGGAACCATTAATAAACATGAAAAACTGTATCGCTTTATCACATGTCTTCAAATTCATAGCATTATTTTATAAAAGATACATTTGCAGCATGGACCAGACATGCACGTTTCGGGTATTTTACCCTAGAGCTCGTCAGTGATCCTAAACCCAAACGATGAAATATATGAAATGTTTAACGTCTTCAAATTCATTAGCATCATTTTAGAGCAGATAAATTTACAGCATGGACCAGACATGCACGTTTCGGGTAATAAACCCTCGTCAGTGATCCTCAATCTGAACAATGTAATATGACCAAAATCTGTGAAATTATGTCCTAAATATACCGAAGGACATAGCAAAATGGCTTGGATATGATGCTACAGGATCCAGGTCCTGATCATGCATCCTAATTCGGTCAGTGAAAATACCATTTCAAATACACGACGAAACCAAAAACAAAAGCTTAGAATATTAGTATTTGAGAAACTAATATAGGACAGAAAAGTTTACGTCAAGTTCGCTTATAATGCTGAGCACTAGATTTATCCTTTTGAATAATTTAAGTAAGAATTTATGTAATTTGTTTAATAATGTGCTTTTGAGACCATTCCTTACTTTGTTCCTTTACGTACCTATACGTAGTACGAAGTTCGTTGGTAGGTTTACGTCGCTTATTCGAACAGCTCTAATGGGACTATCGCAGATATTCGTTAGTTTTTAATGAGAGATCGATTGCTCAAAGTGAAAAAGCGAACAATTACAATCACGTGGTAACCGTAACCGTTTATATGGTGCCACCTAGACATAAAGCTGTATTAAAGTCAAAACTGACATCGGACACTAATATCAGTGAAGGAATACTAGTGCCGTTAATTTTTTTTCCATACGTATGGTTTAGTTGTAGCACATGTGCTTTTGAATGCGCAGAATAGTGAAGTGTACGTGCGTGTTTTTTTTACCCCTACCCCAGTGACCAAGATGTGAGCGTCCAAGGGAATACACAAATAGCGATATAATTCACCTGTGAATTATATCAGCGATCCGTCACATTGTGATTCTGTGAATAGAATAAATGAGTGTAGTGGTACGGAAAAATTACCCGAGTTTTACAGGGCGTTTATCAAGACGGATGCAGAAATCTTTCATTAGAGGAATCTGAAAGTTTCGGATGTTTCTGTTGGATAGAAAAAGTGCATTTGCCAACCCCGATAAACTGCCTAAGAGAGCCTATATAGGGGAACATTTCATCAAATTAAGTCATGACACCCCATTTAAGGAACCAGTGAGGAGAGTTTCTATATTCAAAAGGGATGTTTTGGATGCTGAGATCAATAAGTTAAAGGAACAAGAGCTAATCGAGGAGTCACCGAGCCCATGGTCATCCCCGTTAGTGTTGGTGCAGAAAATGGACAAAAGTTGGCGAGTTTGCGTGGATTACAGACGCCTTAACGCGAAAATGATCAAGGATGCGTATCCTTACCGAGAGTAGCCGGGGATTTAGACGCTCTTGCCGGATCAAAATAGTTTACGTCATTGAATTTGAAAATGGCTTATCATCAGATTCCTTTGAACGCAAAAGACAAGGAAAAAACTGCATTTGCAACCCCTCGTGGTGGTTTGTTTCAATACAGAGTGATGCCTTTCGAATTGTGTAATGCTCCTGCCACTTTCCAGAGGGTGATTGAGCAAGCATTAAATGGACTACAGTGGCACGTGACAGTGTTATATTTGGATGACATCATCGTTCATAGTGCCGATTTTGACTCTCATGTAAGATATTTAGGACCTGTGATTGACCGATTACAGAAGGCATATTTAAAATTAACGGCAAAGAAATGCAGTTTCTTTGGGAAACAAGTGTCTTTCCTTGGTCATATAGTGTCAGAAGATGGAATGAAGTCCGATTCCGGAAAGATTGAAGCTATCAAAAACGACCATGCAGCGTTACCGAATACGTTCTAGGAATTGTCTCTTACTATACAAGAATTATTCAGGATTTCGCGAAAATTGCAAAGTGCCTACATAACCTTACTACAAAGGACTGTAAATGGGATTGGACGGATGACTGTGAAAAATCATTTCGCTTGTTAAAGTCCAAATTAGTGGAAACGCCTATACTTGGATATCCAGATATCAATGGAGGTGGTTCTATACTGGATATTGGTGCTAGCAGTGAAGCAATCGGTGCTGTTTTATCGCAAGTACAAGATGGCGAAGAGAAAGTGATATCATATGGAAGTCGTACTTTAAAAAGTGCAGTGTTACTGTGTAACTCGGAAGAAGATGATAGCAGTGATATACTTTGTGGAACACTTTAAGCATTATTTGCTTGGTCGCGAATTGTTACTAAGAACTGACCACTGTTCTCTAGTGTGGCTTCATAGATTCAAGGAACCGGACGGACAGATAGCAAGGTGGTTACAAAAATTAGGACCGTTTGTGTTAAGAATTGAACACCGTCGCGGATGCGGATGCAATGTCAAGGTTACCCGTAGAAGACAGAAAGTGTAAACAATGCAAACAAGATATAACAGAAACTAAAATCGAGAAGCCGAAACACATTGGTGAACTGCGTACAAGTGAAAATTCTGATCTGATTGATATGAACAACGATACACTTATGATTAGTGAAGAATTATATCCAAGCTGTGATTATGTGATCAGCGAAGCGGAGCGATATACTTCCTCCTCATGTGTGTATCAAATTGATTCCAAGCCGACAAATGAGAATAAGACTGTCAAACAAGGGCAAACAGATCAACTAGGGCCAAACAAATTAAACAGCCGAATGTTGGGGTTTGCGTCCCAGGAAACAGCTGCTGGCATGAGGATGTGTCATCTGACGAGGAGGAATTCTTACAGTTGATTGGACAAGTACAGCCCGAGGACGTCATGCATAATGATGAGGATGCTGAAACTTTCTCGATCGACACGGATGTGCTTGATGCCGCGATGCAAGAGAGCTACGTGGATGAACTCCTTGGCAATCTCGAGGAATCCCCTGATTTCGGAGAAGATACCCTGGATGTTGGAAGAAAGTTTAACAGGATCGTTCCGTATATCCAATTACTAGAAACGAGGAGAACTATAATTCCGACATATCGGACGACGAAGAAGACGAAGAATATTTGAACGCTGAACGTATTGAAATCGGAAGTGTAACGACCACGGTAGCCTTAACTTTAAAACGGAGAGATACTTTTTATAGTGACCGTTCAGTTGAGGTCGAAAGGGACACCCTCATTCAATTTGGACACTCTGAAAATATCCGTCCGCAAGACATAAACTGGCAGTCCGTCGCCCAAGATGTACTTTCAGAAGTGCCGATACACATAATGAACAAAGACGTTCGGTTCGTCTATACGAACAGTGATGAGTATTAACTCCATGCAGAAGATAAGGAGACAAAGATACTTTTTTTTCGAAATATGTAATTTTTAAAACTATTATGTTGTTCATATTCTATGCATCTTTATAAGTATTATTAATATATTATACATGTTTTCTTTCAGAATATGAACATTACATGTATATATTACATGACGTTATTTATTATTGATTGCCATTCGTATTTATGTTTGTGTGTACATGTATATTTCTTTTTATTCATTACGTGGAATTATTATTTGATACTTATTTTGTCAGGTGCCAAAACTTTAAGGAGGGGGAGGTGCAATGAATTATGATAATTGATTATGTTATTATTAACTTGTTTACGCTTATAATTAACTTGTGTAGCCTTTTCTTTTAATTGATATTTAAGATATTATAAGTATAATTCATTTCCCAAATTCTTGTTAATTAGTTATGCATAGATCGGTCACTCGATTTCATTGACCAATCAGAAGCCTCCCTTTTGTTTTGATCAGGTCACTCATTTTTTGGGGTATAGATATGGGTCCCGTATTTTTCATAGCCAGACTAGTAATTATTCCATGTCGCTCTTTGTATATTTTCATGATGGGTTTTAATTAAATTTGTGTAAATAGTGTTAATAAATTGTGAACTTATTACCGTGTCTTATTTCAACATAACACGAAATACAAGGAAATTACAAGGGGTTTAATACTGTGATGAGATACACATACAGTTGTATGCGATATACGTTTTGCCCAGTTATTTTATTTGTCTAATGTTTAGACACGCTACCAGGATCGCAAAGGCCACGTTACATATGTGTTGTTTCAGAAAGTTTTTGAAATGTTGACGGCAAAATATTATCAAAAGGAAAGATTTGTAATACAAATTTATAATATATTTTTCAAATAGTTTGACAACAAAAGGGAAATTGGGACTTAATCATATGGAATATGTATATTAAAAATGCAATGATCGCTGTGCGATATAAGTCCCCTACCGGCGGCATAAATTTATGACTTGCATCTCTGTTCATCAGTTCATCATCTGCAACAACAGCCAAGAAAAGTCTGGGAAACTGAATTCACAAAATTTGCTAAGTCCAAGGACCATAACTCTTGTGAAAATTAGTCAATCTAAATTAAACGCATATCTGCAGCACACTATAACGTATTCACATACAAAAAAATCAGTTCATTATCTGCAATAACAGGCAAGAAGAAGTCCGAAAAACTGCAAATTTCATGAAATTTGCTAAGTCCAAGGGCCATAACTCTTGTAAAAATAGGCCAATGGAAACCTAACTCAAACTTGGTCTGTATCACACTAAGATGTATTCATTTACCAAAAATCAGTGCATTATTTGCAATAGAACTGAAGAAAAGTCCGGAAAACTGGACTTTTCATAAAATTTGCTAAGTCCAACATGTCCAAGGGCCATAACTCTTGTAAAAATAGTTGAATCTAAAGCAAATTCAAACTTGATCTGTATCCCATTGAGATATATCCACATACCAAAAATGAGTTCAATTTATCCAACAACAACGGAAAAAAGTCCGGAAAACTGAAATGTTCATAAAAATTGCTAAGTCCAAGGACCATAACTCTTGTAAAATTAGGTTAATCAAAAGCAAACTCAAACTTGATCTGTATCACATTGTGATATATCCACATACCAAAAATGAGTTCAATTTATCCAACAACAGCGAAAAAAAGTCCGGAAAACTGAAATTTTCATAAAATTTGCTAAGTCCAAGGGCCATAACTCTTGTAAAATTAGGTCAATCAAAAGCAAACTCAAACTTGATCTGTATCACATTGAGATATATTCACATACCAAAAATGAGTTCAATATATGCAACAACAGCAGAAAAAAGTCCGGAAAACTGAATTTTTCATAAAATTTGCTATGTCCAAGGACCATAACTCTTGTAAAATTAGGTCAATCGAAAGCAAACTCAAACTTGATCTTTATCACATTGAGATATATCCACATACCAAAAATGAGTTCAATATATGCAACAACAGCGAAAAAAAGTCCGGAAAACTGAAAATGGGACAGACGGACAGACGGACAGACGGACAGACGGACGGACGGACGGACAGACAGACAGACCGAGAGGAAACTAAGAGTCCCCTTCGGCGTTGCCGGTAGGGGACTAATAAAAGAATATTAGCAATGCTTCGAAAATTCCAGGGCGGGGGGGGGGGTCCTCGCCATATTTTGCCACAGTGTTCGAAATATATCAAAACATTATCTGTCACACAATTTCATAATAATTCATTTATCACAGCATTTTTTAAAAGAAAACACACGAATGGGAAGAGATCGCGCTTCGAATACAGAAGAATGAAACAAATTGCATCGCAAAAATGCGCCACGTACTTGAGCCGAATGAAAACAAGAGGCAAAAGGAGGCCACAACGCTCGACTGAGTTGCAGACAAAAGAATAATAGTGGAAATTTGAAGGAGGACCTTGAAATTATGGGCAGCGATTGAAGAGAAGTCGAAAATGCGTCAGCCAATCAGAGCCCTCGGCGGCCATATTTGTTGATAGATCAGCACGAAAAATCCAAACTTGGTAGGGGACCTTGAGTACAAGTTTGCCTCCTGTAAGGTTTCATAAAATTCAGTTCAGTGGTTGCAGAGAAGTCGAAAATGCGTCAGACAATCAGAGCCCTCGGCGAACATATTTGTTGACCGATCGGCACCAAAAACACAAACTTGGTAGCATCTCGCATACAATGATACAAACTACGCAAGTAAAGTATCCTTGCCTGCAGCTATATTCTCTTACGCGGACTTTAGTCTATGACGTCATTAAAGCGCTACGTATCAAAAGGCCGTTACGGCGTCTTTTTTCACTGAAAGTGCCTGTTTACAAAAGATATATGTGTTCGCTACGAAAAATATTACAAAATGTTTAAAGCCGTCATGCGTTTTATCTTCTCTGGAAGTGTTTGCAAATGTAGGTCATACCAAGCTAATTCAATGTTCGTCGGATATTCCGAACCATATTTTTTCAAAATTCAAAAAATGATATTTTAAAGAGGCTTTGCTCGCCCGCACCACTAAATTTCTGTCTTAAACAAAATTTAGGGTCGGATTCTGATTTTTGCAAATTTTAAAGGTTCTAGAACAAAGGAGGGGATCGCCAACAACACTAGGTTACAACACCCACAGCAAAACGCAAAAACACCCAATGCAAAAACACAGAGCAGACACACAGAAAGAGAAGCCAAAGGGACAAGGAACAAAAACTCACAACATAGAAACATCAAACACAAAGGACCACACATAAACCAACGATACCAATGAGCAACCGGTGCCGAATTTCAACGGCCATCTGCCACGCAAGTAGAAGACGGTGTGGTTATCTGGATAACGAGAGCACAATCCTTCCATTTTTCGATTATCCAAAGGTCTCGAAGAACGCACAATTGTGGTGTAAAATAACCATTTCACTGTAAGATGAACATACAAACAGACAGCATGACGCAAGAGCCCACAAAACGCGCAGATGAATTTGTAAATGGAAATAAAAAACAGAAGGCATACGATATACAGTCCGTGCTCTGCCGGAAGACTCAGATTGTGCAAATTTACAAGAAAATGATACTTCTTGGTTTTGAAAAAAATTGCATGGAGCAAATTTGTGAAACACCATCATACTCTAAGTCCAGGAAGGGGGAGAATGTTCGAAAATCTTTTTCGTACTGCTATGTTCCAGTCTTCCCAGTCACTAGATTTCTATGGGGATTCCGTTTTGAGTACGGAAAACATCGGAAATTCATTCCTGGGGTAACCTCTCAATTAAGAAAAAATATTTCACTCGCACGCACCTTAAAAACGTCAATACTAGCCCGCATCCCTTTTCACAAGAAAATTTGTCGAACATTTAATTAAATTGGCATGGCTGTAATAGAAAAAACAATCTTATGATGTATTTGCATTCCTGAAAGTAATTGCAAGATTCTTGCAGAAAAGTAGTTAGGCTGACGACAAAGATACTTTTCCAGATGAATTCACGCACGAGATCGGGAAATATCGATGTGTGTAGAATAACTTTGTAGAAGAATTTAAGTACTTGTTTCATGTAAGGTTTTTTGAAATTCTGTGCAGTGGTTATGGAGAAGTCGAAAATACGTCAGTCAATCAGAGCCCTGAGCGGCCATATTTGTTAACCGTTCGAACGAAAAACACAAACTTGGACCTTGAGGACTTGCTTCTTGTAAAGTTTCGTAGTTTTCTGTGCAGCGGTTGCAAAGGAGATGTCGAAAATGTAAAAAGATTACGCCGGACGGACGGACGTCGCGCTATCACAATAGCTCACTTCACTCAGATTTGAAACATTCACGTCGGTCGCACAAACAGAGGAGAACACACAATAATATGACTTGAGCCTGACACGAATAGACAATAATACCTCGGAATGCGAGGGTGATACTCCACGAATAGAATTTGCACCAATTTATCGCTCTTTTCCTCTGAATTCGCGATAGTGGAAACTCGGCTAAAATTGTAGTTACACCTACTGAGCTAAGCAACACACAGTGTAATAGTCACTATGAAGTGGGAAAATGGTTCAAAATATCAATATTGTCACAAGAGCAGAAGTAAAGGAAAATAGCACTTTAAACATATGGATAAGTATCAGACATCAATTATTTTTCCAAAGGTTCTCGAAAGGGAGTGACTCTAATTTTCTATCTATCAATTCTAGAGCCTTGGAAGGGTCAAAATATGATAAAATAACACCAAGTTTTACTAAAAACTGCTTATAGTTATCGAGGAGCCATGGTTATTTGGTCACAACCAATTGGCAGCGTGAAATTGGCATATACTTTAAGTGAATGTCATATACAGTAGCATCATGATTATATTCATGTTTATCTGAAATATTAAAGTTCGTAGCTCATCATGATTGTATTATTCCCCCATTTCCTACCTTCCCTATTCATTTAGAATGAGATTCTTAATGAAAGAAGGGAGGGGATTTCCGAAAAGACCCTGTTGCAGCACCAACAAGAAAAAAAAACCCCACTAAAACACTCAATGCGAAAACACAAAGACGAGCATACTAAGAGACGAAAAAGAGACACACGACATATAAACATCAAACACAAAAGACTACAAATAAACCAACGAGACCAGTGGTCAACCGGTGCCGACTTTAGACGACGGCCATTTCCCACACAAGTAACAAATGGCGTTATTGGATTACGTGAAAGTCAAACACAAAACCGGAATTTAAGGATCATAATCAATAGGCAGAGAAATACTTGACATATCCATGAAACAAAACAAAGACTGGGAGAAGATCCTCAACATCGAAACGTTTTCTCACAAGAATTAAGAAATTACTGTCTTACATTCTGGTTGGTCATGTGCAAATTTCGCGATTCACTGAAAATTTGGTTCGCGATTCTCGGAAAATTTGCACGTGTCCAACCAGACTTTTACACCCATGAATACTAAAAGAAAGACAGTCATTACTTATATTTACATTTATTCTAAATACCAGTTATTTATATTTGCATGCAACTCGCACTTTTTGCTTGACGTCACCATAGCAACACCATCCTCGGTACCCCAGGCTATTTGCGCTTTGGCTGAATACCCTGGGTCAGATCGTACTATTTCGGGGATTTTCGTGAAGTTAAAAAAAACTGACGGTAATGGCTGCGCGGAGACCAGTTAGGACAGTTTGTGAATTGTACACAAGAGGGAATTTTGTCGGTTACCTGAATATTTGTATCGGAAACATCTAATTTACAATTCGATTATTGTCTCATGGAATCAAGAAGTATCTTACCTAGTCAAACATGCACTATCTATTATCGCTATCCAAAAGACGTTTGTCAACAATTATGAGATTGAATAAAAAATGTTTGTGAGGGAGCCAATCAGCAACATTTGCATTTAAATGGAAATCATCGAAATAATACGATCTGACCCAGGGTACTCAGTCAAAGCGCAAATAGCCTGAGGTACCGAGGAAGTACCAACACAAGTTATTGGAAAATAATTCTAGCTGCCTTATATGCGTTTAACATGGGGGATCTACTATTAATGTACATTTTATATAAACAAATGAAGACAATAACACAACACTACAGTCTATAGATAATCTACCAGTCCAGCTAGAACGGACTGTATTGTAAACGACACTGTTTAAGCTGCATTAAGTGGTTAAGTTTAAAATATTCAAATCCCACAAAATTAGTAATGAGGTAGGGGTTTCCTTTCTCATGGATCTTTCTTCACTTTTTAAAACATCATAATAACTAGTACTCAAGATTAAACTTCGCTTTATATCTGGAATTATATTACAACTGAAATTACAATTTCATGAACAATCAAATTGTATCGTGTTGACGAAAGAAAATTTTATAAAATTAATTCGATAAACGATATTGCATTTGAAGAATTCCATAACTAGTATTTGCTCCATTTACAGACTCTCCTATAATTTGGTAATCTGGCACAGTGATAGCTGCATCTAATATAAGGACAGGTGATTGTATCAATTGTACTTGGACATGGTCTTCCATCGCCTTTAACATCAACTTCCTTCGACCTCGTTCTTCGTCGTACACCATTCCAACGACAATTGTCAGTACATGACCGGTCCCAGTTTCCCCACTGAGACACTACGCAGTCTCTCTTAGAGCAGTTTGGTCCATATTCCCCGTTATGACAGTCACATTGCTTGAAGGTACAGTTGCGGACTTCATACAATGCAGGACACATTCTACCATTTCCTTTCCAAGAATGCGTTTCGGTACGATTTCTACTTTCTTTTTTACCATGTACGTTGCAGTCATTACAACCTGTCCACGATGTCCATGCTGTATAACCACAATCTCGGCTATCGCAGCGTCTTCCTATGTAATGATCTTTGCATTTGCACTTACCATTAACGTCGCATTTTAATGATGTGGAGCCATCTTTATCACATTCACATGGTACGCATGACGTTACATTGAGCTTTGAGCATGTATCTACAAAAAAAAAATCAAAGAAGTACCTATCAGTTGTTTACTTTCAAAGTCGTGAAGGCAAGGCAAAATAATTAGAGTAATTGGGAACCTCGGAATTGATAACATTCCGAAGTGATACCAGGTGCCCGGGGAGAGTCAGCGTCTCCTAATTGCATGCAACACCCGTCGAAACAGCTCCATGGAAACTTGTCAAATTCGGTGATTGTCTCGAATAATAATTTAGATCTGAAAATTAAATAATCTAGATCTAATTTATATCTAATTTTGATCTAATAATTTAGATTAGAAATAACAATTATGAGGTATTACATGTTTTTTTCTCTAGCCATTCGAAGATTTGACTATCGTTAGCCCACGCTGCCTGAAAAATCAATGGTACTTCGAATTTCACAGAAATCAACCAATGGAGATACATTGTCGATATGACTGATATCTCTTAAATTTTGTGTTTGGCACCTTGGTTTTGATAAAAATATGAATGGACTCAATGAATCATAGAAGGGTCCCCATGATATTGTTCGTAAAGTTTTACTGTGCTTCTGCACTTACATAAAAAATTAATATAATTTGTAAATCTGCTGATACTAAATTTTCTGTGTAAAGTCTAATAGTCTGGGATGTATCACTGGGGTGGGTGCATCCCCCTTGATCCTCCAAAACCGGCCTAACTTTGTAGCATTTTATTTGCTCTTTCAGATAAAAATTGTTTCATGGAAATTTCCATTGCAAAAGTGGTGTTTTTTTTTTGGGGAGAAACATATTTTTTTTAGTAAAAAATCACTGCAAATAGGAACATTTCTTAATCTTTTTGATATGGTTGATGTTTTTGAAAATTGAAAAGTGTGAATACATAGTATTTTTGATGCCCTTTCAGATGAAATAAGTTGCAAGTTCCAATTCCTATTTTTACTGTATGTATTGGGGTAAAAAGTCGAATTTTTGCCAAAATTCACAGACATTTGAGGAAATTTTAATTTTTCCGCTTCTCAGCTCCTCAATATTGTATATGATCGTTCAACGGGTTGAGCGGTTTTATCACGGTACCGGTATATTGCGATACGAGGCTTTGTAATACGTACCACGGTATTCGTTTTCAAAAACAGGTTTTTGACAATATTTTTTATCTTCATATTTCTCACTTGTTTCTTTGAAAACTATGAGAGAACGCGAATAATCCTACTCAAAATACAACGATCGGGTCATTCAAATTGTCAACGGTGGATATATATAAATCCTTATCTAAATGCCGTTATGATATGAATTAAAAGATACATGTATGACCTCTAAGTTAGAACGTTGGGAATTACATCGTGCGCATTCCACCTCTTTTATATATCAATATTTCGTCCGATTATGTTCAGCGGTGATAAAATCAACAATTTTCTGACTAGCCACTTTTAAATAAAAAAAAAAAGCTTCAGTGCTTTGCTGCACAGTCTAAAACTATAGATACCAAGAAATTTGTTCGTCCTTTAAAATGCGTACGCCAACACATTGCACATGTCAAGGAGAAAAGTAGCTCTTTCAACCTGATATGCATACATGTATGATTGACTTCGAATGTAATATTTGTCTGCACATCATGTCCATCAAACATTTTCAGATAATTTTAATAAAATTTTGAAAGCAAAATTGAGGTTGGAAATTGAAAATCATAAGAAATCTCATGTTATGAAATATTGCAATGTATCGAAATATTATTCCAAATATCGCAATATATCACAATAAAAATTTGACCCGCAATACTCAGGCCTAAAAGTAAAGGAACAAATTAATCAAACTGAACAAAACAGACCAAAATGAAACGAAACAAAACATTAATCTTAAGGTACTTCATAAAAAAAGCCATATAGAGGAAAAATGCCCGAAAACGAAAATGTAAAGACAGGATCTCATGTATAATTCTCTTTATATATGAATTTTAGTGTTTAGAGGGTTTCAAGAGTCAGGTTGAAAATAACATAAATGATAATGCTAATGAAATGTCGCGATAACGTCGAATTTCATTGGTTGTTTGCTCCTTATTTATGGCTGTAAAACGAGAGCACACTATGCTTTGACGTTGCTAACGTCACATTTCCTCTAATATTCACAAAAATTCACACTAATTTTCACATTGTATTAGAATGGGAATAACTAGATACTGACGTTATGTTTGCAGACGATAAATGCTGATTTTACGGTGTAAACATCCCTTTTAATGGCTCCGCTAACGCGTAGCTAGAAAAGTTCACTTTGCGACCGTAAAATCAGCAAACATAACGTCAGAAGCTAGTTATTCCCTAAATGCACTACTGAGGATAGAAGGGAAGGGGATGAATAACCTCGTCATAGGCGGATAGATAATCTTTTTCAACAGGATGAGACTAGAATTAATGGATTTTTGAAAAAGAAAAACAACACATGGAGATCATGTCTTTACCTGTCCGTTCTAGGTATGTTCCTCTGTATGATTTTTTTTCGCAAGTACCTGAAGTTTTATGTTTTGTTTCGGTCTGTTTCGTTTTGTTTCGATCTGTTTCGTTTCCTATCGATTTGTTTCGTTTTGCACTTTACAGGGACCCCTCAAACAAATATAATCAGAATTATGAGTCAAATATCAAAGAAAGGAGGGGATCTCCAACAACACTAGGTTGCAGCACCCACAGCAAAATCCCAAAACACCCATGCAAAAAACACAGAACAGATATCCACAGAAAGAGACGCAAAAGGGACAAGGAACACCAACTCACAACATAGAAACATGAAACATAAAAGACTACACATAAACCAACGAGACCAATGGGCCACCGGTGCCGACTTAGGACGGCCATCTGCCACGTAAATAGCAGACGGTGTGGTTATCCTGGATTACGTGCGCACAACCCTCCCACTATTCCGATTTCCCAGAGGTCTCGAAGAACGCACAATTATGGTGTAAAACAACCTCCTCACTGTTAGATGACCACACACAAACAAGACCGTAAAACGCAGGGGTCCAAGCAACACAGATGAATATGTAAATGGATATAAAAAGAGGACGTGCGTAATACAGTCCGTGCTCTGCCGGCTGTAGCGAGCTCATATATGTTATCACCCGAGGAGTCCGACTGACATTCAGAGAGGACAGGTGGCCGGGGCCCTGTCTTCTCTAAAGAGGTTTGGACAGGGCCCGTCATGGAGTCCCGTCGTCACAGTCAGTCAGAGTGCAAGTCTTCTCAAAGAATGCGCTCGTACAAGACTGTATATTGGTCAAGTACCAAGCTTAGTGTCCGTCTGGTGACATTAGGATCATATCCACGGTATAAAAGGCGTTTGATGACTCTGACGCGTTTTCGATACATATGCTGTCTACCTTTGATCCTTCTTATTTTGTTAATTATGTCACCATAAAATGCAGGTTGTGAAATACCTAAAGTAATATACTCCGTTGCTTGTATGGGTCCGAATTTCAAAAGAAGTTGATCATAATTTTTGTAAAATTTCCAGAGAGTCTTTACTAGTTTGTGAAAGCGAAAACCTTGACCTAAAAGTTTCTTTGTAATTTGTAGATTTCTATTATGAAAATCCAAAACATCAGTACATGCTCTAGCGTACCGGATGAGCTGTGAAATGTAGATACCGTATGACGGTAATCTAGGGACATCACCGTCAAGCCAGGGGAAATTTACTATGTTGAATCCAAAATCATCTCGTTTGTCATATACACTTGTATGAATTTCTCCATTGACAATTTTGATATTTAGGTCCAAAAATGGTGTTTCAGTGTCTGTAAAGTTTGCCTTGTTTAGAGTCAATTCTTGTGGATAAATAACATCTTTATACTTTTCAAAAACAGGATTATCGATAGTAAGAATATCATCCAGGTACCTAGAAGTACATACATGGGCACTTAAAGTAAGTATTTTTTATACTTAATACAGTAACTTTAAGTATTTTTCGTTTTAAATTAAACAAAAAGGATTGGCAATTCAAGGCTCCAGTCTAAAAGAATGGCCTTCATTGATTAATTACATAATACACCCGTTATGCAGTTTCATAAAGCCATTTCTTTAATATATGATTGATAACACGTTACATATCGCTCTGCTTGAATGCGATTGGTCAAGTTTGGAACCTAATCACATAAACTTTGACAAGTGCGACCTTTCAAATATCGGTCAATTGTTAAATTCAGACGCGGATTCAATATCAATGATTAAAATTGTTGTTGTTGGATTAATTATTGCGTTGAAATACTATATAAATTGAAATATATTTTTCTCTTATGCACATAATATCTATACGATTGGGAACTACTTCTCAAAGGCAGCATACGACTTCTAGGTCACGGCTCGTGGTTCGCCTCCAGTTCTCAGAAACTGTTGATTTCACGTCAGAAATACGCATTTTAGGCAATATCATGTGATAAAAAGTATCTCAAATGAATTTATATTTCATGCGATGTATTATGAAACTTGTGCGTTTTATGTCCCCTCGCCAAATATAAAAACACACCACACGTTTCATAATACATCGTATGAAATGAGAATTCATTTGAGATCCTATATATACGAAATACTTTATCTCTGAGGTGAAGAAATATTGTTATGAAATATTTACGTAATCGTGTCCTTATATTCTATACTTACAGCTACACTAAACTAATTTAACGATGTTTATATTGCAAATATGTATAAGACCATACACATGAAAACGACTAAATAAAACATGCTATTGTGGTAGTTTGTAAAAATATATTATAAACATTCAAAACATCAGCAATACAGCATTGAATTTCATGTTTTATAATTTGATGTGTCTACTTCGCTTGGTTTGTGTTGTGTTGTTGAACTTCTCGAACCCTGCTGTTTGATGAGGTTATTACATCTTATCAGTGAAAGAAAAGTGAAATAAAACCTAAAATCGCGATTCAAAAGTCCAAACCCAACCACCGAAGGACATAAGACTAAAGAAAATATCTCAACATTCTACAGTAAAGCTAACGTGAATCCACAACGGCTTTGAGATCAGCACCATACGGAAAAATAGCCTTTCCTTCTAGCTATATTTAGTAACACCTGTCACTTTAGCCAAGTGAAAAAAATATATATAAAAAATGAGTATATCTATGTCAGTGTTCTGGTTCTGTCGTAAAATGTCTTTCAACATTGTAAACAACGAGCGAGGTAAACTTTGTTAAGGGTAATCAAACATGGAAAAAAAAATATTGTCAAGATATCAATTGAAAATGGAAAAAAAAGATATTGTCAAGATACCGACAATCGAAAATGGAAAAAAAAAGATATTATTAGTTATAAAGTGTTTTACAGTGGGGATGCAGGGAAAATGTTGTAATGGGCGAGGCGAAGCCGAGCCTGCTACAACTTGTTTTCATCGACCCTACGTATTTTTGTTTCTTAAGTGTATTAATTACTGCTTTCCAGCTGTGTCGCCTGAAAGAAGCTTTGTTTTGACACTTTAACAATTTGACGTCATAAATATTATTTTGCTATTTCGGAAACATGTCATTTCATTCAAAAGTATCATAGAAATCAAAGGAGGTTACAATTTTAACACCATCCCTCCTATGCTATTTTGATCACAGATTTGATTTGGATTTGCTACTGAATCGACCCTATAGGAATTTTGGCGACGCGCACCCTCTACAAATTGCAAAAAAATTAATTAAAAAAAATACAATCAGAGGGCGCTACTAAAATGAATTTTGGCTGTTTCTAAAACTCACTTTGGATGGAAGCATCACTGATGATATTTTCGATAACACATTTTCGATGATATTTTCGATATCCGAAACACTTGTCTGGTGTATAATAAATTGGTCTGAAATTTTCTATTTAATAGAGTTGGAGCACTTCCATACTATTTGTATCCCCCTGTAAAACACTGTGTAACGGATTTTCCCCGCCGATGGCATTATGTTTTTGTATGTTACGTCAACTTATTTTAAAACATTTCTGTGACGTCAACAGCGTTAATCGACTTAGAAGAAGCGGGATATTGAAATGATATTCTGTCAGTAACATAATACAACATAATACAACATAATATTCGGTTCTTCTCGACCAATCAGATTGCAAGAAATGTGCCAGATGTGGGATGTCTAATTCTGCCCCACTCCTTGCCGACATTTTTCTTTACTAGCACGAACCTTAATTCATTCAATGTTTGTTCTCTGAAGGGAAAAGGTACTTAGCTTCTGACTTAAACTTCACCTACAGATATATAGACGATGTGCTGTCTATCAATAATGCAAAATTTGCGGATTACCTTAGAAGAATATATCCATCGGAGCTTGAAGTCAAAGAAACTACAAAGACGAATAATTCAGCATCATTTGTGGACATAGTGCTGTAAAACATCAGTGATGGTCACATGGACACCTCACTCTATGACAAACGTGACGACTTCAATTTCAACATCACAAACTTTCCCTTTCTGAGTAGCAACATTCCTTCATCACCTAATTATGCCGTGTTCATATCTCATTTGATACGTTATGCCAGATCAAGCACCAAGTACAAGTATACATATTTTGTTCTCGCATGCCATAGAATTTTTAAGATCCATTTACATAGAATTTGTGTTACAACAGGCTGCTGCGTTTAACTATCTTGTTTGTGATGTCATCTTACTGTGAAAATGATATACAACAATTGTGTGTCTATGAATACCTCTGTGTATCCAGATAAGTGGGAGGGTTGTGCGCACGTAATCCGGATAACCACGCCAGATGGCCGTCCAAAGTCGGCGCCGGGTGCACATTGGTCTCCTTCCTTTTATGTGTTGTCATCAATGTTTAGTTTTTCTGTACGTCTGTTACGATTGTTTTGTATGAAGTTCTAGCAAATATTGTCGTGTCTTTTTGCGCTTTGGAGTTTGTATTATGTCATTTATGTGTCACTTTCTTGAGGGTTTGTTTCGCCGGGTGAACGCAGGGTTGCAATGCTGGATATCATTCCCTTTTCTGTGGTTTATGATTTTCTTAATTATCGATTTTGTAATGTGTATGGAGATATGGCCATTATCCATATTTGTCATAGATACCGGTAATCGAAAATGGAAAAAATATTGTCAAGATACCAGTAATCGAAAATGGTAAATCATATACTTACCTTTGAGCTTGGAACGTCCCAAAACTGATATACCGTCAATGTCAGGTACCAATCGATCATCCCGTGGATATGAGATAACTTTTATCTGCCTTGTTTTCTGGCTTGGAGCCTGTGCAAGAGCAGAAATATAAGAAATAAATCAAGAACTTGGAAACCGCCATATCAATTTTGCCAGTACTTTGATGTATACACATGCTAGGATGATATTCTTGAAAATTCAAATTCTTTTTTGAAAAATGGCAGATTGGATTGCCTTGAATTTTGATGACGTTTCCTTCAGCATAAAAAAAAAAAAACAAAACAAAAGGTACCATACATAAGTTATTAAAGTATTTTTCTCTCCTCTTGTGTATGTCTTTTTTCATACAAAATGAAAATGAATGTTGATGTCTTTTAGAAACGTACATAGAAGAAAATAGTATATATTCCATGTACACATATCATGGTATGAGCAGTCAGCAACATTATATACGGCATCGATAGACAGCTACGACAAACAACGGAATTTTTCTGTTTCGAAAGTTCATGGCCAACGCAGTTTAAGGAAATATCTAAAGAATTTGATAAAAACCACATTGAGGAAGTTCTACGGTCGATATGGGGAACTCGTCATACACTATGATGCCCCACTCTCCAGAATTGTGGATGATATTCTGTCATAGACCATCTGTACCATCCAATCAAAGAAAGGATGTGGCAATTCTACCAAATTGAAGCGACGGGTGTTGCATGCAAGCAGGAGATGCTGACTCTTCCTGGGCACCTGGTCTCACTCCCATATCGGGAGTTCGCTTCTTTTAATATGGTGGAGGTTTTTGTTTGTTTGCTTTGGTTCCTGTTTTACCCTGATTTTATATGCCTCCGGTTTATGATTATCTGAATTATAGATTTTTTTGCTGTATATAGGGGTATGGTCATTTTCCATTTTTGTCATTCTTAATTATGCGGAAAATGTTTAACAAATATACGAAATTTCGATAAAATTTTTCAATAACAACCTTTCAAATCCCCTTTTGAACAACGTTAGTTTCTAGGCTTCGGAGCAGCTAACAAAAAGAAACAATCACATGTTCAGCTTATCAGCTTAAATTTAACATTGTAAAAGAAATAAAACATCTCTCATCTGTACAAAATTTACATATCTTTTCATGTATTTCAATAAGGAAGACATATTCTATTTTCATACGAATTTCTACTTATATATCATAATGTACTCTCATCTTTGAATCATTTAAAGTCAGGTCACCATTAAGGGAGAAAACAGCATCACTTACTTATTCTCGTTTACGTTTTTGATAAACTCCAACCACAATCGCGTGTTCATGTATCTATTAATCATAAAAACACATTCCTCTATTCTTAAATCGTTAGTTTTGATATATTTGGTCCATATGAAGATGCATCCATCAGCTGACAAGTCTCCGTCTGTTTTATTCAACCGGAAGTCAAAACTGAATGACTGTCTAGTGCTCCGTAAAGAACTCTGACGTCATCAATTGTTGGTTTATTTGATCAACACTATCATGCATAAATCCTTATAAAATCCGTAAATCTGGTCCGATTTTGTTAAAACTTCGCAATGATAATGACAAATAATAGTATTAATAATATAGAAAGTTTAATTCATTGTTGAGTTTCCTTTCTTATTTTATTTAGCAATTTTACAAAAAGGATTGTTCATTTTAACAACTCAAAATTCACTGCTCCTCAACCTCTAACCTTCATGTATCAATGTGACAATTATGCCCTTTCTGTAAATTGTGTTAAACTTGGTGCTGTAAATTGATATTGAAATATTGAAGAGAATCGATATTCTGAGATTTTCAATACGTATCGATACACAAATGCTGAGTATCGATACTTTCAATACATTTAACAGATACATCTGTATAAATTTTTAATTTGTTTTTTGTGTCGCCTGCGAAGCATAGCGACATTTAGGGATCACTTTGTCCGTCCGTCTGTCCGTCTGTCTGTCACACCCTATAAAAATGATTCCTGAGTGTCGCTATGTTTTGCAGGAGACACATGCATTCCTTGGAATGGTTTTGTTTTTATTTTATATTTCTTCCGAATCTTCTCCGATCACTTGTACGTTTAGGCATATGAGCGCAAATAAAAACTTCTGGGTACCTGGTCTCACTCCCAAAATGGAAGATCGCTTCTTTTCATGTGGTGGAGGTTTTTGTTTGTTTGCTTTGGTTCCTATTTTATCCTAAGTTTGTATGCCTCCGGTTTATAATTTTCTGAATAATCGATTTTGTTTTTGAAAACATACATTTGTTGTTTATTTTTGTTCTTTTTTTTAAGTTGCCATTGATTAAAACATAAAAACTCCATTTGTAGATTCATTATAATGATAAATTTAAGAAAAATGAAAAAATGCGCATTGTATTGAAAATATTGAGTATTGAAGCAAAATGTATTATATCGTATTGTATTGAAAAATTTATTTCAATACACAGCAGCGATATTTTTTGTTTTCTCTTTCTTAATGTATCCCTTTCATTTCTAGAAAATTTCATTCGCTTTCGACTCAAAATATGATTTTTAAGACAAGTGTCCACGAACATTCGGAACAGCCCTCGTACGTTTCTTCAATCTAGTGTTAATGGGCAGACCTTTAAAATCGAGATTGATAAGGACATTGATTGATCGTATCAAGATGTCATCTATGTCATTACATGACACGCCAAGGGATGTGGCGCCCAATATGTAGGAGAAACAGGCCAGGCCTTAAAATCTCGTTTTCGAAGTCATTCGTATCAGATAAGAAACTCGCGTCAGAAAAAACAGAGAAATTTCCTATATAATCACTTCGTTAAATACAATCATTCAATTTCGGATATAACAATTACTCCAGTTCAGTCATTCCAAAAACTTAAAAATCAAAGCAAAACTGAAATTAAAAAACGCCGCTTACAAGCTGAACTCGCCTGGATAACCAACTGCAAACTGCGTACCCCCTTGGTCTAAACGATCAGATTTATGGACAAGGAAACATTTCTTCGACCTCTTCAACTATTAATGTTTTTTTCAATCCGCCCTAACACTAAAAGGAAGCATAGGTCTCACGGTAAAAGGCGAAACAAAAAAGTCAGAAAAAGAGCTAGAGTACATCGTACCCTCAAAGATCTACGATCATTGCACGCAACGGCGGCAGACGTGAATTGCTACATGCTCTCTCTTCAGTTCCAGCAGTTCAATTAAAATCTATCTTGGATGAATCACTGGTTGCTTTCTTAAAAAACACTGATTGATTTAGGCTAAATATCATTGTTGCATTCGCACAAAATAAACTATATCCTTTGGTTAAAGACACCTCCCCTAAAAGACGATTCATAAAAATTCCATTTATTAACAAAGGATTTGATCTTCTGAACATCTCTAATATTTTTCGGGATCATCGCGTACAAAGTGCCATTCCTCAATATTTTGAAAATTTAGAACCTCCTCTTATTTGTTACAAATATAAGAGACCTATTCGAAATTTCGTTTTTAACTACAACAAAGTTACACAAGATCCTAAAATACTTGAATCATGTCCTGCTTCTTGAGAATGTGCAACGTCTGCATATCTATATAAACCAGCTGGGTCCGTGTACTAAACCACAATTCAATTTTCCATTTCGGAAACATTAATGAAAAATGGAAAATTGAATCAATTTTTCATTTTTCATTTTCAATTTAGTAAATGAAAAAAGGAAAATTGAATCAATTTTCAATTTTTCATTTTAAAATTTCAAATTGAAAAACGAAAATGGAAAATGGACTCAAATACGCTGCATCAAACCACAATTCAATTTTCCATTGCAAAAGTAAAAAACGAAAATGGAAAATTGAACCCATTTTCAATTTTCAATTTTCATTTTGAAAATGAAAAATGAAAAATTGATTCAATTTTTCATTTTTCATTTTAAAAATGAAAATTGAAAATTGAAAATGGGTTCAATTTTCAATTTTCCTTTTTAAAATTTTATTTTCCTAATGAAAAATAGAAAATGGACTGTAATAGGCTGTACTAAACCACAATTCAATTTTCCTTTTCAAAATCCGTAATGGAAAATGAAAAATTGAGTCAATTTTCCATTTTCACACTCCGCCCACTAATGCAAAAATGAAAAATGAAAAATTGAATCCATTTTCAATTTTTCATTTTTCATTTTCGATTTTACGACACACGACCTGCACACCCCTATCACTATAATCCAGAGGTCCAGCGATTAGCCAATCAGAGCGCTCGTTTCAAACTTAAACAAAAGTCTCTATCGGCAGCTTGCCCTTTCTCTCGCTTCGCAAATAAACAGCTGTAGTTGTGGAAATAACATTTTATATGTTTTTAAATTAATTTTATGAAATATGTTATCTTAGACACATAAATTTATGCAGCTCTCTCGTATTTTTATAACAAAGCTATATGACAAGGCAATGCGATAAAGGATCATGGACTTTAAAGTTTCCTTGTGTTATCGCCTTATTTCGAATGAATCTAACAGAATTGTGCTTTTTTTGCATAAAAAGAACTATGGACATTAACTATTATGAATTATACAGAAATCCCTTTTTATCCATCCATAACCCGGTTGACGTCTATGTTGTCGAGAGGTGATTTTACTGCCATCGCTGTATAATCGGTCATACTTTGGATGTTGTACACTATCAGGGGTGGATCCAGAGTGGAAAGCGGGAGAGTGGGGTGTTGCATCGGCCCAAAGGGTCGATCCGAGGCACGAAATGCCCAGTGTAGGAGGGTACGGGAGGTAGAAGTCCGGGGGGGGGGGGCTCCCCGGGAAGTAAAGAAAAAAAAAGAATATAATTGTGCAATCTGAAGCATATTTTCTCTTAATTATCTCGAACATCAGGACCATTTTAGGAATACCAGTTCCAATTAGTAGGGAGAGCCTGGGTTTATCTCGATCTTTTTTTTTCAGATTATTTGTACTTTAATACTTATTGTTTATTTGTCCCCGCAGTTACAGTGTTACATGAACATAAAATTAGAATATTAGTATGATATGGAGTAAAATTTGTTTCCTTCATTTTTGTTTGTTTGTTTGTTTTTACATAATTTCCAAGTCCAATGTTTAAATATACCCCCACCATTATATGGCGGTAATATAATAAATGTACATTTCTATGTTTTAAACAAAATTTGAAGACAAAAAATCCTTCTATAAGCATAAAAGCGTGAAGGTTCCTATCCCCGTACCATTTATATGTTTTGTAAATCATTTGACATGTTCATATAATTGTTAATTTTCCGATAAAATGTAGAAATTGAATTGAAAGATATGATAACTAGTTGGTTCGGGCATAAAATGAAAAGAAAACCCCCTGCGCGATGTACATTACAAAACTTTGCAATAAATATTGTTTGTACGAACAAATTTAGAACTAAAAAAATTGGATTTACATCCTCCATAAATTCTCAAATAAGGTATCGATATATGATTGAATACATATAAAAAAAATTTTCTAATTGATGAATTCTGCTGAACATTAAGCACTTTCTACTGATGCGTTAGTAGTTTTTTTTTTCGATTGCTGATGTTACCGAAATATGGGTTCCCATAGGGGGTGGTGCCTATGGGGGGTCCCATGGGGATTCCCCCCACACCCACCCCCTTAATCCGTCCTTGCATGTACTGTTGAAACTTAAGTGGTGGATAGATGTTGATTTCTAGCATCTATAGATAGTAGAAAAGATTTTTTAAAATGCCTCGGATTACACCATTTTGTCATAAAAATCCGAAAATTTCGCGTACGATTTTAGATTTTTTTGTGTGTCTATTTGTTCATTTATTTCCAAGATATACAAGGATTATTGAATCGATTTATTTTGATTTTGACCATGCATAGCACCATTACCTTTAAAATCGGCTCGAGAATCGATCATGCTCGCTTGATGTCAGTAACGCTGCGCGTGCAAACAACGTCTACCCCTGCGTTCATCCAATTATCTAATTAGCAGTGACTATGTGTATTATCAAATTTAACTTTTGACTGTCAGACGGAAACAAGTTTTCATATTCAATGTCTTTTAAAACGCCATTATCTAAAGCGTGCTCACGTTGCAGACCCGTTGGACTTCACAATAAAATCAACAGAAAGTCTGAAATATGGGCTAGTTTTATGTTACTTTCACGGTGTCTTCACTAACATATTTTATAACGAAGATATATTTTGTCCTACAGTACTATAACGTGTCGCTCCGCTGATTTTGAGATTTAAGTTTTAAAATGGTTTCGTAGAGTCTCAGCACAATACTTTCCAATATGTTTGTAAATAAATTGTATGGTGGAGCTGGATGGCTAAAAGGGGAGGTTGGATGCGATTAAAACACACATCCATATTTCATAATATTTATTTTAAAAACATATAAAATGTTATTTCCACAACTACAACTGTTAATTGCGAAGCGAGAGAAAGGGCAAGCTGCCGATGGAGACTTTTGTTTACGTTTGAAACGAGCGCTCTGATTGGTCAATCGCTGGAGCTCTGGATTATAGAAATAGGGGTGTGCAGGTCGTGTGTCGTTAAAACGAAAATGAAAAATGAAAAATTGAAAATGGATTCAATTTTTCATTTTTCATTTTTGCATTAGTGGGCGGAGTGTGAAAATGGAAAATTGACTCAATTTTTCATTTTCCATTACGGATTTTGAAAAGGAAAATTGAATTGTGGTTTAGTACAGCCTATTACAGTCCATTTTCTATTTTTCATTAAGAAAATAAAATTTTAAAATGAAAAATGAAAAATTGAATCAATTTTTCATTTTTCATTTTCAAAATGAAAATTGAAAATTGAAAATGGGTTCAATTTTCCATTTTCGTTTTTTACTTTTGCAATGGAAAATTGAATTGTGGTTTAATACAGCGTATTTGAGTCCATTTTCCATTTTCGTTTTTCAATTCGAAATTTTCAAATGAAAAATTGAAAATTGATTCAATTTTCCATTTTTCATTTACTAAATTGAAAATGAAAAATGAAAAATTGATTCAATTTTCCATTTTTCATTAACTTTTCCAAAATGGAAAATTGAATTGTGGTTTAGTACACGGACCCAGCTGGTCATATTATTACAGGTGACTTTTCAATTATCAAAGACAGGCAGCTCCGTGGTCTTCTTAAGAAAGGACCTAAGTATAGAATCCCATTTTATTAATGTCGCGAAGTGCTAAAGGAAGCTTTAGATAACTATACCAAACAATGGTGTAAATCGGAAGGAGTCGAATCGCATGCTCTGAATGACTGGAAAAACCTCATTTTGGATATTACCGATATTCGAATAGATAACTACCACAAAAATCCTCAACTTTTTGAAAATCCAATTTCTAAATCTGAAAGATATTTCAAATCCAAGTTACGTAATTTACATGAAAAATATGTCTTCGCGCCTGCAGACAAAGCAGCCAACAACACCATAATTATTTGAAAACGCTACTACATATCAACTTTAGTTTCGGAACTTTCCTCTACTAATACTTATATCGAAAGCAACGAAAGTGTTCCCAATATTTTGAACAAACATAACAGCGAAATTTCTTCTTTTAACATCCCTATTTCTAAATTGGATCTCCCTACAATATACTGAATACCAAAACTTCTCAAGTCGCCTTACAAGTTTCGATATATTGCTAATTCTAGCAACTGCTCAACAACAATTTTGTCTAGAAATCTGACGTCAGCACTCACGGCTATAAAGGAACACGTGGCAAAATACTGTGAAACTGTCATGAACAGGAATGGCGTAAACTTCTTTTGGTCTATTAAAAATTCAGGGGATGTGATTGACAAAATGAAATCAAGAAATTTTGAAGCAAATACGATATCTTCATACGACTTTTCTAATATGTACACCACACTTCCTCACGACAAAATAAATGATCGACTGTCCAAACTCCTTAAATGGTGCTTTGATCGAGAGGGGAAAACTTACATTTGTACTTCTGAATCGAAGGGTTTCTTTTCCGCCACAGATTACAAATCATACAAATCATGGACATGTGGTGACCTGTGTATTGCCATGTCCTTCCTTTTGGACAATATTTATGTAAGATTTGGTGAGAAACTCTACAAGCAGGTTGTAGGGATTCCAATGGGTACTAATTGTGCGCCTCTTGTTGCAGATTTATTCTTATACACGTATGAAAAGGAATTTATCCAAAATCTTCAAAAACAAAGAAAAAACGACGATGTGAAATGTTTCATTGGTACTTCTAGGTACCTGGATGATATTCTTACTATCGACAATCCTGTTTTTGAGAAATATAAAAATGTTATTTATCCACAAGAATTGATTCTAAACAAGGCAAACGTTTCAAACACAGAAACACCACTTTTGGACCTAAACATCAAAATTGTTAACGGAGAGATCCATACAAGTGTATATGACAAACGAGATGATTTTGGATTAACATAGTAAATTTCCCCTGGCTTGACGGTGATGTTCCTAGATTACCGTCCTATTTCACAGCTCATCTGGTATGCTAGAGCATGTACTGATGTTTTGGATTTTCATAGTAGAACTTTACAAATTACCAAGAAACTTTTAGGACAAGGTTTTCGCTTTCACAAACTAGTAAAGACTTTCTGGAAATTTTACAAAAATTATTGTCAACTTCTTCTGAAATTCGGACCAATACAGGCAACAGAGTATATTACTTTGGGTATTTCACAACCTGCATTTTATGGTGACATTATTAACAAGATAAGAAGGATCAAAGATAGACAACATCACTATCGAAAATGCGTCAGAATCATCAAACGCCTTTTATACCGTGGGTATGATCCTAATGTCACCAGACGGACACTAGGCTTGGTACTTGACCAATCTACAGTCTTGTACAAGCGCATTCTTAAAACTTGCACTCTAACTGACTGTGACGACGGGACTCCATGACGGGCCCTGTCCAAACCTCTTTAGAGAAGACAGGGCCCCGACCACCTGTCCTCTCTAAATGTCAGTCGGTGATAACATACATGAGCTCGCGGCGGCAGAGCACGGATTGTATTACGTACGCCCTCTTTTTATATCCATTTACATATTCATCTGTGTTGCTTGGGCCCCTGCGTTTTGCGGTCTTGTTTGTGTGTGGTCATCTGACAGTGAGGAGATTGTTGTGCGTTCTTCGAGACCTCTGGGTAATCGGATAAGTGGGAGGGTTGTGCGCACGTAATCCAGGATAACCATACCTTCTGCTATTTCCGTGGCAGATGACCGTCCTAAGTCGGCACCGGTTGCCCATTGGTGTCGTTGGTTTATGTGTAGTCCTTTGTGTTTGATGTTTCTGTGTTGTGCGTTGACGTTCCTTGTCCCTTACGCGTCTCTTTCTGTGCTTGTCTGCATTGTGTTTTTGCATTGGGTGTTTTGGGGTTTTGCTGTGGGTGCTACAACCTGGTGTTGTTGGAGATCCCCTCCTTTGTTCAATGCATTCGAGAATTTCTGTAATAAGAATATCTTGAAATCCCACCCATCCTGCTACATCTTTCGGTACATTTTTGGATATGATAAGTTTCACACTCTTTGACAATATAACATTGATAAGATAAATGATCACTGACGAGGGTTATGTACCCAAAACGTGCATGTCTGGTCCATGCTGCAAATTTTTCTGTTCTTAAATGATGCTATTGAATTTGAAGACGTTAAGCATTTGTACCACTTGATGAGTGTCACTGCTGGTGGACCAGGAGTCCCCGAGGGCACAGCCATGTTCGATTAAATTCGGTTGGCAGTTTCTTCAATGCATTCGAAAATTTTTGTAATCAAAATTTCTTGAAATTTCTAAAACGTGGGTCCTGTATCATCATATCCCAACCATCCCGCTACGTCTTTCGGTACATTTTTGAATATTACTTTCACACTCTTTGGCAATATTACATTGTTTAGATTAAGGATCACTGATGAGGGTAAAGTACCCAAAACGTGCATGTCTTGTCCATGCTGCAAATTTTCTGTTCTTAAATGATGCTTTTGTATATGAAAACGTTTAACATTTGTACCACTTGATGAGTGTAACTGCTGGTGAACCAGGAGTCCCCGAGGGCACAGCCAAGTTCGATTAACGTCGGTTGATCGTTTCATCAATGCATTCGAAAATTTTTGTAATCAAAATTTCTTGAAATTTCTAAAACGTGGGTCCTGTAGCATCATATGCTACCAACCATCCTGCTACGTCTTTCGGTTCATCTTTGCATATAACTTTCACACTCTTTGGCCATATTACATTGTTAAGATTAAGGATCACTGACGATATCTGTTCTTAAATGCTGCTATTGAATTTGAAGACGTTTAACATAACCTAGCGCATTCTTTTGGGATTTATTTTTTAGTTTGACCGAAAGTATGTATACATAAAAATAAACATATCTAAAGTAAGTGTTTGAGAGGTAAACAATTCAAGATATATGGATCAATCGGTTGCTGGATTTTAATTTCGGTTTACTGTTTGATTTTGAACCACTCTAACAGAGAAAGGAAACTTAAGTGCGAAATATTCTGGATTTAAACCCTCTGTCAGATATGAACATTATTACGTATTGGAAAAATCTTTTTATCAAATTGTCGAACAAAAATTTAACTAAGAGACTTTACCTTCAGTCCTGGGGAAAACCACTTTGATCGTTCCTCGTTTTTCATTCGTTCAGCAAGTGTAATTGTCACCCAATGACTGTGTTCATATTCTGCTTCCACACCGATAACGGCACATGGATTCCCCTTCTCGTAAATTGTTACATTTTCGACAAACAGATTCAATCCAAGGTTTATCTATAAGGAACATTGATTTATGGTTGAAAATGATTCGAGGCTTTGCATTACATGTGTTATTCAAATCATACTTATTAGTCAATATTTCAACTAAACATACCAGTGATAATAAGGTTTAAACTTGGGGCTTTGCATAAAATGTTGTATTTGTCGATATTGAAATATATGTTCTATAGTACCCATTTTGTTGTACTAGTCACGTGTTTTGGATACTTTAATCCTCGTCAGTAGTACTTCGTGTCAAAATGTTTAAATAAAGCCATAGTGAATTTTCCTTGCGCCGCCTACAATGAAGATCTTTCATTTCCTTTTGCCAAATATAAAGCATACATCTGAGTCAAAATTTTAACTTGACATATCAGTGATGATAAGGTTTAAACTTGAGGCTTAAACTTAAAGCAAACCTATGAGTCATACTTTCAACTTGATATAAAATTGGTAATTAGGTTTATACTCGATGCTTTGCATTACATTTGACATATACAACATACCTTGACATATCAGTGGTGATTAGGTTTGAAATGGAGGCTTTGCATTACATGTGAAAATATAAAACATACCTACGATGGGATGATGATGTTGAAACTGGAGGCTATACATTGCAGTCGAGTTATAAAATATAGGCATAAAGACATAAATTTAATCTGACATATCAGTATATCATTGATAAAAAAGTATAAGATAAATGAAAAGACTATACATGTATAATACACATCCCCAACTTACTGTTATGAATTTCTGGCCTTGTGACTGAACATTTGACCACCTTATGAATATATAAAAGAAATCAAATAAACATCTGAATCATGACCTTTCTGTTTAATTGTAAAGATTTATTGTTGATCTAAGGATCAATGATACCCCGCCCGGCATATTTTACATATAAGCAATGTATAAAAAGTTTGAAGGTGCACAATTCAACATAAAATTGAGGAACATGACCCTTTATTTGAAACTGAACTGTATTTCTCAATGTAAAGCTATATCTAAGAAACAGATATATTCCATGTTACAGTTTTTATTTAATTGTTAGGTATGCACAAAATATTGATTTTTTTCAAAATTTGAAGGGGCACAACTCTGCATGAAATTGAGCCATATTCAAACCAAGCCTGTAATTTTTGGTATAAAAGCTACATTCAAGAAATGAATTTATTATCTGCAACATTTGTCCTTCTAATGTCCAGAAAGCTTCAAGGGGCATAGCTCTGCACATAATTGAGGGACATGACCTATATTTGAAATTGACCTGTATTTCTTGGTGTGAAAGGTATATGCAAGAAATGAATTGATTATTTGTATCAGCTTTCCTATAAATGTCCGGAAACCACAAAATTTTGAATATTTCTAAGTTTCAAGGGGCATAACTCTGCACAAAATTGAGGGACATGACCTATATTCGAACTTGACCTGTATTTCTTTGTTTAATAGCTATATGCTAAAAATGAATTGATTATCTGTAACAGTTTTCTTTTAAACGTCAGGAAACCACAAAGTTTTTAATTTTTCTAAGTTCCAAGGGGCATAACTCTGCACGTAATTGAGGGACACGTCCCATATTCGAACTTGTCCTGTATTTCTTGGTGTAAGAAATGAATTGATTATCTGTAACGGTTTTCCTTAAATGTCCGGAAACACAAAATTTTGTTTTTGTTATATGTTTCAATGTTTATTACTCTGCGCAAAAAAATTTATAATTGAGGGACTTGACCCACATTCGAACTTCACCTGTATTTCTTGGTTTAATAGCCAAAAATGAATTGATTATCTGTAACAGTTTTCCTTTAAACGTCGGGAAACCACAGAATTTTTCTCTAACTTTCCAGGGACAAAACTCCGCAAACAATTGAGGGACATGACCCATATTTAAACTTGACCTGTATTTCTTGGTGTAAGAGCTATATCCAAGAAATGAATTGATTATCTGTAACGCTTTCCTTTAAATGTCCGGAAACCACAATCTTTTTGATTTTTCTAAGTTTCAAGGGGCTTTACTCACAAAATTGAGGGACATGACCCATATTCGAACTTGACCTGTATTTCTTCGTGTAAGAGCATATCCAAGAAACGAATTGATTATCTGTAGCGGTTTTCTTTTAAATGTCCGGAAATCACAAAATTTCGAATTTTTCTAAGTTTTCACATGAACACCTTACTCTATGACAAACGTGACTTCTTTAATTTCAGTATTGCATACTTTCCTTTTCTGAGTAGCAACATCCCTTCATCGCCTGCTTATGGCGTGTTCATATCTCAGTTGATACACTATGCCAGAGCAAGTACCAAATATAAGATTTTGTTCTGAGAGCTAGGCATCTTTCAGATAAGCATCTCAGTCAGGGATATGTTTGTTACTGACTAACATTGTCACTGAGGAAGTTCTACGGTCGATATGGGGAACTCGTCATACACTATAATGTCCCACTTTCCAGAATGGTGGATGATATTCTGTCATAGCCATTTAAACCATCCAACCAAAGATTGTACTCTATGTCTTCCGAAATGGAAGTAACCGGATGTGACAGTTCTACCTAATTGAAGCGGCGGATGGTTACTCTTCCTGGGCACCTGGTCTCACTCCCATATCGGGAGTTAGCTTCTTTTCATGTGGTGGAGGTTTTTGTTTGTTTGCTTTTGGTTCCTGTTTTATTCTGATTTTGTATGCCTTCGGTTTCTGATTTTCTGAATTATCGATTTTTGCTATATACAGGGATATGGGCATTATCCATATCTGTCATTCAAGGGGCATTCTCTGCACAAAATTGAGGGACATGACCCATGTTCGAACTTAACCTGAATTTCTTGATGTAAAAGTTTTATGTAAGAAATGAATTGAATATCTATAATATCTATTGAATATCTACATTTAAATGTCCAGAAAACCACAAAATTTTGAATTTTTCTAAGTTTCAAGGGACAAAACTCTGCAAAAAAACTGAGGGACATGACCCATATTCGAACTTGACCTGTATTTCTTGGTGTAAGAGCTATATGCAAGAAATTAATTGATTATCTATAACGGTTTACCTTTAAATGTCCGGAACCCTCAATATTTTGGATTTTTCTATGTTTCAAGGGGCATTACCCTGCACAAACTTCAGGGACATGACCCATATTCGAACTTGACCTGTATTTCTTAATGTAAAAGCTATATGTAAGAAATGAATTGATTATCTATAACGGTTTACCTTTAAATGACAAATATGGATAATGACCATATCCCCATATCCCAGTAACGTGCATGTCTGGTCCATGCTGTAAATTTATCAGGTCTTATTAAATGATGCTTTTGAATTTGAAGACGTTTAACATACAACACAAAATCGATAATTCAGAAAAGCAGAAACCGAAGGCATTCAAAATCAGGATAAAACAGGAACCAAAGCAAAAACCTCCGCGAATTCACGATATGGGAGTAAGACCAGGTGACAGGAAGAGTAAGCATCTCCTGCTTGCATGCAACACCCACCGCTTCAATTCGGTAGAACTGTCACAGCAGGTTACTTCCATTTCGGGAGACATAGAGTACAATCTTTGGTTGGATTGTTCAAATGGTCTATGACAGAATATCATCCATTCTGGAGAGTGGGACATCATAGTGTATGACGAGTTCTCCATATCGACCGTAGAACTCTCTCAGTGACGATGTTAGTCGGTCACAAACATATCCCTGACTGAGAAGCTTATCTGAAAGACGCCTAGCTCTCAGAACAAAATCCGTATATCTGGTACTTGCTCTGGCATAGCGTATCAACTGAGAATTGAACAAGCCATAAACAGGCGATGAAGGGATGTTGCTACTCAGAAAAGGAAAGTTTGTAATGCTGTAATTGAAGTCATCACGTTTTCATAGAGTGAGGTGTTAATGTGACCATCAGTGTCTTAGGACAACATTATGGCCGAATTGGATGCTGAATTATTTGTCTCTGTAGTTTCTTTGACTTCAAGCTCCGAAGGGTAGATACTGCTGAGGTAATCCGCGAACTTTGGATTATTGATGGACAACACATCGTATATGTATTTATGAGCAAAGATGAAGTCAGAAGCTAAGTATCTTTTCCCTTCAGAGACCAAAGATTAAATGAATTCAGCTTCGCACGAGTAAAGGAAAATGTCGGCAAGGAGTCGGGCACAATTGGTCCCGATTGGAATCCCGACAATTTGCTGGAGGACATTTCCTCCCAACACCACAAAATGTTGTCGATCAGAAAGTTTAACATCTGAATAATATCTGTTTCAGTGCACTTACTTTCAGAATCGGACTTTTCTTTTACGAAGTAGGTGTTGTCATAGTTAACACCAATAAATTTGTATTTGCGATTGCCATTTTTACTTGTAAACGCATTACTTATAATTTTTGCAAGTCTTTCTTTCAATTAAGAATGTGGGATTGTAGTGTAAAGTGTCGAAAAATCAATGGCTTTGATCAAATGCACTCTACTAAAATTAGTGGATTTCAGCTGTTCTAAAAGTTTGTTCGAATTCTTTAAAATCCACATCTGGTTGATACCACTGCGAGAATATACTGTCGAACAATATTTTTGAAGCTCAGATTTGATTTCAAATAAAACTTTGGTGAGTAAGATCGATACAGATTTGCAAGAACATTTTGTGGAACCAGCTATGAAACGTTGTTTGTACGGATTTTTATGCATTTTAGGTATGCAGTATAAGTATGGTAAATCTAAATCTAAATTGTTAGTGTCGAAGCTAAAGGGAGCAAGAGCTGATTTGTGGTTATCTATTATTTCAGAGGCAGAAAGGTTTATTGGGGTGTAAGTAGGATTTCCAGGTGTCGAATTTAAACTCAACTCTTTAACTAGACTGTGGAAATACCGGAAACCACAGGTGGGACGGACGGACGGACGCACACACGGACGGACAAGTGCATCACTATATACCCCACCATTATATGGCGGGGGTATAGAAATATAAATTCTATATAATTTCATGGAACCATTTCGATAAGTTATGTCTGTCTCATCAGTAATAATTAAGCACGACAGAGAGAAGAAAACCAAATCATATGAAATTATGAAGAGCAAACGTCTAAACATGTTAAACGTGAACCTGCAAAGGAAGAAGCTTTGTAATCAGGGAGAAACCCCTTTAGTTTAGAAAATGTTCATAAAGTTTTGTGAGCTGACCGCAGAAACGTTCTTATTTCTATGGTTATTGTGAGTCTGCGCAGATCGAATTGAAATAGATTCTTGACGAACACATCTGCTATTTCCTTTTATGATGAAATCGATTCAATGAAGTAGATTCAACTTTCTTATAGTATCATTTAATTCTCATAGAAAAGTGTTGATCTACCGGTTAATATCTGATAGATAATAGTCAAACGATATTTGTAGTAAAACGATTTACTGCAGACAATTGACCAAAAGGCACTTTCTTTCTATAGTATAATACATGTACTTTATTCCTGGACCTGTATTCGAATCTCATTTGAAATACTTCTCATTTTTGTCATTTGTAAGTGGAATGCATACATGTATATCAAATATTAGAATGATCAATAACTTAATTGAGATCATTTTCACAATATTTTATGAGAACCCGAACTATGATTTCAAGAATATGAGGTCATCAAGAAATCAGTGCACATGTTGAAAATGCACATTTCAAAGTTTCACGGAGCATTTTCTGTGGATAGAATAACCTCGAAGACTGACATGAAATGAATAATTAAGAAAATTAAATAGATGTTTTGTGATTAATTAATACCTCCGTGGATTCGACAGTGAAGAAGATAGTCATTTAAATGATTTGTTATTTTAATGTGCGAATTCACCGTGGGGTATCACGTGATACACAAATGATATGTTCCACGGGAATCCCCTTTGATTGAACCAAGATATGCTTTATATGAATTTATTTTAGGTCTATCATATGGTCGTTATTATCAATTATATGATGGTAATTTATTCTGGTCAATAATAGATGTGTATTCGGAGAACACTTAAACAGAAATTTTTCAATGCTTATAACATATTATGATATGGTGCACGGACAGTTACAAAATTTTCTGTTTAAGTGTTCTCCAAATATAAGTCTTTTCTTGGCCAGAATAAATTACCATCATATAATTTATGATAATGACCATATGATAGGCCTAAAATAAATTCATATTAAATAGATTTAGACAGTATTTACTTGGTTCAATCAAAGGGGATTCCCATGGAACATATCATTTGTGTATCACGTAATACCCCACGGCGGAATTGGTATATAAAAAATTCTTACCCTATGGCTGCATTCCATAGGAAATGCTCGTCTGCAAAATAAAAATCATTCGAGCGAATAAATGTTTAGGCGTTTTAATTAAATCAGTCATAAATGGCACTTATCAGAGGACAACACGTCGAATTAGCCGAATATTAAAAAAAATCTCTGCAGTTGCTCTGTTGACTTATAAAAAAATGTCTTCCTGTTTTTATGTGAAAGACATACAAGAAGTAAATCACAGCTGCCCTATAATGCACAAAATGTATGTTAGCGGAAATTAAAACGAGTTCCGCTAGATGGAGCTTATGAAAATCACCCGAGAAAAACTTTTAAAAAATACTTTTGAAGAATGAAGTTTGGTAGCGTACCTCTAAGGTATCGGGATCGAATCCCAGATTCGGCATTGGGGTCTTATGTGGGAAGGATTGGCGGTCGCCCACCCAGTCCCAGGAGGTTTTTCCCCGGGTACTCCGGTTTCCTCCTGCCCCAAGGACCCCCTCACACAAACATCTGAGCCACCGTGAGACATTATATTATAAATTTGTAACTTGTTTGTTAAACGTTGTAATGTTTAACGTCTTCAAATTCATTACAATGTAGCATCATTTTAGAGCAGATAAATTTACAGCATGGACCAGACGCAAAATGAATTTTTAGAAGGAACTTTTCCTCACCATGGCGATCTTTGGATATAGATTATCACGAACCCCATTTTTACGACCATTCAAAAAGTAATGCTTGAAAATATACGGACAGACCCCGTGCCATCGTCAATATTGAAATATATGTTCTAAAGTACCAATGTTTTTGTACTAGACACGTGCTTCAGGTATCAAATCATCGTCAGTAGTCTTATTAATATCAAACAGGTTAAAAAAAACCAAAGTGAATTTTCCTGGCGCCGTATACAATAAAGACTGTTAATTACCTCTTGCTAAAAAATCAGCGGCTCCAGATTTTGTGTAGGGTGTATTCAGAAGCGTATTTAAGTGAAAAATATGGCCAAAAGTTGCCGTCGGCGCAAGGAGCTTAAATCTAAATATTATCGAAAATAAACATTATGCCGAAACCCAGCTAAGGACAGAGCTATGCAATGAGTGATATACCCATGCTGAACAATTCTTTTAATAGTTTCATTATCATCCCTCCGGTATTCAAAACCATTGAGTTTCTTTTTACAGTTCCAATTATATTTGAATCTAATTCTCACTCCCATATCGGGAGTTCGCTTCTTTTCATATGGTGGAGGTTTTTGTTTGTTTGCTTTGGTTCCTGTTTTATCCTGATTTTGTATGCCTTCGGTTTCTGATTTTCTGAATTATCGATTTTGTGCTGTATACAGGGACATTGTCATTATCCATATTTGTCATCTTAAATGATGTTAAAATGACCCAAACACCGAAAGTAAACCAGAGACGAAGTTCCAACCGAAGTTCAGGTATAATCGTGCAAGTCCCTATAAACAAGGCAATCACAAACCCACGAATGGAATCAGGAAGAGGTGCCCGGCAAGAAGAAGAAGAAGAAGAAGAAGATGAAGAGAGTTTTTCCTTAACGGCAAGGGGTTTCTGTTTTTAAATTCAAGCCAAATTTTGATCGTTAAAACAACATCTTTCCCCTGAATAGATTTTTCTCAACTGTTTATATGCTGTATATATGGTATATTACTTCATTTTCCCGCGTAGAAACAAATTATTGCAATTTGTTAGCATTCCCCCTAGTTTGACTAGACTATATCTTATTCAGTAGAAATGACAAAGACATTTATCTCATTGTATTATTTTCAAACCAGCTGCTCGTACATTATTCGCGGTATTAGATAAAACATCGACGATGTGCCAATCAGTTATTTAGTCTCAAAGTTACGAAGGTAACTAAAGGCAAAATCATTAGAGCTTCCAGTTGCGAACCCCAGAATAAACAATATTCCGAAGTGAGACCAGGTGCCTAGGGATAGTACGGCTCTCCTGTTTGCATGGGACATCCGTCGAAACAACTCCATGAAAACTTTTCAAATTCGGTGATTGTCAAGATTTGTATATTGATGTACAAATTAGGTAAATAAATCTTGGTCGGTGATGTTGACAGCCGTTCATTGTGAATGGCGCTACGTAGAATCAATGAAATGAATATATATGACATAACTATTATTCAAAAATGTATCCTTAGCCTGCCGAAGATAGTGATTTCTTACAGAAATTGCTATAAGAAATTTGAAATGCAGTGACTCTAAGACTACCACAGCGACAAAGAGTAAGTAACAAACAAAATATTCTAATAACAAAAAATATTAAAATAAAAGATCAGCAAAGAAGCAAAAGTTAATTCCTAATGGATATGTGATCAGGTAGCCGAGAGAGCATCTCCTATTTGCTAGAAAACAAAGGAGGGGATCTCCATCAACACCAGGTTGCAGCACCCACAGCAAAACCTTTAAACACCCAATACAAAAACACAGAGCAGACGAGCACCAAAAAAAAAAGACGCAAAAGTGACAAGGAACACCAACGCACAATACAGAAACATCATACACAAAGGACCACATAAACCAAATAGACCAATGGGCAACCGGTGCCGACTTAGGACGGCCATCTGCCACGGAAGTAGCAGAAGGTGTGCTTATCTTGGAGTACGTGTGCACAACCCTCCCATTTTCCCGATTTCCAGAGGTCTCGAAGAAAGTACAATTGTGGTATAAAACAACCTCCTCACTGTCAGATGACAATACACAAACAAGACCGCTAAATAAAGGGGCTCAAGCTACACAGATGAATATGTAAATGGATATAAAAAAGATGGCGCACGTCATACAATCCTAATTCTGCCGGCTGTAGCAAGCTTATACATGTTATCATCCGTGGAGTCCGACTGACGTACTATAACTTAGCCAATATCATCCCTTTGCTTGAATATATCTGCTTACAAGTTTTTGTTTCGAGGCCAAAACTTTCTTTGATTCATATGGGCAAGTATCGTAAAATTTTAAAAGATTTCTCATAGATATGCAATAGCTTTATAGTGGATTGTTATTAGTTCATTGAAAGAAAATCAACAACAAGCTTTCCAAATTTAGGATACGCATTTTTATTTCACAATCCATTATTCTAGAAGACAAAGAAGTACCTATGAGTTATTCAGCCTGAGTCCTGACAGTCAAAAGGGTGAGGCAAAATCATTAGAATTTCCCTTGACTCAGTTAATACTTTTCATTCATATCTAAACATATTCGTAAAAAAGGACACAGATAGTACCCGTAGGTAATTCACCCAGGCACTTCAAATGTTAGGCATACCAAATTGTACCAATATAATTCGTTTATGAGGACTCAGAAAGACATTGTAAAATATATTTAGTTTCATTGCATTCTACAGCGGCGACAAACCTTATTTTAAACATACATACACATGTACGAGGGTTGTTCGAAAAGTTCGTAGGCAACCGCAATATTTCAGAAATGCGTTACAGTTACCTTACAATTTTCTTACAATACATTGATGAGGTTTATTATAATCAATTCATACAATATCATGGTGATTGAAATATTATGTCATTTAAATCAATGTCTCAAATTATGTGTTGTGACGTATAGCGGCGCAGTACGAAAATTTAGATATCGAAATCATGTACACACGCACATAATTCCTTTATTATTTCTAAATGCGGACGCCGAGAAGGCCGATGTATATAATTATTATTTCTTAGAATTTGAAAGTTGTCATACTGAAATTTGAACTTTTTACGATACATTGGTATTTAGATATCACTGCTACAAGAAGCACCAATATTTACACAAAATGAAATCATAGATCTTTTATTCAAGCTGATACAAACTCCACAAATGATATTATACTTTTATAGATGATACATATGGAATGCAAGGAAATGTTTCGAGCGCACGTCAATATGCCTATAATTTGCAACGAAGGTGATAATTTGATGAAAATCATTTAAAAAGAATGATTTGGACGACATGAGGAAACAAAACTGAATGATCCATACGTTCTGAAATGAAATTCTTTACGCACCTATTGTGAACGGATTTAATTTAGAACCAGGGAATAATTTGAGCACATGATTACCTATTTTAATCTGTATGATTTATTTTAACAGATTGACATATATTAAACGACTTAACGAAATATGATTTCAAATTTAGAGACAGAAGAAAGGATAAAAATGATAAGTACTCCGTAATTTGCATGGCGTCGTTTTGGACGTAATTTACTGCGACGCTTTCCGAAGTCACTCCTAAAGAAAAACACCGTATTTCTTTCCTAATTGACCGATTGCTTTAAATTTTGCACAATAAGAATATGAAATCTTAAGGAATAAATTAGTATATGAACGAAATGTTTGACGATAACGAAAAAAACTTGTCTACGAATTTATCGAACAGCCCTCGTACAAATGTTTTATCCTCCCACTAGATGTTGATCATTTGTCTAGTCTCGGGGTTAGTTGTTGGATATGCTAATAAATTTCTCATGATCATTATTCATGTAATGAACGTATCTAAAAAAGGCTAATTTAAATACAAATGGAATTCTGACAATTGAAGAAAACATCATTTAAACAAAAGACACGTACCATTTTGTTGTGGCCGTCCTATCATCATCATTGCGTCGATGGCAACATAATCGTTTGCTTTACTGGGATCGATTGTGACGTTGATGGTGTCAACTAGGGCAGGCAAAGTCTAAACAGAACATGGATAATTATAAATGAAGTACAAGATTATTGTTTTGTATCGCCCAAGCCTCACGCAACTTGTACATTATAGAAATTAAAAGAGAGAAATAAAAAGTTAGAAATATCAAATTTAGAATTTAAGAGTTAGAAATAAGAAAATTTAAAGTTAGAAATAAGAAAGTAGAAATAAGAATTTCTAACAGGAGTTACAAATATGAAATTTTGAAGTTAGTAGTTAGAAATGAGGAACAAAAAAAATTTTCAAATTGAATTTCAAGAAAGAAAATAAGAATTTGCATAATAACAGTGTAAGTTATAACTAATAATGAGTTACAGATAATGAATTTGTATACAGAACTGCCGTATTACCCAATCATTCCTGGTTGGGAAGAGTGCAATTTAGAATGGTTTCACATTGTCCAACGACGATGGAATTTCCTGCACGAGTTTAAATTTTCCGACAGGATTTTTTTTATAACTAAATATTTCTTGCAGGAAAAAAAACTCATGTAGGGAAAAAACTACTGCAGGATTTTTCTTAATTAAAGGTGAATATCGCAGGTACCAGGTGTGCACCAGGTATAGGAGATGTGGATCCCGCCTCAGTAAGGTACCCCTTACCTGATGATTGTATTCATTCTGATGTATCTTCCAATAAGTGTAACTTCGGTTGATCGTTTCATCAAACGTATTCAAAAATTTCTGTTCACAAAATGTTCTCACACTTTTTTGACAATGAGTCCTGTTACATCATATCCCACCCATCCTGCTACGTTTTTGGGTATGTTTTGGACATAACTTTCAGTCTTTGGCCCTACATCATTGTTTAGATTGAGGATCACTGACGAGGGTTAAAACTAGTAATTAATGGACATTGTTTGGTCCATAGACTCATACAACCATTACTTTAAACACTACTTTAAACACATTTTATTGGATGTATGTAATGCTATTTATCGTGTTGCGTATTGTGCTATTTGATTTATTCAAGCTGTACATATGGACCAATAAATGATACTTTGAGTCTTCCGTGTTTGAAGGGTGACAAATATGGATAATGACCATATCCCTGTATACAGCACAAAATCGATAATTCAGAAAATCAGAAACCGAAGGCATACAAAATCAGGATAAAACAGAAACCAGAGCAAACAAAGAAAAACCTCTACCACATGAAAAGAAGTGGACTCCCGATATGAGAGTGAGACCAGGTGCCCAGGAAGAGTAAGCATCTCCTTCTTGCATGCAACACCCGCCGCTTCAATTCGGTAGAACTGTCACATCCGGTAACTTCCATTTCGGAAGACATAGAGTACAATCTTTGGTTGGATGGTTCAAATGGTCTATGACAGAATATCATCCACCATTATGGAGAGTGGGATATCATAGTGTATGACGAGTTCCCCATATCGACCTTAGGACTTCCTCAGTGACGATTTTAGTCGATCACAAACATATCCCTGACTGAGAAGCTTATCTGAAAGACGCCTAGCACTCAGAACAACATTATTATGTTATTGTTGTTGTTATTGTCTCTATCTTTTTGTTCATGTGTATTGAGTGTGTGCCGCTGTGCTTTTTCCTATCGTATTAAACGGTACACTAATCCCCCGTCAAACATTATTTGTCTTACCTTGAAATAGGGTGAAAAAATCCTGCTGTGTTTTATATCCCTAACTTCAGAGGTTTCCCAAATGGTCATCCATTTGCTGTCAGGGCGCAACACTTCAATCTTTTTGACTGCTCCGGCGTTGAACACTTCATAAATCCTTACTTCCTCTGGAAACAGTCTTTCCGGAAATTTTACCTATAAAGGAAAACTTGTGTTCATTTTTTATGGCAGTGAGTGTTTTGACTATTTTCCCTGACATTGTCGCCATGTAGCACTTTCTATATAAACATAACTTCAGACAGTGCATGTATTTTACATATTATTTTCATGGTGCAGCTAGCCAACAGGGGATGCTTACTCCTCCCGGGCACCTGGTCCCACTTCTAACTTGCTAGAGGTCCGTCGGTGCTCAATTTTGTGCTCAAGTGTAAGTGTTGTTGAGATTATCGTCAGGATCTTCATTGAATTATTTAAATTGCAAGCAGATTTTTATACATTTGAATGATTGATCATTTTATCAAAACGAGTGTCCCTATTAGTTCTCTCCTACAGTGACCGTAAAGCCGCTGTCACATCTACACATTCTGGCATGGGGTTCGTAATAAAAATCAAGAAACGTGGCGTGAGCGTAGTCAGGACACGAGGAACGTAGTAAGAACTCGCTGATACGTGTTGAGATCGTAGTAAGGACGTCGATGAACGTGCCCGTACGCCGAATCACCACGACCGTTTTTAACTTTTTAACTGTTCAAAACATTTGCAGTGAGAACGCGCTAATGACAGAACGCGTTAAGGAATACTTGCGAAAGTATTGAGAACTTCATTGACGTATTAGAAACGTGTCGCGAACGTTATAGGATCGTAGTGCAGACATTTAAACCTTTAACATACAACCATATGGGAACTGTCACATTTCTGCCGTTCTTACCACGTTCTCATTTTGGGAGTTCCAAAAAGTCAAAACAAACCTCATTCAAATAATTTATCCCTTGAACGTGTTACGATCGCAACATGACCGCAGTGAGAACTTCAACAATTTAACGTCTTCAAATTCATTAGCATCATTTTAGAGCAGATATATTAAAAGCATGGACCAGACATGCACGTTTCGGGTATTTAACCCTCGTCAGTGATCCTCAATCTAAACAATGAAATATAGCCAATATCTGTGAAAATTTTGTCCATAATGTACTCAAAGACGTAGCAAGATGGCTCGTCAGTGATCCTCAATCGAAACCGAGAATAAACGCTTAACTATCGTAAAGCAGACGTCTTCGTCGTAGTTTGAACTTGGGACAGATCGTAGTGCGAACTTGATTAAACGTATTAAAGACTGGAAGGACTCACTACTAACGTGTTACGGACGCAAAAGTTCGTGTTGCAATCTCCTAATTTGCCCCTGTGCTGAATGTTATTTCCTTTGGAATATTTTTAATTTTTCAAAGTTTTGCTTGCCGTTTAAGGAGGTATTGAACACTTGGACGCCATCAATTTTTCTAAAAATTTTTGAAATTATATATGTCTTGTCTGTCCTTGACTATACAAACTTTCATTTGATTCTATCCACAGGAAAATTTTCTACGAGACTTTGAAATATGCATTAATCCACGCTTTCGTGAATCTCTTGATGACGTCATGATATTAGAGTGTCATTCCAGTTCTCGTAAAGCTATTAGAAATTAATTTTGATTTAACTTCCAAAATATTCATGAATTTATTGCACTTACATATGGAAAAGATAAGATGAATTGTTTTTAAACATAGGCAGGATACTTGAATAAAAGATGACACTGTCGCTAAAAAATTGCAATTACGAGCCAATTTACTGTAGTTGCTAGTTAATTATTAGAAATCCTGTGGATGAATCTTTGTCAAAAACTATAACTATGACGTCGTGGTTTGCCCATGGATAGAACTCCCAAAGTCCTAAATTTCGAAAATCGCCATAATTTCTTTAAATGACGCCGGAAATTATTCAAACTTCATCAGGATACTCAAATGCGAATATCAATCAGAGTATCAAATGTTTTAAGGGAGTTAAGACTGTACTTTTGATAGGAAGCGAAAAAACAAACAATGCCGCCGCAATCTTGGTGTTCAAACCCTTCTTAAAGCAAAAATTATTTACTAATCAGACATTTGTGACAAGCAAAAAGTTTGATCTTTAGAACAAATAGGTGGAGTTCATTTTCATATTCCAGAATTATTCCATATTCCAGAAATGGAATCAATTAATTGTGGTTCGTAAAGAATTCTAAGGAACTTTTGGAAAATTTAAAAGCCACCAATTTCAATCATATTACCAGCATAAAATCTTTCGATTTCTCCACGCTCTACACTACCCTTCCACACCAAAAGCTCAAAAACAGACTGGCGAATATTATTCGCTATACCTTTCTTTCAAAAAATGGGAACAGGAGATGCAAATACCTTGTCAAAGGGCGGAAGGATACTTATTCCGTGAAGGAACACTCTGTTTCAAACAAAAAGTATACCAAAGTCTATATCATCCGATGCTTGAGAGTTTATGATTGACAACCTTTTTGTGGTGTTTGGAGGAACTGTATTCCAGTAAATAGTTGGCGTTCTCATGGGTACCAATTGCGCCCCACTGCTTGCGGACTTATTTTTGTATTCAGACGAAGCTGACGTCATCCAGACCTTGCTCTCGAGTGAGCGAAAGTACCTCGCATCTCAGTTCAATTTTACCATCAGATACATAGATGACGTTTTGTCCATCAATAATCCGAACTTTAAGGATCATCCACATGAAATCTATTCTCATGAACTAGAATTCGAGGAAACAACCGAGAGCGACAGATCCGATTCGTACTTGGAAATACTTCTAACTTTCGACGCAAACGGCAATTTGAACTCGTCACTGTATAACAAGCGTGATGATTTCAGCTCCCACATAACCAACTTCCCTTTCATGTGTGCAACATTCCGTCTTCTCCTGCTCATGGCGTTTTTGTTTCCCAACTCATACGCTACGCAAGGGGGTGATGTAAATATGAAGTTTTCATCGTTAGAGCCAGACGACTTGCACGCAAGCTACTCATTCAGGATTATACTACACAACGGGTGAAATCATCTGTGAAAGTTCTTCGGTCGCTACGGGGATATAATAAAAGCATATCAGATCCCCCTTTCCAGAATGATCAGTGTCATTCTGGATTGTGATTGAATGCCTGTCATCATTACCAAACAAGACCTACCTAAAGTGTACACCAATATGTACATCGAGACAATCACCGAATTTGACAAGTTTCCATGGAACTGTTGCGACGAGTGTTGCATGCAATCAGGAGACGCTGACTCTCCCCGAGCACCTGGTCTAACTTCGGAATATTATTTATTCCGAGGTTCGCAAACGTTCCTATGGACAATCTAATGATTTTGCCTTGCCTTCTCGACGTTGAGACTGAATAAGTTATCGGTACTTCTTTAATGTTTGTCCTCAATTATCAATATGTACATACTTACTGTGAGAAACTGCATCTCACGTAGTTTATTCTGAGCCTGCTTCCATGCATCAATTCCATGTGTATACCGTGGATATACACGTGGGGCCCCTATTAACTTACTTACACCCCAGCTGTGGAACAAAATTGAGTGGATAAATAATTTAAAAGCAGAATCAATTATATAACATTTCTTCGATATATTTACGATCCTTTTATCACTTTTTTCTCTATCTCGACTCAGTCTAGTCTAGTCAACTCTGTCATGATATACCTTTATTTCGTGTGCATGATCATTATCATAAGGTCTTCGTTTTAGCCTCTTTCATGTCAGTCCTCCGGCAGCTGTACCTGTACAATGTTAAACTTCTTCAATCCAATAACATCATTTAAGACCAGATAAATTTGACGAAAACATTAGCCTGCCGTACGAAAGTCGTTCAATATTTGACGAAAAACCACTAGGTTACATACGGAAGCAATACGATTTTTAGCTCATCTGAGCCAAAGGCTCAACGTAAGATATTGTCATATCAGTTTGTCCGGCGTCCGTCCGGCCGTCCGTTATTTTTTCACATTTTCAACTTCTCCGGAACAGCTTGGAGGATTTCGATGAAACTTGGTAGGGCCTTCTACCAAGTTTGTTAATTTTCGGCCTGATCCTTTCAAGGGTGGATCCTGGGCGGGGTCAAATAGACCCCAGAGGTACCCCTCTTAAAAATCTTCTCTATAACCACTGTATGGATTAAAAAACTAATGGCATCTGAGTTATAAGGATGTTTATTTCGTTAAATTCCGTTAACTGATTTATGAAGCGTTTTAGACATCTATTTCAATGCAAAAATTGAGATTTCTGTTATTCTATTCTCTCTTGGCTAAATTTACTACCCCAATCTAGTTCATTTTAGCCATGATAAACTAGAGGAATGCTTATGTGATAGAATTTTGCTGAAAGTTTTTTTTTCTTTTTTAATTATTTTTTTCTAACTGTACAAAACGAAGGGGGATGGTCATTTTTAACATTTTCAACCTCTCCTCTGAAATTGCTTATATACTTTTTGATATTTATAGTAAGGAATGCAATTGTGAAAGAATTTTGTAAAGATATTTAGGGATTTTTAAAAAAGATTTTACATAGGTATGTACGAACCTAAGGGTAGTGGGTTCACTCCCGGCGGGACCCAAAGATATTTTTTTCTTTTCTAAGATTTTTAAATATTATTCTTAGAAATCTAACTGTGAAAGAATTTTGTCAAAACAACTTTAAGATTTTTTTATGAATAAAAAAAGTATAGATGGTATGTTTTGCATGCCCATTGGACTCAAGGGTAGTTGGTTCAAATCCTGGTTGTACCAACAAGATTTTTTTTTCAACAATTTTTTTGTTACTTTTGTAGCACACCTGAGCAAAGTTTAAGTGAGCTATTGTCATAGTGTGGTGTCCAGGATTCATCTGTCATCCGTCTGTCGTAAACTTATCACATTATTTACTTCTTCTCTTTGACAAACTTCTTCTTCCGTACGGAAGCACGTATTGACAAACCGAAAGCATCAGTTTGATCTGGAGAGATGTCTTAAGAAGTGTTGCTGCTTTTGGTTCCACTCAGAAGTCAAATTTTTGACGCGTTTTTTACGTCTTTTCAAACTTTGTCAGAAATGCTCATTTTTGAAATTTTTCTTTGAATAACTCTTTTAATGTGTGATTTTGTGCACTCATTTACTGCATATTCGTCACATTTTTAAAATTGTTCAGTGGTTTGGTATTAACTTTGAGTGAAAAGTTTATTTGTTTAATTTTTCACGATTTCTTATCTTATTTAAAAAGGAAAGGGGGGTTATTTTCATACATATTGGACTTCTTCTCCAGAACCAGCAAAGGGATTTTGATGAAACTTATCTTCTTTAACTCATTTGTGTCACACTTATGCTCTTTGTCGTGTGGAGCTCTTAAAAGAGTTCCCTGGGAGGGTTTGACAGTTAGTCTTTTGAATGTCTTTCCTTGACATGGTCGCCATAGCACTTTCTATATGGACACAACCTCTTAGACAGTGCATACTTTTAGATATTGTTTTCATATTCGTGCGTGTACGTCAGCGGCGGGTGCGGCTAACCAACAGGGGATGCTTACTCCTCCCGGGCACCTGATCCCACCTCTAGCTTGCTAGGGGTCCGTCGATGGTCAATTTTTTTTCAATTTGAACACGAAAATCTGGATCTGCCCTGGTTAAGTACAGGTACAATAATTATTATTATGCATTGAAAGTGTTGTAAGAGTGCATGTGCATGGTTATCAGGTTAGCGTTGTGCCCCATGGGACTCTTGTTGACGGAAACCGCTATGTTGTATAGGGAAGACGTATGATTTTTTAAGCTCGCCGGCTCGTCACACAAATAATCATTCTATATATATGTACATGTACCACACTTGTCAGTTTTTATAATTGTTTTCTAAAATCGCTGCTTTCCATGTAGAATGATTTGTAATAGATCATGTAACCGTGGGCTCAATTTGCAGATAAGAACACACTTTGCGATATATTCCGTGAGATGTTCCTTTGCAGAAAACAAAAGGCAACAAATTCCGTTTCAATAATAAACATTGGTTGTGCATACATGTATACTGATGAATTAGAATAAATGGACAGACAAGTTGTTACGTAGTGTGAAAATATCAAGATCACTATTTGCAAATGCTAATATCATATACAATGAACTATAGTAGGGTTGATTAAGTAAAAAAATGTATAATTTTACGCTTCCTAAAAAGGGTTTGATTGGAATAAAAGAAATCATAATAACATAAAAATATAACTCACGCTAATACAGTATATTGGCTGGAAAATGATTCAACGCTCTGCACCCACAGTCTTTTCTGTTCTGAAGAAAAATGAATAAAAATCCAGGTATCGTATCTTACATAAAACTACAGCGAAATACATATCATATATATCATACTGACGTGACCAATATATAAGCTTTCCCAATTCGCCCAGAGATAACCATAATCATGCACGGAAAATATTTACTTGTCTTTACTAGTAAAGTTAACAATTTCACGTGCGCATTAATGCTAACGTCAAGCTTGACGTTTTACACAATAGCTGCGTTAGTCGACCAAAACATAGTAACGAATCAATTGATGGGATCAGGGACACGTAAATGCAACCCTCTTTGTCAAGGATTTGCTCTTGTCGAGACACAACCAAATCTTGGACACTCTGGTTGGATGTCCTTGTCTCTGGTCACAGTTTGAGTTAATTCTATAAGTCTATATTAATAAAGACATATAAGATTGAAATCCAAAAAGCTCAGTGGAACAAGAGACAAGAACAAATTCAAAATTTGGAAATAATAAGACAGTTTAGATTTACGACAGTGTAGAGTAGACGGCAACGAGGTGTCAAGAAAAACTAACTTTAGGTGTTGTAAATCATTTATACATTGGGGGATGTAGATGAAAATTCATTGAATGAATAAAACCGTGTTTCAGAAATTTTCAAACTTGTTATCCTATAGTTAATGATAAGATAAGTATTCATAACCAGATACCAAAGAAGATGATTTTAAAACGCATGTTTATTTTTGGTAGAAAACCCATTTTCATCAAAGAAAATAAAGGGATAGATCATACAGCACATCTATTTGCATGTGATATCCTAAACATACCTCTAGGGTAGAATTGTTCCACACAGACAACGTCAACGTCCAATTTGGGATGAATGAAGAATCCTCCTAGACATGACACAAAGTTCCTGGAGTTAGGAATATTTGCTGTACAAGTCATATTCCTTAATGTCTCATTTTGTTTCGCTATGACTTGCTTATAACTTGCAACTAGTGGTGTTGTCTCCAAACCAAGAAAAACAAGCACCATTTCCCATACCATATAACCTTGCAGCTGTAGAGCAACAAGTTGACTGAACGCAAGGTCTATTTTAGCTTTGTAATCCGGGTAACAAACGCGATCTTTCATTTTGTCCATGACTATAAATATAAGAGGCCTATGCTGTGTTAAGAAATTGTCATTCCGTCCTATGATTAGATAATTAATGTCGGATATCCATTTTCTGAGAGTCAATGGATCAAGCATACTTGCAATTTCTTGTCTTCTACGACATGGTGACATTCTTCCTGCAGGAATTTTGCCCAAGATGTTAGACATAAGGGTCATGTTCCAGTTGCTAAGTCGTAAATTTCCATGATAGAAATTTGCAAGATATGAAATTTTCTGAACCGAATTTTGGTACTGTGCTCTAACTTGGTTCCATTCCTCTATGCGCGCCATCAAAGAACCAAAGGATTTGAATTTATTATTTATCATGTTTTCAATGTTTGAAAATGCATCTGACATATTTTCAAATGACATTTGCAAAAGGGCAATAGAGTCTTCAAGCTGAAACTTTAGAGATGAAATAGATGGAAGTTTGAGTGTTGTTGACATTAGCTTTCCGATGTCCCTTTTCATTTGTTCACTGTTACGAGTTTCGTTGCAACTCTCTCCGAAAAAACCAGGATGGCATCTACAAAACATCTGGTTTGAGTGTGGATAGAGAATGCACTCTCCCTGTTCATGACAATCTAGATTGCAAGCAAACGGCTCAGCACTTACATTGAAATACGTGAGAAGATAGTTCCCTTGCCTTAGAGAATAACTATTCGGATTTGCATTACTTGATGTACTGTAAGTATGGTTCATTTCACCATTTTCTCTATAGTAGCTTATGATGAAATTTTGAGAGGCAAAAATTGAATATAATGACTTTATTTGGTTTCTAATGTACGGACTTTCGGATATTTTGTTCACCATGTTGATCATACTTCCATTCTGTTGTAAATATATCTGGATTAAATGAGTACGTTTTATCGAAAATGCATTGACAGGATCCTTATAAATTGGCCATGCAATGGTATGAACATTGTGTTGTTCAGATTTTACATGCAGGTTCCCAAGTATTGAATCCCTTGGCCAGTTTTCCGGATCTTTTTCCGATACGAAGGAAGCAACAAACCAGTCATTCCAGAAATACTTAGCCTTGAAAAAGGGGAGAATCGCTTCATTTGTTCTCTGTGTGTCTGCTGACATCTTAGACTTGCTGTTTTGCAGATCATTCATCATGAAAATATCTACATCTTTCAGACATGATTTTTCTATTTCTTGCCTTTTTGCTTCAAGGTTTGTTAAAGCTGAGCTGAGATATTCTGCATCATTTGAATCATCATAATCTGGTAGAGAGATTCTATTTTTAAATGACACTACAACCATTCCTTTGAAAATCAGCATAGCAATTCCTGTCGTGATGGAATTTATTTGTGACAAATCGCATTTACTGCTTTCCTTTAGCAAATCGAGCAACGATCTACCAAAGACGCCATCATCTACCGAACCTTTTGCTACTGCGTACACATGTGTGCTGATATCAAGGTCATTTCTAAAATTACCAGCAATGATAGTACGTTTTCGAAAACACTCCTGTTCCGTTGTACATTGGGCATCAATTATCATATCTTGACACATTGTAAACGCACTATATGCAGCTTTGATTCGAAGCTCGTGATCTTTGTAAACTGCTTTCTGATTCTCTAATGGTATTATGTTTTTCAACTCATCTATTGAGGAAGATATGCTATTAAGTCTTTCGTTCATGACAGAATAGGTTCTTTTCATTTGTTGAAGTTCCGGTGAGTCAGTTTTTGGAACGAATAATAAAGCAAATGAAAACAATGCCCCAATTGTTCCCAAAATTCCAGCAGCCGCAGCAGTGAATTTAGAAAACATCCCCATTACTGTTCTCATTTGTTTTGTCGCGGCAGCTGCGGAAACAGAAGTTTTTAGCTTTGACTGCGATAATCCAATATTCCATCGATGGAAGAATTGAGAAAATTCCCAAACTGATTTTTGACCTTTTTCCAGATCCTTTCGACGGTCCATCCCTTGCTGAACAGGCTGCGAGTCCAGACTTATAATTAAGACAATGTATAGAAAACAACACATGTAAGCAAGTTTCCACCTCATCTTTATCCTGAAAAAAAGAAAACATGTGTATCATAGCCAACTTTTTCCCTACGGATTGTATTCGCTATCTTCGAAAATCAGAGTTACTTTCCATTTGAGACGGTATATGACGTAAACTGACGTCATTAAATTTTATGGAAACAGTTCTAAAAGTTTGGAAAATGACGGTATAAAATATACGTTACCATTCAATTTTCATGACTTCACAATAGTTTTACGTCAGAAACCGTCTTTAAGGGGGAAAACTCTACATTCCACAAAGACTCGATAGGCTTTTCAACGACGGTCAGATGTCGGCTAAAAGAACTCGTACACTAACTTTAAGAAATCGGAGCCTATAGTGTTTCTTCATAAAAATAAAGCGTATTCAGTCACTTACTATCATTAATTTTCTTATTTGTTTACCTGTAAATGATTGTTGGACGGAGTTTGTAGCTCTCAGTACAATATTTTAATCTGCTCCCTATAATGAAGATAAAAGAACGGAGAAAGATAGCAGAAATTCGCACACCCGATGTTTAGGCTGAATTACAAATTTAGATGAGGTAATATGTGAGTAGGGAGCTTACTGCTTAAAGGAGACCGGAATTATGGCCTTTTTTCGATGTTTTGCAATAAGCGCGATTGATATGCCCCAAGTGAAATCAAAAGATTTCATTTGACTGATATGTGACGTGTATGAATTATTCGATGATTAGATTTATGAATGAGTTGCGTATTAAAACTGCAATTTACTCAAGGAAGACTTGCTTGGATAAGCGAAGTGTGTAGTATACAATTACTCATGCATTCAACTGTCTTGATTATATACGAACAGTCAATCGGACATTTCTAGAAAATAACACACTTTAACCTTCATATTTAGATAATTCTTATATTGCAAACGCAACCCCTGCTTCACATGTATCGACTTATTTTTTAACTAACAAAAAAAAAAGTCTAATAGATAAGTAATCTTTAAGGAGTAATTAATCAACTGCATGCTTGTTTGTTTACATTTTTGCCTTCGGTTAATATGACGTCGATCACGGATATTTACGAAGATAACCGAGGTCGATGTGAAATACCTGAGGCCTTTCCCATCTTTTTATGCTGAATCTGATCGATTTCTTTAAAGAGAAAAATAGTCTTTGATTCAAAATATTGAATGTGTTTGAAAAAAAAATGAAAAAGCATTTTTCCCTTCCACTTTAATAATATCTGTGAACATCGGGGCCCTTTAAAGTAAGAAACGAAATAGGAACGAAATGAAATGAAACGAAATAGCTACGAAATGAAAAAAAAAAAATAAAGTGAAAGAAAATAAACTGAAAAAATACACTTATTTTACAGTTTAATACACATTTATGGTCATACAGTGGTGTATTTCTTCCTTTGCCCCCTTCTTTGTGCCACGGAAACTGCGAGTCAAACAAATGTAAGTGTTATATACCCGCACATCATATTTTATAGTGATTTTTTTTTCAATTGATCATAAGTATTTAGTTAGACATTTGATTATAGTTTTCTTTTTCCAGAACTCGAATTACCGAGGATAAAACACATTTCGATAATTTTTTCGCAACATATCACAATGATAATGCTGAAAAAAGCGCGTTGTTTCTGGCTCCTATTGCATGGCCGCAGGTTTGGTTTCCTTCTAAAATTTTGTTGTTTGACCATTTTCAGCAAATTTTCAGTAAAAATATAGATGAATACTGGTTTCTCTGTTCAAATGTAGTCAAAATATGCCAATAAATCTGAAAATTAAATGTCTTAGTGGAAATTTCCGTATATTGGGGTATGTTTTACTATAAAGGATATCAATATTTTGCAATTCTGACCTCAAAGGAACACTACTTTTGTCTTCAGCCATTTTCATTTATCTGTTGCAGGTTTATCTTTAACATCGCATTGAAATAATCGTATGAAATACCAGAAAAGTTTAAACCTAACGTTCAAAACCATTGAAATGTACGTAAAAATGACTTGTCAAGATCGTGGTATTGTTTCTGAAAACTGTGCTTGCAAGAAAAAAGTTCAGATTCGAGCTGTAGTGGGGTATTTTTGTGCTTTGCGACACATTGAAGGGCGAAAAAAATAAAATCACGGACTTCATTTTCAAAAGAGTTGAATTTTGGGATGTTTTTAGATGACGTCATTTGAAGCAATAAAATGAATTTGTATTCAGGGAAAATTGTTTATCATATTGAAAAAAACAAATCGCAATGCCTTATATATCAGTTTGGATAGGTGTAACAGCTTTAACATTTCTAAAAAGTGAACGGATTTCTTAAAAGCCATTTTGTGACATTGCGTTTTTAACCAAGTGTCTTTATCATTGCGCTGTGTCTGATCATGAAGACGGATTCGTTTGGCGTTTGACAAAATAAGTCACTCGTTTACCCACGATTTAAGATGGAAAAGAATAGAATACCCATAGATTACATAATACATTTTATAGAATGAAGATTAAGTGCTGCGTTTCTTTTTTTTGTTGGGTATATTATCTGCATCGGCTCTGTAAATTTCCACTAGCTGAAATGTTCAAGTTTAGAATTGGCAGTAAAGGGTCGGGCATTGATTCGAAGGGAGAGGGGGTGGGGCTGGTGCTGGGATTCTTTTGTGGCCAGAGTAAATTTCCAAAGCAGAGCCGTCTGGATAATTTATTTTCCAGCAACCGAAGGTCATGTTCTTTATTTTCTACTAACAATTCTGGCAGGACAAGACCCCCCCCCCCAAAAAAAAAAAACACCTTCAAACAGACAAATACTAAAGGAGGATGCCAAATATATAATAAGCTTCAACTGAAATCAATTAAAGTTGAGTGAATGACATTTAGGGTACTTTTATACATTCAATTCATTCTAATGTCCATGTATCTTGTGAGAAGTATTTCGAAAAATCTCACTTTTAGGTTTATACTATGATTATTGGTGTTTTACAGCAGGTAGGGTCCGGGAGAGGGGTTCAACCCAAGAAATTATAAAATATTTAATAAATGTTTAAGTAAAAATGGAATTTGCTAGGAAGATAACCTACGCTTGAACTTTGCTTTGAGCATTTTCATGATTTTCCAAGGTCTAATAAGATGCACAAATTGTACTATATAACTTAAAATTAAATTATAAGGAATATTTATAAAATTCTTTTTGGTTATGGGAAATAACCTCAAAAAGCCGATGCACAAACGGTATAATTCGCGAAGAGAACAGAGATGAATGGTGTGATACGAAAATATAGGATATGATGTGACAATGTGAATTTGATAATTGTTTAGAAGGAATTGTCTTTAATCACTAATTATATCTCACCGTTTTCCTAAAATAAATCGTAGAAAATCCAAAGTTTAAAACCGGCGTCGGACACTTACCATTAGCTTCCTATTTTCTTCTGAGTTATACTTCATTTCTAAAACCCCGAATTTTTAAGTATAATAAGTAAGGGTTATTCTACTGTCTCCGAGGGCGTAGCCCGAGGAGCAGTTGAATAACCCACTTGTTGCACGGCAATTGTTAGGCTGTCAAACAATTATCGCCGTTGATTGAGTAATTATAAGTCGTCATTCCGAGTAGGATAAAACTACTCATGGTCGGTAAACAGTTAAGAACTTCACGCATTTTTAAATATAGATTTCAAAGAAAACAACGGTAAAAAATCCGGTCCAGTATTTGTTGTTAAATTAGGAGTATCAAAATTAATAAAATAAAGGGAAACTGATATTTGAATTTTTCAAACTACAGTGTGATTAGAGTACATACGTACATGTAGGAAGCGGATTTTATGAGATGCGAGTAAGGACTGTGTACAAGTGTCCATTTCTTACTTTCAATTCTGAATCATTAAAAGTGAGCACACACAAGTTTTCCAACAAATATTCAAAACTACGGGAATACTCCGCTATTATGATACTATTATATCTTTGTTTCTTTTCAAAAGTATTCAAGGGTACCAGTCAGTAGATTATTCAATCGAACTCTTGCGTGTTTTATCTGGTAGCTGATCCTATGCATATTGAAACATTTGACAAAGAGCGGATCTAGAGCGGGCTGGAGTCAGACCCCCCCCCCCCCCCTGGAATCAGTAAAAAAAACATGATTTCCCGTTTCTATGTATTTTCTATCAAAATCATAGGCTGGGTCCCTTTCCCTAACGCTGTATCAACCTTATGGGGAAAAAATTTAGGTCCGCCCATGACATTGAAAAAAGTATTTTTTGGTTGTGTTGTATTTTCAAAACGGGTGGCAATACAAGTCAGGTCAGTTAAGGACAGTTAACGGCTCAGTTGATCATTCAATGATTAGTTCAATCATCAATTCACAATGAAAAATATTGCACTGTCTGGAAAGGTGTTAATTACCGTCTACAACGTAAACCGTGCAACAAGTTTAGTAAGACAATGCTTGCCAGCCGTTTCCCATGTTAGTAGGAGGCTTACTTCGCCTCGACACAAATTCAAGATTACATTTTCGTTTTCTGAAATATACGACGTCCAATCTTATGCGAACATTCTAGAAGTGAAGGCTTTTCCATCGGAGTCTATGGAGCACCCACCTCTGTTTAATTGCGTCCCACGTCTCTCACCCGGTAGTTTCATTAAAAGTTATATACACAAAGGTTTATGGTACACGTACCGTAAAATAATAACTGGAGAAAAGTCTCAAAAAAGATCTAGCCACTTAAAGATTTAGGACCAATTATCTAAAATGTGAACTTAGAATTCACATGACCCATTATAAATCGACCTTTCATGCATAGCTTAGGTTGATAATTCAACAAATAATCTATATTCAAATGACTCATGTTTCAATTTTTTATTGACGGACCATTTATGAGATAATTTTAAGATTTGTCATGTATTTACACTAATTGAGAGGTTTTTTTTAATGGAAAACAAGATTTCAAAGGCAGTCAGGGATTCCGTTTTGCGAGCGGAGAAAAAAAAAGTCATTAAATAATTTATTTTATTTTCTATTTTTTTTACCTTACATTGTCTATTTTCTTTAATCTGAACGAGGACGGTTCATCATATCTTTGTGTTATATCAGTGCCAAAAAGAAAGTGTAGCCTTAGGGCGAGTGGAAACAGAACTTTTTTTGGCCTAGACTGACAGATATTGGGGAGGGGGGGGGGGGTTCTAGCCTGTGACTCATAGTAAAAGTAACTGATTACGGATATGAATCTCCTTGTCGGTACCAATGAAAATAATTATATCATTACAAATTCATGTAGTGAATTTATAAATATCATTCACAGAGTTAGGGAGCAACCATTTTATTTTATGGGGGTGGGGGGTTAAATGTTTAAAATTACTCTAAATTTAAATAATTCAGCGTGATTTTTCGGCCATATTAAACATCAAACACAGAATTATTTGATCTCTTGCCAGCAGATCACTTCATTCTTATTTCTTGAATGGCATATGATGCCTATAATCTATTTACTTAAATGATAGTAAACGGAGACAGGCTATATGGTGCTAATGACTTTTGAATTTAATTTATTCACTCCAAATTGCATAAAGTTTGTTCAATTTTTTATACTTAGTTTATGAAAGTGTTTACTGGGCAGTGGATAGGTCGGAAGAGAGGGGGGGAGGGGCAATTTCATGATCCGGAAATTTTTTTTCGTCGGCCCTTCGGGACGGAAATTTTTTTTCCCTAAAATTTCGATCGGGAATTTTTTTTTTGCAAAGTCTTCCTGCCCCCCCCCCCCCCATAAAAATCGAATGGTTGCTCCCTTGTCCTCATAAAAAGTGCAAAATAACAAATCGATCATCCATAATATAGGGGTGGGTGATAAGGTTCACGTGCGAACGTTGACTACGAAGTCATTAAAGACTGACGCGCTTCAAATGTGAACAAAAGATGGCAGAAAAGTATAGGAAAACTAGATGGCTACTGTTGCAAGCAACAGACGGATTCCTCCTTTATTAGACCTTCCTCGGAACTGAAATGCTAAAATCCGAATAAAAAAGATGGAAAAAAGAATAGTTGCTTAAGTACCATATTAACTTCAGCAAATGAGTCAAAAGAGCTTATGTCTAATTTGGGACTCTTATTTATTTATCAACAAAATAGAAGAAAAAATAATAAATACCTTTTATGTTTACAAAAGTTTTAAACTCCATGCACAATCAATATCTAATCCTTTACAATGACTTTCTCAAAAAAGAATTGCACAATGATTTTGCAATGAGATAATTTCTATTGATAGAAAATGACAAAAACATGAAACTACTGATATGTAATGCTACTAAGAATAAAAAGGAAAGAAACAGAGAACAAGAATAAAAGAGTTATCTATCTTACTATTTAAAGTTCAAATAAGAAGTACTACTTGTGTGAAAAATAAATAGTTAAGAACAAAATTCTATGTATTCTACAAGAGTAAATGTTTGTTATGACCTTGATAAAGTTAATATGACCTTAAACCAAGGTCATGGATAAAAGATAAGCATTTGAATTTATTCTCATCATGAGTCCTCTTAATCTAATCAAAGCTCAATATTTTATCGAAAAAAGTCAGTTGTGACCTTGAAATCGAACAAATGACCTTGGGTCAAGGTCAAGGTGAAAGGACTTGATGCAAGGAATATTTGCGCCAAGTTTGAACTCTCAAGGTCAAATGGTCTTTGTTCTATAGGCAAAAGTTTGTTGTGACCTTGAGAATCAAAATTTGACCTTGGGCCAAGGTCAAGATGAAAGGGCTTGGCTCAGTGATTGTATTTATGAGGTTTGAACTGTCAAGGTCAAATAGTCTTTGTTCTATAGGCAAAAGTTTATTGTGACCTTGAGAACCATAATGTGACCTTGAAACTTGGTCATCATCAATGACTACCTATTAGTAGCCTACCATCCAAGTTTCAACTCAAAATCTCAAAAACTGTAGAAATTGGCACTGTGCCAATTTAAAGTTCCATTTTCAACTTGAAAAAGCGCTAAAACCGTAAATATTTTATCGAGCATGTAAGCGTATAAAAGTTTACAATTATCCCAAAGAACATTTTAAAACAAATTTCGTTCAAATCGTACGGTTAGTTTAGGAGTTATAAGTGTTTAAAGATTTGACCTTTGATGACCTCCAGCGGGGGCATTGGTGAACTTATCGACAAACAAAAAATAGTTAAAGAAGATCTTGTAATGCCCTTTCTGATGGTACTATTCCTTTTGCTCTGTGTTAAAAGACCTTTGAATAAAGTGTCTGGAAATGATAAGGGGGTAAGAATAAAAATAATAATAATAAGAATAATAATAAGAATAAAGAAAAGACATTGCAATAACAGAAAGGATTCCGACGGAATAGTCGGAATCCTTAATTATTATTTTTGACGTTAATCAGACATAGGGAGAAAAATAATCAATAGCCGGTTGTGTTCATTGACAAGGAAATCCAACCCTCGTGTTCGGGATTAGCTTTTGTCCATGACTCGGCAAGCTTCGTCACGGTACAAGAAAATCTCGGACACTCGGGTTGGATTTCCATGCTCACACCCATTGATAGTTTCTATTAGTTATCTTATGACCTGGTACGGGATAAAACTACTTCACTGTTTTTTGTTTTTGTTTTTGATGGGTAACACCACACCACATCTAATACCCCCTACTCTTGTCGTAAAGAATCTAAAGGTGAAATAAAGTTTAAAGATTTTGAAAAGGTCAAACTTCAAGGTCTATGAGACTAGGTCAAAGGCCCAGGTATTCATTGAAAGATCATGTCACAAGGAATTCCGGTGAGAAATGTATAACTCATATCCCTTCAACAAATTAAATGAAGATGTAAGTTTTGAAAGAACGTCAAGGTCAAGGTCACTAGTTCAAAGATGGGACAAAAAATATTAGCACGCAGGGTCCATTCCGTCTTTGTTTATCTTCATGTACAGTTACTTCTCAATGCTCCTAATATTTTTTTCTCCCGCTGTTGACTAAAACACATATGTATATTCTATCTCAAGGTCATATTGATGCGTTAGATTTGTCTCAGTATGGTCTGTTTTATAAGCTGATTCAATCAGTTTTCATTCATCTGAATATAATGGGGGGGGGGGGGGCGGACAGGGGGTACCTCTCTCCCCCTCCAACCTCTCCCGCTCCCTCCCCCTCCTTTTCACCTTCCCTTACCTCCACTCTCCGGCCCCCTCCCGCACCTTTCCACCTCTCTCCTTCCCTCCCCCTCTCTCCCTTCCCTGTCCACCCCTTCATATAACGTAACAGCTTCCCCAAAAATGTTGAAGCATAAAAAACGGACGGAGGGCTGGCGGACGGACAGAAAGACGCGGACTTCGCCATTTTATGGACCGGATTTTGCTTCGCAACCTGATAAGAATATATGGAAATCCAAAGATTTTTACAAGTAGATTATACTCCGGAGTCAAGGTCACAGTGTTAAAGATTAGAGAACCAGGCAAGGTCTTACCAAAGAGACTACATATGTGCAAGTTGTTTGTTTGCTTGGATTTTTTTGTAATCGGAAAAAAGGATACCGTACTGCCTTCTTGAGGAATTCCTGAACTCGGAGATTGAAATGGAAATTTCATTTTGATAATATATATAACGACAATCGAGGCGACTGAACGTAATGATTGAAAACGAGCATGAAATGAAAATCACAATGTATATTTTACATGGCCCGCCCCTCCCAAACCCTTTTTCCGATATTATAAAGTTCACGTATATAAAAACAAGAGGGTATTTTTATTGTTTATCCCGCCAAAAACATATCGGATTAAATACCGGTAGTAATGAGCATGTAAGTCCGTTTGTTCCGTATGATGTTTTCAAATATTTGAAGAAAAAATGTCATGTAAGGAGAATAAATTTAAGATAAATTAAGATATTAAATGAATTAAGATATAAGGTCTAGTCCGAATACGGCCCATGTTATTGTTGCTTAATTATCTAAAGAAACCAAAATTTGGTTTCTGGATGTTTTAAAGAAGACCGATACAGAGAATCAAATATTCTGCATACTCCTTGACGTCATGTTGACGCATGCGATCTGAACACGCTGTGACTTTGACGTTGCGAGTAAAATGGACGCCGAAGACACGCAAAACAAATTTTCAATCTTAAATTGCAAAAAAATGTGCCGAGAAGACCTATCGATGTTTTTATATATTCGAATTCAGCTCATTCTCTACTTTTACGTGTAAGAAGGGCTTTAAGGATCTCCACAACTTAATGGAGAAAGTGGAAATGAAGCAAGCCGTGTTTTGCCTTTTGAATGAGTGCTCATTTTTGAATAATAAGTTGCAAAATGGCGATAAAAATTGCAAATTTCGACCAAGATACATAATAATCAGTAGAAATACAACACTCAACATGGCAACAATATTTTCGGTCTCCCTTTCCACCCTCCTTGATAACTTTTCTAGATTAAAATTATTTTAGTTCAGAAAACGCATATGCCGTCAATGCCGTCTTTGAGGCTTAAAATCTCGAATACGTCGTGGAATAATTACATGAAAATTATATCAAATAATGATCAAATCTTAAATTCATGTAGACAAATTTTCAGGCTATGTCTTCTCGCAAAGTTTTTCGTGTTATAACGCCGCAATGTACCGTAAGTGTTTGACGTCATTGTCTGATCGCGCTACAACGTCAACATGAAGGATAACATTGTGACGCCATAAGAGGTCGCGTATGGAAGGCTAGGCACTCGCTATAAGATATCCCACGTCTTCACGTGACCGTTATTAGCTAGTTGCTTTACGGGATTTCCAGACTTACTTGTCAGAGGTGGGGTTAAAGATATTCCTGCATCATGTGATCGTTATTGACCAATCGCTATTCGGGATTCCCCCGTTAACTTGTCAGAAGTGGGGTTATTTAAAGTATATGTATTTGTGCATTTGGCATCCATTTAGACTTGTAAAACAAAAGTCATTTTTTGAATCCATCACAATGATGGACCTTATAAAAATTGTAGCTTTCTTATTTTTGCAATTTGTTGACATACTCGTAGCTATATAATGCCAAAATCAAGACGATAAAATTACATTCATTTGGCATTCGATCAACTTCGCGTGATAGTTTCTTTAACTCATTAAAAAAAATTCCTTCTATCAAAATTTCTTAAAATTTTTTAAAACATGGATCCTGAAGCATCATATCCTACCCATCCTGCTACGTCTTTTTGTACATTTTTGGACATAACTTTCACACTCTTTGGCCATATTACAATTTTTAGATTGAGGATCACTGACGATAAGGTTTTATTCTAAAGTAATAACTTATCTCCAATTTTTCATAATTTTGCCTAGAGGTACATTAACATCTTTTTACTGTTTATATCAGTTTTTAGAAAAAAGTTATACATCATTTACATTTTTAAATTTTTGCCTAGAAAAGGGATTTTTTTTTCCAAAAGCACACAGTTAATATAGGAATTCGAATAAATTCATTTCATTCAATGGAACATCAACAATTAAGTATAGTTACAGTATCATCTTTTAATTTTTTATGTCATTTTTAATGCTCAAGTAATTTTTTTTTCATGAATTTTGCCTATAACGGGGATTTTTATCCCCCAAAACACATTTCATAATGGAATAAATATTAGAAACCCAAATGTTAGAAACTCATCTCATTCATAAAAACATCAGAAACACAATATATAAACATATTATTTCTGATATGTTTTTCATTTCCAATTTTTCATGATTTTTGCCAAGGTAAGGGCATCCCCCTCCCCCCCCCAAAAAAAAGGAGATTTGAAATAGGATTTTCAAGTAGAAACTCATTTCATTTGGATTTCCATCACAAACTAAGTACATTAACGTCTTTTTCTTTTTGATATCAGGTTATATGCTAAAGTTATTAATTATTTCCAATCTTTCGTGATTTTGGCCTAGAAAAGGGCTTTTCTGACCCTAATACACATTGAATATTGGAATTCGAATTAAAAAGATATTTCTTTCGAAAGAACATCAAATGTTAAATATATAGACGTCTTTAAATTATTGATATCAGTTAATATGCTAAAGTTAGAAACTATGTCCAATTTTTCATGATTTTTGTCTAGAAAAGGGCTTTTTACCTCCCAAAACACACTCGGTGTGGATATTCGAATCTCATTTACGGAAATTAACCACATCAACTTCTTTTGATCTTTTTTTATTAGGTTTTATGCAAAAGGTATCAATTTCCAATTTTTCATGTTTTTTGTCTCGAAAAGCGATTTTACCCCCCAAAAATATCGCAAGTGCCACATATATCAGAGGTCTATCAATTTTTTTTTCAGTAAAACTAGTCCATAGTTGACATCTTTTTCATAGTGGTTTGCTTTCATCATAAATTTACCATGGGAGCTTATTTTCTTACATAAGGCACTTCACTATAATTTTTGCGCATGATGCTTAATATTTTGGTTAGAATTTGTTTAATTGTGTATAAAAATCCATGCTACTTTATACAATAAAACTTACAAATACAAAATGTATCCTGCTTTAAAAAAATGTATGACATGTCTGTCCGTCTTTCCTTATTGCACAGTTATTGAATGATGAAAAAGTACCAAATTATGGAACACTCTGTGTAACCCCTAATAAAAAAGAAAATATTATAGTGTATTTTTTCCGTATACATTTATATAAAACACAATTTTCAGTTTCACACTTGTTTTCGGAAATAAGATTTTCTAGTTAAAAGATACGATTAGATTTAGGACACCGCGGGCTAGGCTTGCAGGTAAGAATTGCCGTAACGGCATGTTTATGTAGAGTTCAAATATTGGCGTCAAGTCGTTTCGCCCATTTTCCCCTTCGCCTCCTCCTTCATTGTAGAGTCATTTCGCCCCAATCGTGGGGTCTTTTCGCCCTCATCGTAGGGTCGTTTAAACCTCATAGTTGGAAGTTTTGCGTTCATTATAGGACGTTTCGAATTTGTTTTCGGAACAATTAACACTCATTGTAAGGTTGTTTCAACCTCATATATTTTGCTTGTATTGTTGATGAGTCGTTTCGCCCTCAATTATGGAATAAATATGGGCAGTGATAGTACTGATATTTTATGGCCTCTTGGGGAGAATGAGGTAGAAATTTGTACAGTATGTGTTGTTCATAGTTTATTTATTTGTTTATTAGAAGCCGTAACTGCATAGGTACATGCCATCTTGATAAATTAATTATAATTAAAAGTATGATTTCCAAGGAATGAGTGATGAAAATGGCTGATTATATGCGTAAGAAATTCAAATAAACGTTTGAAGAAGTATGGAGGTAAAAATAGGATTGAAAGAAGAAAATATTAAGAAAAGAATACATGTAAATCAAGAATATGTAGATAAATATAAACAAGTAAATAAATAAAGAAAGAAAATAATAAACAAACAAACAAAATTCAGAAATGGCGACCATTGCACAGTATTCATGTTACGACGACACGACTCACAAAAAGGGCAAACTTAAAATATGTCGATTAATACTTAGATAAATCTCTTATTCAGAAGAGAAGGGTGAAAACGATCCACATTAAAGTGTGAGACTACACATGAAGAGTACGTGAAGGGCGAAACAACCCACCTTTAGGGGCGACACGACATACCTTGTGGGGCGAAACGATCTACTTTTTAGGGCGAAACGACCAAACATGGAGCTTGAAACGACCCAGTACGAAACTACCCCGGGCAAAGGAGAAAAAGGGCGAAATGACCCTGAACCATTTGTGAAGTCATGTCGTTTTCATGCGAAAGGCAACACGTTCTTTTCAGTAGTTTTATCTCCTGGACTTATGATTTTATTGGTTGTTCATATATAATAGTGTAATTTCTAAAACTCTTTTCGTTTCGTTTCGTTATTGTTCATTTTGTTTCTCTGACGTTTCGTTTCATTTCGTTCTATCTCATTTTTATTTCGTTTCTTAGTTAAATGGCGTCGTAAAGAGGAGTCGCGGACTTTGAATTACCTCCTCAGCAGATTTTTTTTAAGAATTCGATAATAAAAATTAATTATTCTTCGAAAATAAGCATGTCATTCTTAATTCAGAGTTCATTTATTCTTGCTATTTTGACACAGTAGAGAAGCACTTTCAAAGACTTGGATTTGAAAAGGGGTAAGGGCAAAAGTGACCATTTTTGGCCCCAATCAAAAAAATTTAAAAGTTTCTATTTTCTTATTCATTATGCTTCTTAACAAAAAAAATGACAAATTTTATGTGATTTTTCGAAAACCCAGCCTTTTATGGCAAAATGATTGAAAGTTGAGCACTATGTCTTCACATTAGAAATTCAGATTTTTGGCAAGGGACACACATTTTTTTAACCTTGTCACCTTGGTCACATTGTCACCTTAACCTTTAACCTTGTCATCTTGTCACCGAAAAAACTTTAACATTTACACCTTGGTCATAACTTTTGAATTGTTAGGGATAGGAGTTTGATATTACACATGTGTATTCCTTGTGACAAGACCTTTCCATGGATACCAAAAGTTTTGACCTTGTGACCTTGACCTTGGAGTTTGACCTACTTTTGAAAAACTTTTACCTAGGCCATAACTTTTGAATTGTATGGGATTGGGCTTTGATATTTCACATGTGTATTCCTTGTGACAACACCTTTCCATGGATACCAAAATGTTTGACCTTATAGCATTGACCTTGAAGTTTGACCTACTTTTGAAAAACTTTAACCTTGTTCATAACTTTCGAATGGTAAGTAATAGGGCATGGATATTTCACATGTGTATTCCTTGTGACAAGACCATTCCATGGAAACCAAAAACTTTGACCTTGTGGCCTTGACCTTGGAGTTTGTCACGACCATTTTTTAATTTTTACTGACAAAGATGCCGACGGGGGCATTCGTGTTTCACAAACACATGCTTTTTTCCCTTTCTTTTCTACGGTGACATGTTGGTTAGTTGTTCATATCGTTCCAAAGGCAGGCGCGTAGCCAGAGTGCTTTTCTAGTGGAAGCACTTTCAGTCATGAGGTGTGGGGATTACTTTGAGGTCCAAATTGGGTCCAGGGAGAAGCCCAGTCTTGTGGGGATCCAGGCCAAGGGGCAAAGCCCCGGAATCTAATGCATTTTACGCATTAACAAAGCAGTTTTCTACGCTAAAATAACCCTTTGCACACTTTCTTTTAGTCTGTATTTCAAATCGATGTGGAAGCAACCGTTACTTGCGTGCGCCTGGCTATGCGCCTTGCTAACCCCCACTTCAACCCACCCCACCCCCGCTCTTTCAGAATATTAAACATTTCGCACTAAAAGGTGTTTTTGTTCGGTGGTATGTATATTCTATATCTTCAAGGGCTTATATAGAACAATTTGTAAAGAATGATGAACGAATGGTCATACATCCTTTTTATTAAATTTTATTGTTTGTTTGTTTTGTTTTGTTTTGTTTCGTTTTTTTTTTGCTGGTCAGGTAAAATGTTTCCATTCCTACTGTTTCCATAAGAGGTATACCTTTGCATGCAAACAAGATAGCAAAATTACATCAAATATTACATTATGACACACAATTGTAGAAGACCAGTGGAGGATCTAGGATTTCAGAAAGGTGCGGGGGAGGGCAAAGTCCAGTTTCAAAGAAAATTTTTACGGAAAACTGACAAGCGAAAATAGAAGTTATTCTAGACTAATTCCTCCCACTGTGTTCCTTGATTAATTACTTTTAACTAACTTCTACAATGATTGAAAGAAGATTGGCGACCTTTTCTTCAGAGTTAGAATGAAAATGAAAGACAATTACTATCTATATCCTCTATCAAATTATTTTGGGTCTCAAACATAAAATTCAAAGTCAAAGCATATTTCAAGTCTTGAAAACCGGCGAGCAACAGCGAGTTAACGATTTTTTTTTCAAATACATGTACTGACAGATAAATTCGTAATCATTTAGAATATTGATAGCAAATTCAGAACATTTGAAGAAAATATTGACCGCCACAGGAGGGAATAGGGACCCGCACGACCCCTCTTGATTCGCTTGTGATCCATTCAAGCAGAGCAAAGTGAGCATGATTAGCATGTAATCAAATAATTAATACGGTGATGGGGCCACCCTACCGTCCTCCTCCTCTGAATTCGCAACCAAAGTGGGGGTTCTCTGCTAGCAAAACTCGAAATTGAATAGAATCAATTTCGTAGTCGGGCCAATTTATCAACGTTTTAGAAAAAGAATTAAAATGAAAACGTAATTAAACGTAAAATAAAACTCGCATACCTGTCGAAACCCCCATCGCGGAGGTCAGTTTCGCACCCTCGTCATCTTCACATGATTATTTGATCGAACGGACGACTATCAATAATCAGTTTGCAATATATAGTGGAAGGACATCGAACAGAAAACCTTCTTAATTTTTCTTTGAATTTCAACAAAACGTTTTCGTTATGGCAAATGTCAAGAATGTGGAATATTGATTTGCTCGCTATGCTCGATGTAATTTTCAGGTCTATACACTAAGATATCAATTAGATATATTTTTATCCTATATATTATCATTTTGACACATTCAAATACATGTCAGTATCTCTTTTCATACTTTAAAAAAGGTACAAAGCATTTGTTCTCTGTCCACCCTATTCTAAGAATAATTATTTCTTTGTAACTGCTCTGGCTACGTTCCTGGCAATTTCGGACAGTCATACAAAAAATGGTATGTTTATCAGGAATGTGTGAGCACGACCAACTATCAACCTGATACATATTGGTATCTTTTAGTCTAATGACAAATATGGATAATGACCATATCCCTGTTTACAGCACAAAATCGATAATTCAGAAAATCAGAAACCGAAGGCATGCAAAATCAGGATAAAACAGGAACCAAAGCAAACAAACAAAAACCTCCACCATATGAAAAGAAGCGAACTCTCCCGATATGAGAGTGAGACCAGGTGCCCAGGAAGAGTAAGCATCTCC